>JAPFRF010000001.1:186517381-187773631 GCA_029282475.1 Phrynocephalus forsythii | reverse complement strand
TCTGCATTTTTTCCAGTGGAGTCTTCAGCTTTTTTTTTCACTTTAATACAAAAATGTTTAAAAATGGCACCTGGTTTGAGGGCAAACATGAAACAAATTGTTAATACTGCAAATTTCTCCAAAGACACCTGAGATTTATTTTCTGAAAAACACTATTGAAACTAACAGGAGTCTACTACATTTTGCCCTTTGCATCCTCTTTTTTCCCATCTAGGCTGAAATCCTGTTCACAAGCCTACCATACATAAGCATGGTAATGTAATCAGCTGCAGATTTTTTTTAAGAAACAAAATTTTTCAATTCCCCCCCTGCAGGGGGCCTGAGGTTCCCCTGGAAACCCTTTTGTAATGAAGACTATTAGGGGCCATGGGGTGAGGAGGAATTTCTTTTTAAAAAATGCTACAGCTAACATCCTCCTGTTGGCTGCAGTTTTGGGAAGTCTAAGACATTGTCCCCAGCCCTGCAACCCCCAATAACTTCCCTATGATTAAACAAACCCCATGGGAGCCTTGCTGCAACTGATGACATCGTCAGCCTTCAAGATATAAATTATGCAACAGGATTTCAGCCAGTGTCATGTTATTTTGGGACAGAAAATGTCCCATGCTGCCCTTTGGCAAGCCATGAAGCCAAGAAGGAGAAATTGCTTACAGTAGGATCCCTGTATCCACTGATTCATTATCCACTGATTCAGTTATCCACAGTTGGCAGAAGAAAAATATCAAATAAATAATTCAGCAGCCGCAAATGAAGCTACTGTCACAAACAGCAGCTGTAAAGCGATCTACTGTCACAAAACAGGAGTTTTGGGGATGATTTTGGGTTCTCTCTTATCTATGTTTTTCATTACCCGCAGGAAGGTCTGGAACCAATCCCCAGTGGATACTGGGGCCCTACATGTGTGTGTGTGTGTGTGTGTGTGTGTGTGTGTGTGTGTGTGTGTGTGTGTGTGTGTGTGTCCATGGAGTTTCTCCGTGACCCCATGTCCATGGAGTTTTCTTGGCAGGAATACTGGAGTGGTTGTGTGAAGCAAAATGAATACTTCTGGTAATAATCATTACCATAACATTTTCACTAGAATTTCCATGGCGTCAGAAGATTCCCAGAATCCATTGAATGTGAGTTTTATTTTTCTTACTAGATGAACATCGCAATGACCCAAACCGTTCAAGAATAAGCATAGGTCCCTGACATTTCACTCATTGCCTAACAGGCCTATTTGGAAGCAATGTACATTTTCATTTCAGTCTTCTGGGTTATAATTTTCTCCTCTCAGGCCTCAGGTAAATTTCCTATTCTTTTTGGCCATAAACTAGCTGTCCCATATCTGGCAGTTGTCTAAGCAATTATTATTGTAATTAAAGGGAGGATATCATTAGCCGCAAAATTATTTATCACTGATTTGCCATGAGGTAAACGGGAGGCTTGATAACAGTTTCGGTACAGATGCAAGTTATGTTGTAGTTGTTAGCTCATTACAGGAAAGTGTGTGGTTGCTGGGAGCTTATTGTCCACTTTCTGTCTTCCTATTGGAAAGAAATTAGCTCATAAAAACGAAAGGCAGGTTTCGTACTCAAGCTGTTTAATTATGCTTTTTAAAAGTTGCCTTTGAAGCTGTGGAATGGAATGAGACACCCTCCAGCCCCTTATAAGTCTTTCTCTCTCTTTTGATGGCAAGAATAATTACACTGTCCTGCAATGAAATGAATATTCCTAGAGAGGCCTTGCCTTCTTTCCCCCCCTCCCCCCATGCATAATACTTTCAGCAAGGCCAGACGGCATAATGCGGTGAATAATTAAAGATCAGACTTCAGGATATGAGTTTTCCAAAAATTTGATGGAGTATTAGTGATACTTAGTACCTGTAATATATTGTTCCTGAAAGACAATTCTCTACAAATTATGTGGCAAAAACATTAATTATTCAAGCAAGGTGCTCCCCACCAAAGATTTATTTATTTATTTATTTATTTATTATTATATTTATATCCCGCTTATCTCCTAAAATAGGACTCTAAGCGGCGAACAAAACGTAGAAACGCTAACAGACAAAATAGAAATACAAAAATTAAAACCACATCAAACACAATATAAACAATATAAATAAAAATCCTAATGCCTCCTAATGCGTCCCAGCACTCCAAACGTGGATCCTAACAGTTAAAAATGGAGGCATCGAAAACCAGCAAATGTAAAAACGATGGCGGAAAAAAGAAAAAAAAAAAACTAAGAATCGCCAAAGGCCTCGCGAAATAAAAAGGTTTTTAACATTTTACGAAAGGCCTGCAGGGACTCTGCAGAGCGCACTTCACTAGGGATGGAATTCCATATGGAGGGGGCTGCCACAGAGAAGGCCCGGTTCCGAGTAATCGTCTTCCGGGCCTCTCGTGGGGTGGCAACCCGCAGCGAGTGCGCTCGCGCCTGCCGAACAGGACGGGCCGAGGTGGATCGCTGGACGATGCGCTCTGTCAGGTAGTCCGGTCCCAAGCCATGGAGGGTTTTATAAACTAAAACCAAGACCTTGAATCTAATCCGGGCTGCAACGGGCAACCAGTGCAGGCGGACCAGGACTGGGGTGATGCGGTCATATCGGCGCGCACCCACCACCAGCCTGGCCGCCGCATTCTGTACCCGCTGCAGGCGCCGGAGAAGAGTCAAGGGCAACCCCATGTAGAGGGCGTTGCAGTAGTCCAGCCCCGAGATCACCAGTGCTTGGACCACTGTTCTCAGAGAGTCAACATCCAGGTACGGGCGGATCTGGGCGACCTGACGAAGATGGTAATAAGCGGCCCTGGTAACCGACGCCACCTGGGCCTCCATGGTCAGCGCCGGGTCCAGGACCACGCCCAGATTCCGCACCCTCTCCACCGGCCGGAGGGAAACCCCCCCCAGACAGGGAAGAGGGCCACCGTACCCAGATGGTGAGCTCCCAAAGAACATGACCTCCGTCTTCTCGGGGTTGAGCTTAAGCCTGTTCGCCCCGGTCCAAGCCAGCACGGCCTCCAGGCACTCGTCAAGGATCCCCACAGCTTCCACTGCAGAGGTGGAAAAGGAGAGATAGAGCTGCGTGTCATCAGCGTACTGATGACAGCAGACTCCAAATCTCCTAATGACCCCAGCCAGCGGCCTTACGTAGATGTTAAACAGCATAGGAGACAGCGGCGACCCTGTGGAACCCCACAAGGGAGAATCCAAGGAGCCGACAACTCCCCCATGCTGAACGCACTGAGGACGGCCCTCCAGGAAGGAACGGAGCCAACTGCGAGCAGTGCCCCCGATCCCAACCTCAGAGAGCCGATCCAACAGGATACCGTGGTCGACGGTATCAAAGGCCGCCGACAAATCCAGGAGAACCAACAGGGTAGAGCAACCCCTGTCGGCCGCCCGGATTAGGTCATCTTGCAGCGCGACCAAAGCTGTTTCGGGTACCCGACGAGGCCTGAACCCGGACTGGCAAGGGTCGAGGCACTGCCGATCCTCCAGGTACGACTGCAACCGAACCGCCGCCACCCTCTCGATCACCTTACCCAGGAACGGGACGTTGGAGTTCGCCAAATCGTCCGGACACAGGCCAGGTTTTTTAAGAATGGGCTTTACCACCGTCTCCTTCAGACGGGAGGGAAAAACCCCCTCGCTGAAGGAGGCGGTGGCGATGACCGAAGCCCACTCGGCCATAGTCCCGCTGGCAGCTTTTATAAGCCAGGCAGGGCAGGGATCGAAAGGAGTAGACGCCGGCCGGCAGTGAGCCATAGCCTTGGAGGCCTCGACAGCAGAAACAGGCCCAAGCTCCCCCAACCGAGGCGGCGGCGGACCAGCAACCGGGGATGCCGGGGTAGTGCTACTGCAACCGGAGTCGAAGCCGGTCCGGATGGCCTCAATTTTTGTTCGAAAGAAGGCTGCAAAATTCTCGCTACTGAAATCAGTAGGAGGAGGCCTTGCCAGACTAGGATTGGTGAGGTCCCGAACCACCTGGAAGAGCTCCGCCTGGCGGTTCGAGGCCTCACCAATTCTCAGGGAGAAAAAAGATCTTTGGGCCTCCCTGATCGCGTTGGAATAGCGCCTAGTCTGGGAAATAACTGCAGCCTTATTATTAGCCGTCCGGGTTCTTCTCCAGCTGCGCTCTAGTCTTCTCCTCAACTGCTTCATTGCTCGAAGCTCAGACGTGAACCAGGGTGAGGGCCGAGCTCGGCACCGGAGAAGACGCTTAGGGGCGATCCGGTCGATGGTATGGGCAGCTGTATCAAACCAATGGTTAGCCACAACCTCGGCCGGCGCGCCAGCCAGTTCTCCAGGAAATTCCCGAAGGCCTCCTGGAACCGAGAAGGGTCCATAAGTCTCCGGGGGCGGGCCAAAACAGGAGGCCGATGGTCCCCGCGAGGAGGGGCCGGAATCGCCAAGGGGAAAGAAAGCAGGTGGTGGTCTGACCATGACACAGGTAGGGAGACAATGCCCCCAACCTCCAGACTCGATATCCCCGACATGGAGGAAAATACCAGGTCCAGGGTATGCCCGGACCTGTGGGTGGGACATACAACATGCTGGGACAGACCCATGGAAGCCATGGATTCCATGAACTCCAGAGCTGCACCAGAAAGCTCACCGCTGGCATGCACATTGAAGTCACCCGCAACCAGAAGGCGCGGCGACTTCAATAATGCAGCCGCGATGAACTCGGAGAGCTCCGGAAGGGATTGTGCTGGGTTGCGGGGAGCACGGTAACCCAGCACAATGCCAAATCTGTCCCGCTGTCCCACCAGCAGGTGAAGGCACTCTAACCCCTGGCTAACCAATGTCGAGGCCCTGCAGACATAAAAAGAGTCCCGATGGACGATAGCGACCCCTCCTCCCTTCTGACCCTCCAACCTTCCCACACCCTGAACTAGATAACCGGGCGGGCACAGAAGGGAGAGCGAAGCCCCCCCCTCTGCACCCACCCAGGTCTCGGTAATAAGAGCCAGGTCAGCCCGCCCATCTTGGATGGAATCATATATAATGGGGATTTTATTGTGGACTGACCTGGCATTCAGCAGGATGCAGGAAAGGTTGGAGGCGCTGGGGAAATGACTCCCGGACACGTGGCAGCGAGCCGAGGGGTCAGAACGCGGGACAGGCATAAGATGCCTGACCCGGGTTCTTCTGATCTGACGAACCCCCCGACTACAAGCGTACCGCCCACGGCCCGTCACAGTTGGTATGTGAGTCCCTGCAAACATGTTGGCGATGAAGGGGGAAAAGAAGGAAAAAAAAAAAACCAACACACAGAGCAATAAAGGGTACAAATTATACAATAGATCAGTAATTAACAATAACAATAATAAAAAGTAATAACAGTAACAGAACAAACTACTAAACCAAATAAACAATACATAACATAGACGGGCAAAACGCCAGGGAAAGATGTAACACACCTGGGGGAGGGGTGAAGCGAGAGGCCAGATGATCATGACTCAGATGTTTAATATCAGGTCACTGCAATCAGATGGATAATCAAGCAGTTGGTGGCAAAAAAAAAAATTGCCACAACCAATTAAAGCAGGACCCAAATATCCGGCCTCGGGGATCCCCCAACAAGGAATGCCCTCCACCATACCCCCGCCCAAGCCCTCCGGGAGAACAGACCGCGCACCGGCGGCCGAACTGCCGCCCGAGAACCACCGGCAGGGAGGAAGACCAGGGAAAGGAGCCACCTGAGGCCTCTGGGCAGGACGATGGAAAGTGGATGCCGGCAGCCGACATGCCGTCCGCGTCCTCCGGGAAGGCGAGCAGCGCACCGGCGGCCAAGCTGCCGCCCGAGAGTCACAGGCAGGGGAGAAAATCCAGGGGAGGGAGCCGCCTGAGGCCTCCGGGCGGGAGATGGAAAAACGGGTGCCGGCGGCCGACATGCCACCCGAGTCCCCCGGGAGAACAGCAGCACGCCGGCGGCCGAACTGCCGCCCGAGAACCGCAGGCAGGGGGAGAAAGACAGGGAGGGGAGCCGCCTGAGGCCTCCGGGCGGGAGGTGAAAAAAAACGGGCGCCGGCGGCCGACATGCCACCCGAGTCCCCCGGGAGAACAGTAGCACGCCGGCGGCCGAACTGCCGCCCGAGAACCGCAGGCAGGGGGGGAAAGACAGGGAGGGGAGCCGCCTGAGGCCTCCGGGCGGGAGATGGGAAAAACGGGTGCCGGCGGCCGACATGCCACCCGAGTCCCCCGGGAGAACAGCAGCACGCCGGCGGCCGAACTGCCGCCCGAGAACCGCAGGCGGGGGGGAGAGACAGGGAGGGGAGCCGCCTGAGGCCTCCGGGCGGGAGATGGGAAAAACGGGTGCCGGCGGCCGACATGCCACCCGAGTCCCCCGGGAGAACAGCAGCACGCCGGCGGCCGAACTGCCGCCCGAGAACCGCAGGCGGGGAGAGAGACAGGGAGGGGAGCCGCCTGAGGCCTCCGGGCGGGAGGTGGAAACGGGCGCCGGCGGCCGACATGCCACCCGAGTCCCCTGGGAGATCAGCAGCACGCCGGCGGCCGAACTGCCGCCCGAGAACCACAGGCAGGGAGGGAAGACAGGGGAGGGAGCCTCCTGAGGCCTCCGGGCGGGACGGTGGAAAGACGGGCGCCGGCGGCCGACATGCCACCCGAGTCCCCCGGGAGAGCAAGCAGCACACCGGTGGCCGAGCTGCCGCCCGAGAACCGTAGGCAGGGAAGAGAGGACAGGGAAGGAAACCACCTAGGCCTCCGGGCGGAACGGTAGTGGTGGAAAGTGGGCGCCGGCGGCCGACATGCTGCCCAAATTCCCCGAGAGCAAGCGGTACGCCGAACGGTAGTGGTGGAAAGCGGGCGCCGGCGGCCGAACTGCCGCCCGAGGGCCACAGGCAGAAAGGAAGGAATCGAAGGGAGGTAGCCGGAGGATGACTCGGGCAACAGCTTACAGGCTTCTCGCTCAGCCAGGTGGAAAGCCAGGGCGCGGACCAGACAAACAAGGCTGCCTCGGGGGGAGAAAGCAACCCGTCCCGGCAGGGATCTCAGCTCTTGCCTCAGCGCTGACCCGTGGGGAGAAACCCCGAAATGGCGGCCGCTGTCACAATCCTCGAGTCTTCCAGACCGCCGAGGACAGACCGGCTGTTCACCCGGGCTCCCCTCAAGAGCGGGCTTGCCGGGAGAGGGCTAAGATGGAACGGGGAAGAAGGGGGGGAGGAGTGGGAGGGGTGGTGAAAAGAAGCGGGGGGTCTATCGACGCTCCATGCATCGTCGATAGAAACGCTCCTCATCATCGATGGGAGCCTCGACGGGGCCTCTCAACGAGCTCTACGACCCCCCCAAGTCCACACACCTACCCCAGGTACTCCTGGCGAGCCCGAAAGTTGAATAAATTAAGTAAAAAACCAGCGGCTCAGCTGCAAAACGACAAAAAACCAGGCGCTGGGAAGCAGAAACGCCGAAGAGCTGTTGCCGCCCGCCATCTTGGAATGACTGTTTTGATACACAATCCCTTTTATTTTAGCAAGACATCTGACTTCTCCTTAAGTTTCCAGATATCACCATCACCATCAGTAGTATGGTAGTACAGTTGTCCCCCGCCCTTTTGTGGTTCATATACTGCGGTCCCAGTATATCACAGGTCTGCAGTATATGAAAAAAAGCCCCCCTGGTGTAAGGAGGCGAGGCCTTCCCAGGCCCGTCGGAGGCCCCAAAAGTGCTTCCCCACAAACCAGAAGTGACCTCCAGATCACTAGAAAGCACTTTTGGGGGCTCTGGGGGACTGGAAAGCCCCTTGCAGGCCTGTTTGGGGTAGCGCCAGGCTGGGGGTAAGTACAAGAGCCCCCAGAAAGCCCACCCAGTCCCGAACTGGCCCAGCATCCGTATATTGCAGATTTTCAATTATTGCGGGTCAGGTCGGGTCCCTAACCCCTGCAATAGGTGGGAGTTTATTGTAGCATCATTAATGTGTATAAAAGCAGTGGTTCCCAGCCTTGGGTAACCCAGAGGTTTGTGGACTGCAGTTCTCAAAACTCCAGCCACCACCACTGGTGGCATTCTAACCATGTAAAAACCTGATGTTCTGATGAACTGCAAATCCCTTAAAGTTGAAATCAAAATGAAAACCGAAACATAAATGAAGGATTGAAGGCTGTAGAACAGGAAAATCTTCACAGAATAAGAATTACACAAAGCAAAGTGAATTGAAAGTGTGTTCCACTCAGTTGAATTGTCATCGCTTCCCCCCATCAATAGCTCTACTTTTTCTGCATTCTCACTGGTCTTGTTCATTACTAAAATTCAGTGTGGTAGTGCTAGATACCAAATCAGGCGGGAAATGCATTGTTCCTTTCTTTACTACCTTGAAAGTAACTGAACCAACTGACCTGACAGTGCGTACACTCTGGGCATATAACCACTGAAAATATCTGGATCAGTAGGTAATCTGTACTGTTCCATTGTTTTCCAGCTTGGATAAGGTCTTGGCACCACATACTATACATATATACCATGTATCTACCTTTTTGCTTCTTCTGTACTCCAAAGGCAGAGGTGTAGAGAAATCTTTGTCCCTCTTTCCATGGGAAAGGATCAGTTATGTTGCTACAGAACAGTGGTGGTGAACCTTTCGCACTCCAAATGTTTTGGACCATAACTCCCAGAATTCCAAGCCTAGAATACCAATGATAAAGGACTGTGGGAGTTGTGGTCCAAAACATCTAGCATGCCGAAGGTTTCCACCACTGCTATAGAACAAACCAAATAATTTCTACATTCTATTTGATAGTCGTTTACTCCATTCCATAAATTGGAATTCATGTAGTCCAGTCCATAAGCCTTATCCCCCAATTTATTCCTGGATCTTAAAAACAGGACCTCAATAACACACGGCAGTAGGAAAGATTCAAAGAAAGGGCTGCTATGAATAATCTTAATACAGAAGCAGAGTAACATTCCACAGTGATAGAATAACCAAAATACTGTAGCTCTTTAGAACTGGGTACACTCAGAAGCCTTTTCTTTGGAAGAGTAAAAGCAAAGTATTCTGCTTATATAGCGCCCCATAGTGCTTCAAGCACTCTCTGGGTGGTTTATACAATTTAATTATGCAGACTACACATAGTACATAAGAACATAACATAAGAAGAGCCATGCTGGATCAGGCCAAAGGCCCATCTTGAAGAGTTGTAATGGAAATAAAGATCACAATAAATAATAATTGGAGTGGTTCCGAGACTCCCCGGAACCACCCGCACCCGTCCCACACCATCATAAGCACTACAGTTCAAACCCAGTCCCAAAATTCTATTCCATTCCCGAGATATCGAGAAGAATACATCTACTGCTGTTTTGCAGGCTGGAGGCACTGCTAGCGAAACTGAGAGCTTGGGTGGCCGGAAAACGCCACTTTGTATCCAATTTGTCAGTTTACGCTGATACAAGATAACCGCGGCAGTTCATTTCCATGGAGAGTCCATAAAACAGCAGGGGTGCTAAGGGTATAGCCGCCCGTGCACCTTAGCCAATCAGCGTCTCCCTCATCCGTCAATGTCTCGTTAATTACGAGCCAGAAGAGGGTGCTTAATACGAATAAGATTGTGATAGATTAGGGAGTAGACCACTACAACGGATTGGTTCCATAGACCCTGGACCGCGAAAATTTGAAATGTCAAGCCCCGCACACAGAGCACACACACAAACAGGGTTCAGTTCTTTGCCAAGATCTTTAGTGGAAAGCCAGGCAAGTTCAAGTCCTTTGCCAACAATCAAGTGCCAGATAAATAAGAGAATCCAACTCCCAGCAATTAACAGTCCAAGTCAAAACCAGAATATCTCATGGAAACCAGATGCCAAACCCAAGGGAACAGATTAAGCCGTTGTCCAGGAAGCCAGTCCAAAATCAGGAAACAGAGTCAAGGTCACAGACAGGAACGTGGTTGCAAATTCAAATGACGCGTTGCTCTCACAGAGAGCTCAAGGTGAGCTTACCAGCTTTATCCCAAAACAGGGAACACACCCTTACTTCTGGAAAGGGTCCTGCTAGTACTCAGGGCTTCCCGACCTGATTCCCCGTCTAGCATCAAAGACCCTTTCCCTAGCTCTCCTGGTAGCATGTCTTTGCAGAATCCTGCTCATAGCCCTTCTAGGGGGAGAAGATATGTTTTCAGCTGAGTCATCAGACCCAGCTGCCTGCTGAGTTGAGCTGCAAGGCTCCTCCAGCAGCTCTTCACCATTTAACCCCTCAGAGACAGGTTCTGTGACAGGCAGGGTCCTGGCACTATCCCCCTCTTCCGATGGGCCAGGCCTATCAGGGTAACTGTCATGGAATAGTTGAACCAACTCAGGAGCATGCAAGTTGGACGCAGGTTCCCATGACCGATCTTCAGGTCCATAACCTTCCCAGTCTACCAAATACTGCAATCCTCTGCGGTGTATTCGAGAATCCAAGATTTGACTGACTTCATATTCTTCTTCTCCTTCTACTAAAATTGGTGGAGGAGGTTCAGGAGTCGATGGTCGGTTGGGATCAGGGTCTGCAGCTGGAACCAAGAGGGATTGGTGGAATACTGGATGAATATGAAGGGAATCAGGTAGTTGCAGACAAAAAGCAACTGGATTGATTTGTTCTAAGATGGGATAAGGACCGATGAATCGAGGATCTAGTTTTTGGGATCACCCAGGATGTCTCAAGTATCGAGTAGATAGCCAAACTTTCATGCCTGGATTTAGCTGCGGCCCTTCCTGTCTTTTCTTGTCCGCTGCTTTCTTATATACTTCCCTAGCATGGTCAAGTTGCTCTTGCAATAATTCCTGAATGCCATGGAGTTCTTGAATGTATGCATCCACAGCTGGCACAGAGGTGGAAGGAAGGGTAGTTGGAAAATACCGAGGATGATAACCATAATTAGCCATGAATGGGGTCTGGCGAGTGGAAGAATGTACAGCATTGTTATATGCAAATTCAGCTAAAGGTAACAAATCCGCCCAGTTATCTTGTTGGTAGCATGTATAACAGTGTAAATATTGTTCTAAGGTGGCATTAGTGCGCTCAGTCTGACCATCTGACTGGGGGTGGTAAGCTGATGACAGGTGAACTTGTGTTCCTAGTGCCTTATGCATTGCTTGCCAGAAGCGGGAGGTGAATTGTGGCCCACGATCTGAAATGAGGTGTTCAGGTAAACCATGAAGTCTGAAGAGGTGTTGCAAGTAGTGATGAGCTGTTTTTGATGTGGTAGGGGATTTAGGACAAGGAACAAAGTGGGCCATTTTAGTGAACAAATCCACGAAGACCAGGATGCAGGTAAACCCTTTTGAGTGAGGAAGATCCATGATGAAATCTAAGGAGACAGCATACCAGGGACTAGAGGGTGTTGGCAAAGGATGCAACAGACCCGAGGGTTTGGTCACAACATCCTTTGCCTGCCGACAAACTTCACAGGAACCCACGTATCGGGCAACATCAGGATGAACATGTGGCCACCAGAACTCCCTTGTGAGAAGATGCAGGGTTTTGTAAAGTCCAAAGTGTCCAGCAGGTAAAGAGTCATGTGAGAGATGCAACACCTGGTTACGAAGAGGACCAGCAGGAACATATAACCACCCTTGATGTAATAATAACCCTTGTTGTGCAGAAAGCTCTCCATGATTCCCATTCTGGAGTTCCTGAAGACATTGCTGAGTCCATGAATCGCGAGCTTGAGATTCACGGATTTCTTCTGCAAAGCTGAGACATGGATTCGTGGCCGCAAACACAGAGGGAGGCAAGATGGGCGCCACTAATGTCTCTTTCACAGGCGCTGCATACTCAGGTTTTCTGGATAATGCATCAGATTTTTTATTCTGAGCCTCAGGAATGTACTTGATCCGGAAATCGAACCGAGAAAAGAATAATGACCACCGGATTTGTCGCTGAGTCAATCTCCAGGCTGTTTGTAGATGTTCAAGGTTTTGATGATCAGTCAATACTTGAACAGGGTGTCGAGCTCCCTTGAGGTAATGCCTCCATACCTCAAAAGCCATCTTGATGGCCAGCAGTTCACGCTCCCAGATAGTATAATTCTTCTCTGCAGGTTTTAACTGTCGAGAGTAATAAGCACAGGGATGCGGGGTTTGGGAGGGATCATCCTGTTGAGATAGCACTGCTCCCAGAGCAACGCTAGATGCATCAGCCTCCACTATAAAGGGTAATTGTGGATCAGGATAACAGAGCAAGGGTTCCGAGGTGAAGCGGGTTTTCAAAGTAAAGAAAGCCTCTTCTGCTTCTGGAGTCCATCGGAAAAGCTCTTTGGGCTGAAGGAGACGGTTTAAAGGTGCAACAATGTTGGCGTAGGCAGGAATAAACTGGCGAAAGTAGTTGGCGAAACCGAGGAACTGCTGCAAATCCTTACGGTTTTGTGGTCGCCGCCAGGACAACACAGCTTCTACTTTCTTAGGATCCATGCGGATTCCCTGGGGAGAAATAATATGCCCCAGGAATTCACCTTCCTCAATGTCGAACTCACATTTTTCCAGCTTAGCATATAGTCCATTTTCCCAGAGACACTGCAAGACCTGACGAACATCTTGAACATGCTGAGCTGGGTCAGCGGAATAAATCAGGATATCATCTAAATATATGACCACACAACAATCTAGTAGATCATGGAAAATGTCATTCATCATCTGCTGGAATATACTATGTGCGTTTGTCAGTCCAAAAGGCATTACTAAATGTTTATATTAACTGTACCGGGTTCGAAACGTGGTTTCCCACTCATCTCCCTTACGGATATGTGCCAAATTATACGCCCCATGAAGGTCCAGCTTGGTATAACACTTTGCCCCTCTTAACCGGTCCAAAAGTTCAGAGATTAGGGGTAAAGGGTACCGGTCTTGAATAGTGATCTTGTTTAATGCCCGGTAATCATTACAAGGACGAAGCTCCCCCCCCTTATTCTTTGCAAAGATCACCGGTGCGGACAATGGCGATTTGGAAGGGCGTATATACCCACGTCAAAGGTTCTTGTCTAGGAAAGCCCTCAAAGCTTCTAACTCAGGTTCGGACATAGGATAGACTTGTCCCACAGGGAGGGGTGCCCCAGGTATCAGATCAATGGCACAGTCATAGGGCCGATGCGGAGGTAACTTGTCACCCCCCTTTTCCTCAAATACATCCACAAAGTCTTGGTATACCTGGGGCAAGACAGGGTTAGATGTAGCATGGGCAGCTGCCAGGATGGTAGAAGAATTTTTCTTTGAGCAAGGAACCTTGAAGTACAATTCCCCTTGCACCCAATCCACCAATGGGTTATGAGCTCGCAACCAGGAAAGTCCCAAGACAAGAGGAAACCAGGGCATCTGAGTTACATTAAAGCAAATCTGCTCATTGTGGTCCATTACCTGAAGAGTAAGTGGACAGGTTTCCTGAGCTATCGGCCCAGAACGAAGTAACCAACCCTCAATGGATTCTACCAGCAAAGGAGTTTCCTTGTCCTGTACTGGAATCCGATGGCACCGCACAAACCCAGCATCCACAAAGCAGTGAGCTGCCCCAGAGTCTATCATAGCATACACAGGTACTTTCCGGCCATCAGGAAGCCCTAGAGTTACAGGTACCAGGAAAGGTCCTTGGGGTGTGATGGTATTGTCTGGGAACCCTTCAGTATGCTCCATTCCTGTGGGTTCCTTCAAGGATGGAGCTACCCTTTTACTGCTGAAGAGGTAGCAGCACTTACTGAGGAGCGCTTCAAGGGGCAACTGGAAGCGAAATGTCCTCCTCCTCCACAGTACAGGCAGAGATTATGAGAGTGTCGTCTTGCCTTTTCCTCTTGGGTGAGGCGTGGTCGAGCAGCTCCCAGTTGCATAGGTTCTGGATCCATTCTGCGGGCTTCACCAGATTGCAGATTAGGCACAGCTGGCAGAGGTTGCTGGTTGTAGTTCTTGCCTCGGGAGAGGCGACAGCTTTCCAGGCGTCCATCTATCCTGAGACACATGGTAATGAGTTCCTGTAACGGGTTTGGTTGTTCCACCCTAGAGAGTTCATCAAGCACTTCATCTGCCGATCCTTCCATATACTGAGAAATCAGTGCCGGTTCATTCCAATTCAGATCCTGTGCTATCAAACAGAACACAGTGGTGTAGTCAAACACTGAATCTTTGCCCTGTTTCAGAGCTTTGAGTCTCCTGTTGGCAGTAGCAGCCTGTACGGGGTTCTGAAAAGCTGAAGAAATGTGATTCAGGAAAGCCTGATAATTATCCAGTAGAGGTGAGACACTGGGGAGTAAAGGAGTAGCCCATTTAGCCGCCTGTCCTTTCAACAAACTGATGATAAAGCAGACCTTAGACCTCTCAGTAGGAAATTCTTGAGCATGCACCTCGATAAACAGCTTGCATTGAGCCAAGAATGCAGGGAATTCCTCTAACGTGCCCTCAAACTGGTCAGGAGGCAGCAAAGGGCAACAGGGCTGCAACCCAGCCGGTGCTGGAGCGTGCTGCAACTGAGTAATTACCTGAGACAAAAGCAGCACTTGGTTTTGCAAAGCTGCCAACGGTGTCATCCCAACAGCCCCCTCCTCTTCCATTCTGCTTGAAGAAGTTTGGGTGGGAGCAAACTGTCAAGCCCCACATACAGAGCACACACACAAACAGGGTTCAGTTTTTTGCCAAGATCTTTAGTCGAAAGCCAGGCAAATTGAATTGAAATTGAAATTTTATTTACGGTCAACGACCAAAAACCAAAATAAAATCATAAAAATAAGGATGTTCAAATATGCATTCCAATAGACAGCACACGAATCAAACCTTATTACAAGATATATAGTAAATACAATTTTTAATACAATTTAAAATACAATTTAAAATTTATTCTGGTCCGAAATAAAAGTGGCCATTAGCTACGATAAAAAGAGTCATCAGTAACTACTATATTTCTTTATAAATTTGTTTACGAACTCTTATTGCAGCAGCACAGAATTTGGCAACTTGCCTAGTTACCTGGTAAGTGTTATCAGAAAGGAGCAACTGTATATAGAATTCTATTGACCTCCCAGGATATTTACCTATAATGGGGAGATAATCTCCTTGCGTAGATCTTGATAATAGGTGCAGAATAGAAGCACATGTTCTACACATTCCAATTGGTCATTGGCACATGGGCAATTTCGATCTGAAAAAGGTAAACCTTGAAACCTCCCCTCCAGTAGCTTGGAGGGAAGGACATTTAATCTAGCCAGAGTAAAGGCCCTCCTGGAGACAGGAGATATGAGCCTATCCAGATATAGGGAGGCAGTAAATGCTGGTTTCTTAAGAAATTCCATTTTCCCCAACTGGGCAACATGTTTCTGCAGTTCTATATCTCTGATTCGTAATTTTACCTCATTCATGGCTTTACAAAAACCCAATGTTTGGAGGGTACAAGGAGAATAACCTAATTTATGTATAACTTTTATTACCTGTTTTTTCCATTCAGACTGAAAAGTATCTGTCAAAAGCAAGGGAGTTAAGCCCTCTGAAAGGAAAATGAGCTTAAGCCAGTACTTAACCATAAGGAATTTGGCTTGTGCTTCAATGGGAATAAGCCCAACCTCTAAACGAAGTAAAGTGTTGGAGACACATGTGGGAATGCCCAAAATGGCTCTTGCAAATCTGGTTTGAACAGTCTCCAGAGGTCTCAAGTTAGTATATCCGAACAGCTGTGAGCCATAAAGCATTTGGGTAATGATTTTAGCCCTGAAAACTTGCAAAGTAGAGGGAACATGTTTCCCCCCGGTCGAATTAAAGAATCTTCTAATGGCTTTGCTGTTGCCTTGTGCTCTCATTGCAGCACAGCTTATATGCATGGACCAAGCACCAGATGACTGAAATGTTATACCTAGGTACTTATACTGCTGGACCTGTTCAATTGGGTGACCATTAAGGAACCATTTATGTTTAATTCTCCTCCTGCCAAAAACCATTATTTTGGTTTTAGTATAATTAATTTCTAAACATTCCTGAATACAGTATGAGGAGAAAGCTCTCAGGAGCCTTCTAAACCCAACACACGAGGTCGACAAAAGCACAGCATCATCTGCATACAGAAGTATAGGAATTGGGCGAGATGCCAGCTTGGGTGGGTGAAAATCTACGTTGGATAAACTCTCAACAATACCATTAATATATAGATTGAATAAGGTTGGGGCTAAGATACATCCTTGTCTCACACCCTTATGTACAGGAACTGGGTTAGTTAGGATCCCATCAGAATTACAAAGAACCTGTAAATAGGAATTCTCATATAAAAGACGGATTAATATAAGAAGTCGTTTGTCAATATTCATAGACTGCAGTTTTAACCATAATATGTCTCTAGAAATAGAGTCAAATGCGGATTTAAAGTCTATGAAAGCAGCATAGAGAATCCCACCTTTGGGGGCTGAGTATTTACTAGCTAAATGATGAAGAACATGGCACTGATCAATTGTGGATTTCCCTTGCCTAAAACCTGCCTGTTCTTCTACAAGAATATTCTCTACCCGTAACCAATCTTCTATTTTTTCCAACAGATGCCTTGCATATAATTTACTGATGGTACTTAATAAACTGATAGGACGATAATTGGCAGGATCCCTTCTGTTTCCTTTTTTAAAAATTGGGACAACAATAGCTAATTCCCAGTCCTTTGGTATACAAGCTGTTCTATCAATCCAGGTAAACAGGGTAGCTAGTATAGGAGCCCACCATTCGGCATTTGCTTTAATAAGATCCGATGGAATATAGTCAGGCCCTGGGGCTTTACCTGGTTTTAAACGATCAATTACCATGAGTACTTCCTGTTTAGTGACTGGAGGCCACTCTGGGAGGTCTTCTAGTTCAGTTTGGAAGGCGGAAGTACGGGGTGATTGAGCCGCGTAGTGCCTGCCAAAATATTCTTCCCATACTGTCGGCATTATATGGTAGTCTGATTTAGGAATAAAAGTTAAAGTTCCCTAGATACTATCTTCCAGAATGAAGCCGAGTCTCTCAAATGGGCAGCAGTTAGCAAGCATTGCCAGGCCTTCCTCTGGGCTTGTAGTTTCTTAGTTTTAATCAAGGATTTATACCTTTTTTGCACTGATACCAATTTTCTGGGATTCTCCCAAGATTCTGATTCTTATAGTCTCTATAGGTCTCCAGTAGCTCATTCTTTAATGCTCTACATTCTGAATCAAACCAGTGCTTTGAACAGGTGGTACGAGGCAATAAGGTACCGGATTTATTACAAGTTAAATGGGGTTGCAATGACTCTACCAAATTAGAATATGTATTTAGGGCTTGTTTTGCTGATCTCGCTGTGGTAATAAGATTTCTAAAATGCATATAAGGGTTGGTGGCTAATAGATTCCTTGTACAGGCAGACTGCTCATCAGTCCACCTTATTCTAATCTTTCTTATATCAGCTGCTATGGATACAATTGGAGCACACTCTGCTACCACATTATATTGATTATAATTCAGCTTAATCATCAGGGGTAAATGATCACTTTCACCCCGATATTTTATCTCAAACTCTAGAATGGAATCAGCCAAATCCCTTGAAATCAGCACATAATCTATTATTGAGGCTCCTAATGAAGAAATAAAGGTAAACTCTCCCGGTCTATCCCCATTCATACTTCCATTTAAAATAACTAGTTCTAAGTTAAAAACCATCTTCATAAAACACAGACCAGAATAATTAATACCACAATCTTTAAATTGTCTCTGATAAAATTTAGGATGTAAAAAGGGTTCAGGAAATGACATATTAAAACGATTAAAAAGTGCAACATTGCTACTTCCAATCCTCGCATTGCAGTCCCCAGCAATTATAATAGAGGCTCCAGGGAATAACTTTAAAACTTGCTCAATGAACTCTTCCAGCTGGATCCACAAGGATTCCGCTAGCTCATAGGATCGTTGAAAGGGAGCATAAATGTTAACAAGCAGTATTATGGATCCAGCAACTTTTAACACCAGTGCAGTGGCTATATTAATTAAAGAATCCCAAAACAACACAGTGGCCTGTAACTTGGTGGACAAGAATGTAACTAACCCCCATGGCTCTTCCACCCCTAGAGCTCGGTAAGGCATTTAAGAAGTATGCCTCATATCCATTCAGCATTGGAGCATCCAGAGCCCATGTTTCCTGTAACAGTATAATTTTGAAATCCCTAGGAATTCCATGAGCTCGGGATCTGATGCTTTAGAGTGCCAGCCTGCAATGTTCCATGATATACAGTTAAGTACAGATCTGTTTTGCTGTGAGGAAGGATCTGCAGTAGTGTTAACAATAAAATCGGAATGACAGAAGGCCCTCTCTGAGTCAGCTTTGTCTCTTTCACCCAGTAAAATAGAATGGGCATTATCAGAGATGTTTCCACTCTCAGCATGCATCAGGCACAGTTGATTGTGTGGCTCCTCAGGCGAGGCATCCTTCTTCCTGTCAAACAAAATGATGATAATCATATCTTAAGTCAGATGCCTTATTCAGTTGGCCACAAGAGGGCTCCTGTCTTGTAAGTTGATTACGCCATCTGCTGCCCCTAGTGTTGTATCTTTTGTTAACAATCCTTGTCCTTATTATGACAGGAATGGGGTAGCCTTCTGGCCTATCAGTAATTTCAGGAAGTTGAGTAGACTGTGGGTCCTTATAGGGTTGCCACTGTTGAGTACCTCTAACATCCGAACAAGACCTTGGTGTACATATAGCATGAGTTAGAGACAAATTATCAGGCTTCCTCATCTGTTTGAAGTTGGTGTCCATGTGATAATTTGAAGAATCAGCCTTTGCACGAGCAGGCAGTTGGCTATCTTTAGGCTGGATGATGTCATTTTGGGGGTACTTTTTGTAGTGGGTGCTGAGGCTTCTAATAACTTGAACAGAGGTTTAAAGTTCAATTTCCCCCTTCTTCTTCCTTTCTTGGATACTGGTTTCGATGGCTCCTTCTTCCTCTTCTTCTTCTTCTTCATGTGTTTGGATTGAGCTTTCTCTGTTAAATTTGTAGGTAGCTCCTGTTCTTGTGCCTCTTTGTTTGAGGTGACAGCAGTACATGATGGGGTAGGACATTCTGTTGGATTAGATATAATGGGGGCAGAGTTTTCTGACGCCACAGGCTGTGGACCCACACATAGGAGTAATTCCTCCAGGGAGAGTTTCCCAATTCTATCAATAGTTCCTGGGGATAAGCTGTAATAATTAGTTATATCTCTCTCTGGTTGTGATATTACTTCCTGGCCGTGTTTCAGCAGATCACCCTTGTTCACTGACAAGGATGACTTGAATTCCTTCATATGGCCTTCTATCGAGAAAACTAATTGTTTTAGCTCTCTCAATATATCTCTGATTTCTGGTAACAGAGCTTTTAATCCATAGCTATCCGGGTCCTCTGGCATAGACAAATTTGTATGATTAGAAGGTAACAGTTTATTTGATCGACATGAGTCAACTCTCTTTGTAGTTAGTGTAGGATTTGCAGAGACAGGTGTTATCACACTTTCACAGTTTATCACCTCAGACCCAAAAAAGCTCATCTCATTTTGAGGAGCCAAGTTACTCATTCTCAAGGATGACTCAGGGTTGAATTCCAGCGTTTTTATGTTGCCAAAATCTATATCAACTGTACTGTTTAATAGATTGCTGATTGTCTGATGCTCCTCCAAGAGATGGTTACTCCTTGTTAGACTATCAGGCAAGTCGAGAGGAAGAGGCTTTGTTGTCTTTGGGCTACTTAAAGCAGTTTGACAAGGCAATAGAAACTCAGTCAGCTTAGTTTGTCTCAGCCTCCTAGTAGCAGCTTTGTAAGTCCTAACTGGAGCACAAAATTTGGAGGACAGTGAGTAGCCACGAGAGGAGGGAGGTATATTAAAGGAAGGCATTTCAATGTTAGGAGACTCTAGTAGATGTAAAAGCTTGCTGTTAAGTGTATCACTATTAGATTTGTTAGTCCTTAAATCTGAAATGGGAGTAATTCTTATTTGGGTATTACCTTGTATGCTCTTAAGCACAGGTGGAGATAAGGTAAGATCGAGAACTTCCAACATCCTATCGAGAGCTGTTTCCCAGGTAAGTTGGCAGACAAATCTTGAAAAGTAGTGCAGAGACCGAACGTTTTAAGACACAGATATAGTTCCTGTATTGCTTGCCAGCCACCCCTCACAGGAACCTCAAGGCCATACGTCTGCAAAAACTGCAAAACTGCAGGGCTGAAGTGTATAAAGCCTGCCAGAGCTTATCTCAGCTGAGGAGTAATGACGCAGTCCCGGATAACACTCCCAATTACAGCAACTCCAAATAGCCTTCTTCTTATCCAGAGAAACGTTATAGGTTAAAACAGTTCAGTAAAATTAGTAAATAGTAAAAAGACAAGATAAAATAGCTATTAGCATAAAAACAGAATAAAATAAGTAGTTTATCACCACGAGCTCCTGCAGGGAGCTGTAGGCTGCGCTCCGCCGGAACCCGGAAGCTCGAAAGCCAGGCAAGTTCAAGTCCTTTGCCAACAATCAAGTGCCAGATAAATAACATAATCCAACTCCCAGCAACTAACAGTCCAAGTCAAAGCCAGAATATCTCATGGAAACCAGATACCAAACCCAAGGGAACAGATTAAGCCGTTGTCCAGGAAGCCAGTCCGAAATCAGGAAACAGAGCCAAGGTCACAGACAGGAACGTGGTTGCAAGTTCAAATGATGCGTTGCTCTCACAGAGAGCTCAAGGTGAGCTTACCAGCTTTATCCTAAAACAGGGAACACACCCTTACTTCTGGAAAGGCTCCTGCTAGTACTCAGGGCTTCCCGACCTGATTCCCCGTCTAGCATCAAAGACCCTTTCCCTAGTTCTCCTGGTAGCATGTCTTTGCAGAATCCTGCTCATAGCCCTTCCAGGGGGAGAAGATATGTTTTCAGCTGAGTCATCAGACTCAGCTGCCTCCTCCAGCAGCTCTTCAGCATTTAACCCCTCAGAGACAGGTTCTGTGACAGGCAGGGTCCTGGCATGAAACCCCAACCAATCTTGAGTTCCAGGGAGGCGGCTAAGATCTACTGACGCCAGCAGCATGAATCCACCTTCCTCCATCCGCCTCACAGTTCCACGCACTTGGCTTGAGTCAGGACTAAGCACCGGACCCTATTCTTAGCCGTGTCTCAGTTCCAGGGGAATTCTGCCTTCAACCGCTAATGCTTTTCTATGACGGTAGAGTGTCCCCATGTTTCCCTATGATGGTAGACCACCCCGCACTACCGAATCCAACAAATAGGGCTCCCTCCCTTTGTGGAAACCTTTGGAGACTTATTTCCTCCATTCCAAAGGTTTCCACTGAAGCATAGTCAAGCCCCCCAAATTTGGTTAACCCCTTCTTGGCCGAATTGGATTCTGTTCAAACCTTTAAGGCAGCCAGATACGCAGCCCAGGAAAATCTTCCTGAACTGATGGTTTATTTCCACCATGCTCTTGGCTCATAAGGGGATGATCAAGAATGATCATCTCCAAACCCCAGGGATGTCCCTTGCCTCCAAAAGCTTACCTCCATCATTTCTCTCTGCCTATACTGCCTCTAGCCTCTGACCCCAGCCAACCTGAACCCCCCTCTCTCTTTTTCTCTCCTCTCTTTCTCTCCTCCCTTTAACCCACTCTCCCTGGGTGTGCTTCAAATGTGTTTCTACACTGTTCTATGTCTCCTGGACCTACACCATCTTGGGCAGGGGCTCGTGGCAGGGGAAAAAGGCATCATGGTGACTCCATACGAAGGCTGCATCTTCCAGAGTGGACTCCATTGGTCATCACAGATTCCAGCACGTCGCACCACAGCTGCACCCCGGATTATCTCCAGCCAGAAGCTTCCCATTGTTCCAACTCCACACTCATCAGGAACTGTCTGATAGCCTCGGGGCTAATCCTATTGACTTTCTGGTCCCTCCATTGACTTACTGATTTCCCCAAGTTTACCCAGACCCCCAGACAATACCCAGTTTCCTCCTTTCCATTGTAACACCCCTGATGGCTCATTAAGGGACAGATTTGGCCCAACCACACCTGGGCAGGTGTCCAGTTCCAGATTATCAGGAACGCCCAGGACCTCCCTTGGACCAGCCCCTGGACTGCACCTATTGGGCATTACCGAAGACTGCCCCCTACCCACCCTCAGGGAGGCGTGCACCTTGGAGGAAGGGAAAGGGGAAGGTATAAAATGGTTTTCATCTTTGTCTTCGGGGCAGAACATCTCTGCACTGTCCTGGTGGGGTGTTCGCCTGCTGTCTTTTATTGGGCTCTATAAAACCAGTATTTTCCTTTGGATCTCTCTCCTGTTGGACTCCTTATTCAGTATTTTGGGTTCCAGCAGAACTTAGCGGGACTAGTCTTGCTAAAATCTCAACAATCTAGTCCAGCTTCCTGTATATCACAGTGTCTGGGAGCGCACAATTTGTCTCCTGATACTACTCCCCTGCATCTGGCCCTTGAAGTACCCTGGTTATAAGCCTGGAGATTACACATTTCCATCATGGTTTGTAACCTGTGATGGACTTTTCCTCCAGGAATCTGTCCAATCCCCTTTTGAAGGCATCCAGGACAGATGCCATCACCACATCCTGTGACAGGGAGTTCCACAGACTAACAACACACTGAGTAAAAAAATATTTTCTTCTGCCTGTTCTCACTCTCCCAACCCTCAGTTTGAATGGATGTCCCCCAATTCTGTATTTTGTGAGAGGGAGAAGAACATCCCTGTATCCACTTTACTCATGCCCTGCATAATTTTGTACGTCTCAATCATATCCCCTCATCAGGCGCCTTTTTTCCAGACTAAAGAGCCCCAAATGTTTTAGCTTTTCCTCATAAGGGAGGTCCCCCAGCCCAGTAATCACTTTAGTTGCTGTCTTCTGCACCTTTTCCAGTTCCACTTTGTCTTTTTTGAGATGCGGTGACCAGAATTGTACACAATGCGCCAGGTGTAACCTTACAATCATTTTGTACAATGCCAGTATAATGTTGGCTGTTTATTTTCAATCCCCTTTTTGATCATCCCTAGCATAGACTTGGCTTCTTTCCTGATGTACTTTTTCTGATTTGCAGCTGCTTGCTGGGATATTCTGATAAGGGACTTCTCCAAGCTCTGCAGTCATGGTGGCATTCTCCTCTTTCTCTTTCCCCCAGGAATTAGCACTGCATAGGTTATTGGCACTGCACAGCATCTTGTGCAAAGCTTGAGAGATCATCCAGGAGACCCAGCATGTCAACGCAGATGTAAATTCCAAAGCTGCCCATTAATCATTTCAAGTTTTGATCTTATAATAAACAGATCACAGCAGAGATTAATCCATTGGCAGGCTTATCTGCTTCTGTTCAGGCATGTTCTACTCACAGTTTTGTCAATCACAAGATAATGTTGGGTACAGCCAACAATCTTAAACCTGATTATCTTTTCTTGTCTCTTCATTGCTGCCCTTCTGAGGCTCAGACGTCTTCTGATCCCATGGCCGCAGTCTCCATTTGGATGTGTGATTGAACCAAGTTATACACATCTGTAACCATTTCAATTTCTTAATTGTTAAAATTCAAGTTATGTAGTTCTTCTGTAGCCATTATTTTCATTTTCTTAATGTTCAAGCTTGCTTTCCCATTTTTCCTCTTCCATCTTCACCAGAAGCCATTTCTGCCAGTCATATGTCATTCACATATCTTACATTGCTGGTGTTTCTTCCACCAGTTTTCACTTCTTCACATGGAAATAATCTAATCCAATCTTCCATAAAATCATCAAGTGCAACAATGTGTCACTGGAGATCAAGGCCAAGATAACCTACACAATTATATTTCCAATTGTCATGTATGGATATGAAAGATGGACAGTGTAGAAAGCCAACAGGAGCTAAGTTGAAATACTGTACATTTCAAATGTGGTTGGCAGAATCTTCCAGCCAGGCTAGAAGGTTCTGAGAATTGTAATCCAAAAAAGTAAAAGACCTTGCCCCTCTGTGACTCAAGCCCATTAGATCTTGCCCTGCTCTCCAGCACACACTCTCTTTTCATAATGAGATTTCTAGACAGCTGTCTCACCTAAAGTCTCTGTCTTGCATAAAGATAATATAATGCCAACCTGATCAGATCCAGATACTGTAATTTGAATGAATAAAGACAGCACTGCATTCTGATTTAACCCAGATAATTTTGTTAGTTCAGATCATTGCTGAGAACTGTTCTTGGCAAAGCCATTCTGTGAAAAATGCTTGATGAGATGGCATTAAAGAGATGATGATTATAAGGATGATATATAGGAGAATCACAGCCAGACTGAGTTATTCATTTATCTGCTTTACACAGACTACCTCCTTAGTATCGAATAGGTTTCTAGCCTGCCATAAATTTTAAATGACTGAATGATCATCAGAAAATGACA
Source organism: Phrynocephalus forsythii (assembly GCA_029282475.1). NCBI lineage: Eukaryota > Metazoa > Chordata > Lepidosauria > Squamata > Agamidae > Phrynocephalus > Phrynocephalus forsythii. Next base: position 187,749,308 of record JAPFRF010000001.1, on the reverse strand, counting down.
TGCATAGGTTGTCATTTATATTTTCCCCATCATAGCAATATTCGCCATTGCTTCTTTGGTTCTGGAATAGTGCATTTCAAAGAGATTGTCCTAGAAGTTCCAACATTGTTAATGATTATCTTCTTTTAGCAACCATAAGGATAGACCTTAACAGTAAGAACATAAGAACATAAGAAGAGCCATGCTGGATCAGGCCAAAAGCCCATCTAGTCCAGCTTCCTGTATCTCACAGCGGCCCCACCAGATGCGTTTGGGAGCGCATGAGACTAGATATCTGTCTCCTGATACCACTCCCCTGCATCTGGCCCTTGAAGTACCCTGGTTTAAAGCCTAGAGATTACACATCTCCATCATGGTTTGTAACCCGTGATGGACTTTTCCTCTAGGAATCTGCCCAATCCCCTTTTGAAGGCATCCAGGCCAGATGCCATCACCACATCCTGTGGCAGGGAGTTCCATAGACTTACAACGCGCTGGGTGAAAAAATATTTTCTTTTGTCAGTTCTTACTCTCCCAGCACTCAATTTGAGTGTATGTCCCCTAGTTCTGGTATTTTGAGAGAGGGAGAAGAGCTTCCCTCTATCCACTTTACTCATACCCTGCATTATTTTGTATGTCTCAATCATATCCCCCCTCAAGCGCCTTTTTTCCAGACTAAAGAGGCCTAATTGTTTTAGCCTTTCTTCATAAGGGAGGTGCCCCAGCCCAGTAATCATTTTAGTCGCTCTCTTCTGCACCTTTTCCAGTTCCACTATGTCTTTCTTGAGATGCGGTGACCAGAATTGTACACAATACTCCAGGTGGGGCCTTACTATTGTTTTGTATAACGGCATTATAATGTTGGCTGTTTTATTTTCAATCCCCTTTTTGATAATCCCTAGCATGGAATTGGCCTTCTTCACTGCTGCCACACATTGGGGAGACACCTTCATGGAGCTGTCCACCAACACACCAAGATCTCTTTCCTGATCCGTCACGGATAACTCAGAGCCCATGAGTTGATAGATAAAGTTTGGATTTTTGCCCCAATATGCATTACTTTACATTTGGTTACATTAAAACGCATTTGCCATTTCTCAGCCCACTCCCCCAGTTTGGAGAGATCCTTCTGGAGCTCTTCACAATCTTCTCTGGTTTTTACCACACGGAAAAGTTTTGTGTCATCTGCAAACTTGGCCACCTCACTGTTTATCCCTGTCTCCAGGTCATTTATGAACAGATTGAAAAGCACCGGTCCCAGGACCGAGCCCTGGGGCACACCGCTTTTCACTTCTCTCCATTGTGAAAATTTCCCATTGACACCTACTCTTTGTTTCCGGGATCTCAACCAGTTCTCAATCCATAAGAGGACCTGCCCTCTTATCCCCTGACTATGCAATTTTCTCAGCAGCCTTTGGTGAGGGACTGTGTCAAAAGCCTTTTGAAAATCCAGATAGACTATATCCACCGGTTCACCCAAATCCACGTGCCAGTTTTAGCATTAAGGCTTATTTGAAATTAGGGTTAGGAGTCAGTGTACATATTATTTATTTCCGAACTCCACTGAGAAATGTCCAAGTCTCCCTCCAAATTAATCCTGTGTGTTGTATCATTACAGTTGTGACAGACTCTATGTGATCCAATGTCCATGGAGTTGTCTTGGCAGGAATACTGGAGTGGTTTTCCACTTCCTACTCCAAGTGCCCTTAGCACCTGGTATTCCCTGGTGGTCTCCCATCCAAGTACTAACCAGGGCCGACCCTGCTTAGCTTCTGAAATCAGGCAACATTGGATGTGCTTAGGGCAACTAGGCAGCTTAAATGAATCCTACCTATTGACAACCAGAGTATGTCATGTCAGATTCTCAGTTTAATGATTTGCCAAAACAAACAAACAAAAAACCCAGCATGAGATGCATTTGTGGCTGGGATACAAAAATTACCCCAGTAACACAATGTAAGACTTTTCTGAACACTTGGTATACCAATAAGTAAATTTATTTTCTATTACTGTGTAAAGCAATCAAACCATTCAGGCTGAACTCAGCAGTACATATAGTACTCTTGGGTGATGGGCAAGGTCATACCCAGACTTGTAGTCTATTTCTGTGTGGATTCTGCAACAAAAAGCAACTCTGGGGGACTGAAATGCCCCATCCTGATGCATTAACATATCACATATTGCCCATTGTAAGATATAGCTTTTTGTTCAGCAGTCTGCATTTCCAAGAAATGTCGAGAAAACTCTTTGTGAAGACAGGAGGCGATTACAGCCTTGTCTGGCTTCAGATGAACCTAACAGAAGCAAAGGCCCTATTATGTTAATTGAAGATGGCATTGATTGGCTACTGCCAAGGAATGCAGAGTGCTCTGCACATAATGGGTGGTGGGAAATGAATGTGGATAATGAACACAGGTCTTTGACAGCAGCCTGGGGAGCAGTTGTCAACAGTGATGCTAAACAGGAGGGCCGCCCATCAGAATCTTGCTGTCACTCAGCAAATGCCCAATTCATAGCTCTCACAAAAAGACAGTCTAGTTTCCATGATGCGTTCATTTCATCAGACTGACAAGCCTCACTGCCTCCAGTGCAACAGCTCGCTGTATCTGTCACCTTACAATAATGGAAGATGGAGTTCTAAATCTTAATCTATTAGGCATTGTCACAAGGAAGCAAAAATATGAAACTTTACAAATGGAGAAAAATGGGGGGGGAATCAATTCAAGTAAGACCAAAACCCTGCAAACAGAGATAATGTTTACAAAAAGCCAACTCCCAGAGAATTCTCCTTTTCTTCAAAATCTGAAAAGCTGGATATATTGCTGCTGGTTCATTATTAGATGCTCTACTGACCAGACCTTAGAAGAGTTCATTCTTTTGTACAACCCCCTGCCCCCAGAATCATCCAGTCAGCATGGCTATTTATTTATTTATTTATTTATTTATTTATTTATTTATTTATTTATTTATTGGAATTTTATACTGCCCATCTGGAAGCGAGATCACTCTGGGCGGTTTACAGAGTGTTGCAGAGTTCTGAATTTTGGTTTAATTCCCCTAGCTATGAAGCAGAAGTGCAGAGATTTGCAGACCAGAATAGCTCAGAGTCGTCCATTTCTTTTTCTCATCAACTGGCACTTACAGACTTTAGTAGGAGAAAGATTAAATGGTTACATTGCTTATAACTGGCCAGATCAAGCAGCAAACTGACCAACATAATTGATTTCAGCAAGAGACTTCCACAGGCTCTAGAGAGGGGGAAAGCTCTTTAAAAAAAAGGTAGGGCTATCTTTGAACTAACTACTGATTATTTAATGCTGGATAGATTGACAGTCACTGCAGCCCAGAAATATTTCATACAAGACAAACCTACTAAAGGAAACATGCAAGTTTGGAAAAACAAAACAAAAATCACACCAAAACATCCAACAGTTACTCCTTGGGGAGTTCTAGATGTTGTAGTCTAAAAAAGATATTTTGTCAAACTCTAGGTATGGACAGCTGCTATTTAAAATTCCAGGCAAAATCGAAGAAAAACAAAACAAAACAAGATATACAAAATACACAAAACATGTGGCACCTTAAAGACTAACTTTTATATTTTAATGTAACATTTCGTGGACATATCAACTTTTTCAGACCTTTAGCAGCAGAATGAGATGTGCAATATAATATGTAATGGACTATATGTTTCATACCAAATATTCATTGGCTGTTGTATGTAGGTGTATTTCCTCTCCAAAACTTCTGCTATTTAAAATGTGGACCATAATAACCCCTGTATGTAAACAGAGCAATGGATCTGGTACAGGATAAACTACCTGGTAATGAATTCCTTCTTGGTTTCCAGAAAGGAAGGCAGGATGTAAGTAAATCAAAGGTCTGAGAAAAATGCTGTTGAATGAGACAAAGGCCTACTTAACCTGGCAAGCTGAGTCTTTTAGTGGCCAACTAGGTGGCAACTGAAAGCCCCTGGGAGCATGTGTTCCTTTCTGTTCATACTTCAGAGGCAACAGAAGACCATCAACATTTCTAATAGCCATTGTGAGTCTCATCCTGCCTTTATATCTTTTAAAGCCTTCTAAACTCTATCTTGTGGTAGCGAATTCCACAATTCTACTATAGATAGAATACTGACTATCCTAAACCTCACCCCATTCTGCTTTATAGCTTGACTCAGAATTCAAAATTATGAAACAGGAAGGAACTCTCTTTTGTATGTCCTGTGTTACTCTTTTGGGGACACTCAAAAGTTTTTCTTCACTGAGTAGCAAAGATTGGACAACATGCCTACAACAGTACTTCTCAACCTTCATCACTCTAGAACAGTGATGGCGAAACTTTTAGAGACCGAGTGCCCAAACTGTGATTCAAAACCCACTAATTTTTTGCAGAGTGCCAATACAGCAATATGGGGCCTTTTCACACGACCCCTAAGATCCGCTGGTCCCTTAAATTCGGACCAGAGATCTTGGGGGTTCGTTTCTGTTCCTGCGTCCCCACCCCTCAGCACTTCCTGCTCCTGTCGGCGTGAGGGGAGGGAGGGAAAAAAGGACAAAAGAAACCTTTACTAACAGACAAGCGAGGAGAGCCCGGCACTCTTATCCGCATCAAATATTTTTCACTTCCAGAGAGAAAGTACAAGAAAAGTGCGCTGGGTTCGCGCTAAAGCGGGCAGGGTCGCACTTAATTGTCTGCAAACTCCGGAGCTGGTGGGGAAACATTTTAAATCTCCGGAGCTTGCAGCCATTTGCGGCGGAGCTTAGGGGTCGTGTATAAACGCCCTTAGCCTGAATAAAGGTGGCTGTGAGGGGCAATGTCGGGTGCCCACAGAAAGGGTTCCAAGTGCCACCTTTGGCACCCATGTCATAGGTTCGCCAACACTGCATTAGAACAGTGGTGGCGAACCTTTGGCACTCCAGATGTTTTGGACCACCACTCCCAGAATTCTGAGCCTTGATGGCCAATGACAAAGGACTGTGGGAGTAGTGGTCCAAAACATCTGGAGTGCCAAAGGCTAGCCACCACTGTCCTAGAGCCTCAACCAGAGCTTTTGGGAATTTTAGTTGGAAAAAATCTGGATGGCCAAAGACAGAACCAACATCTTTCTTCACTATCACAAACCTATGAATGCTGTGTTTATTATTAGACGATTTGCACTTCCAAGCATATGCCTAGTTTGCTAGAGGCCCAACATCACAGCAAAAGAAGACCCTTAAAATGGCACCTTTTAATGGGGAAGGAAGGAAAAATCCATACCAAGCTCAACAGGTTATTCATCAAGCATAAGGCATGTAGCTAGAAACAATGTATGCAGGAACTTTAGCTTAGTACAGATTCATTGCTGACCTGATGAATGAAGACAAGTCATTTAAAAATGAGCAGAAAGTTCTCGTAAGATGTCTGCTGTCCTGTTGCGCTCCCTGTAGCCCTCCACTTCTTAAATCATTCTCACCACTATAAAAGCAGAACATTCTGGCAACCTACAATTAGGCTGGGGGGGGCTCTAGAGCAGGGATGGCCTCCTGCCAAACCACCTGCCTTCTTTCATCTGCATATTTATACATTTAAAGAGATAGAAAACTTTAATCGCATTTTAATAACTAGGTACTGTACTTTGAACTCCGTCAATCTTCTTCTCTGAGGCTGCTTCTCAACTTCCTCTCTGATCTTCAAAGAGAGAAAGGAATATGTTTTTGTGTCCCTTCCATGGTTATTTGCTGTGCAAGTTACCTCGGGGAGGAAGGGGAGGATCCTCCAGAGTTTCTAATGTAGACCAAGGTTAAAAGTTTTTCATCAGATAGGCTGCCAAAGATGACTGTTTTGAAGATCTGTGGTGAATGTACAAACATAAGCGGATGGGAGGAGGGGTGGCGTTTCCACCTCTAAAATGATGTCTCTGCACAGTAATCTGGCAGTTGAATAAACTGTTCCAAAGAAACTAGTATTAAACAGACAGTTAATACAATCCAGGGATACAAAATGACATGACAGAGCAATAATTAACTAAAGCACAGGTTGGTGTTGACCTATCATATCATGATGTTCTAAGACAGGCCACAGTGGTGGCACCAACAACCTCCCCTTCAGCCTGATTTATTAGTTGCTCCAGTTGTTTTATGTCTTATGAGGAATGGCTTAGAAATCTGGGAATGTTTAGCCTTACAATAAGAAGGCTGAGAGGGGATATGATAGCTATGCTTAAATATTTGAAAGGATGTCATGTTGAAGAAGGGACTGGTTTGTTCTCCATGGCTTCAGAGACTAAAATGTGGGGCAATGGTTTCAAATTACAGGAAAAGAGATTAAATTTAAACATTAGGAAGAACTTCATGGCAGTTAGAGCTGTTCGGCAGTGGAATGTGCTGCCACGGAGGGTGGTGGAGTCTCCTTTGGAGGTTTTTAAGCAGAGACTGGATGGCCATATGTTGGGAGCCCTGTGATGGGGGTTCCTGTGATGGCAGGGCTTTGGACTGGTTGGCCTTTGAGGTCTCTTACAACTCTATTATTCTATGAAATAACAGGTGGATACGCACAGTGTGGTATTAAGCCGTGGCTCCCAGACATGGGTACACAAATGTTCTTGACTGCAACTCCCAAAAGCTCTTTCCAGCACAATCAGTGGTAAAGGTTTCTGGAAGTTCCAGTCCAAGAATGTCTGGTGACCTGAGGTTAGGAATCACTAGGACAGAGTGACAGACTAGGATTAAGGAGGCCTGGGCTTGAATCCCAGCTCAGCCATGGAAATTTACTGGGAAAAAGAACTGCTAAAACCACTCCGGTAACATCTCACTTATCTTGCAAGTCCTATTAGAGTCACTGTAAGTCAGTTCCAACTTGACAGCACATAGCAACTTCAAATAACAGGTTAAAACAACATCTTATTTGGCTAAATAAATAAACAGTATTTTAGTTTTCATGTGTGGATAATCACAATTACACATGGCTCATTTCAATTACTATCATCCCATTTTTAAAAAGTCAAAATTTTAATTTTTAATCAATAAAACCTAGGCATCTCTTCATGTTTTTAATCACTAATTTAGAAAGCAGAGCCTCTTTCCTGTGCCTACAACCTCCTTTCCATTCATTGCCTAAATAACTGATAAGCATCTTGACAAGACCATCCCCAACACCATTATCCTTCTCACTGTCCATATGGGAAACTTGCTCCCCTTGAAGGAGCCACAGTGCTCTTGTTTCTGCTCAGTCTCTGCTAATATTTCCTGCTGCTTCAGTGCAATGAAGTAGGGAGGGGGAGGGTGTCCTCCAACATATATAATAAAAAGAAGCAAGCTTAAGTTGTTTTGCTTCAGTCTGCCAATGATCATACAACATAGGCAGTTACATCATGTCCTTCTTTGTTCCACGACTAGTTTCGGTGTTCCCATGGTCGTGACAAGTTTTACCTCACGGTCTTGTACTGTGACAAACACTGAATTTGTCTGGCTTCCTTTTTCCTTTTTTGGGGACGGGGGCTTAAAAATTCTTTTTCGATATTTCACTTCTGAAAAGTCAAAATAATAATTTAAAAATGGACACCGTTTTCTGAGAGAAACGAATGTTTTGTTGCGTGACAGTCGTTACTACACGGTGTTTTATCTCAGAACAGAAAGTGGGTTTAAGAGCATTTTGCAAGACAAGCAAACATTTCTTCTAAATTTTGCCTTGATCAACAAGCAATTATCTTGATATAAAAGCACTAGAGCAGGTCACATGATCACACGTGAGCCAATGGTGGATCTCTCCCCAGTCACACAGGGAGGCAGGATGATGCATGTCCTTGCACAGCTCTTGATTGGCCAGTGCCACAGAAAGGAAAAGAGGCTGCATCGGAGGCTGCTTCCTGATTGGAATTTTGCCCAGCACCAGGAAAAGCAAGGTAAGACAGTGGTTGATTTTGTTCCAGAGGGTGGGACTACATTCAGAACACCAGCTGTGCTAGCGTGTTTTGTTTTGGATCTAGTCCCCTCCTGAAACGAAGCACCCATCTCTAATTACAACACCTCCCCCCATCTCTGGCTGGGACACTGAAAACCATAGTATGTAGCAGAGCTTCACATGTTCTAGTTGTGCAACCCTAAGAGTAGAGAGTTGTAGAATAAATGACTACTATACCAGTATATTTTCCAAGCTCTGCAGAAGCCGCTAGTGCTGGCAGCTATCATATATGTGAAAGAAGGAATTGTTCAGCTGCTGGGATTGGTCAGCTGTCCACTTTGGGAAACAGTCATTGGCACCCATCACCAACTAATAAATATTACCCAATTATTTATCACCAGAATTTCACAACCAGCCATCTCTACTGTGAAATTCTGTATTCAAGAAAATCAACTTTTCAAGGTTGTCTTAAATAGTACACAGTTCCCATATACTGTACTTTGACTTTCTTTTATCTCTCTGCTAATTTTGAGTCATTTCTCATCTGTTTCTTATTTTTCAAAATGAGTCTTCTATGGGGTTTTTAAAACGCCAATATTTTATCTGTTGCTATCATTTTAGCTCTGTTGTTATAATCTGGAAATAGAATTCCAAAATGAAAAGAAATTGAAAACATGTTTTCTCCTTATCTAAAAGACATCAAGTTTCTTTTTCTCTCATGAAAGCTTTTTTCCACTCACAATTTCTTTCCCAGCATGTGATCAACACTTTGTAAAGAAATGCTGCTCCTCCAGGGCCGATCCCCTGTAGTTTTCAAAGATCATGCTAGACCCCCTCCAGAGGTGGCTGTGAGGACAACAGATAGTTGATAGCACAGAGATAAACTGACTCCAGCAGTAGTGTCTGCTCCAACAAATGCACAAGGTTACTTGAAGACCCACTGCCTCCATGTGTTTAACTTTGCAACCATCTTCTCTGTATAATTAGTTTTATACTAGTGGAATGGGGACCACCACTGGGCCATCCCCAAAGTAATGATCATATGCTGTCATCATTATCAGTTTTTCTGACTTTCTTATCTGGCTGCTGTTTTGTAGGAGAATCAGAGGAAAAAAACAAAGACCTACATTTTCTTAGTGTCACCAAGCCTGCTGCATCTATGCGATTAGAGTAAGTGTTGTCCAAATGTGCCCCTCCATATCTTGACAGTCTGCACCTTGCATAGCTAATGGCAAGGAATGCTGGGAACTAGTTTGTCAATATCTGGCAAGCAACATTATCTAGTTTAGAGTCTGAGGATCCTGCTGTAAAGACAGTACAAAAGTGTCTGTGTGATCCTATAATACAGAGGTTCTCAAATGGAGGTTGTGACCCCTTTGGGGGGGGTCAAATGACCCTTTCACAGTGGTTGCCAAGAACCAGTGTGGCAGGAAGGCTGGCCAACCAGCCAGCTGAGGGGGTAGCGCGGCTCCTTGTCTGCCTGCCTCCTCCTTGGCTCAGGGACCAGCATGTCAGGCAACCTTCCCTCTTTGTTTGCATCACCCATCACCAGCAACAGTAGTAAGAAACCAATTAAGGAAAAAGTGTGTGTGTGTGTGGGGGAGAGTCCTAGTCCGATGGAAAGGGGCAACGCACTGGAGGAATAGCTGAGAATAATGAAGCAAGGAGGGGGAGGTGACAACAAGGAAGCGTGAACAAAATATAAATAAATATATCCCTCCTCGCACCTTGCCATCCCGTTCAGACCTGCCTCCAGCCTCAACATCTGGGTCCTCGGTACCGCTGCAACTGCTCCTGCCGCTGCCGCCCATTCCCTTCTCTTGCACTCACCCTCCATGATGGGAAGGGGGGCCGTCGGCAGCAGCTGGAGTAGCCATTGGCTTCGGTGTGGGGGCTGGATGGGAAGGGAAAGGAAGATGAGGCGTGGCTGAGCACGCTTCTGTGTTCACCAGGTGTGTGTGAGGGGGGCGTCACAAAGCAAAGATGGCGGTGGTGGTAGGAGGACAAGCCAGTCCCTTGCCTTCACCTGGACTAGGCTTCACCATTGCCTTCAATGTCACCAACAGCAGCAGCAGCAGCAGCAATGTGGACTCACAAGCGGGAGGCAATGAGGATGATGCCAACTCTCCAGTGGGGCTTGTGGGTTCCTCTTTTTCCTGCCACCCCCCTGAGCGCCATGTTGCGGGTCTCCCGCCCAGGGGGGGCAGGGAAGCTGCCACCGCCGCCACCCTAGCACGCTCCTGCTCTTTCTCTCCTCCCGCTCTCCTTCTCTGGCATCTCTTCATCTGCAGCCCCTCCTCGTGGTTTTTATGAGACTCTGAAGCTTTAGGTATATTATATGCTGTTAATGGGTGCTTTGCCAGACAGGTTAGAGGGCCATCTTCCTGTCCTGGGTGGGGTTGCACTCCCCCTAAGGGACAGGGTCCGCAGCTTGGGGGTGCTCCTGGACCCCGGTCTAACTCTGGAAGCCCAGGTGGACTCGGTGGCCAGGGGTGCCTTCCTTCAGCTGCAGAAAATATACCAGCTGCACCCCTACCTAGACGAACAGAGCCTCATGACAGTTATGCATACACTGGTAACAGCCCGTATTGATTACTGATTTCTTAAGACTCTCTTTCCTTTGCCCCATGGTTCACAACCGTTTTGTCTTTAATGACTGTCTGTGCTGTAGCACATGGATTTTTTCCTTCCTTCAAGATGCCTTCAAGCTGAGGAATCACCTCCATTCAACAAAGCACATGACTACAGTTGTATTTGTTTCTGTGGCTTGTCTGCACACACAAAATCTATTTTTCATGCAGAACTCTTCTCAAATTTCTTTAATATAACCCAAACCCCCATGCATACAAAAATTTATCCATGTCTAGGAGATGCTCTGCTCTATTTAGATTGCATCCTCTCAGTTTGACTTATAAGAAACTAGGAAGTGAATTGCAAGGTATTGGTATCTCTTTTTCGAAGGGTGCGCAATTGTTCTTACACCCCACTTTTGGGAAATGCTGACTTATCTCTTCCCAGTTTGGGAAAAGCACAAAGCCTTTCCAAAAAAATATCTCTGTGAGGTAGTAAAAGAGAAGAAAGAACTCCCAGCTGACAGGACCACCACCTCAAAAGAATAATCCCTTGCTCTTAATTGAAGGAATGCCTCCATCACAAAGGCTCAGAGTAAGGTCACCATTTTAAAGAAAGCCCTTGTCATTACTGCAGCTTTCTTGCTGTGCTAAAGAGGATATATCCATTAATCACTTCTTCTTCAAGATGAGCTGTTTGTCTACGCATTTGAACTCTGGACAGTTGCATCACAATGGCCAAGGCAGAGAGGCCCGCTTTGTGTTAATGAGGCCTTATCAGCTCAGAGACTCTCCTCAGTTGCAGGGATTGCACTCTGTCCAAACAAGGCATTGTTGAAAATTCCATGTTTTAAACCTTTTCCCAGATAATTAAAATAAAAGGTTTCTCTTCCCTAGGAGCCAAGGTTTTGCTGCCTGAGGTGAAGGACAAGAGGGCAGCCCCCCTCCCTTACCCACTGTATGACCTCTTGCCTGAGGTGGCTGGTTTATCCTTCCAATATAATAACAGGCTACAGAGCTACTGAGTTTAGAAGTTCCTTTTTTGAAATGTAACTGCCAGAATCCCCCCCAGCCAGCAGGGTCCCTTGCCACATTGCCACTTTCTGAAGGCTGTCTAGTCATGATATCAGGTCAATTTAGCATCTGTGGTATAAAACGGATTGTGGAGTCTGGGTGTGTAATTTGGTTCAAACATCTTCAAGTTCTTCATCCAAATTTCCTGTCAGCCATTAGCTTTTTAGAAATAAAAGCAGTTGGGGAACACTGAATGTATTACTGGAAGAGCATATTCTCTCCACTGCTGTATATAAAAAAGAACATGTCACTTTAAAAATAAAGCCAAAACCAAAATCATTTGTAAAAAAATGAATCCAGTTGTCCTCACAAAATAGCAGAATTGTTTTTCTTGGAGATACTTTTGCAACTATGATCGCATATTAGGTGTTATATTTATACTTCATTTGTGTTGCAACATTAATCTTTTGGCCTCAACACAAGATCTATAAGGCAAGGTAGCTTGGAAGTCATGCCTGGGTTAGGAGTGCTATGAACACAGTGTAGTACTGGGGTTCAAATCCCTGCTTGAACATGGAAGCTCACTTGTTGTAGGGAAGGGGGCACTGGTGAAACCGCACCTTAAATATCTCACATACCTCAGAAATCCTGCTAGGGACACTTTTAAGTCAATGTTGACCTGAAGGAACAAAAAAAACACGCAAATTGCCTTCTTTCTACCATAATATCATCCATATTTACTTGAGTTCGGTGGGACATATTTCCGAACAACACTGTAAAATCAGAATGTAGATAAGATATAGCCTTTTAAAAGCAAAATAGCTGCCATTCATTTTCAGTGTAAAACAATTTTTAAAGAATAAACTTTGTCTACATAAATAGTTTGAACATTTTTCTCAGTAGCATGTCTTTCATTGAAAGTAACATGAAAAACCTCCAAGGTTCATAGAAAACTTTCAAAAAGCTTCAAGTCAAACTCCATCAGCTGACATCCTATGGATTTCACAAAATAAATATCTATCCCACCTTCTTTCATATTTTGACAGTTGTATTACAGCCATCATGAATCCAAGACACAAGCTGTGGGCTTGTGTATGTATGACCATGTAGGCACAGAGACAATAGAACTGTATAAAGTCAGAAGGCGTGGAAGCCATTTTCAGTGATAAACCATCCTTTGTTATGAAAATGAGGGTAAATGGCTCACAATGACTAGGAAACAGCTGAAGCAGCCAGATGACTAAAATCTAGATCTAAAAGTCTGTGAGAGGGAACTAAGCAGAACAGAGAGGCATTCCAAGGCTTTGTAGAAGAGACATGACTGGGAGTAACCAAATTTGGGCTCTAAAAAAAGCACTTTTTACAAAGCTATCCTTGCACCACTATCCTTCAGCAGTGTCTATTTCCAAAAGCAGTGATAAATAGTTGCTAATTATATACCGGAATATTATAATGGCCAAACTATCCCAGAATGTAAACTGGAACGTCCAATTCGAAAGATATGCAGGTGATCCTACTTCCATGCCTTTATATGCTTTACCGGATCAAGGCAACAAACCAGACCATAAACCTCACAATACCATCCACTCCTTAGGTTGGGTAACTATTTTCTTGGTGCCGACCCACCAAGTACAGTGGTGACAGAAACAGAAGGATGCACATACTGAAACACTTAGCCAGGGGAAAGATATATAACTTAGCAAGCTAATACTAATTCAGATGGCATTTTCCAGAAAGAAAGAAAAAACTATTTGGTTCGCTCAGTGTAATGTGAGATCCTTTGTCTGAGCCAAAGCTGACAATGAAAACTACCCACAGCAAAGATAAGCCAAATCACTCTTTAGACTGAGTCTGGAAGGGTGTTGGTGATCACTGCTTGATTTTTAACTCCTTGCCCGCTGGTTTTGTGGTTCTTCAGGCTTTCTGCCAGAGGGTTCTTGAGGCTGCAGATTGTTTAATATAAACCACCATGTTCCCTCCTGGCATTAGATCAGAGAAGCTGCTTTGAAACAAAGCAAGGGTACGTCCTGGAGATAAAAATAAAATGGGGATGGGAGGCCGAGACAAGACAGAAGAAAACAAGTTCAGGAAAAGTATCTAAAAGATGCCGTTGTTTTGAGAGTAAATGAGACATTAAAAGTATAAAAACCTTGCAAGAAGTAAAAATGGCCCATTTAGCCCTGATATTATGCAGAGTTACATGGAAGGAGGAAGGAGGGGCAATCTGTGTCCTTTCCCACTAGAAGAGAAACCCTGCTGCTACTGTCGGATGACCACTATCTCCCCCACTGTCTGGGGCAAAAACCTTGTTGTCCCTCCTTGCTTTTTTAGTTCCACCTTCCTGACATTTATTCTGACCTCTTGCCTGGCAGTAGATGGCTGATCTCTATGAATGGAGAGAAGTGATCTGCATGAGTCTCAGGTCAGGAAAAAAAGGGTCAACCACATAGTTGGATGGGTAATTGGTTGTCACTGTGGGCATGCATGTTTTGCAGTGATGGCCGCTAAGAACAGGGTTAAGTCAGCAGAAGGGTCAGAAAACAGAAAATTGTTGAAAAAAAGAAAGTAGACATGTACTACTCGCCCCAACCAACCAGAGCTTCGTTGTCCCTCTTGTTCTGGGTGGCCACACCTAGAGAGGCTCAAAGGGTGTCTACCCAGAAACGGGCCTTCTCGGTGGCTCCCCGGCATATTGGAACAAACTGCCGATGGAGATTAGGCTAGTGGACTTGCTGCCAGCCTTTAGAAGGGCACTAAAGACCTGGCTCTTCAGGGAATGCTTTGGGTGACCTCTGAGTACATTGTGGTTTTTATTTAGTCTGTATGACTGCTAGCACCAACCCCCTTATTCCGGATCCTAGTCTTGTCATTTGGCTGTTTGCTGTGTTATGTCCATTTTTATTTTTATTATTCTTAATACTCTCTATATATTTTTCTAGTATTATTTTTATCATTTTTAATTCATTATTTGTACTTTGCTTGCATTTGTCTAGGGTTTGTATGTTTGGGCAGTTTTTTTTTTTTTTGCAACGTGTTGTACACTGCCCAGAGTTCCTGTGGGAAAATTGGGTGGTTAACAAGCATAAAAATAAATAAATAAATAAAATAGACTAAATAGGAGGGCATGATCAACAGGTGAAATCTCATCCTCTCTCTTAATCTCTTTGTCATTCTCTCAATCTTAAAAATCTCAGGTATGTTTCATTCCAAATCATTATTCTAAGCAGTTATAGAATTCCCATCTCCTTCACTCTTCACTTCTTTTTTATTTATCTGGATACAATTTTGTCCCCCCACCTTCTCCATCATGTGGTTCCACATATCCATGAGATACCAGCCATCTTATTGCTGCTGCATCCTCTCCTCCTTCCTTTGCATGGCATCCCATCTTTCTCATCTCCTCCCATGACTCTGGTGACTTCTTCTGTGCTCACACAGGCCCTACTTTGGCTTGTTTTATTACTGCTGATCCGGCTGCCATCACTAACACCAGCCACTCTGTAGCCTTTGTCCTCTGGGGCTTATTCCCATCCTGGCCAAATTTTGTGTGTGTGATGGGAAACTAGATAACAAGTTAAGCAGCCAGCATAATATTACAAGTTCCAAGGTATCTTTAGGGTAGACTGGGAGGTTCTTGGGAGATATACTAAAAATAACAGCCCAAAACCTGTATTCGTCGTCATTAAAGGCCATAATTACGAATCATGTCAAAGCATTGGTTAAAAAAGATTTTTTAAAAATACTGCACACTAGCCATCTTTAGTGAAAGTCTACTATCAATGCTAGTTACCAGGCCTTTGAGAAATCTGTCAGCTGACAATCTAGGGCAGTGATGGCGAACCTTTTAGAGACAAAGTACCCAAACTGCAATTCAAAACCCACTAATTTTTCGCCAAGTGCCAATACAACAATTTAACATGAACACAGGTGGCTGTGAACGGGCGGTGTTGGGTGCCCACAGAAAGGGCTCCATGTGCCACCTTTTGGAACCCGTGGCATAGGTTCACCAACACTGTTCTAGGTTGATAAAAGACTGTCATAAATATTATTGCTAAAATTATGAATCCAGCTTCATTTCCCCCCTTTCATCTAAATACCCTGAGGCAACTCTATTCATACTGCATTGATTATTTATTTATTTATTTATTTATTTATTTATTTATTTATTTATTTTTACAACTTATATGCTGCCCACTACCCAAAGGTCTCTGGGCAGCATATAAGTTGTAAAAAATTTGTAATTCATATATTTGGCTAAGCAACAGTGAAGATATATCATAATGTAAAGTTAGAGGTGGGCACTTTGTATTCAGTTCCATAGGTGTCACAGCAGCCCAAACCCAATCCGGAGAACTGGCCATCATTGTTGTCATGTCAATCTTGCAAGGAGCTTGGACTACCCTTTCCCGCCTCCTCACTACCCGTCCTCCGAAGTATGTAGGTAAGAAGGGAAGACTCCCCACTCAGCCAATGAACAATTGGCCATACAGGCAGGTGGTGAAGGGCCAGACAGGCACAACAATGATGACAACAGAGCCTCACACAGCACAGAGCCCGGTAAGTAACCCGGCCAGTTCTGGGGTGGGAGGTGGCAGGTTTGGGTCACTGCAGTGGCATGGTTCATATTTATTTCCCTAGGGAAACAAAATGCTCATCTTTAGTACAAAGCAATGAAGATGTTTAATTGCCTAAAAGTATTCATGGCCTGACCTTGGACAAAAAGAATTGCCCTAAAAGAAAAACAGTAGCCCAGATTAGGTGTGTGACTTAAAATCTGCTACTCCTTGTAACTCATCTATTTCAGAGTTTAAGGAAGAAAAACCCAAACATCACCTGAAGAGCTATGTCTTACGTGGAACTGCACTAAATGTAATTTGATCTGTGTTTTCAGTGAATCCTGAATACTTTACCCAGAACAGGTTAAATTAAAAAGAAATGAGACTTTAAAAAAAACTTTACCTGTCCATGTTCTCTGTGGAGTGATGATGAAATGTTGACATTGTGGATGGGAATTGCAAATGGATGCTGCTTCCTCTGGGTTGTGAACAGAGAGCTTACATCCCAAATAGCTATAAGATGGCCAACATTTATAGTCTTCTGCCTCCTTGCTCTGGAATCCCTTTAGGACAATGTATTCTTGGCAGGGGGAAGAAAGGGAAGGAAGAAGATAAACTATTATTTTTGTGTATATACAATTCAAAGCTAAATGTTTCAGACATAATAATGTCTGTGAAGATTCCCAGTCACCCAGGTGAGTTTATCTTGAAGTTGAGTCATGGCAGCTGGACTTCTTTTCTTGAAAGATTGAAATGTTTTGTTACTCATCCAAGCAGCTTTATCAGTCTGAAAAAAGTTAGTGGCAAGTCGTCCAATTTATAGTTGATTTCATATCACCGTGGTTTGAATAGGCTAGTTAGGTGGACAACGGCCTGGAATGCGTGAAAGTCCTATCTATGTAACCCTTCCAAACACCAATTAGCTGTTTTGTTTCTGATTTGTTTGGGGATTGATGAAAGGGCAGTATGATAAATGGCAGACAAATTGTGTCTGAGTCTCCCACCTCTGTTGAGAAAGGGGTTTTCAATTCACACATGAATGGCTTCCCTGACCCCTCTCTCGAACCACCTAACCAGTCTATTCAGGCCATTGTCTAACATGAGGCTGTTCAGACCAAAGTGATGTGAAATCAAAGTGAACTCTAAATTGGAGGCCTTGCTACTAACTTTCCTCAGACTGACTCAACTTCCAGACAGACATAGTAATGTTAAGCAGAAGCAAGAGTTTATTGAATGGTGTTTTGCTATCTTGGCTTGACAATATCTAAAGGTGGAGTTGTTTAAGCTGTATATTTTGTGTTTTGTTATAGCTGTGGATACCTGGATTGGCAGGTTTGACTATGTGACCCATGGTGTCCCTTCCAACTTTCCACTTCTATGATTCTGTTACTCATCTCTAGCAAGAGTATGCAAATTTGCTGTGAACCTGGTTTCTTATACACATACTTGATGCCCTGGGACACTCCAGAGATGCTCTACATATATTAGTTGAAATCCTGTTTGTATAATAAGCCAAAGCATAACTCTCTGTCCTTTCCTCCCTGGGAAATTGAGTGCTGCTGCCATGATTCTCAGGGGTGCAAGTATACAATGGCTTTGCTGCTCTCATGTGTGTGTCCCTGAAAAATGCAGCAGGAATGCTTTGTTTACCAGGGCAAAGTGAACAGAAAGTTATGCTTTGACATATACTACAAACCGTATTTCAGCCATATTGTTCTTCTCTTTATGGACAATCTTTATAACAGAAGACATCTATATACTCCCCTTTCAACAGTAGTTTCAGCCAGGCTTAAAAGTCCAACTCAGTTTGTGAAGATTCTCAGTTATCCAGGTGAGTTTATCTGGAAGTTGAGTCATGGCAACTGGACTTCTTTTCTTAAGAAACTGAAACAACGTTTCACTACTCATCCAAGCAGCTTTGTCCGTCTGAGGAAAGCTAGTTGTGAGTCCTCCATTTTATAGTTCACTTTCACCACTTTGAAATAGGCTCATAAGATGAACAGTGGCTTGAACAGGCTAGTTAGGTAGACAATAGTCTTAATGGGCCTTTTACAGAAGACAAGAAGAAGGAAGAAGACTGACTAAGCGGTTTGGATGAGCTGTAACGTTTAATTCTCTCAAGAAAAGAAGTCCACTTGCCATGACTTAACTTCCAGATCCAACTCATGTGCATATATATAAGAGCTTCCTGTAAAGGGAAACTACGCTTCCTAACTTGGAAAGCACTTCATCTCAGTTCCATTTATCAAATTCGGGTACCTTATCACTAACCTAAGATAACAGTAAAAGAAGTTTGCAGGGCTGACGAGGAATGTTCACAGGTCTCATCCAGCAGGCTCCCTATACAGTAGTCCCCCCACCACAACGTGGTTCTCAGTATATCACGGCTTTTTTCTTGAGAAACAGGCTTCCAAAGAGAGGTTTTTAACCCCCTCCTGGCACCTCAGCAAACAGACATTGAGCTCCTGGCAGCAAGGTTTGCTGAGGTGTCAGGAGGGGGTTAAAAACCTCTCTTTGCAAGTGCAGTAAGCAGGAGCAGCCCTTGCTGAGGCGTCTGCATTTCACTTCCAAAGAGAAGTTTTAAACCCCCTCCTGACACCTCAGTAAACAGAGCTGGTGCTGCTACTGCCGGTTGTGTTTGCAAAATGAGGTTTTAATCCCCTCCTGACACCTCAGCAAACAGACCTTGAGCTCCTGGCAGCAAGGTTTGCTGAGGCGTCAGGAGGGGGTTAAAAACCTGTCTTTAGAAACGCAGCAGGCAGGAGCAGCCCAAGGTCAGTTTACTGAAGCATCTGCATTTCGTGGATTTTCCTTTATCATGGGTGGATCAGGCACCTAACACCCGCAATAAACGGGGGAGTACTATATTTGGTGCAGAACAGCTGCAGATGCATTTTGATGAGCAGAACTGCTCTATGGCGCTCAGTAACTGTTTACAAGGCTGAGTTCATAGAATAAATGGTTGGAAGAGGCTATAAGGCCATCGAGTCCAACCCCTGCTCAGTGCAGGAGTTGTGTGGGTTTAGTGCTCTTTCAAACTGCCAGTATACATGGTTGGCTAGTTGATACATCACCAGAATTAAGGAGCAGTTTCTCATTCATATGATCATAGGAATGGGCATATGAGAGGAAAGGAAAACATTAAATCTTGCTCAACTGCTTTTGCAGTCAATGGGCCTTTATCCAGGGAAAACAAGTTCTGACAAATTCCCATTGAAATGAATCAGATTTAAAGCAGCTATAACTTGCTTCCTCCACCAGTGTCGCTGGAACCTATTTAAACATAACCCATGGCCTTCATTGGGGGCACTTGAGCAGATTCGTTAAAGGTTGACATTGCTCGCAGATATGAAATGGAGGTATCAAGGCTTTATAAAGCGTCATTTGTACCTTTCAAATGAGAAGCTTTTTTTTCTGCAGATAAAGCCCAGATTTATACAAATGCAAAA
Source organism: Phrynocephalus forsythii (assembly GCA_029282475.1). Taxonomy (NCBI): domain Eukaryota; kingdom Metazoa; phylum Chordata; class Lepidosauria; order Squamata; family Agamidae; genus Phrynocephalus; species Phrynocephalus forsythii. The sequence goes on along the minus strand of JAPFRF010000001.1, from coordinate 187,729,859 downwards.
CTTTCTGAAATGCTCTCAGGGTTTCATTTGCTCCATATCGCAGGTCACCTACATTAACAGGGAAAAGAGAGCAACATGTTTTCAAGGAGAAAGAAGCTTTAAAGTGCCTGTTATTTAAATATTTGCAAATTTCCATATTGGCACATACCTGTGGCATTGAGGATATCCTTCAGAACGGGTTGCAAAGCAAAAGGAGCAGTATGTGGTAAGAGATAGGTGAAGAAATACCTATAAATAAATAAATAAATAAATACAGACAAACAGAGAGACAGAGAGACAGACAGACAGACAGACACACACACACACACACACATTTTTAGAACATATCTCAAGAGCTATGCAGTTCTTCCTGACTCGAGAACAACACGAGGGGCAAATACTGATAAAATACTGATATTTTCTTAAGCCTTATGGTTTCCATGGCTCAAATCCAGTAGTCATGTTGCAACTAGAGTAGATCCATTTAATCAACAGAACTTACATAGGCGTTGACTTCTCAAATCCCCACTGATTCAACAGGCCTACTCTCGTTGTAACTTACAACTGGACTTCAAAGCAAAGTGTTCTGTTTATACGCCGCCCCATACCACTTCAAGTAGTCTCTGGGTGGTTTACAGTTTTTAATTATAGTATGCAGGCTACACATTGCCCCCCCCTCCAGCAAGCTGGGTATTCATTTTACCGACCTTGGAAGGATGGAAGGCTGAGTCAACCATGAGCCAGCTACCTGGGATTGAACCCCAGGTCATGAGCACAGTTTTACCTGCAGTACAGGCATTTAACCACTGCGCCAGTACACACAATCATTCATAATTATGTATTTCATAACTTTGATGGCTTGACCGGTGATCTGTTAGCAAACAAACTAAGATAAAAGTTACTTCTACGGAACCCAACTGGCCTTTGACAGCACATATCAGGGTTGGCTGAGAATTGGCTTGGAGGGTCAAATCTAGCCCCTACTTCATTTTTAATCTTCCCTTTATGCTTCCCTTCCAGTCCCTTCACCGCACCCCATGTCGAAAGAAGCACTCCATGTCATTGACAACATTTAACATTTTTTAGATTGCCCAATAAGAAAAGACACTCTGAGTAGAAGAAACTGGTTTTCTCCAACCAGAGTTTACCCAAGTATATCACACTACAATTCGCATTGCTCTGTTTGTGTGGCTGATACCTAATAGCCATACTAACAGTGAACTATATTGCACCACATTTGAAGAGTGGAGAATGGCTGCAACAAACACTATACCTGATGAGCATTTGTTCATGAAACGGCGCTGCCAGATTGTGCTTTTTCCTATGGATGTCTGCGAAGATCGTCAGTCCTCCGGGTGAGATTATCCGAAAGCTGAGTCATGGCAACTGGACTTTTTTTTTCTTGTGAGATCGAAATCTTTCACCAAGCAGCTTTGTCATTCTGAGAAAATTTGGTAGCGAGGCCTCCAATTTATAGATCATCTTGCTTTCACCCCACTCTGGTCTGAATAAGCTCATTAGGTGGACAATGGTCTCCATAGGCTCATTAGATGGACAATGGCCTGGGGTGCATGAAAGTCCCACCTATGGATGTGGTCTCCTCTGCCACATTTCATTTTTTGTGGGACAACTATAAGTTTTCTCCTGTTTGGGCAGCAGCAAATCCATTTTTACCTAAATCTGAACTGGTTGCCTGTTAAACCCTATAACCGACATACTGCTGGAGGTGTCTTCTTTACTCCTCCTCTCCATCAGCCTCTTTTTTCTTTTTCTTTCTTTCTTTCTTTCTTTCTTTCTTTCTTTCTTTCTTTCTTTCTTTCTTTCTTTCTTTCTTTCTTTCTTTCTTTAGTCCAGGCATGTCCAAACCTCAGCCCTCCAGATGTTTTGGACTACAACTCCCAGAATTCTAAGCTTAGATTGCCAATGACAAAGGACTGTGGGAGTTGCGGTCCAAAACATCTACAGGGCTGAAGTTTGGACGTGCCTGCTTTAGTCTATAGCAGGGGTGTTCAAACTTTTTGCAAGAAGGGCCAGATTTGGTGAGGTGAAACTGTTTGGGGGCCAACCATTCAGCTGCATTTGGCCCCCAGGCTGGACTTTGGACAAGCCTCTAGGATATGTAAGGAGGTGGGGAGGATGCTACATCAACGCAGACAGGTTGGTTAGGCTGGGCAGGTAGCTGGGGGGAAGGAACAGAGTCAGGGAGGGCAGGCAAGCCATAAAACTGTAAGCTGATGCCTCCATCCAGTATGGGGAGGGGCCAGCTGGTGGGGATTCATGACAGGCTGAGCCAGTGGGGAGAAGAGGCTGTGGGCTGCTTGAAATTTGAAAACGGGCCACATTTGGCACCCGGGCCTGACTTTGGACATGCCTGGTCTATAGGCTGGGACTGTCTTTTATATGATAAATGTAAGCCGTCCTGCAAGCCTTTTTGAGGGGGGAGAGCAGGATGAACATGTGAGAAAGAAATAGAATCTTTACCCCAACCCTTTTCCTAAAATGTTGTGCAATGTACCTGTATGCGTTGAAGAGGTTTTTCTTCTCATTTCTCCCTTCACATTTCCCATGCCTGGCACACCTGAGAAAGAACCTCTTTGTGGGGAACTCAAGGGTGCAGTCATTATCCGTCTGGCATGACAATTCATTGGTGCTCACGTCATCTAAGTCTGTGACTTTCAAGCTTCCATTCACCATAACAAACTGCCGGGTCTGGAAATCCAAGAGGGCAAGAGATCCCAGGGGAGAATTTGCCAAGTAATAGAGCAGTTCTGCCAGATCCAGGCAAATCTGAAAAGAGATGAGGTGAATACAGAGTGCTTCTGAGTTTTTAAATAAGCATCCAGTATCCCTAAGCACATCCGATCTCGCCTGATTTCAGAAGCTAAACAGGGTCGGCCCTGGTTAGTACTTGGATGGGAGATCACCACGGAATACCAGGCGCTGCAGGTGCCTGGAGTAGGAACTGGCAAGCCACTCCAGTATTCCCACCAAGAAAACTCCATGGACATGGGGTCACAAAGAGTCGGTCACGACTATAACACACACACACACACACACAGAAGTGACAAAGCTGCCTGATATACAAACATAGTTTATACCTGACAGAGAAGCTGTCAGAAAAGATGGAGCAAACTGGTTTTCCGTCGCTCCAGGAAGGCAGCATCAAACCAACAGATTCCAGTTATGAGAAAGGAGAGCCCAGTTAATCTCAATAACAACTCTCCATAAATGCAACCCCACATCTATGAACACCCATATCCCTCATTCCATTTTAGGAAGCCTTGTTTAAAAATGTATGTTTAAGCCAGCTGGATCTTACAGGGAAGGCTATGTGTGAATTAAATTAAATATTTTCTCATTTTCTCTCCTGGCATTATAGTTACAAAGCAAAAATGCCCTTTCTTGTCCCATTTTACTTTCCAACCCCTTTGTGATTCCATAAAATTTTTTATTTAAAAGTTCCAACACAGTTTCAAAGGACATTTACAAATTCCAAAGCAATTACAAAGACACTGAAACCAAGATTATGTAAAAGCCTTTTCAAATGCAAACAGAAAGAAGATCCCATTTGCTCTAGCTCTTTGCCCCCTGAAAAGGTCTAAATGCTTCTAAATGATTTCCCCTGGTTTTTGTTTTCTTACCTTAAATCTCTCTTCCCAGGGGGTTTGCAGGAGATGAATCATCACCAAAGGAGTTCCCAGTTCCAGCATGGTGACCACCTTCATCTCAGAAGTTGAACTACTGCCATAGCACTGACCTTGCAGCTGTCAAGAGAAAAGTCAGAGGTTGCCCTATAAATAGAGATATAAATCCAGGAGCGACCTTTCTAAACAAAAACAATGGGCAAGGTAACAGATAATTAAGCCTTACCTACCCACGCCTTTACCAACCCACTCCAAAAAAAAACTCCAAAATCCTATCAATTAGTCACATCAGTACAAGTGCAATGACATAAATCCAGGGGCAGGCTGTTTCAACTAAGCAAGCTGTAGCCCACGACAGTTCACACAAACTGGCAAGTGACAAGGAATATATGCAGTGATATGTTAACACATAGCAATGTAATGTATGTAGCAATTTCTGTCACTGCACTCACACAGGTGTAGCTAACCAATAAGAATTTGGTATTTGTGGAATTATTCCAATAATAAGCATACTTATTATACAGTGTTTTCCATGTTACTTTCCTTTTCCTTTTCTTTTTGTGTGCTCTTTGTAGCTCCACTGTTACCTTTTAATGTACTAAGATGCCTCCTCTAATTCCCTGTTTTTAACTTGAATATGTCTTATATGTTCCGGACTATATATTGTCCCTCATTACTGTAAGCCACCTTGGGTCCTTTTCCAAGGAGAAAGGTGGGGTAAAAATATTCAAAATAAATAAATAAATAAATAAATAAATAAATAAATAAATAAATAAATAATACTCCTACATGGTTAGTTCTAAGCATACTGATGTTAGATGTAAACTGCAGAGTTAATTAGTCTGGTTTTCAAGCTGAATGTTTACCCATATGGAGAACAGTATGTTTCCACTGATGTTTGTTACAGTAGCTGTTCCACCAGCCAAAAGTCATTTTCCAAAGAGATACAGCAATTTGCATTCTGTGGCTTTCTTTCTCACCATCTCATGAGTTAGAGCAGGGCACGAATGGTAATTAGACCAAAAAGGTTCAGATTTCATTTACAGAATGCAGATAGATACTGCATGTCAATATCAAGCAGGCAGATGTTGTCTTGTCAAACTGCACTTCATGTGCACGATCAAGCATTTCCAATTTCATTCAAGTCTGGCACGCCTCCACCTTTATCACCGACTGTGAAATACAGGAATGCAGACAGAGAGCTCCGTGGTTTAGGTTTCTGGCTGCCAAGGGAGAGGGAGGGGTTTGAAGTCCCCACTGGCACTCTTTGAAAGGGGGTGGGCTGGATGATCCCAAGGGTTCCTTCCAGCTCTTGCCGTTCTAAAAGATGCAGGGCGTTCACTCTGTATAGCCCAATAATATCAGTGCTGGAGACCCAGGTTCAAATCCCCACTGGGACATGGAAAATCACTGGGGGTGTGGAATTGGTAAAAGGTAAAGGTAAAGTCCCCCCTCCCAGCCGCACACACGTGCTAGTCATGTCTGACTCTAGGGGTGGTGCTCATCTCCGTTTTTTAAGCCAAAAAGCTTAAGTGTTTGCAAGTCCATGGCCATGTGGCCAGCATGGCTGAAAACATTTCTGCACATGGAATACTGTTTACCTTCCTGCTTTTTACGGTGGTACCTATTTATCTACTTGCATTTACATACTTTTGAACTGCTGGTTGGCAGGAGCTGGGGTTAACAGTGGGAGCTCACTCCGCACCTGGTATTCTAATGGCAGAGCTGTTGACTTTGCAGCCGACAGTTTCAGCGCTCTTAAATATATTGAAAACCCTGTTAGGATCCCTAAAAGTCAGTTCTGACATAAAACACAACAATTATCTATCTATCTATCTATCTATCTATCTATCTATCTATCTATCTATCTATCTATCTATCTATCTATGCATGTTATTAAAATTTAATGTGCTTTTAACTGACTGAAGGAACATAACATAAGAAGAGCCATGCTGGATCAGGCCAAAGGCCCATCTAGTCCAGCTTCCTGTATCTCACAGTGGCCCCACCAAATCTGTCTGGGAGTGCACAAGACTAGATACAGTGGTACCTTGTACAAAGGAATTAATTCGTTCCAAATGAAATTATGTGAAGCAAATTTTCCTTTATACAAATTTCCCATAGGAATGTATTGAATACAGAGTAATCCCTAATCACGACCATTTTTATGTTGTACGGATTCACCCCACAAGCAATTCTGTTAAGCAAATTTCTCCTATCTCCGGAATTTTTTATGTTGTACAGATTTTATGTTATACAAACCGTTTGTTATATGAGAGTGCACTGTATCTGTCTCCTGATACCACTCCCCTGCATCTGGTCCTTGAAGTCCCCTGTTTTTAAGCCTGGAGATTACACATCTCCATCATGGTTTGTAACCTGTGATGGATTTTTTCCTCCAGAATCTATCCAATCCTCTTTTGAAGGCATCCAGGCCAGATGCCACCACCACATCATGTGGCAGGGAGTTCCACAGACTAACAACACACTGTGTTAAAAAAGGAATTGCAAGATAGTAGGTGTGTTAGTCAGTTACACCAATTATACACACAAAGCACAGCTGGGCAGTCACTTTGGGGAGTTCAACAGAAGCTATGGACAATACTTTCCCTTTCAAAAAGAGGGAAATGCATTGGAAGACAAGCAAGAAATCTTGGGATAGAACCTCATATCAGCCATTATTACTAACATACCTAAGCTTTGTCAAGGCATTTGGGTTTGGAAAAGCCTGCCTCTTTCCATCTCATCAGCAATTCAGTCTGCTCCAGCTAAGCAGAAATACCAGGTAGCCCCATGTTATGTCAAAGCACAACACTGCTTTTACTGAAAAGAGACTTATTTTATAGACATAAAACAATGTGTCCTGTTTTGTAGAATAGTCTCTATGGCCCTAAATCTTAAGGTGTTAAAAAAAAAGGTAAAGGTCCCCCCCCCACATGTGTGCTAGCTGTGTTGGACTCTAGGGGCGGTGCTCATCTCCGTATTCAAGCCGAAGAGCCAGTGTTGTGCAAGTCCATGTGGCCGGCATGGCTGCAAAGAAAACACTGTTTTACCTTCCCGCTTTTTACGGCGGTACCTATTTATCTACTTGCATTTACATGCTTTCGAACTGCTAGCTTGGCAGGAGCTGGGGTTAACAGCGGGAGCTCACTTCCGCAGCCGGGATTCGAACCACCGAGCTGCCGACTTTGCAGCCAACAGGCAGTTAAGGTAATTCAAACCCAAAACTTCTTCATTCTTTGCAGCCCACTGTGACCGAAGGCATGCCTGAGGCTGCAACCCTACCCCCAGTTCCTTGAAATAAAGATCCCATTGATCTCAGTGGCATTTACCTGCGAGTAAAAACACTTAGGATCGCAGCTTGACCAAAAACCTGCTGCCTGACTGAGCAAAGAGGAGGTACCGTTCTATCACTGACCATTTTTAAAAGCAACTCAAATTCTACATTCCGAACTAAACGCCATTATGTACACCATTCATGAGACTGTTCACCAAAACGCCACATAAAAAAACCAGATGGAAAGCATGAGCAGAAATAATTTCCTTACCCACTTGGGGCAGCCACAAGGCACCACCCATTAAATGGAACGAGTGGCGGCATGTGTATTATCAAGCGTGGCTTCTTGATAAGGGTAAATCTAGTACAATCTTATCCACTTCTGGAAAATATCCACCCTGTGTTTAGTACGCCTTCCTCCCAGTTATAAAACTGCAGCCTCAGTCGGACATAACCCAGACCGGATTCCACCGCCTGGCGCACATTTTCGACAGAAAGGTGGACCACAAGTCGAATACACCCAAGCGCGCAAAAGGCGCGCAGTGGGTTACAACAACCCCCGGATTATTAATAAAGCATTCTGCCGAGTCATCAAATCGGTTGGCATTGGATGCCCGCCATCCCTCCTTTGCCCGAGGCCAATATCTGCTACATGCCTTGACGATGCCCGGGTGATCGAGGCTCTGCATCAACACCGCCTCTTGGAGCAGCTTGTAGGCGGCGAGCCGATAGCAACCTCCCGGGTGTCCGTGGCGTTGCATGCAGCGGCTCACGTCGTGGCCCGTCCAGTACACGGATTTTAGGGCGATCGCCTCGCCGCTGGACGGCAGGGTGGCTCTCAGGACCCGCTTGGTGATACCGGACCCCACCAAGCTCACGCCGGTCAGATCCTTCAGAGCCGCGCAGCCCAGGAGATCCGGCGGTGCGCGCCCTCGCGTAAAAGGGCCCGCCTGTGCACCGACGCCGGTGGCTGCCTCCAAACGGCTCAGATCCTGCCGTCGCCGCTCGAGCTCCCGCCTCAAGCTGGGAGGCAGCGGAGAGTCCGACAGCTGCCAAAAGCCCGACAGGACAAGGGCCACCGTGACCAGGGCAGGGGCCGCCAACCAGGCGATGAGCGCCTCGGGAGACGGCATGGCGTGGAAGAAGGGACGCGGGGCTCGAACCTGCGACCGACCCAGCGAGCGAGCATCCACCGCGCGCCTTCAACGACGCCGCGCCGCGAGGAAAGAGATGCGGGAGGCGTGGCTGCAACACGGAGTCACCGCCCCGCTCCCAGGTTGTCTCCGGCCAGCCCCTCATCTCTCCAAGAGAGCAGTTAAGAACCCCCCCCACCAGCCCCCAGCCCCTTTTGCGAAGCGGCAGTTAGACCGAGACCGAAATCCACAGAGTCCAGGTTCTGTAACTTGTTAACGACAAAGAATTGTCTTCTCGTTCCTCTCTACCTGGAGAGGGAACGTCGTCCTGGCTATCCTGACTTGCAGTGAGTTAGCTTTAGATAGGAATGTTCTGGATCCATCTTAACTAGTCTTCCAAGAGTCTTCAGTCAGTGAGTTCCTCTCCTTCCTGCACTTTTGTCCCCATTTGTTTTTCCAGGAACGGTCAATTGTACTGACCATTGTCATTCGTTATCTTTCAGTAATGGAAATACTGTACTGTATTTGGGCTTTCTGCATTTTATGAGTTTTATGCTTTCTGGATCTGGATCCATTTGTCTGGCTACCTCTTTTTCGTTGGATTTTTGATCCAAAAATTCTTCACCTCTTGCAATAAATTCTTATTTCAATGCATTTATATTTGTTAAAAATCTACCGTCTCAAGTGCATCTTCACAGGACTACACTGCACAATGCTCATTCCCAAAGTCAAAATTAAGATTTTGTTCTGTTACCATCTTCAACAGCTGTTCAGGGGCATCTCTGTTCTGCATTTTATTGCCCAACTATGCTACCTACTGTTCATTTTATCAAATTCCAGACTATTTACATCTGTCAACATGCTCCATGCATTTATTTTGGATTTTGAACTCAATTTATTGGACTGCTTGCTGTTTAACTAATGACAAGAAGCTTGGCGTCCTTAGCCTTCCTGTTTACAATTTATTTATTTATTTATTTATTTATTTATTATGGGACTTATATACTGCCAGTCTTCCTGGTGGGGAACTCCAGGAGGTTTACAACTATTAAGGGAACAACAAATTGCATAGACTAATAAAAGTAAACAAATAAAAACAACAGATGCAGGATATAGCAATGGCGATGGCGGGAAAAAAAATCAACCAAACGCCACCCGGAAAAGAAGGGTTTTCAAAGCCTTCCGGAAGGCAGGCAGGGACTCTGCTAGGCGCACTTCTGCTGGTAGATGGTTCCAAAGCATCTGGCCAGCCACAGAGAAGGCTCGGGAACGAGTGGAAGTTCGCCGAGCCTCCCTGGGCGTGGCCACGCGCAGCATGTGCACCCGCGACGACCTAGTAGGACGGGCTGAAGTTTGTTTACTTTGGATTAGTTTGGATTGTTTACTTACTTTACTTCCATGGGTAATATTTGCAGACCATCTAAATTGTCATTTGGTATTACTGTATCAGTTGCATTTGGCATACCAACTCCACTGACAATGATGACATCATTTGAATTATGGAGTGCTCCTCTGAATATGTATACTCTGTGTACACATTGAAATGCAGTGGCATGACCATACATCTTTGTCATGATCTTATTTCAACGTTCTGTTTCATCTTATTGTAATCATTCTCTCCAGAAGTGGGTAAGATTATTATAGGGATCTGAACAGGGATCTGAGCAGTACAGTTTTGGTTATGCATGTTCCCCAATCAATCAATCAATCAATCAATCAATCAATCAATCAATCAATCAATCAATCAATCAATCAGTCCTATGCTGTAGCCATCAGGACCCCATGTGTTCAACACTGAAGGTGTCAAAATAGCTCCAAATACAAGAGAACTCTCAAACTGTTCTCTTTGCATATCAATCAGTTGTTTATGCTTTGTAGTTATGGATTTGAGGGCATGAGATACAGTACAGTACATAGATTTTTGAGCTGCGTGATCTGGCGTCCCTTAGGCCTAGTGTGGCTGAAGGGGAGTAGTGTACAGGTTGCCAATTATATATGTAAAATATCTCTTGTTGAGTCAAGACCTTTGTTTCTCAATGTACACTCACGTTTTTGGAGACTAACGGGGTTTTGAAAGACCAACATTTAAAGGCTAAACTTTCAAGAGAAACAAGTTTCATTTGGCTAATTAGGCTGAGGTCCACAATAACTTGTCCAGCTTCAAGGTGCTATGAGCTACTTTGTGTTTTTCTTTCTTTTAAGGTATGCAGGTGCAGCAAGGGGGGGAGTTGTCTGCCCCATGGATACTCCCCTTCGGGGTTCCACAGGGGTCGTCCCTCTCTCCCATGCTGTTCAACATTTATGTGAGGCCTCTGGCAGAGGTCATAAAGAGATATGGAGTCTGCTGTCATCAGTACGCTGATGACACGCAGCTCTATCTCTCCTTTTCCACCTCTGCAGATAAGGCTGTCCAGACCCTTGACCAATGCCTGGACGCAGTCATGGAATGGACCAGGGCCAACAGACTCAAACTCAACCCCGAGAAGACTGAGGTTATGTTCTTTGGGACTTCCCCATCTGGCTATGGAGGCCCTTTTCCCACCTTAGAGGGCGTTTCCCTCCGGCCGTCGGACAGTGTCTGGAATCTGGGCGTTGTCCTGGACCCAGCACTCACTATGGAGGCCCAGGTGGTTGCTGTGTCCAGGACTGCCTTTTTTTTCACCTCCATCAAATAGCCCAGATTCATCCCTACCTAGATGGGGACTCCTTCAGGACTGTTGTGCAAGCGATGGTGATCTCGAGGCTAGACTATTGCAACGCGCTCTACATGGCGCTGCCCTTGACTCTCCTTCGGCGACTGCAGCAGGTACAGAATGCGGCGGCCAGACTGGTGGCGGATGTGTGCCGGTTTGACCACATCACCCCAGTTCTGGCTCGTTTGCACTGGTTGCCCGTTGCGTCCTGAATCAGATTCAAGGTCTTGATTTTAATTTATAAAACCCTCCATGGCTTGGGACCTGACTACCTGGCAGAGTAGATCGACCAACTAGGTTGTCACGGGCGCACATGCTGCGGGTGGCCACGCCCAGGGAGGCTTGGAAAACATCTACCTGAACCCAAGCCTTCTCTGTGGCTGGCCCTGCCCTGTGGAACCACCTCCCCAGCGAAGTGCGCCTTGCACAGTCCCTGCCAGCCTTTAGGAAAGCATTAAAAACCTTGCTTTTCCGAGAGGCGTTTGGTGACTGAGTTGTTTTTCCTCCCGCCATCGGCCACCTGTCATTTGCTGATTTTAGTGATTGTTTAAGTGTGTTTTGTCTTTTTTTAATTGTTATATTTAATTGCTTTTGCCCTTGTCTACATCCCTTTGTTGTGACCCACCCGGAGTTCCTTCAGGAAGATGGGTGGTTTACAAGTTAAATAAATAAATAAATAAATAAATAAATAAATAAATAAATAAATAAATAGGATATTAAGAAATGTGTTCCTATAAACATCCTCTGTCAGTTTGTTTTCACATTTTTCCTTCCACTGCCCCCCCCCGACCGTTGAGATGGAAATGTGCCTTTAGAAAGAGGCTATGTTGGCATTCTAGGGAAATTGGACACCTGGGATGGTGCCATAGGTGGCCTGTGGGAGGCCCTCCCCCAAAACTTGGGGGTAGCATGCTCAGCTTATTCCATCTGTTGGGCTTTTCAATTGCAATGTATAATGGTGTAATTTGGCAACAACTGATATGTGAACTCAGCTTCAAATTTTATTAGGATTTGATGCATGCCTGCACTTGTCTGCATCACTTGAAAATGTAATACCTGACATAACTTTTGGCCCTTTGAAGAAAAGATAGCAGAAGTTTCATATTACAGTAACTTCTAATCATCATACAGTGCTTTTAAACTGAGAATCCTTTTAACTGAGTGACCCAGTTATAGTGATCCTTTCCTCTTGAAGCACTTGGTATCTTAATTCAGTCTTTTGTGCTGCTAAAGACATAGGTTTGCTACTGAAAAGCTGAGCTTGGAAAAAGGTTATAGTAGGATCCCCGTATCTGCAGGGTCTTGGTTCTGGGGGTGGGTGGTAGGTGGGACGTGGATACTTAAATCCGTGGATAACAGCAAACTCCCTGTCAACACCCCCAAATCCTTCTTTTCCACCTCACTCCTCTTCCATTTTGGTGCCATTGTGCACCCACCATAAAGGTTCAGCACTGAAAGCCTTCCCTTCTGTATGTACTTTCCTATATTGTGAAAAGAGGAAAGGGATGGGTGGAGCTTACAGCATGATTTTCACATTTGCAACAGCCATCTGAGTCCCCCAGAATGGTGTGATCACTATAAACACATCAAGGTAAATATATTCACATTTCCCCCCATTTTACACTGCACCGTATTTGACTCCTTTATTGTTCACTATTGCCTGTTGAATCAGCGGATAATGAATCCATGGATAGGGGGAGTCCTACTCTACTTTTTTGGGATTACTGTTGCCAGAATCCTTGAGCCAGCAGGCTCTGTGAAAAGAGATGGCTGTGTGAGGATAAATTATTCTCTGTCTTCCTTCCATGCAGATGCAATAATTATGAACAATTTATTATTAACAATTAGGGCCTTTTTACACGACCCCTAAGATCCGCTGGCCACTTAAATTCGGACCAGAGATCTTAGGGGCTTGTCACTCTTCCTGTGTCCCCACCCTGGCTGCTGGCTACGTGAGGGGAGGGAGAAAAAAAAGGAAGAAAAGATCGTGGCTCACCTCCATTCTGCCTCCGTTCTTCCCACGGCAACATTCCTGTCTCTGTAAGAGCTACTGTAAAGTAGCTCTTAAAGGGGCGGGAGCCAAAACAACAACAAACAGAAGCGAGGAGAGCCCCGCACTCACTATCGTTATACCGCATCAAGCAATTTTCACCCCGGAAGAGCAGGTACTTGAAAGGTGCGCTGGGACGCCCTAAAGTGGGCGTGGCCGCACTTAATTTCCTGTAAACTCCGGAGCTGGTGGGGAAACATTTTTAAGCTCCAGAGCTGGGAGTCATTTGCCCCGGAGTTTAGGGGTCGTGTATAAACGCCCTTAATTAATTAATGATTTAATAAGAACAGATAATTTATCAGTAATACCGTATATACCCGAGTATAAGTCGACCCGAGTATAAGTTGAGGCCCCTAATTTAACCACCAAAAACTGGGGAAATGTATTGACTCGAGTATAAGTCTAGGGTGGGAAATGCAGCAGGGCCTGGCAGCTCCTCCTTTGGGAGCTGGGGGAGTGGTGTGTGATGTTGGTGTGTGATGTTTAAAATAACTTTTATCCACTGATGCAAGTGCTTGGGTCAGTGGCTAAAAGTCATTTTAAACATTGTGTGACGCTCCCCTGTGATGCAGAGGGGTGTCATGAGAAGCAGCATGCAATGTTTAAAATGACTTTTAGCCACAGATGACTTGCCTCAGTGGCTAAAAGTATTGACCCGAATATAAGCCGAGGGCCCCTTTTTTCAGCCCAGAATTAGGTCTGAAAAACTAGGCTTATATTCGAGTATATACAGTACATTCTTACAAAAATACTAATGGGGTAAAGCATGTATGTATGTATGTATGTATGTATGTATGTATGTATGTATGTATGTATGTATGTATGTATGTATGTATGTATTCGATTTGTATGCCACCTATCTAAACCTGGGGCCACTCAAAGTATAACTAGAGAGTGCCTTTTACCCACCCCTAAACACCTACACCTCTTTTTTCCTACACACATCTAGAATTATTTCTCAAGATGTGATTGAGCATCAGCAGTTCAAAGTTACTTAGAGTATTATATGTCACCCTTCCAATGAATTTTATTAAACAGGGCATCTTATAACACTTGAAAGTGCAAAAATGAAAGACAAATTTCTGTTTCATTGCCATATCTCTCAAAAACTCAGAGGGTCACAGTTGCCAACCTAGTAACCCAGATGTTCTTGGACTGCGACTCCCAGAAAACCTGGCTAGCATAGCAAGTGGTGAATGTTTCTGGGAACTGCATTCCAAGAATACCTAGATAACCCAAGGTTGTGTGTTGTGTTGTTACAGTCATGACGGACTCTTCATTACTCCATGTCCATGGAGTTTTCTTGGCAGGAATACTGGAGTGGTTTGCCAATTCCTACTCCAGGCGCCTACAGCACCTGCTATTCCCTGGTGGTCACCCATCCAAGTACTAACTACGGCCGACCCTGCTTAGCTTCCGAAATCAGGCAAGATTGGGTGTGCTTAGGGCATCTACGCAGCTAACCCAAGGTTGAGATTGGAACCCACAAATCTAAGTGAAGGTCTTTCCTCAAACTTCAGAATGCCTTATACAAGTGTTGGTTGCAAGATCTTTGTTCAGACGTGGAAGGTGCAAGCATTAAACATGAAAAAGACAGCCTGCTTTTTCTGTTCATATAAAGTTGACTGTCAGTAACTTCTTTATCAGTGCATAAGCAGACAGGCTTGGTGGCTTCCCCTCAGGGGCAGATTATTCTTGTTAGCAACTTCCCAGAGCCTAAAAACCAATATGAAAGACGGAAAGGGGTTATTTGTAGCTCCAAGGGAGATGCATCCAAGCTCCTACAAGCTTCCTGTACTTCTTACTTAGCCGCTGCTGAACAGACCTGGCTGTCAAGCACTGTTTAAGGGGACCCCAGTATTCATAACAGATCGTAGACTTAATGTATATGAGCAGGCTGAGAAGATGGTCATGTTGAAAGAAAATCCGTAATATCAGAATTGAAAGAGCTGCATGAAATTTAAGGAAATGGATTCACTGATTTTAGGGAGATTCAGGAGCATGCAGGGAAACTGGAAAAGGAAATAGAAATGGTTTAACCTGATTTTGGAGAGGGAACTGAGATTGCGCAAATGAAAGAAAAGAGAATTAGAGACTATATAATAAAGGAGAACTGGAAAATACGGGTTTGGGGAAACTGGTGGATAGAAAAGAAACAGCTGAGGCTATGAAAATTGGCTTGGAAGAGAATTCACCAATGCTGTATTGGATCTGAATAGAACAGACAGTTCAAAAGTTCACAATGTCCAAGTGGAAGGATTTAAAAGGAGGGGAGACCAATTTATGATTTTAAAATAGTTGAAATGTATTGAACTAAAATTGACTGTAATGTACTCTTTGATATTAATAAATACTAAATATAGTATACTAAATATAACTGGGTGAAATTCCTAAATGCATTGACCTCTTCTGATGAGAATTTTTGTGTCTTGCTCCCATGCAGACCTAGTGGGGAATAGCAGTTGGATTGCTACAACTGGCTTCTAGACTTATTTTAGGTCTTACTAAGATATGAACTCATTGGGCAGAATCCTACTGGTATTCACATAAGATACTCTTGAAATACTGTCGTGCCAATCCTTTTAGGAGTTCATGATAACTGCTTAGTATTTGGTTGCTGATTCCCACTTCCACACTCTTAATTTCTTCTCCACCTTCACTTCTCCCTGGGGAAGATGTACTGGGAGTTGTCCTTCCAAGTCACAAATCTGCATTTCCCTAGCCTCTAGGCAGGTCTCCCAGAAGGCCAGCTGAGAACACTTACGCGCAGCCACAACATTAAAGTCTCTTTCTGGAAAGTTGGAGCGGTGCTCCGCTCTTCTCAAAATCGGATCACACACACTCTCCAGTGGAACAGCTGATAACAAATTTTGCTTTGCCCAGTAAAAACCCATTTTAGGCTGGAAAGGGATAGGGTGGCATGGCACGTTGCTAATACCTTTTCTTCCATTTCAAAAAGTCACTGCAAACAAACCCCAAATCAGGAGCATTAAATGGCCTGGAAGTCCAAACCCGTGCCCTGCAGATTCTCAGAAGAGGTGTACAGAAGTATTTCCGAAGATCAATACAGGCAGTTCAGTAATAATTTCATGGTCTCTCTGCCAAGTGCTTATCCAGGTTTCACTTTACAATTTTAAACTGCAGGAACTGCCCCCAGCAAGAGAATATTCGGAAGGAAAATATAACTGTCTTTAAGGCATCATAACAGTTTCACCTGCAGTACAGGCATTTAACCACTGTGCCACGAGGTAAATTTATTTAACTGTCTTTGAAGAGCTCTTATTTAATTGAAGTTGTTGAGAATCAGCCACGTTCTTGTGGAGCGTGCGGGCTCATAGAACTTTGCCACCTTTTAGGTAGTCATAAGAACATAAGAATGAACTTGCTGGAACAGGCCACAGCCCATCCAGTCCAGCACTCTGTCTCTCACAGTGGCTCACCATTTGCTTCAGTGTATTCCCAAGAAGATGTCTTCACCTGCTTGCGATTCCCCGCAAATGGCATTGAGAGATATCCTGCCTATCTCTCCAACCCGGAAGTTGTCCTTAGGCATCCATAATGATAGCCCTTGTGAGACCCTTGTTCTCCATGAACCTGTCCATTCTTTTCTTAAAGCTGTCAAGGCTGACAGCTGTCACCACTTCTTCTGGCAGGGAGTTCCACAGACCAGTGATCCTCTGGGTGAAAAAGTACTTCATCTTATTTGTTTGAGATCTAGCACCCAAAAGTTTCATGGAGTGCCCCCTAGTTCTAATGTTGTGCGATAGGGAAAACAGTTGTATGATTTTATAAACTTCAATCAGGTCACCTCTCAGGTGCCATCGTTCAAGAGTGGAGAGGCCCAGCCGTTGCAGCCTCAGATGGTAAGGAAGGTGTTCCAGTCCCCTAATCAGTCGCGTTATCAATCATCACATCATAAGCATCATCATCGCCGTCTCTGGAGAAAAAAAAATTACAGGCTTTCATTTTCTCTAGTCTAAGGCATCGCTGGAAGAGACGGGATTTGTTTTTTTCCAGTGCTTTCGGTTTCAATCAGTGAAGTAGCGCCGGGGATTTGGACTGCAACTCCCAGAATTCCAGAGGCAGCAGCGCTTCCTGAGGAATGCTGGGAGTTGTAGTATTTAAAAAAACCCCAACACAAATGGGCAGTTGGGCACACTTCTCGTTTCACCGTCCTGGGTTTAGTAGGCAAGCCATATGCCAAGCTCTGTCCCTTTAAGCAAAGGGTCGCCCTGCTGACTCCTCCCTTCGGTGTCTGAAGTGCTTTCCCCCGTCGAAACAGACGCAGGCCCGTGAAATCTCTCCGCTGCCATGGAGGTGCTGCAAGCGGTCTGGAGCTTGCTGTGCTTTTTGCTCGCGACCCCCCTCCTAGCTTTCAGTCTTTATTGCTTCTATATCAAAACAGTCCACTGGAGATATGATCACATCCCGGGGGCCCCGCGTGCCAGGTAAGAAAATAAATAAGCTGATCACAACAACAACAACAACAACACGCTATTGCAAAAGTATATCTGCACTTGTCTTGCAACCGAAACATCCTGGTTGCTTTTGACTTCCTCCTCCTCCTCCTCTCTCCAGAGATGAGAAAACTACCTGTGTAGAAGATGAGTTTTATCTTGGTTTTGGGCTTTTGGTAGAGATTGGATCAAAATGGCCACAGTGACATTTCCTTACTGAAGAAGGAAACTCGAGGGTGTCTTTAAGTAGTTTTATTGCTTCACTTCTGCAGTATGCCTGTGGGAATTCTCATTCATCCGGGTGAGGTTATCTGGAAGTTGAGTCATGGCAACTGGACTTCTTTTCTTGTGGGATGGAAATGTTTCACTGCTTATCCAAGTAGCTTCTTCAATCTGAAGAAGGCTGAAGAAGTTACTTGGATGAGTCAATCCATAGAAGTAAAAAAAAAATGTTGTAGGTTGAGCCGTGTGACCAGAAAAACAAATTCAAAAGTAGGCTATGTGATACCTTTGTTGGTCACTATTAAAAAAAAAGTAAGCTAAGTTTTTGATAGCAACTTTATCAAAACATTGTACCAAAAATGGAATCTTGATAGAAGATGTTGTCTATCAGGTGCTGAGAATCTTTTTGGTGAGATGGT
Organism: Phrynocephalus forsythii; assembly: GCA_029282475.1. Lineage (NCBI taxonomy): Eukaryota > Metazoa > Chordata > Lepidosauria > Squamata > Agamidae > Phrynocephalus > Phrynocephalus forsythii. The sequence goes on along the minus strand of JAPFRF010000001.1, from coordinate 187,711,985 downwards.
CTTAAAATCAGCTTGCCTCCTGATACCATCATCTGGTGTATTCCATCTCACCAAAAAGATTCTCATTGCCAGATAGACAATATCCTCTATCAAGATTCCATTTTTGGTACAATGCTTTGATAAAGAGAGCAAGTTGCTATTGAAAGCTTAGCTTACATTGTTTGTTTTAGTAGTGACCAATAAAGGTATCACCTAGCCTACTTTTGGATGAGTCAGGAAACGTTTCCATCTAACAAGAAAAAGAAGCCCAGTTGCCATGACACAACATCCGGATTAGTTCTGCAGAAGGATAGCAATTAGAAAGCTAGGATTGCATGTATGTTCTCTTAGTTGTTTTGAGACCTGATCTCTTGTTCTGCCAGATACAGAGGTATCACTGTATTTCATAAGAGAGCATTATGTAGTATCTTCCTCCATACATTACAACAGGTCTCAAATGTTGCCATTTGGTGACTGCGGTAAACCTACTCAGATTTCTCCTATTGGGCCATCTTCTAGCTTTTTTCCCAACCCCTCTGAACTCTTTTTTGTATCATTTGATCTTTCATTTGTATCATTTCCCTTGTTCACTGCCCAGAGTTCCTGTGGGAAAGTCGGGCGGTATATAAATGGAAATAAATAAATAAATTCTGCTTTGCTGGTTTTAAATTGCATTTCTACACATCTAACAACTCAAAGTTGCTGCTTTTCCAATTATGGAGAACGGGACCTGAGTTAGAAAGACCATGGTCTCCTGTATTGTTGTATCTTTTTCTCTTTTTGTAATGGTTTACCATCTCATTCTTATGAGGGCACTCTGGGATGGTGCTGCTGAGACGGACTTTCTCCTCTGCAGCCAGATAGGAAACTATTGAACTTGTAGGGTCGCTGGTGCCCTAGGTGCAACTAACTTAAATGCCCTGCCTTGCCCAGACAAACAGCAGTATCCAAGCATTGAATCAAGAGAGACTGACAGGTATTCTGTCATTTTGCTAAATTTTTACCTTTTGTTTTGGTAGAATAGAAGGTATTGAAAGGGAGAAGTGGGAGCTCAGGACTATAAACATGCTTTTCCTTCCCCTCCCCCCCCTTTCATTGTGGTCTATTTTTTTTTAGATAGGGTGTGGTGTTCACAGTTTAATGAAATATCCCTTTTAAAAATCTTGCAGCTTTTTCTTTGGTCACATGCCGTTCCTCTGGGAAAGCATTAAAAAGAAGCAACTGGCTCACAATACCTTTCTGCAATGGTAAGGTTTTTTTAAAAAAATCACACATCTTGAAATAAAATATTACAAAGTGCAATGTGGCTGATTTACCTATATTGTGTCTTGGTTTTGCCCTTAGATTTTTTTAAAGCCTATAGACCAGTGGTGGCGAACTTTTGGCATTCCAGATGTTTTGGACCACAACACCCACAGTCCTTTGTCACTGGCAATACAGGCTTGGAATTCTAGGAGTTGTGGTCCAAAACATCTGGAGTGCTGAAGGTTCGCCACCACTGCTATAGACTTTCTTCTGATCCTGGATTATCCATGGTGATGTTTTCTTCCACATGATGGAAAGCCAAAATTTTCTGATTTTTCTCCTCACAGTCTGTGGGCTGCCTCTGGGGAAATCGGATACCATTGCATCACCTGAGACATTCCCTTTGCTTAGTCTGCATTGCATCCTTTTACATAGTGCCTGAAATCCAGCAGGAAATCACAGCTAGTGCAGGTCAATGGAATCCGTGGAAATTCAATCATTCAGTGAGCTAATCTAGTTATGATTTACTACTGGATTTCAGCCAGTATAGACTTCAGGGCCTTAAGATTGGACCTTGCCCTTTCCCCCCGATTCATTTCTGTGATCTTGGTAATTTGCAACTTTTCTCTGCCTTTTTAGATGTCCTAAGAAGGCATCACCCTGGCAAGAATTCGGGATTTCAGTTTTATGCTCCGCTTACGTTTTAAACTTTGAAAATCCCTTCAGTAACAGTGGCAAAGGTCCGTGAACCATGTGTATGTTGGAGTCATGGGGCTAAAGGTGTTCATTAGAACAGAGAATTTTATTGCCTCTTAAATGTTGAAGCATATTTTTTTTCTTAGTGAGGAAATGTTCTCGAGTGGGGCCTTCTGGCTTCTGAAGTGGAATATTCCAATCTCTCTCCCCAGCCTATCTCAATGAAATGAGCACATGTCCAAAGCCACTAGAGCAGGCATGTCCAAACTTCGCCCTCCTGATGTTTTGGACCACAACTTCCACAATTCTAAGCTTGGATTGCCAATGACAAAGGACTGTGGGAGTTGTGGCCCAAAACATCTGGAGGGGCGAAGTTTGGACATGCCTGCACTAGAGCAAGTTTTATTTTTAACAAACTGGAACTCTTGGAGATCACTTCTTGAGGAGTTTGTCTCTGATGCACTGTTAGTGCCTTCTGTGTCCAAGGTCGTCATCAGTAGGATTAGAGAGGCCAGCCCCACCTTTCTATTGTGGCGTTCTTCACATTTTCAGCATCCACTAGGAAGAACAGAAGTTGCTGTTCAAATGTAGGGTCTATCCATAAAAAAGAGTTATGGAAAAATCTGGATGTGTGTATCTGACCTACCACCCTCCGGAGAGGTGAAGTGGGGACTCACCCACCTGGGCAACCAGCCTTTGAACTTCCCAGTCAGGTCCCAGGTGGTGGAAGCTTTGAACTTGACGCTCAAACTTCCAATCCTCCGCCCGGGACCTGAGCGGGAAATTCAAAGGTCGGTTGGCCGGGCGGGTCATCACCCCTCCGGAGGGTGGCTGGCTGGCAGCAGCGGCACTAGGAAAAAAACTTACTGCCACTGCCGCTGGCCAGGCACCCTCCAGAGGGGTGAGGTGGGGACTTAAAGACCCGTCTGGCCAACTGGCCCTTGGATTTCCCACTCAGGTCTCAGGTGGCGGATCAGAAGTTTGAGGGGGAAGTTCAAAACTTCTGCCGCCTGGAACCCGCCCCAGAAGTTTAAAGGTGGCTTGTCCAGCCAGGTGAGTCCCCACCCCATCCCTCCGGAGGGTGATTAGCTGGCGCACAGTGACAAGGAGAATGAGGGCCCCGGGCATCGGTGCGGTAAGATTTATTTTTAATTTTCCCCCTCCTTACTGCTGCTATGGGCAATTGGGCAGCAGCAGCGGCAAAGAGGCAATAAAGCTTTTTTTTTCTCCTTGCCACAGCCGAGGCAAGGAGAAAGGGAAAAAAGGAAGGAGAAAGGGAAAAAAACTTTATTCCCTTGTCATTTGCGGGGTGTCAGGGGCGAAAGCTTTCACCCCAGCACCCCACCACTGCCGCCAACCCATTTATTATTTTTGCATTTGTATACTGCTCCCATTTCCCAAAGGAACTCTGGGCAGTTTGTTGTTATCCACAGATTTCACTATCTGCGGGAAGTCCCAGAACCGATCCCCCGTGGATACGGCGGTCCTACTGTACTCCAGGTGTGGCCTTACCATTGTTTTGTACAGTACAATGGCATTCTAGTACTGACTGTTTTATTATCAGTTCCCTTTTAAATTATCCCTAGCATTTAACTGGCCTTCTTCACCAACGCCACACTCAGGGGTTGATACTTTTATTGAGCTGTCTACCAGTACACCAAGATCTCTTTCCTGATCAGTCATGGAGAGCTCACAACTCATTTGCTGATAAGTAAAGTTTTGATTATTTTTTTTGTCACAACATGCATTACTTTACATTTTCTTACATGGAAATGCATTTGCCATTTTGCTGAGTTTGAAGATATCCTTCTGGAGCTTTTCATAATCTCTTGTGGTCTTCACGACCCTGAAAAGTTTGTCATCTGCAAACTTCGAGCCTTTGTACACGACCCCTAAACTCCGCAGCAAATAGCTGCCAGCTCCGGAGCTTACAATTGTTTCCCCACCAGCTCCGGAGTTTGCAGGAAATAGAGTGCGACCACGCCCACCTAAGCGCGTCCCAGTGCACTTTTCTTGTACCCCAGGTCCGGATTTAATCTGGTGAGTGCGGGGCTCTCCTCGCTTCTGTTTGGTTTTTTTGCCTTTAGGGGCGGGAAGCAAAAAAACAAACAAACAGAAGAGAAGGAATCAGGACAATGACGGGGCTCCGGGCAGCTTCCGAGGTGAGCCTGCATTTTTTCCTCTCTTTTTTCCTCCCCCCACGCAGACAGGAGCAAGGAAGTGCGGAGGGGTGGGGATGCAGAAAGAGCAACGAACCCCCAAGATCCCTGGTCCGAATTTAAGTGGCCAGCGGATCTTAGGGGTCGTGTGAAAAGGCCCTTGGCCACCTCACCGCTTATCCCTGTCTCCAGGTCATATAGTTGGAAAGCACTGGTCCCAGGACAGATCCCTGGAGCACATCGCTTTTCACTTCTCTCCATTGTGAAAATTACCCATTGACACCTAATATCTGTTTCCTGGTTTTCAACCAATTCTCAGTCCATAGGAGGACCTGCCCTCTTATCCCCTGGCTGTGGCGTCTTCTCAGCAGTCTTTGGGTGAGGGACCGTGTCAAACACCTTCTGAAAATCCAGATAGGCAATATCCACTGGTTCTCCTGAATCCACAAATGTGCCATATCATGATTTCAGTACCCTCCTGTTGTTGTTGTTTGTTTTGTTTTGTTTTTTGGTTCTCTGTGCCTGTAAAAAATCCCTGAAAAGTGTCAGCATAAGTTGGAATCCATATAATGTTGGATGATGGAATGAATGGGTGCAGTAACAAGCAAATGCAGAATGAGATGTAAGACAGTTATGACAGTAGGAGTGGGGGAACGACAAGAACCCCATAGAATTTTATTTTTGCCACCTCATGTCAGGGGAATATAAACAGTAGTAGGTGAATGATTAGCCACGATTAGATGATCAATGGTTAGATGAATGGTTAGACATATGAGATAGGGTTAGAACTTGGTGCTTTCGTAAGGTCAAGTGGATGAATGTAAGTAGAAGATGAGGACAGAAATAAGATATTGGTAGCTGAGATAAATGCCATTTATAATGAATATGTTAAATATGTTAAATATATTTACTGTATTTTTGTTTATTTTATTTTATTTTATTTTATTTTAAGAATTACCAGTATATGTGCTTTTTTGTACTGCTTTGTATTGATTAATTGTTTACTGCCCAGAGTGGCCTCGCTGCCAGGTGGGTGGTATAAAAATCCAATGAATGAATGAATAAATAAATAAATGATGAGTTTCAGGGAGTAAAATTCTCTAGACTAGCTGTGTATACAAGCAAACTATTTAAGATATTGTTAAAATCTTGTTTTTTTCCCCCCTTCTGTACATATTTTTATTTTTAAAAGGACTGAAGAATATGGGCCAGTCTTGCGCTTTAATGCCTTTCATAGAGTGTCCATATTGGTAGTAAGTCCTGAAGCGGTAAAGGTATGTTATGGAATATTAATTTCAGCATGATGATGAATTCAATGTGAACATTTAGTTAAGTGTGCTTTTCTTAGCGACGGAATGATCTTGCTTTTCACTTGACATGGCAGGAAGAGGTACCAATAAATCAAATGCTAACTGGGCCATTGATCTCCTTGCTCTGTCCTTTAGCAGCATATCCACCTTAAAAATGTTGTGAATTGTCACGTTTTGTGTTTTGATTTTAACATTTTAATCATATTTGCCAATTCTTTGTTAGTTTCTGCTCATTGTCTTGATTATTTTTTTACAGGCAGCTAAATGTTGGAAATGGGGGCCAAAAACTGTTTTCATAACTATGCTATATACTGCCAAGAGAGTGTTCTAGGGGTACTAGATGATGTGTAACTTGAAAACACCACAAAATTACTGCTAATACTGTAAAATGATCTGAAGTTAGAGTGTTCTCTCTCTCTCTCTCTCTTTATATATATATATATATATATGCATGTTAGGGTGGATTCGGGTTTCTTCCCGTGTAGAAATCTGGTTGTTCTGGCGACGTTTCGACGAGGTCTCACTCGTCATCTTCAGGCTGGTGTTCTGGCTTCTTTCTTCTTGAAGCAAAGTGTGGTCTCAGTTGAAGTCCTTCTATAAATACTGCTGGGGGGTGTGGTTTACTTGCTTTGTTGCTGATTGCAGGTTCCTTTGTTCCTTTGTTCTTTTGTGATCTGCTGTGTGGCTGAGGCGATCGTTAAGGGATTAACTGCTGATGGTTGTTTAGATGGCTGTTTACATGCTGGTGGGTTAGATGGCTGGTGGGTTCTGGCAGTATCCTGGGCTTTGGTGGAGTGGGGTCCTGTGTCTTGTGAATTCATTTTGGTCTGGCTACGTGTCTGTGGTCTCCCAATGTTTTTTGGGGGTGTGTGAGTGTGCTCCATGTGGTGACTGGAGTGGGGTGCCGCAGTAGATGGTGCAGTCGTGGTTTTGTTATTGGATGGTGGTTTCGTTTCATCTGTGGGAAGGGTCTGGGTTTGTGTTTGGTGTGGATGGAAGGTGGTGGCATCTTGTGTCCTTTTGGACCTGGTGTCAGTCTTTGTGACAGAGGCTCGTCTGTTGACCAGGGCTAGTTTCAGATGTCAGGCAAGCGGGAGGTGTCATCACGTTTATTCATGTTGTTTGGGTGTTTCTCTATTTCAATGGCTTCCATGATTATTCGACTGTTGAAGTGTTCAGTTTTGGAGATGAGTTTGGTTCTTTCAAAGTCAATTTCATGACCTGTTGTTTTTATGTGCTGGAAGAGAGAGGAAGATTTTTCTTCTTTTTGACTGCGTTCTTGTGTTCTGCGATGCGTGCGCTTATTCTCCTGTTTGTCTGTCCGATGTATGTGGCTGGACAGACTTTGCATGGTATTTCGTAGACTCCTTGGTTTTCTAGCTCAATCTTGTCTTTGGGGTTTCTTAAAATGTTGGCTATTTTTTGGTCGGTGCAAAAGGCTGTCTTGATATTGTGTTTGTGGAGAATTTTGCTGATTTTGTCTGTGGTGCCTTTGATGTAAGGGAGGAGGGCGGTGCCGTTGTTCTCTTCTGTTTCTTGGTTCTTGGGGGTGTTTCCTTTTGGATTAGTTTGGTGATGGTGTTTTTTTGGAATCCGTTCGCAATTAAAACATTCGAGAGAGTGTGTAATTCAGTTTTTAGGTGGTCTTTGTCAGCGAGGCGTTTGGTTCTGGAGATGAGGGTTTTTGCTACGGAGTTGATCTGTGCAGGGTGGTGGTGTGATTGTGCATTTAAGTAGCGGTTAGTATGTGTTTTTTTCTGGTAGATGGTATGTCCTAAGGAGCCGTCGGGTTTTTTGTAGATTAGGACGTCCAGGAAGGGAAGTTGGTTGTTGGCTTCTATTTCCATAGTGAATTGTATTTTGGGGTGTAGGCTGTTGAGATGTGTGAGGAAGTTGTTCAGTTTATCTTTCCCGTGTGGCCAGATAACAAAGGTGTCGTCAACATATCTGAGCCAGAGTTTGGGTTTATGTTCGGACTTCTGTAACGCGTTGGTTTCAAAGTGTTCCATATATAGGTTTGCGATGACCGGTGAGAGGGGTGATCCCATGGGTGCTCCTTCTATCTGTTTGTATCTTTGTCCATTGTGGATGAAGTATGTGTTGGTTAGGCAGTGGTTGGTCAGATCTAGGATGTGCTTGGGGGTTGTATTTGTTGTGGATAGCTGTCAAGGCTTCTTGAATGGGCACTTGTGTGAAGAGCGAAACAACATCGAAGCTCACGAGTAGGTCATTGGGTTGTAGGTCTTGTTTCTTTATAATTTCTATGAAGTGGAACGAGTTTTGTACGTATGAAGTGATGGATTCTGCATAGGACTGGAGTTGTTTGGCAAGAAATTTGGCGAGGTTTTGTAGAGGTGAGCCTATGGAGCTGACTATGGGTCTGAGAGGTGTTCCTTCTTTGTGAATCTTGGGGAGGCCGTAGAGCTTGGGGCATCTGGATGATTTCTCTCTGGGGATGATGCTTGGCTTGATTTCTTCACTTAAGGGAGAGGCTTTTATTTTGGCTTTGGTGGTTTTTTCCAGGTAGGTGGTGGGGTCTGTGTTCAAAGGTATGTAAGCAGGGTCTTGTAGTAGGTTGGATAATTTGGCTTGGTAGTCGGATGTGTTCATCACCACTGTGGCATTGCCTTTGTCTGCTGGGAGAATGATTATGTTGTGGTCTTTCCTCAGGTTGGTGAGGGCTTTTTGTTCTTCTTTGTGTAAATTGCTTCTGGGTGGTTTGCTGGAGCAGAGGACATTGGTGACTTCGAGTCTGATTTTGTTGGCTTCATCTGGGTTGATTTTGGTTAGGCTGGCTTCCACTCCGCATATGATGTTTTCGGTGGGGATGTGTCTGGGGGCGACTGCAAAGTTGAATCCTTTGGAAAGGACTTTGGTCTCTGCGATGGTGAGTGTCCTGTCTGATATGTTGTGAACTGTTTGTTTCATGGGTTGTTGTGTGTGGGGGTTGGGCTTCTGGCGTTTTTCCAGTTTGTGGAGTTTGTTGGTGTGTGTGTCTGTCTTGTGGGAGGTCTCTGTTTCAGCTCTCCAGGCGGCGAGTTGCTTGGATTTGTTCCAGAGTGTTGGGTGGATTTTGTTGCTGAGTTTGAGGTGGAGAGTGAGTAGATCTCTGTTGGTTTGATCTAGTAGGTATCTTTTCCTGTGTAGTTCGCTTCTGATTAGGGCTAGTTCTGTTCTTTTCAGGATCCTTTCGCTGGATGGGGTTTTTGAGTGGAATTTCAGTTGGAAGCTTGTGGGGATCACATTTTTGTCTCGGCAGTTGCGTAGGAATGCAATGTCACATAAGATGGTGGCTCTTCGGACTTCTAGTTTCTCGTAGGTTCTGGTCAGCTGGAAGGTTTCCTCCCCGTAGAGGTCGGATATTTGTTTTCGTAGATTTTCACGGGTATAGGTATGCATGTTAGGGTGGATTCGGGTTTCTTCCCGTGTAGAAATCTGGTTGTTCTGGCGACACGAGGTCTCACTCGTCATCTTCAGGCTGGTGTTCTGGCTTCTTTCTTCTTGAAGCAAAGTGTGGTCTCAGTTGAAGTCCTTCTATAAATACTGCTGGGGTGTGTGGTTTGCTTGCTTTGTTGCTGATTGCAGGTTCCTTTGTTCCTTTGTTCTTTTGTGATCTGCTGTGTGGCTGAGGCGATCGTTAAGGGATTAACTGCTGATGGTTGTTTAGATGGCTGTTTACATGCTGGTGGGTTAGATGGCTGGTGGGTTCTGGCAGTATCCTGGGCTTTGGTGGAGTGGGGTCCTGTGTCTTGTGAATTCATTTTGGTCTGGCTACGTGTCTGTGGTCTCCCAATGTTTTTTTGGGGTGTGTGAGTGTGCTCCATGTGGTGACTGGAGTGGGGTGCCGCAGTAGATGGTGCAGTCGTGGTTTTGTTATTGGATGGTGGTTTCGTTTCATCTGTGGGAAGGGTCTGGGTTTGTGTTTGGTGTGGATGGAAGGTGGTGGCATCTTGTGTCCTTTTGGACCTGGTGTCAGTCTTCAACTGAGACCACACTTTGCTTCAAGAAGAAAGAAGCCAGAACACCAGCCTGAAGATGACGAGTGAGACCTCGTCGAAACGTCGCCAGAACAACCAGATTTCTACACGGGAAGAAACCCGAATCCACCCTAACATGCATACCTATACCCGTGAAAATCTACGAAAACATATATATATATATATATATATATATGAAAAAAAACAGTTTTTGGCCCCCATTTCCAACATTTAACTGCCTGTATATATATATATATATATGGCTTCCCTTATTTCACATTCATAGAGCCATTTGTTTTCCCAAAAGCTGAACCCTGAAAGAAAAGTGTGCATTTAAATCAGGGGTGTCCAAACTTTTTGCAAGGAGCGCCAGATTTGGTGAGATGAAAATGTGTGTGGGGGCCCAGGCCAGACTTTGGACAAGTCTCTATAACATGCAAGGAGGCAGCGAGGATGCTGCAGCAACAGAGCTGGGGGCAGGTAGGCTGGGCAGGTGGCTGGGTGGACAGACAGAGGCAAGGGAGGGCAGGCAACCCATAAAACTGCAAGCTAATGCCTCCATCCAGTATGGGGAGGGGCCAGCTGGTATCCAGCTGGGAGAAGAAGCTGTGGGCCACTCAGAATTTGAAAATGGGCCACATTTGACCACCAGTCCTGACTTTGGACATGCCTGATTTAAATGCAATAAGAGAATTAAAAAAGCTCCCTTTAAAAATAGGTGCCTTCACCTTACTTAAAGAAGTGAACTTGTGAACATAGTGTTGTCATAACATAAGAACATAAGAAGAACCATGGCGGATCAGACCAAAGGCCATCTAATTCAAATATGTGTCTGGGAGCGCACAAGACTAGATATCTGTCTCCTGATACCATTCCTGCATTTGGCCCTTAAAGTACCCTGGTTTTAAGCCTGGAGATTACACATCTCCATCATGGTTTATAACCTGTGATGGACTTTTCCTCCAGGAATCTGTCCAATCTCCTTTTGAAGGCATCCAGGCTAGATGCCATCACCACATCCTGTGGCATGGAGTTCCACAGACTAACATCACGCTGGGTAAAAAAAAATCTTTTGTCTGTTCTCACTCTTCCAACCCTCAATTTGAGTGTACGTCCCCTAGTTCTGGTATTTTGTGAGAGGGAGAAGAGGGTCCCCCTCTATCCACTTTATTCATGCCCTGCTTAATTTTTGTGTCTCAATCATATCACCCCCGCAGATGCCTTTTTTCCAAACTAAAGAACCCCAAATGCTGTAGCCTTTCCTCATAAGGGAGGTGCCCCAGCCCAGTAATCATTTTGGTCGCTCTCTTCTGCACCTTTTCCAGTTCCACTATGTCTTTCTTGAGATGCAGTGACCAGAATTGTACACAATACTCCAGGTGCGGCCTTACTATCGTTTTGTATAATGGCATTATAATGTTGGCTGTTTTATTTTCAGTTCCCTTTTTGATAATCCCTGGCATGGAATTTAAGAAACCTGTGTTGACTTCTCGTAATGACAGCATTGGTAGTTAAATAATTACAGACTGTCTGCTTAGTAATGTGAATTGCAACATAGAATAGGTAGAGAGGTAGTACAGAAACACATGGAAACATTAATGAATTTAAGTCTCCTGGGCCAGATGAATTACACCCAAGGATATTAAAAGAACAGGCAGAAGTAATTTCAGAACCATTGGCAATAGTCTTTGAGAAGTCCTCGAGAACAGGGGAAGTTCCCATAGATTGGAGGAGGGAGAAAGTTGTCCCTATCTTCAAGAAGGGGGAAAAAGAGGACCCAAATAATAACCGGCCAGTCAGCTCGACTTCAAATCCTTGCAAAATCCTAGGAAAAAATTATTAAGCAGACAGTGGAGTTCAACAGAGGGAATTGTAGGGTGGTGCATCTAGGTAAAAAGGATAAATTGCACAGATATGGGATAGGAGGCACCTGGCTGGAAAATAGTACCTGTGAAAGGGATCTGGGAGTCTCGGTGGACCACAAATTGAACATGAGTCAGAAGTATGATGTGGCGACCAAGAAAGCTAACATGATTCTTGGTTGCATCAACAGAAAGAATAGTGTCTAGATCAGTGGTTCTCAAACTGTTGGTCCCCACATGTTCCTGGACTGCAACCCATAGAAACCTCCACCACTCGCTGTGCTGGAAGGGGTTTGTGGGAGTTGCAGTCCACAAACATCAGGGGACGCAGAGGTTGAGAACCATTGGTCTAGATAAAGGGAAGTGATAGTACCACTCTATTCTGCTCTAGTCAAACCCCACCTGGAGTACTGTGTCCAGTTCTGTGCGCCTCAATTTAAAAAGGATGTTGAAAACCTTGAATGGGTCCAGAGGAGGGCGACCAAGATGATTGAGGGTCTGGAAGAAATGTCTACAAGGAGTGGCTTAATGAGCAGGGAATATTTAGCCTTACAAAAAGAAAGCTGAAAGGGGATATGATAGCTATGTTTAAATATTTGAAAGGATGTCACATTAAAGAAGGGACTGGTTTGTTTACCATGGCTTCAAAGACTAGGCACAGGGTAATGGTTTCAAACTACAGGAAAAGAGATTCAATTTATACATTAGGAAGAACTTCATGACAGTTAGAGCTGTTCGGCAGTGGAATATACTGCCATGGAGGATGGTGGAGTCTGCTTCGGAGATTTTCAAGCAGAGGCTGGATGGCCATATGTCAGGAACACTGTGATGGGGGTTCCTGCATGGCAGGGGATTGAACTAGATCGCCCTTGCCATCTCTTCCAACTCTATAATTCTATGATTCTTTTGAATTTATAATTTTAATTAATTTGTTTCTAACATCTTTTCTTATTTTTCAAACAATTTCTAGTCAGGCAGCAGCTAGTCAAGTTTGTATATGGCTACAAATTGCACTTTATTATTTTCACATTTAAAAAACAGAGTAAAATCCAGTTGTTAGTCCCAAGCAGAGCAGATTTCTCAGCCATGTACCTAAACCATAGTGTGGACATGGACTTCTAGCCAACTTCTTTCGTGAGTTTTGGCATTTTGGGTGTACAGTATGTTTTCTATGGGATCCCAGAAGAAATCATCCGGAACGGATTATGCTCCTAAACCAAGGTACTACTGTATATGTATTTAACTGTACAATGGAGATACTACTAAAGGTTAGTAAGTTAGAAAATAATTTCTCTGCCTTTATTTTTGTGCTGGAAGAGGCCTAGTAGCAGGCTAGTAATGTGGCCTAGTAGTTGGGCCTCTGGATGGTGAGGGAGGAAAAGGGGAGGTTAAGGAGGACTTGGACATTGCAGAGAAATTGAACGAGTTTTTTGCGTCTGTCTTCACGACAGAGGACCTTGAGCGGATTCCGCTGCCTGAGCCGCCCCTCTTGACTAAAGAATTAAATCAAATACAGGTTAAAAGAGAGGAGGTTTTAGGACTAATTGATAAATTGAGGATTAACAAGTCACCGGGCCCAGATGGCATCCACCCAAGGGTTATTAGGGAACTGAGAAATGAAATTGCAGATCTCTTAACGGTTATATGCAACTTGTCTCTTAAAACGGCCACAGTGCCGGAGGACTGGAGGATAGCAGATGTCACACCAATTTTTAAAAAAGGAAGGAGGGAGGACCCAGGAAACTACAGACCGGTTAGCCTTACATCTGTACCAGGGAAGATGGTGGAAGGCCTCATCCAAGAGAAAATCTTAAAACACATAAAAGAACAAACCTTGCTGAGAGAAAATCAGCATGGCTTCTGTAAGGGTAAATCTTGTCTGACAAACCTTTTAGAATTTTTTGAAAAGGTCAACAGGCACGTGGATTTGGGTGAACCGGTAGATATAGTCTATCTGGATTTTCAAAAGGCTTTTGACACAGTCCCTCACCAAAGGCTGCTGAGAAAATTGCATAGTCAGGGGATAAGAGGGCAGGTCCTCTTATGGATTGAGAACTGGTTGAGATCCCGGAAACAAAGAGTAGGTGTCAATGGGAAATTTTCACAATGGAGAGAAGTGAAAAGCGGTGTGCCCCAGGGCTCGGTCCTGGGACCGGTGCTTCTCAATCTGTTCATAAATGACCTGGAGACAGGGATAAACAGTGAGGTAGCCAAGTTTGCAGATGACACAAAACTTTTCTGTGTGGTAAAAACCAGAGAAGATTGTGAAGAGCTCCAGAAGGATCTCTCCAAACTGGGGGAGTGGGCTGAGAAATGGCAAATGTGTTTTAATGTAACCAAATGTAAAGTAATGCATATTGGGGCAAAAAATTCAAACTTCATCTATCAACTCATGGCCTCTGAGTTATCCGTGACGGATCAGGAAAGAGATCTTGGTGTGTTGGTGGACAGCTCCATGAAGGTGTCTCCCCAATGTGTGGCAGCAGTGAAGAAGGCCAATTCCATGCTAGGGATTATCAAAAAGGGGATTGAAAATAAAACAGCCAACATTATAATGCCGTTATACAAAACAATAGTAAGGCCCCACCTGGAGTATTGTGTACAATTCTGGTCACCGCATCTCAAGAAAGACATAGTGGAACTGGAAAAGGTGCAGAAGAGAGCGACTAAAATGATTACTGGGCTGGGGCACCTCCCTTATGAAGAAAGGCTAAAACAATTGGGCCTCTTTAGTCTGGAAAAAAGGTGCTTGAGGGGGGATATGATTGAGACATACAAAATAATGCAGGGTATGATTAAAGTGGATAGAGGGAAGCTCTTCTCCCTCTCTCAGAATACCAGAACTAGGGGACATACACTCAAATTGAGTGCTGGGAGAGTAAGAACTGACAAAAGAAAATATTTTTTCACCCAGCGCGTTGTAAGTCTATGGAACTCCCTGCCACAGGATGTGGTGATGGCATCTGGCCTGGATGCCTTCAAAAGGGGATTGGACAGATTCCTAGAGGAAAAATCCAACACGGGTTACAAACCATGATGGAGATGTGTAATCTCTAGGCTTTAAACCAGGGTACTTCAAGGGCCAGATGCAGGGGAGTGGTATCAGGAGACAGATATCTAGTCTCATGCGCTCCCAAACGCATCTGGTGGGGCCGCTGTGAGATACAGGAAGCTGGACTAGATGGGCCTTTGGCCTGATCCAGCATGGCTCTTCTTATGTTCTTATGGTTCCCAGAACCAAACTCAGAGTAGTAGCCTTACAGCCAATTTAATAAATCTGAGGTTTTCATGAATTGGGCGTTTTATAGGTGTCCATAGATCTAGCTATCCAGATCTATGGGCACCACTTGACCCTGCAATGTTTCTTGAAAACCAGGGGCCAGATGTGACTTTACATCACATAACACACATGTCAATGAAACAGGGTTTCAGCCATCCTCTTACATCAAGGTCCTTCACAAATTGTTGTCCTAAAGTGATGGTGTGTGACATCTCTTGTGGTCTTAGCTGTATCAAAGGTGAACTAACCAGGGGATTGAATTCTAGGAGTACCTGATGTTGCCACGGTACCCAAAGGACCGAATTGCATATGGCCGCCTTTTCAATATGTTTGGTGTAAGGTGAGTCAATGTAGAGCCAAGTGACTTGTTTGATTAAATGACTGATCAGTACTTGGAAACAATTTGGGATTCTTAAGATTACTGGGTTTCATACTCAGGAAACATACTCATATGGAAAGTACTTGTATTGTAAATGCTATGTGATTCAGGTATTAACTCATGAGTATTTTTTATCGGCAAGAACAGATTCTCGAGTTCTTATTATCAATGTTGAATAATAAAGGAAGATACAAGAACTTAAAAGGGTCTCCAGTTCTGTCGGTATTCCAGAAAGTGATGAAATGCAGGATAATATTAGAAAAGGATACAATTACTGATGATGTCACAAGTCATGGGGAAGTCCGGTAGAATTAGTCAGTACAAGTGCACTTTCATCCATCTGGCTTCCACCACCCGTATTGTTCACCAATGCTATTTATGATTCCAAACCAGTCCAGAATGGGTCTGGTTTCCAAAATGATCCAAAACAGAATAGACAACTTAATTCATTTCTTTTAGAAAAGCTTGCTGTTTTGACTTGCCCTCAAAAATGGAATATTAAATAGTGGTTCAGAAATTATCTCATGTTGTGTATGGGGATTTTTTTTCCAAATAGGTGTGTGTGTGTTTTAAACGTCTGCAGCCTGTTTTCAGAGGAGGGGAAGTAATCAGTCAATGCTTACCATGGTTTCCCAGTGCCTGTAATGAACATGGTTAGTAGAAACAATAAAAAGAACAAAAGCCAGAGTATATGAAAATTTGAAGAAGGGATTGCATATGCCTTGAGGCCTCTTCCTTCTGAATTGTAGTACAGTATTGTGTGCCGGAATACAATTACGTGACCTAAAATAGTACATTTTTCCTTTGCTTGTTTTAGATTTCTAGGGAATGGCCTGGTGACTGATCGTGACTACGACCATTGGCACAAGCAGCGGAGAATTATGGATCCAGCATTCAGTCGAATGTGAGGCAAACACTATTAGTGGCATAAATGCTTTTAAAAAAGAAAATGTGTATGTTTCTGTCCTCGTTTGTGATATAGCCATCCATTTCTAAATGTTTTCATACTGAGAGAATGGATAAGCAAAGGGCCACATTTTTCCACATTCCTTTCACTGGATTGATATGTTGTGTGTTGCATGTTGTGTGTATGTGTTTTGCTGACCGTGGATAGTATTATTATCGGTTTTCCTTACTCTTGTGATTGTATGGCCAGAATCGGATTGGTTATTTATACTGACCTAAGTGCAGTGGCATGAATGACCCTGGCCAGTTGTTCTTTATTAATAAATTGCTGATTCCATTCCCCATTGCATACCATTCTGGATTATAATTTATAATCCCTACCTTTTCACAACTTCTTGATATATCACCAAGCCCTTTCTTGAGTAGCTTGTATTAATAACACAGTTACCTGATCGGCTTGATGGGAACTTTCAATGACCAAGCAGAAATGCTCATGAAGAAGCTGCAGAAAAAAGCAGATGGAGAAACCAAAGTGGATGTGATGAACCTGCTGCGCCGAGTGACGCTGGACATCATTGCAAAGGTATTGTCTGGGGAAAATGTACATTTTTCCCTATGGAGGAAAGAACGCCTCTGAAAAAGAAGAGGAAGACATTTTAAGGATATTTGGCGTACCTTTTAGTGCCTTGTCGTGGCCTGGTTCTGAGCTTATGGCTATTAAATAATAATAATAGCTACTCTAAAGATGCATAATTAGGTACACATTGAAAACTTAAACCTATTTATTAAAGCAGGCCTGCACGATGTGGTGACTGTGGGTGACCAGTAGCCTGCAGGACCATTAGAAGTAGCCCACCAGGTCCCCACCAGCCTCCTGATCTGCCACCCGGGGCGGCGAGTTCAGAAAAAAACATTTTTGCTTAGCCCGCCCTTCCCTTCCGCTGCCACGCCCCATCCCCTCTCTCGGCTCCTCCATAAGAGTCTCCACCTTCCTAATCCGGAGCACCGGCGAAGCAAGGAGCCATGGCTGGGACCAGCGCTGCTTCCTTTTGCTGTTGGCCAGGTGGCACACGCACGTGCGTGCTTCTGTTAAGTAGACCGCAGGGACGTTTGGCAGTTTTAAGTAGACAAGGGCTGTTTAGAGTTGGACATCCCTGCATTAAAGACACTTGTACGAGAATATTGCAGGAAGAAATAAACCTAACACCTGGTTACTGAAGTCCCCAGTGCCGGTGGCTGTTATAGAAGAGATGGTGTGTTCCATAGTGGACTTCCACTGGATCATCATCAAAAGGCGTCCTGGAGCAAGAGATGAATTGCAGAGTGGGGAGGAAAGGGGACATAGAGAGTAGATGTTGTAACTTTGGAGGAGGCAAAACATAATGATCATTTTACAAACTGGGCTCTAGTCTTTCCATTTATATTGCAAGACGTTTATGTGAAATTTTTTTAATATACCAAAGGATTCTTGGTTTGGCTACATTTGACAGATAGCTATCTAGAAACCACTTAGTTTGTTGCGGGGAGTCTCTTTTGGTTATTTTGAAGATAATTAATGTTTACCCAACCAGTATAAAATGATTATATTGCAGGGAATCCTTCTAAAGAAAGCAAAATGAATGGTGGACTACCTATTATCTGTCTTTTATATGAATCTATATGATCACAAAGACTTTGTGTTTATAACCACTTATACCCTTGTGTGATTGCATTGACACTATGTTTTCAATGTTAGTTTCATCATAACTTTTACATGGAATTTTACTCTCTTTTTAACTGCTCACATTCTCTTGTAGTTTTAATGTCATGTTGTCTATTAATGCTGTAAGATGTCCCTCAATTCCCTGTTCTCAATGCTTGAACACGTCTTAATTATACCGGACTGTATATTATCCCTCATTACTGTAAGTCCTTTTCCAAGGAGAAAGGCAGGGTAAAAATACTCTAAAATAAAACAAATAAATAAAATGAATCAAGAAGAAGTTATCTAAATTAAGGTTTGTTCCTTATTGTAATTCTGCATTCTGGCTACGCTGTGAGCATTTCTATTTCAAATGATGTACTGCTGTATTGATCTCTTGCAAAATTTGTCAAACTGTAGCCCAGAGCTAGAGCAACAAACATATTTTTACATTGTAAAAATAAAAAATAGCCCTTCACAGCCCTTCATGTTTCTTTCTTGATGTTACCAGGTGGCTTTTGGCCTTGAATTGAACACTCTTCATGATGACCAGACCCCTTTCCCACATGCAGTGGACATGGTCATGAGAGGACTGAGTGAAAGTCGTAATCCGTTTTTCAAGGTCAGTGCAGGCTGCTCTTCTATGAATTATTTCTAGAGATATGTATTTCAAGGTGGTGGTGTAGTTCTCTTCTGCCTGTAGCCAAAATTCCTTGTGTGTGTGTGTGTGTGTGTGTGTGTGTGTGTGTGTGTGTGTGTGTGTGTGTGTGTGTGTGTGTGTGTGTGTGTGTGTGTGTGTGTGTGTGTGTGTTTTTAAAGATACCTTCTGGAGAATTTTTGTATGCTTCAAGTGTATTTGTTATTTAAGAAACACATATCTATCAAGAGCAGTTTAGTGTTCTTGTCAAAATGCTATCTGTTTTCCACAGGACTCCCCAGAAAGAGAGTTGAGCACTATAGTATTGGGTTAATTTTTGAAAAAGAGAAACAGCTCCCTACACACACACACACACACACACACACACACACACACACACACACACACACACACACACACACAAAGCAAGTGGGAAATGGGAGATACAGTAAAATCACTGGCTGTTCCCCTACTTCTTAATAGGTTGAGGCCTATCATTTTAGCTGCAGAGTGCTCAACAATGTCCTTATGAGGTAGGTTGTTCATCTAGAGCAGGGGTCCTCAACCTAAGGCCCCGGGGCCAGATGCAGCCCCCGAAGGTCCTGAATCTGGCCCCCGGGACCAATTGCAACCCCTCCCCACCTACCCCCTGCTTTGCAAGCAAGCCAGCCTCCGCAGCTGCTTCTATTGTTGAGGTAGTTCAAAGCAATGGGCCATGTCGCCTCTGGAGATCTTGTGATCTGGAGCAGGAGGCATTGCTGGGGCCCTGGAGACACAATGATCATGGGCCAATCATGGGGGGCTCTGCCCACTTGCCCCTCCCCCTTTTTTCCATGTCGGACTTTTTTTTTGGGGGACTGTGGTCCGGCCCCCAGTGGTGTCTGGAGGGTGGTGGACCGGCCCGCTGTTTGAAAACTTTGAGGACCCCTGATCTAGAGCCAGGCCTATTACTGAGGCTCCCTGCCTGTCTCCATTCAGCTTATTGGCCCACCCCTCCCTCCCCCTCCTTCGCCCCATTTTTTAAAAAAATCTTCCACCAACACTGACACCAACGGGAAGTTTGATGGGCTGGGCAGTCCGGCTGGCTGGTGAGCAGAAGCTTGTGGAGCTGGGTGGGCGGGCGAGGGGGTGGGCCACCACCACCAGCGCTGCCAGGAAGCTTGGGGGGCTGGGCGCGCACGCAGGGGTGGCGCGCAGGCAGGCTGCCACCACCGGCATCACCAGGAACCTTGTGAAGCTAGGCGCACGCACGGGCCGCCACCACCGGCATAGCTGGGAACATTGTGAGGTTGAGCGCACGCGCGGGGCAGTGATCGGGCGGGCTGCGCCACCGGCACCGCTGGGAAGCTTGGGCGGCTGGGTGGACGGGCGGTCTGCTGCCACCGGCATGGCAGGGGAATGTGTGGGGGTGGGCAGGCCAGCGGGCCTCTGCCACCGCCAAGGAGTTTTGGGGTGGGCTGGCGGGTGAGCCGTCGCCACCGCTGGGGAGTTTGGGGGGGTGCAAGGTCGCACAGATCGCTTCTTCCAAGGGGTGACCTGTGGCCACGGCTCCCTGTGCTTCCTTTGGTCCCCACCTTCCTTCTTTCCTCCCTCCCTTGGTCCCCACCTTCCTTCCTCCCTCCCTCCCTCCCTTGGTCCCCACCTCCCTCCCTCCCTTCCTTGTTCCCCACCTTCCTTCCTCCCTCTCTTGGTTTCCAACTCCCTCCTTCCCTCCCTTGGTCCCCACCTTCCTTCCTGTGGGTGGGGTTGCAAGGGGTCAGTGGGTGGGGCTTATGGGTCAGTGGGTGGGGCTTGCAGTGGGGTGGCAGGGTCCGGGAGCACCTGGCCCCTGACACATTCTCAGCCACCAAATCTGGCCCTCCTTACAAAAAGTTTGGGCACCCCTGGCTTAGTTCTTATGGTTACAATGCAAAAATTTAAGCTGCCCTAGAGGCCCTATAGAAACTGCCTTCCAAAGAACTAGGATGTCTAGAAGGCAGAATAAAGAACTGGAGGTAGGCCCAGGACAGGCATAGAGGTTTCAAGATTGGCCCTACCACAGGTGAGAGAAAAGTGAGGTGTCTAAAGGTATCTGTAAGTGTGAGAACTTCTTGGAGAATTCTGGGCGGTTGGGGCTGAATGCCAAAAGAACCCAAATTATATTGACTCTGCTGTTATTTGAATCATTTAATAATTTTTTTGTTCACATGACACATTGACTATCATTGATTCCGTTGGCCAGCCAATCATTTCCCCCTTCGTTGGCATTGTTGTTTTAAAAGGTTCCGATCCCTGTATCGATTCAATCCTTATTGTTTTGGCAGACGTGAATGTTGCTGTTGATTTACTTACTTTGCAGATGGATTGGGATTTGAAGCATCATGGCCACTCCACCCTTTTTAATGTTTTATTTTTTAAAAAAATGTGTCGGAACCTGATCAGGATGATCAATAACCTTATCAGTAAAGGGCTTACTGCCCATGGAAAGCAGCAAGCAAGACAAATACACAGCTCAGAAGAAAACAGCATGAAAAGGGCTGGAGCAGAGAAAGGGATGGTTCTGTTGAGAATTTTTTAAGGCTAGAAAACAGCAGTTTCAGGAGATTAAAAATCACTGGAGACATGTGAATAAATTGTGCAGAGTATATTACATATGAACAGAATAAATCAGCCAAAACATTGACAGCATAACAGTATAACATTTTTTTAACTTTTTATTTTTGACTTTTTGAAAATTTAACATAATACTATAAACATAAATTACATTAAAGAAAAACATTTAAAGAAACAAAAACAAGAAGACAAAAAGCAAAGGTCAATACATCATAAGATCATATAATACATCCCTTATAAATTGCCTTATATATTTACAATGAGTCAATAAAGGGCTTCCATATATCTATATACTGTATATACTCGAATATATGCCTAGTTTTTCAGTCCTAATTTTGGGCTGAAAAAAGGGGCCCTCGGCTTATATTCGGGTCAATACTTTTAGCCACTGAGGCAAGTCATCTGTGGCTAAAAGTCATTTTAAACATTGCATGCCGCTTCTCATGACACCCCTCAGCATCACAGGGGAGCGGCACATGATGTTTAAAATGACTTTTAGCCACTCACCCAAGCACTTGCATCAGTGGATAAAAGTTATTTTAAACGTCACACACCCAGCTCACAAAGGAGGAGCTGCCAGGCCCTGCTGCATTTCCCACCCTAGACTTATACTCGAGTCAATACATTTCCCCAGTTTTGGGGGGTTAAATTAGGGGCCTCGACTTATACTCAGGTCGACTTATACTCGAGTATATAGGGGTAGATATCCTCTCATAGTTGCTTTCTATATGATATTCAAATGAGGCTAGTTGTCAGAGATCTTCTGACAATTGTGTGAAGGGTGGAGGATGGTTATCCTTCCAGGCCTTTAAAGCATAACAGTATAACATGACATATCGTTATACAGAGAAAAATGTTCGGACTTTCAGATACAATCTCCTATTTGATGCACACTTTTATACTTCTACAGAACCCATCATAGCTGAGGTTACATCATTATTTCACTGTACGTTGCATCATGCATGACTTGATTTCACCAGACTCATGCTTTGTCTTTGGGCCTTTTTACACGACCCCTAAGCTCCATTGGTCCCTTAAATTCGGACCAGAGATCTTGAGGGTTTGTCACTCTCCCTGCATTCCCACCCCCTCTGCACTTCCTTGTTCTGTCTGCGTGAGGGGAGGGAGAAAAAAAGGGAGAAAAGAATGCACTCTTACCTCCGGAGTGCTGGTGGAAGTTGCTCCGACCCTCTGTCACTTCCTGGTTCCTCTTAAAGGGGTGGGAGGCAAAAACAACAACAACAACAACAACAAAAAGAAGCGAGGAGATCCCGGCACTCTCCGCATCAAAATTTTTCACTCTCCCAGAGCAGGTACTTGAAAGGTGCGCTGGGTCGCGCTTAGGTGGGCGGGGTCGCACTTAATTTTCTGTTAGCTCCGGAGCTGGTGGGGAAACATTTTTAAGCTCCGGAGCTGGGAGCCATTTGCAGCGGAGCTTAGGGGTCGTGTATAAACGCCCTTTGTCCAATGCACATCTTAGCATGACTCATGATATTTCAACCATGTTGTACAATATGACTGTACATTAACATGTATCAATATGAAAGAGATGAAAAAGAAATGATTTAAATGGTAGGTGTGATTAAGTCTTTGGAGTTAAATTTAAAAATTGAATGTTAATTCCCTAGTAGTTGTGCCTGAGGAAGGATGATGATGTCTGCTGTGGAGATTGCTACCTTCTGGTTGCCTTGTCAGTCTTTTAATATGTCAAACAAATAAATAAATCCATTACTGAGAGTTCATTAGTGAAAGGCTATATGCCTATTTTTTTTTTAAAAATGTTTTTATGCTCATCTCCTCTTAAGAGCCTCTTGGCGCAGTGGTACTGCAGATATACTATGCTCACAACCTGGGGTTCAATCCCAGGTAGCTGGCTCAAGTTTCACACAGTTTCCCATCCTTCTGAGGTCGGTAAAATGAGTACCCAGCTTGCTGAGGGGGAATGGTGTAGCCTTCATAAATAAACCGTAAACTGCCCAGAGAGTGCTTTAAGCAGTAGGAGATGGTATATGAGATATAAGCAGAACACTATTTTGCTTTGGTTTTAATAATAGTTTATGTTTTCAGTATATGCCAGGTAACAGAAAAGTCGTGCAAGAGATTCGGGAGTGTTTGAAACTGCTCCGTGATACCGGAAAGGAGTGTATAGAGCAGAGGCGGAAAGCTATTGAGAACGGGGAAGAGATCCCCATGGATATTCTGACCCAGATCCTAAAGAGTGCAGGTAAGAGACTCCTTAAGGATGGGAAGAGATTGAGCCATTTTTGTGTGTGCTGTTTTATATAAAAAGCCAGGATCTCAAAGAGTGGTTTTCAGCTATGAGTTAGTACCATGACCAAATTACAGTGGTACCGTGTATAAAGGAATTAATTCATTCCAAATGAAATTACCGTATTTATTGGCGTATAACACGCACAGGCGTATAACACGCACCCTCATTTTAAGAGGGAAATTTTAGGGAAACTGCGAGGGGGAGACAGGAAGGGGGCGGGGGGGCAGCCGTGGGGCAGGACACGGGCACAGAAGAGGCAGAGGCTGAGTGAGGCCGCGGAGAGCACGAGGGAACCTCGGAGGAGGGGATGGGGGGGTCGAACCGGGTGTCCTCGCTCAGCTCCATCCATCCCTGGCCCGTTGGCAAGGCAAGGGAAGTGAGTGGGGGAGAATCTCCGCCATGAAACTTTTGTTCCCCTTCTTCCCCATCATGGGACTGGCTGGCTGGCTGTGCTTGGGGACGGAGCGAAGCAACCTCCCTCCTTCCTTTCTTCCCTCCCTCCCTCGTCTGGCCTCCCGACCCAGAACAGCCCGAGCCCAACTGAGCACACACACACACACCACCACACACCACCTCCCCGTGGCTCCCTCCAAGGCCCCGAGAAAGAAGAAAGGCGGGGATGCCCTTCGCCTGGCCGAGCCTCCCGCGGTGCGAACCCCCCCCCCCAACACCAACACCGCCGCCGCCGCCGCGCCGGCCTGAGTTCCAAACAAGGAGCGGGCGAGCGGGCAGCGCTGGTAACTACGGAAAGCGGTGGTGGCGGCGGCGGCGGCAGCTCTCCGCTGCAGCCCCCTTGCATGTAGCAGCAGCAGCAGCAGGAATCAGCAGGAGCCATGCATGCACCCCGCAGTCTCCCTTCCTCCTGGCTCGGCTCGGCTCGGCTCTGCTGCAGTTCCCGCCCGCCCGCGCCCCCTCCATCCCCGCCTTCCTCGATCACTTTCCCAACCTTCTCCCTCGGCAGAGGAGGCATGGTGTGTGGAGGAGGCGAGCGCTCCTGGGAAGACGAAGGCGCGCCCGCCCGCCTTCCCTCCCTTCCTTGCTCTCTCTCTCTCGCGCTCTCGCTCTCGCTCTCTCTCCCACTGGCGCGCGCACACCCGGAGCCTCTGCTCAGGCAACGGAGGAGGATCGGCAGCACACTGGGGAGCATGGGGGAGCTTTTCAAGAAACCGTTCTCCTCCTCCTCCTCCTCCCTCCCCTCCCCAGCCCAGCCCAGCCCAGCCCAGCCCGCGACGGTACTTGTTAATAATGTAAAAACATGGCTTCTTAATATTATATCGGCGTATAACGCGCATACATGATTTGGCCCCTATTTTCAGGGGGGGAAAGTGCGCGTTATACGCCGATAAATACGGTATATTAAGCAAATTTCCCATAGGAATGCATTGAAAACAGTGTAAACCCTAATCATGACCATTTTATGTTGTACGGATTCGACCCATAGACAATTCTCTTAAGCAAATTTCCCCTATCTCCGGAATTTTTTATGTTGTACAGATTTTATGTTATACAAACCATTTGTTATACGAGGGTCCACTGTATCTGTCAAAAACTAGAACTATTTAAAATATTTTTTTAAAAATACTGTTTTTGAAACTAAAACTTGATATATGGTTATACCAGCCATTTTTAAAACCATTTCCCAAGGTGATATTTGATCTTTTTTAGTATTTGTATATTATTGTTTTTTAGCTTTAGGCATTGTCTTCTAATGATATAAGCTTCCTTGGGTCCTTTTTAAAGAGAAAAGTGGGGTACCTTGGATAATGACGGTAATTCGTTCTAAGACGTTCCTCCTTATCCGAAGTTCCTCGTTATCCGAAGCATGGTTTCCTATTGAAATGAATGGGAAACCATTTTAATCCGTTCTGGAGGTCCCCTCCTTCTCCCCTCACCCTGGCCCCCACCTCTCTTCCTTGCCAGCACCGCCGAACACCTGAGCAGCAGGCGAGCCGGGGGAAGCCTCGCGCCGCTCAAGTGTCCTTTCCCCCCACACCCGCAGCCCCCATCTCTCTTGTTTCGCCACCGCTGCCGGCGGAAAGCGCTCGGGCAGCCAGCGAGCCGGGGGAAGGCTCGCGCCGCTCGCGCCGCCTTCCCCCACCATCCCCCAGCCCCCTCTTCCGTTTTCCCGCTTCCGCTGCTGGTGGCAAGTGCCCGGGCGGCCGGCGAGCTGGGGGAAGGCTTGCGCCGCTCAAGCCGCCTTCACCCCCGGCCCCCTCCATGTCCCCTGACCTCCACCTTTGCCGCCTCCACTGCAACTGCCTCCTCCGCCATCTTGGCCAGCCCACATCTCTGCCACCGCCACCGCCAGGAACGAGTAAGAGTGAATGAGGAGGGAGGCTGGAGCTGTGGGCTGTGGGGGAGGGCTTGAAAATAACACGTCGTTAACCGAAAAAGTAGTTATCCGGGGCAATCATTATCCGAGGTACCACTGTATTTTAAATGAATAAATACATTTCAGTTCAGAAGAGAAATGTAGTGATAGAGCTATGATTAGAAATGCAACCTCTGACTTCCTCTTCTCTCTGGTACCTATGTTGATATTTATCTAATATCAATAATATTCAATTATTGAAATAAGTGTGGGTGGCTTGATCTCTGTTTCCTGTCTTTGACAGCTCAGGAGGGGGATTGTGATGAAGAAAGTATCCTAGACAACTTTGTCACCTTCTTTTTTGCAGGTTTGTAGATTTTCTTACCTTAAATTCATTACATTTCAATTCATTCTATTCATTCCATTTCCTTCAGAGAACTCAAAGTAGTGTACAGTAGGACCCCTGTATCCACTGATTCAGTTATCCACGGTTGGCAGTGGGAAAAAAATAGGTAAATAATTCAGCAGCCATAAAGCAAGCTACTGTCACAAACAGCAGCTGTAAAGCAAGCTACTATCATAAAACAGCTGTCATAAAGCAAGCTACTATCTCAAACAGCAGCTGTAAAGCAAACTATTGTCACAAAGCAGCAGCTGTAAAGCAAGTAACTGACAAAACAGCAGTTGTGGGGGTTTTGGGCGTTCTCTCTTATCCACGGTTTTCATTATCCACGGGAAGGCCTGGAACCAATCCCCAGCGGATACTGGGGCCCTACTGTTTTCCTTCCTCCCTACTTGGTCTGCACAACTGCCCTCTGTGGTAGGTCTGGCAGCAACCTGAGCAGAACATGGACCCTTCAAGTCCCAACCGAGCTCTCTATAGCCTCCAGTTCTCAGATTCACCAAGAAGGTGGTCTATTGCATATTGAATTAAGAATGGTTTCCCCATTTGTTTTCTTATTTAAACCTTTTGGTCTTCAGCCCAAAAGGGCTCCCAGAGCAATTTATATGTGTAGAATAACAGAATACCCCTACTTACCATAAGTTATGGATTTACCACAATTGTACCATGTGCGTTTTGCCATGTTAAAAAGCTGTCCTTCGCATAGTTGATTGGGCAGCCAGCACAAAATCAGGCACATGAGAGACACTTCACAAAACGGGGACAGGCTGCTCATGCAGGTGGTATTCTACACGCACTAACTCCAACAGAGTCACACGGTGGGGGAGGAAGTCCAGAATGACAATTGCTTGTTGAACATGGAAAAGGATAATTTGCTATATTGCTTATTTTCAAAATAAAAAGCAGGGCTCATAATGGCATTAACTTGAAGAATTGTTTTTAAAATAACTCTGAAATTCCTTTAAAAAGGAACTTCCCAAAGTAGGTGGGAAAGGTTGCTCATTATACCAGCCAAATTAAATTCATTTTAAAAAAAATCCAATAGTTTCATCAGGCTGGCAGAATAATTCTGCTTTCCATCTGGCCTCCCGCTGGTGATGGTAACACCTCAGTAGGTGAGAGTCCCTGCATCTTCTGTCAATACGGAAGTTCTCAAATTGGCTGAATTAGTGTTTTGACAGGAATGAGAATGTCTGTCTACATTCAGGATTCCAACTGCCTGATTAGTTTCTGTTGTCAGAGCTGGATTTGTGGCTCATATTGAAATCTAGTAAGAAATCGAGAAATCAAATTCAAATGACAGAAAATTGGGTTTTGGATTAAAAGCTGGCCTTGAAAGAGCATGAGTATAGCATTTCTATATTTCTATATTATCTGAGACTTCTGTCAAACCCCAGAAATATTTTAAGTTAGACATCTTCATTTTACAACCTAGTTTCACTTAATCTTTGGGTTGTTGTTTTTTCTATTTTCTCCTCTTTTACTCAACTAGATTCTGTATCCCTCAGGTCATGAAACCACTGCAAATCAGTTGTCTTTCACCCTAATGGAACTAGGACGGCACCCAGAGATTGTTGCAAAGCAAGTAAAACTCTTAATTCTTTCCTGGACCTCATCATAGTTCTACTGTTTGCAGTAGGGGAAAATCGCTCCTTTCCTCCACCTGATGGGGTTGGGGGAAAGGAGGCTTTTGGGTTTGTTTTTGTTTGTTTGTTTGTTTGTTTTTGCTGAGCCCCAATGTTTTTCCCCCTTTTCCTCCACCCCAGTGATCAGCTGGCAGGCGGGGCTTGGAGAAGGGAAAAAAGTTTTTTTAAAAGCCTGGGGCTTTTTAAAAAAAAACTTTTCCCCTTCTCCAAGTGGCTTACAGACAGAACAAAGTGGTTCGTTTCAACAACAACAAAAATCATTTTGTCTGTAACGAAATGCTGCTTCCTCATGTTGTTTCGTTTTGTTACGTAATGACTCGACAAAACAGCATTTCATTTTTCGTTTTGTGCCCATCCCTAGTATGCAGTTCCCGATCCTACCGTACAAGAGCAGTTTTGAATACTTGTTACATTTACCCAAGTTTTAAGCACCAGAACAGTTTTAACTGGGTGAACCTGGTTCTAGTTGTCAGCAGCTCTCGTATTATTAATGGCACTTCCCCCTGACCTGTGCAATCCAATACAGTAATTGGTGTCAGCTAATAACGTGATCATATGGATACCTGTGAGCTAGCTAGATAGCTTGGCGATTTGAACTCCAGTAGTTTTTTCACCAGAAGTTGGGGATTTGAAAGTTGGGAGTTTGATTCTCCATTTTGTCTCCTGGGAGAGGAGCCAGCCTGTGTAGCTTTGGGCAGGTTGCCCAGCCCCAAAAGAAGGGAGTTATAATCTAGTAGTATACTTAGAACCTCCTGTAAGTCAGAACTGATGTGATGGCATCTGTTTAGAAGGATTATATATGCCAATATGGATCCATTTAGCATGCCTAACCCCCAGATAAAGTGCACATAAAAATACACCTGAAATGCCTAGGATTGTCTGATTCACCATTTATGTACATCGACAAGAGCAAAAGGCAAGTCCATTCAACATTGCTTGTGTCTCAAAAAAAAAGATGTTGTGAACTCACCTTGAGCATGTTACTCATAATCTAGGACAAATGAAGCTCATTAATAAAATTCAATTTAAGGGTAAAATATGTTGTAACACCCACCCGCATCACGAGGTCTTCCTAGGAAATGCCATTCTGGGTGGCCACTCAGAAGGAAGCCAGAAAATCCTCAAGAAGAAGTTGGGCCTTCTTGGGAGTGGCACCAGCCTTCTGGTTCAGTTGCACTTGGCTCCTTCCCACTCCATTTTAACAAAGAATGTTGAAGAATTGCTCTTCTGAGAAGCCTTTAAATTCAATTCAACTTCACTTGATTTTTTTTTTTGCCTCATGCCCTGCTGCTAATATAGAAATGTCCCACTGTCTTGGTTTAACTATTTACTTTTGTTTGTTTGTCCGTTCAATGGTTTTATAGTTGTATTATTTGATTTTTAAGGTGCAATGCTGTGTTGGATTTTATCACACTGTTAATCCCCCAGTTAATGCTGGGGCACTTTATTCACAAACAAACCAACAAACAAACCGGGAAAGGGAAAACAATGTAGCCTTCTAGGTGCTTCTGGAAGGTTACGCCATTTCATTAGCCCCAGCTCGCCTACCCTGAGGTAATGGGACTAATTCCTCAGCATCTGGAACACCACAGGTTCTTCACTTCTGGCCTTGATTCTGAAGAGAGGAAAAGATAAGTTAGGACATATTTCTGAAGCTGCTTGTTGGTTGAATCTACATTACATTTGTTTTTACCCTTAAGGTTCTTAACCTAGAATCATAGAATCCTAGAGTTGGAAGAGACCTCAAGGGCCATCCAGTCCAACCCCCTGCCATGCAGGAACCCCCATCACAGGACTCCCAACAGAGGACCATCCAGCCTCTGCTTAAAAACCTCCAAAGAAGGAGATTCCACCACCCTCCGTGGCAGCGTATTCCATTGCCGAACAGCTCTATCAGGAAGTTATTCCTAATGTTCAAATGGAATCTCTTTTCCTGTAGTTTGAAACCATTGCCCCGAGTCCTAGTCTCTGAAGCCATGGAAAACAAACCTGTTCCCTCTTCAATATGACATCCTTTCAAATATTTAAACATAGCTATCATATCCCCTCTCAGCCTTCTTTTTGAAAGGCTAAACATTTCCAACTCCCTAAGCCATTCCTCCTAAGACATTTCCTCCAGACCTTCACCCATCCTGGTTGCCCTCTGTACCCGCTCAAGGTTGTCAACATCCTTTTTAAACTGAGGTGCCACAGAACTGGACACAGTACTCCAGGTGGGGTCTGAACTTTATACTGGATGGTGACTGCTTAAGGGCTTCATACGTTTTGAAGCTGATATTTGTATTTCCCAGATCAGCCGAATCACTGAATGCTTACCTGTCTGAGTTACAGTGCAATTTCATTTCTTGGATGGTAAATTTTGTACTTCTCAAATATGTGTAAAAGTTTCTTTTTTAGCATTGATGGCCAATAGTCATTAAACTAACATTGTCTTCTGCTTCTTAGACTTCAGGCTGAAGTTGATGAGGTTATTGGTGTGAAGACAGATATTGCCTACGATGATCTTGGCAAGCTTGAATACCTGTCACAGGTACTGTAATAACAACACTACAAGTAATCCAGAACTACTCTGAAAGAGTCTTGTTACACACTCTCTCCCCACAGTGACAAAAGTAACATTTCCCCAAACAGATCTTACAGTGTGATACTTGACAGCATTTAAGGAATTAATATCTTAGTGTGACTTAGCTGCAATATAACCACATTACATAAAGTCTCCATTGGATTCCCATGCTGTGAAAACCAGGATTTTCTTAGCAGTCATGGTGGTTAATGGAACAATAAACACTGTGCTGTAGTATTTTTAGTGTTCAAAATGTTGGCTGTGCAAAGAATTCCAGTTTTCCTTCATTGTCCTCTCCATGATAGTTGAGCTGGTTAGTGAGTCACTGATCAAGGCTTTGCCAGCACTACTATGTGGTTGTGTGGGTTTCACTGTCATCCACACAATAAGAACATAAGAACATAAGAAGAGCCATGCTGGATCAGGCCAAAGGCCCATCTAGTCCAGCTTCCTATATCTCACAGCAGCCCCACCAGATGCGTTTGGGAGCGCATGAGACCACCTGATACCACTCCCCTGCATCTGGCCCTTGAACTACCCTGGTTTAAAGCCTAGAGATTACACATCTCCATCATGGTTTGTAACCCGTGATGGACTTTTCCTCTAGGAATCTGTCCAATCCCCTTTTGAAGGCATCCAGGCCAGATGCCATCACCACATCCTGTGGCAGGGAGTTCCATAGACTTACAACGCGCTGGGTGAAAAAATATTTTCTTTTGTCAGTTCTTACTCTCCCAGCACTCAATTTGAGTGTATGTCCCCTAGTTCTGGTATTTTGAGAGAGGGAGAAGAGCTTCCCTCTATCCACTTTACTCATACCCTGCATTATTTTGTATGTCTCGATCATATCCCCCCTCAAGCGCCTTTTTTCCAGACTAAAGAGGCCCAATTGTTTTAGCCTTTCTTCATAAGGGAGGTGCCCCAGCCCAGTAATCATTTTAGTTGCTCTCTTCTGCACCTTTTCCAGTTCCACTATATCTTTCTTGAGATGCGGTGACCAGAATTGTACACAATACTCCAGGTGGGGCCTTACTATTGTTTTGTATAACGGCATTATAATGTTGGCTGTTTTATTTTCAATCCCCTTTTTGATAATCCCTAGCATGGAATTGGCCTTCTTCACTGCTGCCACACATTGGGGAGACACCTTCATGGAGCTGTCCACCAACACACCAAGATCTCTTTCCTGATCCGTCACGGATAACTCAGAGCCCATGAGTTGATAGATGAAGTTTGGATTTTTTGCCCCAATATGCATTACTTTACATTTGGTTACATTAAAACGCATTTGCTATTTCTCAGCCCACTCCCCCAGTTTGGAGAGATCCTTCTGGAGCTCTTCACAATCTTCTCTGGTTTTCACCACACGGAAAAGTTTTGTGTCATCTGCAAACTTGGCCACCTCACTGTTTATCCCTGTCTCCAGGTCATTTATGAACAGATTGAAAAGCACCGGTCCCAGGACCGAGCCCTGGGGCACACCGCTTTTCACTTCTCTCCATTGTGAAAATGTCCCATTGACACCTACTCTTTGTTTCCGGGATCTCAACCAGTTCTCAATCCATAAGAGGACCTGCCCTCTTATCCCCTGACTATGCAATTTTCTCAGCAGCCTCTGGTGAGGGACTGTGTCAAAAGCCTTTTGAAAATCCAGATAGACTATATCCACCGGTTCACCCAAATCCACATGCCTGTTGACCTTTTCAAAAATTCTAAAAGGTTTGTAAGACAAGATTTACCCTTACAGAAGCCATGCTGATTTTCTCTCAGCAAGGTTTGTTCTTTTATGTGTTTTAAGATTTTCTCTTGGATGAGGCCTTCCACCATCTTCCCTGGGACAGATGTAAGGCTAACTGCCTGTAGTTTCCTGGGTCCCCCTCCTTCCTTTTTTAAAAATTGGTGTGACATCTGCTATCCTCCAGTCCTCCGGCACTGTGGCCGTTTTAAGAGACAAGTTGCATATAACCATTAAGAGATCTGCAATTTCATTTCTCAGTTCCCTAATAACCCTTGGGTGGATGCCATCTGGGCCCGGTGACTTGTTAATCCTCAATTTATCAATTAGTCCTAAAACCTCCTCTCTTTTAACCTGTATTTGATTTAATTCTTTAGTCAAGAGGGGCGGCTCAGGCAGCGGAATCCGCTCAAGGTCCTCTGTCGTGAAGACAGACGCAAAGAACTCGTTCAGTTTCTCTGCAATGTCCAAGTCCTCCTTAACCTCCCCTTTTCCTCCCTCACCATCCAGAGGCCCAATTGGTTCTCTGGCAGGTTTTCTACTTCTAACATATTTAAAGAAGCTTTTATTATTACCCTTTATATTGCTAGCCATTCGTTCCTCAAAGTCTTTCTTTGCCTCCCTTATCATCTTTTTACATTTCTTTTGCCAGAGTTTATGTTCCTTTTTATTTTCCTCGTTTGGGGAGGATTTCCATTTACAGAAGGACCTCTCCTTGTGCTTTAGAGCCTCTTTAGCTCCACTCGTTAACCATGCCGGTGTCCTCTTGGACTTAAATGAGCTCTTCTTTCTTTGTGGTATGCACTTGTGCTGGGCCTCTATTATTGTTGTTTTAAACAGGCTCCATGCACTCTGAAGAGATTGGATTCTTCTAACCCTCCCCTTCAGTTTCTCTCTAACTAGTTTCCTCATCTGAGGGAAGTTTGCCCTTCGAAAATCAAGGGTTTTTATGTCTGATTTGGTTGACACTCTTCCTCCGACATGCATGGCAAAGGTAATTGCAGCATGGTCACTGTTCCCCAGAGGCTCAGTGACATTCACATCCCTGACGAGGTCCTGAGTATCACACAATATTAGATCTAGAGTTGCCTGTTCTCGGG
Source organism: Phrynocephalus forsythii (assembly GCA_029282475.1). Taxonomy (NCBI): domain Eukaryota; kingdom Metazoa; phylum Chordata; class Lepidosauria; order Squamata; family Agamidae; genus Phrynocephalus; species Phrynocephalus forsythii. The sequence goes on along the minus strand of JAPFRF010000001.1, from coordinate 187,679,252 downwards.
TGGGCTCCATGACAAGTTGCTCTAAGGCACAGTCATTCAGCAAGTCGAGAAACCCAGTTTCTCTTTCTTGCCCAGAGCTCGCATTGGCCCAGTCAATGTGGGGATAATTAAAGTCCCCCATGATTACTATCCTATCCCTCTTAGCCACCTCCATGATTTCTCTCCTCATTTCAAGGTCCCCCTCAAGTTTTTGATCTGGTGGACAATAGAATACTCCAACTATCACATCACTTTTTGGACCTGGTAGTTTAACCCACAGTGATTCTATGGTGGAGTCAGACCCTCTGTCAATCTCCATTCTGCTGGATTTTATGCCTTCTTTGACATAGATGGCCACTCCTCCTCCAACCCGCCCCTCTCTATCCATTCTATAGAGTTTATAGCCTGGGATTGCTGTGTCCCACTGGTTCTCCACATTCCACCAGGTTTCTGTTATGGCTATTATATCAATGTTATCCCTAGCTGCCAGATGTTTTAGTTCTCCCATCTTTGCTCGGAGGCTTCGAGCATTGGCGTAGAAGCACTTGTACAGTGGGTCCCGCAACAGCTGCTGCCTTGTTCTTCTCCCCCCACAGCTTTTATTTTCAGTAGACGAACTGTCACATTCCGCTATTCTGCCAGTGTTAATACTTGCTATGTCATCTCTATGTGAATCTCTACCCTTTCCAACCTCTTTCCCCGAGGATGAGGTGTTCCGAACTGGATGCCACACAGCTCCTGTCGGCTTTCCCCCAGTTATCAGTTTAAAAGCTGCTCTGCTGCCTTTTTGAGGTTGAGTGCCAGCAATCTGGTCCCATCATGATTCAAGTGCAACCCATCCCTCCTGAACAGGTTTGGCTTGTCGCAAAATGTTCTCCAGTTCCTGACAAATCTAAAGCCCTCCTCTCGACACCATCGCCTCATCCACGCATTGAGGCTTCTGAGTTCTGCCTGCCTGGCGGGACCTGCACGAGGAACAGGTAGCACTTCTGAAAATGCTACCTTGGAAGCCCGGGACTTCAATCTTCTACCTAGCAACCTGAATTTGGCTTCCAAGACTGACCGCTTGGCCTTCCCGACATCATTGGTACTAACGTGTACCATGACCACTGGCTCCTTCCCAGTTCTCTCTAACAAGCTATCTATATTTCTGGTGATGTCTGCAACCTTTGCACCCGGCAGGCAAGTGACCATCCGGTTATCATGCTCCTCACAAATCCATGCCTCCGTATTTCTAATGATAGAATCCCCTAGCACAATGAGATTCTCTCCTGCAGCCTGCTCATCAACATGTACCTGATCTTGTATCTCATCAATAGTGATGAGGGAGAGATCCTCTGGTGGAACCACTTCTTCCTCTATGTGTGCCTCATGAGGTGTGCTGAGGGAAAGAGCTTCAAATTGATTGTGCAAGATGAGACTCTCTGAGTGATGCCTTGGCCTTCTACTCCTTTGAGTCACATTCTTCCACCCATCCACCTCCTGAGTTGGGGGAGTGACTTCCTCCTCTGAAGTGTGCCCTGTCTCTTCTTGGAACTGGATAGTCTCTTCCGCTCTGTCCAGGAACTGCTCAAGCTCCTTAATATGTTGCTGGTCCACTATGCGAGCCTCTAGCTGCTGGACCTTCTCTTCCAATAGCGCTACCAGCTTGCACTTGCAGCAGATGTAGTTCTGCACACGCTCTGTCAAGATAACAAACATGGCACAAGTACTGCAGGTAACTACAGCTGCTCCCTCCAACTCCATTTTAACGATTACAATAAAATGTATTCAAGGTCTCAAAAATGTAAACTTGCACTTTTTTTTAAATCTAGTAAGACTCTTTACTTCTTTTATTGTTTAGTCAAAATCTAACAGTGTAGGGGCCGCTAAAGCACCTCTACTCCAACTGCAAGCACGTCAGGAAGTGTAGGACCTCCTGAGGAGTTGCTTGGCTTGGGAATTCAATTAAACCCAGATTTTTTTTTTTTTTAGTTTGCACGCGCCGTAAGACGCGTGCTGCTGGTAGCAGCTATTTAAAGCTAAAACTCCGCCCCTTGCTCCTGCAAAAAGAAGAAGTTAGCTCTGCCCTTTGGCTGTGTGCTCCTCTGACCAGCTCCTTCCTCTCTGCTGCTCTGCCAGAAAAGGACTGAGAGACTGCTGGTAGCAGCTATTTAAAGCTAAAACTCCACCCCTTGCTCCTCCAAAAAGAGGAAGTTAGCTCTGCCCTTTGGCCGTGTGCTCCTCTGACCAGCTCCTTCCTCTCTGCTGCTCTGCCAGAAAAGGACTGAGAGACTGCTGGTAGCAGCTATTTAAAGCTAAAACTCCGCCCCTTGCTCCTGCAAAAAGAAGAAGTTAGCTCTGCCCTTTGGCCGTGTGCTCCTCTGACCAGCTCCTTCCTCTCTGCTGCTCTGCCAGAAATATTTCCCATTATAATATTGGTGCTCAACAAATACTTTTTCCTTTAGCTCACAGTCTTGTCAACTTCCTGTTTGTTTGTGCCTATTTGTCTGTAGCAGAATCAGGGCTCAGGAAGCAGTCATTCAAACCCAAAGGGTATATGAGGCACACTTTATTGTGAGGCACACTGAGCCTCGTGGCGCAGTGTTTAAAACTTCTGTACTGTAGCCATAATTGTGCTCATGACCTGGACATCAGTTCCAGGTAACAGGTTCACCCAGCCTTCCATCCTCCTGAGATTCAGCCCAAATGAGCACCCAGGTTGCTGGGGATGGGGTGGGGGCAGTATGTAGCCTGTATAATTACTTTTAAGCCACCCAGAGGGTGCTTTAAGCCCTCTGGGATGATATATAAGCAGCACACTTTGCTTTTTGCTTTATAAGCAGCACACTTTGCTTTTTGCTTTATCTGCTTGTTTGGAATACAGTTAAGGATCACATTGGTAACTAAGGCTAAAGCCCTTGGTATCAAATAGAACATTTACCTTAAACACTTGAATTGTGCATGGAAATGGATAGCCCTACTTATCTTGGTGGGTGTACTCTTCAACTCTAGCCATCATAGCCAATAGTGAAGAAGGATTATAAATATAGTACAGTGACAGGAATGCAAGCTGTTCTCCATCTCTGTAATAAATTTTGATTTTGTGTTACACAAATTAGCCTTGCTTCCCTTCCAGGCCTAAGTGCTCTTGAGCAAAGCCAATGCCTTATACCAGTGTTTTTCAACCTTTTTTGGGCAAAGGCACACTTGTTTCATGAAAAAAATCACGAGGCACACCACCATTAGAAAATGTTAAAAAAATTAACTCTGTGCCTATATCAGTCTCTAAAAGGTTCACCATTGCTGGTGTAGGGAGAAGCAGGACAGAGGGGCCACAGATTGAGGCAGCCTGCTCTCTAGCACCCAGTTCCCACTTACCTGTGTTGTTTTTTTAAAGACATTTTGCCCTGCATGGACTTCTGTGTCCAGTGGAGACCTGAGAAGGGGCACTGACTCTCCAGGAACACAAATAAGACCCAAAAGCCCATCTTGCTCTCCACACTGTGGCCAAGGCAGATGCCTTCAGCAAGTCCAGCGACAGGAGGGGAGGAGGATGAAGGAAGGCAGGAAGGAAAGAAGGCAGAAAGTGTTCTGCTTGTATACCGCCCCATACCACTTAGGAGTCTCTGGGCGGTTTACAGTTTTAATTACAGTAGGCAGGCTGCTAGACATACACATATGCAGGCTAGAAATGAGCACGTTTCTATGAAGAGGGGAAAGGGTATGAATGGAAAGAGAGGTGGGGGAAAAAAGAAAGAAAAGACAGAGAGAGAGAAGAGGGCGACCCAAGACAGAAAGAAAGGGGCAAGACTTCAAGGAACCCATCGCGGGGCCCCTCTGCGACGGCTCTTCCCCTCCCAGACCCTAAAGGCTGGCCGGCCGGCCGTCCAGATGTGCCAGTAGCCCCCTCCGCCCCCCACCTCCTCAACCCAGGCCCGGCGGAGGCCTCCATCCCCTCCTCCTCGCAGCCCTGCCGCGGTGCTCGTGGGGCAGCCGGGCACCCCTCCTCCCCTTCCCCTCACCTGGTGGTTTGTTCTGGGCTGGGGCTCCCAGGCCGGCTCATGTTGGCGGGCGGGCTGTCGGGCGGCTCAGTCCATTGGTAGCTCCCAGGAAAGGGGTGGTGGTGGTCCAGGGTAAAAAAAGGAGGGGGGGGAGAGGGAAGCGAGCGAGTTGCAGCGGCCGCGGCAGGCACAGGGCAAACACTTAGAGAATGAGCGGGGCCAGGTCTGGCCGGGAGGAAGTGATTGGCCGGGGGGGAGGAGCCAAGCTGGCCCTTAGACACTATTTATAGCGCCTCCCAGCTGTGGGCCGCCCGCCGGTCCTGGGTTGAATTTCTTTAGAATTTTTCAATTTTTCCCATGGCACACCAGGCAACATCTCGCGGCACACTAGTGTGCCCCGGAACAGTGGTTGAAAAACGCTGCCTTATACCATTGTAGCTACTGCTACAATTGGATGAATAGACACTTCTACTCTGTTTCAGATGAACCATACTTGAGAATGCCGTCCAAAGCTGAACATTTGGTTTATCTTAGCTATGACAAGTAGAAGCAATTGTGCTTCACAAACCATTGACAGAATCCCACTGAAATTCATAGAAAGGCTTGTGTAACATGCATTAGCTAATTGTGGTTAATTAACGAGGTGCTGGGATGCATATCAGTTGGGCACATGGCCAAGTACATAACCTTTGCACCTTATCGATTAGCCGTAGTTATCCATGGTGTACTAATAAAAAACTCATGTGAATACCAGTAGAATTGTGGCCCATGGTGTTCAGATTTGCTTCATTCCAGTGACTACAGCTTACACTGATGAATCTCAGTCTTTTACCTTCCCTCTGTTTTGGGTTTTATTTTGTCAAATCCCCTTTTGTCAAATCCCCACGCAGCGAAGTAAAAGGATGGGAATTCTGGATGCCTGAAAAGACAATCCAGGGGGGATTTCCATATCAGTGAGATGGTGAATCTGATCCTAGTATTAGTCTTATCCACAGCTATAGTGTGTGTGTATGTATGTATGTATGTATGTATGTATTTATTTATTCATTCATTCATTCATTCATTCATTCATTCATTCATTCATTCATTCATTCATTCCATTTTTATACCGCACCAATTTCCCAGAAGGGACTCTGGGCAGTTTACATAAATGCAAATAAGAAACAAACAACAATGCAAATTAAATAAATAGTAGAATAAACAAGTAGAATAAGCAAATAAACACACATATTCAAGAATCCGGCAAGAGGCAAAAATAATACCCCCCCTAAAAGTACTAAAAAGAGAAGGGGGACAATAAACAGAGAAAAATGTCTGTGAAGATTCTCAGTCATCCAGATGAATTTATCTGGAAGTTGAGTCATGGTTACTGGACTTCTTTTTTCTTGAGCGATAGAAACGTTTCGCTGCTCATCCAAACAGCTTCATCAGAGAAAACACAACACAATAAATTACCTGTTGTGATGCATCCTAAACAATTTGGTGGGACAGACTTCTGAGAGAACATGGACAGAAGATTTCACATACATTTTAAAAGGAAAGTACAGTATCCCAGATGAGGGCTAGGGAAATATTACCAGCATAGATTGTGTTAAATATGTCTTCACTGTCTTAGGTCTTCAAAGAAATCCTGCGATTATATCCACCAGCTCCAGGCACAATGCGATGGACAGGGGAGGAGAATGTCATTGAAGGAGTCCAGATTCCAGCAAACACCACCCTGATTGTGAGTCTGTTCAACGGACTGGAACATTTGGTTCTGTAGAACACCTTGGCATTTGGCTCCAAATGCCTACTGCTATAACTGAATTATATACCTTTGACAAGGAATATTTGCTGTAATTTTATAGAATTGCATGAAAACAGGAGGAAGCAGTAGTAGATTCTGAATTTGGCTACATAGCCCATCTCTCTCTGTTGTGAGATGGATGGAAATAATAAAAATGGTAAATAAATCATGCATAGAATTTTTGAAAAATGTTGTACAGAAATAATAATGTCATTTCACAGATATATGCAGGTTTCAGCAGTCCCCTTTTGACTTACAGCAGATTGTGTATATTTATTTTGTTTGTTTTATATTAACATTTGTATCCTGCTTTTCTGATGGAAAAGAAAGCCCAGAATACTCACATTTGTAAAATGACAGAAGGTGAAAGGTGGGGGTCTCCTAATCAGAAGATATGTCCCCACAGTAATAATAACAAAATTCTTCAAGTGCATGGGAGAGTATACCATAACACAAGTCTGCCCAAGATGTCGACCGCGGGTGCCTTCAGGGGTCATCCGCCAAGTCCCTGTCTTGGGGGCAATTCCCCCAACTCATCCTCTCCAGCGGCAGCGGCCCATTTGGGTTTTCCGGCAGCGCGCATAGCAATTGATGCCGCTGCGATCCCACCCCTGACGCTGCCCCCACCACTGACACTGTCACCCCCACAACCCCTGCCACCATCACCCCCACCCCCTGCCGCCTCCACTGCCACCGTCACCCCCGCCGCCATCACCCTCGCCCTGCCGCCGACAGCTCCACCACCCCCTGCCCCCTCCCACTGCTGCCCCCACCCTCCATGGTTTGTTTTTAGCAGGATCAGGCTCCATTGGGCTTGAACAGCCTATTAAAAATGCAATCTGGAAAGAAAAGAAAAAAAGCCACACCTTTTTTTTTTAGTGTGAAAAGGCATTTCTTAATGGGTAGCTCAAGCCGGTTGGAGCCTGATCCTGCAAAAAACAAACTCACCAAAGCCAAGAAGAGTGTTTAGAAATTAAAGGTAACAGTGGGGATGGTGGAGATCTCATGAAGGATTTATTATTTTTATTTATTTGGGGGTCAGAAATTGGGGGGGGGGGCTTCTAATAAAAGGCAGCATCTTATAGACAGAAAAAATATGGTATCAGAGCAAGCTAATGTAGCAGTTTGTGAGGAACCTGGTTTTATTTGGGCACCTTGGGATCTCCAGATGTTCTTGCACTCCAGTTCCCATCAGCCCCAACCCACATAGCCCGTTGAGAAGGATTAGAGTTAGAGGAAATGAAGTCAAACATAAAAATCTAGGGCTCCAGTTGCCCAACCCCAGCTTCATTTGTAAGGCACTCCTTCCCAACCTTGGGTCCCCACATGTCTTTGGACTACCACTCCCAGGAATCCTGGCCAGCACAGCTAGTTGTGAAGCCTTCTGGGGGTTGTGTGTGTGTGTGTGGGGGGTTAGGCCAAGAACATCTGAGGATCCAAGGCTTAGAACCATGGCTCTATGTGAAGTTTAAAAACAGCATTCATTTCAAGCAAAAAGTATTTTTGTGTTTAAGTTAAAAACAGATCCTGAAAATGCAAACAGAAGTCCATTATGCTTTCTGTGTTTGTCTCTTGCCATGAGCGGCCAGCATACAGTATGCCCAGCTGCTTTCTTTGAGCAAATTTAAACATACCACTTCCTTTGGCAGTTCAGCACCTACATCATGGGACGCATGGAAAGATATTTCAAGGATGCTCTGAGCTTCAATCCTGACCGATTTAGCAAAGATCAACCAAGGTGAGTCTCTATCTTTCCTGGGTGTCACTATTCCAGAGGGTTATTCCAGGTGAAATAGACCCTTTCTCCTTCCTTCTGTAGGCCTCATAATTTCAACACCATCAGATATTTTCCTCATCTTCTCTGCTTCTTGTAAGGTTTTGTCTGATGAGGATATAGGGACCATCTGAAAAGCATGCCTGCATTTTTGTACCTTTTTGTTTGTTGTAAAACGGTGTTACCCCAATAAGGATTTTGGAATTTGGAATCTTCCTTTCAGAAATTTAAAGGTACTTCTCTTTTTAACACACACAAGAATACATAATACTTGTCATGAACTTCGTGAATGTTGACACATGCTGCTGTTTTTTAAGGTTTTAGAAGGCCCAGTGGAAAATGTCAAACTTCTACCATGGAGGAGATATCCTTGAGTTTGTTGCTCTCTATAGGAGCAACTCTATTGCATATTTGTTATTTTCTGTCATCTCCTTCAGTATCTCATAAAAGATAGTTGCTCAAGGAAAAGATGCCATGCCTTTTTTCCTTGCCTTTAATTGTAGCTCAGTCTTTCTAATTAACTGCTTGAATCTTTCACAGCATGGAGGTTGGCATCATAGTAGGGAAAGCTGGAAATCTTGATACCTATGCAGACCTGCTCCAGAGGTATTCTCAATGCTTTGGGGCAGGTTTTTAGATGGCATGGGGGGTGTAAGATGGCCTCTATCAGTGGAATCACCAAGTTTGACCTTAGCCCTAAGCAGCCAAGTAGTGTTTCATGGTTGCAGTAACACTATTGCATTGAAGGAAGTGTACATTACAGTGGTACCTTGTATAACGTAATTAATTCGTTCCAAATGAAATTACGTTATACAAATTTTCCGTTGTACAAATTGCAATTTCCCATAGGAATGCATTGAAAACATATTTAATCCGTTAGCCGTTTCCCTCCGCCTCCTGGAGGAGCGGGCGCCGCTGAGAGGATCAAAGCACCTCGCACCCTGGAGTTCTTCCCAGGGCCTCCCCAGCACAAGTGATTCACGTGCCGAGGCGAGGAGGGAGGGGGGAATGGGGAGGGGAGGGCGGAAGGAGAAATCCCATTGCCAAAGGGGATTACCAAAAGGGGACAGGGAGAGGAGCGGAGAGGATTCTGATCGGCTCTTTCCCACAGCTGCCCGCTGCCCCTCCCTGCCCAGGGCGGCTGCAGGGAGCTGAACGGGATCAGGGCCGAGATCGGAAGGGAATCCCCCCTCCCCCCCCAATCTTTTTCCTCTGCCACCTCCCTGGCCCACACTTCGGTCCGGCACCAGGCTTTTCAAAAGGCACTCATTAGTCATGGCCTGGCTGGGAGGCAGCAGAGCTGATTGCGCTTTGCATCTTGTGGCTCTCCTCCTCGACCCGGTGAGAGGACTGACTGGCGAGGTGGGATTCAGGCTGGGTGGAGGGGTGGGGGGTCGCATCAGCCGGCACTCCAGCAACAAGAACTGCTCACCGCCCGCCTGCCGACAAGGTTGGCAGGTGCACCCGAGTGCTGGGGTCGGTGGCGTGCCCGGCTTCGTTTGCACGCCCACCGTGCTCGTCTTGGCTCCGTGCACAAAGGGCTCTGTTTTTGATTTGGTGCTTACACGGGGGAGGGGGACTTGAGAGTTCCCCTTCTTGATTCCATGGCGGCGGCGGTACAGCTAACGACGTGAAAGCAGGGGCAGCAAAGCGAGTTCTGGGGACTGGGAGCAGAGGTGGCGCTGATGTGTGCATGCTTTGAATTCTCCAAACTTTTTAAGTTGTACGGATTTTACGTTATACAAACCCTACGTTATACAAGGTACCACTGTACATCTACAAAGTGTCTAAGTGGTTTCTATATGTCTTGATGTTTTTCAGACCATACTTTTGTTATTTCCCGTTTTCCCTGGGACCTCGTTCTTGTATTGGGCAAATATTTGCACAGGTGAGTGAGACAGCCATTTCTGAAGCTGCTGGGTCTCTCTAAAAATGGTGCCTGTCCCTTTAAAACTCCAGGACACCAAGTGAAAATGAAGCACTTCCCTTTCTGAAGAACCTGTTTCACCCCACCAGCAATCCAATAGCTCCCATTCCTCTCCTGCCCCTTATGGGACAGAAGGCAAGTCCTGCTGGTATTATAGGCTGGAGGTAAGCTGGTGGAGGTCTGGGAAACACCCGTACCTCAAGAGTTTAAGGAGAAGTTTAAGAAATAGAAGAGAAAGAGTTTAAGAGAAGAAACAGAAGTGATTCATTTATTTTCTGTTAGTATTTGTTTGTGCCTCTTGCCAGATTCTTTTCCTTTTTTCCTTTTGTTATGTTCCCTTTTGATTTTTATTGGAGTGTTTTAAATTTTTGCTTTGCTGGTAAACCACCCAGAGTTCCCTTGGGAAAATCGGTGCGGTATATAAACTTAAAAATAAATAAATATATATGTCATCTAGAATAGTGCTTCTCATCCTTGGGTTCTTACATGTTCTTGGACTACAACTCCCAGGAATCCTGTCCAGCAAAGCTGGTGGTAAAAACTTCTGAGAATTCTGGTTCAAAAAACATCTAGGGACCCAAAGTTGGGAACCAGTACTCGAAAAGATCCCTCTGTTGTTTGGATTCCACAGTCCCAATCACCTCCTTTGCAAGCCTCCCCCTTTGCAACCTGGATTCCACAGTTCCAATCACCTCGTTTGCAAGCCTTCCCTTCCCCTGCCAGGAAACCTTTGGCTAAACCTTTTTTCTTGTTTTCCTCCTTTAAAAACTAGGTGCGTCTTATGGTCAGGTGCATCTTATAGACTGAAAATATGGTAATTCAGCAGCTGCAAAGCAAGCTACTGTCATAAAACAACAGCCGTAAAGCAAGCTACGGTGGTCCCCCGCCCTTTTGCGGTTCATATACTGCGGTCCCACTATATTGCGGGACCACAGTACCCCGAAAGGGCTTGAGGGAAGGGGGAAGGTTTTAAAAGCTGTTGCTGGAAGCATTTTAAACATCGTGTACCACTTCCCCACACCCCGGGGGTGCGGGGCAGCGGCGTGCGATGTTTAAAATGACCTTTTAAGCATCGCACGTACGCCCCCAGGCCCAACCCGACCTGCATCCTTATATTGCAGATTTTCAATGATTGCGGGTCGGTTCGGTCCCTAACCCCAGCAATAGACAGGGGGTTACTGTACTGTTACAGCAGCTGTAATGCAACTTACTATCGCAAAACAGCAGCTGTAAAGCAAGCTACTGTCACAAAACAGCAGTTATGGGGAATTTTTTTTTTGCATTCTCTCTTATCCATGGTTTTCATTATCCACGGGAAGGCCTGGAACCAATCCCCAGCAGATACTGGGGTCCTACTGTATACAATATTAAGTGAGGGAGCAACTAAAATATTGTCAGGAACACTCCCAGTTTCATCTCAGTTGTAAAACAGATACATAGCCATTGTGGAAATAAGCTCTTCTAAATGGGCCATTTGTTTATTTTTTTTAAATGTTTTGGGTTCTGCATTGTTATGGAGATTTTTCCTTGCTGTCCATATGAAATTTATCTTGTCTTAGTTGCTACAATGTTTCTGTGTGACTTGCCACCTTTTTGTTATTGCCTTGGACTTTAGCACTATGGTAGTTTCCATTTGATGTCAGTGTGGAGGGCCATCTAATTGGATAGTTTTAGTTAGCGCTTAAAAATATAATAACAATAAAGAACTTCAGTGCAGAATCCAATTTCTTAAAAGATTACTTAAGACAAAAGAACTGATTTTAAAAGTGTCAATCTATCCTTGATTAAAATAGGAAGAACAAGGAATTATAAAAGGAATGATAAAATGATTGATAAAGAAACCATAGAAATTGAGTCCCTTCTGAATCCCCACCCTGGCAGCTTTCGGATGTATTGAAGTATGAGTCATACAACTACGAATCCCATTTTCCTCAGGCATTGTGGCCACTGTGCCTGGGGATGGCAGAAATTGTAGTCCAACCTACAGTAGGACCCCGGTATTCACTGGGGATTGGTTTCCAGGCCTTCCTGTGGATAATGAAAACCATGGATAAGAGAGAACACCTGCCCAACCACCCCCAGACTGCTGGTTCTTGACAGTAGCTTGCTTTAAAGATGCTATTTGTGACAATAGCTTGCTTTGTGGCTGCTGAATTATTTAATTTTTTTCCTCTGCCAACTGTGGATAACTGAATCAGTGGATACGGGGGTCCTACTATATTTGGAAATATCTGGCTGAAGAAGAATTTCTTTCTACCATTTTCTTTCATTGTCTTAGAAATGCTGAGGGCATTTGAATGAGCCGTTGACACAGAAATGCCTCTGCCCCTGTAATTCTGGGGCTCTTGAGTCCCTGGCGCATATGCTCTTTCACTGTGCTGTATACAGGGATATCCATGCTTCTTAGCTGGAGCCGTTTCTTGTCAGATTTCCTAGTCGATTAGAGGAGGTGATTCTGCATAATTTGCTGTCAGGCAAGAACAACGTCCTCACTAGGCAGATTGTCATATACACTATTGGTCCAGCAGCGCAGGTTACAATTCCCAACAGGGTCTTTTATTTCGCACTCTTAGGACAAGGATGACTTTCTCCATGTGTGCCAGAGTCTCATGGTTGATGGCCAAATATCTTTTAAACGAACATATCATGTCATTTTGTGTTTTGCCATATCTTGTTCTGCATTTTAGCACCCGCACAATTTTAATTGGGCACATACTTCTTGTATGTGTGTGTATCATTTTCTGTTGCAGGGCTATCCAACTTTGAATAGGCCGAGTTCTACTTTTTCCAACCCAAAGTTCCTGAGGGCTACTACATGAAAACTAACGTTAAAAATACTTTCAAATTAAATTTTAACCCAATCAAGTTGGATGATTTGTGGATGGGGCAGGGTGAAGGTGGGGAAGCACCTGCACCATCAGTTTCAGGGATATTGAAGCAGTCAGTGTGTGTGCGCGCGCACGTTCGCATGTGTGTGTGTGTGTGTGTGTGTGTATGGGCTGGTGGTGTTATAGAATCACCCCATCCCCATTTCTGACTGGCGGCTTGATCCGTCGCCCTGCTAGCCCAGGCCAGGGGGACTCAGAGCCCCCCTCCCGGCTCTCTCTCTCTCTCCCCCACTGGTGCGCCAACGATGAAGGGCGCCTCGGTTGCCCAGCTTGGACAAGTTCCCCTGCGGAGGGACGGCCGCTTCTCTCCCACCTCCCTCAACAGAAGCAAGGCACAGGGAGACGAACCTGCCTAGCGGGGATCCCCAAACCAGGAGAGCCACCCATGCCCCGGTCTTCCCCACCTGCACCTGCCCTGCTCCCCTCCACTGCATCCAATTCCACATCCAACAACTCCATTTCCGGCCAGGGCTCACTGCCCAGCTGCGCGAGTGGCATTGTGGTGGCAGTGGCGGATTCTTCCTCTGCAAGTACCAGGAAGGCTACAAAACGCTGTCCCCCAAAAAACCGTCCTGGCTCCTACTGTTGTTGCTGGCGGCGCCAGCGGCACTCCGATTTGTTGCCCTCCTCCCGCTGCCTTCAGGTCACCCCGAGACACAGGTGGGCTAGTGGGATGGGTGGGCTTGGGTGGTTTTTTTTTGCTGTTGGGCTGGGTTTCTTTTGCCCCCTCCCCTCTTCATCCTTCCACGGTGGCAGTGGCAGCTTCCCTGCCTCCCTCCCTCTCTTGCTTTCCTGCTCCATGTCCCCTTCCATTTCAGATGAAAGTGAGCAGGCAAGTGGGGATCTTTGTGCGCCTCGTGCCAGATCAATCCACACTTTGGGCAGGGAGGGCCACCACTTGGCTGCCGGCAGAGGACTGGCGAGGGGAGGGAGTCTCCCTCCCTCTCTTTTCCCCCTCCTCCCCCTCCTCCTGCTGCCACCTCCCCACCCTCACGCCCTTTTGTGCCTCTCCCCCTCCTCGCACCCAGCAACCCTGGAAAGGGGTGGAAATGGAGGTGGGAGGAGCCCAAGGTTGGCCCCAGCGCCTGATTGGCTGCTGGGCTTTTGGGGCAAGGAGCAGGAAGCTGCCGGTGGGAGCTAGATGAAAGAAGGGAAGAAGGCGGGCTACTTTTTAAACCTTGGCGGTCAACCAGTAGCCCACGGTTGACTTGTTGTACAGGCCTGGCCTATTGTATTGTACGCTTTCTTTTAAGCCAGTAAAGGTCCTGACTGACTGACTGACATAAATGAGAGGGAATGAAAATGAACAGATGAATGAAAATGAATAATAAGACAAGAGCAGAGAAGAGACTGAACAGACCTAAAGAATACTGAAAGAACTTGTACAAAGAATCAGCTAGGAAAGCTCTCAAGGTTAAAAAAAGAGGTTGAAATGAATAGAATGAAGGTTGACAAAGTCTTCAATGTGAATAATGTTGACAAGATAATAAAAGCCAAAAGGGAAAAAACCCAGAAGGTCCTGATTGAAGTAGAAGAGCTGAAGTAGATAATTTAGTGGTGTGCCTGAAGCATTTACTCACAAGTGTGTTCAGTTCCCTAGGCAATTGGGGTGGATGGCAGTGTTTATACGGCTTAGCATATCCTGTCAACAAAGCAGTAACATGAAACAGAAGGTTGAAAACTTCTGCTTTGATTCCTTGTGAGAATATGTATACAGATGAATGCATGAGGAAAGACCAGGTGGTAGTAGTTTTTTTCAAACCCAAAATAATCTGTTACTATACAATTTCTCAAAATGAAAACAAAGGAATGTCTCCAATCTTCCTTATATAATGACATAGAAATTGCCAATAATGTTCTGTTACTGTTATGCATCATCAGGTCCCATTTAACTTATAGTGACCCTAATAGAGTTTTCAAGGTAGGTTTCATATTCACAGCACCAACCCCTATGACCCAAAAGGGATTTCAGCAGATCTTCTAAGCCAGGGGTTCTGACACTATTTGCCATGGTACCATTGGATACTCTGGATCCAAGTCAGGGATGCCATAGGAAACAGGACGGAACATAGAGCTATGAATCTGGAAGCCGAGTCACGGCAACTGGACTTCTTTTCTTGAGAGATGGAAATGTTTTGCTACTCATTCAGCTTTGTCCATTGAAGCTGCTTGAATGAGTAGCAAAACGTTTCGATCTCTCAAGAAGTTCAGTTGCCATGACTCAACTTCCAGAAAACTCACCTGGAAGACTGAGAATTTTCACATAGAGCTATGAAAGCTGTAGAGGAGTCGTTCATTGCTCTGTGTGAGACAGGAACTGGAAATGGAGACCCTGTACTTTGCCCTATCCCTGTGGCCCCTGGTGGAGGTGTTTGATGGGTGGTCTCCAGTTTCCTGCAGGGAAGGAGAATGGATGGCTGGGAAGCTGTGTAGAAATGCAGCTCCTTGTGACAAGGAGATCCTGAATGGCATCTCCTAGCAAGGAGAGCCATGACCAGTGGTCAGTAAAATGAGAGCAATGAGTCCAAAATGTTTGGGAACCACTGTCCTAAGTCATAGTCCATCATTCTGTCTATCATACCATGCTAGCTGTATGCATGTTTTCATCAGTGAAGTACAGTAGGACCACCGTATCTGCAGGGAATAAGTTCCAGGACCCCCCGCAGATAGTGAAATCCATGGATAAGAGCAAACACTCTTATCTGATGATAATGGTGGTGACGGGTGGTGGGGTGCTGACACGATATCTTTTGCCCCTGGTCAGCTGCCCGCCTTGCTGCGAGGAGAAAAAAGATAGAAAACTTAATGTTGCCAGCGGCGGCTGCCACTACCACCAACACAACACCCTCTGGAGGGGTGGGTGGTGACTTAATGGACTCGCCTGGCAAACCAGCCTTAGAACTTCCTGCTCGGATCCCAGACGGTGGACTGGAAGTTTTAAACTTCCTGCTCAAACTTCCAATCCACTGCCTGGGACCCAAGCAGAAAGTTCAAAGGCCGATTGGCCAGACGGGTCCTTAAAGCCACCACCCCACCTGTCCAGAAGGTGGCTGGAAGGTCGTGGCAGCAGTGGTGGCCGCCACCATCAACAATACATTTTCTCTCCCCCCCCCTTCTTACTGCCACTCGGACCACCCCTTAACCTGCTGATCACTAACCGCAGATAACTGAATCTGTGGTTGGTGAATGAGCAGATGTGTCATATTGTATAAAGAAATTGAAGATGTTGGGTATCGCTGCTAAGAATCAAAAGTGACTGCATGATTACGATACTAGACTAGAACTAATGAGACCAAGGTCCAAATGCCTACTCAGCCCAAATCAAATTGACTCTTTTTCAACCGACCCAGCCTCATTGTTGAAGTTGTTGTGGAAGGACACTGACATGATCTTGGATGCCACTCTAAGCTCCTTAACAAGAATGCCAGGCTAAAAATGTAACTGCAATAAATAAGCACTGACCGCTCATTGTTCCCTTTTTCTTTTCACGGCAGATGGAGGCTAAAGTGGTCATGGCCAAACTTCTGCAGAGATTTGAATTCCAGCTGGTTCCACCCCAGAGCTTTAAAGTTTTGGACACAGGGACACTGAAGCCTGCAGATGGCGTGGTATGCAGGTTGAAACCACAGCACCATTAATTAAGATTCAATGAAACATTAGAACTCATGAGAGGAAATGTTGAAGGATAATTAGACCACCATCAGTGTGATTCGGTGATTTAGTGTTTGGAGGGCCAAGGTGGCACGCGTGGTCACTCTTTTTAATGTTCAGCAACTGTTTTCTCCACTATTGTAACGCTATTGTAACAGTAGCCTATACAGTGTACAGTGGTGCCTCTGATAACGAATTTAATTCGTTCTCAGAGGCAATTTGTTATCTGAAAAAATTGTTATCCAGAACATGGTTCCCATTGAAATGAATGGAAAACTGATTAATCCGTTCCAGAAGTCTGAGAAAAGGCAAAAAAGCTGGGGTTGGGGTTCCAGACCTCTTTATAAAGTGCACTTTAAAGGCCTGCAGTGCTGGAACACCCCCTCCAGAACACCTCCGCTGCAGTGCAATGCAAACATGGACAGGAGAAACTAGCAAGACTACCCTAGCCTATTCCTACCCATGGTGCAATGGGGAAAATGCAAACAGACAAACATAAGCAGCAAGAGAAATCCAGCCTGTTCTTGCCTGCAGAGCAATGGAAAAGATTGCAAACATGGACAGAAGAAAGAAGCTTGACTACCCCAGCTTTTTCCTGCCAAAAATGCAAAGAAAAGCAGTGCAAAGATTAATAAAAGCTAGCTCCCTTCTTTTCCCAGTTCAAAAGGTCCAAATCCCTCAGCAAAACATGTCCAGAATGGCTCAAAAACATGGAAAAAATAACTCCTCCTACCCTTCCTCAAACTACAGGGTGTGTAATACAATCCTGGATACACCTTTTTGCAAGGCATTATGAAACATTTGCTATCTGAGGCAGCCCATAGGGAGCATTTGTTATCCGAGGCAGCCTAAACCCAGAAAGTAAAATTTGTTATCCAAAAAATTTGTTATCAGAGGCATTCTTTATCCGAGGTATTACTGTATTTCTCTTTCCCTTTGGAACAAATCCAGAATGCCATATGATTTAAAAGGCTGCTGCTCCTCTGACAACAGAGGAGTGACAGAGGCAGATGTTTTCAGACCCTGGAAACAGGGTGATGTCCTCTTGCAGGCGGGATGGGCAGGGCTCCTGCAGATGGGCGGCTCCTGCAGATGGGTGGGCTCTCCTGGGCCGCTGCCAATGTCCCAAGTAGGTACTCCTGCGCCACTCTACTGCCTGGGCCACCCCACCCCTACAGGCCTGGCCCTTTGCACTGCTGCACACCATCTGCGGATATCTGAATCCACGGATGGTGTCCTACTGTATAACAAAACAAATTCTTAGGTTTTGTTTGATTCTTTATAGATAATTAAAGAACCCCTGCCATAATACTTGGGGTGCATGTGCAAAATTGCAGCGGGACGCTTTTTATTTACTGCAGCGTTTTTCAACCACTGTTCCGGGGCACACTAGTGTGCCGCGAGATGTTGCCTGGTGTGCCGTGGGAAAAATTGAAAAATTCTAAAGAAATTCAACCCAGGACCGGCGGGCGGCCCACAGCTGGGAGGCGCTATAAATAGTGTCCAAGGGCCAGCTTGGCTCCTCCCCCCCACTGAGGCCCGCGGTGCTGGCGTCACTTCCTCCCCGGCCAGACCTGGCCCCGCTCATTCTCTTAGTGTTTGCCCTGTGCCTGCCGCGGCCACTGCGACTCGCTCGCTTCCCTCTCCCCCCTCCTTTTTTTACCCTGGACCACCACCACCCCTTTCCTGGGAGCTACCAATGGACTGAGCCGCCCGACAGCCCGCCCGCCAACATGAGCCGGCCCGGGAGCCCCAGCCCAGAACAAACCACCAGGTGAGGGGAAGGGGGGGAGGGGTGCCCGGCTGCCCCACGAGCACCGCGGCAGGGCTGCGAGGAGGAGGGGATGGAGGAGGCCTCCGCCGGGCCTGGGCTGAGGAGGCGGGCGCGGGGGGGCTACTGGCACGGCTGGACGGCCGGACGGCCAGCCTTCAGGGTCCGGGAGGGGAAGAGCCGTCTCTGAGGGGCTCCGCGATGGGTTCCTTGAAGTCTTGCCCCTTTCTTTCTGTCTTGGGTCGCCCTCTTCTCTCTCTGTGTCTTTTCTTTCTTTTTCCCCCCACCTCTCATCTCTTTCCATTCGTACCCTTTCCCCTCTTCATAGAAACGTGCTCATTTCTAGCCTGCATATGCGTATGTCTAGCAGCCTGCCTACTGTAATTAAAACTGTAAACTGCCCAGAGACTCCTTGAAGTGGTATGGGGCGGTATACAAGCAGAACACTTTCTGCCTTCTTTCCTTCCTGCCTTCCTTCATCCTCCTCCCCTCCTGTCGCTGGACTTGCTGAAGGCATCTGCCTTGGCCACAGTGTGGAGAGCAAGATGGGCTTTTGGGTCTTATTTGTGTTCCTGGAGAGTCAGTGCCCCTTCTCAGGTCTCCACTGGACACAGAAGTCCATGCAGGGCAAAATGTCTTTTAAAAAACAACACAGGTAAGTGAGAACTGGGTGCTAGAGAGCGGGCTGCCTCAATCTGTACCCCCTCTGTCCTGCTTCTCCCTACACCAGCAATGGCAAACCTTTTAGAGACTGATATAGGCACAGAGTTACATTTTTTAACATTTTCTAATGGTGGTGTGCCTCGTGATTTTTTTCATGAAACAAGTGTGCCTTTGCCCAAAAAAGGTTGAAAAACACTGATTTACTGGCCTAAAACAGACAGAAACCTAGGAAATTGCTTATGTTTTGCCACAGGATTTTGGCCACTGAATTATCTTGGGTCAGTCATTCTATTTCACCTAAGCTCCTTTAACAAGGTTGTTAAGCAGAGAACATGAAAGGGGTGGTGTATAGCAGTGCTCCCCAACCTTTTTATCGCCGCGGACCGGTAAATGTTTGATAATTTTTCCCTGGCCCGCTTGTTTTGATTTAATAATTTTAATTTAATTAAAATGCCTCCCCCGACCGCTGACGCACATGCGTGCTAGTCGTTTCCCACTCTAGGGGGCGGTGCTCATCTCCGTACCTAAGCCGAAGAGCCAGTGTTGTGCGAGTCCTTGGCATCGCTGCAAGGAAACACTGTTTTTACTTCCTCGCGTTTTCCCCCCGGGGGCGTCTCTTTATCTGACTTGCATTTCACATGCTTTCGAACAGCTAGGTTTGGAAGCATATAAACGCACGGAGATCATTCCAATTCCAGAGTTTATTCGCAACCACTTTGGAAGACAGGAGCCGCTCTTGGCGGGGGGAGCTCCCCGTCCACGCTGTCGCCTGACCTTTTTTTAAAGCTACCAAGCCGCCTTGAGGTCTTAGGACCCTTCGCCCTTCCTTGACATGAGGCCAGAGAGTGGGGGGGCGGGAATTGGTGGCCTTCATGGGGGGGGGGGACGGACAAAAACACCTCAGAGAAACCAAATGCACGCTCGGGGTGTGTGTGTGTGTGAGGGGGAGAAAACGCACAGTGGAAATGGCACTCACCCGCACGGGAGATCCTCCATGACCCTCCTTCGGGGGGACCTTTGGGGGAAGCTTGAGGCTGGAAACGGAAACCCGGCCGGCTTCCGGGCGTTCCTTCTTCCCCGAGGAAACCTTAACGGCGCAAAGAGGTTCCCTTTCCGGCTTTGGAAGCCCCGCCCCCTCCTTCCCTCCCTCCCTCAGCGGGGGCAGAGTCACTTTCCCCACAGTGGCGAGGCTTCCCCTGGTTTCCTCGGGCGGCCCGGTGCCGATTGATCCACGGGCCGGCACCGGTCCGCGGCCCGGGGGTTGGGGAACACTGGTGTATAGTGCCTTGAGCTCCCTGGCTGAAAGGAAGGGTGGACATTTTACACTCCTGCCTATGAGTATATAACAACTCCCATAATCCTCAGTCCTGACTGTATGGTTAAAGCTGCTAGGAGTCACAGGCCCTAAAACCTGGATCTAAATGAAGCACTTTCCTCAACTTTTAAAATGTCTTATATAGCTGATAGGTAGCAAGGCAGTTGATGAGACTTGAGGTTGCAGAGCACTTTATAAATATGAAACTTCAAAAAAAAGGTATATATCAAAAGGTATATTGTTGGCTGAGAATGTTTAATTCAGTTATTCATCAGTTCCCAGAGTAGACAGGCTTGGTGGCTCCACCACAGAGACAGATTATTCTTGTTAATAACTTCCCAGAGCTTAAAAACCAATATGAAAGACAGAAAAGGGATAAGCATCCAAGTTCCTACACTGGCTTCCTGTAATTCCCAGCGATGAGCTGTAGTGGTGAATAGACTTAGTGGATAAAGACTGCTTAAGAGGACCGCATTATTCATAACAGATTGTAGTCTATATGAGCGGACTGAAAAGAGGGCCAAGCTGAAAGAAAATCCATAGTAGCAGAAGTGGAACAGCTGCGTGAAATTTAACAAGCTGCATTTAGTGATTTTTAAGGGAGATTCAGGAGCATGCAGGGAGACCTGAGAAGCAAATAAAAATGGTTTAATCTGATTTTTGAGAGGGAACTGAGATTGCACAAATGAATGAAAAAATGAATTAAAGACTATGTGGAAGGAGAACTGAAAATGCATGGGTGGGGGGGGACTTCAAAGACTAGGACTCGGGGCAGTGGTTTCAAACTACAGGAAAAGAGATTCCATTTGTATGTTAAGAAGACGGTTAGAGCTGTTCGGCAGTGGAATATGCTGCCATGGAGGGTGGTGGAGTCTCCCTTCTTTGGAGGTTTTTAAGCAGAGGATGGATGGCCATCTGTCGGGAGTCCTGTGATGGGGGTTCCTGCATGGCAGGGGGTTGGACTGGATGGCCCTTGAGGTCTCTTCCAACTCTATGATTCTATGATTCTATAACAAAACAATATCAAACACAGGGAGCACAAAACACATTAACAATTGTCGAATGCCTCCCTAAATAGCCAAGTTTTCACAGCCTTTTTGAATACAGCTAGGGATGGGGCCTGGCGTATCTCGATTGGCAGTTGGTTCCAACTAGCCGGGCCAGCCACCGAGAAGGCCCGGTTTGCGGGTGGCAACCTTATGGGACTCCAGAGGGGTGGCCACCCGGAGCGAGTACGCTGTAGAAGGTCATATCATATCATACCATTGAAGCCAGCTAGAATCACCAGTATAAGAGCTAAGTGTTAGCGTAATCTAAGCACTTTGTAGGTCCCTTCCAACTCTATGATTCGATGATGGTTGTATATGTGAATAGAAAAGAAACAGCCAAGGCTATGAAAATTGGCTCTGAAGAGAATTCACCAATTTTGGATCTCAAAAGAACAAATGGTTCAAAAGTTTGTGATCTATATGTGGAAGGATTTAATGGGCAGGGGAGACAGAAATATGTTTTTAAAATCGTTGAAATGCATTGAACTAAAAATTGACTGTAATGTGATTTGGTATTAATAAAATCCTAAATATATCTGGGTGAAATTCCTAAATGTTGTGACCTCTTTTGATGACAGCGTCCCTCTCCTGCTCCCCTGCAGTCAGTTCTGGACTGTAGGAAGCAGCCAGAGAAAGAAGCGAGTATTAAAGCAAAATGCTTTTAATATTTGTTAGTTTTAAGGTGCCCCAGGACTCTTGTTTTTGAAGCCCCCCACCCCATCAAGTTAAGCATGGTAGTATCAGATCGCCATCTAGTGGAAATCTAGGTGATTATAAAGTCGTTTTGTGGGTTTGGAAAGAACATGAAAGCATGTAATATATTTTGCATTCACACTAGAGTCTTGTAAAAGCTGCTGAGATATTTATTTTCCAACATTAGCTGAAAGTATTCATAAAACCATTGATGCTTCATGTCTGTTCCCCCTATTAAAAATGGTGGTTTCGCATCATGTGGTTGAGTGCACCATGCCAAGAATCTTTCCACAGCTAAAACAACAACAGTAACTTGTCACTCAGAGAATAGTGGAGCCTATGAAGTGTTCCTGCTAAAATCAAGGAAGGTTAGACAGAAGAGGAAGAGAGGGTCTGTGGAACTCCCTGCCACAGGATGTGAGGATGACATCTGGCCTGGATGCCTTCAAAAGGGGATTGGACAGATTCCTGGAGGAAAAGTCCATCACAGGTTACAAACCATGACAGAGATGAGTAATCTCCAGGATTAAAACCAGGGCCAGATGCAGGGGAGTGGTATCAGGAGACAGATATCTAGTCTTGTGCGCTCCCAGATGCGTCTGGTGGGGCCACTGTGAGATACAGGAAGCTGGACTAGATGGGCCTTTGGCCTGATCCAGCATGGCTCTTCTTATGTTCCTCCCAACACTAGCTTTCAATATATCTTTGAGAGCTTTGCCATGATGGGTAGAAGTGTCTCTGCACCCTTGGAGCTAGTTTCAGAAGGAGATAAAATGGTGTCACTTCACCTTTCCCTGTCCATAATGGCTTGGTGGGTATGATCAAAGCTGGTGCAGGAGATGTGTTGCAGCTATTGCCCTGTACTAATGGTGAGTAACTGTGTTCCCTTGGCCATTTTTTAACTACAGGGCTGGTAACCCGCACAAAACAGAAGGTCCACACGCCTAGCCATCTTTAATACCAACACGAATTCATTGTCTGCAGGGCCTTGCGTAGCTGAAACAGGATGATCCATACTGGAGAGATTCAGCTGGAAGCTCAGGCACACTCATCTGAGTTCTGCAGAAGTGCAAACAATATGGTAGTGGTGTCCAAACTTGGGCCCTCTAGATGTTTTGGACCCCCAACTCACAACTCTGTCATTGGCAATACAGGCTTCAAATTCTGGGAGTTGTGCTCCAAAACATCTGGAGGGCCAAAGTTTAGACATTCCTGCAATATGGAAAGGAAAGAAGGGGAAGAGAAAGAAGACTGAGGGGCAGTATGATAGCACTTTTCAAATACAGTAATACTTGTATAAAGGAATTAATTCATTCCAAATGAAATTCTGTTAAGCAACTTTTCCTTTATACAAATTTCCCATAGGAATGCATTGAAAACGAAGTAATCCCTAATCGCGACTATTTTTATGTTGTACTGATTCGCCCCATAGGTGATTCTATTAAGCAAATTTCCTCTATTCCTGGAATGTTTTATGTTGTACAGATTTCATGTTATACAAACCGTTTGTTATACGAGGGTCCACTGTACTTGAGTGGCAAAACCTGTTCTCAATCATCCGCTGAATGTCGGATGCGCAACAAGGGGCTCAGGAAGCCAGATTTCCAGTTGAAGATCAGGAAAAACGTCCTAACCCTTACAGCAGTATGGCAATGGAAGCAATTAACTCCAGAGGTGGTGAGTGCTCCAACACTGGAAGCATGCAAGAGAAATTCGGACAATTACCTGGCAGATATCCGTTGATTTGTATTCCTGCCTTGAAGCGGGTGGTTGGATTGGAGGGCCTTATATAGCCTCTTTCAACTTCATGCTTTTATGAGCACCCAATTAGGAGTCATGGTGGAAAGAAAGCAAAACAATCCACCCAATGAGGCAACATATAGTAAAGGAAAAAAAAACACCACATTATAGCAGCCTAGCTGTGGTAGATGCCCTAAGCACATTTGATCTGCCTAGATGCCCTAAGGCAGTGGTCCCCAAAAGGACCGGTTAATTCACGGGCCGCCTGGGAAAGGCTGGGAGGCCCCTCCTTTCCTTCCTCCTCCAAATTTCTCCTGCGGAATGCGGTGGAGGAGGAAGGCTGGAGTAACGCAGGAGGAGCCGCCGCCGCCTATTTTTATCGTCCTCCTCCGCCGCCTCCTCCTCCTCACCCTCCTCCACCACCAGCAGCAGGTGGGGGCTGTTGCGGGGCCGGGCAAATTTCCTCTAGGCACTGGGAGCCCCCCTGCGCACGCACTGTTTTGGGGTTGGTCGGAAGAGAGGTGGGTTCCTCCTCCCTCCTTATCCCCGGGCGCGCGCCCTTTGGCCCCTCCCTGCGGCCACGCTCCAGGGCGGAGCGCCGGTCGGACTGCACCTGTGTTGGGGGCGGGGGGGGGTGTTGCGGGCCGGCCTGGGTGTTTTCGCCAATCCCCCGCTGTCCCCGCCGCCCCGGATGCACAACAATCGCCCCAGCTGCTGCTGCTGCCTCCGGCGGCGGGGCGGCAGTTGAAGATCAGGAAAACGTACCCTAACCCGGGCGGGGCAGTCCCCAGTATGGCCTCCCGGGAGAGCAGACAAGTTCCAGAGGTGGAGGCGAGTGCTCCAACACTGGCTCCCCATGGAGGGGGAAGTCTTGGTGGCGGGACAATTACCTGGCAGATATCCCTGAGAGGTGTGTGTGTGTGTGTGTGTATTGTGTGTGTGTGTGTGTGTGTGTGTGTGTGTCGGGGGAGGGCTGAAGAAAGGACACTGGCCTATATAGCGCTCCCCCACCAACTTCGCCCGCCCTTTTATGAGCACCGGCAACCCAGGAGTCATGGTGGAAAGAAAGCAAAACAATCCGCCCGCCCAATGCCCCAGGCTCCCCAACACGGGGATAGATGCCCCCAAAGGAAAAGGCACACGCTCCAAGCCCCCCATTCCTCCCCTCCTCCCTCCCCCATCCCCCACCCCCCAGCTGTGGTAGATCTGCCCTACCCCCAGCCATTTGATCTGGAAAATCATCAAACATTTAGCGGTCCGTGGGGACAAAAAGGTTGGGGAGCACTGCCCTAAGGCACATCCAATCTCACCTCATTTCGGAAGCTAAGCAGGGTCGGCCCTGGTTAGTACTTGGATGGGCGACCACCAGGGAATACCAGGTGTTGTAGTCGCTTGGAGTAGGAACTGGCAAACCACTCCAGTACTCCTGCCAAGAAAACTCCATGGACATGGAGTCACGAAGAGTCGGTCACGACTATAACGACGCAAACACACACACACAGCTGTAGTAGTCAACTGCAGAATATGTTTTTTTTTTTCATTTTTATGGAAGCAAGCTAAAGACATGCACTTGAAGACAAAGATGAGGGTCATACTGTTTCTTGTTCCCGGTGCGTCCAGCCTTTGAGGTTTAAGAATGCTTAGGTTTCTTTTTTTCATAGCATGTTGTAACTTAAGTGGTGCAGAGAGAGCGAAAAAGAAATTATCTAAGACTGTGGCTGCCGACTCATGGACACCAAATCCCAAACTTCGGTACTAAAAAGATGAGTTAAAATAAGCCCCAACTGTAAAGCTACATACAGTGGACCCTCGTATAACAATGGTTTGTACAACATAAAAATTCCAGAGAGAGGGGAAATTTGCTTAACAGAACAGTTGATGGGGTGAATCTGTACAACATAAAAAGGTCGTGATTAGGAAAGACTCCATTTTCAATGCATTCCTGTGGGAAATTTGTATAAAGGAAATTTTGCTTAACATAATTTCATTTGGAATGAATTAATTCCTTTATACAAGGTACCACTGTAATTTCATTCTTCGGGAATTGCAGCCTGTATCTTACTATGTTTGATAGTGCTTGTCCCCTGCCAACAATGAAATCATACACATGTACTCAGTTGTAAACCATGTTGATGTTCATGGGAGTGCCCATTGCCACTAAGTTGTTTCTTTCTCCTGCATACACGAGTACAGATGACACTGCTGCTAAGAAGTATATGCCTTCGAACCTTGCCAGACCTGGTTCTGAACCGATGTACTCACACTCTGTAAATCAGCTTATGCACCCTGAACTGTTGCTGGAAAGGAAATTTTGCTGCTCACGGTAAAAGAGTCAATCCTTTTAGACAACAGGATGGCCAAGGGGAGCAGACAAAAAGTAAGCCAAGAACCTTGGGTTTAAAAAAAGAGAAAGAGAGAAAGCAATGTTTTGATCCTTACATCCATTCTTGTCGCACCAAGCATTCAGTGGAGCATAAAATAGCATAAACAACATCAACTGAAATCTTGTTACCTTTGGCTCAAATAACCCAGGAAACGCAAAGCATAAAGCCAACATAGCTTTGCCAAAGTTTGATGTCTTACTTTTCTTCCTCTCCATGTTGCATTAAAACATTGGCCTTGGCAATCAATCTGGGTTTCCTGTGGTCTCTGCCTCAGTAATGTTCTTTACATGTTTTTTTTGTTGCTTCCTGCAGCTGATGATGTTTCCATCATCAGCTGCAAAGAGTAAAAACATCAGCTAGAAAGGATGTGTTTAGGACTGGGGAAAAGAGATTGGCTAAGCAGTTTTGCTTCATGTTGTCCACTGCCTTTTAGCTGTTCGTCAGAACTGGAGGAGGAAAACCAGGTTGGTGGCTAGGAAGCGGCTGCAATCAGTGAAGTATGGGGTCTGCATGGCCGCTTACCTCCTGGATTTGTGGTTCTCCCAGGCCCCCTGTGGCTCCTGGGGGGCAGCACCCATCCTGCTGGCTGGTGAAGCAAAGAATAAAAAAGTCCAGATCCCTGCAACATCTGCAAAACAGATCTGTTTCTTTCTTTGGATCACAAGCAGCATTGTAGAATTAACTGGATGCAACCTCCTCCCATCTTTATGATCTCAGGCGCCTCCCTCCTCCCATCTCTATGATCTCAGGCACTGCAAGGAGGAAAGGGTGCACGTGTTCTGATCTTTCTCCAGACCAAAAGGGAATAATCAAATTCCTCCAACATTTCAAAGCTGGAGTCCATGTTTTGCATTTACATTGTTCCAGTAACTTTGCAGAAGCCTGTCTTGGTTTCTCAGCAGGTTCTGCTGAGTCATGCAGCACATTTGCCACCAGATGTCCAGTGGCTGTAGCATCTGGCTTTGCATTTGTTGATCCGGTAAGGGTTTGTGATAGGGATGGGCATTGCGTTATGATACGAACCAAGCGAGCCCAGGTGGTTCTCAGGTCCAGCTGATACACACAGATCCAATTGCTTTACCTTTCTCTGTCTCACGCAGCCTTAAAATCCAACGAGGAAGCACACTGCAATGTCATCTTTCCTGCTTCGTGCTGCTGGCCAATCAGAGAGGGAGGCGGGATAATGCCTGTCCCTGCGCAGCTCCTGATTGGCCAGCATCACAGATCTAGCACAGATGACATCGCAGCATGCTTCCTTGTTGGATTTTAACCCTGCGTGAGACAGAGAAAGGTAAAGCAATTGCATCTGCACGTATCAGCTGGTTCTGAGGACCACCTGGGTTCGTGTGGTTCTTTTCATAACCTACTGGTTCCAAAACGAAATGCCCATCCCTAATTTGTGTTTATTTCCTCTCCTCATAACTGGTTGGTTGGTGAACCCAATTGGTTTGGCTTCTCAGCTGAGATCTTCCTGGCTTGGGAGATCTTTCAGGTAGCAACACAAAGACCAGCATGACCCTCAACTTTCCAGAAATACATGAGCCCCTGCCCCTCAACAATGCTTGTGTCCAAGCTCAGGTCTGCTGTCACTTGACAATTTCTTCTCTTCCTCAGTTCTAAGACATTGATTCATTTGTGTATTTTGCTATACTTACCTTGTCCATAGTCTTCTCTAGCTTCTTTATCATTCCCATTAGAAAATCCCCACATTTGGTTTTAGATAATATAGCACTAAATTGGATACACAGAGATCATTTCCTTCTATTTCTGCTGGCCTTGGTTCCTTTCCCTGAATGAGGGGACTACCTAATATATGACTTCATATGGATTACCATAAATGATTGCATTGACTGATTTCATAAGAACACCAGTGTTTTCTATGTTAGTTTCCACCCCTCATAATGGATTTTTTTTTCTTCTTGCATGCTCTTTGCAGCTCTAATGTTACTTTTTAATGTTCTAAGATGCCTCTAATTCCCTATTCTTATTTTGAATATGTCTAAATGTTCTGGACTGTATATTGTCCCTCATTATTGTAATCCACCTTGGGTCCTTTTCCAAGGAGACAGGTGGGGTTAAAATATTCAAAAAATATCTATCTATCTATCTATCTATCTATCTATCTATCTATCTATCTATCTATCTATCTATCTATCTATCTATCTATGTACAGTGGCTATCGATTAATTAAAGGCCTGTAGTATATGTTTGCACATCATTATTTGTGCACAGGAGTGCAGCAATGACCTTGTGCTGGCAATGCAAATCACCGTTCTATAATTTATTTATTTATTTATTTATTGGATTTTTATACCATCCATCTGGCAGTGGGGCCAGATATAAGGCAATTCAAGAATGAGGGCACCCAAGCAAATTG
Source organism: Phrynocephalus forsythii (assembly GCA_029282475.1). NCBI lineage: Eukaryota > Metazoa > Chordata > Lepidosauria > Squamata > Agamidae > Phrynocephalus > Phrynocephalus forsythii. The sequence goes on along the minus strand of JAPFRF010000001.1, from coordinate 187,651,269 downwards.
GTTTTTAGATCAGCACCAATTATGGCACACTTGTAGCCTTCTGAACTTGCACTTTCCCAACTTTGGGGGAGTTTAGGCAAAGGGTGTTCAAGTTACAGGGTTTTATTTTAAGTAAAAGTGTTCTGCCCTCTCTGCCAGTTCAGACAAAAGTGACAGCAAATGTTCCCAAATTATTATTATCCATGCATGCACGAATCCCTCCATGCAGGACTCCTTGTCCCAGCAGCAATTGTTTTTGTATTGATCCCAACAGGGAGCACTGCCTGGCATTTTGAATCATGGCTACAGAAGCACAATATCTCAGTTTTTTTTAAATAATTGAATTAAAGCAGAACTGCCTTAAGAGGTAAAAAGACATATATTTTGAGGTTGCCTTTATTCCACGTTTCAAATTAGCTTCATTTTATTTTTAACATGGTCACAAAAAGGTAAAGATGAACTTCATTTGCAAGTCTGATTGCTGGGACACAAAAGCTTTGAAGGAGCTGCATGCCTGGGCGGGGGGGGGGAGTGCTGCAACAGAGAAAATATGCCAGTTTCCACTAACACAGTGAATTGATCAAGATGTCTCATGACTGGGTGCTTCATTTCAGTCTTACCAGAAGCCCCACAGAATTCTGTTAGAGACTCCACAGAATAGAATTGGAACATTGTAGTTGATGCAGTAGGATCTAGTACCCTGTTTTCAAAAGGACATTGTCCAACAGACAGCTACTTAGCTGAAACTGTTGCTGCCAGCAAGGGGAAATAGAAGATGTTCCACTATATCATCTCTTTTCTAGGAAGACCCAGAATGACCAAATGTCCAACTAGGAGTCCACCAGGGTGGAAAAAGTGGAACTCCTAAAACTATACGACGGGAAAGAATAGTTCTAAAAGTCACCAGATTACCAAAATACAGGTCCTCCCAGGAAGCCCATGTGTAAAGATGGACCAAAAAAACCCAAAACACCTCATCACACCCAGCATCCCAAATTACCTTCTAAAGTAATGGGGTAATGGGGTGATACAATTTTGAGGGCTACAATTCAGCACATACAGTGTAATAAGCATGGAATCCCTATTTTAAAAGACATTACAGCTTCTCCTCATCTGTTCAGTGAAGTAAAATAATGCCTTTTCCTTCTGGCTGTGATTCAACTGTGTTACACATCCCAACTCTCTGGATAGTTAGCTTGGCCTTAGGCTATTTCACTTAAACTGCTTATTGCCAGTATATTGTGGGTTAATTAATAAGGCTAGAATCCTCTACTCATTTCCCAGGTAATAAATAGTACACTGGAACACTCTATAGACACGTGCGCGAGTGCATTCAGTTTCCTTTTTCACTTAACAGACAATCTTATGTGTGTATGTGTGTGTTACATTCTCCATAGTGATTATGTCACCGCCTAAAACACAGCATGGTGAGAAATCATAAATGCTTACACCAGAGAGTTAAAGCATTATAAAATCAGCCTAAAATGTCTGCCCAACATTTAATTTTTAATCCGTTGTATCCAACATGATACCTCTCTTATTTATAATGGCATCCAATAAAGAAATGATATTTTAAAATGGCAAAGGAACATTGACCACAGATGTGGTTACTTTATATACCATATATCTCCCTTTGGTGTCCATCTGGTATGGACCTATTATGATCACACTGAGGGTTCCTTTTGTTCAGAAGAAGGCACAGTGCCATCTTACTGTTCCGTCTCAAAAAACATCTTCATGGCTACATATTACTCCTGCATCCTCTTTGTGTGAACAATTGTGCTTCCCAATGTCTGCGTGAGAACATTCCAGGAGGGTCTTCTCATGTCCTGTACACTGAACATCATCCAGAAGAATGGGAAGTGAACGTCCCTCACCAAACTCGGCTTTCTTGACTGCCCTGATCACAAAAGCATAACCCAACTGGCGGCAGACGACAGCAGCTGCTTTTGAGGTCCACAGGTCATCGCACACGGTGCCCCATTCACCACCGATATAAACTTCAACCCTGCCACGGTCTTTCCCAGTTACACTGCCATTCATTAGTCGGACTGCACCGTTCCGTGGCTGTGCAGGGACGTGGGTTGGCTTCTTTCTCCTTCTCTGAGTCCTTCTTCTCCCAGTCCTTCCTTCTTTTCTGGGCTTTGGCGCTTTGGTTTTTGGAGCGGCTGTGGTCATCTGAACTCTGTTCTGATTCCTCAGAAAAGTCAAAATTTGTTCCATCCAGTCTGGAGTTGTGCTCTGTGCTGCTGGTGGTGCAGTTGTTCTGCTCCTGGCCGGAGTTCTGGTTGTGTATCTTAGTTTAGGACGTTGGGTTGCCATTTTCATTATAAACTCTACAACAGGAGAGGGGGGAAACATATTGGAGACCACTATAAACACTGTAAACGGCCCATTCTACTCTTAAAGGTCTGGGATCCAAAAACATTGGGAAGAAAGACTAAGTCATTGCTGGAAGGAGTCCAACAGGAGCTGAGCCTGCAAACTTTTTAGCAATCACATGAAAAAGTAACAGGAAAGAATGTGGGGAAAGTTACTACATTGGACCTCAACTTCCAGAATCTGAAAGAATCTGGGGTGGTAGACCAGCAAGGAAACTTTTCCAAATTATAAAAACAGAACTTGTTTGTGTCCAGACACTACTTGAGTCTGGGGCATGGAGTCGTTATCCAAATGATTCAGAACAGGATCGTGTCCCCTTTGGGTTTCAATAGGAACAAACTCAACAGCCAGTGTGTGAGGTGGTGTTGGTATGATAGACTGAGTGCCAGTCTACAACTCAGGAAACCTGGGTAAAAACCCCAGCTTGGCTGTGGAAATTCACTGGGAATTGGAAAACATAGACTCATGAAGTTGGAAGGAGCCTACAAAGCCACTGAGTCCAACGACCTACTCAAGACAAGAATACATGTCATAGGATATATAACCAGGTGGTTGTCTAAATCGTTCTTTTTTAAAAAATATTTTAATAAAATGTTTTATTGGTGTTCCTGGAAAAAGGTTATATGCATAAAATGCATAAAAATAAAATAAAAAATAAAAATTCATACAGTAGCACTATAACACTTTTAAATAATAATGGATGTCAAAATATCACCCACCGTGAAAGTTATAGCTATATCAGAGAATGTCAGCAGTTAAAGAAAACAAATACTAAAGGTGTCTTTATAGTCACAGCTGTTTGAATTAATGGAATTTATAGAGGAGTTAACAAATCTGATTGAGTGGGCCAACTGTAGGGGAGACCTATTCCACGAAGCACTGGATTTCAGCCAGTGTATATGCTGTCCAGCTAGAATCGTAGAATAATTGTCTAAATCGTTCTTGAATGCCTCCAGTGTTGGAACGCTCACTACATCTCAAGGTAATTTGTTCCAGTGCTGTACTGTTTTAAAGTTTAGGAAGTTTTTTCAGATATTCAAATAAAATCTGGCTTCCTATAATTTGAGTCCATTGTTGCATGTTCTTCATTCTGGGTTGATCGAGAACACATCCTGCCCATCCTCTATGATGTTAAACCACTCCTCTGAGTCTCATATACCTCAACAATTTCATTATGGTCACTATATGTCAGAAGCAACATGGTGGCATGTAACACCAAACCCAACAGCACCAGGCAGTAGGGCTGGTCAGCTGCTAATGTTCCACTATCCATCCCAAAGACTGCTTCTGCCCGTGCCATCTGCGCTGTCCCAACCACCTCCCACTTCTCACACATTCTAGGATGGTAGCTGACTGGAGTTGAGGGCTACACATCCTCACCCAGTGTTAGATCTCAAACAATTTTGGTGGGTGCTAGATCTCAAACAAATAAGAGGAAGTCCTTTTTCACCCAGAGGATCACTGGTCTATGTAACTCCCTGCCAGAAGAAGTGGTGACAGCTGTCAGCTGTGACAGCTTTAAGAAAGGATTAGACAAGTTCATGGAGAACAAGGGTATCAATGATAGATGCCTAAGGACAACCTCCAGGTTGAAGAGATAGGCAGGATATCTCTCAATACCATTTACAGGGAATCTTAAGCAGGTGAAGACATCTGCTTGGGAATACCCTGTGTGAGACAGAACGCTGGACTGGATGGACTGTGGCCTGTTCCAGCGAGGCTGTTCTTATGTAGAATGGAACATGTCAACTGCTTGCACAAACCTGGATCCAGCCCTGAATAGCCTCAGTGGATCTGCTACCACTTCTCTTCAACTGGAAGAGGCAGGGTAAGCCTGAAAGATGCTATAACTGTATGACTATTTGAATACCAAGAACAACAATGCTACTGTCCATTTTCATGGGTAGGGGTGTTTGCCTCAAGACCTTAACTGTCAGCCGCTTCATATTTCACAACCAGTGTCTAGGAGATCTGCAGAAAGCCTTTCACCCCCACCATTTTTATGGGCGCACTGTTAATTTCATTATTACTTCAGGCTGGTTTGTCATAGTTTCCTCTTTGCTCACTGTCTGCTTTCATTCATTGGAGGCTGAGTCATGAACACTCGGAGCCTTTTCTTTTCTCTAACAGGTATATGCATAAAAGAAACGGAGTTGCTGGGAAACCCACAACTCTTTATGAGGTTGAGAAAAGGAGAACTGGTGCTTTTTTATTTTTTATTTTTAACTGAGGAAGACAATTGTCAGGGGGCAGTTTTATGCTACCAGCCCCACACAAAAAAAATTATTATTATTATTATTATTATTATTATTATTATTATTATTATTATTATTATTATTATTATTATTATTATTATTATTATTAACCACCACACAGCTAACTACGCTGGATTTTGTAATACAACTCACTAGTCGAACGCTTCCCAATCGGCGATTTATGCAAGCAGATCCCAGTAAGGCGACTTTCTGCAGCTGACTGATGGTGACTTTGTCAACTCCAGTTTCTTCTAAATATTTGCTTAGCTCTTTAGGCACCGCATCCAGTGTGCTGATTACCACTGGGACCACCTGTACTGGTTTATGCCAGAGTCTCTGAAGTTCAATTTTCAGATCCTGATATCGGGTAATTTTTTCAAGTTGTTTCTCAGGGCCTTTTCACAGGACCCCTAAGATCCGCTGGCCACTTAAATTCGGACCAGAGATCTTAGGGGTTTGTCGCAGTTCCTGCGTTCCCACCCCCTCTGCACTCCTGGCTGCTGGCTGCGTGAGGGGAGGGAGAAAAAAGGAAGAAAAGAATGCCGCTCACCTCCGTTCTGCCATCTTGCTTTGCTCCCGGCACTGCATTCAGATCTCTTAAAGGGGCGGGGGGCAAAAAAAGAACAAACAGAAGCAAGGAGAGCCCAGCAGTCACTACTGTTATATCCGCATCAGGAATTTTCACCCTCCGAGAGCAGGTACATGAAAAGTGCGCTGGGACGCGCTTAGGTGGGCATGGTCGCACTTAATTATCTGTAAACTCCGGAGCTGGTGGGGAAATAATTTTAAGCTCTGGAGCTGGGAGCCATTTGCCGTGGAGTTTAGGGGTCGTGTGAAAAGGCCCTCAGTCACTCTACTATCATCTGGTATAGCAACATCAATGAACCACACTTTTTTCTTCTCCACAATCACATTATCCGGGGTATTATGCTCCAAACCCCTGTCTGTCTGTATTTGGAAGTCCCAAAGTAATTTTGCATGCTCATTTTCAGTCACTTTTTCAGGCTTATTTATTATTATTATTATTATTATTATTATTATTATTATTATTATTATTATTATTATTATTATTATTATTATTATTATTATTATTATAATATGATGGAACCAGTTACCTTAAGGGGTGGTAACTGCTCCAATTAGAGATGGGCACGACCAGGAAAAATGACGTTTCGAGTTGTCGTGTGTCGGAGCCGGCCCGTTTTGGCTCATTTCCGTTTGTCGCAAAAATTTTCAAAAAATTGTCGTTTCGTTTGTCATCTGTCATTAGTAAGGGTAGCGGGCTCCTGGAGGCACCTCTCTGGGGTGGGTGCCTCCTCTACGAAGGGAAGGCATTTAGCAGGCTCCTGGAGGCACCTCTCTGGGGTGGATGCCTCCTCTGGCCCGCTACAAAGGGAAAAGGAAGGGTACATGACTGTGTAGCCATTGCGTACCAAGTGGCACTGGCAGAGGCAACCTCTCTTTTGGGTGCCTCTAGCTCACTAAGAAGGACAGCATACTGGCGTACAGAGTTTTTTGGAACTTTGGACTGTGAGCGAGGTGAGAGAAGAATGCCTCTGCTGGGCGCCCTCTGACTCACTAAGAAGGACAGTGTACTTGCGTGTAGTGCAATGCGAGTACAGATCTGGCTTAGGGTTGGGGTTAGGGCAAGGGCTAGGCTTAGGGTTATTACGGGTAAAGTTAGGGTGAGTTAGTGGGCTGCACCTCTGGGTGCCTCTGACCCACTAAGAAGGACAGTGTACTGGCGTATGGGTTAGGGTTAGGGTTAGGGTTAGGGCTAGGGTTATAGTGGGCTTTTTATGCCCAACTGGCACATCCCAGAAGTCTCAGTCAAAACCTGGCCAAGTGGCCATGCGATTGGTGGAATGGCTCCAAAAATTTGCATGGTCCCATTCCATGGCCAGTCCATCATTGCGCAGGTGTAAAAAAATAAAAATAAAAATAAAAATAAAATAAAATAAAATAAAATCAATGGGATTGGAGACAGACGTTTATTGCAAGAAAAACCCATTGCTGCTACTGTAAAAATTCAGGCAGTTAAAATACCTAATTTTTGCATGTTTCTGTGTGGTGCTTTGGTGGGTTTTTGGACCACGATTTCAAAAAAAAAAAAAAAATTGCGGTCGCCATTTTGGATCCCCCCGCACCGCATGGCATGGCGAGACGACGAGGATGCCCCCCACCAGAGCAGCCCAGGACAGGAGAGGGGGGAGGCCGCCCCCCCCCCAGAAACCACCCCTCTGGTAGGTGCCCTCACTCAGGCAGGCATATTTTCGCCTGCTTTTTTGGCCGGGAATTGGGCTTTTTTTAAAAAAACTTTTTTTTCTGTGCCGCTTGGCATCGCGCGATCACCGCGATGCCATGAACGACAATGACAAATCAGACCCAACTTTTCTTTTATCGGTTCAAGTTCGAGTTCTGACGGCTTAATTGTCGTTACCATTTCCGTTGCGTAACGGAAACAAGGAACGGAAACGGAAACGAGAATTTCACCAAGTCGTGCCCATGTCTAGCTCCAATACTGGAGTCACTCAAGAAAAAAATTAGACAACCAACTGGTAGATATCCTGTGAATTATATTCCTGTCTTGAGCAGGGACTGGACTCAATGCCCTTACAGACCCCTTCCAACTTCATGATTCTGTGATTTTATGATTAATAAAGCATCTGTTTTAAATTGTAACGTATTTGACTTGCCATATTAACACACAAGGTTGAAGAAAGCAACATGGTTTTTTTTGGGGGGGGGTTGCCATATTATATCTCTCTGACTTATCAATTGAACTCTCCAGTTTATAAGCTAATCGCTCACACTGTCTTTTTGAAACCAGGAACATGCATTAAAATTGCATGAACCAAAATTGGGCTCTCAAAATTAACAATATGAATATGCATCTCCGGTACTTACTTTCCTTGGGAACAAACTTGATCAACTTGCTCTTCACTTTTACTGGTTGAGGCTCTACACGGCATTTTCCAGGTGGTGCTCTCCTGAAAAAAAGGAAAAGAAAACAAACAAAGAAAATCACAGACCCACAGAGGGAAGGGTGACCCAAAGATCTTCTAGTCTAACTCTGAGGATGTACTACTATAGCATCCCTAACTGGAAACCATTATGCCACCACCCCGTACAGAATGGAAGGCATGAGGGGACAATACATGGAAATCAATTTCCCACCAATTCTTTTCTTGTTGTTGCAAAACTAGGGAAACACAAACATTTAGAAAATACAAAAAAAACTGTTTGTAAATTGTATTATTGATCATTTCTTTTGTTTTCAACTGTGTCTGCAAGCATCAATTAGGAAAAAATAAGAAATGTTGGATTTCTTAGAATTCAGTAGTGGTTGCTTCATGTGCAACAAAAAGAAAAAATAAATTCAGTGAATACATTTATAATGATTATTTGAACATTTTTCCATTGATATATCCAAACATCCATTATTAGGAACAAACTAAATTACGGCACATACAGACAGGTATATAGTTCAATGTTTGGATATAGCTTTATTTATAAAGGCCTAAATCCTAACTAGAGCAACACCACTGGAAATTGATGAATAAAAATAATGCATCAGCACTGTGGTATCAACACTGATTTAGTGGTTATACTCTAGTTGGATTATAATAATTGGATTCAGACCAATGCATTTTATGTTTCTAAAGTAACAATATGTATGGCTTTAGATCTGCAAAAGCCTTTTTAACAAAATTTCATATTTCTTCTTCTCCCATCCCAAAATTATGGTAGCTATGTGACAGCTGGGAATGGAATAAGAGAAATGGGCTCTTTTCCAAAATGTATTCTGTGGGGAGTGTTTCCCACAGTGCTAAATCCTGTGCAAATTTTCAATATATAGTTTGCTCTCCAGCCAAGTATTAGCAATTAGAAAAACAAATAAATAAACAAAACAAACAAAAACCACCCAAAATCAAAGCCCAAACACTGATTCCCCATCTCCTCATCCCTTATCAGGGATTTAAAATGCTCACCGATGAAAAATGCCCCAGGTCTTACCGAGAAGTGTCAATTACTTTGTAAACGACTCCATTAGGAGCTGTGGCACTTGGTATTCCAGTTGACATGAAGTAAAGTTCTCCTTGAGGGAATAAAAATAACACAAAAATGAAAGGCATGAATCATTGGTATGCATCTCTGCTACAGCCCTGAGCAAAGAAATAATTTGGCACCATAGTGTAGCCCCAGAAATCGGTTTAAAGAAAACTCCACAAAGGAGACACACTCATTCTTGATATACTAACGAGATCATAGGATTAAGTTAGCAAGAGGCATGCCATGATTCTGAGCATACAGATTTGAAAGTAAGACTCAAACGGGAGATTCAAAGTAAAGATATTTAGAATGAGGGCATGAAACAGCGACATAATCTGTGTTTCGAATCCAACACCCTCATGCATTTTTAAAAAAACTGGTTCCACAAAACATTATCATTCACGTCTCTAGGCATCATACCATTAATGAAAGCCTCCTCCCAATTACAGTGGGGACTTTTATTTATGGCAGTCATATCAATAAGGCTCCCGGGGATGAATTTAATGAAGAGTATCAATGTCCATATTAAGTCAATGTTTTTCAGCGCTGGCCAAAAAAACGGCATAGAGACACATACATGCTTTCAAGATCACCGAATAGCTTAATGAGGCAATAGGTTAGTAAAAGCAGGCAGTGGCAAAGAGACCTGCCTGACAGCTGGAAAGAGAATAGAACAAAATGACTCTTTAGACACCCAAATGAGGCTCTAGCAAATGATGTGACATTTTGAGGTTTCACTTGAAGTTCCCATTAGGAAAATTAAAGCAAAAAAAGCAGGTGTGTGTGGGGGGTGGGGAAGAAACCTTTCTTAATTTTTGACATTTTGGGTGGAGCAGTGCATTTCTTGGCATTTACACGGATACCCTTATTTTTGGCAGCCCTAATTTGCTTCCTACATACTCATTGCCCTACAGAGCTGTAACCAGATCACAGCAACTGGGGGCTGATCCAAGGTGCTGAAATTTAAAAGGTATACAGATGTGCTGTTGAAAAGCCATTAGCCATCCCATGTAGGGATGAGCTACTCATTTTGGAAGCTACCGGTTCCGAAATGACCTGTGGGAGCCCAGCTGGTGCTGGGAAGTCTCCGAAATGCAATCAGCCAATCCCTTATCTTGCTTTGCCCCTGTGTGGGGCTGAGCTCCAATGAGGAAGAAGCCTCCAACATCATCGTTCCTTCTCCCTGACGCTGGCCAATCAGGAGCTGTGCAGGGAAATGCATCATCCTGCCTCCCTGTCTGATTGGCCAGCACCAGGGAGAAGGAACGATGACGTCAGAGGCTTCTTCCTCATTGCAGCTCAGCCCCGTGCGCGTGCAAAGCAAGGTAAGGGATTGGCTGATTGGGTTTTGGAGGCTTCCGAACAACAGCTGGGCTCCCACAGGTCGTTTCAGAACCGGTACCTTCCAAAACAAATAGCCCATCCCTAATCCCATTTATATTTGCTACTGAGCACATACCTGACTTGCAACTGCTCCTTGCGAGGCCGTAGAAAGAACAGAAGCAGCATGATCAGAATGGAACCAATATGGCTGTCACGTGCTTACATAGACCATTGCTTGTATTCCTCCATCCTTTCTTTTATAAGACAATCTTATACAACAAAAACCTAATCAACAGAGCAGTGAAGTCCTGGGAACCAAATCTGCTCATTACAATGCGCACAGTTTATCTCATATCCTTCATAACCGCCAAGTTCAAACTCTACCCTTACACCGGAAGGTTTGTATCTCCTGGAGGAGACAACTATTTATTTGCTATCTCAGTGTTACTCATTGTTTAAAAACAAAAAGAAGGGTTTACCTAGTTATTTTCCACTTTCTCTGTCAAGGATGATGGCAAACATCATTTACTTGCCTAGACCAGAAACTTTTAAAATAATGTGCCTCAGGGATTCTGGCATGAGTCACAACGTTTGGCTGCCAAGGGACTTAGTTTATAATAGATGGAAGCCCAAACTCATACACTGCTGCTTAGCAACCCTCTTAGCCACTGATGGAGCGATGCTCTGGTCTCCTCACAGCTACGTTTGCCTTCTAATTCTGTCTCAAGCAAACTGCGCAGCAAATGCAATCAACACAGCTGCCCAAGCTAGTACTGCTACCTCAGAAATCCCTCCTCTGACTCTTGGTAGTGCCATAAATGTAGACCAAGAAACCTGATTTATACAGTATTTATCTGTGCATAACACTATATTTTTGTCTAGAATTGTTAGACTGAAAATTGAGGTTCATCTTATATATGGAAGTAAGCCAAGAAGAGAACTGTGCAGTTGCAAAACTGTAATTCTGAGTTGGAAAAGTGGGGGTCGTAAGTGATGGTCTTTTCTTTCAGTGTTGTAATGGTTGGTTAAGATACTGGCTGCCTCTTTGAGCAGTGAAGAAAGCTAGCAGGAAAAGATAGATAGATAGATGAATGATATACACACACACACACACACACACACACACACCCATTAGTGGTCTTTTCTTTCAGTAAGTTAAGAATGCCTCTTTGAGCAGTGAAGAAAGCTCAAAGGTTTAATGAATCTCAAAGGTTTAATGTGGACGTAGGAATGGGGTACTTCTGCAGGAGAATATGGACCCTGGGACACAGAAAATTCTGCACAGCCAAACCACCAATGCCTGAATATTCTTAATCCCAATTAGACCAGACAAATTGCATCACCAAGATTTACATGTGTTGAATTGTCCTTCAGCAGTTGATTCAAGCTGAGACTAGTGACTAGGTTTAGACATTAAAACCTTAGCAACACATATGATCAAGGTAATCAATCATTACCTGACTCATCTTCTGCAAAAGAGATGATATATTGATAGTAGTTATTGATAAGTCCAGGAAACATACAAGTTTGTCCTTTTCCCATGCATATTTCATTGTATTGCCACTCCCCTGTAGCACGGTTCTCTTTCAAGGACATGAGGCGTCTACAAAGCAATTTTTTAAAACAAAATAATTCTTATCAATGCATCTGAAGAGCAGACATTTTAGCCTGTCCATTCCCTTTCAAGGGTACCATATGTCTGGATTTTTTTTCCTTCAGAATATTTTATTTTTTCTACTGTCACTGGAAACAGGGTGTGAATGAAAATGGGCTCTTGTGGAAAACTAATTTCCAACTGTGAATGATAATATAAACTGCATTTCAATGCAGAGTAGACAAAGCATAAAGGAAAAAATGGGAGGAAATATTTCCTGGTTGAACATTATAGAAATGGGAAAATGGACTAAAGGGTGGAAAATTGAGCAGATTTGAAGAAATTATGGATAGAAGAAATAAGATAGAGAATAAAGAACAGAGGAAAGGAATTGTAAGTGATATATATAAGATATTAATTCAGGAGGATTATAAAAAAATATAAGTTAAGAGAGAGAGATGGCAATAAGATATTAATAAAGAAATAAAAGAGGAAGAATTGGGGGAAATGTGGAATAAAAAAAGAACAGTGAAAAATATATCAGTGAGAGTTAAAGAAAACTGTTATAAAGTATATTGGAGATAGTATATAATACCTGCGAAGTTAAATATAATAAATAAAGAAATATCTCCAATTTGTTGGAGATGTAAATAAATAAATAAATAAATAAATAAATAAATAAATAAATGGGCCTTTTCACACAACCCCTAAGATCCGCTGGCCACTTAAATTCGGACCAGAGATCTTAGGGGTTCATTGCTCTTCCTTCCTCCCCACCACTCTGCACCTGTCTGCTGAGGGGAGGGAGGAAGAAAGTGGGGGGGGAAATGCAGACTCACCTCGGAGAAGCTGCCGGAGAGCTCCGTCTTGCTGATTCCTTCTCTTTTGTTTGCTTTTTTTCCCTCCCGCCCCTTCTCTTAAAGGGGCGGGAGGCAAAAAAAAAAACACAACAGAAGCCAGGAGAGCCCCGCACTGACCAGATTAAATCCAGACCTGGCGATTTTCACCCTCCTCGAGCAGGTACATGAAAAGTGCGCTGGGACGCGCTTAGGTGGGCGTGGTCGCACTTAATTTCCTGCAAACTCCGGAGCTGGTTTGTAAGCTCCGGAGCTGGCAGCCATTTGCTGCGGCGTTTAGGGGTCGTGTACAAAGGCTCAATGTCACCTCATGGCAAGTCTAACATCACTTACCCGCTCATGAAATCACCAAATATATACAGCCCATTCAGGTTTGGAAACTCGCAACCACGATACACATAGCCTCCTGTAACGGATTTCCCCATTTTGTGTGGGTAAGCATATATTGGAAGCACATCATCTATGAAACGGGGGGGGGGGGAGGGAGGAATCAAAACTTTAAATGTCAAGTAGCTCAGAAATAATGGATCTGCTTTCCTTTGGAATAACCATTGGAAGTAGGCCGAACAGAGTCTAGATTTCTCTGAATAAAGCATGTCAGTTTCAACAGCTATGCTTAATAGGAAGAACATCAAATTCAACAGTACTATCCCCCCATTTAGTACAAAGGGACTGGAGGAAGCCCTCAGGAAGCATACAACATAAAGGAAAACAGTGGCTGAGTTTTTGGCTGCTAAATTCTTTCTGTGACTAAGAACCTAAGAACAGCCTTGCTGGAAAAGGCCACAGCCCATCCAGTCCAGCATTCCGTCTCACACAGTGGCTCACCGTTTGCTTCAGGGTATTCCCAAGCAGATGTCTTCACCTGATTAAGATTCCCCGCAAATGGCATTGAGAGATATCCTGCCTATCTCTCAACCCAGAGGTTGTCCTTAGGAAACTGTATTGTTTCTTTCTAGTAGACTAACCTAGAACTGTTCATCACAGGCAGGTGTCCTTTTAAAAAGTTGCATGCACACTTTGTCCTGATATAATGCTGATCTGGGACATTATGATTCATTTTCAACCCTACCTTTGCTGCTGCCTTAGTGAACTCCAACACAAGGACACGGATGGCTGGTAGAGCCAATCTCAAAGAAGTCGGGCCCTGTTGAGATTGCCAGGGGCTGCTTTTGGACCTTTCTGGACTTGAATGTTTTTGGGATACATATATAATGTACTCATAATTTGTTGTACACAATTTGCCAGGAACGAAAATATTGAGAATGGCTGCCATTCTAGATTACAAAAGCTGCATCTTCTGAACGGAAAAGGAAGTCATACCCTTCCATTATCAGTCACAAAGAATCCTTTATCTGTCCACTTATGTAAGTACGTAACAAATTTCTTGGCTGTTTCCACTTTTCCCTAAACTCTGAGAATTTAGGTTAAATAAACATGTTTGTTGTTTTAGCAAGTATAGAATTATAAGGGAAGGCAAACCACAGTACTGACTATGGACTTCAGGCACCAGCAGGTACAGGATATACAGTAGTTTAATAAATAGGACTGTTGCAGCAGCTACTTTTTTTTTTTTACAATGACCCCTGAAATTCTCCATTAGCACAATCTCACCAGAGAAAATCATGTAGTATTATTTCTGGACTCTTTCTTTTAAGATGGCAGAGTATCTCCTAGGGCAGTGGCGGTGAACCTTCGGCACTCCAGATGTTTGATCACAACTCCCAGAATTCCAAGCCTAGACTGCCAGTGACAAAGGACTGTGGGAGTTGTGGTCCAAAATATCTGGAGGGCCAAAGGTTAGCCACCACTATCCTAGGGGTATAACTTCCCCACTTCTTTCTTTTATATCTTAAGGAGTGTAGTCTTCCTTCTTTCACCCACAGAATTTAATTATGGAGGCTACACATTGCCCCCCACTGTGAGCAGGGTACTTATTTTACCGACCTCAATAGGATGGAAGGCTGAGTGAACCTTGAACCAGATACCTGGGATCTGCAGCAGCTCTTTCCAATATAACAGCTTGGAAGGACTGTTGTTTTCCCAGAATGCTCCCAGCCAATATCAACATTGGCCACTTTGACTAGGAGAGTCTACCGCCCAAGTCCAAAACAGTTTCTGAGCTGTGAGACGCACCTATCCTGACATGTTCTAGGCTGAATGAGTTAAGATGAGGGCCAAACCTGAAACCCAGACTGGCATATTAGCCAAATGAGCTGAGGTCTAGACTTTCACGCCCTTCTCTGTTGAGCTAACTCAAAAATAAACCAGCTGGCTTTTATATTCACTAGAATGAAAACTTTTTTTAAAAAAAAATTGCAAATATATTCCATTTGTATGCTACAGCATAAAGGAAAGAAGTGGCAAACAGAATGCCCACTCAGGGCATGGATTTAATATTATCTCGGGGAAAATCAGCTTTATTTATTTATTTAAAATATTTTTATCCTATCTTTCTCCTTAGAAAGAACCCAAAAGCAGCAATGCTTTGTTACCTTTTGGGGTGCCCTACTGAAGCCGGAGGTAGGAAGCATTCTTTGAGCAAGCTCCAGTGATGTCAAAGAGACTTACTTCCAGGAAAAAACCATGTTTAGGATTGGGAAACCAGTAATTTAAAAAATATACATGACACTAAAAATCAAGGTGTAATCTTCAGTGTCAAAGGAAAATATAACTTATGAAAGCATCAAGTACATTTATATTTGATGATTTTAATTAAATAATTTTGTATTATGTCAAAACCCAATTTGTTTTTCCATGTATTTCTCTGATCCATTGACCACTTGGAACAGTGGTGCCTCGTTAGTTGTATAACGGGCTGAGAAGCACAACAGCAATGACCAAAGAGCTCAGAGTCCTTTCCCATTCCTCACCATTTGAACTATCTAAAGAACAGCAGTTGTACTTTAATATATTCTGCAACCCAGTTTTACCCGGGGCTGAGAATCTAAGCCAGGTCTGCAGCTTGTGGCCTCCAAAGCAATCAGGCTCTAAGCCGAGAACGATATTTACGAATAACCCATTAAAAAGCCAAGAGTTCAAAGATAATAATGGAAGTGCTGGCACCAAACAACTACATTATGCAGTTCAGTCAGTCAGAACCCGTAATTACCTAGTGAGGAATTGACGCAAAGCTTTTTGTCATAACAGCTGAATCCTTCTCTCGCTCTCCAACCGTAATTCTTCCCTTTCTCCACAATGTCAACTTCTTCAAATTTATTCTGTCCCACATCGCCACAGAAAAGCCGCCCTTTCCCTTCCTTTGTGTTGGGGTCACCCCTGTCAAAAGAACAGCGCCACATATTCCTGACCCCATAGGCGTAAACTTCAGGCCGGGCTTTTGGCTCATTAATGAAAGGATTGTCAGGAGGGATGCGATAAAGAGGCCCATGGTCATTGTTGTCCACGTTGATCCGGAGTACCTTGCCTAGTAGGGCTGATCTGTGGATGTACAAAACAAACAACAAACAAACAATCATTTTGGGAAGACATCTCGATATCTCCAAAGTGCCTAATGCTTTGGGAGGGGGGAACAGAAATGCAGTAAGATGGGGGTCTCATAGCTCACCTGCAGAGCATGTGAAAGGAACATTTTGCAAAACAACTCTAGAGCCCGTGCTAGCTGAGGGACTCTGAGAGCTGTGGTTCACAAAGTAATGTCTACAAGCTCTATTCAGAGCTAGAGCTTATGGGTCACAGGTTGGTTGTTGGCAACGTTGGCCCTCAGATGGACTTGAACCTTGGCATAAGGACATAAGAACATAAGAAGAGCCATGCTGGATCAGCCAAAGGTCTATCTAGTCCAGTTTCCTGTATCTCACAGTGGCCCCACCAAATGTGTCTGGGAGTGCACAAGACTAGATATTTGTCTCCTGATACCACTCCCCTGCATCTGCCCTTGAAGCACCCTGGTTTTAAGCCTGGAGATTACACATCTCTATCATGGTTTGTAAACTGCGATGGACTTTTCCTCCAGGAATCGGTCCAATCCCCTTTTGAAGGCACCCAGGCCGGATGCCATCACCACATCCTGTGGCAGGGAGTTCCACAGACTAACAACATGCTGGGTAAAAAAAAATATTTTCTTTTGTCTCTTCTCACTCTCCCAGCCCTCAATTTGAGTGGATGTCCCCTAGTTCTGGTATTTTGTGAGAGGGAGAAGTAAATCCACTTTACTCATGCCCTGCATTATTTTGTATGTCTCATATCCCCCCTCTAGAGAGGGTGGAAGTTGCAGCCCAATGATGTTGCAAGGCCCACATGCTGTCCACCTTTGCCAAAGCTCCCACATCTCATATTATAAAGATCAGGAAGCAGGCAATCTGAAAGACCCTCTGCCTAAGAAGAGCCTGGAATGCTGCTCTGAGTCATAATGACTAACATTGGGCTTGAGCAGCGGTGGGATGGAAGGAGACCACATTGCCTCCTCCTTTGCCTCAATAAGCTGAGTGATTTTCACGAGTATCGCTACTTGCTTCAACCTACTACACAGGGCAGGTGAGAGATCGAAGCAAGGAAAACACCGTGTACATTATCAGGAGAAACTAGGGACAGCTGAAGCCTTGATATGATTGAGACGTACAAAATAATGCAGGGCATGAGTAAAGTGGATAGAGGGAAGCTCTTCTCCCTCTCACAAAATACCAGAACTAGGGGACATACACTCAAACTGAGGGCTGGTAGAGTAAGAACAGACAAAAGAAAATATTTTTTTACCCAGCGTGTTGTTAGTCTGTGGAACTCCCTGCCACAGGATGTGGTGATGGCATCCGGCCTGGATGCCTTCAAAGGGGGATTGGACAGATTCCCAGAGGAAAAGTCCATCACAGGTTACAAACCATGATGGAGATGTGTCATCTCCAGGCTTAAAACCGGGGTGCTTCAAGGGCCAGATGCAGGGTAGTGGTATCAGGAGACAGGTATCTAGTCCCGTGCGCTCCCAGACACATCTGGTGGGGCCACTGTGAGATACAGGAAGCTGGACAAGATGGGCCGTTGGCCTGATCCAGCATGGCTCTTCTTATGTTCTTATGTTCTTATGATCTTTTTACAAACAACAGCAAACAGAGATGGCATACTTACTCCTAGTTATCCATCAATCAAAGCTAATCCATAGATTCGTCATGACTGGGGAAAGGGAAATAATGTGTTTTGGTCAGCTTACTTCACTAGCGTCACCACTGGGCTCTCGAACAAGCCTGCCAGACCACAGTCTGTTTATTCTGAACCTTCATGCATCAGATCTTGGAGCAAGGCCACCTCATTTCAAGAGGAGCATTAAGCAGCTCTCCCAAACCCTTCCTTCTGCAATAGCTCACAGGCCAGATTCAAACTGGTGCTTTAGCTTTAGAAACACTGTGGACTGTTGATGGGAGGAAGGACCAAGTTACTGGCCAAGCGAGCTTCATGTTGAACATCAACAAATTCAATACAACTGAACTTTCTATGTTTAAAAAAAAAAGTCTGAGCAACCCAAAAGCAAGTGACACAGATCTTTGAACTCTTGGTGGACATTTCTTTACTGTTCCTCCAGGAGGTTATATACTGTATTATGCTTCCCACTCTTTAATCAAAGCCCAAACATTTTGACCAGCAATGATGTACAACCCATAAACAACATCTATCAAAACCATGATTTTGCACTAGAAGAAAAGATCTCATTCATTTCAGCAAGATGAATGTGCCAAATGCTAGTAATACAATACTTGCTTTGTAACCTACAGTTTGAGTGTAACCTGCTGTTTGAGTGTAATTTGTGTTCATGCACTCATAACCCTGGGTTGTGGTGTAGGTGAGTTAGAACACAGCTTGGACAAGTTGCTCATTTGGATAATTAACATCCAGAATCCCCCAGTCATGGTATTGAGACTGAAATGAGACTATGAGACTGAAATGAAAAGGGTAAGTTTAATTTAGGTTGGATCAAAGTCTCTGTCTTTACAAGATACATCCTGATCATACGACATAAGATCGCATCCTGAGAAGAAAAGCCACTAACTACCAAACCTAATCTTACATCTTTGTAACAGCAACAAAGAGAACATCATCTGCCTGCCCGTTCTCTGCAAAAGAATATTGACGAAAGGTTTCTACTTGTTCTGAGCATTTCCAAATGCTCCGAAAGGATCTCCGGCCATTCCTCCATCTCCAGTGAAGATATAGAGATAACCATCATCACCAAACAGCAGTTCTCCTCCGTTGTGATTGGAAGCGGGTTCTTCTATCTCCAGAATTATCCTGGGGTCAAAGAGAAAGGGGGGGGAAGAATTCTGGTAACAAATGAGCAGATGAGGGAATTCCCCTCCCACTCACCCTCCAAAAAGAGTGTGAGGATAAGATGCACATAGAGTGTCAAAAAAGAAAATAAACTAAGTCTAAAATAAGTTTCTGAAATTTCATATTAAATGTAGCAACAGAACATTCAAGGGCGCTTTTACATGACCCCTAAAATCTGAGGCAAAGGGCTCCCAGATGCGGAGCTTAAAATTGTTTTCCCACCAGCTGCGGACTTTTAAAAAAATTAAGTACGACCACGCCCACCTAAGCATGTCCCGGCGCATTTTCCAAGTACCTGGTCTCCGAAGGTGAAAAAATTCTGATGCAGATGTAAAGCAGTGAGTGCCGGGCTCTCCTCGCCTTGTGTTTGTTTGGTTTTTTGTCCCCCGCCCCTTTAAGAGACTGGAAGAGACTGGAATGCCTCCAGGATGGCAGAGTGGAGGTGAGCCTTCATTCTTTTCTCCCTTTTTTTCTCCTTCCCCTCACGCAGACAGGAGCAAGGGAGTGAGGAGGGGTGGGAACACAGAAAGAGCAACAAACCCCCAAGATCTCTGGTCTTAATTTAAGTTGACAGCGGATCTTAGGGGTTGTGTAAAAGCGCCTCAAGTCTTCTCTTCAGGTTAGCACTAATGAATACAATGGTGTTGGCTTCTTAACATTGAAAACATAGCCCATCATTCTTTTTAGATCCTTTCAAAACGAAAAGGTCTTTAAAATTTTGTGTTTTCCCCCCATTCACATTACAGCGTAACACTCACCTGGAATCTGACTGTTTATGTTTATGTATGTATGTATGTATGTATGTATGTATGTATGTATGTATGTATGTATGTGTGTGTGTGTGTGTCTGTCTGTCTGTGTGTGTGTGTGTGTGTGTGTGTGTGTGTGTGTGTGTGTCTGTCTGTCTGTCTGTCTGTCTGTCTGTCTGGAAGGTTGATACCACCCATCTGGCTACCAGATCACTACCAGATGCTAATTAGAGTTGTATATAAATTAATTTATATTCCTGCATGGAGCAGGGGATTGGACTTGATGGCCTTATAGCCCCTTCCAACTTCACTATTCTAATAGTCTATGAAGGAATAAAATAATCAATTAATCAATAAATCAATAATGTTCTTCCCCAAAAAATCTTTAGTAAAAGATGAAAGATTTATAGAATCTGAAGAAACACCAGATTGCTAGGTAGTATGTTTCAGCTTATTTGTGAAATACATCCACTTCATTTCCAATAAGAGGTTCTTGAAAATTGTGACATCAAATTCCATTTATCCAGGTTTGTTCCAAAGCACTATTTCTGTCCCTCCAAGCACAAAGGAAAGCTTCAAACATTTCAGAAACAGAACACACCTTGATCCTAAACATGCAATACCAAAGATGTGTCATAAGTAAGTCCCAATGGTACTTCATTTAAAGTGGGCATAGGGATAGGGATGCAACCTGTACTTGATGGGGTCACCCTCCAATTAAAAGAAGAGGTGCACAGCTTGGGGGGGGTCATCCTTGAGCCTAGATGCCCAAGTCACGGCTGTGGCCAGGAGCGCAATTGCACAATTAAGGCTAGTACACAAGTTTTGCCCGTTTCTTGAGAAACCAGCTCTGCCCTAGTGGTTTCCGGCTAGACTACTGTAATGCACTCTATGTGGGACTACCAATGAAAAGTCTCAGGAAACTTCAACAGGTCCAAAATGCAGCAGCCAGATTGCTAACTGGTGCAGGGTACACTGGCTACCAATCAGCTATTGGGCATAATTCAAAGTGCTGACCTCAACCTACAAAGCACTGTACGACCTGGATTCTAGCTACCTCAAAGATCGACTCTCACAATATGAACCGGGGGCTAAGGTCATCAGGAAAGGCCCTTCTCTCCATCCCGCCACCCTCACAAGTATGTCTCATAGGAACACATGAAAGGGCCTTCCTGGCTGCTCCGCCGAGATTCTGGAACTCCCTTTCACTAGATGACAGGATTGCCCCATCTCTGCTGTCTTTCCGGAAACAGGCAAAGACCTTTTTCTTCAGGCAAACTTTCCCTGAATGATGGGCTACCTATTACGTGTCTTTTATATGAATCTACCATACATGATCACATAGACTTTGTGTTTATAACCACTTATAATCTTGTGTGGTTGCATTGACACTATGTTTTCAATGTTAGTTTCCATCCCTCAGAACTTTTACATGGAATTTTTACTCTTTCTTTAACTGCTTGCATTCTCTTGTAGCTTTAATGTTGTCTTTTAATGCTGTAAGATGTTATAGTTGTTGTGAGTTTTTCAGGCTGTTTGGCCGTGTTCTGGAAGTTTTTCTTCCTGACGTTTCGCCAGACTCTGTGGCTGGTGTCCTTGCTCTCTGAAGATACCCTACTACCCCTCTCTCTCCCTCTCAACCTTTCACCTCATTGCTGACTTGCATTCATGCTGTGTGTTTGCCCGACCTTTAGGGGTGTTGCCTGAGCTGCTGTCACCTTACTTGTTTTTACTTCATTTATTATGTCTGTCATGTATTGTTAGTGCTTTGTTTTTCTATTAGGGATATCCCATTTACTTTTTCCCTAAGAAATTTAGATAAAGTTGATGTTTATACTTCACTTTCGTCTCAGAGTCTTTAGTCTCCAGTTTTTAATCTCAACAAAAGGCAGGGTAAAAACACTCTAAATAAAAATAAAAATGATATCCGATTGTACTCATGAGGACCTTTTGTGCATCAACACATGCTGGAAGTGCCTCTGATGCAAGGTAACTTAGAAAAAGTTGTGACTTTAAAACCTGTATCAGTTCAACAAGTGAAGTGCCCTGCTGTACAGCACAACAAAGAGGCCAGAAGATGCTTGTGCAGAATGCTTCACGTGCACTGCTGAGTAGGATAACCTAATTGTAACATGCAGTTGCAAGAAAAAGTATGTGAACCTTTTGGACTTCCATGGTGTTCTGCATTAATGTGTCATAGTATGTGCTCTGATTTTCCTCCAAGTCAAGTGTTTTGACAAATATAATGTGCCTATAATAATAACACAAAACGTGTCTGAAGAGCTCTTACCCAGAAGATGGAACGAGCTCGTATTCTGCTGCCCCAGAGGAGAGGACCTAAACCAATGGATTTGAAGTGCTGTAGACGAAACTTTGGAAATATCTTTCTGATGGTGAAAAGTGTTTTACGGTGGAACATACTGCTTTGGAAGTTGATACACATTCAGTAAGAGGTTGTCAACCTGATGTTGGTTTTGTCAAGGATACACAATTCATAATCATGGGTTGTCAAGTCAATTCTGTCTTATGTTGGCCCATCACCGGGTTTTCCAGATAGAGAATATATATTTTGGGAGTGCCCTGGGACTGTGCAGCTTGCCCCAGGCCACACAGGCTGGCTCTGCCCACAGGAGACACCATGAAGAATTGAACTCTCAGCCTCTGCAGCCAGATACCTAAACCTCTAGCTCAGGGGTGTCCAAACTTTTTGCAAGGAGGGCCAGATTTGCTGAGGTGAAAATATGTGGGGGCCAATCATTCAGCCACACTTGGCCCTCGGGCCTGACTTTAGACAAGCCTCTAAGGCATGCAAGGAGGAAGGGCGGACGCTGCAGCAACAGAGCCGGGGGCGGGTAGGCTGGGCAGGTGGCTGGGGGGGGCATGGACAGAGGCAGGGAGGGCAGGCAAAACATAAAACTGCAAGCTGATGCCTCCATCCGGTGTGGGGAAGGGCCAGCTGGTGGGGATGCATGGCAGGTTGAGCCAGCGGGAAGAAGAGGCCACAGGTCACTCAAAATTTGAAAACGGGCCGCATTTGGCCCCCAGGCCTGATTTTGGACATGTCTGCTCTAGCTGTGGATTTTCTGCATTATTTGGGATATTGGGTTATTGGATGGCATCTCTTGCAACTCTATAACTCTAGTTTTCAAAGCCAGTCTTGTTAGAATAAATTCAAAGTAGGAATTCACTCTGGTATATGACAAGGCTGCAACACGGGGTAATCTCTTTCCTTTTTATTTGATCCAATTGGCTACACCCAGTGAACTTTTCAAAATTCTACCCCAATTCCCATATGAAGCCCCCCTCCCCCTTTGCTGGCAAGGGAGGAGCCAATGGCCTCGATGAGCCACATTGAGGAGAGGTGTGTGTATGTAAGCCGTGACATGTCTTTGGAAGGACTGGGGCAATAAAAACACCTCCCTCCCTTCATCTCGGATGCATCCTAAGAACATCCAAGCTCCTAGCCTCAACTAAGAAACTGTCTGGCTTTTTTTCCATCTTGCCAAGGACCTTACATCTAAGAAATAACTCCTGGCAAATCCAGCTTTTGCCATGTTATAACCTATTGGTACTGCTCTGAGGAAGGGGGTTCTGCCTTGAAATATTAGCAATGTTTTTGTGAATTTTTAGTAGCCTAAAGGTATCACCTGTTCCACTTTTGTATTTGGTTTTTGTGATGGCTACATGGCTCCTCAATTTGCTTTGTTTCAAATTCAAATCTATGAAATCTCTACAATATTAGATCCACTCTGCCTTAGAGGATTATAACAGAGTCTGTTTTCCCATTCCAAAGAATAATTTTCTTGCTCCTCTCTCCTCTACATGTCATCCACCTTTCCCCTTTTCTTTTTGGTTGTTTTGTGTTTGCTTCAACACTCTATGTAGCTCTAATAACATAATCACTCCATTACTATACTGAGAGAAAATTCACAAGCCATTCAGTGGCAAACATTTAATCTCTTAGAATTAAAAAAAAAATCACATGTTAAGACTCTTCTTTTGTAAAAAATGATTTTGTTTTAGAATCTATTTCCTCTGAGGAAAAGTATGAGGCCCCATCTACTACACACAACACAAATCTTTTGTGGCGGCATCTGCTGACTAATAATCTAGTACACTTTAAACTCTACCCTGATTTGAAGGTGATTAAACTTAATTTATGTTGCTGTTCAGCCTTCCTGAATGTTGCCTGTCACAATGACCTCCCAAGTCAAGAGCCAAATGTCTGGAGTTTCTCAAAGTAGTACCAAAACAAAACAAATCAGCCAGCAGAGCATCCAGTCTCAAGCTACTTATCAGACAGTTCAATGGAAGATAAAAGAAAGGTTGCTTGAGGTTCCTCTCGTCTAGAGATCAGGAGCAAAGGAAGCTTAGTCATGGGATAAGGACCCTTCAGCACTGGTAACCCTTTATCAATCATGCATGGAGTGGCTGATGAGTGCTGAGCTAAAGATATTTGAAGAAATAAAGGAAGGATGAATTTCTTCCATAGCTTTTATTTACCTACCCCCCCTGCATCTTCAAAAAGCAAAGCAAAGGGTTCTGCTTATATACCGCCCCATAGATCTTAGAGCACTCTCTGGGTGGTTTACAATTTAATTACGGAGGCTACACATTGCCCCCCACTGTGAGCGGGGTACTTATTTTACCGACCTCAATAGGATGGAAGGCTAAGTGAACCTTGAACCAGATACCTGGGATTGAACCCCAGGTCATGAGCAGTTTTGGCTGCAGTACAGCAGTTTAACCACTGTACCACGAGGCTCCACAAGCTTGCCATAGCAATGTTTTGGAAGGCATACGGCACCCACCCACCTCCTCTGCAAAACTGTCCTTTATTTCTAGAGTACTACAAAAAGAAAAATCTCAGAATGTTTCTCTGCAAAATATCTTCTGAGGAAGTTTGGCTGGGAATTTGTCTTTCTTCAGAATCCAGGGCTTCCAAAAGTATTGGTACATTTTTTGCCATCATTATGAATACCTTTTTTCTTATATTGATAAAATACCAATTGTGCACTGTCAAGTCAATTCCAGGTAGACAATACTCAGAACTAGTTTACCATTCCCTTCTTCTGGGGACATCCTGGGACTGTGCTGCTTACTCAAGGCTACACAGACCAGTTGTATTCCTGGGTCAAACAATGGGAACTAAACTCTTAACATCTAGTCAACTCTACCCGGATTTGAAGGTGATTAAACTTAATTTATGTTGCTGTTCAGCCTTCCTGAATGTTGCTTGTCACAATGACCTCCCAAGTCAAGAGCCAAATGTCTGGAGTTTCTCAAAGTAGTACCAAAACAAAACTGAGGTAGCCAGGCAGCTCTGCCTAAATTACTTATATGAGGATGGTGATTTTTTAAAAAAATATCAGTAATTGCTTATTAGTACTGATCTCTTTAATACCTTTTTCTCTGTTAAGCCCTCTACACCTTGTTTAACGCAATTTTTGCTCCACGAAAGGAAATCATTGGAAATGGATGCCCCTGTTTAGGATTCCCCCGCCCCCACAATAGGAAGTGCTGCTCCCATGTGTGCATGCTGTGCGTAGCGTTTCTGGAACTGGGGCATCCATTTCCAATGATTTCCTTCTGTGCACAGCATGCACAGGGGCGGCACTTTGTACCGTTCCACTTTTTGACAGCCACGTTGGGGCAGGCGCCGAAAAACCCAACACAGCAAAGCAGGGGGAAACCTTTTCACTTTGCTGAGTTCAGCTTTTTGACAGCTACGAAAGCCCAACACAGCAACAGGTTCGACTTTTTGACATTCACTTCGTTCCTCTCTCCTACCCCACCCCACCCCCGTTCGATGCCCGCTGGGGGAAAGGAAGCGTTGCATCAAGTGCCCAAAAGTTTCCCCACATTGCTGGGTTCAGCTTTCGGGTGCCTGATTCATCACTTCCTTTCTCCCCGCTGGACACCCAGCAGGGGAACTGAAGCGAATGTCAAAAAGCCGAACTGTTCTACATTTTGGGAGGGGGCAGGGGAGGTTTCCGTTTTGCATGCCTCTTTGACATTCACTCCCTATGCAGTAGTTATGCCTTTAAAGCGCACCTTATAAAGAGTTTTGAACAGATAAAATACTTTTTCTGAATTGGAATGGATTAATAGGTTTTCAATGGATTCGTATGGGAAATCATATTTCACTTTACAATTTTTTGTAATACAAAACGTCCTTGAGAACGCATTAATTACTGAACACGAGGTACCACTGTATATGGAGGAAGATGTTGGGTGAAGCTCAAGGAAAAGATGAATCCAGCACCATGCCATAATGTGTCTTAAATTTTCCCCAAAGTTTTATCTCTCCATGAAAGAGGCTCCTCATTTTTAGCCTTAGAATTTCTTTTAGTTATACTTCTGAGCTTTCTGTAACAGTGAAAGATAGCTTATGGTGCCTTGTTCATGGTTTTCTTTAGGGATGGACTGTTTGTTTTGGACAGAGCAGGTTCCGAAACAACCCACGCAAGCCCAGGTGCTGTTCAGAAGCCTCCGAAATGCAAACAGCCAATCACTTATCTTCCTGCACAGTTAGATTGGGCTAAAGTCTAACCAGGAAAAAATCTCCTGACATCATCTGTCCTTCTCCCTGGCACTGGCCAATCAGGAGCTGTGCAAGGAAACTCATCATCCTGTCTCCATGTATGATTGGCCAGCACCAGGGAGAAGGACAGATGACGTCAGGAGACTTCTTCCTAGTTGGACTTTAGCCCGATACTACCATGCAGGAAGGTAAGTGATTGGATGCTTTCATTTCGGAGGCTTCCCAACAGCACCTGGGCTTGCGTGGGTCATTTCGGAACATGCTGCTTCTGAAACGAACAGCCCATCCCTAATTTTCTTTTTATTAAGCATGATCACTCTGCTGCTTCCATACCACCTCTCTCAAAAAGGCCCTTTCCAATGCTGGCTTGTCTAGTGCCAGGACCGCTTTGCCCCACATGGGCGAATTACCACGAGACCCACAATTCCGCAGAAGATTGCAAGGTGCACAAGGGGGCAGAGTGAGGCTTACCTTTATAGTGGGGCCTCACCTCCCGCAGGGACTGTTTCTTCCCGAACCAACAACCCACCCACCTGCACCTATTGTCAAACCAGTGTGGCAGTTTGTGGTCGCCAAAAGGAGCCGGATGGGAATTTTTGCCTTGACCACTAGATTGGCCAAAGAGGGTGAGGATTTTTCTCCTATCCCACACTGGCTAAGGCGCTGTGGCTTTGGCCACATGGACAGTCAGGGCGGGGAATGGAAGCATCCGGTGAGTTCCTAAATGGTAACAAGTTATACCCCTCCAACACCACGTCTCGGCAGAACCTGTGATCACACAGCTGGGGCAAGGAGCCCTTCATAAACATAATGGGGCTGGGACCAGCCATGTGATGGCACCCAGGCCACCATGGAGGGGGTTGAAGAGTATCACTTCAGCTGGCCAAGGGGTGCTGCTATGGGATGGTGCCCCCGTGGAACCACAGAACTCGCCTGCCTATGGATGCTGTTGGGCGAGGTCCCCTGTAGACCTCAGGGCCAACGGTTCCCCACCTCTTCTACTGCCCCCTCATTGCTATGTTGTGCATCATGCCCAGTAAAGCGTGGCCTGATTTCAACCCAAGCTATGGTCTCACATACTTGTTTTGCCCTGGTGGTGGTGGTGGGGTTTAAAGAGCTGTGGAGTTACCACTCAGTAACACTGCGAATGAGAAAGATCTTGGAATCGTTGTAGGTCATAAGCTGAATAAGTGCCAACAGTTATTCTATGATTCAATGACATCTTCTCTTGGACCTTAACTGAAGTTTTAAGGTCCAAGAGAGGATGGACACTCACACATTCATTTCCTTGGTCACCTCTTGACTGACACAGGAACCCTAAACCTCACACATGAGGATTTCTCTAAACTTTGAGAAAGGAATGCATTATTCTGTCAAATTAATTGAGAAGGGTTCAAATTCTCTCTAGAAATGTTGCCAGCACAGCACTATTTCAGGCATAAGTATGATGCAGCCTTCTTCTCTGACCTTCAGGGTGGCTTGCTTCATGTGTGCCCCAAATACCTGTTTTCTATCTACAATGAAAGTACAAAACCTGGAAATACCAGAATTCATTGCTATTAGTAATGTGCTTTTGCCTTCCAACATCTTAAATAAATGTGACAGATAAAGGTGCATACAATACCTTTCAGAACTATGGTCCACTGAATTCATGTCACCAGGAGAAATTCTGAACTCACTGATTCGGATTCTCTCTTCATACTGAACTTCAACTGAATAGTAGACATACACTTTACCATTAAATTTGAATTTAGGATGGAAGACAATACCTAGAAAACCTCTTTCATCTCCTTCCCAAGGTGAAGTAAGTACAGCTTCACTGATGTTCAGAAATGGTTTTTCAAGCCGTGACCTATCTGGAAGGTAAGTCCAGACTAATCCGACTTGTTCAGCAATGAAGAATCTGTGGGTCCCATCATTCGCATGTACCATCGCAACTGGATTCCTAAGTCCATTGGCAACTTCCATTAAGCACAACTGCAAGCATCCTTCCGAATCAGCAGTCACCAAGCCAAGGTTTTGATTAAGATGCTCATTGGCTAGCAGGTGAGGGAAACAGTAGTCAATATCGTCCAAGGACAAATAACGGCAAAACTTTGCCACGTTGTTCTCCAAGGACAGTAACTCTTCATCCGAAGTGAGGTAGCGGAACATGGACCTGCACTTTTGCCACACTTGTGCACAGTAATCCCGACAAAGTCCTGGCAGAGTTCTCTCTGGGGTAGAAGGGTCTTCGGCATCATACAGGTGAGCAGCATAAGGGGAACATTCCTACAGGTAAAGCAAAAGCTGGCATCAGTTGTTGCTCTGCACGACACCATTAGTCAAAAACAAACTCTGCTTTACCAACTACAGGCAAAACAAGGCATGCCCACAAAAGTATCTCTTTTGTTCTAGGCCCAAAGCAACATTCACAAAACAGAACAGTTCTGAGCTAGACCCATCATGTAGCCCAAATTAGTATCCAGCAACCTCTATGCTTTCACTTTTGGGGGAATCGTGTTTTGTTCAGTAAGAACTCAAGGAATGGTATCAGGAGACAGATATCTAGTCTCATGCGCTCCCAGAGGCATTTGGTGGGGCCACTGTGAGATACAGGAAGCTGGACTAGATGGGCCTTTGGCCTGATGCAGCATGGCTCTTCTTATGTTCTTATAGGTTCTTATACAAGACATTATTTATATATTTTATGATTCAAAAGCTTCAAGCATCAAAATATTTTAAAGTTGCAACTCCATACAGTCTGTGCTTGGGTTTGTAACCCTATATCATACTGTGTGATAAAACCAAGACCAAGGATGGTGGCATCTTGACAGGGTCTTCTGGACTCATTTATCCACAGGGTCCCTTCCCGCTCTGCAATTCTAAGGTTACGATTATGGACTTACTAGTATGTTATCACCCTCATGGAAGCATTAGGGACTACTACTGTAATCTCAAATGGCTGACAATGCACATCAAATTATCGTCCTGTACACAAAAACAAAATGAAGAGACTAGGACTCAGGGCAATGGTTTTAAACTACAGCAAAAGAGATTCCATTTGAATATTAGGAAGAACTTCCTGACAGTTAGAGCTGTTCGGCAGTAGAATATGCTGCCACGGAGGGTGGTGGAGTCTTTTAAGCAGAGCTTAGATGGCCATATGTTGGAAATACTGTGATGGGGGTTCCTGCATGGCAGGGGGTTGGACTGGATGCCCCTTGAGGTCTCTTCCAACTCTATTATTCTATGATTCTATGTATCAAGTTACTTAGCTTTTTCCACTGAATTTTTTGCAATTGCAGCTGAAAGCTGGTGTTAACGCAGCAGCAGGATGTAAGCATTTGAGCCAAGTGCTTAGTCACAAGAGATAAAACAGATGTTACTAAAACAGTGGAGAAGAGCACACTCAGTAATTGCTTTGTCAGGTATAAAGCTTCAGTGGGATTTTCTACATGCCATCCAATAATCCTGTATTTTGTTGTGATTGGTTTCAGTACAGGGCTGTTTGTGTTTTAAGGCAAGAGAACGTCATTTCCTCCTGTCAGAAATGCTTTAGGGAGCATAGCACTGTAATCTGTTGCAGTTCAAATGACATTAGAACCCTTAGCTGGAAGTAGTTTGATAACTACTGATTTTCACAAAACCTTCTTGAGACCATTGGGAATTTATCGCTCCAATACCCAGAATGGTGACTACTAACCCATTTTTTTCTCAATTTTTCCAATTCAGGATTTAATTTCAATTTAGGTGTACATAAAAACTTTACAGTTCTTTCCTCAAGACAAAAATCACAAGAGAAAAAAGAACAAAAAAGGAGTACAAGATGACTTCTCTAGCAACACTTCAAATTACAATACAATCTTTATTTATAGTCACAGACCCAACAAAACACTTCAAGTTAACTATCAGGAGCATAGAAAAGCACACAGTTAGACAAAACAGCAGCAGCAGCAACCAAGGGTCTTAAAAATGTAGTTTTACAGCATGAGCTTTTGGGCACTAGAGCTCACTTCAAGTTATCATCCCTTCCCATCTGCTGTGCACAACACAAGTATGAGCTCAGCTCAGGCCACATATGGTTTAGATAGAAGGATCAGATGTACTCAATCCAAACATGATGCTGTAATAAAAAAGAGAGGCTATACAGATGTGTTCAAAGAAGAAGGGGAGGGGGAACCCAGGCAACGAACAAGCCATGTCGATAAAATACACTGCACATGTTCTAAGATTTTCAAAGTAAGTTTGTTAAGCAAAAATCATCAAGGAAATCTAAAATTCTGAAGGCTGTATATATATTATGTTTATTTACTTTCGAACTTCCATTTTTCATATTTTTAAGAAAGAGGAGGGAGAATGATGAAAACCTGTCCTTGAGCACTGGAAACCATACTAAGATTTCACAAGAAACCTTGCAGACATTTCCCCAGGTAAGAGAAATGGTTGCCTTCCAGATGTCCTTGAACTACAAGTCTCGTCATCCTACATTTGTCATTTGTCCAAGGTGAGAGGGGTGAATGGGATTTGTAGTTCACAGGCTGCAACACAGCAACTTCCAAGAAGTTTTGAAGAAAAGTGATCTTTAAAAAAAATTAAGCACAGACACTGACATTTGTGTACAATATTAAGTTCCATGCTGCGGGTGTGTATTAGGACTAAAAACAGCTTCTTCAAACTGCAAAGACATAATCCAGCATTGATACTAAAGGAAAAAAAAGCAATCAGCACTTGCTTCATAAAGAATATGCTTGCTTGCAATCAACTGAAGAATCACATCTGTTTTATTCACTGCAATTTGACGTTCTTAGTCTTACTGTTGGCTGAGCCTACACATGCAGCTGGGCCAGCTGAGGACAAGAAAGCTCATAAAATGTAAAGTCTCTCAGGAAACAGAAGAAAAACTCTCAAAACATAGCACTTAACAGAATGGTTTCAGTCTGTATGGGCACTTAGTCAAGAGACCCACCATGTGGTTAGAACTGGAAAAAGTGATTCAAGGACTTAATTTGATTAGCTAGGATGATTCATAGAAGTAAATTGCTACAATTCTGCTCCAAACCTGGCCTGACCCTACAAGAATAGGAAATAAATAAAAAGAGCAACAGAGGCCACAGTAAACTCTTTGTGTGTGTGTGTGTGTGTGTGTGTGTGTGTGTGTGTGTGTGTGTGTAGAAGTATGTGTTATGTCGTTACAGTCGTGACCGTCTCTTCATGACTCCATATCCATGGAGTTTTCTTGGCAGGAATACTGGAGTGGTTTGCCAGTTCCTACTCCAGGCGCCTACAGCACCTGGTATTCCTTGGTGGTCTCCCATCCAAGTACTAACCAGGGCCAACCCTGCTTAGCTTCTGAAATCAGGCGAGATCGGATATGCTTAGGGCATCTAAGTATAGAAGTATACCTGACCTTGAATGTGTGTTTTAAGAAAGGCCTGGTTCACATATGCATCCACATCATCTGATAACTCAACACTGGGCGACTGGTAGCCGGAGGCATCTAAAGTCTCTCTAGAAAAAGATTGCCGAATCTGGTGGGCTTTTATAAGCACTCAGGAAGAGTCACTGAAGTTGCCTTGGCTAACTGGCAAGGTGCTGGATGTGTGCTGGGCACCTCTCACATTAGTACCTTTTGCCATCCATCTTGCTTATAAGTAGATCGGCAATAGGATTCTGCCCATGGATATGATATGAAAATTGTCTCTACAAGAAAGAAAGAAAGAAAGAAAGAAAGAAAGAAAGAAAGAAAGAAAGAAAGAAAGAAAGAAAGAAAGAAAGAAAGAAAGAAAGAAAGAAAGTCTCCTTGGTCTTTGTAGAAAATCCCCCCAAAACCCAAGGATGGATCACAAAAATAGTAAAAACAGACCAGTCTTCAAGTTTAGCAAACTCTTTCTAGTGGGGTACTGCAGAACCTGGTGGTCAAGGGGGGGAGCCCAAAATTTATTCTGGACTGATGATGCAGTGTCAGGATCTCTGTAATGGCCCCAGATGGACATGCTTAACTTGCTGCATCAGCTTAAGGTGTCAGCTTCTTTCTCAAGAAATGTAGGATAACTTGTTCTACATCTATAAATACACGTGGCTGCCTAGGATTACTGCATTGCCCCTATCTTATGCCAAAACACATAATGCCTGTTTCCTTGGAAGCATAAGGCACAGAGACATGGCAATCCCAAATACAGAAGATATGTATTTGTCCTCCTTGTATCTGAAGAACTGGATTTTGATCCACAAAAGTGCTTTGGAAATTCCCATATCAGAATAGTTTGGTCTTGTATTTAGTTGACACGTTAGGCATAACATGTCAACTTGAGCAAAATTAAGAGAACTGTCTATTGGTTATCTGGAAGTTGAGTCATGGCTACTGGACTTCTTGGATGAACAGCGAAACGTTTCTGTCTCTCAAAAAGAAGTCCAGTAGCCATGACTCAACTTCCAGATAAACTCACCTGGATGACTGAGAATCTTCACAGACATATGTCTATTGGTTAGAAATAAGCAAATGAGTCCTTGATTTTTCACCCTTGTTCTTTATTTTGTTTGAGGATCTCATAGGCTTTTTCATGGCAGGAGGTTGGACTAGACAGCTCTTGAGGTCTCTTCCAACTCTATGAATCTATGATTCCTGTTCCATCATGGAAAATTGGCCAGATGGTCTGCACAGTTTGCAACCAGTGTAGAAAGATTGACCACCTCTCAAGGAGAACTGCTTCCCCTCAACTAAACTTAGCATTCTGTAGGATATTCACTTCTTGCAACACTCAGTAACCAAAGCATTACTAGGAGAAACCACATTGCCCCGTGACCATTCATTCTCAGCTACTGCCAGCAGCGCTGAGCTAAGCAGACATGGCAATATGATTGATGATTCACTCCATTCCAAAAGAGAAACAATGTCAAGTGATAAACCACAACTTAATATAGGAAAAGATGGAATTTGGAGTATTCACACTGATATACAAAGACGCTTGTCAAAATAATATGACTAATGAATACATTTGGAGGAAAATTGCCATCTGTGAATCGGAGAGGCAAAACCTAAATCTGCTGAACAGAACTCTATAAATTATTCATCTGCTATAAGATGCACACATAAACGTAACGGATGCCTGAAAGAGGAAAGCACAAGGCTTCTGTTCCGTTTACTCCATCGCTGTGGATGCCGTTTCTTGAGACACAAGAAGAGTAACGCAGCAAATGCCATGACGTATTACCAGTGGTGCAGAGGTAAATTTTGAAATACAGGTGCTCATCCTAACAATATCTGCAGCTCTGGTCTCAAGAACAGAAACTGCTGCAGTTCCACCACAAGCAGGTCAATTCTAAAACTAATGGGTTAGCATTATGGCAGGAAGGGTGTTATGTCCCATCAGGCTGCAAACAGAGTTTTAGAGGTATGAGGTGATCCTTTGGTTTACCATTGCTATTTCCCGTTGAGTCTCTAGGGCAGAGCAGGGATCAGAACTCAGGTTCTCTGAGTCCTAATACAGAAGTCTGCTCACCGCACGGCACTGCTCACAGCCATCGATTGTTGCAGAGAAAAATCAGTTCTTCCTGAGCTACAGTAAAGACTGCATTTCAGGTGAAAGAGAAAAAAAGGCAAGTCTGAGAGAGAATGGCAGCAGACTTTCTCACGGCGGATTCGAGGTGTTTATTAGGAAAAGACGTCTTTTACAGTCACGTGGTAGCGTGCCGAAAAAGGCACTTTACCTGTCCTCTCGTCCTTAATAATAAAAAGTAACCTTTAATGTCCACAGCAAAGAAGAGATGCTGTTTAAAGGCGCCTCTGTAAGCCTTGGAGAATCATAGATTCATAGAGTTGGAAGAGACCTCAAGGGCCATCCAGTCCAGCCCCCTGCCATGCAGGAACCCCATCACAGTATTTCCGAGAGATGGCCATTCAGCCTCTGCTTAAAAACCTCCAAAGAAGGAGACTCCACCACCCTTTTTGGCAAAATATTCCACTGCCGAACAGCTCTAACTGTCATGAAGTTCTTCCTGATACTCAAATGGAATCTCTTTTCCTGTAGTTTGAAACCATTGCCCGAGTCCTAGGGCATTTATACACGACCCCTAAACTCCGGGGCAAATGGCTCCCAGCTCCGGAGCTTAAAAATGTTTCCCCACCAGCTCCGGAGTTTACAGGAAATTAAGTGTGACCACGCCCACTTTAGCGCATCCCAGCGCACCTTTCAAGTACCTGCTCTCTGGAGGTGAAAATTCTTTGATGCGGTGTAACGATAGTGAGTGCAGGGCTCTCCTCGCTTTTGTTTGTTGTTTTTTGGCTCCCGCCCCTTTAAGAGCTACTTAAGAGACTGGAATGTTGCTGCAGCAAGAGCAAGAGGCAGAACGGAGGTGAGCCACGTCTCTTTTCTTCCTGTTTTTTCTCCCTCCCCTCATGCAGCCAGCAGCCAGGAGTGCGGAAGGGGTGGGAACGCAGGAACAGCGACAAACCCCTAAGATCTCTGGTCCGAATTTAGGTGGCCAGCGGATCTTAGGGGTCATGTGAAAAGGCCCCTAGTCTCTGAAGCCATGGAAAACAAACCTGTTCCCTCTTCAATATGACATCCTTTCAAATATTTAAACATAGCTATCATATCCCCCCTCAGCCTTCTTTTTGAAAGGCTAAACATTCCCAGTTCCCTAAGACGTTCCTCATAAGACATTTCCTCCAGACCCTCAACCATCCTGGTCGCCCTCCTCTGCACCCGCTCAAGGTTGTCAACATCCTTTTTAAATTGAGGCGCAGAGAACTGGACACAGTACTCCAGGTGGGGTCTGACCAGAGAAGAATAGTGTGGTACTATCACTTCCCTTGATCTAGACCAGGGGTCCTCAACGTTTTTAAACAGCGGGCCGGTCCACCCCCCCTCAGACACCACTGGGGGCTGGACCACAGGGGAGGGAGGGGCAAGTGGGGCCACCACCACCCCACGATCAGCCCATGATCAGTGCATCTCCGGGCCCCCCGCAAATGCCTCCTGCTCCAGGTTGTGCCACTCCTGGGATGCCTCTGCTGCGCCTCCTCCTCCTCCTCCTCCTCATACAGTGGCAGCGGCCAGAGCAGCTCTCCTTCCTTCCTTCCTTCCTTCCTTCCTTCCTTCCTTCCTTCCTTCCTTCCTTCATTGCATCAGGAAGGAGGTGGCAACCCAGGCAAGCTTAGGCCCCTCATCACCTTCTAGGCAGCCACTCAGGATGAGGAGCAGCAGCCGCAGCAAGGCTGGCACCACTGCACACAGATCCAGCTGTGCACCCTGGCCATCATGCCCTTGCCGCGCCCGGGAGGGAAAGCTGCCTTCTCTCTTGGCCCAGCCCGGCCGGGCCTGACTTGATGCACCACAAGTGAGGGAGGGAACGAGCAAGGGCTGGGAACTGCCTCAGCAATAGAAGCAGCTGTGGAGGCTGGCTTGCTTGCGAAGCAAGGTGGGAGGTGGGGGGGTCTGCAATTGGTCCCGGGGGCCGGATTCAGGGCCCTGAGGGGCCGCATCTGGCCCCCGGGCCTTAGGTTGAGGACCCCTGATCTAGACACTACGGTTCTGTTGATGCAACCAAGAATCACATTGGCTTTCCTGGCTGCCGCATCACACTGCTGACTCATGTTCAATTTGTGGTCCACAAGACTCCAAAATCCCTTTCTCAGGTACTATTCTCCAGCCATGTATTCCCCCATCCTATATCTGTGCAATTCATTCTTTTTACCTAGATGAAGCACCCTCAGCAGTGGTTCCAAGAAAAAGTGCTAAGGGGGAGTGGTCACCCCTTTCTGAATGAAAAGGCAACTAGCCATTAGGACATCAAAAAAGAAGTGCCTATAACCGTAGAAAAAGGTGTCCAAAAGCAAATGTGGGATGATGACCTTTATTGATCCTGCTATTCAAACCATTGCAGTGCTTGGATCCTATCAGCTCAGCCCCAATGTAGCACTGCTGATTACATACATTTCCATTGATAGATACACTTAAAAAATTTGATGTAAGACAGTGCGACCACAGAGAATTTTGTCCCAGTCCAACCTCTCTCTATAGCACCCTGGAATTTAAATTGCTGCTGTCATTAACAGAGAAATAATCATAGAAAGATGAGCTTCAAGCATCCACACATCAAATAGTTCACCTCCCCATTTATCCTTCTCTGTCATTATCACCACC
The DNA here is from genome assembly GCA_029282475.1 of Phrynocephalus forsythii. Taxonomy (NCBI): domain Eukaryota; kingdom Metazoa; phylum Chordata; class Lepidosauria; order Squamata; family Agamidae; genus Phrynocephalus; species Phrynocephalus forsythii. The sequence continues at coordinate 187,615,130 of JAPFRF010000001.1, read as the reverse complement.
TTCTTACACACCGCTTTCACCAGCATTCAAATCCCTTCTCTCTTTTTTAAACTTTTAGCAAGTGAAATGGCACTGAATTGACAATACATAGGAAGCATTTGAATTAGCACTGCATCAGTTTAGCAATATAGGTCAAAGAGGAGATAAGGAGAAGATGTGGTACCCAGCCTAACCAATAGGTATTACAGCAAGGGAAGGAGAACAGCACTCATATATCCTTGACTAATGTGGCTATATATTGGGCATGGAGCACACATCTTCATCTGCCCCAAAGAGTATACTGCTAAACTGAGATAATTTATTTTTAAATACAAATTACAAATTGTATTGCAGCTGTAGTCCTTGCAAGGGTGAGCAGAATGCAACCAAAAGGAATAGGGTTCACACCCACACCACTCTGTGCATCGCATGAGGATGTTCAACAACAGCCCCCAAGGACTGATAGAAGTGATCGGAAACACCAAAAGAAACACAACAGAATGCAAATGGAAACACTTCCCGAAAAGTCTGTGAAGATTCTCAGTCATCCAGGTGAGTTTATCTGGAAGTTGAGTCACGGCTACTGGACTTCTTTTTGATGAAGCTGTTTGGATGAACAGCGAAACGTTTCTATCTCTCACAAAGAAGTCCAGTAGCCATGACTCAACTTCCAGACTTCCCGAAAAGGTGCAAAGATGATGCATATTTATGTGAAAAGATTGGATCTACTTGCAATTGGTGTCAATAAATATCAAAAGGAACCATGAAAAACATAGCACAAACACTTGTCTGTTGCTCCCTAACTGTGCCTCATCTGTATGTGCAGCAACCAATACACTGTGGGATTCTAACTCAAGGCATTCTGTACTTTTTTGGCTTTAGTTGTGATGTTTACAATGGATGTGACTTTGACTCTTTGTTCAGGCCAAATACACATCCCTAAGTTATGCAACTTTCATATCCAGTACAGGCATTCTATTTGCATGCTCTTTATACTTGGGGGGTGGGGGTGGGGGAGTTAATCTGTATTAGGCTGTGTAGAAAATGACAAAGAATCTCGGGTCACCTTAAAAAGTGACAAGTTTTATTTAGTACACAATTTTATCAACTTCAGCTCACTGGTTTGGGATGAAATGGGTTGCAGTTCATGAGAGCTTGCGAACAATAAAACACATCAGTTTTCAAAATGCCTTTAGCATTTGAGCAAACACAAGTCATACATTAATCCAACTATGAAATGAAGTGAGAGTAACTAATATACCAGCATGCAGCTGGCAGCATTTTTGAAGGAAATACCTCTGTTCCCTTTTACAGTGAACACTCATTTGGCAAAAATCCTGCAAAGGAACCGGGATGCAGGCAGGATTTTCAAAAAGCCCTAAAATATCTGCAACATTTTTACAGAGATTCCTACATGCTATTAAGAGCTGGCATTGCCATTTTGGCAAAATGGCAAATACCATGTGCAAAAAGACCTAGCAGGGAATGAGAATCATGGTTGTCTGTAAAAAATGAGTAACAGAAAGCACATTCATTTAGCTGGTTTTTGTGGCTTAGGAAAAACTGACAAGACACCAGTATGAATCCACGGAGTAAAAATGAGGTTGGTTTCACAAGGCAAGCACAGTGGTACCTTGTATAAAGGAAATAATTTGTTCCAAATGAAATTATGTTAAGCAAATTTTCCTTTATACAAATTTCCCATAGGAATGCATTGAAAACGGAGTAATCCCATTTTTATGTTGTACGAATTCTCCCCATTGGCGATTATGTTAAGCAAATTTCCCCTATATCCCGAATTTTTTATGTTGTACAGATTTTATGTTATACAAGCTGTTTGTTATACAAGGGTCCACTGTAGACTGTGTGATAGCTCTCTCTCTCTCTCTCTCTCTCTCTCTCTCTCTCTCTCTTACTCACTCACTCACTCACTCTCAAGCCTTCACATTTCAGAGGAAACGGAAGTGTGGTGCTTGACTTAATGCAGGGGTGTCCAAACTTTTTGCAAGGAGGGCCAGATTTGGTGAGGTGAAAATGGGTGGGGGCCAACCATTCAACTATTTATTAGTTATTTTTGTATGAGTGTTTTATGTAGTATTTTTATATTATTGTATTTTGTTAGGTTTTGATTGGTTTAGGCCGGGGGTCGGCAACCCGCGGCTCCGGAGCCGCATGCGGCTCTTTGGAACCTTTGCCGCGGCTCCGGGAGGTGGCGGGCTGGCCGGCATGCAAATAGCGGCCCCGGGGCAGCCAACGGGGAGGCGCGGGGCCGGGGAGCGGCGCGGCGATTGGCCGGGGAGGCGGGGAGCCGGCAAAGCGAGTGGGTTCAGGTGCCCCCTCGCGGCTGAGGCGTCGGCCTGAGAGCGGAGGCTGGCGGGCGGGCGGGATGTGCCTCAGGAGCGGCAGCGATGGCGGCGGGGCAGGACCACGGCCGAACTTAGGCACCGGGAAGGAACCCCCGGCGCCCACCCCACCCCCACCCACCCGTGGGCCGTGGCCGGCGGAGCGGCCGCGATGGGCTCCACCGAGGAGCTGCTGCTGCTGCCCGCCGAGTGTTTCTGCCCACCAAGGGCGTGGGAGCGGGAGAAGCCGGCGCCATCGCCGTCCCTCTTGGAAGGGAGGACGGGAGCGCGGCGGCACCGGCGGCGGCAGCAGCAGCAGCAGCAGCCGCAGACGGCGCCCCGGAAGTCCCGGGCGAGCGAGAAGAACAGCCGCCGCACCAGCAGCAGCAAGAGGAGCGGCGGCGGCGGCGGCAGCGGTGGGGCGGGACCGCGGCGAGGCACCGGGAAGGAACCCCCGAGATGGCGGCGGTGGCGGCGGCGGCTTTGGGAGCGCTGCTGCTGCTGCTGCTGGACGGCTCCGGCGGCTTGGCTTTGGGTTGGCGCCTGCTGGCGCTGCTGCTGGTGGTGGCTCGTCGCCCTCACGGGGTGGCCTGAGGGGCCGGCCTGGCCGACAACGTGGTCTGGGCCGTGAACGCTGGCGGGGAGGCCCACGTCAACGTCCACGGCATCCACTTCCGGAAGGACCCGCTAAGGACGGGTGGGGCGAGGTGAGGACTTCCGGGGTGGCGGCGAGGGCGAGTGGAACTCCCTGCCACAAGATGCGCCCTTGGCGGGGCCCTTCCTTTGGAGCGGGGGAGGGGCAGCGGCGCCCACACCCCACCCCCATCCACCCACTCACAAAGAGGCCCCCATGCTCCACTCTCATGGTCCTGCTCAGGGGGGGCCTCCAGGGGCGGTGGGACTACAAAGCCCACAAGCCTTCCACCCCACCCTCCTTGGCTGTGGCAGATGGAAGTGGTGCTGCTGCTACCCCAAGATCCAGAGGGCCCCCTCTGTGCCTCACGCTGAGTGCAAGGAAAGGGAGAAAGGAAGAGTGAGGGAATCTGGAGCCACTTGTTTCTGTAGATTGCAATGTTGGTGATTTACACACACACACACACACACACACACACATTTTGATTTAGTGGGGTTGCTCTGGTCTTCTCCCGACACGCCCCCCCCTGCAGAAATACAGTGGTACCTCGTATAAAGGAATTAATTCGCTCCAAATGAAATTATGTTCAGCAAATTTTACTTTATACAAATTTCCCATAGGACTGCATTGAAAATAGAGTGATCCCATTTTTATGTTGTAGAGGTGATTATGTTAAGCAAATTTCCCCTATCTCCAGAATATTTTATGTTGTACAGATTTTATATTATACAAACTGTTTGTTATACAAGGGTCCACTGTATATAAATAAGCAGCCATGGCTCCACAGAGAAGACAGTAGGTTCAGAAGAGTGTTAGCATTAAGGTAAGAAACAATATATGCAGTGTTATATTTGTTTTAAATGTTGCAATGGTTTTGCGGCTCCCAGGTGTTTTTTTTTTTCCGTCGGAAACGGGTCCAAGTGGCTCTTTATATCTTAAAGGTTGCAGACCCCTGGTTTAGGCTGTGGGGGTTTTTATATTTGGGGAGTCACCTTTGGGTGACGTCTGTACACCGCCCTGAGTTCCCTATGGGGAAAATCGGGCAGTTAATAAGTGTAATAAATAAATAAATAAATAAATAAATAAATAAATAAATAAATAAATAAATAAATAAACAAATAAATAAATTTGGCCCCCGGGTCGGACTTTGGACAAGTCTCTATAACATGGAAGGACGTGGGCAGGATGCTGCAGCAAGGGAGCCAGGGGGTGGACAGGTTGGTCAGGTGGCGGGGGTGGACAGAGGCAGGGAGGGCAGGCAAACCGTAAAACTGCAAGCTGGGGAGGGGCCAGCTGGCGGGGATGTGTGACAGGCTGAGCCGGAGGGGAGAAGAGGCCGCGGGCTGCTCACAATTTGAAAATGGGCCACATTTAGCCCCCAAGCCTGACTTTGGACATGTCTGACTTAATACATAGGTATAACAGGGAGAGAAAGAGAATAGAATGCCACGTGTTCTTAACTGCCCTGCCTACATGTTGGGATGCAGCACAAACCTTCATGGACCCCACTGTGTGCACCCAACAGGATGCTGGTGAGAGCTGGACCCTCTCTTTGCAAATCCCGTGAGAAGGAAAATGAATTTTTTATTTATTTACTTTACTTTAGAGTATTTTTACCCCACCTTTCTCCTTGGAAAAGGACCTAAGGTGGGCTAGTTGTATTTAAAAAATGAAGACACCAGGGAGAGGTAGGGAATACAATACATTCACACTTTGATGATAAATTTGGTGAAGAGGAACAACATATAGGATAATGAGTCAACATTCCCCTCCGCTAACAAACCTGGGAGGTCTTAGAGAGGATTGACCTATCTGGTCATGGATCTATCCAGTTCGTGAGGCTGTGCATTTCTGGCTTCCCAAAACTGTTCAGCTAATGAATGGCAAGCAGGATTTTAGACTTGGGTCCAATCCAGCAGGGCATCTCTTATACCAATGATGGCGAACCTTTTAGAAACCATGTGCCCAAACTACGATTCAAAACCCACTAATTTTTCACAAAGTGCCAATACAGCAATTTAACCTGAATCCAGGTGGCTGTGAAGAGGCGATGTTGGCTGCCCAAAGAAAAGGGCTTCAAGTGTCACCTTTGGCACCCGTGCCATAGGTTCGCCAACACTGTCTTATGCTGTATTCTTTGAAGAGAGAGATCATTCAATCCTGAACAACAGTGGGAATGCTGCTTTCCATTTGTCTGCATTTGTACCATTAAAAAAACTTAGTGGGTTGTTGCATTGTGTTACTTTTCAGAGCACACAGGTGTGTAAAGATGCTCATTTCAGATTTTCTCACCCCAAGTTTGGGCCATTTTAATTATTTTGGATTTTTAAAATGAACCAAGGACCTAAGAAGTAATTTTTAAAAAAGCAACCAGCATTCCATCTATGTAACAAGTCACTCTTTTTTATCTATGTGTGGCCTCTCTTGCAATCAAGGGATACGAGTTATAAAAGCAAAAAGAAAAGAAAACTTCTCACCTCACTGCTCTTTCACCTGACCCTCCAATAATAACCACCTGCTTAAGATTACCTGCAAATGGCATTGCAGGCGGATATCCACAAAGTGGATAGAGGGATGCTTTTCTCCCTCTCACAAAATACCAGAACTAGGAGACATCCATTCAAATTGAGGGCTGGGAGAGTGAGAAGACAAAAGAAAAAAAATTTTACACAGTGTGTTGTTAGTCTGTGGAACTCCCTGTCACAGGGAGGCATCTGGCCTGGATGCCTTCAAAAGGGGATTGGACAGATTCCTGGAGGAAGTCCATCAAAGGTTACAAACCATGGAGGACATGAGTAACCTCCAGGCTTAAAACCAGGGTACTTCAAGGGCCAGATGCAGGTGAATGGTATCAGGAGACAGATATCTAGTCTCGTGTGCTCCCAGACACATTTGGTGGGGCCACTGTGAGATACAGGAAGCTGGACTAGATGGGCCATTGGCCTGATCCAGCATGGCTCTTCTTATGTTCTTATGTTCTTATGAGAGACATCCTGCCTACCTCTCCAACCGAGAGGTTTTCCTTAGGCATCCATAATGATAGCCGTTGATACCCTTGTTCTCCATGAACTTGTCCAATCCTTTCTTAAAATTGTCAAGGCTGACAGCTGTCACCACTTCTTCTGGCAGGGAGTTCCACAGACCAGTGATCCTTTGGAGGAACAAGTACTTTCTCTTATTTGTTTGAGATCTAGACCCAAAAGTTTCATGGAGTGCCCCCTAGTTCTAGTGTTGTGCGATAGGGAAAACCGATTTTCCTTATCTACTTTGTCTACACCCAATGTATGATTTTATAAACTTCAATCAGGTCACCTCTTAGGCACTGTAGTTCAAGAGTGAAGAGGCCCAGCTGTTGTAGCCTCAGATGGCAAGGAAGGTGTTCCAGTCCCCTAATCTTCTGCACTTTTTCCATTTCCATGATATCCTTCTGGAGGTATAGCATCCAGAATTGTACACAATGTTCCAGATGGGGCCTCACCATAGATTTATAGAGGCAAAATGACACTCGCTGACTTATTTCCTATACCTTTCCTAATGATCCCTAGCACTGAGTTTGCTTTTCTCACTGCTGCGGAACACTGGGTTGACACCTTCATTGAGCTGTGTCCACCAGGACACCAAGGCCCCTTTCCTGGTTTGTTGCAGAGAGTTCAGATCCCATCAGTTTATAAATGTAGTTGGGTTTTTTGTTTGTTTGTTTGTTTTTTGCCCCAACGTGCATCACTCTGCACTTACTAATGTTGACTGGGGAAGGTGGGTGTTGTAGTAGTCCGAAGCATAAACGTGCCCAAGCTGTGAAAACAAGGGGCCAACTTGGCACACATTGAAGGCTGAGCACCGTGAGGATGGCAGTAGCCGGGGAGCCCCGCTACCCATCCCACCCACCCACCCCCCGACCCCACCCGCCACCCGGGGCTCACCTGGCACAGCAGGTCCTGCAGGTGGCCGGCGCAGGCGGCGTAAGGCGGCCTGGTCGAGGTGCCCGCTGACGCGATAGTAGCGCTCCAGGAGGGCGGAGTCGCGCGTCGCGTCGCAGCAGCCGAAATCGGAGTATTGGACGCAGAAGGCGAGCGCGCGCAAAGGCTTGAAAGGCGGCTTGAAGTCCAGGCACTGCGGGTGCCCCGACGCCGCGCCCAGCCAGAGCAGCGCGCCGAGCAGGGCTGAGGGGAGCCCGGGGCGGCGGCGGCGGCGGCGGCAGGGCTCCGGTGGCCACCTCATGCTTTGTTGTTCCCACCTCAGGGAGAAGGGCGCCTGTTGCGTGCCGGCCACGGGCAGCTCCCCGGCACTCTCTCGGGCATGACTGGGGCCGCGGAAGCCTCCCAGCCGCGCCTTCGGTCCGAGGCAGCGCTTGGAGCGGGCTCGGTCCTCAGGCGCGCCGCCTCCAAGGTTCCTCCGGGGCGCTTCACCAGACGGAGCCAAAGGCAGCGGCCGGGCTTGCGAGAGAGAGAGAGAGAGGAGAAGGCGGCGACCGGGCCGTGCTGAGGGCGGAGGAGGGGGACGCGGGACGGGCACCGCCGCCCTTTTCTCTCCACTAAAGCTCGAGGGGAAATTGTTGAGGAAAGCGCGGCGTGGAGCGCCCCGCCGACCCCGAAGCCCACCCCTTTACTTGCGCTCCGAAGCGCCTCCGCCTCAAAAGCGGCGCAGGGAAGCGGAGGCGCCGCCTTCCCCCGGGCCTTCTCGGGGCGTGTAAACACTCGCTGGAGCTGCGCCCGACAAGCTTGCGGAGCGCCAGGGAAGGAGGCGCAGGCTGACGCGGAGGGACCCGGCAGAGCCAAGAGCAACCCCGAGGCGCGGGCACGAGCCCACATGCGATCGAAAAGCAATTATTTTTATTTCATTTTATGTTTGCGTTCCGAAGAAAAGGAAGTGAAACCAAAACTTACAAAAAAACCAAAAGTTGCAGTCTGTTAGCCAGATCGGTGGTATATTACATACATACATACATACATACATACATACATACATACATACATACATACATACATACATACATACATACAAACATACATACATACATACATACATACAGTGGTACCTTGTATAAAGGAATTAATTCGTTCCAAATGAAATTCTGTTAAGCAATTTTCCTTTATACAAATTTCCCATAGGAATGCATTGAAAACAGAGTGATTCCATTTTTATGTTGTACAGATTCGTCCCATAGACGTTTCTGTTAAGCAAATTTCCCCTATCTCTGGAATTTTTATGTTGTACAAATTTTAAGTTATACAAACGTTTGTTATACAAGGGTCCACTGTATTTCATTTTATGTTTCGGTTCCATAGAAAAAGAAGAAAAGGAAGCAAAACCAAAACTTACCAAAAAAACCCCAAAGTTGCAGTCTGTTAGCCAGATCGGTGGTATATTACATACATACATGCATGCATGCATACACACACACACACACACACAGAGATAGATACAGTGGTACCTTGTATAAAGGAATTAATTCGTTCCAAATGAAATTCTGTTAAGTGAATTTTCCTTTATAGGCGATTCTGTTAAGCAAATTTCCCCTATCTCCGGAATTTTTTGTTGTACAAATTTTATGTTATACAAAATCTCCCAGCTAGCCAAATATAGTTAGATGATTCTGGGAATTGTGAGCCAAAAACTTCCTTGAGCAAGATCTTCTTCTTCTAAAAAATCTCATACTCATCTATTAGTTACAGTTACATCCTACCCTTCATCCATTTAGATCAAGTTGTCATACCCGGCTTGCCTTATTTTCATAATAAATTTGTGAAGCAGTTCGGATGGAGATTGAGCTGCCAAAGGCCACCCAGTGAGTTCACAGCTGGATGGGACTGGAATCTGGATCTCCCAAGTCCAGCATTCTAACCACTGCATCACACCAGCTCATTTTATTTATTAATTAATTTATTTAATTTAATTTAATTTAAGACAAAGAGCCAGTGTGTGCAGTCTCATTCTCCATGGACAACTGACTGCATACAAAGTTTCCCCTGCTTTCATGGGGGAGGGGGGTCTCCCCCTTCAATTTCATAACCCCTGGCAGAGGTCTACACTCTGAGTGCTCTTATTATTGTATATATCTGTATGTAATTTTTTTCATTTAATGTGAGGGACTATTTTTGCGGATCCTGGTTCAGCTGTTCCATTTGCAGTACTGCAACATATGGTCTGTGGATCATGGTAAATTTGGCTATGGAAAATTTCTGTAGTGCCCCCTCTTTCCTTGATGCCCCTAAGCACATGCTTATTGTGCCTAGTGGTTAATCCACCCCTGCTTCCCATCCAGCCAGGCCACTCTGACCAATTCACAACATAATCAAGCAGAAACATCATTACAGGTATAAAATAAAATTCACCCTATAAGGCATCATAAAATATAACAACAATAAATAATTACAGTACATGTTAAAACATTAGATATTTGAATATTTAGAATGGTAGTATGGTTGTCTCAAGCCTAGTAATTTCAGTAGGTTTCGATGGATGTAAATGCCTGTCCAAATGACCATGTTTTTAGAGATATTAACAGCAAGGGGGGGCAGGTGGATGTGTGTGTGTGTGTGTGTGTGTGTGTGTGTGTGTGTGTGTGTGTGTGTGTGTGTGTGTGTGTGTGTGTGTGTGTGTGTGTGTGTGTGTGTGTTAGATGATTTCATAATCTGAATGCGACCACCAAGAAGGCCTGGCTGCTAATCCTTTCCTTCTGGGCTTCTCTTGGGCTCAGCACCCTCAAACATCCTGCCTGGGATGAACATGTAGAACAAGCAGTTCTTACTGGAAGAAGGAGTTCTGCTAGGTCTTAAGGTTGGTGGAACACCATTTTATTATGGTTTAAGGAGTACTAGGATTTTTAACTTTTGCAATTTTTTTAAAAAGGCACCAAAAGTCCTAAGGGGATCATTTTCAGTTTTAAAAAAACTTTCTAAACTAAGAACTTTTATGCATGGGCAGGGCATGGGAGTGAGCACATCCTACCCTAAGGTCCAGGATGTCTGTGTGTGTAGCCTTCAGAGGCTGGCATTTGCCCACCCCTGTGTTGCAGGCTTGGAAGTTAAGGGACAGAAACAGCTACTGTTGACCGGGCATAATATCTAAAGGTTGTTCCAGCACCTGATGCTAAACACTCCATAAATGCCCCTCTGTCCACTGGCAATGAAAATACAGAGTAGTATATTAAATGGTTAGTCCTTTACCACCCTTTCATGACACACACACTTCATTCCTTGTGGTGATAACTGCTTGACTCTACTGCGCTGTGGCTTCTAATGATCTGGAAGACTGTGTGGTCTGTTTATCCAGGAACTAGGTCCTGTCCACTTGGAACAGTAATCTGGCCTCGCCACAGGCTGACCAAAAAGACAGGTGGAGCTTTCATCACCCAGATGGATGGAATAACATCACCAGCATTCAGTTTGTAGCAGCATCATTACTAGAGATAACAGGCCTCTTTTTGGTCCTTTTGAATTCCTACTGTAAATGGTTGCTCCCCTCTGCTGCTGGTGAGAGAAAGAACTGCACCACCTGATCCAAGAGGAATATCAAAGTGCCCTCGAGAAAAGCACTAGTTCCATTGTAGAAGCATTGTTTATATGCAGGTCTCAGTCTGAGTCCAGGTGATATTGGGAAGGACTCCCAGGATGAAAGCCTGGAAGACTACTGTCAGCAACAGCAAGACAGTAGTGAGCAAAGTCAAGTAACAGATTGTCCAATAGAAACAGTTGACTCAGATTTTACAGAGCAGTGAGTCCGCTCCTGGTTTTAGTGCACACTTTATTGGAACTGTCCATGGTACCTAACCCTATCCCCACAATAGGTCCAGCACCTAGGATTCACTCTCCCAGAAAACTGGAGTCATCAAGATAATGCTGTATGACCTCAGCATGCAGTCAGAAAGGTGCACATTTCTCGACTGGCATCCATGTAGAAACACTGATGTATTTTATGTGTATTTTTGTGTGTCACGAGGTATCATAAAGTGTGTGTAAACAGAAGAGAAAATAATAACCCACTCCAGAATCTAGTTCTCAGACGTGGGAGAAATGATAGCACATCAGTGTCTGGGCAACCTTATTTTAGACTGCCTATAAGAGCTCTGGATTATGTACCGTGTTTCCCCCAAAATAAGACAGTGTCTTATATTAATTTTTGCTCTCAAAGATGCTAGGTCTTATTTTCAGGGGATGTATTATTTTTCCACGAAGAAGAGTAGGGTACACATTTATTATCTTATTATCGGGAGGCCTTATTTTTTGGGGAGATGCCTTATATTTCAGGGAGAGGCAAAACTGTAAATAGGTCTTATTTTCAGGGGATGTCTTATTTTCGGTGAAACAGGGTTCTCATAGAATTGGCCACTGTTTGTGGACTTCTTGTAGACATTGGGTTAGTTGCTGTGTGAACTAGATAGAACTTTGACCTGATCCAGCAGCTAGCTGCTTGCCTTCTGAATGCAACAGACCAGCACACAGGCAGCTAAATGTTTGAGAGAAAAGTTCAAACCTATTAATTCACATTATTCTTTTATAGGGGAGGAAGATTATTATTATTACAATTATTGGGGACGGAGGAATAACATGATCTGCAATTACAGCTCCAAATGGCCATCCAGGGGGAAAAGTACAGTAGTTCAGCAGAATGTTAAGGAACCTTGTATTCAGCCAAGTGAAGGACCAGAAAGCCACAGACAGCAATAAATGGAAGCAATAAACCATAATCAGTCTGATGGCTCAGGGCTGCAGCAAAGATGCATACAAATGATTCACGCCTTTCCCTTCCGAGTTATTTTTGTTTCCTGAAGGAGAGCTTGATTGCATGTCAACTGGAATACCAAGTGCCACTGCTGCTAATGGAGTAGTTTACAAAATAATTGATACTCCACTCTATGGTATGACTTAGGGCAATTTTTTGGTCCCGAAGCATTTAAAATCCCTGATACAGGGAAGGGGGGGGGAATAAACATTTGGGAGGTTGATATTTGGTTTTAATTTTTTTTAAATTCCATCATTAATTTTTCATTGGGGATCAAATGGTTTTGAAAATCTGCACATATTTTCGACCTGTGGAAAACACTCCCTATGCAAGATATATTGGGAAAGAGCCCTTTTCTCTTATTCCATTTCCAATTGCCACGCAGCTCTTTGCAGATCTAAAGTCACGCTGCTATCTGTTCAGAAACTTCCAACAGGTCCAGAATGTTGTAGCCAAATGGCTACCTGGCACTGGCTGGTTACAGGTGTCCTCCTGTTCCACCAGCATCCCTGGCTACTGGTCTGTTTCTGGGCACAATTCAAAGTGCTGATTTTAACATATAAAGCCCTAGACAGCTTGGGTCCAAGCTTATCTCAAGGGCCACATCTCCCTTTATGAACCTGCTGGAGTGTTAAAATAATCAAGGGAGGCCTTTTTCCTCTACTGACCGCCACCCTCAGAGGTGTGTTTGGTGGGTATGCAGGAGAGGATCTTTTCTGGCACTGCTCTCAGGCTCTGGAACTCGATCCCATAGGAGGTTAGGCTGGCCCCATCCTCTCAGTTCAGGCAGGCTTTCTCTTAGGGCCTTTTCACACGACCCCTAAGATCCGCTGGCCACTTAAATTCGGACCAGAGATCTTAGGGGTTTGTTGCTCTTCCTTCCTCCCCACCACTCCGCACCTGTCTGCTGAGGGGAGGGAGGAAGAAAGTGGGGGGAAAATGCAGACTCACCTCAGAGAAGCTGCTGGAGCTCCATCCTGTTGATTCCTTCTCTTTTGTTTGCTTTTTTTTCCTCCCGCCCCTTCTCTTAAAGGAGCGGGAGGCAAAAAACAAACAAACAGAAGCCAGGAGAGCCCCGCACTGACCAGATTAAATCCGGACCTGGCGATTTTCACCCTCCTCGAGCAGGTACAGTGGAACCTTGACTTACGTCATTAATCCGTTCCAGTGGTCTAGACTTAAGTCAAACATGACTTAAGTCAAACGAACGTTTCCCATAGAAAGTAATGGGAAAGCAGATTAATCCGTTCCAGATGATGAAAAAGACCCCCGAAAACAGCAATTTAACACAAATTTGACTGGGATAGGAGATTCCTTCTGGGGATGTAAATGAAATGTCTCTTCAAAGAGAGGAAGAGGCAGTGGAATTATAGTCCACAAGTTATATGCCTCCACTTTTTAATGTTCATAGCAACAATGTCTAACATTTAAGTTTTACTGATTTTTAACCTGACGTTCCAAGTTCTGAACAAATCTATGCTTACCATTAGAGTCCCGCAACTTTACAGCTCCCCAACTAAAATGCTTCTATTGTGGACCAGACTTCTGCAGCCAGATTTTTTACAAGACTGAGCCGACTGTCTAACCAGCGAGGCCAGCCCCAAGCTCCCGGCCCTTCTTCTCCTCCGGCAGCAGCGCCGGCTTCGGTGAGGCCGAGGACCAGCTCCAGGTGCTCTGAGCTGGCCTCGCCGAAGCCGCTGCTGCTGGAGGAGGGGAAGAAGGCAGGAGTAGTTTGGAGGCGGCAGCCGCGATGCTGGGTTGTGGCTGCCGCCCAATTCCGGTGCCTTGCGCCGGGGCTCCGAGATGTAAGTCAAATCCTGCGACTCAAGTCAAACAGGCCCCTTCTTGCTGCAAGTCAAATATGATGCAAGTCAAGCAGTATGTAAGTCAAGGTTCCACTGTACAAGAAAAGTGTGCTGGGACGTGCTTAGGTGGGCGTGGTCGCACTTAATTTCCTGCAAACTCCGGAGCTGGTGGGGAAACCATTGTAAGCTCCGGAGCTCGCAGCCATTTGCTGCGGCGTTTAGGGGTCGTGTACAAAGGCTCTTAGTGACTGGCTGCCTAAGAAGGAGTTTTAAAATCGTTGATAGTGTTTTGTTACTTTCAATCTGTTTTAATCATGCTTTTATTTAACATTCTTAAAACAATTCAGAAGTGACAAATTTGCAGCATGCCTCTCTTCCCAGAACGTTTCCACTGCCATCCAGATGTGAGGAATTAGATCAGACATGTCCAAAGTCAAGCCCGGGGGCCAAATGCAGCCCGTTTTCAAATTTTGAACAGCCTGCAGCCTCTTCTTCCCACCGCCTCAGCCTGTCACGCATCCCCGCCAGCTGGCCCCTCTCCATACCGGATGGAGGCGTCAGCTTGCAGTTTTAAGGTTTGCCTGCCCTCCCTGCCTCTGTCCATCCCCCCAGCCACCTGCCTAGCCTACCTGCCCCCAGCTCCATTGCTACAGCACCCTCCCTGCCTCCTTGCGTGTCCTAGAAACTTGTCCAAAGTCTGGCCAAGGGGCCAAATGCGACTGGATGGTTGTCCGCCACACATTTTTACCTCACCAAATCTGGCCCTCCTTGCAAAAAGTTTGGTCTCCCCTGAATTAGATGAAGTAGGCCAGAGTGATTTTTCAGTCCAGATGGGTGGGACATAAATGCAAAAATGTTAAACAAATGTGGGAGTGTATTTTCACCAAAGAAGAAGGAAACAGCGGTTGGTGGCCCAGTTGGTGGCTCCACTGAAAGAAAAGGATCAATACAGTCATTAGTGACTGTCAAAGGCTGTTAGTATCATGCTGGCAAGTCCTTTAGAGCCTCTGGTTAGAAATATAATCTGTACTATTGTTGCATGGATGATTTCCTATTTATTTATTTATTTATTTATTTATTTATTTATTTATTTATTTATTTATTTGTCAGTCAATCTTGTATCCTGCCCATCTTCCCAGTGGAAACTCTGGGCGGCTTACAACAATAAAAACAGGTAATAAAAACACAAACAGAAAGGCAGACCCAAGCATAGTTTATGCAGGGGGACAAGGTGGCGGCAAGACCCATGCATAGTAGAGCAAAGGGGGGACTAACTGGAAAGGTCACCAAACGCCTCCCTGAAGAGGTGGGTCTTCAAGGCCTTCTTGAAGGCGGGCAGGGACTCTGTCAGGCGCAGGTCACTAGGGAGATGATTCCAAAGCATAGGGCCCACCACAGAGAAGGCGTGGTCTTGCGTACGCGATTTCCACGCCTCTCTGGGTGTGGCCACCCTCAGTGAGCGCGCCTGCGCCAGTCTCGTGGGTCTGGACCCAGTTGACCTTTGAGAGATACGCTCTGCCAGGTACTCTGGTCCCAGGCCGTGGAAGGCTTTGAAAGTCAAAACTAGGACCTTGAACCTGATCCGGAGGAAAACGGGGAGCCAATGCAAAAGAGCCAGGACTGGGGTGATGTGCTCGTATCTACGGGCACCCACCACCAGCCTGGCCACTGCATTTTGCACCCGCTGTAACCTCCGGACCAGGGTCAAGGGCAACCCCACGTAGAGGGCATTGCAGTAGTCGATCCTCGAGATCACCAGGGCCTGCACTACTGTCCTCAGGGAGGATTGCTCTGAAGAAGGATTGAGGAGAAAGGGAGGTTCATAGAACTGAACTTGGGTGGTCATCACTTCAGTGGTATGGAGTTTAGATCTGCAGTTGACACACCTTTGTACTAGCTACCAGAAATCATTGTGAGTCCTGAAAAGTATTCTAGTGTGTGGTGTGTGTAAATCTACTCACTGTACTTTTTTGGATGGGGGTGTGTTTGAAAAAGAGCCTTTGATGGTGATAGCAACATGTGGGAAAGAAGCCATGGTAGAAAGAGGTCATTAAGGTACCCAACCCTATAGGGCTTTAATGATTACAGTGGTCCCCACATTGTGCCCCAAATATCATGGTCTGCGCTTTGGTGATGGCAGCCCTCAGAAGGCCTCCGGTGGGAGGGATGGACTTATGGGCGGAGGAGGAGAAGCGGCCACAGTCAA
Organism: Phrynocephalus forsythii; assembly: GCA_029282475.1. Lineage (NCBI taxonomy): Eukaryota > Metazoa > Chordata > Lepidosauria > Squamata > Agamidae > Phrynocephalus > Phrynocephalus forsythii. The sequence goes on along the minus strand of JAPFRF010000001.1, from coordinate 187,599,443 downwards.
CCAGCCTGCCAACCATCAGCAGCCACTGACTGTCTTTCCCCTCACCCACCCACTTGCTCGTTTGCTGGCCGGCCTGCTGGAGGGAGTCACCAGTTGGACAGACTGGAGCGCCTTCCTACGTGCCTTCTCCTCAGCCGGGGCAGTGGTGGCTGCTTCTCTGTTCTCCCTCCTTTTCTTGCCCTTACTTCTTTTGCCTCACCTGCCTTTCCCCTCACCCGGGGGCATGCTCACTTGCCAGCCAGCTTTCTGGCATGGCAACGTGGCTGGGAACAGACCCCTTTCCCTCAGCCAGCTGAGGAGAAAGAAGGAAGGGCGAGGGCTGGACCCAGCTGCAGCTGCAGTGGAGGCCTCTGGACCCAGCCCGATGTGTGGATGCTGTCACTGCTACGGTTTCTGCATATCATGGATTTTCATTTATCATGGGTGGTTCAGAAACCTAAACCCCATAATAAATGGGGTGCTACTTTATTGTATAAACATAAAAATATCATATTTATTCTCTCAAATTGATATTATATTTATCATTCAAATTGAGGGTTGGGAGAATGAGAACAGACAAAAGAAAATGTTTTTTCATCCAGAATGTTGTTAGTATGTGGAACTCCCTGCCACAGGATGTGGTGATGGCATCTGGCCTGGATGCCTTCAAAAGGGGATTGGACAGATTCCTGGAGGAAAAGTCCATCAAAGGTTACAAACCATGGTGGATATGAGTAATCTCCAGGCTTAAAACCAGGGTACTTCAAGGGCCAGATGCAGGGGAGTCGTATCAGGAGACAGATACCTAGTCTCTTGCGCTCCCAGACGCATTTGGTGGGGCCACTGTGAGATACAGAAAGCTGGACTAGATGGACCTTTGGCCTGATCCAGCACGGCTCTTCTTAAGTTATTATGTTCTTATCATAGAATCATAGAGTTGGAAGAGATCTCAAGGGCCATCTAGTCCAACCCTCTGCCATGCAGGAACCCCATCACAATATTTCCGACAGATGGCCATCCAGCCCCTGCTTAAAAACCTCCAAAGAAGGAGACTCCACCACCCTCCATGGCAGCATATTCCACTGCCATACAGCTCTAACTGTCATGAAGTTCTTCCTAATGTTCGAATGGAATCTCTTTTCCTGTAGTTTGAAACCATTGCCCCGAGTCCTAGTCTTATCTATGTCCAGTATAGAATCATAGAATAACTGAGTTGGAAAGGACTTATGATGCCACTGAGTCCAGCCCCCATTAAATGGTTTTAAACCATCTAACTCCTGAAATTTGTGTAGTTATAGCGCACCTACACTGAGAGATCTCTGACAAGGTTTCACTTCAAACCACTAAAGCTTCTTAGGGATTCTCTCATGCAAACCCAAAGTTGGCTTTCCTGTCAGCTGCCCAGATAAGAGTAAGTACAGCTCCATTCAAAATATTTTCCATTGCTCTTCTTACTTTTAAAAAATAAATTTAATAAAATTATAAACAATGAGCCTTCAAGTATCACAGGTGCTTGGAACAAAGCATATTGTAACAGATGCTTCCATCCTTCATCCTTTGTTTAAAAACAAAAAGCCTTGAGTAACATCCATTACTGCTCTTCAGTAGCTGAACAATAGAGTATATGGCTGATAAAAGCAAGCCAAAACCTGCACAAAAGCTTCCATAAAATATTCAATGGGGGAGTGTTTTACTACAGTTACACAAAAGGCCAAAACAAATACAAAGCGCTTTTGCACAATGCAAATTAATTACATACTTCCTGACTTAACAAGATATTGTACTGGCACTGCAGAAAGGATGTTTTTTTTATTAGCCAACTAATCCACACATCAGAAATATTTGTCTTGATTTTGATTCAGCCCTATTGATAGAAAATGAAACAAGATTGGCTTTAACCAGGGTTATGCCAAGGTAACTTTTTCCAGAGTAATGCCTGTATTGGCTTAGCTTTGTGGATTTAGCAAAATGTTTTTTGTTTATTTGTTTCATGCTGAATAAAAGCAAGTGATGAGAAACATCAAGTTAGATGACATGGATGGGTCCTTTCTTGGGTGAAAGGTGGGGTACAAACGTTTTAAATAAATTGCATGATGAGGAATTTATTTATTTATTTATTTATTTATTTATTTATTTATTTTTTATTTTTTTTATTTTTTTTTACCCATCTTCCAAAGGAACTACCACCCATCTTCCAAAGGAACACGGGAACCAATTCAGCAACAGCAATTCACTAACAGCAATTCACAGCTGTGGGTTGCACTGTTCCATTGATACTGGCATAAATAGACAATAGGATTCCGTCAATGGAGTTCAGTGAAACTTATTCCCATATAAATGGGTATAAAATTACTCAGATGTGGTTTACCATTCCCTTTTTCTGGGGCATCCTGAAACATTGAAGCTTCTCCAAGGCCACACAGGCTGGCTTTTCTGGGATGCATAGCAGGAAACTGAACTCACAACTTCAGTCACAGATATTTCTAGCCAGCTCAGGAGGTAAGTGAGCCTTGACATAGATCTGTAGAGACTGGGTCATTTTCTGAAGTAGAATATTTGCAGTTAGAAAAATACAGTAATATGAAGGAAAGCAGAAACCCGCAGAAATATCTCAGAAATAGTTATAGATATTTACGGGGGTAACTTATAGACTTGGCTTAGCAGGCATGTTATCGAAACATTTGAGAAGACTGCTCCCCTGCCTAGTCACAGGCCATCTAGGGGTGTATGAAAGCTCAAATGCCTTATAAAAAGCTAAAGCAGACTAAATGCCAAGCGAGGAAGCATAAGTCTTCTAAGAGTATACTGAAGATTATAAGCAAACACAGTTTTATCTCCTGCACGCAGACAAGAAAATAATGTGCATGGGCACATGAGTGAGCACACCTACATCCATGTCATCCAAATCAGCCTTGATCATTGAACAGATTGCATCTTTGTCACAGCATCTGTGAGGAAGCTGAAACAGAGCCAAGGACAGTCCTTCACAATATTGTGGATGCTTTCTTGTAACTTAGCCACGCCAAGCAGCTACAAAGGATTCCACTATGAATCATTCATTAGGTTGGACATTCCCCCCACCACCTAAGATGCTTTATTATTGGACAGCCTTCAAAGCAATAGGCTGTGCGCAGCTAATGGCAAGAGTTTTGTTTTCCTGAAAGTTCTTGGACGGCTGTAAAGTTTCAAAGAAATTGACAGCTAAAATAAACATCCAGCTGCTGAAATAGACTAACTCTTATGTGTTGGTCATCACTGAGCTGTATTAAAGACATTGACTAAGAACAACCATGGTTGGATTTATTTACTTCCTCGTGGCAAATGAAACAGCCCTATTTAGAAGTTTCTCTACTGGCTTTGGTTCTATTTTGCACCACCATCATCATTTTAAAGTTGCAGAGCTAGAAGAAAACACTATAAATTATCGAGCCCAGATCCTATCAAGAAGGCACAAAGGAGAATCAAACTCCAGACCTCTGACTTTGCACCCAAACCACTGAGCTATACTGTATTTGAAACCATTCTTTATGTTTCTTTTTAATTTAATTTTTGTATTATAGTTGTTCGATGGTGTTGATTTTTCTTTTCTTTTGTTTATTTGTTTCTATTGATAGCTGTGTGGTTTGGTTTTCTGGCCTCAGAACCAGAAGCTGGGAGTTTCATTCCCCATTGTTCCTTCTAAAGAAGAGCCAGCCTGTGTAGCCTTGGTTAAGCAGCAAGCTCCAGAATGGGCCCAGAAGAAGGGAATGGTAAGCCATGTCTATGCATTTACTACCTGGAAAAGATCCCCATAAGTCATAATTGACTTGACTGCGTGCCATTTATTGATATAACTCTTTTACTCCAAATAGCTCAAGGGAGCAGCAAACATGGACTTCCCTCCCCATTTTCGCCTTGGCAACAATGCTTTGAAGTACATCAGACCAATGGTGCCTAGCCAAGAGTTATCTAATCAGCTTTATGGCTGAATCGGGAAATGAAGCCAGGTCTACTCAGTTCTAGCACAACACTTTGAACCTCTGCATCTTGCTGGCTGTCACATTTTTATTACTATTTTAGGAATTGTAGGAATTGTATATGGGGAAACATGGATTTTTTTATTGTATAGTATCACATCATACTTCACATCGTATCATATTGCATCTTATGTCAAATTATCACATTATAGTATATTAGGCGATTGACAGCTTCTGTTATGTGTGATGGAGAGTAGAAGGTTGCCTTCTTCCTGGGACTGCATGGGATTCACTATTTATATAAGAATTTTTCTAATGTATTGATTAAGATTTGAAGTGAGCAGCTTGATTGAATATATCATTTCAGAAATAGATGTGCAGGACTAGCAAGGAGAATTTTAAAGGGCAAACTTGATATTGGTAATGGTAGTGGCATTTTATAAATGTTTAACCCATTGGTTCCCAGCCTGGGTGTCAGGACCCCTTTGGTGGTCAAAGGACCATTTCACAGGGGTCGCCATGAGCCAGTGAAGAAAAAGGCACAAACGGCTTGGGTCTGGAGGAGGGGGGGAGGAAGGGGGAAGGAGAGAATTACAGCTTGATAGGTTGGAGGGGATGTCAGTCAATGGCACCGGAGGCTACGATTGGCTGAGGGTGCTTGTAGAAGGAAGTTCTCTATGTCACCTGGGGCAGTGGCCTGCTAAAGGGGGCTTGTGGCCTCTTCCAAGCAGGGCAAGGGGGTCACCACAACATGAGGAACTGTTTTAAAGGGTTGCAGCATTAGGAAGGTTGGGAACCACTGGTTTAATCTAATGATAGTTCCATCTTATAAATTTCTAACCTCATATAAGCCCATTGAGTCTGGTGGTACTTGCCCCAAGAAGTTGATAGGATTATGGTCCAGTATTTTGGAAAGTAAACCTCGTGGTTATGATGTGCTATTAAAGTTACCTCCGACTTACAGTGACCCTACATTTTGGAGGGCCTACTTTACTTGACTTACTACTGGATTTCATCAGCTCTGTATCTTTTCTCTTTAACATCTTTTTAACAGCATCAAGAGAAATTGGACAAAGCAGTGGGTAGATATGGGGAGGGTTGTTTTGCCAGTGGAAAACAAGGTCATCTGGAACCATCATTTCCTCCTCAGGAAAAGCCCCTGAATGAAATATGGTGATTTCATGAGAAAGGTTTTTATCTAGAAGCACTTATTGGAAAAATAAAAGAATAAAAAAAGAAGGTTTAATGTGTGAGTCACTTCCCCGAGTGTAAACAACAGCAAAAGAAAACCAGCGGGGAACACAATTATATCTGCAGATGTGTACTGCACATCGGTTTGCAACGCAGTACTTACATGATCAAATAGACTCTCTGTTTATAACCACTTATAACCTTGTGTGATTGCATTGACATTATGTCTTCAATGTTAGTTTCCATCACTCATAACTTTTACATGGATTTTTAACTCTCTCTTTAACTGCTTTCGTTCTCTTGTAGCTTTAATGTTGTCCCTCAATCCCCTGTTCTCAGACTTGAATGTGTCTTAATTGTACTGGACTATATATTATCCCTCATTACTGTAAGCTGCCTTGGGTCCTTCTCCAAGGAGAAAGGGTAAAAATACTCTAAATAAATATAAAAATAAATAAAATCTGTTTCAAAAGGGACTTGTGTGGTTCTGTGTGGGTCATTTCCAGGTAAGCACCCCATGAAACCACTGACAGAAGGTGGTTCAATGAGTTGCTCCAAAAGACATTTAACCATCCATTGCAAACACCTGGATATGGCGGTACGACACACCTCTTTTAACCTGAGTTCTCTTTCACTTTTGCACGCAGGCAGCCGAGCTCATTTGGACCATAATTCACCAGCCCTGTTTTCCTTTGGCTAACCTGTCGGCTTGATCTCCTCAAACCTCCCCCAGCGCCATTTTTATAGTTTAACTCCTCCTCATGGGAAAATATCAAGTTTAGTCACACAGAGAGTACATGAAAGTGAGCCTCTCTCTAGCAACAGCCTCTACAGTTCCACAGCTCTTTGATCTTTCTATGGAAAGACATCACTGTCTCCCTTTATTTTATAGCACAGGGTGATTTAAGAGTTGCCTTTGAGCTCTGTGGCATTATTCTTGTGACAAACAGGAGATATCCTTTCCACAGCTCTCTCAGAGAGAAGAGATGGGTTGATGTCAGCTCCCAGATCATGAATTGTTTTTTTTAATCCAGTGCACAGCAGCCGGCTCTTAAATATCATCCATCAAACCCTGTGTGCTCCTTCAATGAGGCTGTTCTGAGAGATAGTGTTTATTCAGCAATTATTTAGAGGTACACTGCCAGATGGGGGTTGGGGGAAGGGAGATACTATTGTTATTTTATTAATGACAGTAGACAGATCTGAAGGCTGTCTGTGCCAATAAATTCACAAACAGAGAGCTAAAACTGAAGGAAAACGAACATTAGCCATCCAAAGGCTGTAATTGCCTATTAAAAGAAGACTCCTAACCTACATTTCTTCATTGCAAGGGACAGTCTTTCTTTGAAAGAAGGGAAGACTTCAAAAGAATGAGATAATTTGCTTGAGCTCCATCTGCTGGTTTTGTATTAGTCTCCAACTGCATCTGTCTTTTTAACTAGTCAGGAATTAAACACTGAAGAAACAGCATCCTTCAATTGCTTGAGCTGCTTTGTCTTATAAAGGGTCAGGGCATAAAAAGTTACTTTTTATAAAGTGATTGGTCACACAGTTAGTTCCAAGGCTAGAAATAGTAGCTGCCCAGAGACCTCTTGGTAGTGGGGCAGCTAAAAAAATCTTGTCAATAAATAAATACTTACCATTATAGTTACAATTTCTTTTAAAAACCCAATTGCTTTCTACCTTCTTGTTGAGTAACTGGCATAGGTATTGTTGTTGTTACTACAGGGAAGGAAGAAATCAGTTTTTTTATTTTATTTAACAGCATGGGGCAAAATATGGGGCAGCTGTTGAATCATGTGATATTGCTTCTTCACCAATTATTGAAGCTGCACTTCACTATAATTATAAAAGTAGTGTTAAAACCGGGTGGGCACTATGTAACCTGCAGGCCACATATAGCTGCAGGTTGACCCTCTCAGCCAGCTAACAAACCCTGTTATTATTATTCCCCCAAAAGGTGAACATGGTTCTAAAAGTCTCTCTGGCCATGTTTGCCAATTGCTTTGGACCTAGTTTAAGGTAAAGGAAGCCTTTGTTGGAGATAATGTGACTGTCTGTGGTTTTCTATTTTAAAGGCTAAACCATTTTCTCTCAGGCAGGGGGTGTTCCAAGAGGTATACATCTCTAAAGTTACAATTTGCATACCAAATGGAATGAAGTTAAATTCATTATTTTGCAATTGGAAAGTAAACTGCCCAGAGTAGCTTTCAGTTAGATGGTTGCGGTATATAAGTATATAAGTAAGTAAGTAAGTAAGTAAGTAAGTAAGTAAGTAAGTAAGTAAATAAATAATGTCACTACACTTTAGCTACTAGGGAAACTAATTGTTTTCTCTACCTCCAACATCTACAGTAAGTTCCATGTCACACTGGTAGCTGAATCTTACTGTAGCAGCACCCTCTATCACACCTATGGGCAAAAGGCAGCACAGGGTGGTGTAAAATTGTTTGTACAGCCCTTACCATCCCACCATCTGCCATCTGACACAATTGGTTCATTCTACCTAATGGAAGGGTTGACTCTCCAAGATTCACCAGAAATCTCAGGCTTTCCCAATTGGATGCCCACAAGAGGTGTGAGCTTAGAGGCCCTTCTAGGCACTTAAGAAAATGGAGGTGAAACTGAAGTTCTGAATGGCTTTTAGAGAACACACATTCCAGATTATAATTTTTGGAGTTTAAAAAAATATTTACGATCACCCAAAGATCCTTTACACTCAGTAAAGAGGCCTTATAGAATCATACAATCATAGAGTTGGAAGAGACCTCAAGGGCCATCTAGTCCAACCCCCTGCCATGCAGGAGCCCCCATCACAGGACTCCCGACATATGGCCATCCAGCCTCTGCTTAAAAACCTCAAAAGAAGGAGACTCCACCACCCTCCGTGGCAGCATATTCCACTGCTGGACAGCTCTAACTGTCATGAAGTTCTTCCTAATGTTCAAATGGAATCTTTTTTCCTGTAATTTGAAATAACTGCTCCAAGCCCTAGTCTCTAAAGCCATGGAAAACAAACCTGTCCCCTCTTCAATGTCACATTCTTTCAAATATTCAAACATAGGTATCATATCCCCTCTCAGCCTTCTTTTTGTAAGGCTAAGCTTTCCCAGCTGTCTAAGATGCTCCACATAAGAGTTTTCTTCCAGGCTTTTAACCATCTTGGTTGCCCTTCTCTGGAGCCTTGATGTTCTTAATTTCTTGATGTTCTTAATTTCTCAAGTCAACAGAACAGTATTTATTTTGTTTGTCTTAAAACTGTATAGGTAGCCTCTCTGCATGAAGCCCGACAGCCTCCCCCCACAGCGTGGCTAGCAAATAAAACTGTAACCAACAAATCAATGTAGAAATATAAGAATAAAGCAAGGACAACATTAATCTTCCCCTGGTCCATATTATTATTTGTTAGATAAACAAACCAGACCAGGAATGACCATATCTGTTCAAAGTCTGAGCAAAATAACATCCTTTTGACTGCCCAGAAAAAGGCTTTAGGAATGTGGGTCTAGAGCAGTGGTTCCCAATCTTGGGGAATCCAGGCATTTTTGGACTTGAGAGGAAAGCAATTCCATTGCTTAAGTACTGCTACACCCCCAAGCCATTACTAGGCATACTGCTTAAGGTGGCAAGACTCAGGCTTTGGCCCAGAGACTCAGATTTTGTGGTTTATGCTCCAGGACTCAGTGTTTGGTGCTATTGACCTGTCAACTCTGATCTTTGTTGTTGTTTTTTGTTTTTGTTTTTGTTGTTGTTGAGTAGGGTCGATTTGCCCTGACATGCTGCAGGTCACCCAGTGCTCTGTTAAAGATGTCCTAAGTTTGGTTTAGAAAACAGTGATGTTTTCAGTAACATATTTGCTTCCTATCATGCATTAAAGCTTAAGCCAGTTTCTTCTAGAAGACTCTGGGAAACCTAAACCAGTTTCTTCTAGAAGACTCTGGGATGCAGACCTTTGGCAGCACAACTTGTTGCTGTTTTGTATTGTCAGACTTTTGACTTAATGGTGATTGATAGTTGTTGTGAGTTTTTCAGGCTATTTGGACATGTTCTGGAAGTTTTTCTTCCTGACGTTTCAGCAGACTCTGTGGCTGACATCTTCAGAGGGGAATGAGTTCAGGGAACTAGGAGTTCTCTCTGTGCTCTCCTTGCCCTCTGAAGATGCTAGCCACAGAGTCTGGTGAAACGTCAGGAAGAAAAACTTCCGGAACATGGCCAAACAGCCCGAAAAACTCACAACAGCTATCAGATCCCAGCTGTGAAAACCTTTGAGAATACTTTAATGGTGACTCTTTGCCTGCCCTTTTACTAACTTGTCTGGGTCACCTGTGGATGCAACAACTGGCTAATTTAACAAGGTAAACCAACAAGGTAAACCAGTTTTACCTCAAAGAATCAAAAAGGCTCCATTAATTTGTCTGGTTTGAGCAAGCCTCTTTTTTCAACTAAAGCATTCACATGGCATTACTGTAGTTTATATGGTTTGAGGCATATTTTATAAGCACATGGGAGGCAAAAAGGAAGACATAGGTAGAGGTGGAGATATGTCTTTCTTATTACAGTCACACAATTCTTCCACTTCTAATTCACAACACTCTTTGCCCCCTTCAATCTGGCCAGTTAAGGACTTGATAGACATCCTGAAGGAGAAATCAGGTAAACGTGGGTCTCATTCAAAGTATAGCGCAACCTACAGTTCCTACTCTTGTTGTTGTTGTTCAGTCGTTCAGTCGTGTCTGACTCTTCGTGACCCCATGGACCAGAGCTCGCCAGGCCTTCCTATCCTCCACTGCCTCCCGGAGTTTTGTCAAATTCATTTTGGTTGCATCGATGACTGGTATACCAACCATGTCATTCTCTGTCGTCCTCTTTTCCTTTTGCCTTCGATTTTTCCCAGCATCAGGGACTTTTCCAGGAGTCCTCTTCTTCTCATGAGGTGGCCAAAGTACTGGAGCCTCAGCTTCAAAATCTGTCCTTCCAGTGAACATTTGGGGTTGATTTCTTTCAGAATGGATAGGTTTGATCTCCTTGCAGTCAGGGGACTCTCAAGACTCTCCTCCAGCACCACAGAAAAAGCATCAATTCCGGTGATCAGCCTTCTTTATAGTCCAGCTCTCACTTGCATACATCACTACTGGAAAAACCAGCTTTAACCATCCTGACCTTAGTTGGCAAAGTGATGTCTCTGCTCTTTAGGATGCTATCTAGGTTTGCCATTGCTTTCCTCCCAAGAAAGGCGTCTTTTTATTTCGTTGCTGCAGTCGCCATCTGCAGTGAAACAGTCCCAAGAAAATAAACTCTGTCATTGCCTCCATTTCTTCCCCTTCTATTTGCCAGGAGGTGATGGGACCAGTGGCCATGATCTTAGTTTTTTTTTATGTTGAGCTTCAGCCCATTTTTTCACTCTCCTCTTTCACCCTCATTAACAGCTTCTTTAATTCTTCCTCACTCTCTGCTATTAGAGTAGTATCATCTGCGTATCTGAGGTTGTTGATATTTCTTCTGGCAATCTTAATTCCGGCTTGTGATTCATCCAGACCGGCCTTTCTCATGATGTACTCTGCATATAAGTTAAATAGGCAAGGTGACAGTATACAGCCTTGTCGTACTCCTTTCTCAATTCTATTTTTTTAAAGCATTTTTATTAGAAAATTTTAATATACAGAAGAAAATCAAATTCAAAACATTAATAATGCAAAATCAATCTATCACTAAAGTTAGGCTTCCCTCTGTTCTTCACGTGGTTTTAACGTTATTCATCTCCTAGCCTTCCTTTCTAACAAACCCCTTTTATATACTTATAAAAAAGATTCTAAAAGTGAGTAGTAATCCTTCGAGTTCTATCCTAATCCGGTAAGGGTCTTTAATTCCTTACAATAAGTCTCCATGTAGTTCTTAAATTTTTGCCAGTCTTTTTGGAACCTCTGGTTGTCTTGATCCCTCAGTCTGCATGTCAGTCTGGCCATCTCTGCAAAGTCCAATAATTTCGCCCTCCATTCATCCAAAGACGGTATATACGTTGTCTTCCAGTTCTGTGCCAGGAGCATTCGTGCTGCTGCTGTTGCATATAAAAATAGGGTCCTATCTGCTCCTTTAATTTCATTGTCCACCAACCCTAACAAAAAAAATTCAGGTCGTTTTGGGAATGTACACTTTAACATATTTTTGAGTTCATCATATATCAGTGCCCAATACTCTTTCACTTTCTCACAGGTCCACCACATATGTTAAAAGTCACCTTGTTTCTCTTTACATTTCTAACAATGATCATCTTTCATCCTATACATCTTTGCTAATTTCGTTGGAGTAATATACCACCTATACATCATTTTCAACAGATTTTCTTTTATCAAAGTACATGCGGTAAACTTCATGTTCTTTTTCCACAATCTTTCCCACACATCTAACTCAATATTGTGAGCCAGATCCATAGCCCATTTTATCATACATTCTTTGACTTGTTCATCTTTTAGGTTCGACTCCAACAAGAAATTATATAATCTAGTCAACAATTTCTTTTTGGGGCCCATGATTATGGTTTGAAACTTAGATTCCTTCTCTCCAAACCCAGACATCCTTCTATCTTTCTGAAAAATGTCATGTAGCTGATGGTACTGGAACCAACCTGTTAACTTCTCTTTTAACATTTCATAAGACTTCAGTCTAGGACCTTTTTCTGAGAAAAATAACACATCTCCATATGTGATCCCCGCTCCTTCTGTATCTTTCCTCTTGGTCGCCAATGCTTCAATCAGGGATAACCACCTAGGGGTGTGTCTCTCTAATAAAGGTTTCAACCGTTCCCAGACCTGAAATAATGACTTTCTAATTACATGATTCATAAAACTTTTATGTACTTTCACTTTATCATACCAAAGATAAGCGTGCCAACCAAATCTATTATCATGACCTTCTAAATCCAAAAGATCCTCATCAACTAAAGTAATCCAATCTTTTATCCAACCGAGACAGGCCACTTCATAATACAATCTCAGGTCTGGCATGGCAAATCCTCCCCTTTCCTTGGCATCTGTTAATAATTTAAACCTTATTCTAGGTCTTTTACCTTGCCAGACAAATTTAGACAATGTCTTCTGCCATTCCTTAAAATGGCCTATCCCTCTGATTATTGGGATCATTTGAAATAAGAATAACAACCTTGGTAACACGTTCATCTTTATCACCGAAATTCTTCCCATCAACGACAAATTCAATCTATTCCATGTTTCCAAATCTCTCTTAATCGAATTCCACCTTCTCCTCCGGTAATCTATCACCCTCTTTCGATGGTTTCCTGTACCCAAGCTCTTCTCCGTATTTTCTCAGAAATTTGCCTATCTCCAACTCAGATGTTATTTTAAATCTGTTCATTTTGTAAATAAAGGATAGGCCTTCCGGAAACTCCCAACGAAATCTCAGACCATTTCTTCTCAAAGTTTCTGCCAGAGGTTTATAACTTCCTCTTCTTCTCAAGAAATAAAGAGGGATCTCCTTATATATCAAGATCTGTTGTCCTTCAATCACAAATCTGTTATCATAACTGTGTTTCAAAATTCTATCCTTCAGGCCATAGATGTCATTGACACAATAACATCACCTGGTGTCTTCCGCTCTCAACTTCTTAGATCTGACTGCTATCCTAAACACTTGGGAGATTGCACCAGCTACTTCTTCTTCTTGCCACCCAAGCGCAAGTTCAGTTATTACTTTGGCCTTAATATCTTCTCCTTCCTCCCATGGGAAGCGAAGATTCTGTTGCCTTTGCCTCATTTCAAGAAAAGCAAGCTCCTCAGCCAATTTCATTTGTGTAATCTCTACTTCTGACACTCCTTTTCTATTCCTCTCTGTTTCATCTCTGCATTGTTTAACCTCTGTCTGCACTTTCTTCACTTTGACTTCTATACTCTTTGTTTTCACCGTTAAATCCTTCACTTGGGCTGACAGTTCCCCAACTGCCTCTTTAATTTGTTTCTGCATATCTTCCTTTAGTTCTAATAACTTCTTGTCCATACTTTAAGAGCTTTTTCAAATTCTCTCCTTATGTGTATCATTAATCGTTCTCATTCTTTACCCTCCTCTTGTCTGGAATCTCTTCTCTGTGTTAAGGGTGTCATCTTCTTCTTCTCCTTCTCTCCTGCCATCTCAATTTTAATTAACTTCCTTTCCCAATTCTAAACCAGTCAGTTGTTCCATATCCAGTTCTGACGGTTGCTGCTTGTCCCATATATAGATTTCTTAGGAGACAGATAAGGTGGTCAGGCACTCCCATTCCTTTAAGGACTTGCCATAGTTTGTTGTGGTCTACACAGTCGAAGGCTTTGGCATAGTCAATGAAGCAGAAGTAGATGTTTTTCTGGAACTCTCTGGCTTTCTCCATAATCCAGCACATGTTGGCGATTTGATCTCTAGTTCCTCTGCCCCTTCGAAATCCAGCTTGTAGTTCTGGAAGTTCTCTTTCCACATACTGCTGAAGCCTGCCTTGTAGAATTTTGAGCATAACCTTGCTAGCATGTGAAATGAGTGCAGTTCCTACTCTAACCTTTCCCAACTGGCAATCCAGATGTATGAACTGCAGTTTGTCGCACTGAATGCTGGTATACTCATTGACCACACCAGTTCATAGAATCATAGAATCATAGAGTTGGAAGAGACCTCAAGGGCCATCTAGTCCAACCCCCTGCCATGCAGGAACCCTATCACAATATTTCCGACAGATGGGCATCCAGCCTCTGCTTAAAAACCTCCAAAGAAGGAGACTCCACCACCTTTTGTGGCAGCATATTCCACTGCCAAACAGCTCTGACTGTCATGAAGTTCTTCCTAATATTCAGTTAGAGATAATAAGATTTGTAATTTTTTTAAAAGGAAAGAAACATTGGAGAGAAACAGTCTTGAGTATGTATTTAGTTTATTTGATAAAGCCATTGCATTTTGGAGTTATAACCATGTTCCTTGAAGACACACTAACAGAGATTTAGGGCCCTTTTACACGACCCCTAAGATCCGCTGGCCACTTAAATTCGGACCAGAGATCTTAGGGGTTTGTCGCTCTTCCTCTGTCCCCACCCCCTCTGCACTTCCTGGTTGCTGGCTAAGTGAGGGAGGGAGAAAAAAGAAAGAAAAGAATGCCGGTTTACCTCCGTTTTGTTCCCGGCAGCATTCAGATCTCTTAAAATGGCGCAAAAAAAGAACAAACAGAAGCCAGGAGAGCCCCGCACTCACTATCCTTACACCGGATCAAATATTTGTCACATCCAAAAAGCAGGTACCTGAAAGCTGCGCTGGGATGCACTAAAGTGGGCGGGGTCGCACTTAATTTCCTCTTAACTCCGGAGCTGGTGGGTAAACATTTTTAATCTCCAGAGCTGGGAGCCATTTGCCCCGGAGTTTAGGGGTTGTGTATAAACGCCCTTTCATGGGAGATGTTTTCTTCTCGTTGGGCTTTATTAACAAATCACAGGCCCATTTAGTGATTGAATTCTCTTCACATTTTCCTTGTATTTACTAACAGTCCCCTTATTTTCATTCTGGGTGTTGTGATACAACACAAATGGAAGGCGTTGGGTTGGGGGAAGCTGTTCTGGGTATACTTTTGTTCCGATTATTAAATCCAAAGATTAAATAAAAAGGTGAAATTTGGTAGTAAATCCTTAGCATTTGAATAGGGATGGAAGGATGGCTGATGGATGCATTAAATTTGCACAAAATAAATCATTAGCCATTTGACTGCAGGGATGTGCATGTTATAGCAGTTCTACTGTATGGCATGGAGTTGAGAACCTTGACACATGTTGCTATAAAATGAAGGATTTGAAATGTAATAGGTGTCAAGAATTTATTGGAATGAGAAGGTGACCACTGAAGAAGTACCAAAGCAAATAAATGACAATCAAAAAATCATATACTGTAACATCAACAGACACAAAGGTATCAAATATTAGCCATACAATGATAAACATAAAGTATATAGATCATTACAGGAGATCATTCACGATGAAATAAATGGGAAGAGAAGTACATGGAGGAGAAAACGGTCTTGGCTAAGGACCATTCAAAGCCATGATGTCCAGGAAAATAATTACAACAGTAATTCAGGTTTTTTTCCATTTCCCTTGTCTGACTCCACCACATAGTTTAAAGGTCCCCTTTTAACCACATAGTTTGAAACAAAATGTGTCACTAATTAAAGCTTGATAGATTCAAGTGGTTGTCTTAACGTTTCCCTCCACGTATCAATGCATATATTTTCCCTTATTGGCGCATCTCCCAAAACAGGACTAATTCATTAATACTGTGAACAACCCCGGTTAAGGACCTTCCTTCAGAAAGGTCAGGCAGAAGACAGGTTTCCATTTGCTATGGGCGTTTATACACGACCCCTAAACTCCGTCACAAATGGCTCCCAGCTCCGGAGCTTAAAAATGTTTCCCCACCAGCTCCGGAGTTTACAGGCAATTAAGTGCGACCCCGACCACTTTAGCGCGACCCAGCACACTTTTCTTGTACCTTCTCTCTGGAGGTGAAAATTCTTTGATGCAGTGCAACGATAGTGAGTGCAGGGCTCTCCTCACTTCTGTTTGCTGTTTTTTGGCTCCCGCCCCTTTAAGAGCTACTTAAGAGTTACTTAAGAGCTACTGGAATGTTGCCGGGGCAAGAGCCGGCAAGAGCGAGAGGCAGAACGGGAGGTGAGCCACGGTATTTCTTCCTTTTTTTTCTCTCTCCCCTCACGTAGCCAGCAGCCAGGGTGGGAACACAGGAAGAGCGACAAGCCCCTAAGATCTCTGGGGACCAGCGGATCTTAGGGGTCGTGTAAAAGCACCCTATGTCGGAGCAACACTCATTGGCTTTCTGGATGAGCTTGCTAATTGAATTTCTCCTGGTGTTGGAACGGCTTGTTCTTGCTGCTGACATCTGTTCCCCCTGTGGACTGAAGCCTCTAACATGTTTCATATTGACTAGTTAACAGCTGTCATGTGGTTGCAGCATTTTGTCACTGCCAGGTTTGCCTGGATTTGAACCAGGACCTTCAAAATGGATGTTTTCTCAAATACGAATGGGACTTCCATTAAAATACCCTAGTACAACCTGGACATAAGGTTCATTTCCATACAATGTTGTTATGTGCCTTCAAAAGACACTCACTGGCTTTCTGAATGAGCTTGCTAATTGAGTGTTGGTACACAAAACAATGGTCAGGGTTGTTTTTCAACAGATTCTCTAGATATCTATTGTTGGAAAACATGGACGTTGTACTAATATATTACCTATAATGGATCTTGAAAAGAACAGTGTTATTCTAACACCACTGGAGGCTGTCTGTTGGCAAAATGGACAGTAAACACCATGTGCCATAATAAAAGCATGATAAAATCCATCCTTTAGGTGTGCTAAAACTCTTAGTTGCTTCTCCTCTAAGAAAAAGAGGAAGACAAAATTTCTTTCACAATGGTATCAGCATGTGAAATAGTATCCAGGTTTTACTGAACCTTCTGCATGCATTCCCGAAATTCAACATTATTAGCTGAAGCTGAAAACAAAAATTTATTACTGCGGCTACTGGTCATATATCATCTGAGGTAGCTTTAAGAAATATAATACATGCACATGGAGATGTATTTGTTAACAAGACTTAAGCCGTAGACTTTCTGACTCTGTTTAGATTTGAAGGTACGCCTGTTGCACTGTCCCTTTCTGGTTTCCTCATCAGACAGTACATGAAAAGCCACGAGCCTTCTGCTTCCTGGATGCTTCTCTGTTCTCTAAAGGACTGAATATTTATATTTATTTACTTATTTATTAAATTTATATACTGCTCCATCTAGCTACATGGCTACTCTGGGCAGTTTACAAAGTTGAACAGATATCAAAACAACAAACATTATAATAGATAAACAATCCAATAAACAAATACGTAGTAACCAGTAAAACAATATATATCAAAGCATCAAACAGGAGCAAGATGGACTGGAAACAAACAAAAATGGCATTTTATTAAATGTATATATATTGACTCAGAATATATCCAAGGCAAGGATATATTAATTATTTGACATGGCCATTATTAGCATGCTAAGGAGTCCTGTATTGCTCCAGAGTTTAGTGCTCTTACACAGAAATATTTGAGACCAATAAATAACCCAGCATGTTGCATGTCTGTATGCATCACCACCTACATATGCGCTAAGCTTGGAAGATCACTTTTTTGTACAGTACTAGATCTCCCAGAATCCCCTTCTGGCCAGTGTTGGCAATTATAATCTTGAAGAATAATTAGCCACTGCTGAATAGAGCAGTGGTTCCCAACTTTCCTAATGACACGACCCTTTGATACAGTTCTTCATGTCAAGAGGCCACAAGCCCCCTTTGGCAGGCCACTTCCACAGGTGCCATAGAGAACTGCCCTCTACAGGCACCCTCAGCCAATCGCAGCCTCCAGTGCCATTGACTGACATCCCCTCCAACCTATCAAGCTGTAACTCACTCTTTCCCCCTTCCTCCCCCCTCCTCCAGACCCAAGCTGTTTGTGCCTTTTTCTTCACTGGCTCATGGTGACCCTTGTGAAATGGTTGTTCAACCCCCCAAAGGGGTCCCGACCACCAGGTTGGGAACCACTGGACTAGAGCATTTTGGAAGTGTATACACTGTGGTGTTACAGATATCAACAGATATAACATCTCAAGTCCTCCACATTGGCTCTTTGTTCACTTCTGTGCTCAATACGAGGTACTGGTTATTTTCTATAAAACCCTAAACAGTTCAGGAGCCTGATACCTGCTGGGCTGTCTCTCCTATAGAACAGCTACCCATCCATCCCATTCCTCACACCTGCTGTTGTTAAATAGTCTTTCTTTTCTTTCTTTGTATTATTAGAGTACTTCAAAATTTAAAATTATGGGTGTATATGGAATACAGGTAAAATTAAAAACAAATTAAAATGTTAAAATACTTAGACTGTTTTCAATTATTTTTGTATGTTAAATGCAATATCACCTAAAGAGGCCAAAATAAGGTAGGCAATTTCAGTTTTGGTCCCCTACTTATGTAATGAACTTCTAGTAAAGGTTTATCATGTCCCCTCCCTCCCACCTTTTAAGAAGCCACTAAAAATAGAATTGTTCAAACCTGACTTTTATTAATGTTTATTACTGAGTGTCCTACTATGGTTTAACTTGGTTTACTGGAGTTTGGTTTTGGTGAGTCATGTGGTCCATCTATTTGTCTGTGACCATGCATGCTTACAATTGATTTTTTTTTATCTTACATATAGTGTTTGTCAACTGCCCAGATAGTGCATATCACACTACTAGATTATCTATAAGTAGAAAGAAAGAAAGAAAGAAAGAAAGAAAGAAAGAAAGAAAGAAAGAAAGAAAGAAAGAAAGAAAGAAAGAAAGATTGATCATGCCACCAGATTTCAGAATCTATGGTCAGTAGTAGTGGTTAATATTTGTATACACTGCTAGGTAATACCATGGATCTCCAAATAGGACTAGGAAAAAAATCTGCTTGAAACCCTACTGAGCCACTGAACTAGATGGATCAATGATCCGATTTAGTATAAGTCAGCTTTCTGCATTTTCGTGATTTAGCAAGCTTACCAACATTACTGGGGAAATTAGAGTACATTAGGCATCACAGACTAGAATGCAATGTGCAGTGTTTCTACTATATATAGTCATAATCAGAGGGCTTCTGACACAGCTAAAAATCCCATGTTGAGTTTTCTGTAACATTTGCAATTGTCCTTTATTATTTCCTATTTTCCTTTATCAAACTGTGGTTCAAGCTACATCTTGCAGGAAAAAAAGTACAGCTATTTAGCTGTGAACTTATTTTCTTACATAGCACAAGGTTTAGTGGTTGTATTAAGAAACAAGACAAAAGTTGTTTTCATTAACTTTTACTGGACAAAAAAATAATTTGGAGGCAGTTTTGCTCTTCATTGGTCAGAAGTTTTAGTTCTCGCTTGAGGACCTCTAGATTATCGATGGCTGTCTATGCTTTTATAATTCTTTTCCAGCTAGTGGCCTTACTAAAGGAGGGTCCTTCTAGAGCAGTGGTTCTCAACCTGTGGGTCCCCAGATGTTCCTGGACTGCAACTTCCAGAAGCCTCCACCTCTCACTGTGCTGGCAGGGGTTTCTGGGAGTTGCAGTCCAGGAACATCTGGGGACCCACAGGTTGAGAACCACTGTTCTAGAGTTAGCAGGACAGCGAATTATGCCTAAGGAGGAGGTTAGGAATATCCTGTAAACGTGATCTTGGTATACAATGGATACCTGTAAAGGCCAAAGCAATATGGCTTTCAAGCAGAAAAGAAGGCTTACTGGTAGATACCTAGAGCTCAAATTATTGTTTAATCAGATGGCTTTTCTCCTTTTATAGCAGCCCAGAGCTATAAGGGTGGAGTATAAGTCTGAACAAACAAACTGACTGATTCGTTGAACGAACGAACAAACAAACAAACAAACAAACATGTACATAATAATACAGCAGTCTGAATTTTTGTGCAGTGTATTTGAACATAGCAGAATTTTACCTGAATTTCAAAATGTGAAACAGACATTAATCTTTCACACTAGGTGAGTAAAAATCAGACGATTGCTATGTGATAGTATTTCTGCATCACTAATTTATTCTTGCCCTTATAGTTATATACATAGAAATTCCTTATATAGGGTTTATATTTTTAAGAAGAGCCTGGCAACTTCTGGCTGTCCACTGGCTGGCCTCCATCATCATGTTCTTCTTTGTTGGAATGGACAATAGAAGATATTTGCATTCATGTGACATGCAAGCAATATCCCTAGAAAATCTTTTGCAAGGTTGCTATTCTGCACTACTGATTTTGTCCTTTGGAGGGAGCATTTTAGTTAGAACTTGAAGTTTGTTGTTCCTTTTAGGGCAGGCAGTCTGGAAGGTTCAATTTTAGTTTGTGCAAAGCGCTGTTAAAAGTACAAACTAATACAGA
Organism: Phrynocephalus forsythii; assembly: GCA_029282475.1. Lineage (NCBI taxonomy): Eukaryota > Metazoa > Chordata > Lepidosauria > Squamata > Agamidae > Phrynocephalus > Phrynocephalus forsythii. The sequence goes on along the minus strand of JAPFRF010000001.1, from coordinate 187,579,351 downwards.
AATTTCTGTATGAAAAAGCATTTTATCCTATCACCCTCTCAGGGCTTTTCTCACTCATTTTGCTCTTATACTGTATGTGTGGGTGACATTCTTGTTCTAGCATCCAGACTATAGGTTAACTCAGAGCTTTGACATGGTAATATTTTGCTACAGTTCCCAGACTGATCAGGCTAATTCAATCATAACTTTTCCAAAGTCTACCACACAATAATGTTTCAAGTTCAACCCTGAAAAAATATTAGCTTGGAATTGTGTTATACATGTAAATGAGGTTATTTATTTCTTTACTAAGATTGATATCCAAAAACAAAGATGCAAAATATAATCTGGCTCTCATGCCCCTCAACTCTATACACTACAGCCAATCAATATTTTGTATGATATGTATAGATACTATACAGTATCTCACACCTCATTCTGCTGCTATGTCTTAAGAAGTGCACATGTGCACGAAACGTCACATTAAAATATGACAGTTAGTCTTTAAGATGCCACATGTTTGTGTCTTTTGTTTTGTTTTGTTTTGTTTTGTTTTTCTTTGATTTTTGCCTGAAATTCTTGAAAAGACTAACACGGCTACCCCTCTGAAATGCCCTATAAAGAAAATCAAAACAGATCCTATCTGGCAATTCTGCTTGCTGATTAAAAATCTCAGTAAACAGACTGCTTTGCCTTTAACTAGTGAATCATCATCATCATCATCATCATCATCATCATCATCATCATCATCATCATCATCATGCTAGGGATTATCAAAAAGGGGATTGAAAATAAAACAGACAACATTATAATGCCATTGTACAAAACAATAGTAAGGCCGCACTTGGAATATTGTGTACAATTCTGGTCACCACATCTCAAAAAAATACATAGTGGAACTGGAAAAGGTGCAAAGCAGAGTAACTAAAATGATTACTGGGCTGGGGCACCTCCCTTATGAGGAAACGCTAAAATATTTGGGGCTCTTTAGTCTGGAAAAAAGGCGCCTGAGGGGGGACATGATTGAGACATACAAAATAATGCAGGGCATGAATAAAGTGGATAGAGGGACGCTGTTCTCCCTCTCACAAAATAACAGGACTAGGGGACATCCACTCAAACTGTGGGTTGGGAGAGTGAGAACGGACAAAAGAAAATATTTTTTCACCCTGTGTGTTGTTAGTATGTGGAACTCCCTGCCACAAGATGTGGTGATGGCATCTGGCCTGGATGCCTTCAAAAGGGGATTGGACAGATTCCTGGAGGAAAAGTCCATCACAGGTTACAAACCATAATGGAGATGTGTAATCTCCAGGCTTATAACCGGGGTACTTCAAGGGCCAGATGCAGGGGAGTGGTATCAGGAGATAGATATCTAGTCTCGTGCACTCCCAGATGCATCTGGTGTGGCCACTGTGAGATACAGGAAGCTGGACTAGATGGGCCTTTGGCCTGATCCAGTATGGCTCTTCTTATGTTCTTATGTTCTTATCTTCATCACCACCATCATCAAATTATATATTATATATTATATATTATTATTATTATTATTATTATTAATAATAATAATAATAATAATAATTAGAGTTCTTTAAAAATAGTTGTAGCTGACATAGTGATGACATAGTGTAACATGATAATTTAATATTGAATAAATGGTAAAATGGTTCCAAAAATATTCTGAATATATTATAAAGCCTCAATCAAGAGTAAAACAGAGATTGTTTCCAATTTCATGCCAATGCCAACTGGAGTTTCCAGTACATGAGGATGCACTTTGCTCCACCCTCTCCTTTCTTGAACAGGGGACAATGAGCAGGGGAGGAGCAACCCTGTACACAAACCTCTAAATACCCTGCTGTCAGCCTTGCAAGGAGGATTTGGTGTGGACAAAGTGAATCCTTAGGACAAGATGGTGGCCATTCCACGGCTACAGAACTCATTTGGTCACACCCCACAACAGGCTCTCTCTCCATTGCTTGCAGGAGGTTCAAGTGGTAGTTATTATGGGCGCCACCAGTCAAGGCCGAGATATCTAGTCTTGGGGAGAGAGGAAGGGAAGCTATGATCAGAATCCTGGTGCTGCAGGTCCAGTTCTCTGTTGTAACAATAATAACTTATTAATAACTATTTCTTATTCTGCCTTTCTCCCCAAAGGGACCCAAGGCGGCTTACAACAAATTCAAAAAAGTACAATAAAAGCAATACAATGTAAAAACAACACAATACCTATATAATACAATAAAATACTATACAATATAATACAATAAGAAACAAGATTAAAAACAATAGCTGCAGCAGAGTTTAAAAAGCTCCCCAGGCAATAAGACTAAAAAAGTAAGATGTGATAAAATTTGTAAAGGCTGGAGGCTCAGAAGACTTGCCTAAATAAATAAGTCTTAAGGCCTCAAAGGGGAGGGAATTCCATAGTATCGGTGCCACTACTGAGAAGGCCCTATTTATTGCCGCCGCCCCTTGCACTTTGTTGGGTGGCGGTTAGAGATGGGCACGATTTAGCGGTATTCCGTTTCCGTTTCCGTTACTCGTATCCGTTACTCTACGGAAACGGTAACGGGAATTACTCCGCCAGACTTCGAGCTCGAACCGACGAACGAACAATTTTGGTCCGATTTGTCGTGCTCGTTACTTGCATCGCGGCGATCGCGCAATGCCAAGCGGCACAGAAAAAAAGTTTTTAAAAGTTAAAAAAACCCGATTCCCGGCCCTAAAAGTAGGCAAAAACTGTCTGAGGGCACCTACCAGGCCAGAAGGGTGTTTTATTTGGGGGGGGTTCCCCGCCCCCCTCTCCTTGGCTATTGCTACTGCTGCGCTGCTGGTACCAGGCTGGGAGGGCGCATCCATTTGCCATGCAGTGCGGGGGATCCAAAATGGCGACCACAATATTTTTTTTGAAATTGTTGCCCAAAACCCCACCAAAGCACCACAGAAACATGCGAAAATTAGCTATTTTAAATGCTTGAATTTTTACAGTAGCAGCAGTGGGTTTTTCTTGCAAAAAAAAAGTCTCCGTTGATTTTATTTTATTTTATTTTATTTTATTTTTTTACACCTGCACATTTGCAATGATGGGCTCGCCCATGGGAGTGGACCATGCAAATTTTCCACCAATCGCATGGCCACTTGGCCAGGTTGGCCACAGAGACTTCTGGGATGTGCCACTCGGGCATAAACAGCCCACTAATCGTAGCCCAAACCCGAACCCTAAGCCTAAGCCTAACCCATACGCCAGTACACTGTCCTTCTAAGTGGTTCAGAGAGGCACGCAGAGGTGAACCCCAATACTCACCCTAACCTCACCCGTAACTAGCCTAACCCTAGCCCTTGCGCTAACCCGTCTTAACCCTAAGCCAGATCTACTTGCATTGCACTACATGCAAGTACGTGAGACACAGCGGGTGCAAAGAGTCTGCCAGTCCGTCACTTGTGGCTCTGGCTGACTCCTGCAGCTCCCTCCAGGAGCCCGCTACCCCCCAACCAGTACTAACGACAACGAAAAAACGAAAAAACGAACCAACTAATTTTTGCAAAATTTCGCGAAAAACGGAAACGAGCCGAAACGGACTGCCTCTGACACACGACAACTCGAAAACGTCATTTTCCCTAGTCGTGCCCATCTCTAGTGGCGGTACTTGTAGAAGGGCCTTCGATGACCAAAGGGGGTGGACCGGATTATATGGAAGTAGGCGGTCTCTTAGATCAGTGGTCCCAACCCCGGTCCGCGGACCGGTGCCGGTCCGTGGACCGGTTGGCACCGGGCCGCCTGGGAGGCCGGGAGGCTCCTCCCCTTTCCTCCGCCGCCCTCCTCCTCCTCCTCCTCTTTCTCCCGTGGGCAGCCGGAGGAGAAGTCGCCGCCGCCGGGCACGGCGCATGGGCAGGGTGGGGAGCCCGGGGCTCCTGGGTGGGCGGGCCCCGCCTCCTCCTCCTGGCGGCGGCCGCGGCGGCCACGGCAGCCGCCCGGGTTCAGCCGCGACTCCGCGGCCGGAGGCGGGGCGCCCCGCCGCCGCCGCCGCCCGGCTTGGCGGTCCCGGTGGCACCCTCGGGCCGGAGACGCCACCCCCAAGAGGTGCCCCACCGAGACGGGTGGCGGCGGCGGCCGCGGGCGCCCCGCCACCGGCTGCGGAGCCACAGCCGAACCCGGGCGGCTGCTGTGGCGGCGCCGCGGCCCGCCTCGGTTGGGACACCTCTGCGCCGCCGCTTGCCTCCGGCCGCAGACAGGAGGAGGAGGCGGGGCCCGCCCGCCCAGGAGCCCCGGGCTCCCCCCCGCCCGTGCGCGCGAGGGGGAGCGTACGCCCGACGCCCCCAGCCGGCAAGCGCCGCCGCCGCCGCCGCCACTGCCGCTGCTCCCGTGGCCCCCAAGGTACACACGCCAAGCCCCCCCCGTACCTGAGCCTTAATGGGGAGGCAAAATCCCCAGTGTTTAGGGGAAATACTCCACATATGGGAATAAGACCTCCCCACCACCACTGAAAAAAATGTTCTGCATCTTTTCTGGATAAAATTTCAATCCATTCTTCCTTGCCCAATCCTTCCTTGCCCAATTCCTTGCCCTCCCTCCCCCATCCCCGCCCCCCACCCTCCCCCCCCCCTCCCCCATCTCCCCCTCCCCCCACCCCCGGGCCACGGGAAAATAATCAAACAAATACAGGTCCGTGGAGACAAAAAGGTTGGGGAGCACTGTCTTAGATAACCTGGTCCTGAGCTGTATAGGGCTTTAAAGGTCATAACCAACACCTTGAATTGGGCCCGGAAACGAATGGGCAGCCAATGTAGTCCCTGGAGAAGCGGCCCAACAGAGTCGTACTGCCAAGTTCCAGTAACCACCAGGCTGCCGCATTCTGTACCAGTTGTAGTTTCCGAACCATCTTCAAGGGCAGCCCCACATAGAGTGTGTTACAATAATCTAATCTTGATGTCACCATGACATGGATCACCGTGACCAGGTCTGCATGATCCAAGTACGGCCGCAGCTGGCGCACCAGCCGAAGCTGGGCAAAGGCCTCCCTGGCCACAGCTGCTACCTGGGAGTCCAGGAGCAGCTCTGAATCCAGGAGGAACCCCAAGCTGCGGACCTGCTCCTTCAGAGGGAATGCAACCCCGTCCAGAGCAGGATGATATCGCAGCACCTGCATCAAAGATTCCTGAACCAGGAGAACCTCTGTCTTGTCCGGATTTAATTTCAGCTTGTTAGCCCTCATCCAGATCCCCACCGACTCCAGACAGCGCTCTAGGACTTCAACCGTCCCCTTGGAATCTGGGGGAAAGGAGAGATATAACTGGGTGTCATTAGCATATTGATGGCACCCAACTCCAAATCCCAAAATGGCCTCTCCCAACAGTTTCATGTTAATGTTAAATAGCATGGGGGACAGAATAGAGACCTGTGGCACCCCACACTTCAAAGGCCAGGGTGCCGAACAGGCATGCCCCAGCACCACCATCTGGGCCCGATCCTCCAAGTAGGAGCAGAACCACTGCAGGACAGCGCCTCCAACTCCCAACTCAGCTAATCGGCCCAGAAGGACACCCCTAACCCTAACCCTAATCCCAAACTAAAGAAAGGAGATAACAGCTGGGTTCTCCTGAAGGTGCATCCTCATCTACTGGAAGCTCCAGTTGGCATTGTCTCAAGGCCCTAGTCAGAGATAAGAGATTGAATCATCCTTCCAGGCCCATAACTAGGGTCTGTATTCCATGGGGCAACACATGGATTCTCCCCCCCTCCCCCCGCAGAAGGGGCACAAAGGGAACAGTAAAATACAAGTACTGTACTATTTTGTCATTTTGGGACCCACTCAAGGAGGGCACCTGAGGCATCCTCTCTAGTTGCATCCCTTCATCCGTCTGTGCTCTAGTCACCTTCCAGAGTAGCTGTTTGTTAGATGGGCAGTATAAAATTTGAATAAATAAATAAATAAATAAATAAAATAAAATCTATTCCAGATTAAGAAGCATGACCATGGTGAGAAGGAATTCCCTGTGAATGGGGCTTTTGGGAGATGTAATCTGAAGGAGAACATATTATAATTGTCCAGTTCAGGCTAGACATTTTTTATTTAAATTGAGCCCAAGCTCATGCATTAACTGAAGTTAGTAAAAAGCGCACTTAATTTTGGTCATAGTGAACCTTTCAATCTGCTCCAAGATAAAATGCATTTTAGCATATGTCTGGGTTGCTGTAAAATATTGCTTAAATATAAAAATAAAAAAGATACTGAGATGTTAAATTATTAGAATGGTGGAGGGGAAAAACGTCTAACCTCTTAAAACAGAGAGGTCAGTCCTGGCTGGATACATATTTAATTCAAAATAATCATACTGTCTGGGAAATCCAGTCTTGTGAGCTTTCCAGGAATATTGTCATATTAAGTGTAAACTCATCCCTGATTAGCAGAAGGGTAAAAAAAAAGTCCTTTTATGTTTGGTGACTGTGATAGGCTTTGATGCTATGTTACACAGGCATAAAAAGCTTAGTGTGGCATGCACATTAAAAAAATCTCTTTCATTCACAGCCTGATGAAGGTTCCTTGGTCAAATGTGAACCTAGGATCTATTTTTTATTAATAGCCTTTCTTGCCCTGTCACAAATTAGCAGAACCTTAAAAAAATTAAAAGGAAAACTAAAACATGTAATTTCCTTTCAGACAGGAACTGGCTTTGTTAGCCTTCTGTCTACAATAGATAAACCCAAATATAGAAAGGGAGAAACAGGATGCATGTAGTTATCATAAGGCATGCATCATACTTAGGAAAACTCAGTTGATTGCAGTTTGACATAAACTGCCCTGGCTGGATTTATGCCCAAATTTATTCTGACTAGTATGGGAGAGAGAAAATAGTACTTACAGTATTCTCCCCACAAAAGTTGAAGTAGTACTGTGTAATATGTGTGTGCGCTCTGTCAACAGCTGCTGTTTGTGACAGTAGCTTGCTTGCTTGCTTTATTTATTTATTTGTTTGTTTGTTTGATGTATTCCTATACTGCAACCTTTTTCCAAAAGGAACTCAGGGCAGTTTCCAATAAAAGCAGTTAAAACACAGATAAAACAACAGGAACAATGGGAACAATGGGAAAGCAGTGGCAAGATAAAATAGAAAAAATGGCAAAGAGGGAAAACCCTCGATGGAGAGTGGCAGAACCAAATAATAATAATAATAATAATAATAATAATAATAATAATTAGACAGAAATGCTGCTGTTTGTGACAGTACTTGCTTTGCAGCTGCTGAATTATTTATTTAATTTTTTCCTTTGCCAACCGTGGATAACTGAATCAGTGGATAATGATTCAGTGGATATGGGGGTCCTACTGTACCTACCTCAATGAGGTGGTGAGTGTTTCAACACCGGAAGCATTCAAGAAAAATTTGGACAGCCACCTGGCAGATATCCTTTGATTTGTGTTCCTGAGTGGAGCAGAGGGTCAGACTTGATGGCCTTGTAGGCCTCTTCCAACGTCACTATTCTATGATTCTATTAAAAAACCTTTTTTAAAAACAATATTTCCCCTCTCCAGCCATAAAATTATAACAAGAAGGAACGTAACTGGCGGATTGCTGCTTTTTCATGGCATGGCCCATCTGCTGCCGGAAACAGGTCCCTTGCTGCACCTAATGGAAGGGCTGGCCATACTTCAGAACCCAACACAAAAAACCCTGCAAGTCTGTTTGAGTAGATATGATGGTGGGTTGAAATAAATTCAGACGTATACTATGGGAAATGATGGATGCCTTTTTATTGCAACCTTTAGTACCTTCCATTCGATTATGTAGTCCTTTGTAGCAGTACTTTCACTAGCAAAAATTAAAACAACAACCTTATGGTCTTGCATGACACAGGCAATAATAATTAGCCTTGCAATGAAAAATAAGCAAGGCTTTAAAACCCCCTGAAAAAGCTGTCAGCTTTTTACACTGGTCCATTACACTAATTCTGGTGTAATACTCAAAGTGTCTGCTCAGCAATGAGCCCCATTACATTAAGGGGAACTTACTCTTAGGTAAGTCTATATATCAAATATGGGTAGGGGAAAACCAATTTATGTGGTGTCAGCAGATGCTGGAATCCCTGTAATTTAAAAGGAAAACATGAGACCAAACTGTGGACTCTAGCTAGTAGTTTATTATTTGTTCATTATCTGAAACAAATAGAGCAACTTAATTGACACCATTAAATGCAATGACACTAATAGCAGTGAAATTTCTCTCAGTTCTCAATAATAGCAAATAATAAGTACTACTGCTATTTTTAATGCATTGCCTTTGGGGTGTCACAGTCAAAAGTGGGTAGAATTAGAGTCAAAGGGACCCTAAGTTACAAATGTGTCTTTTTGTTTATCAAGTAATGGGGAAGAACAATTGGCAACCAGGCATTACACTGCCTAGATGCCCTAAGCACATCCAATCTCACCCAATTTTGGAAGCTAAGCAGGGTCAGGCCTGGTTAGTACTTGGATGGGAGACCCCCAGGGAATACCAGGTACTGTAGGTGCCTGGAGTAGGAACTGGCAAGCCAACTCCAGTATTCCTGTCAAGAAAACTCCATGGACAAGGGGTCACAAAGAGTCGGTCACGACTGTAATGATACAACACATGCACACACAAACAAACAAAACCAGGCATTGTCCTTCCTCAGATGGTACAAACCTCCCTCTACCAGCATAATACCAGTTGTCTAGAGCAGGACTGGTGATGGAGAGCCAAATCTTGGGGAGACTCTGGGGGTCCAGGCAGATTGGTCAGCAACTGGCCAACAAGCTGGAGGTTCCCTGATCTTTGTTGTGTAGGTTTGCACTAAAGCTTTACTTCACTTTTTATGAATAAGAAGCCTATCCCTTTCTGACAGCACTGAACATGCTGCCAGGACTTCCTTTTCTATTAATATCTGCCCTCAGTTTTGTGAACAAGCAGCCATTTGGTGATATTTGAGACACAGAAGGATATGTACTGGGAGATGGAACTGGATCAGGAGTACTTAACTGAATCATGCCATAAAACCACAAGGTTGCTGATGCATCCCCTAGAATTCCAAGGGTCACCGTGATGGGGAGGGGATTCAGGTAGTTATACTTAAAAGAAATCCCTCCCTCAAACTCTGACTTGCCCAACTGACAGTTCCAGGAAGGCCATCCAGGGGTGATCTGAGGGGTCAATAGCTGAAGACATACTTGGCATGCAGAAAACACAAACCCAGCCACTTTCAGGGATTGCTGTGAAAGATCTGTGTCCATATCCCAGGAGAACTAGTGATGGTCATGGTCAATATAGACCAGTGGTGGCAAACCTTTGGCACTCCAGATGTTTTGGACTACAACTCCCAGAGTCCTTTGTCATTGGCAATCTAGGCTCAGAATTATGGGAATTGTGGTCCAAAACATCTGGAGTGCCAAAGGTTCACCACCACTGCCATAGACCGTAGGTAGGCAAAGTAATGTTTCTGGCTTGCCACTCCCAGCACGCTCCCAGTGGTTAGGGCTGATGAAAGGTGCAGATTCCACTACTTCTATGTACTGTAGATGGTTGCACTTTGCAGGCGAAGATACAGAAAATACCAAGTTTGATGGACCAATGTTTTGATTTAGTATTACATAGCCTCTTAGGTTCCTAATCAAATAATTCCTGAGAATATTTTTGCCCAATATACAAAGATCTACTCCCCTAACTTAAATTGGCACACAGTCACTGCCCTCTGTATACATCCCTTAGGGATGTCCACAGTAGTTCATATACATTAGTCTTCCATATATTTTGGGCCAAGCTCTACTTAGCATGGTCAGTGGTCAGAGATTCTAGGATTTGATGTCCAAAACGTGCGGGATGAAAGGTTAGAGCCACTGCCCTGTATGCCTTGTGTGAGGGTGAGGACAAGCAAGCGTCACTCCACTTAAGTCTATTTGCAAAAAAACCCCGCCCACAGCAGTTGAACCCTATCTTGGTGCTAATTGCTGGAGGTAGCAGAGTAGGTTAGAGCAGACTGGATGCTGCCAATCAACACCCCCTTAATGTTTACTACCTGGGGCAGCTACTTCAGCATACCTAATAGTAGGGCCAGAAAACGGCCTCATCATCTGCAGAACAGTGCTAATTACCCCCACCCCCACCCCGCAATTGGATCTGCATTAACAACATGTATAACAACAAGGCCAGGAACCAATCTTCCAGATTGATTCTCTTTGGCCGTTACTTCACGAACCAGTGGTTAGGGCTGATGAAAGGTGCAGATTTACTTCGTGCTGTAGATGGATGCACTTTGCAGTCCCAAGATACTCCTCCTCAAGTTTGATGGCGCCAATGTTTTGATTTAGTATTACATAGCCTCTTAGGTTCCTAATCAAATAATTCCTGCCGGAGGCCGGGAATCTTTGCCCTTTGCACAAAGATCTCGCATCCAAAGTCACGTGTGGCCAGTTAATATATATTTTTATTTTTTTAACTTACTTTTTCTCCGAAATGGGATGCATAGATATTTAGTTAACCCATTCTTTTGATCTTGCCTTCTGTACACGGGGCAGGGGCAACAGAGGGGGCAAGCGTCCCATGGTGATGTGGTCGGAGCCCCTCCGCTGGCAAGGGATGTCCAAAAGGGCTGCGCAGAGGGAGGGGAGGTGGTGTTGGTGCCGCCACTGCAAGACACCCTTGTGCGCGCCCACCCAGTGAGGACGGCGGGGGCACACAGGGCACTGAAGCTGAGAGAAGTCTCCCCGCCCCGCCCCCAAAACCCAACCCAGCTGCTCTGCTTCAGGGAAACACGATATCACAAGTCCTCGGGACAACTGGAGGGGCCTTTGAGCGCCGGGCTTGACTGCAGACTTGATGCGCCAATCTGACCGCAAATGACCCGGGTATTGATGCATGTTTACTACCTGTGGTAGCTTTTTTTCAGCAAAAATAAAAGAAAGCAGAAACCGGACGTTGCAATAATCGAATGCGAAGGGAACGTGAGGTAGTAATGGATTCGATCCTAAAATTTTGCATGGTGAGGACAGAGAAAGAGATCTGCAGGGAGAACGTGACCGGCATCGCATTCAAACAAGGCAAGGCCAGGAACCAATCTTCCAGAGTAATGGCCTTTCTCTCTTTGCCTGATCAGCCTGTCCCTGCCAGTTCATTGTTATTCTGTTCCTGCCTCTCTCGGTGTGACATCAAGCAACTCCCATTGCTTCATCTGGAAAACCAGGTCACAAATCGACAGCTACAGAGAGCTGAGTGGCAAAGTATAAATTACACATTCTGCAGGGCTTAGAGCTGCAGTTCACATCATCAGGAGTAGGCACACTGGTTTGCATGGTAAGGTTGGTTTGCCATTGGAAAAAGAGTTATGGCTTTTGTTACCATAATCTGGTTTGAGGCTTCCCCCCTTGTTGCAAATATAAGTCACTTGACTTATATTTAACACCCAAAAGATTTTTTTGTAGGGATGGGTGGTTTTCATGCAGTCTGCCCCTCTGTGCTGTGGCAGGCAAACAAGTTGCGCTCTTACCCCTATTTAGTGGGAAATAAGCATTTTGAAGTGAGGGATGCTTAAATAGACTCTGTTACTGGACCAGAGGCCCAGCCAGCCTGGCATTCTTAAGGTGGTTAACCAGAGACCTTTGGAAAGCCCATAAATGGGATGTGAGGGGAAAAGCACCTTCCTACACCAGTTGCCTGGCAACTAGTATTCAGAGGTACCTCTGATAATCCATAGTTGCCATGACTCATAGCTACTGATAGCTTTAAGCATGCCTGAGTGGTCAAGAATTCAGTGAGCCTACGCAGAATAAGCTGTGTAGAAGACTTAGGAAGAGAAAAGACAGTGAAGAGAGTCTTTACACACTATGTCTCATATATAGTAACATGCATACCTTAAAACAATCCTATGAGGTGGGCCAGAGGTGTTCTTATTCTCCCCTCCACCCCCATATTCTAGTAGTCATTTATCTGACATAATTGATGGAGCTCCGGCAAGATTAATGACTTCCCTATGCACCAGCTCTTGATATTTTCAACTTAAAAGTTTGACAGCTTGAGGACTATGACATTATACCAGTAATTCCCAGCCTTGGGTAGCCCAGGTGTTCTTTGCCTGCAATTCCCAGAAGCCTTCACTCCTAGCTTTGTTGACCAGGGTGTCTATAAGCTGAAGTCCAGGAACACCTGGGTTATCCAAAGTTGAGAACCACTGCATTATAAAAAGCACATTCTACTTCATTGAATGAGGGCTTCTCACAGGCCTGATCTAAGCTATTTTGTTGCTTCCTCCTTTCCACTACAGCCCCATGTGGAATGGCTAATAAAAGTTACAAACTAGAACTCACAACACTTGGGTTTGAACCCCTGCTTGGCCATGGATACACATGGGAAGCTTGTGGAACTGGTAGAATCCATTCTTAAACCAACTTTGGCACCTGTGAAATTGTATTGATTATTTTGATCTGATTAGTACTGTGAAAAAAATCACACAAATGCTTCCCTCCATCTGTGGTGCGGTGGCTTAGTGGACTAAGACTCTTGGCTACAAAGTCAGCAGTTCGGCAGTTCAAATCCTGGGTGCCACGCAGCACAGTGAGCTCCCACCGATAACCCCAGCTCCTGCCAACCTAGCAGTTCGAAAGCATGTAAATGCAAGTAGATAAATAGTTACCGCCATAAAAGGTGGGAAGGTAAAACAGTGTTTCCTTGCAGCCATGCTGGCCATGTGGCCATGGACTTGCACAACACTGGCTCTTCAGCTTGAATATGGAGATGAGCACCGCCCCTAGAGTCGGACACGACTAGCACGCATGTGCGGGGGGAACCTTTACCTTTTTTATATGTGGCATTAAAAAATACAATTGCATCTACATAAATAACTATTATATTAAATAGCTTCTCTTCAGCTTGGAGAGATGTGACCAGTGGGGTGCCCCAGGGTTCTGTTCTGGGTCCGGTGCTATTTAATATCTTTATTAATGACTTAGAGGAAGGAATTGAGAGTAGGCTAATCAAATTTGCAGATGATACCAAATTGGGAGGGGTTGCTAATTCCTAGAGGATAGGATGAAAATCCAAAAGGACCTTGACAGATTAGAGTGCTGGGCCAAAGCTAACGGAATGGGGTTCAACAGAGAGAAATGTAGGGTGGTGCATCTAGGTAAAAAGAATGAATTGTACAGATATAGGATGGGAGACACCTGGCTGGAAAATAGTATCTGTGAAAGGGATCTGAGAGTCTTGGTGGACCACAAATTGAACATGTGTCAGCAGTGTGATGCGGCAGCCCAAAAAGCCAATGCGATTCTTGGTTGCATCAACAGAACCATTGTGTCTAGATCAAGGGAAGTGATAGTACCACTCTATTTGCTGCCGCGGAGGGTGGTTGAGTCTCCTTCTTTGGAGGTTTTTAAGCAGAGGCTGGATGGCCATCTTGTCGGAAATATTGTGATGGGGGTTCCTGCCTGGCAGGGGGTTGGACTAGATGGCCCTTGAGGTCTCTTCCAACTCTATGATTCTATGACCCCACCTGGAGTACTGTGTCCAGTTCTGTGCACCTCAATTTAAAAAGGATGTTGACAATCTTGAACGCGTCCAAAGGAGGGCGACCAAGATGATTGAGGGTCTGGAAGAAATGTCTTACGAGGAGCGGCTTAGGGAGCTGGGAATGTTTAGCCTTACAAAAAGAAGACTGAGAGGGGATATGATAGCTACAGTATGTTTAAATATATGAAGGGATGTCACATTGAAGAAGGGACTGGTTTGTTTTCCATGGCTTCAGAGATTAGGACACAAGGAAATGGTTTCAAACTACAGGAAAAGAGATTCAATTTAAACATTAGGAAGAACTTCATGACAGTTAGAGCTATCTGGCAATGGAATATGCTGCCACAAAGGAGGGTGGTGGAGTCTTCTTCTTTGGAGGTTTTTAAGCATAGGCTGGATGGCCATCTGTTTGGAGTCCTATGATGGGGTTCCTGCATGGCCCTTGATGTCTCTTCCAAGTCTACGATTCTATGATTTTTGAAAATGACATCTCTGTCCTGACACAATTCATTCTGCCTAATAGAAGGGCAAGCCATGGCTTCTAACCTCCAATTTAAAATAGTTTTTTTTTCCAGTTAGGGAGCCAGGTGTTTGCCTATGGTGGTGGGAAGGCTAGAGATGTAATGCAATAGAAGTGCCCAATACCTGGCATATGGATGTTCAGTTGGTGGCTGTTTAAGGTTGCTGCCAATCTTTGGTGTGAAAAGCTGGACAGTGAAGAAAGCTGTCAGAAACAAAGAAGAGGCAATAGGCGATACCTTTATAGGCCACTGATAAAAATGTGGTGCTGGAAGACAGCATTGCAGATAGTCTGGGCTGCCAGAAAAGATGAACATGTGGGACCTAGATCAAATCAAACGTGAACTATCACAGGGGGCAAAAATGTTGAAATGGACGCTGCCCTACTTTGGATACATCATGAAAAGTCAGGATTCTCTGAACAAGACAATAACACAGGGAAGAGTTGAAGGCAGTAGAAAAAGAGGAAGACCAAATGTGATGGATAGACACTCACAAGGAAAGTGCTTGGGTTTAAAGAAGTTGAGCATTGCTGTTGAGGGCAGACATTTTGGAGACAGTTCCTTTGCACACAGGACAAACAAGAACAGGCCATTCTAGGCTCGCTGCCTTACACAGAATCTCTTTAAAAGAGCGAGCAGGCCTGCCATGGCCTGATCTTGTATTGCAACATCACATGTATTCTATTAGAGATTATTAGACCAACCTTGGGTTCCCAGACTACAACTCCCAGAAATCCTGGCCAGCGCAGCTAGTGAGGAAGGCTTCTGGGAGTTTTCGTCCAAGACCCAAAATTGGGTACTACATACTGGGATTAAGCAATCAGCCACGTTGTCCGTGTTCGAAAACTTTGCTTTCTGCTAACAGGGCGATTTTAGAAAGGAACGGAGGGGTCCACACTACCAAACTCATGCCGTTGGGTAAAAGTTCAAAACGGAACCCCGCTGTAGCGACCCAGGGGAGAAACTAAGCGAAGGAGAAACGCCACTGTGTAGGACAAAAAAATGAGTGAAATGTTTTTTGGGCAGCGGTGCATTGTTTTATGTGGGATCTCTCTATGCACTGCCATTCTCTACCTCACTGTATGTTTAAATATCCACTAAAGAAGTCAAACTGTTCTTTTCAGGTCCAAGTATCTGCAGGTTAAGAACGGGTGGATTAGAGACGATTTGGGGGGCACGACGAGGGTCCCGGCGTTTTTTCGCCCCGTAGGAGCCAAGGAGGAGCTCGCGGTCCCTTTAAGAGAGGCGCGGCGTCGCTCGCTACCTTTTGTACCTGCTTTTTTGAAACGCGCCCTTGGCGCCCTCTGATTGGCTCCCAAGGGACGGGAGGGGTGGGGAAACCCACCGCCGCTTCTCCGCGGTAACCTGACGCGAGGCGGAAAGCGACGGTTCAACCTGAACAGACCCGGGCGAGGCGAGCGCGGCGACAAGCTCCACCCCGCACCATCCTGTTGGCCAATCAGGGAGGAGGGGCGGAGCTTAGCGACTAAAGCTCCCGACCTCTGTCCCCCCTCCCTTCTGTCGAAACGGTGCCGTGCCTGATAGCGAGCAGGAGCTGCGACCATTGGGGCGTTCGCGTAGCTTGGATTTCTGTCTGCTTTTATATTTTATTTTATTTTATTTTATTTAACCCCCTCTTTTGCTTTTTATTTCTCGTCGCCTTTCTTCATTCCAGCGTTTCCTCCTAGACAGGTTCCCTCTTCCTTCTCTTCCTCCCCGCCTGGGCTTGAAGGAGGCTGTGCCTTGTTTGAATCTCTCTCTCTCTTCTCCGTCCTTGCATTTCGCTCTCGCTCTTTTCTGACGATTGTTCCCTTGAAGAAATGCTCTTTTCTCTACGCCTCACCTCTTGCTGTGCAATTTTAAATGCCGCTTACAAAAGGCTCTGACATTACCCAGAAAACTGCTTCGGAACTAAAAGGGGTGGGGGAAAGGAGGAGGAAGAAGACAAGGAATAGTTGGGTTGTTTTTTTAAATTGCATTTTATTTTATTTTCTAGTCATATTTTTCCCTCAGCTGCTGTGAACGTAGCGGGTTGGATCGCTGAAGCAGTTGTGGCGGACTGTTTTTCAGCGTAATTTTTTGGAAATCGATCAGCCAGGGATGCTGGAGCAAGCGAAAAGAATAAAACCCAGGCAGGTTGACCTGTGAATTTACAACTTCTCTCTCGCCGCGGTTTTATATACCGCGGGTAAGTTGATTTCCTTCACTTTTGAGAGGCTGTGTGGAAGGTATTAATAAGTTTTGGAATTGCTTCCTTGAAAACGGTTTTTTTCCTCCCTGGTTTGGTTGGCTTTTAATTTTTTAGGGATGGGACTAAAAAGGGCAGGGAGTGATTTGTACAAAAATGAGTGGATTTTCTGTTCTTCCTTGTTTGGTGACCTCTGAAGAATTATAGCAGACTTTGGATTTTTTCCCTCTCCCTTTAAAAAAGGTTCTCCAAAATGTGGCAATAATTTTTACACTTTTTTAGAAGAATATATATATTTAAAAGAACATTTTGCAGCTCCCTCCCCTTCTGGCACAACTCATTATAGACATGGCAAAAAATTCTGTGGAGGGGTCAAAGGAAGACCTGACCAAAGTGACCGAAGAGGACTTGTTGAGGTGGAGCAAAGAAGAACTAGTGAAGAAGCTGAAGAAAGTAGAGAATGAGAAGATGAACTTAATGGTGGAACACAGCAACTTGATGAAGGATGTGAACCGCAGGCTGCAGGTTCACCTGCATGAGATCAGAGGCTTGAAGGAAGTGAATCAGAAGCTGCAAGATGACAACCATGAACTTAGGGAACTCTGCTGCTTCTTGGACGATGACCGGCAGAAAGGCAAAAAGTTGTCCAGAGAATGGCAGAGGTTTGGGAGACACACTGCTGGCGTGATGTGGAAGGAAGTGGGGATATACCAGCAGAAACTGAAGGAACTGGAGGCCAAGCAGGAGTCCCTCATGAGGGAGAACTTGGAGCTGAAGGAGATTGTCCTCATGTTGGATGAAGAGAGGAATGGAGCAGGCTCCAGAAGCTCCATAGACAGCCAGGCCAGCCTGACCAACCTGAACGGGGGTTCTGGCACCAGGGACGTTGGGGATGGGAGTAGTACCTCCAGCACTGGGAGTGCAGGAAGTCCAGATCATCACCACCATCCCCTTCACCATCACAAACCGGTAGAGAACAAGGCTGGAGCTATCCGGAGGTCTATGGATGATCTCTCTGCACCGCTTCACCACAGAAGCATTCCCAATGGTCTTAATGGTGAGTCCTTGATTTTCCAATACACTATTTCATTTCCTTACTAGAAACACAAGACTTCCAAAGATGCCTTGTAGGTTTCCTTATTTTTGCAGTAGGAGGAGGCTGATGTCCAAACTTCTCTTCCTAAGAGGATTTAAGAAAATTTGTGTTGGCTTAATGCAAGGCCTGCTAATCTTGCATCTTGAAAGTTGCTTCTCCCTCCACTCAGCCAGCATTCACTTACCATGATTTATACATAGAGCTTGGAAAAGTTATGTAGATGTGGTACAGCTCACAGAATCTCCTAGCTGTTACAACATTCTGGGACATGTAATTCAAAAAAGTAACTTTCCCAAACCTCCATATATGCTGTGGCTGAATATAAATCAAGTTCCCCAATATTATCCTTTAGCAACCCTTGTCCTTCTAGCAATTTGTGTCTTTTTGACAATGGATCATCTGTTTCACACCTTTTAATGCGTGTTTACAGGGTGTCTAGCCTATATCTAGTTTTCCGGTATAGGGTAGCAGCTGGCTCTTAGCAGCTTTGTTGAATCAACACAGCGCAGAAGGATGTGATCTCTCTGTCACTCACTCATGTCTCTTATGATGCATTTTACCCATTGCTCAGTGAAGAGCAGCTGTTTGACTTGTGGCAGTTTAATCCACTTCAGCATTCCTGATTTTTTAATTTTTGTATGACAGGTAACATGAAAAGTGTGACTTTTCTACCACATAGGGCAAGTGATATTCTGGTTTTTCCATTTTTCACGTATCTTCATCCATCCAGTTTCTTGTGATCAGGCAGGTTTTGTCAATTTTAATTCATTACAATGTGTAGAAGGATTTTTTGACTGAAGATACTGTTGAGATGCACATAGGCTTTAGATGAGTGCAGGCCCAAATGGTGGCATTGTGAATTATATACATTTTTGAAGGCTCCCTGACTGTTTGACTACAGAGCACCATTTGTTGATATTTACTCACTGCTAAATGTTTGCTAGTTATGAAGATTTTATTATCTTTTCCTTTCTTCTCCCATTGACAATCCAACGTAAGTCTTGATGAATTAAGTTTATTAAATTATTGGCATTTTTACATTGTGTTTTCACACATTTATCATTCAGCCTTTAATGATGACTTTTCTTTTTGACTGCCTGCTAGATAAAAAAACATAGAAAGCAATTTAAGTGCTTATTTGCTCTAATGGATAAAAATTCTACCTCTTCAGCTCTGCAGTTCTTCTCTAGCTCAACGGCTGCCTCTAAATGGATAATAAGAGCTTTAGAATACTATGGCCTAAAATGATATACAGTATATATCTTACTCTTGGTGGGTGTGCTTGTGTTCTGATGTGTATCTCTGTAGGAAACAAACTGCATCCTAATCAGATATTCAGAGTTGGTTATTAAATTCTGATACAAGATTGATTTGATCTTGTAACAATTTTACTACTTATTTTATATAGGCTTATACATTTTGAGCTCATTCTGTACTGTGGGCTTGTAATAAGGGTTAGTTAGCAGATGACAGCATGATAATTTTATGCAGATGTGTGTGTATGACATGACACAGCCAACCAGTTATAATTCATCTTCCTTAGCTGCCAAATCTAGTTCACATAAAACTCAGGATATTGTTGCCAGAAGATGTCTAAACCTTTGTATTTCCAAGGAGCAAAAGTTATGTGGATAAGTGATGATCTTGTCTTAAGTTTTCTTGCCTTCCTGATTTGGCACATATTAGATTATGAACTGTAGTGGGGGATTTATGGAAGGTCACATAACAAGACTTTGGTTTCCTTTGACACCCTTTACTTGGGCAAAATGTCATAACAGGGACATTCCCCCTCCCTTGAGAATAAGGTACTTCTCAATGCATGTGTAGCTCCAATGTTTGAACATAATGCTGAAGTCACAATGAATCATGGGACTGTGAGGTTTAGTTTGGAAGCTTCTTTTAGATGATCCAGCTGCAAGAACTCAATAATTCTTTTTGTTGTGGAGTGACAGAAAAAATATAGATAGGCAAGTCAAGGAGGTGCAGATACTATGTTTCTGATGCCTCCTGTTAAACTCAGTGCCGAAATGGAGATTTCCAGCTCAGTAAGCTGCTGGTAGGTGTGCAGGATTAGATTACATTTAGCAGCACCTACTGTGAGGAAGAAGAAATAGTTTTCCTGAAATAACAAGCGTGGCTCAATTAAGCTATCTGGCTCTTACCATAGATGAAAGAGCCATGAACTTAAGGCTTTATGTTCAAAACAGTTTACAAGCTTTAACCATAGCTAATCTTAACTATGGTTAAACTTAAGTATTATGTAAGTTTAGAATTTGGATGGAACACTTAAGCTGGTGAATCCAAAATGATTTTCCATGCTCATACAAACAATTCTGCAATAGCACATCAGTACTCGGGCTACAGTAGTGATGTTCCATCCATGTTGGGTTATCTCTGTCTTGGAAATGTGGATCTTTATACATAGCTTATTTAGTTATGCCCTTGAGTAAGACTGTTCTGTGTACCCTTGTGACTTTCTATGTAATGCGATAATTAGTTTTCTGTAAATAAATGCATATTTTTAGGGCACAATCCCTGTAGGCATAATAGCAAGAGGTAGTTGCAGTAATCAAAGTAGGGAATGTGATGTGTGAGTTGGAGTTTAAGCTGATGGGGCTGGAGGAAAAGGGTAGCTTGGGATTTCCTCAATGCTGTAAGGAAGGACAGCATTATTATGCATTAAAGGAAATTAACTTTCTTGCGGTTGGTCTCCTACATTGAGCACTATTGGTCTCTAAAGCACTCTCCAATTTCCCATATTAGTTATGACAGTTAAACACTGTGAGGCTTGGCTGTCTGCACACTGCCAATAAGATTTAATACTACTCATACTTTGGCAACTTGATATTATAATTCTTACTTAATACAGTCATGTATTTTATGAGTTACGATAAAGTGATCTTCTACTAAACTGTCAGACAGCTTCTTGAAGGAATTGTTGAAAGAATCTCAAAGAACTTCAGCTTCCAATACTGTATTGCTTACAGGAATTGTGTGTGTGTGTGTTGCGTCGTTACAGTCGTGACCGACTCTTCGTGACCCCATGTCCATGGAGTTTTCTTGGCAGGAATTAGTGGAGTGGTTTTGCCAGTTCCTACTCCAGGCGCCTACAGCACCTGGTATTCCCTGGGGGTCTTCCATCCAAGTACTAAACAGGGCCGAACCTGCTTAGCTTCCAAAAACAGGCGAGATTGGATGTGCTTAGAGCATTTAGGCAGCACTGCTTTCAGGAATTATTAGAATTAAAAGTGAGTGGTTCTGGAGAGACTTAACTGATGGTCCATGAAGAACAGATACATGTCTCCTCAACATCTTACCTCTCCTTTAATGTCGAACAGGGGTTCCCAAATCTGCGACCTCAGATATTCTTGGATCACACTTCCAAGATCACTGACTGTGCTTGCTAGTGCTTCTGTAAGTTTTAGTCAAGAACATATGGGGCTTGCAGTTTGGGAACTATTGTTCTAGGAATTCTCCACACAAGTTCATCAAGCCTCTATGGCGGTTACTTCACATCCTGCCTTGTTCTGCAATTATGTTTGTACTGTGACAGTGTTGTTTGCAGTCACGTGGGTTTGTCCCTGTTCAGTCCCTGTTTCCATTTACTCACTGACGTGATTACTTGTTTTGAATCGTGACAACTGTTACTTCACAGTCTTGTTCCATGACAAATTTTGAATTTGTCTTACTTTTTCGATATTTCGATTTACTGGTCTTCCGGGATTTACACATCAATGCTATAGAATTTTCAGTAGTTTATTTAATAAACATTTGCACAGCATGGTGTTTCCCATAGGGAAACTAATGTTGAATGCCGCTTTAGCCACTGACCACTAGGTGGACACTGATTGTTGCATGACAGTTGTTACCCCAAGGTCCTTTTTCTCAGAACAGGAACAGGGAGCAAGCTGTGACAAGAGAATTCCCCAGCCCTGGGGCAGGTATGGCTTGTCACGCTGTGTTCCTGGTTCCAGGGGCATGGTTGAGACAACTTTTTGCTGTCATGCTATGGATGTGAAGTAAGTTTGTTTTGTACCGGTCCCAAGTGGGACAGCAAGGAGGGATGAACCGGACGTGAAGTAACCGCCTTTGACAGAATTTTGATTAATTTCTGGTAATGTGCAATTCACATTAAAAGGCTTTTTGCAAACTGGTTCCACTTGGACCACCATAGTCTGTACTCTCTCTCCTAAAAAAAGCCCCAACAACGAAAAACTAGTGTTTCCCAAGATAACTGTATCATTTTCTTAATACTTAATTCAAAAGTCTGTGTGGTCTTGTACACACAATCATACATGCAAGATTGGTCTTTCTTTTCCCTGTTACATTCTTCTTTGGAACTGAAGGTATACCTTCTCTTTGCCTTCATTCCTATACCTCAGGGCTGTCCAACAGGTAGACCATGGGCTACCGGTAGCCCGCAAAGGGTTCAAAAGTAGCCCGCCGGCCATCAATTAAAAAGTGAGGGGATAAGTTCTCCACCCCTCCCTCCCCCATCCCAAGGACCACCACTGCCCCAGCAAAGTTCTGGGTCTGCCAGCCCACTGTCTCAGCCAAGCGGGGCAGCTCAAGGGCCATGGTGCAGTCCCCTGTTCCCCCCACCAGCCAGATGATTGGTGTGCCACTGTTTTGTGACCAGCTGAGTCACTGGTGCGGAGTGGAGGGAGGAGAGGGGCAAGAGGTGGGGTTGCAGGTGTGCCCATCTCCTTTGTGCAATGACATCTCCCTTCTTCCTCCCCCCTGGAGAATTCCCTCCATAACGGATTAATTGATGTTCAATGCATCCTTATGGGAAACCGCTGCTCTACTTACAAATTTTTACTCATCACCATGTGCTCGGAAGGAATGGACAAAATCTGTAAGTAGAGGTTTTAGTGTAGTAGCCCTCAGGCACTTTGGGCCGGAAAAAGGAGACAGCCTGTTCAAAGTTGGACAGCCCTGCTATACCTGATGATAGAAGCTATTATATGTTTCTTTTCATTGTGGGGCCACTGAAAGAAACCAACTTTATAGTGGATCCTTCAGTTCTGAGAATCCTATTCTCAGCTAATTAGAGTACTGTACAGTACTAGCTTTTTCCTGCCTTATTCCATCTGTGGTTTTTCATCAATCCATGTCACAATTAACCTGTGGTGAGCATGTTTATCTTGTCTTTTCATAAAAGATGGCTGTTTTGGGGAGGGAAATGTTCAAAATAAAGCAGAGGCAACAGATTAAAAGCATTTCAAAGAACAATAGGATAAATGAAAACAATACATTGCCAAGCCAAACAGATAAAACATTCTAAAATGAATGCCATCCCTTTAACAGAAAGGGGGGCGCTGCGGAAACCTTATTATAATTATAATTATCCCCCGGTCAGCTTCAACCAGTTATTGCTTGGCAGTTCTGAAAGGACGAACACTTGGACCTCTGACTAAGGACCACTGGAAGGTCACTTCACTGCCTCATTGTAAGCATAAGGAAAGATGGACCTGCCTCCATCTATCAGTAAGAAAAGGAGCAGTTACAGGGACAGTTGCTTTTCTCCTCTGTGTGCTCAGCTTCGGCTGGGCACTCTGGGACAGTAGAGCTGATGTAGTCTTCTGTCTAGGAGATGATGTGCTACTTGGTTGTGTGCTGGTATATTTGCTACTTGCTTTGCTGCTGCTGCCTTAATCTGTTGTAAATGACCCTGAAAGGCATTCAGTCCAATGGTGCAATATAAATCTAATTTGATTTATTTATTTAGAGCCTCGCGGCGCAGTGCTTAAATGCCTGTACTGCAGCTAAAACTGTGCTCACAACCTGAGGTTCAATCCCCGGTAGCCGGCTCATGGTTGACTCAGCCTTCCATCCTTAAGAGGTCAGCAAATTGAGTACCCAGCTTGCTGAGGGGGGGGGGCAATGTGTAGCCTGCATAATTAAAAAAACTGTAAACCAACCAGAGACTACTTGAAGTGGTATGGGGTGGAATATAAGCAGAACACTTTTTAATTTATAACCCACATTGGCATATGCAGTGAGGGCTGAGGAAGGCTTCTCTGAAATTCCAGAGAATTGCTGTTAAGCAGTACGGAGCTAGGTTTTGAGTCTGTGCAGGACAGGTTGCCATGTTCCTGGGAAGCGAAAACTGAGCTACTCTGTACAATATTTCTCACCAGAGGCATTCAGGTTGTTTTGTTTGTTTTGGCCAGGGTACCCAAGTACATGTAAAATTTTTTTTTGCCTGGGATCAGAAGTAGAGAGGATGGAATCACTGTGACATTGCTTGACATTAAATATTCTCTGGAGATGAAATGGAGGTTAGGGGGTGGATTGAGGAACAAGCTCCATGCCCATATTTTCCCTCTGTGAAGTGTTAGATAGTATGGTGTGGCCAGCCCCTCCTCTGCCTTTTGATCTGCTGGAAATGATTTTGTGAATCAGCCCCTTCGTCTCCATTTGGGCACGTTGGTAGAATAAGTTGTGCTGCAAACAATAGATTCCCAAGGCTTTGTTAAAATCTGCTCATGTGTGCAAGCATGGTTGGTCCTGTTTCTTGGCTGCTTGTGTGGGAAGGAACTATTTGAATCTAAGCCAACATTTCCCCCCCCCTACCCCCCAGTGGGAGTGCGTTGAGGCTGAGGCCTTTCTTTCTAGGCACTAAGGTGGTTAAAATTGATATTATGATCCTATGTATCTTGTGTAGGTTTCATGTCTGGAGACATCAGATTGCTTTCTTTAACATTCTCTCTTCAGTATCCATTGATCTAGTTTCTTGCGAATTTGAAGACTGAAGGTAGTATGCATATTCTAAAGACTTCAGTGACTGTTCTGTGATAACCATCAGTGTTCTGTGGAATCCATCTTGAGTGCCTCTTGGGAAAAAAAGCCATGAATACATATGCAAATGTTGTCTCTTATCTGGACTGTTTTGATGGGCATTTGAAAAGTTTTGCCCCCAGAGCAGTCCGCAGCAGTTCTCATAAGGTTGTCAAACAATACTTGCTGATATAATATCAACCTCTTGAATTTGATGTTAATAAATCTTTATTGTAACCTTCATTTTCCTGCTTCTTCTCTGAGGAGAGAGCTTTCTCTTTCTTATAGCAAACATCTTGAAAAGAAAGAAGGAAATTGGAACACAAAAGAAGGAAATTAGAATGTAAAATATGTGTGGGTGTGTTTTACTATTTTAGTGTTTAGACAGTGTATATATCTGTATAAAATAATACCTTATATTACCTTGAAGGCAAGGACTGTAAAGAGAAGCAATATGGGTAAACAGATATGCATAGAAGGGTGTGATAATGTAGGAATGGGGAAAAATACATTTTATTTGTTTGATTTTGGTAAATGATTTTTAGTAAACATTTCACTTCCTCCTTCATGGTTTTGTGCTTCATTATCAACGGTGCTTGGGTTTAGACCTTTTTTTTTGTCTTATGTTGCACCTAACCAAATCAAAAGTGCCTAGACTGTGGGTTGTCACAGTTTCAGATAGTGATTTTTTTAGAGTAAGCCACCTGCCACAAGCAAGGGTCAAAATCTGTGAGCTGTCTCCCCAAGAGAGTTCTTATACAAGAGGCAGCAGTATTTATTTATTACAGTAATACCTCAGATAAAGAATGCCTCTGATAACAATTTTTTTGGATAACAAATGGAAATTTCCAGGAAGCAGGAACGGAGAAGGCTAGAGAGCAGATGGCGGAACGCTCGGACGGCTTTGAATTGGGCTGCGGTAAAGGCGTTGACCAGTCGCTACTCTCGAGCGATAAGGGCAGCTAGGAGATCCTTTGTTGCCCTGAGAATTGGTGAGGCCTCGAATAGCCACCGGAGTTGTTCCGGGTGGTTCGAGACCTCAAATCCTGGTCCGCCTGGGTCTAGTGATTTCACTAGTGAGTCATTCGCAGCCTATTTTAAAACCAAGAAGAGGCCATCCGTTCTGAGCTGGACGCCGGTTGCCCTGATCCAGCCCCGGTGTGGCCGTACTGGGCCGCCTCGGTCGCCCGGTTTGTTGAGTTCGGGTCTGTAACATCTGAGGAGGCCTCCAGGGCCCTGGGACACTGCAGGCCTGCGGCTTCTCCGTTCGACCCTTGCCTGTCCTGGCTAATTAAGATCGCAGGGGGGAGCATGCCAAAATGGGCTTCGCTAATTGCCTCGGCCTCCTTCAGGGACGGGATTTTTCCCAGTCTGCTGAAGGAGACGGTGGTGAAGCCCATTATTAAAAGATCTGGCTTGGCTGCGGACGACATGTCCAACTATCGTCCCATAGCCAATGTTCCCTTTTTGGGCAAGGTGGTCGAGCGAGTCGCCGCCCTGCATCTCCAGTCGTTCCTGGAGGAGAACCATGTCCTGGATCCCTTCCAATCTGGGTTCAGGAGCGTCATGGGACAGAGACGGCCCTGGTCGCTCTGCACGATGATCTGTTGAATTGGGGTTGCTCTACCCTGCTGGTCCTCCTCGACCTGGACCACGGTATCCTGCTGGGGCGGCTCTCGGAGGTGGGGATTGGGGGTTCGGCCTTTGGCTGGCTCCGTTCCTTCCTTGAGGGCCGTACCCAGCGAGTGAGCTTGGGGGTGAGTTGTCGGCTCCTGGACACTCTCTTGTGGGGTGCCTCAGGGTCGTCGCTCTCCCCAATGCTCTTTAACATTGCCGCTGGCCGAGATCATCCGGAGTTTTGGAGTCTGCTGTCATCAGTACGCTGATGACACGCAGCTCTATCTCTCCTTTTCCACCTGTGCAGTGGAGGCCGCCGAGACCCTTGATCGCTGCCTGGCTGCAGTTTTGGACTGGACCAGGACCCACAGACTCCGGCTCAACCCTGGAAAGACCGAGGTCATGTTCTTCGGGGGCGGCCCCGATGGGTACTGTGGCCCTCTTCCCAGTCTGGATGGGTCCGCCCTCCAGCTGGCGCAAAGAGTGAGGAATCTGGGCGTCGTCCTGGATCCTGGTCTGACCCTGGAGCTCCAGGTGTCAGCCGTGACCAGGTCGGCCTTTTATCATCTAAGGTTAATCGCTCAGATTCGCCCGTACCTTGACGAGAGCTCCCTGAG
Source organism: Phrynocephalus forsythii (assembly GCA_029282475.1). Taxonomy (NCBI): domain Eukaryota; kingdom Metazoa; phylum Chordata; class Lepidosauria; order Squamata; family Agamidae; genus Phrynocephalus; species Phrynocephalus forsythii. The sequence continues at coordinate 187,553,035 of JAPFRF010000001.1, read as the reverse complement.
GACAGTGGTACAGGCATTGGTCATGTCGAGGCTGGATTATTGCAACGCCCTCTACATGGGGCTCCCCTTGAACCTTGTTCGGAGACTGCAGCGGGTCCAGAACGCGGCGGCCAGGCTGGTGGTTGGTGCGCGTCGTTTTGACCGCATCACTCCCATCCTGGCTCGCCTCCACTGGTTAGCCGTTGCCTCCCGAATAAGGTTCAAGGTGTTGGTTTTGGCTTACAAAACCCTCCATGGCTTGGCCCCTGTTTATTTGGCAGAGCGGCTTCACCGACAATTAGATCGGGCCCGACCCACCCGTTCATCTCTGGCCCTCTCGCTGCAGACGGTCCCTCCGAGGGTGGCCCGCAAAACAAGCACTCGTGCGCGGGCCTTCTCGGTGGCAGTGCCGCCTATGTGGAACAAGCTACCCTGCGAGCTGAGGCAGGCCCCAATGCTGGTGTCTTTTAGAAAGGGCTTGAAGACTCTCCTTTTCAAGGACGCCTTTAAAAATGACTAGAGGTTTTTTTTTTTTTCCCCCTGCCCACATGCTGTAAGTCTGCCCCTGCCGCTGTTGCTGTCTTTGCCTTCTGTGTTTTCTTTTGTGTGAACCGCCCTGAGTTCTCGTTGGGAAGTAGGTAGCGGTATATAAGTGTAAGAAATAAATAAATAAATAAATAAATAGGGCTGCCTCGGATAGCGAATGTTTCCTATGGGCTGCCTTGGATAACAAATGTCTCATAATGCCTTGCAAAAAACATGTACCCTGCATGCATTGCAGGATACATAGTTTGTGGAGGGGTGGGAGGTGTTAGAGCGATTTTTTTCCATAGAGCCATTCTGGACATGTTTTGCTGAGGGATTTGGACCTTTCGGAATTGGTAAGATAGGGAGCTAGCTTTTATTAATCTTTGCACTGCTTTTCTTTGCATTTTGGCTGGAAGAGGCTGGGGTAGTCTTGCTGGTTTAATTTCTTCGTGTTTGCAGTCTTTTTTCATTGCTCTGCAGGCAAAAATAGGCTGGATTTTTCTTCCTGCTTATGTTTGATTGATTGCATTTTTCCCATTGCACTTTGATGGGAACAGACTGGGGTAGTCTTGCTGGTTTCTCTTGTTCATTTTTGCATTGCACTGCAGGGGGATGTTCTGGAAGGTGTTCCAGCACTGCAAGCCTTTAAAGTGCATTTTATAAAGAGGTCTGGACACCCCCATCTTTTTTGCCTTTTTCCAGACCTCCGGAATGGATTAATCGGTTTCCCATTCATTTCAGTGGGAAACCACATTTTGGATAACAAATTTATTTGACTTTTATCTAGCACTAGGACTATTCTTGGCAAAGTGTTCTGCTTATATACTGCCCCATACCACTTTAAGTAGTCTCTGGGCAGTTTACAGTTTAATTATGCAGGCTACACATTGCCCCCCAGCAAGCTGGGTACTCATTTTACTGACCTTGGAAGGATGGAAGGCTGATTCAACCTTGAGCCGGCTACCAGGAATGGAACCCCAGGTCGTGAGCACAGTTTTACCTACAGTACAGGCATTTAACCACTGCGCCACAAGGCGGTTTACAACATAGAATAGCAAAATAACAAAGTAAAACATTTTAAAAACCATAGTACAAACAATGTAATATAAACAAAATATACATAAATCAACAACAATAAACTAAAATAAAACTAAAAGGAAAGTAAAAATAGCCAGGTGATTGCTTAAATAAAAACGGGCGGGGGGACATAAGCAGTAAAAAAAGAATCTGCATATCTTATTTCTTTTCCTATTGATATGAGAAATATGATGCAGAAGATTCCGCTGTACCACATCTAGTGCCTGTGGTGCTCAGTTAACTATTTCTTCTCATCATTTCCTGTAACATAGGCCAGAATCCTATTTACAGTGTACACAACTGAAGTTGCACAAGTCACACTGATAAATTGCAGCTAATTCACAAGACCCTGGCACTGTTACTCAGAATGGGTGTACCTATTATGAACACATCCATTGCTGTGGTAACGTAAGCAGTCGTATTTATGTGCATGTAAATTGCTAATAGGATTCTGGTCATAAGTGTATCATCAATGTCCCGCCACAAGCGCTCTGGCCCCAGCCGAAGCGTTCATGGCGGGACATTTTAAAATGCATTTTCTCTCTGCCTGGGAGGCTTGCAAGGCAAGCGGCAGAGCACATGGATCTTCTCCCAGACCATGCTGCTTGGAAGGCAAGCAGCAGCAGCAGATCGCCACCACTGCTTCCCTTCCAAGTAGCACAGGCTGGGCGAAGGTCAGTAAATCCTTGCTGTGCTCCTCACCAAATTGGTCCTTACCCAACCTGGGCTGTTCCCTTGTAAACAGCCCAGGCTAGGTGAGGATCAATGGTACCTCATAAGAAGAATGTAGATGGGAAGGAAAAATTAGTCTTTTGAGTTTTTCCTATCCCCGGTAATTACATTCGTCTTACGAGTTGTTCGTCTTAAAGGGCATTTGTCTTACGAGGTATTACTGGACGTTACAAGATTTTGGCATGGATCAATGGAAAACACAAGACGTTAGATAAGCTTCTGTTGAATTGCATGTATAATCAGCTGGAGAGTTACAATTGTCCTTGGATGAGAATAGGTTTATCATTGCAGGCACGCATTGGTAACATCAAGACTGGATTACTACAGTGTGCTTATTGTGGGGCTGCCCCAGAGCTGCTGTGGGAGCGCCAGACTGCCACAGCTGGGCTGTTGACTCTTAATGTTATGTTGCATTAAAGATGTTGGCCTACTTTTCTTAGTAAGGTGGTGACGTGGTTAAATGCCTGTACTGCTGATAAAACTGTGCTCACGACCTGGGGTTCAATCTAAGATAGCCGGCTCATGGTTGACTCAGCCTTCCATCATTCTGAGGTCAGTAAAATGAGTACCCAGCAATGTGTAGCCTGTATAATTAAATTGTAACCCGCCCAGAGAGTGCTTGAAGTGGTATGGGGCGATATATAAGCAGAACACTTTACTTAGCTAAATGCAAAGGCAGGCAGGTCTCCTTTGTAAGAATTATGTGTAAGAGGATGCATGTAGGCGATAAGATCTGCATACCTCCATGCTAGAGTGTTCTGCAATTTTATCTGATGTGCAGTGTGTCATAGGAAAAGTGGAAATAGAAACACAGTGTTAACATTGCCAGAGGTTGCAGCGAGAAATGGGATATGCTGAAGAAAAGGAAAACAGTGTGACTGATGGGAGTTGCAGGCAAACCTTGCAGAAGGGAGAGCAGTGGTTTCCTGTTTCTCTTTCTTGTCCTCCTCCTCTTCTCAGTCAAAAAGGTGCCTATAGGCACAGGCACCCAGGCTTCCTTTTCTTATATAAGAGTTCTCTGGAAGGTGGTTTACACCATAAGTAAGTTATAAAATTGGTGTTCAGATGAAATATCTCTTCTGTATTACTGCATAATCCTCTTCCACCAGAATAGGAAATGGTGCACAAAGTTAGTTGTGCCCCCCCCCATGAGAATTCCAGTTTATTGAGGTTTAACAGTACCATTAGGATTTAATAGACACTTTATGTTTCTTGAACCCATTCGGAATTTTTGAGGTCAGCCTGAATGGGGTCAATTCCCTGTCACTCCTGTTTCTTGGTAATCTGATTGGCTGAAAAATGACACAGCTTTTCATTGGCTGGGACACAAAAATCTACCCTCCCACCAGGGAGAAAATGTGATAGATTTAAATGGGCAATTCTTATCCTGGCTGTTTTTTGTCCATTTAAACGAAACAAATAACCTGTAGATTGTTACTAGCTGATATTTGGGGATACTATTTGTACTTTTCAGGTGGCAGTATCATAGTGTCATATCTACTATGTGCACAAATATAGGATGGGAGACACCTGGCTGGAAAATAGTACCTGTGAAAGGGATCTGGGAGTCTTGGTGGACCACAATTTGAACATGAGTCAGCAGTGTGATGCGGTGGCAAAGAAAGCCAACACAATTCTTGATTGCATCAACAGAAGCATAGTGTCTAGATCACTGTTGGTGAACCTATGGCATGGGTGCCAAAGGTGGCACTCGGAGCCCTTTCTGTGGGCACCCGCCATTGCCCCTTCACAGCCACCTGTATTCAGGTTAAATTGCTATATTGGCACTTTGTGATAAATTAGTGGGTTTTGAATCGCAGTTTGGGCACTCGTTCTCTAAAAGATTCGCCATCACTGGTCTAGATAAAGGGAAGTGATAGTACCACTCTATTCTGCTCTGTTCAGACCCCATCTAGAGTACTGTGTCCAGTTCTGTGTGCCTCAGTTTAAAAAGGATGTTGACAATCTTGAATGAGTCCAGAGGAGGGCAACCAAGATGATTGAGGGTCTGGAAGAAATGTCTTACGAGGAGCAGATTAGGGAGCTGGGAATGTTTAACCATATAAAATGAAGGCTGAGAGGGGATATCATAGCTATGTTTAAATATTTGAAAGGATGTCACATTGAAGAAGGGACTGTTTTATTTTCCATGGCTTCAGAGACTTTGGACACAGGGCAAGGGTCTAAAATTACAGGAAAAAACAATTTAAACATTAGGAAGAACTTCATGGCAGTTAGAGCTGTTCAGCAGTGGAATATGCTGCCACGGAGGGTGGAGTCTCCTTCTTTTGAGGTTTTTAAGCAGAGGCTGGATGGCCATCTGTCGGGAGTCCTGTGATGGGGATTCCTGCATGGCAGGAGGTTGGACTAGATGGCCCTTGATGTCTCTTCCAACTCTATGATTCTATGATTCTATTCTGCAGCAAAATATGGCTTAAGAAGAAGGCTAAAATGTCCTATCTTGGTCCATGAGGATTAAACATGTGGAAACCTTTTTCTCCCCTGTAAATCTGGTCAGGTGCTCAGTCCCAGTACTGTAGCTTAATTTGCTATAGAATGAGAAACCTGTTGGGCAAAGTGCATGTACCTTACCAATTTGCAGTTAGATCCTATAAGTGTTTTATAGGAGATTTAGGAGAGAAAGGTCAGATGGTTTGGGGTCTAGACTAGAGAGGGAATGAGAAATATGTAGCCATTTCAATAAAAGAACCACTAGAGCTGCAGCCCAGTAAGTTGGCCATTCCTGGGCCAGAATGTGGAGAATAGTGGTTTTCAGAAAAAAAAGCATGCTACACTTTTTTTTCTCCCCCCCCCCGCCATCTCTAGTGATCATTGGTGTTTACTAATGTTCATCTGATAGTTAAAGTTTAGGAATTATGCCTTTATTGGCGATCTGGGATGCAATAGGGTTTTTAATATATTAATATGTTCTTTTTATATTGCTCTGTTCATTATTTGTCGTTAATTGTTTTGTATTGTAAAATTATTATTGTCTTGTCTGGCGCTTGTTCGCCGATTGTACGCCGCTTAGAGTTCTGTTTAGAAGATAAGCGGGATATAAATATAACAATAAATAAATAAATAAATAAATAAATAAATTGATTGATTGATTGATTGATTGATTGATTGATTGATTGATTGATTACTCCAAGAAAACTATTCCCATGTTATTTAAGTTCCTAAGTTCAACTTTTCATCTGAATCTTCTCCTTCCTGCCTTTCTTTATTCACTTATATATTGCTTTTATATTAAGATTGCAAAGCAGCATATAAGAAAAATAAAGCATGTAATGTGAAGCAGGACAGAGCCACATTGCAGCTTTGAGATTATGTGCAAAATAGATGCTAAGGCTGAGCTATACTGCAAAAACAGATGAGTTTCCAATGTTTACTTAAAAATAAGAACAGTTACATTATACTGAAAGCCATGCACTCTGTAATGGGTGCCACCACTCCAAACAACCAAAGATAGCAGGGCAATGTGTTATTATGAGGATGGTCTTTCCATATGACCTCGAGAACTTAATGGGTTTATAAACAAGAAAAGGATATTTCAAATAGCCAACATATTATATGGATGGTTACTTGCTTCCTTGTTGGCTCTACTAGAGCAGGGTAGACTTTTGTGAATAATCTATGACTCCGGGTAGATTGACTTTCTAGAAGCTGTAGGGATGGAAAAAGGACCAAAGGAAACCTGCTGTGATTTATATCTGTGCCAATTACGCTATTGACTGATGTGTCTGCTGTAATAGTTCAGCATGGCTATCTGGTTCACTGAAGAAGAATTGGTATCTCAGGGTGGTAGGGGGATTAAGAGAGTGGAAAGATCACCACTGGTATTATTGATTCCCACTTGTAAATGTTCTCTTATCTATCTAGAGGGCAGAATATATTGCAGTAAAGTAGAGGTATAGAAATGTTATTTAAGAGTAAATAGCAGTAGCCTGAAGGTAGGTCCTAATCTTTCATATGGGCCATTAGAATACTGTAGCCTACTTCCACTCTTTATTTCGCCCTCCCCACCTCACTCTCCATTGCTTGAGGCCAGAATTCTTTGTTTTCATTAGGGTATTGGCAATCAATGTGTATGTTTGCTGGGATTAAATTAATGAGGCCAGAAAGATCAACAGGGGACACAGGCTGGAGACTGGTCTAGCTCATTGGCAGTCACCCAGAAGTTCCCAAAGGCCATCTGGAGAGAGACATTGTTGTAAGGATTTAATGCATACATTAATATGCAAGTTTCTTTCTTTATTGCAAGGGTTTTTTTGTCCTGCCAGTTCCAAAGAATCAGGGCTACCTTAATAGTAGATTTTAAAATCAGTAGGACAGCGCATACTAAAACCTCCTCACTCATGCTATAAAGATTTCAGTTCCTGAAATAATGTGCAAGTAGAGATCTGTTCAAGAAAATTGGAGATATTAAAGGGGCATTTCATGCAAAGATGGATATGATAAAGGACAAAAATGGTAGGGACCTAACTGAAGCAGAAGAGATCAAGAAGAGATGGCAAGAATATACAGAAGAATTATATCAGAAAGATCTGGATGTCCCTGATAACCAAGATAGCGTACTTGCTGACCTGGAGCCAGACATCCTGGAAAGTGAAGTCAAGTGGGCCTTAGAAAGCATTGCAAACAACAAGGCCAGTGGAGGTGACGGCATTCCAATTGAACTCTTTAAAATATTAAAAGAGGATGCTGTAAAGGTGCTGCATAAGATATGCCAGCAAATCTGGAAAAACCCAGCAGTGGCCAGAGGACTGGAAAAGATACATCCCAATCCCAAAGAAAGGAAACGCCAAAGAATGCTCCAACTATCGCACAATTGCACTCATTTCACATGCTAGCAAGGTTATGCTCAAAATTCTACAAGGCAGGCTTCAGCAGTATGTGGAAAGAGAACTTCCAGAACTACAAGCTGGATTTCGAAGGGGCAGAGGAACTAGAGATCAAATCGCCAACATGCGCTGGATTATGGAGAAAGCCAGAGAGTTCCAGAAAAACATCTACTTCTGCTTCATTGACTATGCCAAAGCCTTCGACTGTGTAGACCACAACAAACTATGGCAAGTCCTTAAAGGAATGGGAGTGCCTGACCACCTTATCTGTCTCCTAAGAAATCTATATGTGGGACAAGCAGCAACCGTCAGAACTGGATATGGAACAACTGACTGGTTTAGAATTGGGAAAGGAGTACGACAAGGCTGTATACTGTCACCTTGCCTATTTAACTTATATGCAGAGTACATCATGAGAAACGGTCTGGATGAATCACAAGCCGGAATTAAGATTGCCGGACGAAATATCAACAACCTCAGATACGCAGATGATACTACTCTAATAGCAGAGAGTGAGGAAGAATTAAAAAACCTCTTAATGAAGGTGAAAGAGGAGAGTGAAAAAAATGGGCTGAAGCTCAACATCAAAAAAACTAAGATCATGGCCACTGGTCCCATCACCTCCTGGCAAATAGAAGGGGAAGAAATGGAGGCAATGACAGAGTTTATTTTCCTGGGCTCCTTGATCACTGCAGATGGCGACTGCAGCAACGAAATAAAAAGACGCCTGCTTCTTGGGAGGAAAGCAATGGCAAACCTAGATAGCATCCTAAAGAGCAGAGACATCACTTTGCCAACTAAGGTCAGGATGGTTAAAGCTATGGTTTTTCCAGTAGTGATGTATGGAAGTGAGAGCTGGACTATAAAGAAGGCTGAGCCGCAGAATCGATGCTTTTGAGCTGTGGTGCTGGAGGAGAGTCTTGAGAGTCCCCTGGACTGCAAGGAGATCAAACCTATCCATTCTGAAAGAAATCAACCCCGAATGTTCACTGGAAGGACAGATTTTGAAGCTGAGGCTCCAGTACTTTGGCCACCTCATGAGAAGAGAGGACTCCCTGGAAAAGTCCCTGATGCTGGGAAAAATCGAAGGCAAAAGGAAAAGAGGACGGCAGAGAATGAGATGGTTGGACGGTGTCATCGATGCAACCAAAATGAATTTGACAAAACTCCGGGAGGCAGTGGAGGATAGGAAGGCCTGGCGAGCTCTGGTCCATGGGGTCACGAAGAGTCGGACACAACAACAACATCATCCAGTCCCTGTGCAGAAAGGAATTCAGATACCTGCCCAAATTGCCTTTCTAGATAAGCATGATTTTTCTGAATATGATGGTATTATTAAGGGCCAGGAGCAGGGTGCCAAAAATTTGAGGCCCAAATCTGTCTCTTAGTGACATTATGTATTCATTTATTGGTTTATTGCTAGAACTAAGCACTGCCACATGCTTGCCACCAAGAAGAACAAGGGCTAGAAGTGGCTGGAAGAACAGGTTAGACAAGTCCAGCAGGTTGGGTCTGAGAGCTTGCCCATTTCTCTTTACTGATATAGGCTTTGGGTTTCTTATAGAGTTTTAGGGCTGCTGTACTGCAGCCAAAACTTGACTCATGACCTGGGTGCAATTCTTAGGTAGCTCACTCTAGGTTAACCCAGCCTTCCATCCTTTCACAGCTGGTAAATTGAGTGCCCAGGTTGCTGAAGGCAGGAAATTTGTAGCCTGCATAATGTATTTATAATTGTAAAACTGCCCAGAGAGTGTTCTAAGCACTATGGGGCAGTACTGTATAAGCAGTATGTTTGCCATTGCTTTGATTGTTCTTTTCTCAAGACCTCCGTTACCACATATGGCTTGCTAGCATTCATGAATCAAAATGTACTATTTGTCTGGCATTTATTTCAGGTTTTTAAAAATTATCTCCTTTGGATGGTAGGTAGTGATGGTATAAATCTATATAATTCTGTTTAATTCATCTACTTTCCATTCCCAGAGGCATTTGGTTAATGGCTTAAAGGGTTGGGCCCAGGTTTGAGAGATCTGGATTTGAATTTCTCCATATTCATCATGAACTCTCTGTATAATCCATTCCACTCTTTCTTAAAGTCTACTTTACACTAGACGACACCTGCCTCCTTCTGGAGAAGGTATGGAGGGCATGTAGGGGATTGCAGGAGGGTTAGGAAGTCCTTTTGGCCTGTGTTGATGGATGAACACTTGGAAAGACACAGAATATTGAAGGGGAGATATGATAGCAATCTTTAAGTACAGTATTAGAAATTTTCATGCAGAGGAGGTGGAGATTCTGTTCTCAGTTATTCCAGAGTGCAGGGCATGTGATAATGGGCTCAAGTTGCAAGAAGCCAGATTTTGGCTTAATATCAGGAATACAACATTCTAACTGCTAGAGCGGTATGACAGCGGAACCAATTGTGTTGGGGAGTGCTGAGTGCTTCATCACTGGAGACATTCAGCAGCCAGCCATCTGTCAGGTGCACTATAACTTGAACTCAGTTAACTCAATGGCCTTGTAGCCCAACCCTTCCAACTCCATTGTTTTAGGATTCTTTTGAACTGGAAGAAGCAGTTAGAGCTGTTCGGCAGTGGAATATGCTGCCATGGAGGGTGGTGGCATCTCCTTCTTTGGAGGTTTTTAAGCAGCAGCTGGATGGGCATATGTCAGGAGCACTGTTATGGGGGTTCCTGCATGGCAGGAGGTTGGATTGGATGGCCCTTGAGGTCTCTTCCAACTCTATGATTCTATTATTTTAAATTTGTCCTACACTACATAAGAACATAAGAACATAAGAAGAGCCATGCTGGATCAGGCCAAGGTCCTATCTAGTCCAGCTTCCTGTATCTCACAGCGGCCCCACCAGATGTGTTTGGGAGCGCATGAGACTAGATATCTGTCTCCTAATACCACTCCCCTGCATCTGGCCCTTGAAGTACCCTGGTTTCTCCATCATGGTTTGTAACCTGTGATGGACTTTTCCTCCAGGAAACTGTCCAATCCCCTTTTGAAGGCATCCAGGCTAGATGCCATCACCACATCTTGTGGCAGGGAGTTCCACAGACTAACAACACGCTGGGTAAAAGAATATTTTCTTTTGTCTGTTTTCACTATCCCAATCTTCTGTTTGAGTGGATGTCCCCTAGTTCTGATATTTTGTGTGAGGGAGAAGAGCATCCCTCTATCCACTTTACTCATACCCTGCATTATTTTGTATGTCTCAATCATATCCCCCCTGAAGCGCCTTTTTTCCCAGACTAAAGAGGCCCAAATGTTTTAGCCTTTCTTCATAAGGGAGGTGCCCCAGCCCAGTAATCATTTTAGTCGCTCTCTTCTGCACCTTTTCCAGTTCCACTATGTCTTTCTTGAGATGCAGTGACCAGAATTGTACACAATACTCCAGGTGGGGCCTTACTATTGTTTTGTATAATGGCATTATAATGTTGGCTGTTTTATTTTCAATCCCCTTTTTGATAATCCCTGGCATGGAATTGGCCTTCTTCACCACTGCCACACACTGGGGAGACACCTTCATGGAGCTGTCCACCAACACACCAAGATCTCTTTCCTGATCCGTCACGGATAACTCAGAGACCATGAGTTGATAGATGAAGTTTGGATTTTTTGCCCCAATATGCATTACTTTACATTTGGTTACCTTAAAACGCATTTGCCATTTCTCAGCCCATTCCCCCAGTTTGGAGAGATCCTTCTGGAGCTCTTCAAAATCTTCTCTGGTTTTCACCACACGGAAAAGTTTTGTGTCATTTGCAAACTTGGCCACCTCACTGTTCATCCCTGTCTCCAGGTCATTTATGAACAGATTGAAAAGCATCGGTCCCAGGACAGAGCCCTGGGGCACACTGCTTTTCACTTCTCTCCATTGTGGAAATTTCCCATTGACACCTACTCTTTGTTTCCGGGATCTCAACCAGTTCTCAGTCCATAAGAGGACCTGTCCTCTTATCCCCTGACTGCAATTTTCTCAGCAGCCTTTGGTGAGGGACTGTGTCAAAAGCCTTTTGAAAATCCAGATAGACTATATCCACCGGTTCACCCAAATCCACGTGCCTGTTGACCTTTTCAAAAAATTCTAAAAGGTTTGTCAGACAAGATTTACCCTTACAGAAGCCATGCTGATTTTCTCTCAGCAAGGTTTGTTCTTTTATGTGTTTTAAGATTTTCTCTTGGATGAAGCTTTCCACCATCTTCCCTGGGACAGATGTAAGGCTAACTAGCCTGTAGTTTCCTGGGTCCCCCCTCCTTCCTTTTTTAAAAATTGGTGTGACATCTGCCATTCTTCAGTCCTCCGGCACTGTGGCAGTTTTAAGAGACAAGTTGCATATAACCGTTAAGAGATCTGCAATTTCATTTCTCAGTTCCCTAATAACCCTTGGGTGGATGCCATCTGGGCCCGGTGACTTGTTAATCCTCAATTTATCGATTAGTCCTAAAACCTCCTCTCTTTTAACCTGTATTTGATTTAATTCTTTAGTCAAGAGGGGCGGCTCAGGCAGCGGAATCCGCTCAAGGTCCTCTGGAGGAAGACAGACGCAAAGAAGTCATTCAATTTCTCTGCAATGTCCAAGTCCTCCTTAACCTCCCCTTTTCCTCCCTCACCATCCAGAGGGCCAACTGGTTCTCTGGCAGGTTTTCTACTTCTAACATATTTAAAGAAGCTTTTATTATTTTCCTTTATATTGCTAGCCATGCGTTCCTCAAAATCTTTCTTTGCCTCCCTTATCATCTTCTTACATTTCTTTTGACAGAGTTTGTGTTCCTTTTTATTTTCCTCATTTGGGGAGGATTTCCATTTACAGAAAGACCTCTCCTTGTGCTTTAGAGCCTCTCTAACTCCACTCGTTAACCATGCCGGTGTCCTCTTGGACTTAAATGAGCTCTTCTTTCTTTGTGGTATGCACTTGTGCTGGGCCCCTATTATTGTTGTTTTAAACAGGCTCCATGCACTCTGAAGAGATTGGAGTCTTCTAACTTTCCCCTTCAATTTCTCTCTAACTAGTTTCCTCATCTGAGGGAAGTTTGCCCTTCGAAAATCAAGGGTTTTTATGTCTGATTTGCTTGACACTCTTCCTCCGACATGCATGGCAAAGGAAACTGCAGCATGGTAACTGTTCCCCAGAGGCTCAGTGACATTCACATCCCTGACCAGGTCCTGAGTATCACACAGAATTAGATCCAGAGTTGCCTGTTCTCGGGTGGTCTCCATGACAAGTTGCTCTAAGGCACAGTCATTCAGCAAGTCGAGAAACCCGGTTTCTCTTTCTTGCCCCCCATTGGCCCAGTCAATGTGGGGATAAAAGTCCCCCATGATTACTATCCTGTCCCTCTTAGCCACCTCCATGATTTCTCTCCTCATTTCAAGGTCCCCCTCAAGTTTTTGATCTGGTGGACGATAGAATACTCCAACTATCACATCACTCTTTGGACCTGGGATAGGATTGGCTCATATCTGCTACCAGGCCTGACTGCAGATAATCCCAGCAGCAACGGAAGGGAAGCAGAGTGATGTCAGAGTCCCTGCTGAATCCGGTGTAGATTTGTCAGCTTCCTCTCTTCTCCCCCAGTCTCTGTCCGCTTAACACTTTTGTGACTGGCATATGTAGCTTTTCTCACCAGCGGAATGCCAAGTTGTTGATTTTGTTCCTTAGCTGCTGTCAAAGTATGTAAGCCCTGCCAGAAAGACAAAAGCAGACACTACGAGAACCTTAATTTTGTAGTCTGACCTCTGTTCTTGCTTCTAGGCCCAACCACAAGAGCAGGTATATGGCTGTCATGTGGTTGTAACCAGCAGCTGCAATGGAGTTCATGTGGATTCATAGTGCCTTTGTGCAAAGGGAAAGGGTCATTCATTGAGAGCTGCAAGTTAAAGGAAGCAATGGAAAGCTCTGTTCTCCAAGCAAGGGTCTGAGCTAGAGATGGGCATGAATCTCAGTGTGGAGGTTTGTGCTGGTTCGTATGTGTGGCGCCATAGGTGCTGCATGTTCCCTTCCCCTGCTTCCCTGGCTGGATCTCACACTCAGTAGCTGGTGCGGGCTCCTTCTCCTTCTGCTCTTTAGCTGTTCTCAACTCGTCACTGGCAGGAGCATGGGCTTTTCCGCTCCACCTCTTTGGCTGATCACTCCGTCAGACAAGGCGGCAGAACAGGCAAGCTTGTGCTCCTGCCAGGGACTAGTGGAGCGGCCAAAGAGGAGGAGGAGGAGGACGAGTGAGTAGTTCACTGGCTGGAGAGGTGAGTGAAGAGAGCACTGTGGTATCTTTGGTGCCATGAGTATGAAGTGGCCCAGACCTCCCAACCGAGGTTCGTTCCCGTCTTTAGTCTGAGCCTACAGAGCTGTCCGTGTTCTCCAAGCAGTTTTGAAGGGACAGCAACTTTTCTGCAAAAGCAAAGGAGAAAGATTGGCTGCGATATTATTCCAAGGTATGCTTTGAAAGGTGGCAGCTTGGTTGTAGAGCACATCATATTGATGATCTCAGGCTGAATCCCTCTCACCCCCAGGAAAGTCTGGCAAAAATCCCAGATTGAAATCTGGCTGAGTCTTTAGGAGTCAGCGGTGGCCAGCAGTCAGCTAGATCAGGGCTGTCCAACTTTGAGCAGGCCGAGGTCTACTTCTTCCAGACGAAAGTGCCTGAGGGCTACTACACTAAAACCTCTACTTATGAATTTTATCTGTTCCAAGTATATGCTCATAAGTAAAAAACTTGTAAGTAGAACGTTTTCACATAGGAACGTATTGAAAATCAATTCATCCTTTCTGGAGGGAATATATTTCAATGCATTCCTATGGTAAGGCTGACCATGCACAGGCTTCCTTTACACCCGCTCGAGCCGGTGTGGATGGGTGCAAGGGTGGCATGTACATGCTTGCACAGATTGCCCCTTCCGCTTGCCCGGGCTGCTGGAAGACTTTTTTTTTAAAGGTGCACTTTCTCTCCCAACCCGCCTGGGGCTTGACTTGACTCTACTTCTCCTCCTGTTTTCCCCCTTCTCCCTTCCAGCCCCCTCGCTGCCACTACTGCTGCCGCCCATAGCTCTCACTCACTTCTGCCATGTTCACTGTGCAGCTGGGATGGGCCAAGCCAGCAGCAGGGCAATCACATCACCACGGTGGTGCAAGGAGGAGGGAATGGCTTAGAAGGGGAGCAGGAGAAGCGGCAGGTCACAGTCTCTGTGAGGCAGCTGTGGGGGTGGGAGGAGGAGGAGGAGGATGGAAGGGTGGGAGGAAGGAATTCTCCGGGGGGGAGAGGGGGATGTCACCATGCAAAGGAGGTGGGCATGCCCATGACCCTGCCCCTCACTGTCTCCTCCATTCCCCTTCCTCTGCTCTGCACCAACAACTCCATCAATTGGTCATGAGACAGTGGCGCACCAATCATCTGGCCAGTAGGGAGAGCAGGGGACAGTGCCATGGCCCTTGAACTGCCCCGCTGAGCTGAGACACTGGGCTGGCAGACCCAGAGCTTTGCTGGGGCAGTGGTGGGCCTTGGGTTGGGGGAGGTAGAGGTGGAGAACTTATCACCTCACATTTTTATTGATGGCTGGCGGGCTACCTTTGAACCTTTCATGGGCTACTGGTAGCCCCCAGTCTACCTGTTGGACAGGCCTGAGCTAGATGAACCAACAATGCCACTCATTATAAGGCAGATTGTTATGTTCCTAAGCATAGCTGTTTCATGGTGGTAAATCTCTCCAGTCTTACTTTTAAATGAAAAGCAGCTGAGAAAGACTAGAGATTTGACTTCGGGAAAGGGGCAACTTAGCCTCCTCATGCCAAAGTTAGCCACCCATTCGGCAGAGATTTCCTTATTCCCTTGTGAGGGTTCTTGATGATCCAATAATAGTTCCATTGGACTTGGCTTATTAATGACAGGCACCTCTTCTATATTCAATAAATTTTTATTCTTTACTTCAAAAGTAACATGTTCTGATGATTCATTTATTTCTTGTAACAATTTGTAACTTTGACAAACAGACGTATTTTTAACTTCAGAGCATAACAATGTGGACTCATTACTTAACAGATCTCTTAACATTCTCCCAGGTACTGGAACGGTATTGCACTGCCCCGTCCATAACATTGAGACCTGCAACAAGGGTGTTTTGCCCATGTTGCCACAGGAACTTCTGTCCTCCCACTTTTCCATACTGGGACACTTCCAGGTCTAAAATCGCCCTCCTGACTTTCACCGACCATTCAGAGGGTAATGGTGGTAGCATGGGCAATGAGAACTCCTCGTAGTTTAGTTTTTTGGTCTGAATGCCTCTCTCCCTTTTTAGCCAGCATGTTGTTAGTCTGTGAAACTCCCTGCCACAAGATGTGGTGATGGCATCTGGCCTGGATGCCTTCAAAAGGGGATTGGACCGATTCCTGGAGGAGAAGTCCACCACAGGTTACAAATCATGATGTGTAATCTCCAGGCTTAAAACCAGGGTACTTCCAAGGGCCAGATGCAGGGGAGTGGTATCAGAAGTCAGATATCTAGTCTCACGTGCTTCCAGACGCATCTGGTGGGACCACTGTGAGATACAGGAAGCCGGATTAGATGGGCCTTTGGCCTAATCCAGCATGGCTCTTCTTATGTTATGTTCACTTTTAAATCTCCCTGCTTCTCCATCCCCTCTTGCCATTGACACTCCTTTAGTGTCAATCGCTCAAAAGACCTTTACGGGTGGTTCCATTTCTGCCTCTTTCTGCTCTGTCCCAACTTCACCTTTATCTTGTCCATCTTCTTTCACCTTCAAGTCAGTCATTCCCCTTTTCCACATCTCTAACCACAACTTTAGTATTCACATATTTTCCCTCCTCAGACGGCACACTTTCTCTCAGTTCTGTTCCTTGGTGTTCCTTCTCACTCTCCTCTCCTGTTAAAAAAGCAGCTAGAGAAAGGAATTCTGGTTTGGAAAGAACAAGGAAAATGTAGGAGTGGGTGATGCTTTTTATTGGACCACTGAAAATCAGAGAAATGACAGGCTTTTGTGGAGAAGGTTCCACTTCAGGCTTAGCACAGCCCTGTTAGGGCTAGTGCAGGAAAACGGTCAGCAAGAGGCCAAAAATTGATGGTCTTTCTGAGAGAGTTGATAACAGATCCTCTGAGGTTGTGCTCTCAAGCCTGGATGCAGCATGGCTTGAAATTCTTTTCTCCATCTCGGTCATCTTTCTGCAATAGGGGTGTGATAACACCAACTAATTTGATACGGTATGAGAAGTGACACGCGTACCCCACGGAGCATTGTTAAACATGCTGCATCTCCTGTCCGACCTCCCATTTGGCTGGGAATTTTTGTAAAGACTGATTCTTCATTACACATCCCATTCATAAATGAGGGTTTTCCTGGTGGGGTGGAGGAAGTGGGTTTTTGCTGTTCTAGAAGCCTTTTCTGCCTTTGACCACAAAACAACTTTCATGAAGAAGTGATGCTTCGGTTTCTATGGAGAGAGGAAGAAAAATGTGTTGCCGCGTTGGCTAATTCAGGAGATGGAGCTAACCTTCTCCTCGGCTTCACAACTGAGTAAGCCGCGCGAAGACAGATTCCCCGAGACAATGCTACTTTTTTTCTGCCAGCAGATATCTATTTGTGGAAGTGGGTCAGCTTCCTCTTGGTGGACACGTTAGCGCCCCAGTGCCCGGGAGCACTTGCTTTACGATTTTTCTGTCCGTTACGCATGCAGTTGAGCTCCTCTGCCTAACTCTTCCTGGCAGCCCAGTGTTTCATGAATTGAAGCAAGTTAACCACAAGGAGAGGATGACATTTCGAGACAGGGCAGGATGAATTCCGATTCCAAGGCACACGCACACACGTGGGGGCGGATATTGGATTTATGTAAAACAAAAGGGTAAAGAATGCAAATATAAACAGCACAGACAGAATGAAAAGGGCTTTATTGGTAAGTCTTCCGTTCTTCTAGTTCTGCCTGATAGTCAATGGATATCCTGGGTGACAGTTAATGAAGTTTCTCTTGGAATTTAAAGGTTGAGCTCAAACTAGTGCTGTGGTTGGCCTTCTGCAGCATTTGCTACACCTTCTCTGTGGGCAAAAGCGAGATGCATTACTGTAGATTGGGGTGCCATTAGCTGTCCCACCCCTCTCAATTCCTTTCTGCTTGGGTGCTAGCTATGATCTCTGCTTCATTGAACCATGATCAATTTGATTTTAAAAAAATCACAGCTAAAAATGAAATTGATTTTAAATCATGACTTAAATTGTGATTCAAGTAAAATAAAAATCATTTTTAAATTTTAAATAATCAAACTTAATACTTACATTGTGTTTAAGTCATGATTTAAATCATATCTATCCTCTTACAAAGTTTGTAGAAATTGGATGTTGGAACAAGACATCCTAAATTCCCATGTTGACTTGAGGCTCAGGAATTTATAATCTGAGAAAGAAACTTTTCTAAACCCAGAGTGTAACTAGGCAGCCAGTCTGGCTGTGGTTGGCAGGAAAGAGTACCCTCAAGTTATCATATCCATTACCTGGGCTGTTCCATTGCTATAGGGATGGAAAAAATAGGGATATTCTTGGTAGTATGTAATAGTCTGAAAAGGTAACTTCTCCACCCATTAGGTGTGATAGGCAGCCATCTTGTTGCTAGTTGGCATGGAACAACACAACAGTTGATCATATCTGCTGTCTAGGACATTTCTGTATTATGATAATGAAGCAGGAATGTTTTTTAGGTCTTCCATTTTCTGGAGATAAATCTAATAACTCAGTGTTCAGACCTCATGTTGACTGAAAACAAGGTGGTCTTTGGAAATCTGACATACAGTCAGTGACCCTGTTGTCGCTGCAGGAGTATCTATCTAGTTTGCTTCCAGCATGTCTCTGTTTCTGTATTTGTAAAATAAAGAGATCTCATGAAAGCATATTCATGTTTTACTGCTCACTCCTTCTGGGGAAAGGACGTGGGAGTGTGTGGGAATTTGTCTGTGCTTGGGGAAGTAGAGAACATGTGTGATAATATGGTGATAAATTATAAAAAATGCTTCTGCAGTTGACCTTTGTCTATTTATTATTAATTTACTATAATTGTATCCTGCCTTTCTCCCCAGAAGGGGCCTGAGGTGGCTTGGAATGTTACAAAGAGCAGCTGAGGTGGCTTACAAATGACTAAAAGACATATACGATTAAAGTCACACAAAATTACATAATTAAAATCAAGTACATTTAATCATGTATGATCTCCAATTACCAGCTCTGGTCCATATTCTGGTTGCAGAATTTTGAATCGACAGAGGTTTTGGAACAGTCTTTGAAGGCAGCCCAACAATGTAGGCCAGGGGTCCTCAACCTAAGGCCCCGCGGGCGGATGCGGCCTCCCAAGGTCCTGAATCCGGCCCCCGGGAAACCCCCCAATTGCAAACCCCCACCTACCCCTGCTTTGCGATCAAGCCAGCCTCCGCAGCTGCTTCTGTTGCTGAGGCAGATCAAAGCAGTGGGCTATGCCACTTCTTCCACTCCCCCCAACTACTGCCCAGATGATCAGCATGCTGGCTAGTGGGGCATTTAGAGTGGGAGGGCTACGGCAAGGTCGCCCGCTCCCCCCACCCACTGTGGTCCGGCCCCCAGCGGTGCCTGGGGCACGGTGGACCGGCCCACTGTTTGAAATCTTTGAGGACCCCTGATGTAGGCATTCAAGACCTGGCTCTTTCGTGAGGCCTTTGGTGACCTTTAATCTATTTTTTTAACCTTAACCCACCATCTTGCCAGATATTTCTTTCTATTATTGTTACTTATTGTTTATTTTTTGATACTGTTAACCACCCGGAGTTCCTTTGGAAGTCGGGTGGTATATAAATATATAAATAAATAAATAGTGTGTTACCTAGGCCTTTCACAATTTGCATTCTTAGTTATGTGTACAACAGAATGGGAGTGAAAGCCTGAGATATGGGTAGGTAGTTCCACTCATCTTTTCATTGTTCATCTGCCAGGTCAGAGAGTCGGGTGCCTGAATATCTCCCTAAGAGCACTGCACAATTTTATAGATGCCTAGAGAGAGAGAAAAATCGAAAGCCTGTGTTCATCACTAGAGATGGGCACGACTTAGCGGTATTCCCGTTTCCGTTTCCGTTACTCGTATCCGTTACTCTACGGAAACGGTAACGGGAATTACTCCGCCAGAATTCGAGCTCAAACCAACGAACGAACAATTTGGTCTGATTTGTCGTGCTCGTTACTTGCATCGCGGCGATCGCGCAATGCCAAGCGGCACAGAAAAAAGGTTTTTAAAAGTTAAAAAAAAAAACGATTCCCGGCCCTAAAAGTAGGCGAAAACTGTCTGAGGGCACCTACCAGGCCAGAAGGGTGTTTTATTTGGGGGGGGGGGTTTCCCCGCCCCCCTCTCCTTGGCTATTGCTACTGCTGCGCTGCTGGTACCAGGCTGGGAGGGCGCATCCATTTGCCATGCAGTGCGGTGGATCCAAAATGGCGACCACAATATTTTTTTTGAAATCGTTGCCCAAAACCCCACCAAAGCACCACAGAAACATGCGAAAATTAGCTATTTTAAATGCTTGAATTTTTACAGTAGCAGCAGTGGGTTTTTCTTTCAAAAAAAAGAGTCTCCGTTGATTTTATTTTATTTTATTTTATTTTATTTTATTTTATTTTTTTACACCTGCACATTTGAAATGATGGGCTCGCCCATGGAAGTGGACCATGCAAATTTTCCACCAATCGCATGGCCACTTGGCCAGGTTGACCACAGAGACTTCTGGGATGTGCCAATCGGGCATAAACAGCCCACTAATCGTAGCCCAAACCCGAACCCTAAGCCTAAGCCTAACCCATACGCCAGTACACTGTCCTTCTAAGTGGGTCAAAGAGGCCCCCAGAGGTGCACCCCAATACTCACCCTAACCTCACCCATAACTAGCCTAACCCTAGCCCTTGCGCTAACCCGTCTTAACCCTAAGCCAGATCTACTTGCATTGCACTACATGCAAGTACGTGAGACACAGTGGGTGCAAAGAGTCTGCCAGTCCGTCACTTGTGGCTCTGGCTGACTCCTGCAGCTTCTTCCAGGAGCACGCTACCCCCCCAACCAGTACTAACGACAACGAAAAAACAAAAAACGAACCAACTAATTTTTGCAAAATTTCGCGAAAAACGGAAACGAGCCGAAACGGACTGCCTCCGACACACGACAACTCGAAAACGTCATTTTCCCTAGTTGTGCCCATCTCTATTCATCACAGCTCACATTTATACAATTTAAAGAGTTAAATCTGGAATGAAATCAGACAGTCATTTCCAGTCATATCAAAAATTGATATAGATACCAAGATATAAGTCTTGTCATTCCACTTGTCTAATTCTTCAGGTTCTATTTATCTGCATTGCTTAAGTATTCCATAAGCACATAATTTTGTTAAAGCAATTAAAATTATTGGACATAGTCTTACAGCTATTAGAAAAAATACCTATAGGGGTAAATATGTAAACAGAATTCCACCCTTGCAACTTTTGAAAGGCTGCATATGTGATTGCCTTCTAAAGTTCATACTAATATTAATTTATTTTGAATATTTTTATCTCACCTTTCTCCTTGGAAAAGGACCCAAGATGGCTTACAATAATGAGGGACAATACAGACCCTAGAGCATTTAATACATACAGTAGCACCCCTATATCCGCTGATTCATCACCCACATATTCAGTTTATTTTATTTATTTATTTATTTATATAGCTTGTATGCCACCCACTACCCAAAGGACTCTGGGCGGCTCACAATCAAAATGGACAATTAAAACATCAAAATACAATAAAATTAGAACAATAAAAACATGTAAATGCAATAAATACGATACATTAAAAACACACCACTAAAATTGCCATCAGGACCCACAATCATTAGTTTAAAAACTTCTGGAACAAGAAGGTTTTTAACTGGCGCCGAAATGTTATCAACGTCGGTGCCAGGTGAGTCTCATTTGGGAGGGCATTCCATAGTCTGGGGGCAGTTGCTGAAAAAGCCCTATTCCTGCAAGGCATCCCTTTCACCTCCTTAAGGGATGGCTCTTTCAGGAGGGCTCCCTGACTAGATCTTAATTACCCGGTAGGTTCATATGGAAGGAGGCGGTCCTTCAGGTATCTAGGTCCTAAGCTGTTTAGTTATCCACGGTTGGCGATCAGCAGTGTGGGACTGGGGGCCTGCAGCTGTTCAAGCTTCCCAGGCGGCGGACCTGCTGCACAAGGCATGCTGCTTCATCACCCGGTAAGCTTGAATGGCCAGGGGTGTCCCTGGCCATTCGATCTTCCTGGGCGGCAGACCAGGCGATGCAGTAGTGCACCTTGGTGGAGAGGCACGGTGATCCCCCTTGGCAGCCTCAGCCGAAACAGCAGCTGCTGCTGCGAGCAGTGAAACCCATCTGCTCTCCCTTGACCCCCCCCCCCACCTTCTTGCCTGCCTGCCTGCCTGGCTAGCTAGCAGATTTAACTCTCTCCTCTTTCCCCTCCCACTGGCGCCTCTTGCGATAACTGGGAGCCCAGGAGCCCTACCCGTCTCAGGCCACCGACTCCACTCAGTCTTGCCCCTTCGGCCCCCAGCACCTGCTTGGCTCTTGTTTGCTCGCTCTTGGCTACCTGTTCTCTCCTGCCCAGGCACAAACCGTACCACGCTCTCGTCTTTTGGTTGCTGCAGGCGAGAGAGAGCCAGGCAGGCACTGAGGGCCGAAGGGCCAAGACCGAGTGGAGTCAGCGGCCTGAGACAGGCAGGTTGCCGGGGCTCCCGGTTATGTTCTACTGGGAGGGGAAGGAAAGGGAAAGAGAGGTGAGAGGCAGGGCTGCTAGCTAGGAAGGCAGGCAAGCAAGCAAGCAAGAAGGCAGAAGGATCAAGGCAGAGCAGTTGAGTTTTGCTGCCTACCACCACGGCTGCTGTTTTTGCTGCTTCTACAGTTGCCAAGGGGGAATCTCCACACCTCTCTGCCAAGGTGTGCTACTGCATTGCCCGGTCTGCTGCCTGGGAAGCTTGAACGGCTGGGGACACTCCTGGCCGTCCAAACTTACTGGGTGATACAGCAGCGTGCCTTTGAGCCGCCCAATCCACCGTGCTGCCCTGTGGGGGTGGTGGGGTGTCCAAGGTAAAAACTTTCATCCCCAGCACCCTACCACCACTGTTGTCACTGTCACCCTCGGATAAGAGTGTTTGCTCTTATCCGCAGATTTCAGTACCCGCAGGGCGGCCTGGAACCAATCCCCCATGGCTACAGGGGTCCTACTGTATTAAAGTGAAGAACAGGGAATTAGAAGAAGCGTCTTAGAACATTAAAAGGTAACATTAAAGCTACAAAGAGCACTCAATATACTGTGTGTGTATATATGAGGGGTGGAAACTAACAGGGAATGCACTGGTGTTATTATGAGAGCATTCAATGCAATCATGCATGGTAATCCATATAAAAGTCACATAGTAGGTGGTGCATCAGTCAGGGAAAGTTTGCCTGAAAAGGAATGTCTTTGCTTCTTCCAGTGGGAGGGAGTTCCAAAGTCTGGGAGCAGCAACAGAGAAGGCCCTTTCGTGTGTTCTTATGAGATGCACCTGTGAAGGTGCGAGATGGAGAGAAAGACCTCTCCTGATGACCTTAGCATTCGAGCCAGTTCATACTGAGAGATTCAATCTTTGAGGTAGCTTGGACCCAGGCCATTTTGTGCTTTGTAGGTTAAAAGCAGAACTTTGACTTGTGCCCTGTAGCTGATTGGCAGCCAGTGGAGCAGCTTTAGTAGGGGTATAATGTGATCTCTGTAACCCACCCCAGTCAGCAATCTGGCTGCTAAAGTTGCAAAGAAAAGACAATATAAGCAGAACTTAAATCATCTTAAAATTATGTTTCTAGCTTTGTAAAAGTGCAGAAGCTTATAGCCTAAAATGGCACACTGGAAAACATCTCTAAACTATCAAAGTTCTTTAAAGTTAGAATACTGTATTTAAAATGAAAAGCATTTATTAGCCTTTAAGCATATAATTGGCACACAGAAAGCTATTCTAAGTGTTCACCAGCCAAGCCAGTTTGAATCTGTCCATCTTATTGATGTGGCTACATGATTGTTCATAATAAGTTAGTATGTCTCCTGCCTCCTTATATTCATATTTATCTCAGATGTAAGTATCCTGCTTTGGCTGAACCTGTGATTACAAGGTTCCACACTAGCAGAAATTTTATAGGAGGATTTTCCATTGCTTCTACAATTCCTGTAATATATGACTCAGATTCTGGCAGGCTGCCACTATGACATTAAGCATTATTATTTTGTCTAATAATGGCTTGCACTAACTATAACTGTAAGGATGGTAACTTGTAGAAGCAGCCAAGTGCTGGAGTTAATATATCAAGCTATAGCAAGTCACTGGCTCTAGTAAAATAAAATAGAGCAAATCACAGGATCTACAATTGCTACCTATCATGTTAACATTTTATGTATTATGAACCAATTATTTCAATGCACTTTTAGTTTTCTCGTTCTTTTCCACCTACCACACCGAGCTGTTAGCCATGAATGATTTTTATTTTTTCATTTTTGCTAGACAGTGTTTAAGAACAGCAACATTGCTGACAGACTTCAGTGGAGAGCTGATTTTTGAAGTTACTGTTAATAAAGTGCTTTTCAAACCTCATTTTTAAAAAACAATGTAAATTTTCAGAACTGTTTTATTTATTTATTTATTTATTACTATACCACCAGTCTACACCAGTCTTCAAGAAGAACTCCAGGCACTTTAGATCAATATAAAGAAACAATATAAAGAAAACATAACCCACTTAATTGTTTAAGCAGTCTCCATATTCAACATTTTACATCTTAACACAGCCACTAATTGAGCAGTGGTTCTCAACCTATGGGTCCCCAGATGTTCCTGGACTGCAACTCCTAGAAGTTGTCTTCACTAACTGAGCTGGCCAGGATTTCTGGGAGTTGCAATCCAGGAACATCTGGGGACCCACAGGTTGAGAACCACTGGGTTAGAGGATGACTTAAAATCAAGACATGCACAGAGAATGCTCCTGTAAAAATTGTGGAATTGTACAAGTACCTATAATAGTTTGCTTGGTTCACATGTAACAGACAAACATTTGTGTTTGATTTTTGACCTCATCTGGTCACTTCTTTATCTTTTCATATGCTTTGATTTATTGGAAATATCAAAATAGAGCATCATTGTCTATATAGCAATTGATCTGATTCTGAACCAGAGGGTGGGTAATGGGGAATCAACAGCCAGATAGTTGAAGTGTGTTCTACCTGTTTTTCTTGCAGTTAAATGCAGATTGGTACAGTGCTGTTAGGTTTCCTTCCTTCCTTCCTTCCTTCCTTCCTTCCTTCCCTCCGTCCCTCAAGCCAATCCTTGCTTCTTGTTTCTTTTCATTTTTAACTCAACAGAGAACCTGAATTACATCTCTAGGGGTCTCTGTAACTAAGTTTAGAGATATTTTCCTGCTACTGTTCTTAAATGGTTTTCCTAGTTAATAATAAGGTTTTTTGTCCTATTGCCAGTCTGCAGAGTCTATCATTTGTCACAACATGAATGCTGTACTCTCCAAGTGAAATAATGAATAATCTTAGCAGGATATGCATGGAAGCTGAAACTAAATGGAAAAGATTGTTTTAAACAGAAGAGAAAACACTTTTTATTATAGGAATTCCAGAGAGGGGGAGTAGATAATAGTTGGGATGCTATGCTGGCTACATGTCTGCAAGAGAGCGGGATGAGAACAGAAAGAATAAGGAACTGAGGTCATTTTGAGAATACTAGTTTAGAGTGTGGGGGATTATGTAAAATGAGGAGCTTTCTATTTTACCAGTGTTGCTTGCTATTTGCATGTAGTTCTTAACTGATGTGAGATTACATTGTAATTCTACCAGTATTCAGTTTTATATGCTTTATGAAACCACTGTTTTTCTATCCAAACTGGACAAATTACATATTTTAGCTAAGTATCACTTTCCTTGGTTGTATATAATCATAAATCATTGTTTGAGGAAGGTGAGAGGAGTTGTAGTACATATGGGGAGCCTGAGCCTTGGTCATAAAGAGACAAATCATAGTTTACTGTTATTGTCAACAAATGGTTGAATTCTGCTGTTACCTCTTCGCATATCTGAGTTGTGAGTCGGAGATTGGTGAATACATTGCAAATCTCCATGCATATTTTCATTGCTTCCCTCAGTTTAATGGCCTCATTTCTAAATAAAAATTGGCTCCTGTCAAAAAACTGTGAAAATGGGGGAATCATAGTTTTATTGCCCTTGTGGAAACCAGGCTTTTAGGTCATGCCTTGTACAAGCTGACCTGGATCAAAGATAGAAAGTTACATTAGTACCTTGGTTTAACAGTAACTTGGTTTAAGAGCCTTTTTGCAAGACACAAATTTTGCCTTGCTTTACAAGCAGTGTCTTGCAATACAAGCACTGGAGCAGGTCACATGTAGCAAGTGAGCCAGTGGTGGCTGTCTCTTCGAGCTGCATTATAGGTGATTGTCTGGAACACTCCATCTCAGGCAAGCCTCAAATGCAAAGGGAGGAGAGGGGAAGGCAGGTTTCCCTTGCACCAGCCAGGAACGTTTTCAAAGGAGAGTGCAGGGTTTTCTTTCCATTTATATTTTTATTTAATTTATTTACAACATACTTTCTTATTTTTCAAACCATTACTAGTCCTGAGGCAGCTAGTCAAGTGCATAGGGCTACGAATTGCACTTTATTATTGTCACATTAAAAAAACAGAGTTAATTCTGCAAGCAGATTCCGCAGCCAGGTACCTAAACTTTGGTGTGTATTTGGACTTCTAACCAACTTCTTTTGAGAGTTTTGGCATTTTGTGTGTACAGTGTGTGGTCTGTGAGACCACAGAACAAATCATTTGCATCTCCATTATTTCTTATAGGGAAATTTGCTTTGATATAAGAGTGTTTTGGTTTACAAGCATGTTTCTGGAATGGATTGTGCTCGTAAACCAAGGTATTATATTGCTGTAATTTGAAGGTAGCGCCCACTGGCACCTTATTTCTGTGCAAATAGAAGCTCCAAGGCTGAGTCAATTGGCAAATGGATTCAGCTGAGTGAAGTGGGGGGAGGAATAAGGTACTTTTTTCTTCTCAAAGATTCAAGTGTCTAGAATGTTATTAGGATGCATTAACAAAAGTATAGTCTCCAAATTCCATGAGTTGCTATTTTCCCTCTTATTCAGCACTGGTTAGGCCTCATCTTGAGTAAGATGCCTCTTCGAATTTCCTGTTCTTAATTTGAATATGACTTAGAATGTTCTGGGCTGTATATTGTCCCTTGCTATTGTAAGCCGCCTTGGGTCCTTTCCCAAGGAGAAAGGCAGGTTAAAAATTTTCTAAATAAATAAATAAATGTTGGATTTTAAAAATGGAAGAGAATTTACTTAGTTTAGCATAGTTATCTTGTAGGAGAACACTATGTTCATCTGCGGTCCTGCTGTGCAACATTCACTCTGTGTATGTTCTGGAACTAGGCTGAAATTCTGCCAATATGTGAGTTTTAGCTAAAGTTAGCTAGCTTTCTTATTTTCTTGTAGCATTGTTCTGGATATTGTTCTTGCCTGATTATTTGATTGCTTATTTGCTCCATAATCTTTTGACTGTTTCTGGAACATTTGGAACAATTTTTGCCATTTTGACTATTTTGCCACCTTTGATAACATAAAATTTTACAACTGTTTAGGCCATTTGGAGAAAGGGTGTCATTTGTATTTAAAACCAGGCCTTGCTTCAATCATCTGCCAGGAGCTTTGAGGTATTTTGATGTATTTTTGACATTCCTACCTGACAGGGTTGGCAGAACAATTAAAGAGCTTAACCTTGTGGATTTTTGGTAACTCCTTGGAAAGACTGCTTACCTAGACTGGGCTAAGTTTTTGGGAAGGTACCAAACAGGAAAATTTCCCCCAGCCACCAGCACATTTGGCCCTAGTAGATTTTATCCACATCAGGAAAATCTGGGCAGCGTTGCTCAGTGGTTAGTGTGGGCCTTTCACACTAACCACTCAACCACACTGAATGGTTAGTGCCCTATTTAGGTTTTCACATAATCATGTGAGTAAAGGAGCATGGTGGTCTCACCCCTTTTGTCACTGTACTGCTGACACAGAATGTGGCAAAAAGCCATTGTCCAAAAAGGCGAATTAGCTCTGGGCACGGTCAAGAAATCTGGAAAGAGATTTTCCATGTATAGTGGAAGAATTCCTGTATCATTTTTCCTATTCTCACATCATAAGGGTCACAACCGAGGTTGTGGGGTCAGCAGATTCCTCTCTTGGTGTGTGCTTAGTTGACACTTTTGGAGAATACCTGAATAGAACTGATGCACTGGGGAAATAACTCATCCAAAGGAGGAAAATAAATGACCCAGAAATATAGGGAACTTGTTTGAAAGATAATGGATGCAGAGTGGCACATCTTTTCCTTTTTAACTCGGCTTGCTTCCTGGAGAATACTGCACCCTGCCACTGTCCTAATTTTGTTGATGGGCTGTTGTGACAGCTCCAAACAAAAGTGCAGCCTTTTCCCTTGGCCACAGTTGGTGGGGGCAGGGTGCCTCTAATTCATGCTGGTGAGAGGTGGCCAGGCATTTAGGAGACTGTGTGTGGCCGGCAGGATTTTGTTAGGATTTACCAAATGGCCTCTCCAGCCATTTGTCTGTTGTTATTGGTTTGAGGCCGACATGCAACAAAGGATAATAGCATGCCCTTAAATATATTGGTGTCAGCATATCTTATCCGATGAGGCATGAAACCATTGGTTTTTCCTCTCCTAGACAGATGGTATGTCCAGTTCATTTTTTTCCTACATGATCTTAACATAGATGTTATTTAACCCAAATCAACCAGTGATGCTCAGAGCACCTTCTTAAATAATTATCTTACCTTGTGACAAGGGCAGCTTCTAGTTATCAATGAGCAGAACATTTTCGAACTGGTTTGTTTCTTCCCAGAAGTGTATTTTGGAACAGGGATTCTACAATATGTTAGTGGCCATGAGCAAACAGCACAATCATAGCAGCGGGAAAGTCCCTGGCTCTGTATATTCCATCCAGAGCACACCTGATTCTGGTTTTGGAAGCTAAGAATGGCTTAGGCCTGTCTAGTGCACGGATGGGAGGAAAGCAGGAATTTGCTGGTAGGATGAGGAAGGAATCTTGCCTGAACCCCTGGAGATCTGCTGCAAGTCATTGTTGACAGTAGTAGGCTATAGTTAGGGGTATGTCGTGTATTTATTCTTCACCCTTCCTTTTCTATTAAAGATAGAGTAGGATTTTTATATTAAAAATAACAACTTACAAATAGATGGTTGCTTGTAATTGGTTATTGTTTCAAGGAATAAAAGTATTACTTCCTTGGCCAGAATCCTACCATTTAGTTCCACCAACTTAAGTGCAGTGGCATAAACTGCAGTGCCTAATTGCCGCTAATTAATGAGTTAGTTCTTATATTTCTGTGTAGTTGGATAAAGAATGGTGATTGGCTAACCAGTAGTAATTCACTGCCAATATCCATCTGCTTAGTATGTTGGCGTGACCAAGCCAAAATAAAATAAAATACAATAAAAAAATTCTGGCCTTTGCACAATACTTATAACTTAAGGAAGGGTAAGTGTAATGTTTCAAGTTATTTCTATAGTTTTGAGTAGCATCACCTCCCTAAATAGTAGAGGTTTAGCATAAACAAAAATTCTACCTTGTACTCTGGTATTGAGGTCTCAACAAGGTAATGAGGAGCAGAATATATTTTATACTACAGGCTTATGGTCTATATCAATGGTTTTCAAACATTTTTTGCCATGGCACCTTTGTCGGGCTAAAAAAAATTCGCGGCACAGCTATCTTTAAAGTGGTTTGAATACTTAGGAAAAGAAGAAAAAATAGTGCAAATTTAATGCTCAGTTGTTTTTAATGTGATGAATGAAACTGTTTGGATGAATTTTTCATTATTTCCTTTATGTTTATGTTTATATTTACTGCTAAATTGCTAAATCTTAGTGAAAATTAAATATTATTGCCGTGGCACCCCTGGCATGCACTCGCAGCACTCAGTTTGAGAACCACTGGTCTGTATTATTCAGATAGAAAGCAAATATTGAGAAATTGGGCGGTATATAAATAGAAAGAATAAATAAATAAATAAATAATAAATGTCAACTCTTTTTAAAATCAAATCAAGAGTTGCTTTTAAACATTGGCAGTTAAATGTCAACTATTTGTTTTGGGCCTTGGAACTATAATGATAACTAATTACTTTTTAAAAGTAACTCTCCAGGCTGCGGCTTATTTCCATGTAACCCTTCACTATTCCAGGTTGTAACCTTGAGTGTCTTTTTACTATATAAGATATTAAATCACTTTGTGTAAAGTCCTGTACATTTGACTCTTGAGTTCATCGGAAAACAATATATAAAAAAGAAGTAAGGTTTTGAAAAAAACCCTCAGTGGTTGCAAATCACTAAAAATAAACATCCGTGTTAAGAACTAGGTAATTCTTATGTCATTTCATGTCCCTGAAGCTTAGCATTTCTATGGAAACCACTTGTATGGGAGAAAGGAAGGGAAATTTGCTGTCAGAATGACTCTTATCAGATCAAGCCCTAGCTGGGTTTAAAGATGTTTGCACTCACCTTACCCCCATTTCTTGCCTGGCACTTATTTGCTAGCTTGTCTCTCTTGTGAATTTATTATTGAGTATTAAACATTCATCAGAAGATGCCAGCATCTGCTTTTCTGGCCCAATTTGTTTCTAACCCCCAAATGCACTTATTTCTGAACAGCCCTTCCTGCCAGCTTGTTCTGTTGCACACCAGGGGGTAGGGGGAGAAGAGGGGGTGGTCACTGGTTTTACAAAACAAGAAGCAATAGTAGCAGAGCAGTAAAATTTAGTAAAAGCTAAGACAGTGGTTCTCAACCTTCCTAATGTCACGACCCTTTGATACAGTTCCTCATGTTATGGTGACCCCTTGCCCTGCTTGGAAGAGGCCGCAAGCCCCCTTTGGCAGGCCACTGGTGCAGGTGCCACAGAGAACTTCCCTCTAGGCACCCTCAGCCAATTGCAGCCTCCGGTGCCACTGACTGACATCCCCTCCAACCTATCAAGCTGTAACACACTCTCTTCCTCCCTTCCTCCCCATCCTCTTCCAGACCCAAGCCATTTGTGCCTTTTTCTTCACTGGCTCATGGCGACCCCTGTGAAATGGCCATTCGACCCCCAAAGGGGTCCCGACCTCCAAGTTGGGAACCACTGAGCTAAGAGAAAAGGTGAAGCCAATTCTGATTATTTTCTGCTAATGTTTATCTTATTAAAAGCTACTCATCAAGTGAAAGTGTTGAACAAATTCATCCCCCCACCCCCGCTTCTGCCATTTTCTTGCTCTGCTTTTTTGAACTTAAAGGGTGAGGTGATAGAAGCTCACCTTTTACTTCTCCCAGAGCAGATAGCAGCAGGCAGATAATTTTAATTTGACCTCAGTTCTTCATCTCTAAAATGGGGATGAGTGTTCATGGTTTTGTTTTGGGTTCTTCTCCCCACAATGGAAACATAAACCCCACTCTGTGCTGGATCTGGGAGTCCAAAGGAGTTGCAGCTGTGAAGGGGAATATTTTGCCTGGTTCATCTGCAGGAAGCTTAGCACAAGCAAGCCTTCTGGATTTTGGCCAGGAATATAGACTTTTTTCATTCTAGTAATGAGACTAAAAAGGAGCTGGACAAGCAGAGTAAGATGGGAAAGGATGGATGACTAAAGATGCATCACCTCTCCTTTCTTTTTCCCTTAGGACGTGAGCCTCTGAAAAACAACAAGAACAGAGGACAGTTCTCTGTTTAAAGTTCTGCCAGGAAATAGTCCTCTTTATGAAGGTGTCCAATGTTTGCAATTTCCTAAAAAGTAATCGCATTTATCTTATTTTTTATTATGGGCAAGAAGGTGAAAAAGGGAGAAACTTATTATTCAGCATTTACAGTATAGCAGATTTTTTTCTATGTAGTCCTTCAGGGAACAAGACCCACTTCTTCTGGCTTCAAATACAAATACATCCCTTATATTTATCCTGCCGTGTGGTGAGAATCCTGTCCAGGTGAATGTTCAGAAGACAGACAAATTGCTAATGGTTGGTTAACACAGGAATGGGAGTATCAAGCTGGGAAGTAACAGATGGGGTGCTAAGCTGTATGCCGGGTAGGATGTCATAGAATCATAGTTGGAAGAGACCTCAAGAGCCATCCGGTCCAACCCCTTGCCATGCAGGAATCGCCATCACAGCAATCCCGACAGATGGCCATCCAGCCTCTGTTTAAAAACCTCCAAAGAAGGAGACTCCACCACCCTCCGTGGCAGCATATTCCACTGCGGAGAATTGTCAATTCACTGTCAAGAATTGTTTATGGGAAAGAAGGCTAAGGCTGTTTGGTCCATGTCTGGTTAAAAGATAAAGAACTGTGTGGATTCCCAGGCTGTTTTGTGTGCTGTTCTGAACCATAGTACTCTGTGGAAAGAAAGTACCTTCTTGTGTGTGGGGGGTGGGTGGGTGGCAGAAAGGAATAATGTGTGGAAAGCCACTGAGATGCCTCCAAAAGTCAAGGCTGGGAAAATGAACAAATGAGTCTTTTGCAGATTATGGATAAGTTCATAGAGACACTTTTTTGGGGGGGGTGTTGGGTTACATAGCTGTATCTTCCATTCATTATGTTCAGTACTTGTAGCAATTTTATCCAATGACATGGGAGGAAAATGTAACTTACGCAGATTTAAATAAAGGGGTACAAAGAGAAGGGGATGTCAAGGCCACCTGCATTCACAGACACTTGTTTTATTCAGTGTATCTATCTTTACGGCAGATTTGTTTAATATTTGTATGTTTCAGATAGGGAAACTTTCTGGACTGAGTGGAGGAGTATACATAAAACCCTTGAAATATTTACGGGATGGGAGGAACACCTCCCAGACCAGTCACAAGCCACCTGCAGTTACAGAGGAATCTGAAGGAATGTTCTTTGTTTTTCTTGGGGGGGGGGGTGCCTAGCTCCTTTAAGCATAGCCCAGCTGTTCCCCTTTATGAATTGGCTTTAACAAGGAGCCATTATGGCTGCCCATTGGGAGACAGTCAGTGGGATGGTGGAGACGTTTATTTGTGGATAGTTTGCTCCTGTGATTGATCTCTGATAAACATCTAAAGAAACCCCAAGGCTCCAAATTAAAAAAAAAAAGCTGCTCTCCCCACCCCCAACCAAGATTAACACCCTGTGGAGTCTGAGCTTTAAAGTAAATTGCTCTGCTTGAGAAAGGAGAAAGATGGAGGGAGTGGAAGAGTCGGAAGCAATCTCCTAAGCAGACGCTCCAGATGGAGCAATTTCTGAGCCTGGTGTCTCTCACAACTGCAGTAACCCTGCCCGTGTCATGTTCTCTTGGTGCGTTTGTTTTGTGATCCTCTTAACACTCTGTTCTGCTTCTTTAAAAACATGGGGATTTGCTTTTTAAAAATGCAGAGGCTTTCACTCTTCTTAGATGCCATGAAACGTGATAATGCATGTCTTGTTTGTTTGGATGTTCCTCTCTGGAATCCATGAACATTCCAGTGCTCTGGGTAATACTGCAATTTGCAGTCCTTCGGGCACTCTTTGCACATTTGCATGTGAATGCAATGCTCCTAGTTCAGAACGCTTTCCATGAATCAGTCATTTTGCGGACCCAGGATCTCCCTTTGGTAAGAATTTAACACATGCTAGTTGGGAGCCAGGGCTGCTGAGAAACATTTCATTTTATCTGCTTTTGTGTGGTCAATGGCAGAGGTGGTGTGAGAGATGGTGTTCTCCTACAAAGAGCAACACCACTATTTATTTATTTATTTATTTATTTATTTATTTATTTATTTATTTATTTATTTATTTATTTATTTATTAGATAAAAATAGTTGTAAAGGATTAATGTCATATTTATTTATTTTATTTTATTTCAGCATTTATAGCCTGCCCTGTATCACATAATTTCAGGGCAAGTTACATTATGAAACCATTTTAAAACGTAAGATATTTAAAATATTTAAAACCAAACATTAAGAATTTTGAACATTCAAACATAATGTCTGTGAAGATTCTTAGTCATCCAGGTGAGTTTATCTGGAAGTTGAGTCATGGCAACTGGACTTCTTTTCTTGAGAGATTGAAACGTTTCGCTGCTCATCCAAACAGCTTCGTCAGGAGCAGAATCAGCAGTACACCACTTGAAGGACAAAGGGCACTCATTCAAAGTTGAGGATGTACACATATTAGACATGATAGGTGGTTTGAGAGAGGGGTCAGCCATTCATGCTATCTGCTACTTATCAGGCTGTGATTTCAACAATACCCAGACAAAAAAAAGATACTTCACACCTCCACCACCAAGGCCCTAGCTAACGACCCATGCTTTATGGGTTTCAGCAGCTTAGGACATTGTTTACCTGAAGGCTATGGATACTGTTGCCTACCTAACAAGCCTATTCAGGCTATTGTTCATCTTATGAGCCTATTTCAGACCAGGGTGACATGAGGTCAAAGTGAACTATAAAATGGAGGACTTGCAACTA
Source organism: Phrynocephalus forsythii (assembly GCA_029282475.1). NCBI lineage: Eukaryota > Metazoa > Chordata > Lepidosauria > Squamata > Agamidae > Phrynocephalus > Phrynocephalus forsythii. Next base: position 187,519,281 of record JAPFRF010000001.1, on the reverse strand, counting down.
GCTTTTCTCAGACTGGCAAAGCTGTTTGGATGAATAGCGAAACGTTTCACTCTCTCAAGAATAAGAAGTCCAGTTGCCATGACTCAACTTGCAGATTCAAACAAAATAAACATTACTCTGAAAATCTATGTACTGTAGGCCATAATCCTCAGCCTACAGAGCCTTTACATCTTGACTTGGTGCCAAAATAATGTCAAATAACTGAGCCTCTACTGTTTCCATGGTCTGGATACTGTGGCAGAAAAAATCCTGCCGGTACAGGTGTCAGCAGTCTGGCTGCAGCATTTTGAACAAGCTGAAGTTTCCGAACACTCTTCAAAGGCATCCCCATGTATAACATACTGCAGGAATCCAAACCGGATGTAACTAAGGTATGTGTCATGTGGCCCAATTGATCAAATAGTGTAAAGTGCTTGGTAACCAAAATTATATTGGTACGTTACTCCCCCCCCCCCACTTATCACGGGGGTTGCATTTCCAACCCAACCCGCAATAAAGGAAATTCCATGTTATGTGGATGCCTTTATCTCCAGGTCGGGTTGGGACTGTGGGGTTGGCTACTCATGTTGGCTGAGGAATTAACCCTTGTAGGTGCATGGCGAACAAGCTACCCGAAACTTAGAGATTATACCTTCTTTTCAGAGAGGCACCAGTCCTGGTCAAGAATAGATACATGTTGGATTCCCAGAACATGGATGAAAAACGTAAAAGAGACCCAAATCCTTCCTAGAACAATATCAGATCATTGTATAGTAACATTGAAATTGCAAACATACAAGCCACCAATACAATGGAGATTAAATACAAATATTCTTAGAAATGAAGACACAGTCAAGATAATAAGAGATGAGATGAGAGACTACTTTCAAAGAAATTCAACACAAGGCATGTCGGCACAAACAATTTGGGAAGCTGGTAAAACAGTATTCTGTGACATAGCAATGAGAACTACAGGTGCAGCAAGGAAAGAAAGGAACAAAAAATATATTTAACTTGAATCAGACCTAAAGAAAGCAGAGATGAAATTGAAGGTGGGTCATTTCTTGAGCACATTGTCAAGTTTAGAGAGTGAAATGGTGGGAGGGCAGGAGGGGATTCTTAATGGAGTTTTCTGTATAGAATTGTTAACTCCACATTGAAGTTTGCCCTCTTCTTCCTGTGAATGTCACATTACCCACAACCTGCTGTGTTATCTCAGTGAAGCATAACTAAGGTAGTGTGTACTTTGTTAAAAACGCAAACAAAAAGAATCAAATTAAGGTTAAAGTCCTAAACTCACTCCCACTAGGGAGTAAATGCCATTGAGTAGACTGTGTAAATATATTGACGCTTGGACTGTAAATATCCAGCACGCACCAGGCCAAATGCAATTGTCAGCCTCTGGGAGGGTAGAGTCCTGCTGATTCAGTGGCTCTCCTCTTCTGGAGACTAGTAATTGGATTTAGCCAAAAACAATCAAGAATTTCTAGTAAGAAAAGCCAAGTTCTGCCACCTCTCAAATTAGCAAAATGGACATTATTGCATAATTCCAGTTTTGCTGTGTGTGGGGAAGGGTAGATGACCCTTTGTACTGCAGTTTTAAGATCTAGAAACTTAACTTTGGCAGGAGAGGAGCAAGCAAACTGCGATTCTTAGCTGAATTCTTTTCCTAGTGACATATTCGGTGCTTGCAAATAGTTGAATGGCATAATGAGGTTTGGAATATAGCAGTTAACTTCTGATTAACATGTGGTATTAAATTCAAGAAAGGATTGCTGAATAAGAATATACCGTATTTAATAGTATATAGCAGAGATTTTATAAAAATTTTAATAAAGAGGAAAGGACAATTACAAATGCAGGAAACATTAAAAATTCTGGAGGGAATAGGCAGCCGACGAATAATGAACAATGCATTTGGGGGGGGTAAATGTTGTTTGTTGCATTTTGTTTCATTTTGCATTGTATGTTACTAATTTAAATAAAAATTATATATAAAAATATGTTGAGCTTCTCTTTATCCTCCTTCAGAACCGTGTTCCACAAACAAAGCCCATATTTAAGTCACTGACATATCAGGCAGTCTCTTCTTGTTTAACTGAATTGTCACTTCATATTCTTCAGTGTCGATAACCTCTCTGCTGCATTAGGAGTAATCAAAGCCAAGCTTTTCTGTCTATGGAAATGCAGCCTTTGTGACTGGCTTTCAAAGCTGTTTGCAGTGATGGGGGGAGGGGAGGACTGTCAAAGCCGCAGAAAAAAGAAGAGGTGATGATGTATAGAATTGAGTAACTGTTCCCAAGGAACTGTTGTGAAAGGTTGTCAGTTTTGGTAACATGGTGTGTGTTCAGCGCCTTTTATTTTCATTTAGAATAAAAACCTTAATGACTTTCCTTCCTCCATAAATTCCTCTTCTGATTTTTAAACTGACAGGTGGAGGAGGGGAGGCTTCAGTAATACAGATTTTCCAGGGCCTTTCATTGACATTCCAAATAGGTGTGTAAGGTTTCTTTTGATGTTTTTGCAGAAAAGTTAATTATTATTAAAGTAACTCCCTCTAAAAAGTGATATTTGTGCCTAATTAATCAGCCCTTCATCCAAAGCCTCTGTTTTCTTTCTCTTCTCAATAAGCTGTTAGAAAGGACTAATTACACTTATCCATTCCAACCCCCTTTCACATTTAAACCCAGGCCCAGCAAAAGAAAGGGAACATTGGAGATGAGTGGTTGTGGTTGTGTCTGTGTTTTTAAACTGGCAGGCTACACACACAGGCCGATTGGAGGATTAATAAGCCATAATTGAATTTAGTCATTTACTAATTTGCAGCTGAAGGTTTTGCTGAATCAAAAACATCTCTTTATTTGCGATTAATGAAAATGCTGTTTCAGCTATCTGGGGGAAAATATCTGTTCTTGAAGAAGCTGTGGGTTACATCTTTCCTCTGTCCCAGGGTTTTATCATATTCAGAGAAGAAAACAGAATGTTCCTTTTTAGATTAAAAATGGTTTCAAACCCGGTGCTCCTTTAAGCTAAAAGAATCTGACAATACGGTGCATTGTCACATAGCGTTAGAATCACAGAACTTGGAAGAAGGCAAAAATGTCAGCAAATTATACTGATTAAGGCTGTTGGTCTGCGTCATCCAACACTACACTGACTGTTTCAAGGTTTCAGGCAGCCCTTTCCCTAGATCAGTGATGACAAACCTTTTAGAGGCCGAGTGCCCAAACTGCGATTCAAAACCCACTAATTTCTCGCAACATGCCAATGCAGCAATTTAACCTGAATACAGGTGGCTGTGAAGGGGTGATGTTGGGTGCCCACAGAAAGGGCTCCGAGTGCCACCTTTGGCACCCGTGTCATAGGTTTGCCAACACTGCCCTCGATGCTGATAAGGGGACCTGGGAGCTTCTGGATGCAGAACATGTGCTTTACTGCTGCCTTCCTGTGGTGCAGTTTTGGCAGGAAATACAGACCAGAACTCCAAATCTGCATGCCTACAGTTTTTATCCTCTAAGGTAGGGTGTTAAAGTTATTTGCTTGCACCATTGGGTTCTCTGACCTTTATTCTTGCTGATTGGTGGGTGGGTGGATGGATGGTATTTAGGTTGGTAGGTAGGTAAGATAGCTGATGTGGGACTTCCTGGGAATTGCAGTCTTGCTCTGAGACTCTGTACAGGTTGCTTCCTTGCAAACTACAACTCCCAGAAAGCACCACTGCATCTTTCTTTCTTTCTTTCTTTCTTTCTTTCTTTCTTTCTTTCTTTCTTTCTTTCTTTCTTTCTTTCTTTCTTTCTTTCTTTCTTTCTTTCTTTCTTTCTTTCTTTCTTTCTTTCTTTCTTTCTTTCTTTCTTTCTTTCAGAGTATTTTTACCCCTTCTTTCTCCTTGAAAAAGGACCCAAGGAGGCTTACAATAATGAGGGATAATATGCAGTCCAGTACAATTAAGACATGTTCAAGTATTGAGAACAAGGAATTGAGGGACATCTTACAGCATTAAAAGACAGTATTACATTAAAGCTACAAGAGAACGTGAGGTAAACCATCATTCAGGGAAAGCTTGCCTGAAGAGAAAGGTCTTTGCCTGTTTCCGGAAAGACAGCAGAGGAGAAGCAACAGAGAACAAGCCAACAAAAGGAATCTAAAGCTGAAGAAGTTGATAAATAACTCAAAAGTCCTTTTCTAGGGGGTAAAATGTATAGGTTTGCAGATTTGGGTTTGTGAGAATTATTAGAGAATCTTGGGAGCTGGAGTCCAAACACGCAAAAAGAGCACCCATTTTACTAACTTCACATCCTCCTGGACCACATGAGATATATTATCATCCATGCAGTAGTAAAGGCAAGCCAGACCCTTAGCTGAACAGAGGTGGTAAAATCCCAGGAGGTCTGAATTAGACTCCCTGGCTGGGGCCTCCACCACCACTGTATCTATCATCTGCTTCTTGGAACTTTGCTTTCCAGAGCTGATTGAGCCCCAGATACCTGTCTCTGGTGGAGACCAAGGCCTTGCAGAAGGGGTGCCTGGCCTGGGAAGACTGCCTCTGCTCCTACCACAAGTAGATCTCTCTGGGCATACCACTCACAGTGGTTATACGTAAGGATGATCTTTTCTTGAACAGGCATTCATGTCCAGCATTCTCTTTGGAGGGCAGTACTGGCCCCTCATTATGTCAGATACCACCCTCCCCACTGCCCTTCTCTCGCTCCTCCGTGTCCGTCTTGCTCCAGGAAATGAAAATGAGGGATAGCAACTGTAACAAGGGGAGATGAATAGGATGGGCGAGGGGAGGTAGCTATGAGGATAGATACTGGCAGCAGTGACACGAAGCTTTTGGCAAAAATGCCCTTCACTGGTTGCCATCCTAGCAGAGAGGGATCGTAGCATTCTAGCTTCTCCATTGGAAGGGGAGAACTTTCTGTATCCACGGAGGCAACCATTCCAGGATCTAAACTGCATCAAGAGCACCTGTGATCAGGAATGATTCCTTTACTGAAGATGACATCCTCTATGTGCAGAGGCTGTCAGAACCGTGAGACCAGCAGACTGCTTAAGGAACTCTCCAGTGGAATGCCTGATCAGGACATTGGACTATATGTTTGTGTCTAAGAAGCGTGTTTTAAACTATGAATTTCAGGTGTCTGCAGAATGGAAGGTTGGCTAGTTGCTGGAAGAAAGCCCAACATACAGCCAGCCCGGTGAAAAAGTTGTTTGTGCAGAACAAATAAAAGGATCTGAAAACATTACGGCACCATTTGCAGTTTAAAGAAAGAGGCAAATACCTATTAGTACTTAGATTTACTAGGTTTTTTGTCCTTATTACCCTAGGATTTTTTTCCTGTTATTGCCAGCTATGGGAGAGGATTATGGGCATTATAAAACCCAATTAGTCCGAAGAAATATGTACTTAGTTGGGCTTGGCAAGCTCTGTTATGTATGATATGATCTGCTATTTGCTCATTTCTTTCTAAATAGATTCCACTAGCACTGCTAGTACTGTCAACATTTTGTTTTCCATATTTTAAAGAATCGTGATAAAGGACATGAAATTGCATGAAAGTACATATCCAGTGCAGTCGTGTGATTGGGGTTGCCCCTTTTGTATTGTCTTTGGAACAACATGTACTGTTCCCAAAACTTGGAATGTGCCCCCAGCCCCCAAAATGGCTACAAATGCAGTCATTTGGTGATCACGCAAACAGGTTTGGCAAGGCAAAGACATTCACATGGGATGTCTCCCTCCCCTCTTCCCAGCACTAGATCACATCTTATAGTAGATCTAGATACAGGATGAGGTGAGCTCGCCTAGACGACAGACAGGTTTATTCTCTTTCATGTGACCCCCACAATAACGTGTAATGAAAGAATGCGATAATGCAAGAAAACAGTTATTTATCTGGGATTAGCCTACATAAAACCGTTACTCCGAGCCAAAAGTAGGGCAGAATCACAACCTCTTGAAAATGAGGTTTGAATGGTAACCTGGTTTGAAGTAATTTCAAATCAGTGGGGGTGGTTTAAGTGGGTTAAGGATTAGGCGCCTGGAACTGCTGCTGCTTTTCTGTGTCTCTGCTTCTCTCCGGAAGGAAAAACGGGCAGAACTGTCCTTTCCATGGAGGCACCTCTTGGAAATGTTGATGGTCAGTTCTCAGACTTGACGGCCTGGGAGATGTTGCGGCTCCCAGCTTAGCTGTGATGGGCAATAGGGCTGAGCCAAATGAATCGGCGCAGTTTTCTCAAGCTGCAAATGACTTGATTATGAGGCAGGCCATTTGGTGGCCCTGCAGATGTTGGTGGATTGCAGCTCCCTTCCTCTTCATCATGAGACAAAGCACTTGCGTTCCTTAGAAATGTGTGCGTATGTGAAGCTGGCAGCATGTTTTGCATACCTTTTTAAAAGGTACACAACGGAAAAATATCCCTTTATTATTTTGGAGTTTTGATCTCAACTTTGGTCTAAACAGACTGGAAAACTGAGCACTGTTTTGATTTTTTTGGGCTGTTTGGCCATGTTCTGGAAGTTTTTCTTCTTGATGTTTTGCCAGACTCTGGCAGCATCTTCAGAGGGCAAAGAGCTCAGGGAACTAAGATTTCTCCTTGTGCTCTGGGCTATAGAGTGAGTGAGACTGGGGTTTCAAAGCTGTGGGAAAGAGGAAACTTGCCCTATGTAGGAGAATAGGTGTTAGTCATTGTATTGTGATGGAGTTTCCTCATTATCACAGGAATCATGTGATGGGAAAAGCTTGACAAACAGAAGAACTAGCATCAGGTTATAGATTTACAAAGCATGGCCCTTACCTGTTCAGAATAAATGGTGACTTGATGTATTGAAGTAGCTCATGCTTTTGCTAATTTCACCTTCAGTAATGCACATATTTGCTTTAATCAATTAGGAGAATGCATTTGAAAATCCATACAGTAGGACATGTGCATAAACAATTGCATAAGTTACAGCAAATGAATACAGTATTTCCCCGCCACATCGCGGTTCATATACTGCGGTCTCAGTATATCGCGGGTTTTTATTTGTAGAGAAGGAACCTGCCCAGTGGGAGTTGTAAACCTGGCTTCTACGTTCAGTGTCGTCACATCTGATGTCAGAAACATCCTTTTCTGGTCATCTTCCCCCGTGCTTTTCAAAAAAGTTCCCATGAGATCAGAAGAGAACCCCTTCCCCTCCTCCCATGCAGGCTGGGTGGTTTGGAAAGCAAGTGTGCCTCCTTTCCAAACCACCTGGGCTGTGCAAAGATGCATCGGTCCCAGAAGATCCCTGGGGTGGATTCATCTTCGCTCAGCCCGGGAGGTTTGGAAAGGAGGCGTGTTTTGCCTGGGCACCTGGGCTGGCTGAAGATCCATCAGCTTCTGCGATCTTCGCTTAGCCCGAGCACCTTGCAAGGGAAGCACTTACCCAGAGGTAAGTGCTTCCCTTGCAAGGCGCCTGGGCTTCTCCTTCAATGAAGGGCAGCCAAAGGCTGCTTTCCACCATCACCCCCCCCCGAGCTGATTTTGACATATCCGACCTGTCAGAGTCAGCTGTCTGATGGGGCTCCAGAAATCCAGAACAGATTAATTGATTTTCAGTGCATTCCTATGGGAAACCACTGTTCGAATTACGAGTTGATCGACTTCCAAGATGCCTTTGGAATGGATTAACATCATAACTTGAGGTACCACTGTATGTGCAGAAGGTTGGAGGATGATACAGATGGGATTTGGAGCTAGATGGATAGCTCAATGGTTTAGGTATCTGACTCCCTGAGTGTCTCTTGGGAAAAGAGCCAGCTTGTGTGACCTTGGGCAAGCTTCACAGTTCCAAGGTGACCCCCAGAAGAAAAGAATTGGAAAACAATCCTGTGTGCAGTAAGATCTTAGTTTAAGAGTAGCTTGGTTTAAGAGCATTTTGCAAGACAAGCAAACATTTCTTCTAAATTTTGCCTTGATCAACAAGCAATGTATTGATATACAACCACTGAAGCAGGTCACATGATCACAAGTGAGCCATTGGTGGCTCTCTCCCCCTCTCTCCCCCTCCCGGATTGTGGGTGATTATCTGGAATGTTCCGTCTTAGGCAGCCTCCAAAGCAGAGGGAGGAGAGAGGAAGGGAGGTCTCCCTTGCACCAGCCAGGAATGTTTTCAAAGGGGAGTGCAGGTTAGGGTTTTATTTTTCTTTACATATATATTTTTATTTAATTTGTTTTCAACATTCTTATTTTTTTCACACTATTTCTAGTCATTGGGAACTGGTCAATTGTGTATAAGGCTGCAAACTGCACTTTATTATTGTCACATTAGAAATACAGAGTAAAATCCAGTTGTTAGTCCTAAGCAGAGCAGATTCCACAGCCAGGTACCTAAACCATGGTGTGGATGTGGACTTCTAGCCAGCAACAGAATGTACCTAGAAAACCCTGGAAAGAGTCACTGTAAATCAGAATTGGCTTGATGGCATATGACTATTATTTATTATTTGGAGAACTAGATCTAAAAACAGACATTTCAGATTTTCCTGCTCTCTCTCCCATGCCCTTGTCTATGTTGGTTAGGGCAGTGGGTATCTGCATTTTAAGGACATCAGGAGTTCCCAGATTATCATGTCCCTGATTTAAGAGGCATTTGAGACAAGAGACCAAACTGAGCAAAACCAAAGCTCACATCAACACACATTCAGGCTCTTAAAATTCTCCTGGCATTTTGAAATGACATATTTGTGCTTCACTGCCTTCCACAAGTATATGATTGCTGCCTCATGCTTTGAAGTATCAGCTTTCTTCTGAAACAAAAGAAATATTTCCAGTGACTAAGTAGTAATTGTACATGTAACCTTTGTTAAATAGATTTGATGTATGTGTCTCTTTGAGCTTCTTTTTGGCCTGTTCCATCATTGCATATTATCATATGATGGTTCATTGAATTGAATTCGGTGACTGCCTTGGCCTAATTTAAAGACATAGATTTTAAAAAGTTAAACCTTGTGCGCATCTCTTTTAATTCAGCATTACAATATGTTTGTCAGAATTGTGGCTCATTTCTCTTGTGCCATCCACTTAAAGCACATCACCACACACACACACACACACACACACACACACACACACACACACACACACACACACACACACACACACACACACACACACACACACACACACACACACACACACACACACACACACACACCTCTCAATTAGCATTTAACTTCCTGCTTAGATGGAATTGATCATTAGTTATTGGTGACACAGAAATCTAGGAAGCCGGTTTATATAGAGCCAGAGAACGGATCCATTTGGATATTACTGGCCCTCCAGAGTTTCATGCAGAATCATTTTCTAATCCTAACTCCTTTCTCTGGTGTCCCTTCATGGTTTCTTGACTTAGTACTAGCCAGACTCAACCCTGCTTAGCTTCTAAAGATAAATGAGATCGGTTTTGTTATAGGTGGTATGGTGGATGTAACCTGTAATACAAAACATTCTCCTATCGGCCTCATTTTCTCTAAAGACCAGCAACAGAAGCATGAGGCAGAAATGTGATCCAGCACTTCAACCACTGCTGTATCCCTCCTGTACAGTTTGGTGAGGTTACACACTTATAACTGTGCTAGTAACCAGAACATGTCTGAAGATTCTCAGTCATCCAGGTGAGGTTATCTGGAAGTTGATTCATGGCAACTGGACTTCTTTTCTGGAGAGATTGAAATGTTTTGCTATTTATCCAAGCACCTTCCATGAAACTGCCTTGATGAGTAGCGAAATGTTTCGATCTCTCAAGAAAAGAAGTCTGATTGCCATGACTCAACTTCCAGATACTGGAAGCCTTGGAGAGTTTGATGTCACTTTGTGAGCAACACTGGGCTGGGTGGACCCAGTATAAGGCACTCTGGGCTCCGGTGATGTCTAGCTGTACCTCAATTGGCTGTTTGAATTGCAGCATTTCCCCATGTATAAGACTATATTTTTGTCTAAAATTGTTAGACTAATAATGGAGTTGTCTTATACACGGAAGTAAGTTGAGGACAGAACTGCATGGTTGTGACACTAATTTTGGGGTGGAAAAGTTTGGGTCATCTTATACATGGGGGGAAAAATTATGATAGTTGGTTGCTCTTTGCAGAAAAAGCAGGAAAGAGGCCGATCTTAAGGATTGGTTCATTAAACACCGATATCAAGTCTCCCAAGTTTAGACTACATCTTAAAAGTCTGCTAGGAACGACTTTTTTCCTTTTAATTAATTATATGCAATGTTCGGTCTCTTCCGTTCCTGGATGCTTAGAGGATGGGATGGGGAAAACTGGTGGACATGCCTTTGCCTAGAAAAGAGTAGCATGATGTTTTGCTCCCTCCTCAGTCTGTCTGTGCTTTGCCTTTGTTCCTGTGTGGAACTAGGAAGTAGTTCTGTACAGAAGGAGGGTGGATAGGTGGGGGAGACACAGCTGTGGCCAGGAACAAGCAAGGTGCTCTGGTTGCTCTAAACACATGAAAACAGAATTTATTATTTAATCTCCCTTTCCCCGGGCAGGTTGTGCATTGCTAATCATTTAATCACTGCCCGGTTTTCATGGACAGGCAGTCCTTTTGTGCACGGTCAAGCCCCCATCTCCCTACCCCAGCTACCAAAGGGCCATTCATAAACAAGTCTCCAAACATCTCCCCTTTTATCCTGCATGCAGGGATGCGAGAATTGCAAACAATGAGAAAGTTTGGAACAAAAGTGGCTATTGTTCTGGGACTGCTCAGGCAGGAGGGCAGCTCTTCCAGCCCAGGCTGTAGCAGCCTGGGGCCTATTGTTTTTGTAATTGGATTTGTGCGGATGGGTGTACAGGCAGTGGGGGCTACAAGTAAGAAAGCTGACCTGATTTCAGGGGAGGGAGGAATGGGGCAGGTGGACAGAAGGGCCAAGTGTGATGAAACAAAGCTGTGCTTGGAGTCAAGGAAGCTGCCTTTGGCCTTGATCCACATTTGTTGAAGGCAACATTTGTAGAGTAGGGTGAGAATTCTAATCACATGAAAATGAAACAAGACAACACTTGATTTAACACTTCGCCAAAAGGCAGAAGTACCTCTGAGCCTCTTTCTGATAGGCAGGACACCCCAAATGCTGTGACAAAATTCTAGCTTGGTACTACTCAATAACAACCACGTCAGACCTTGCTTAGCTAAAACCACACAGCTCATGGCCAGGATGAAACACATTTTCAGGAACACGGATGGAGGCGGTCCAGGGGGATGTTGGCCAGATTGGTTGGTGGATCCCTTACCTCAGATTTTTGGCTTTGGGCCACTGCTGTAGATGGTGTTCAGGGGGGGACTTATCACATTGAGCCAAAGTAATTGTCGTCCATTATAGTGTGCTTAAACTAATTTACAGGGAGAGATGAGTTTATGGAGGGAGGGAGTAGATGGACTTTCCTATTGACTACATCTGCTTCTACCTGGTCATTTCTATATCTTTCCATTGAGGGAAAGTTTATGTTGACTATTCTTGACTTTTTAAATCCATCACTTATAATAATATTGTGTGCTAGAATAGACTAAAGGCCTGTCTGGGCCAGATGAGACGCCTGAATGCAGCCTCAGCTTTCTGTTTGTCTTCCCTTAAATACCAGTATTGACAGACATCTGAGGGTAACATACACAGAAACCGCCTGCACAGTTAATCTTCTTCTCCAGAAATTGGTCCAGTTAATTTTTGAAATGCCCAATTTGATGATCCTCAGTTCAACTGGGGTAGCAAACATCAGTAGCAAACGTTCTATTATGCACTGTGTAAAGAAATGTGGACTTTCCTTATTGTGAACCTGGCACCTGCCAGGGCATTGTTGGTGAACATATGGCACGGGTGCCAAAGGTGGCACTCGGAGTCCTTTCTGTGGGTACCTGACATCGTCCCTCCACAGCCTCCTGTATTCAGATTAAATTGCTATATTGGAACTTTGCGAAAAATTAATGGGTTTTGAATCGCAGTTTGGGCACTCGGTCTCTAAAAGGTTTGCCGGCACTATGCTAGGGCATTCCTGCACCATCTCTCAGAGTGGATTTGATTTAAATCACAATTTTGTTTTTTTTTAAATGATTTTTATTTAAAATTTTCAAAATCATTTTTATTTAAATCATGATTTGCTGGTAAATCAATTTGAATCTTTAAAAATACATTGATTTTTGTCTACCCTGCCCTGTTCCCTCCCCTGAAAAGCACTTCAATATTTGCTTGGTCTCCCTCCCTGGCTAATGTTGTACATAAATGCTGCCTGCCATGTGGCCCACAGTGAACTTCAGTTTTGTCTTTCCCTCCACCACACCCTTCTTAACTGCTCTGTGACATTTTGGCAAATTCTAACTTGTTTGCCTCTGTGGAAGCTGCATAGTTGGACTCTAGCATTGTTTGCCAACAGGTATCATCAACTACAGAGGAAAACTATTCATCTTTTTTTTTTGGGGGGGGGGAGGAATATTCTCTTGTCTTGTGCCCGTACCTGAACGCTGAGTTTTTGGATTGAGAGAAAGGTGCCTGCAGTTGAACTGGGAGGAGGGGGGCCTCAGGTGCTCATCCGTCCCAAGCAGCTCCTTTGGACGCCTTACAAATCCCATACATTTTCTGTAAAAGACACCTTCCTAAGTGGGAAGACCTGTAGTATCAAGGGGAAGGAACCAGAAACCTCCCTCTGGATTCAACTAACCCAATGTTACTCTATAAAAGAGCCAAGCTTGGAAAAGTTAGTTTTTGGACAACTCCCAGGGTCCCTTGCCAGAGAGTGCTACCTGGAATTATGGGAATTGTCATCTGAAAGTGTAATTCCCTCAAGATTTTTTTATCTAGCTTGAAAAGATCAAAATAATATTCTGTTGGGCTCCCCCTCGCAAAAAAAAAAAAAAAAAAAAAATCAGATCAAGTTCTTTTGACTTGGAAATTGGGATTTCCAGAGAAGGTCTGGAGGGAGCCTCCTTGACATGCCATTCTGGACAGTGTAATTCCTTCCTCCTCTATCGTTGTGTTCCTGGGAGGTGAATTGCTGATAGCTAGACAGTCTTCCTTAAGTGCCAGCATTTATAGCAGCCTTGATCATACAGGCCCTCACGGACACTATGTTGCTTCCAGCCCTCTGAAGCGACTCCAGTGGTGGCTTGACCCATTTTTGCCTTCCTGTAAACTAATACTGGCAGAGCATTTGCATTCGCTCCACGACTTGCCTGTAGCTTTTTTGTTACCCCAGTGCTTTTCTTCTTCTACCCAATTAATGACACAGTTAATGCAAATCTACACATGGACAGTGTGGTGTGTGAAATCTGAATCTGTTGGGTTGTAAATCTAGATGTTACACAGAAGCTGCATTTGCAAATTTGTATTTCTTTCAGCATTCTCATCTAGGGACTGGACTTCCTGCTCATTATTTATTTATTTATGAATGAATATATTTACTCTACCTTTCTCCTTAGAAAAGGACCCAAGGCTGCTTACAATACTGAGGGAAAATATACAACCCAGAATATTTAAAACATGTTCAGCTTTAGGAACAGTGAATTAAAGAGGCATCTTAAAACATTAAAAGGCAGCATTAAGGCTAAAACATCTTGTGAACAATTAAAAGAAAAAAAATCCATTATGAGAGATGGAAACTAACATGGAAAAAAGGTGTTATGAATTCAGTCTAAGCAGTCATGCATGGTAATCCATCTAAAAGTCACAATAGGTAGTCCGTCATTCAGGGAAAGCTTGCCTGAAGAGGAAGGTCTTTGCTTGCTTCTGGAAAGACAGCAGAGACGGGGCAGTCTTGCCTTCAGTGGGAAGGAGTTCCAAAGTCTGGGAGCAGCAATAAAGAAGGCTCTTTAATGTGTTTTTATCAGAAGCATCTGTGAAGGTGGTGAGATGGAGAGAAAGGCCTCTCCTCATGACCTTAGCACTGGAGCCGGTTTCCTGTAAAAAAAAAAACATCTTCTACCACAGAGACAAGCTCAGTGTAGCCCTCTAGATTTTACTCAACTACAGCTCTCCAGTATTCCACACCATTGGCTATCTTTGTGAAGGCTGGTTCGGGTTGCAGTTCAATATCTCTACTTGAATTCTTGAGCAAGCATAATGAATTGGCCCCACACTGCCATATTTTGGCCTTGGGTATTCACATCTTCACTTACTGGAACTGGAAGTTGTTGGATGGCTAGTTGCTATGTCGTACATTTGGACTTCTTGTTGATTGGGTTGATCTTTTTCAACCTTGATCTCCTGAACTGTTTCCGTTTTCCCTCTTACCAAATATAGGTCTTTCATCAGTACCAGATATCCCATTTTATGGGGTTTTGTGCCATTTCCCTATGGGTACTTGAAGAGTGTACAGATATCTCCTATGAAAGACCTGGTCTGATATTTCCAGCTGGCATCCTAATTTTATTCTTTGCCCAGTCAGTTCCCTATGATGGTGCTTTGGTCTGTGGGCAATGGCGATGTTCCTTGGGTATTCCTTTAAACTTGTCATCTGAGCCACAGGCTTTGTACGTAGATCACTTGGCTCCTCTGAAGGAATGCTAGTTCTCCCCACAGGGGTTGCTCTGTAAGCTAGATTTTTCACAATCTGCATCTGAGCTTCCTGTTTTTGACAACCAGTCATTTCATTTGGAGATTAAAGTGACAGTCCTCTGTTTCAAGGGCTCTTCTCTGATTTGTCCTTTGGTGTATGCATAGTTAATATCAGTCTCAACCTGCTTTTGGTCAACAAGTGTAACTTAGATATAGTGAAAACAAATGTGTCATTTGGCTAATATACTGCTGAATGGAATAAACAAGTACCTGTGGTGTATTTGTCCAGTGGTGGTTCAGGGCTGCACTTAATATCACCAGACACAATAGGCATGAAATGACAACTCCTCCTCCTAATGTGAGGTGTTGATTTTTTTATAGCCCGCCACTTCTTTTGCAGCATGCGCTATGCCATCGTAATTAGACTGTGACTCTTCATTTCTATCAATGTGTTGCACAATTTAAAATTATGTGCGTATATCTAATATAGGAAAAATTAACAAGTTAAAACTCAAGCTAGACTTATTTTTGACCAACAGTGGGCTATTATACAGCTTTATCTTGGCCATTTGCCATTTTTGGATGTGGTGGGACAATAATTGCATGCACATAGGTGCTGCATTGATCAAATTTCTCCACAGCCACAGAAAATTAGTCCCATATCCAAGTAGGCCATACAGTATTTGGTTATTCTTTGATCTACCTACATAACTTCAAAGCTTATTTAGTGACTTGGAGAGGGTCCAGCTAGAGTCTGGTCTATGTGTAGACTGCATAATTAAATTGTAAACCAACCAGAGAGTGCTTTAAGTGCCATGGTATATAAGCAGAATACTGTACTTTGTTTTGTTTTGTCCTGTCCTTGTGGGAGACACTGTTCATTCAGCATTCATCCATTTGGCAAGGTATATTGTTTTTCTGATTTTTACCATATGGTACTAGGTTGATCAGCACAGAATCAATGCTTTTGAGCTTTGGTGCTGGAGGAGAGTCTTGAGAGTCCCCTGGACTGCAAGGAGATCAAACCTATCCATCCTGAAATAAATCAACCCTGAATGTTCACTGGAAGGACAGATTTTGAAGCTGAGGCTCCAGTACTTTGGCCACCTTATGAGGAGAGAGGACTCCCTGGAGAAGTCCCTGATGCTGGGAAAAATCGAAGGCAAAAGGAAAAGGGGACGGCAGAGAATGAGATGGCTGGATGGTGTCATCGATGCAACCAATATGGACTTGATCAAACTCTGGGAGGCAGTGGAAGATAGGAAGGCCTGGCGAGCTCTGGTTCATGGGGTCAGGAAGAGTCGGACACGACTGAACAACTGAACAACAACAACAACAACAAACAAGCATCTTTTGTTATAGCATAGCATAGGGACAAGGTGGTTGTTCTTATTGCTTATGAATGTGCTCTCCAATCTTACCTAGCTGGTTTCCTAAGTATGTTATTTCTGGCAGTAACTTTCTGTTCCCAGGTCCCCGCCCATGTATGACCTCCCAGGACTGCCTTTCTTTCTGTGACTTTTCTTTAAATCAGAATTGTCTGAAGAACTGTATTTTGTAAATCTTTGAAGTCTACACAGAACGATTTAAAAGGATCACTCTATTAAGAGGTTAAGGTAAAGTTTGATAAATCTAAACTGTTCTGTGCTCCACATTTAAGAGTCTGCAAAACCATTGTTCCTTTGCCAGAGAACCAGCCATGAACTAGAATTTACTGAATAGAAGAATAAAACTAATTTGAATGGTTTGGGGCATTATAATATATTAACACAATAGGTACCTATGTTGTTACGTGCCATTAGGTGGCTTCCCATTTAGGGCAATCTTATGAATGAGCCATTTCTAAAATATCCTGTCCTCTGCTGTCTGGCTCAGTGCTTTGTAGCCTCAAGCCCGTGGGGTCCTTTAGGGAGTTAGCCCAACCTTCTGTCTTTCTCTTTTTCTGACTACTTTTCATCTTTCCCAACATTATTGCCTTTTCTAGAGAATCCAAAGCTACACTTTGGCAAATGATTTGAATGCAAGCTTTTATTTGGGTTAATATTTTCATTATAGGCAAATTTGAGATTAGTAAAACAGGACCCTGACAGAACTTAAATATCTCATGTCTTCATTTTCAAAAGTGAAAAATATATTTGGTCGTCGGAAGAATCCAAATGTACGGTATTTTTTTTAGCCAAAATGAATGCAAGGATAACAATCCTTATGAGCTGAAGCCGGTTTGGGTGGCTCATGCGGTGCAAATCCTAAACTGATTCCACCACAGGTCTATAACATTTAAGAAGTCGGTTCTCCTTTCACTCTCTTCTCCCTCTGTTTTGTTAGTTCGACCTTTTTGACCTTTAATGTGACAGTTTAATGGATCCAGATAAGCCTTGAATCATAAATTGAGCCTTTTATGATATTTTGCAGAGGTTGTTTAGATATAAACTGGGAGTGGGTGGGCTGTGGGATGGTTTAGAGTTGCAGGCAGCCCTACAAAGCCTGGAGGGCTTATACTTTGGTGTACGAGCATAATTCATTCAAGAAACCTGCTTGTAAACCAAAACACTCTTATATCAAAGCAAATTTCCCCACAGGAAATAATGGAAACTCAGATTATTTGTTCTGGGGTCCCATAGACCACATGCTGTACACACAAAATGCCAAAACTCACAAAATAAGTTGGCTAGAAGTCCACATCCACACCATGGTTCAGGTACCTGGATGCAGAATCTGCTCTTCTTGGGACTAACACCTAGATTTTACTCTGTGTTTTTAATGTGACTAGAAATGGTTTGAAAAATAAGAATGTTGAAAACAAATTAAATAAAAATAAATATATGAATATAAAGACAAATAAAACCCTAACCTTGTACTCCCTTTTGAAAATGTTCCCGGCTGGTGCAAAGGAGACCTATATTCCTCTCTCCTCCCTCTGCTTTGGATGCTGTCTGAGAAGGAAAGTTCCAGACAATCACCTGCATTCCAGCAGGGGGAGGAGGGAGAGAGAGCCACCATTGGCTCACTTGTGATCATGTGACCTGCTCCAGTATTTGTAGATCAAGACATTGCTTGTTGATCAAAGCAAAATTTAAACCAAGTTACTCTTAAACCAAGGTATTTCTGTAGTTGTTTATGTTTCCTTCTGCTTGTTTGGGAGTCCGTGAAATCCCATCAAAATTTAGACAGAGCAACCGTCAAGCACCTGGTTTATAGGGATCTGCCACAGTATTTTTCAAAACAAGGTCTCCTGCTGTCAGGCTGGAGCTCCTCCATAGAACTCTTCATTTATCAAGAGAGACTCTTAACCCCATTGCCTTCATATTCTCCTCTAATCTTGCCAGCTTTCCTCTCCCCATGCTGTTTTGAAACTCCTGACATTTTCCGATGAGAGAGTCCTGGTCAGTCGCTTGAAACAGATGACCAGCCAGTTTGACTGGAGCTTGAGAGGGAATACTCTAAGGCTATGGATGGCTCGAGGCAACAAGCTCTTATCTTCCTTTCCCATTTCTGTTGTTTTGAGATCTGAAGCAACATTTCCTCTTGCCGGATATTCCCACCGGCAGCTTCTTATACACCAGGGCTCACAAGATGCTAAGCAATACCAGGCATCACAGATACCAGCCAATCCTGCATTGCAAGGGTTGGAAGAACAGTCAGAGGGAAAAAGAACCCTCCATGTATGGCACTTAAGTACTGAAGTGGCATTTGACTGTCTACATTTAAGTAAATTGTGCATTTGATAGAGTGAGCTAGAGTCCATATGAACCTATGCCGAATAAAATTTGCTCATTTTTGAGATGTTACACAGTAATGACTCTTTGCAGTTTGTTGTTCACATGCACAAGATGCGGCAAAGATGTTTGCTTGAAAAGCCCAGAGGTGCTAGCAGTTTAACAATTAGGTGCAAACAGGATTCATTTCTTGGAACATTTCTTCTGGAACACAAGATGGGCCTGATAAGATTGAAAATCACATACTAGGATTCATATTGGATTGCAGTTTTCATGCTTCTTGCAATTGGTTAGGCTTCATGGGATTGCAGTCCAATGATACCTGGATAGGAAGGTTTCTTGGTCCCCATCCCTGTCTAGAGTACTCCAGCCTTACTTGGTGATGCTGGGGAAATGAGAAGAAGCCAGAGGAATGCATGGGGAGGGCAAGCCGAAGGCAGCATTATCTGGAACTCTGAAAAATGTCCATGAACAAGGCAATGCTGTTTCGATATGCAACTCTCTGGACACATGCTGCGTGGAGTAGTAGTTTGTGTGCCACTGTTTGGAGAGGTGATACACATCAGCTTTGCCTTTTCCTTTGTACATACAGCAGAAGATCAGTTGATGTATGCTATTAATAGCAAATAAGTGGACAAAGCAGTATTTTGACGTGTGACGAGTTAGTTTCCTTCAGTTTCTCTTTCCTCCATTTTGTGGCCATGGGCCATGTATATGTCCCCATCTAGTAGTCCAGCAGCTGGCTGGATCGCTCAAGGAGTTGGAGAACCTGGCAAGACAACCAGGGTTTTGTTTCCCTATTCGGCCTCCTGAAAGACCAGCAAGCCTGTGGGGCTTAGGCAAAGCCCCCAGCCCCCCATTGAAAGTGAAACCACTTCTAGGTAATTTATACCTATGAAACCCTGGCAAGGATCACTGTAAGCTGGTATTGATGGTACATCATCATAATCACTAGTAGTCTTAATTTTGAGGCATCAAAGAATTCTGTTCTCCCCTCCCCTTTTAATGAAAAATTGAAAACCCGCACTATGCAACTTGGCATACATTCTGTTTCTCTTCTGCGTTTTGACACTACCTGGCCCTACAGGTTTATAATATGAAAGGGTGGTGGGGATCAAAACCACTATGCTAGGAGGATGATTCTTTGCTAAGTCCAGTCGCTCTTAAATCCATCTGTTGCTTTATCCCTTTTGGTTTATTTGAGGTTTCATTTCTGTGTTACCAGTTGGCTGTTTTGATTACTTCTTTTGCTCTCAGTCACAGTACTGTTGTTTAAGTGTCAGTATGTTCTCTTGAATAGAAGCACCCTGCTGTTTTGAGTCTTGACAGCTTGATTGTGGCTCATCACTCTTTGGAGTCTTCTTGCTTCTCTTTTTGGCTGAACAGGAGACAACTCAAAACTACTGTATGATGAACAACAATTCTCCTGGAAGGTTATTTTTAGATACAAACAGGGATGCATGGGCCACTATCTCAGAAAAGTAACTTGCAAACATCTCATATGGCCATAGAAACATTGCTTCCTTACCTGTCTTCCCTTTGAGCAGCCAAGTGGTCTTCTTTAGGACAGATTTGGCTGAAGGCGTCTCCTTAATACTTCTTGTTAACTCTTATATTTTTTCCTTTGTACTCCTTAAACATGCTCAGCTTATAGAAGAGGGAAATAATGTATTCACTTGGAAAAGTTAAGCAGGTCAATTTTGCTTCATATGGAGCATTTAGCTAGTTTTATGTTCAAGGTCAGGAAGACATTAGTAGTGTAACAATTGGGAAAGCTAAGTAGAAAGAGCTAAGAGGCTGAGATGCAAAGAAAGCGGGGCTTTTAAAAGATAAAAGCAACCGTTTAAGATGAGTGTGGGCCCTGTTTCCCCTGCCCTGACAGTCCCTTACCATAAAATATGTTTAAAAACTTATTCAGACGTCTGCCCCCCCCTTATGTATGTAAACTGATATCTTTGGGAATCTCGGAACACTCCCTTATTATAATATAAATTCATTTAACTAGGGGATAAGTCTATGGGATAAGTGGCTCAGTGGGTTAAGTGATGATTTGCTGGGCTTGTTGATCAAAAGGTCAGCAGTTCACATCCGCTCAATGAGGTTTGCTTCCATTGCTTGTCCCGGCTCCTGCCAACCTAGCATTTCGAAAGCATGTAAAAATATGAGTTTATAAATAAGTACCTCTTTGGTGGGAAGGTAATGGTGTTCCACGTACTTGTGTGTTTAGCCGTGCCACCAGCCATATGATGATGGAAATTTGTCTATGGATGAGCACTGGCTCTTCGGCTTATAAACTGAGATGAGTACTGGCCCCTAGAGTTGGAAATGACTGTACTTAATTGTCAGGGGAAACTTTACCTCTTAATTTAATAAACTATTAAAGCAGGGTATTCTGGGGTGGTGGCCAGGGAGCAGATGTGCCCTGCCCCAAACCTCCAAAGGTTCTCCACTTCTGGCTTAAAGAAAGGAACATAAGACTGCTTGGCAGCTTATAGAACAGATACCCATCTGTAGAGTATAAATTTCAACAAGTAGAGAGTAAATGTTTAATGAATGAAGTCAATCCTGAGTGAGATTTTATGTCACTAAATTGGGACAATTGTGAGATTACCAAGGCTGAGGAGAACAAATGAAGAGACCAAGCAAGGGTTGTGAAGAGATAGGGATGAGAGGATTGAGGGGAGTGAAATCTGGAGAGAACTTTTGTGGAATGAGGTACATTAAGAGGAGTTGATTGAACAATTGAGTACAATATTCTTGACAGGCTGGAAAGGAGGCAAGTGATGTTTCTGTAGGCTATAATCATAACATTACAGTATAAGAATATAAGAAGAGCCCTGCTGGATCAGGCCATAGGCCCACCTGGTCCAGCTTTCTGTATCTCACAGTGGCCTCCCCAGATGCCTCCGGGAGCACATGAAAGAACTAGATACCTATCTCTTGATAGCACTCCCCTGCACCTGGTATTTTGAGGTACCCTTCTTTTAAGCTTGGAAATAACACAGATCACCATCATGGCTTGTAACTTGCGAATGACTTTTTCCTCAAGAAATCTGTCCAATCCCCTTTTAAAGGCCTCTAGGCCAGAGGCCATCACCACAAGGAGTTCCATCCACCAGGGTTAATGAATTCCAGCAGTTACATATGGTAGCCCTCAAATGATTGGTTTAACCTCTTGTTCTTCCTGCCAACCTGTGAAATATAGAGGTGAGGGTGGGAGGATGTGTAATGGCCACAACGAAGAGCAGGTGGGCCAGATTAGTAATCAAGAATGAAAAAGTTCATGGCTTTTCTTTTGTTGGGGAAAATAGGTTGTCAAGATGACTGGTGGGTCTCTAGGACAAGGTCTAAGGTGATGAGTTTAAAATTATGTCTCTGAAAAATGGCAGGCGGGGTTGTTATTGAAGAAGTGAAAAAGCCAGTGTCATTGCCACAGGTTAGGAGGAATGAAACTCCCACCTGATGTCTGTTGTGTGTGTGTGTGGAGGAAGAGAACACACATTAATCCTTTTAACACAGATAATATAAGGCCTGAAATGCCAGGCATTCCTTAGACGGAAGAGTTGGACCACCTGTCAGGTTACAGTACCTGAGATCTCAGGTCAACAGTAAATTTAGAAGTGAGGATTACCAGAAAGACAGGTTTGAAATCTGTGTTCCCACACTTAGGTGGACTTGATGCTGGAAGATGCGTTAAAAGGGCTGCCGCCAGAGTTGTAAAACTCACTAAAACCATTCACATCGTTCTTCATTGTGAACAGAGAAACAAACCCCCACTTTAAACCCGTGGGAAAACAATTATGTGTTGCGCCTCTAATTCCTTAGGATTTTCATTTTTTTGTCCTCTTGCTGTCCTTCAGAAACTGCCTCTAACCCTTGTCAGGTTGCAGAGAAATAATCCTAAATGCTCTGTGGGAAGTAAGAGGTGAGAGAAGCCTCTTCTGTAAAAAGAATAGATGGGTGAAAGTTGAAAACAAGGGTAGTAATGTTGGTTCACCGATACATATTAGGGTCAGATTGTTGCATTGTTGTTTTTCATTGCATATCTGTCCTGTCTTATACTTAAGGCTCAAGGTGAATCACAAGCTCTTAGAGAATTCGTGTAACACAGGAAAACCATCAAGTCTTCCAAGAACACAATAATTTCCCTTCCCCATCATATATGTCTTTGGGAGGCTCTTCAAATATTTTGGATTGCAACTCTCAGAATTTCAAGATTATATTGCTGATAATAAAGGACTGTGGGAGTTGTCCAAAACATCTAGAGCGCTGAAGGTTTCCCTGCTCCCAATCTACTTGGTGTCTTTTGGGGAGGGATGATATTCCTCCACTTCAATCACAGTTAACATCCAAGGTGGCCATAACATGGCCACAATAACATAGATGTCAGGAAAACGTTCAGCATGGCTGACAAACATTCCAAATAATAAATGCAAGGAGGTCTGCCCATTTCTTTTCTTTTTAATTTGTTTTATTAATTTTATAAACATAAAACATAATACACAAACATAAAGTATTAGTGCTACCCTCCCCCCTTATGTATATCTTACATAGATTTTCTATATTCAGATTTTTCCCTTCTCTTTTATTCATATAACTTTTATTCATATAACTGTTGGTTGGTTTTCCTCCTCTTCCCTTTCTGTAATACAGGTTCTATAAATTCTTCCCATATTTCAATAAATTATTAATCTTTTTTTCTCACTTTTTGAATTTAATTTCTGAAGTCAGTTTTATCATTAACTGCATTATTCCATGTTATATTCTACCACTCTTGTGTAACAGTCTTATTCTGCCCATTTCAATGCAACCAGAAACCCTTTGCAAGCAGGCCATGAACTTGGAACACTAAGCACTATTCCAACATAAAATTGTTCCATGGCTTCATCCCCATTCTCTTTTCTCTTTTAAATAATTATACCACCACCACCATGCCGGATTTTGCAATAAATCCCTTGTGAGATTCTTCAAGAGGTTCTTCCAATTGTAGAAACAACAATCCAAAATAGATAGGATCCTTTCTAACTAGTTTTGATTAATAGGGCGTTAGTTCTACTGGGAGGAAACCCCAGCTGCTTGATACATAACCACTCCGGAAGGGAAGACAACTAAGGAGTGGACTAAAACTGTTTTTCTGCCTCTGGTGATGCTGTGATTCCTAATTATTAAGAATCAAGACTGCTCCTATCTGCATAATTTTGTCCTCACTTACCTTACTTTAACAGAGCCTGCCATGGCATTACATAGGTGAGGCAGCACATCTTGGGTGTCAAGGCAGGAAATTGTCTTAATTTTTCACCATGAACAACAGCCCTATCCCCATCACTGTCAGCATCATTTTGTGTCAGGGAGAAGTGCTTTGTGTGATTATCTGCTTCTCTCTCACAGACACAAAAGTACGGTAATGTGGTTGGCTTTAGGTAGCTTGTAACATATCTCTGAGTGGAAATTGCAGCCCTTGCTGCTCCATCTCAGCCAGCAAAATTCCTTGGGTCAGCATGGTCTCTGCTAGCTCTGCCTCCTCTCATTCTGGTTCCTTGGTTTTGTTTCTCATGTCTCATGGGAGTTGTAGTCTAGCACACCCAGATGGCCGTTGGTAAAGCAGGAAGGTAAAAACAGTGTTTTTGTGCAGCCATGCCGGCCACGTGGCCACGGACTTGCACAACACTGGCTCTTTGGCTTGAATATGGAGATGGGCAACACCGGAGTTGTGACCGACTAGCACACACTTGTGGGGGGAACCTTTACCTTTTTAGGGTGCAGCAGAATGCAGGGATTACTACATAATATAGGGAGATGAAAAAATGGGGGATAAAATATATATTTAAATGTAGGGTATTGTGAAAAGGGAGAAAATAATGAGGCAGGGAATTGAGAATGTTGTCAAACACTGAAGGAGTCAGGTCCCGGTTTCTTTGCTAGAACTGTGAATAATAAAATATGGTTCCTTCCTCTTGAATAGAGGTGGTTATAAGGTCTTCTCATGTAGTAACGTTTGTCACTGGAATTACTTGTTGGAATCACCCGTGGCACTAAAAATGAGTTGTGAGCTTTATCTCAAAAGGAAAAATGCAGTTAGTAAATAAATAATATCCTGTTATTATTACATGTTGCGGGATGCCTCCTGTGACTGACTTGTACATCTAACTGAGCTGGTTTGAAAATATTTTTCTTTTTGCCTCTTGCCAGATCTTCGTATGTTATTGTGTGATTATCTAATTTGTCTTGTTGTTTTCATTTGTTGAATTTAGTTGTAGACTATTTATTTGCATTCATGTAAACCGCCCAGAGTCCCTTCTGGGAAATCGGTGTGGTATAAAAATGCAATAAATGAATAAATAAACAAACAATGTTGTGACTTCTAGCTTTGGGGGTATATTTTTTAAGGGAGAGCAAGAGTTTCTGCATACTCAACATATCAGTATAGAATGAGATTGCATTTGCCAATAAGCTTTCTCAAGAGCCTCTTAGGATTTAAATGGAAAGGTTACTATGGTTTTAAACAACCTCTTGTTCTACTTGTGGTCATTGTTGCCAAGGGAATGGATGCTCACTCTTTCGTGATTAACTACACTTTTGGAGTAATAACTGAACGGAAATGATGCAGTATATCTGTGCTTTTCAAACCTCTTCTGAGGGGTTAAACGAGTCCTCTCTGGAGCCTAAATGCCATTCTAAAGTAGTCATGCTTCACCTTGGGTTTGCAACGTGTATCTATGTGCCCCAGGAATTGGAGGAAGAAGACCTTCATATTCTGTGAACTCTTTTGTTTGGAAACAGATAAAAAATTGGCTATGCAAAATTAAAAGACAGAGAACACCAGACTAATCTAATGTCAGTATATTTTTTTAAAATAAAATAAAATCTGTGGATGGCCATATTAAGGGTGTCTTGAGTAACACCTGTGTCCCAGAACTACAATTTATATGGTTTTGTATACAACATGCATGTTTCCTCCACATTTTTGAGATTCAAGGGACTTTCAGAATGACCTTGGGATCAGAGTTCAATGTTGAATATATTGCCATCGTCTTTCTCTCAGTTTTATAGCCAGAAATGGTTTGTCTGGGTTGTAGACATCTCTGACTACAATATCAAATAAAGGTTTGTTGGTGAATGAATGGTCCTCTAGAGCTGGAGCAGGTTGATTGCCCTGCTACAGACTGAATAAACGGACAATAAATAAGACAAAGATAATACTGAAATATCTGATACGTAAGCAATATGTAAAAGAAAATGTCTATAACGGTGGCCTTGATTAAGTGATTGATGCCGTTAATCTTTCAAAATATTTTTTCACCTTGCTACTAAAATATTAGAAGGTTAGATAATCAGCAGTTCACCCTTCTTTTCAAGACAAGAGTAACAAATTTAATGCATTATTTCCCTACCAAACAAGAGAACAAACAGCGACTGCATCTGCAGCCATGTGTTAAATTTAATGTGTTGTTTTCAAGCCTGAGAAGAGTCAAGTATGTGTCATCCAATGTTGCTGCTTACTATCCTGCATGAAAAACAGTTTATACAGTATAAAACATGAATCGGGTTTTATGAAAAAGGTATGCAGAGAATCCGACCCGAAAACAGAAAGCAATAAAGTGTCATGGGTAGTGGCTCAGTGTCTTTGCTTTCTTGACCTAGTTGGAGTATAAATTTCCTTTCCTGCTGTTGTAGCTATTTACACAGTTGTTTCCTAATGAAAAGTGCTTATCTGGGGAGGTGGCTGCTTTTATCATTGTTCAATTAGTTACTCCTTATTAGATGGGGAAAATTAATTTTTGCTTTTAAAAAAAAGGATAGGTGCATTTCTGTGCAATTTAACAGCTGTGCTCAAATAATCCAGTTGATATTTAGTCACTCAGACTGCAGCCCTGTGCAGTGTTACCTGGGTGCATTAAGTGTAGTGGGATTGAGTTACAAGTAAATATGCACAGAATTTCTCTCCTGTACATACAGTCCTTTGTTGTTAGCTACTGTCAGGTTGCTTCTGAGTCATGACAATCCTCTGAATTAATAACCTCCAATAAGGTCCTGTCATCAACACCCCTGCACAGCTCTTGCAGACTGAAGCCTGTGCTTCATGACTGCTCTACAGTAAGTGCCATTCAGTGAGTCTTGCTGTCATGAGCGTATAGGATTGTAGCTTGACTTCTTTAGAGGGCTCAAGCAAAAATTAAGGATTTAGTTACATACATTAAAAAGAGGAAACCAAGGTTGCAAACCAAGAATAGAATTTCTCTCCATTTCTGGCAATTTTTATTTAAATATTAATGAGTCCAAGTCATGAGTTGAGTCTGAGTTTTTAAAATAAAAACACACAAAGTCGAGTTGCTGGTGCAACTTAAGTCAGACTTGACAGTGAGATGCAAGTTCCCATCCCTGCCTATTTTATGTACAGTAGAGATGGGCACGAAACGAAGTATTTTTGTTCCGTATTTCGTTATTCGTTCAGTTATGTAATGAAACGAAGAACGAAAATTGTGATGAAATTGCAACAAACAAACAGAACCATGAAAAATTTTCCGGTTAGGTTAGGTTCGTTAATGGGGAGGGGCAGAGCGGAGATGTCTCCTACCTGTACCTGCCTGGTGCTGGTCCGGGGAAAAGCCGACTGCCGCGCTCTGGCCACGTGGTTAGTTGCCAGTAAAAAATAAATAAAAGTAAAAAAATAAAAAATAAAAAGGAGCGCCAACTGGGCTCCAGGAGTGGCCTGGTTGGCACCCTAAAATCTGAAAAAAATGTTTTAAAAAATCCCAGCAACAACAGGGCCCCAGGGGCCGCATTGTAGGCACTGAAAGAAAAAACAAAAACAAAATAAGAGCCCCGCACTACCTTTTCCTATTTGTGCCCATCTCTAATGTGCAGTGACAGGCAACTCTTCTGGGCTCAAGGTTTTGTTTTCTTCCTTTTTCCTTTTTTCTCTGGGACCCTTCAGGAGCATTAAGAGTGCAAACAATAATAGTAAAAATGCAAAGTCCACTTCCAGTTTTGAAAAATTGGGGTATTATATTGTTTGTGGGAGGCAGTGGCTGTGATCTATTTAAAAGTTGAATTCTCTCCTCTGGGGACGAATGGAATATGGTTGCATTGATCTGTGCAGTGGTTGTGTGGCCAGCGTGATTGATGCAGGGTTTCTTGAATTATTGCCTTGGGATCCCAGTGAAAATCTCCTGCGTATGTGTTATTTGAAGGGTCAGAGCACATCTGTTGGTAAGGTCACTTTTTTGAGGGAGGGTGTTTAAAGATCTCTTCTGTGTATGCCTATTTATCATGATAACCCATCGTTATCATGATAACCCATTGGATTCCACGCTGTGAGAAGTATTTTAGAACTCATGTTCCAAAATAGTTTTTAAAATCTTTACTAAGTGACTTCCCTGCTAGAATAATTAAGTAAAACGTTTTTGTCTCAAATGTTTTTATATTACAACACAATCCTGTGCGTGAGGAATGTGTAGCCGTCCCAAAAGCTGCTGAACTTTTAGCTCATATTAATTGTTGTTACATAGCCATTGATGAGGGATGGTGGGAATTGTAGTCAAGCAACATCTAAGATGGGTGTTCTACCTCTGCTATGCAGGTGTATTCAGCAAGAAATCTCACAATTTCAGGGAAGTTATTCCCATGAAAACGTAGATAGGAATTAACAGGAGTTATACTGAGTAATTTTTGCATTACTGTAGTACCAGACGCTTCAGAACGGTATTATAAATTTAAATTCACATGACTTTCGGACCAGAACCTTGCTCCAGAAACTTTCCCTTGTGCATATGATTCTTTCCTCTTGCTGGATTAAAGTCATCCATCACATATGAGCCTTCGAGCAAAGTGCATCCTGTTGTTTTGCTCAGTGGTGTAAGCATCCGGCTGTAGAGCCAGAGGTTGGAAGTTCAATTCCCCACTGTCCCTCCTTGATAGGGGCTGAACTTGGTGATCCATAAGGTCCCATCTAGCTCTGCAGTTCTAAGGTTATTTAAAAAGAGAATCATTGGTGTTCTGGTTTCTGGTTTCATTGGAAATGTTGGGGATAATGTTGGATTGGATTGGCAATTTGCTGAGTACTGAATCTTTGGCCCCAGTTGATGGAAAACTCAGTGTACATATAACTGCACCCAGAAATTATGATTGTTGGGAGTCCCAGGAAAGGAGGGAAAATGTGGCTGTAGGGGACTTAACCCATTCTATATTGATTTTCATCTGATAATCTTCATGAGGTGATTAGTAAAATGTAGTACTGTATTTCTAAACAAAGCAAAAAAATGAAATGAGTACTTGTACATGTAGAATGGCTTTCAATTTGGGGTTCGGGCATATAACTTTCCCATATCAATTTGTATACTTGGATTTGAGATGTATGTACTAATTCTCACTTTTGAAGTAGACAGAGAAACCAGCACAGAATTTAGGTTTGTATTGAACCCAACAATTGGTTTGTCTACCTCTCTACTTGTGGCAACATCCAAGGATTTTCAGGTGGGAACCCTCCTCACCACCAGCCCAGCTTGAAATTGCTAGGGATTGAAACTGAGTACTTTTTTACATGTAAAGCATCCGTTCTGTCATTGAGTTGTAGCCTTCCCAAATGCTGCCCTTCCCACTTAAAACAGAAACAAAAACAGCATCTGCTCCCTTACTTTTCTTCCTTTACCAGAGTTAAATTAGTGTTGCACAGCCAGAAACACAGGAATCCCCTTGTTAATTAACAGCAATTTTCTTCCAAGGCTTATGAAGTTTCCTTCATGCAAACATGAATTGGTAATAGGATTTTCTTTTACACAAGCATGCATTGGCAATAGGCAATATACCAAACTAGTGATGAATATACAGTGGTACCTCTACTTACGAGCAGCTTGACTTAAGAGCAAATAACCATTGGCGTTTTAACTGCTGCATTACAAATTTTAGATGCGGTCTGCTCTACTTAACATTTTTAAAAATTCTTTTTATTTTTTTAATTTGATTTTTTAGATAGGGCTGCTCTACTTAAGAGTTATTCAACTTAAGAACATGCATTTGAAATGGATTAAGCTCATAAGTAGAGGTACCATTGTACAGTATAACCTAATAGCCTCCTAACAGTTCCACAACATATGTTGTTTTCTGCAACAACAATGTGTTTCTGGTTAGACTTAGTTACTCTTTGGTTTAGATTAGGAGCTTGAGATGCTTAGTGTTACTGTAAAAAGGTAAAGGCAAAGTCACCCCCCCACACACATGTGTGCTAGTTGTGTCTGTGAGGGAACACCATCATTTTAATATCATCCTAATCTATAACCTGGTGTGTGAAAGGTATTTAGATCCTTGGAACGTATGGGGAATAGACAAAATTTACAATATACTGTATGTAGTATTTCCAAAAAAAGCCCTTTGCCTGAGCCTTAAAATCTAGAAGGTGCCTTCACTTTTTTGACAGCATCCAACTTTTGATTAGAATAATATATTGCCTGCTTTAACCCAGTCTCTGGATGTCCAGAAGCAGATCAATGATTGCTCTGAAAAATCATTTGATAGCATTGAAATGGGAGGGGGAAATAGATAAGTTACCCTGCTTGTGTTTGAGATGGAAAAGTCTAGTTCTCTATTTTTTTATGTGTGTATATGTACGCAGAAGGTTTCTCAGTCCTAGTTCCAACACTGTGGCACAGGGATAAGCCTCTCATACCTTTGTATAAAATGAAGTAAATAGCACATGCCAAACACAGCACAAACATCAAATGAGTTCAATTTGGCAGAATGTAGCAAAAGCCTTTGTGGGCAATGCTGTGTTGCTTCCTTGCCAGCCAAAGTTGTATAATGTCACTAAAAACTGAAATCCCAATAATGTTTGCACAATACATTTTTAATGCCTAACCATAGGAATCGATTGTTTTCTTTTAGCTCTTAAAAAAACCACCAGATGTACTAAGGAGTCCAAAGCTATTAGTGAATCAGCTTAAAAGCCTTTTAATGGGTGAAAAGAACCCCTTACATTCTTTTATTTAATTATTGTTTTCCTTTTTCCCCTTCTCCTTGGATATCTATCCTGGGAATGAATTCTACGTAACTTGAAAGCCTTCATATTCATTTAAATAAATAAAAACACTACACACGCTTGCTGTTTCATGTAAAAGGTCCTTTACAACTTCTGCTGTTAGCGTTTAAGGATGTTTTGGAGCCAAGCTCTGAAAGATATAGGAAATAAACTCAGGGATAAAATGTGAGCTAGCTACTCTGGCTTCTTTCTCTCAGTTGACACCTCAGAGTACTTGTATGTGGGCCGTTTTTTGGTCTGTCTGTGGCATTGTTTCCAAAGGGTTGTGGGAATACACACAGTCCTGCATGTATTCTTAATTAGATGTAATGTATGTGAGAAGTACCTAGATAAATGGGCAAGCTGAAGCTTATCCTGCATGCATAATGTAATTCCTAATAAGGCAGGAAAGCGCCATTGTTTTGTTGAATGCCCCCCTGCTTTCTTTCTGTTGGAGCTGCTGAGGGAAAACAGGCCTCTGCCTTCTCCCATCCATTATGTGTACAGCTATAATCAGTAAGGGCACTTTGCACTTTCATGGCAATGTAATTGGGCCTTCATTCAGGTGATAATCTGCCATAGATTATCTTCTGTGGTTTTCATGGGCTGCTCTCCTCATGCTGATTGTGTTTAATAGCATCTGAGCCAGTGTTTAACAGTGTCTTGGTGACGGAAAAGGTTATGTTGACTGGTGTCAATCTGGGGCCAGAGAAGAAAGGAAAGAGAAAGTCCTTTCTTCATAGAATCATAGAATCATAGAAGAGATGGAAGAGACCTCAAGGGCCATCTAGTCCAACTCCCTGCCATGCAGGAACCCCCATCACAGGACTCCAGCCAGCCTCTGCTTAAAAACCTCCAAAGAAGGAGATTCCACCACCCTCCTTTGGGGTAGCATCTTCCACTACCGGACAGCTCTAACCGTCATGAAGTTCTTCCTAATGTTTAAATTGAATCTCTTTTCCTGTAGTTTAAGACCATTGTCCTGCGTCCTAGTCTCTGAAGCCATGGAAAACAAACCAGTCCCTTCTTCAATGTAACATCATTTCAAATATTTAAGCATAGCTATCATATCCCCCCTCAGTCTTGTTTTTGGAAGGCTAAACATTCCCAGCTCCCTAAGCTGCTACACCTCATAAAACATTTCCTCCAGACCCTCAATCATCCCATTCGCCCTCTGTACCTGCTCAAGGTTGTCAACATCCTTTTAAAATTGAGGAGCACAGAACTGGACACAGGACTACAGGTGGGGTCTGACCAGAGCAGAATAGAGTGGTTCAGAGTCAATCCACTTCAAATGTTGCTTCAGTTCTGATTTATTTTGGGTTTTCATTTAAGACAGTTGTACAGCACCCACCGGCTGTTCTCTTGCCTGCCAACTATATTAGCGGGGATGAGGGGAATTGTATTCCAGACCAATTTGGTAGGCCCCCAGCTTAACATAACCCTTCCTTCCCCATTGCTGCATTTTTCCACACAGAGAGATGTGTGTCAGCAGAGGAGCATGTGGATTTATTTTATTTTATTTTATTTTATTTTATTTCTATACCACCACTTACAGTAATGAGGGATAATATGTAGTCAGTGCAATTAAGGCATGCTCAAGTATTGAGAACAAGGAATTGAGGGACATCTTACAGCATTAATAGGCAACATTCCATTAAAGCTACAAGGTTATAAGTAGTTATAAACACAAAACCTATGTGAACCTAGTAGATTCATATAAAAGACACATAATGGTAGACCAGTTCCACTCCCCTGGTTGAGTTTCTATGGTTAAATAGGGATCTGACCCCTGGTAACCAGAGTCCTAGACCTTCACTCTCTCTGCTACACCACGCTAGGTGCTAATTCTTAATTGGGTGCTGGCTCTTTGTTGTCTGTTCCAGACAGACCCAGATCACCTGCCAGTGTTATGCTTGCAAGTGGATACTGTTTCTTGAAAGAGGAACAGCTTACACATTTTACTCCCAGCTATTTAAGATTGTAGCCAAGCTCTGCGTGAACAGGGATGCCAAAGGGGTGGCAGTGGTGGATTGAGCCCTAGTTCCTGCAACTTGATCCTTGCGAGCCCTGGCTCCACTGTACCATTTGATGGAAAGAGGAGGAGATATGTACTGTTTGAAGCATACCAAGTCTGTTCCATTGAGGTAATACAGTACTTTTGAACTTCTGAGCTTTTATCATTAAAGAGGAGACCGAGGGTTACTGGGAAGCTCCAGTCCCTGCTTCCCAGAAAGAACAGTCTGACACAAATCAGGGTGATCCGGCTCTGTCTGTTCACCGGTCAAGTCTCAATTAGGGATAGGCATTTTGTTTCAGAACCAGTAGGTTGTGAAATGAACGACGTGAGCCCAGGTGGTGCTCGGAACCATCTAATACACGCGGAGCCAATTGCTTTACCTTTCTCTCTGCCAGCACGGAGCTGAGCTGCAATGCGGAAGCATGCTGCGGCATCATCTTTCTTCCTCTGTGATGCTGGCTAATCAGGAGCTGTGCAGGGACAGACATCATCCTGCCTCCCTGTATGATTGGCCAGCATCACGAAGGAGGAAATATGACATCGCAGTGTGCTTCCTCATTGCAGTTTAACCCTGTGTGAGCCCAGAGAAAGGTAAAGCAATTGGCTCCGTGTGTATCAGACAGTTCTAAGCACCACCTGGCCTTGCATGATTCGTTTCATAACCTGCTGGTTCCGAAATGAAATGCCCATCTCTAGTCTAAATAGCTCCATTGCTTCATTTCCTCTTCTCTCCTCATTCTCCTCTTCCTTTTATACTATATCTGTTTTATTGTGATAGCTTGAGGACTGTCTTCTCTTAGTGTCCTTGCAGCGCTTAGAAAAACATTAAGCATTTTATATCTATCATTATCCATCATCCTCAGTGTGGTTCAGTAAAAATCGGCAGTGTTGCTCTGGTCTCAACCAAAGCCAGGACCGTTAATTAAGATTAAGTGTTACTTTTATTTTGTTGCTACTCTATTTTTTCTATTTACCCCACACTAGGATGGATGGAGAGATGTATGTGGTCCCCAATAAATCTGTTTTTGGGGTAGTGGGAGTTAGAGTCCAAATGCAGCCATCTCTGGGTCATTGTTTGGCCTTTCCATTTCCTTCTCTGTATCACAGTGAGGGTTCAGGACCTCTTAATTGGTAGCTGGCTGAGATGCTTTGATTTTGTTGAGCTATAAAATGCAGCTGCTTAGGCTGGATGGTTGATTGCAGATGTTGAGTCCTTTGCTAGCTTTAGTGGGGGTGAAGATAAGGTCATCTGTCCCTGTTTAGGCATGGAAACCCTTGGGTGGGTGTGGAAGAGAAGGTACTGAATGGTACTAGGATATTTGTTTTATTTGCCTCCAAAATACAGGAACTTTTTTTTGCATCCACGGAGTTGGTTGAGCGAAATTCTTTCTTCTTTAAGTGCCATGTCTTTGTAGAACCTTGGCAATCAGTAGCATAATGTGTTTTTAAATCTAAAGCTAATCTAAATAGCAAAGCAAAGCAAAGTGTTCTGTTTATTACCGCCCCATACCACTTCAAGTAGTCTCTGGGCAGTTTCCAGTTTTTAATTACAGTATGCAGGCTACACATTGCTCCCACGCCCAGCAAGCTGGGTACTTATTTCACCAACCTCGGGAGGATGGAAGACTGAAGCAACCATGAGCCTGCTAACTGGGATTGAACCCCAGGTCATGAGCACAGTTTTAGCTGCACTACAGGCATTTAACCACTGTACCACAAGGCTCCCAATAGGTGGGTGTGGTGGCTCAGCAGGCTAGAGAACTGAAAACTGTTGGCTACAAAGCGGGCAGCTCAGCGGTTCAAATCCTGGATGCCATGCAGCGGAGTGAGCTCGTGCTGTTAACCCCAGCTCCTGCCAATCTAGTAGTTCGAGGCATGCAAATGCAAGTAGATAAATAGGTACCATCATAAAAAGCGGGAAGTTAAAATAGTGATTCCTTGCAGGCATGCCGGCCACATGGTCATGGACTTCCACAACACTGGCTCTTCAGCTTGAATGTGAAGATGAGCACTGCCCCTAGAGTCAGACACAACTAGCACACATGTGCAGGGGTGGGGAGAGGAACCTTTACCTTTATATTCTAAATAGAGATACTGTGCCTACTGAGAACCATTGGCACTTGAGCGAACTGCCTATTCAAAAACAAAACAGTGGTTTTCAATAAAAATGAATATATTGCCAAAACTAATTTATTGTTGCAGATGATCCCAATCCCTGTTAAAGAAGAACTTTTTAAAAGATTGGCAAAAACCAGTGGTTTCCTATTTCTTAATCTTTTTTAGAACTTGGACTCCTTCTCAAGCAGACAGACTACCAGAACAGCTTCTATGCAATGAATCAAAATCAAAATCAATCCCTGCCTGTAAATTTGCAGTTTAAAAGGGCAGAGCAGAAAAGGAAGAAGGAAAGAGGAAGAACACGAGGAGTCTTTAGGCAGTTCTCCTGGAATTGTCATGCCTCCTGCCAAGCTAGCAGTTCGAAAGCATGGAAATGCAAGAAGATAAATAGGTTAAAAGCGGGAAGGTAAACAGTGTTCCGTGCAGCTCTGCCGATCACATGGTCATGGACTTGCACAACACTGGCTCTTTGGCTTGGAAACAGGGATTTGCAGTGCCTCTAGTCAGACACGACTAGAACGCATGTGCAAGGGGAACCTTTACCTTTTCTCAACAATAGCATGTGCTACACTTTCCCTTGATCATCACATCTTCCGGGTCTACGAGTGTGCTCCTTTTGCTAACCTCCATCCATGGTTTGAGTCAGGTTGGATTTGGTTTAAATCCAATTGATTTAGATCACGAATTAAAGTTATGATGTTTAAAAATCACAGATTTTCATCCACTCTGCTTCAAGTGACCAATTTTGATCCATTCTGCTTTGAGTTTGAGTAGCATGGAAGTGAAATGATGAGACAAAAAGAAAGCCTGTAATTCAGATCCTGAACTGGTCTAAGAATTCTCTGTTTGCCCTGGATAAACTAGTGTACTGTATCTCAATCTCAGTCCATCATGAGTAGTGGGTGCTCAACTTTCCAGGGTTGTTGTTGTCATTGTGACTGAGAATGGGTGTGATACGAATATTGTTCTTTATGAATTTGATGCTTTATTATTTTCTGCAGCTGTGAAGATCCTCGCAGTTTCATTTCAGAATGGCGGATAGTGTTGTGACCCATGCTGTCATCTTATTTCCAGTAATGAATCTTCTGTGCCACTTCATTGCTCATTCTCCTCCATGCTTCTTTCTGTGCTGAATAAACACGTTAGGAAGTCCATTTGGTAAAAACTGGCTCGTGCTAGATGTTCCTAAATTGACTTTTAATCTCCTCCGATCCAACAACTTGCAATTATAATGAGCCTCTGCTAAGTGTTGTAGAAAATATTTCAGCATTCATCATCTTGTTTTGTAAGCACCTGATTGCATTGCTGAAATTGATTTAATTTAATTGACGTGACTGACCTACTTTGTGCTCCCTTCTTTTCCATCCTATTTTCTTGCGAACCTGGTATGCTATTTTGGAAAAAACAAGAGAGTGGGCAGCTTTCTTTTTGTGAGAGGCAAAGCACTGTTCTAAAGTATAATGGTCATAAAATGAAACAAAATAATAATAGCTTTTAATTCTGGCATTATTTGTGGTTGGACTGTGAAAAATGGGAATAAAGCTGCAGTTCTGTTGATGGATTTAACTTAGCAGTACATCTTCCAGAAGATTTTCTTCTGAGCAAATATGGAGGAGTCAGTACAGGAGAAAATGAGAAATGTCTTTTAAACTGAGCGGTATGTGGTTCTTTTATAGGTTATAAATCACTAGTTTACAGAGGAAAAATAAGAACATAGTAGGGTTCCTCTATTTTAAATCATTCTGGATTTCTTTTTTTGTTTTGCTGTTGCTTCCCCCCCTCCAAGTAGGGGTGAACAACCTGTGACTCTATGGACATGGGACTACAAATGTCATCACATGCCCTTGGGATATGACATGTAGTGAAGAGTCGGTCATGACTGTAACGACACCACACACGCACACACGCATGCACACACACACACACACACACACACACACACACACACACACACACACACACACACACACACACACACACACACACACACACACACACACACACACACAGGTAGGATGTGTAGCCCACCACTGCTGAATCTTTCTCCAAAGCTTTTGTACCATATGCTGTCATTGTTGCATCTGGATGATGTGTTAAGACTTGAGCTCCAGGGTCAACAGAATGATGTGTTTCCTACTCTTACTGGATTACCTCTTCAGCGTAGAATTTCTGCTCCATCTTAGTATTTCCTGTGTACAGGCAATTGATATTACTGTACCAGGGAGAGAAGGCCAGAATGTTCCTCAAGATAAGCCACTTTTTAACCATAGGTCCTTTTGGAAATGTAACTGTTTTATGACAGCTCCCTGCATCCCCCAGCTGATGGTGCCTGGGAGATTGTGGTAGTACCTATTGTCACCTTGAGTCACCTCATCGGGAGACAAACCACCAGTACCACTACTACCATCATCATATCAAAGCTAGACAGTGAAGAAAATTAATGGGGAAGCAATCCTCTTGAAAACGAGGTGTTGCAAGAGAGCTTCACAGGTTTAATGAATGGACCATCCAAAATACTAATACGTGATCCGATCAAGTGAGAATTCCCTTGAGAAGCAAATAAGACTAAATTGAGTATCCTTTCAGCGTATCGTGAGATGTGATACTTGAAAAGGCCATAATTGTATTAAGGTAAGGAAATATTGAAGGTAGGAAGAAAAGAAGACTGGCCATGAGGTTTGTTAATTTCATGATGAAACCATAATCTTTACCTTGGAAGCACTGAGTGGAGCTGTTAACAATAGGACCCTCAGAATGTCACTAATTCATAGCTGCCAGAAATCAGGAGCAACTTGATGGGGCATAACAATATAAATTCCAATTAGAAAACATGAAACCCCCCAGTTGTTACTGAACTGCAACTCCCATGATCCTTTAGTACAGGCTCTACTAGTTAGGGCTTTTGGGTACTATAGTCCAAGAACCCATGAATGATCTCGAACCTTGTACCAAGCAATCACAATGCGGTTCTTACCTTTTAATGGTCTCACCATTTCTACTAATTAACTCTCCCTCCTCTTCTCCCCCCCTCCTCCCTCCCCTCCCCTATCCACCCCCCTCCAACTCTATATGCTACAGCCATTGATGTCTAGGCTACAGTCAATGAATATCTGGTATGAAATGTATATCTCATCTCATATTATATCTCACACCCCATTGTGCTGCTATATATGTCTGAAGAAGTGCACATGTGCACGAAACGTTACATTGAAAAATGAAAGATAGTCTTTAAGGTGTCACATGTTTGTGTCTTTTGTTTTGTTTTGTTTTTCTTTGAGTTTTGCCTGAAATGCCTTTTGGACAGTGTGTTTCAGTTTTTTGCTTTATCGTGCAGAATTGATGGCCTTATTTAATATTGTTTTTATGTTTGTTCTGTACTTTGAGATCTACAGATATAAAGGGAGATACACATTTTTAAAAAAATAATAATAAAATTCCAAGGGTGAGCAAAGGCAAACGGGTGCATGGATTCATATTGCCTCCATTTATCTACATGCACACATATATACTCATTCGCATTATATTCACAGATGCAGCATGGAAGCATAGCAAAGTACTCATGAAGCAAGAGAAATGAATATCTGCACACCACACACCCTTGAGCAGTTCACTGTATTCCTAGGTTGTGTGGAGCGCAACAGTGAAAGGGTCTCCTTATGGAGTCAGCTGTAAACAGACAGGCTGTATAATTTGCATTTCTGAAGTACATTGCTAGAATTTCTACTGTCAGTCTAGAAAAACAAGCCCAATCCTTTGCAATGCATAGTGCGATGCTTTTTAAGAATTCAAGACTTCCAGTGATAATTGAAGTCTTGTTGATTAACTGCTAGTGTTTAGGCTGCTTCTTCTAGCATAAGGGTACTATATGTATTGGTATCACGAAATTAAACCTTAGATTGAATTTTCTGTGGCAAGAATTTATCACATTTAAGAAACTATAACTAGAGCCATAATACTGCCTGGGTAACACAATATAGCAGTGATGGCGAACCTATGGCATGGGTGCCAAAGGTGGCACTCGGAGCCCTTTCTGTGGGCACCCGACATCGCCGCTTCATAGCCACCTGTATACAGGTTAAATTACTGTATTGGCACTTTGCAAAAAAATTAGTGGGTTTTGAATTGCAGTTTGGGCACTTGGTCTCTAAAAGGTTCGCCATCACTGCAATATAGTCTTTTTTAAATAAGGCATTTTCCTTCTTGGCAATGAGAAGCATTTTTTTTTCCATTGCAGTTATGTGTAGGTCTGATAGTTTAAATTGTGTAATTGCCAGTGTGTGATTGTCATCCATACAGATTTCTTATCTCTGGCATGTTTAATGACATTTGTGGGTGTAGAATAAGGACACCACCTTTTCTGCTTTTGGAGAATATTCTTGTTAACTTCATTATGTTGTGATTGCTGATGGGATTAAATTACGTTTACAGTGCAATGCTGTTCACACCAGGGTGGATTTGATTTAAACTATAATTTAAATCACTTTGATTTTTTTTTAAAAAAATCATTGATTTTTATCCATCCTGATACAAACATGCAGGGGTTAAGCTCCATTGAACACAGCATAATGTGTTTGGTCCTGTATGTACATCAAGTTACGTTATAAAATTTGTTTCCACAGAGTTTAATAATGTCAATTTATGGCAGTTTTAATATGAAAATCCCCCCTTTTTGAGCAGGTGTTTTTATGAATTCAAAAAGTTGTGATGTTAAACTATTCTGAAGATGAGGTCTAGGTAATATTAGGGGCAGTGTGGATGATGAACAATTCTTTTACAAGGGTCAAATGCCTGCTCTTGGAATCATCAACTTGAAATTGCAGAGGTAAAAAAAAACCAGTGTATTTTAGGATTGCTGAGGTAGTTACCTTTTACTGCTGCATGTTAAACACATGGGTACAATCAGTGTGGGTTAAAAACACACATAAAGCAGGGAAATGTTACGTGTTTTGTATATATAGCTATTACATGGATCTACTGTAGTGTTTATAAAAGTGATCTCTGTATAGAAGAAATTCTAGTGAGAAAGTCAAGCTTCACTGTGTGAGCACTTGGAGGAGGGTGGAATGGGATCACATCTGTCTGAAAGCAATAATGATTAAAAGATGATTACTTTAAACCGGCCCTTCTAAATGGCACATAGCAGAGAGACAGGTGGCCTAACATTGCTGTAGAATTTTTCCTCAACATACTCCAAAGACATGGTGTGTGTGTATGAATGACATGTTTGGTCCCCTATTTATCCTTAGTAGCTGCAATACTTCAGGGTGACAATTTTATTTATTTATTTATTTATTTATTTATTTATTTATTTATCTATTTATCTATTTATCTATTTATCTATTTTAAAGTATTTTTATCCTGCCTTTCTCCTTGGAAAAAGGACCCAAGGTGGCTTACATAATGAGAGATAATATACAGTCTAGTACAAGTAAGACATGTTCAAGTATTGAGAACAAGGAATTGAGGGACATCTTACAGCATATATTTGGCATATATTTGGCACTATATGCCAGAGATTGATGCAGGGATCTGTTGAGTTTGACAGATCTTATGAGGGAAAAAGAAAACTCTCTCCTTCTGATATAGTGATCTAGTATAAAGGATTACATCCCAGGAACATTTATTCAGAAATTATTCTCACAGTATCTTTTAAACCATCATCTCCCAACTTTGGGGTTGCAAAGGGTTTTCTGAGGGGTGACTGTGCTTTTCTTACAATTATGTTTATATTTATTATATTAAATATGGTATATATTTCAATCCTCTTGATCCACAGAGGCAACCTGGAGTTCTAAGTTATTTCTTGTACCCCTTTGGGGCAGCTTTTCCCTTTATGCATGCACGCACTTCACTCCTATCCCCTTTCAAAAGAGCCCCTTTTGCTTGCTTCTCTCTGCTTCTCTGCATCCACCTTGGGAGGGCTGATGGTAGCCCTTTGGGCCTGAGTGTTAGCCTGGCTCAAAGAGGCCTGAGTGTGGTGAACAGGAAGTGCACATTGGGAACGCTGATGGCCAAGATGGCAGCGGGATTGAAGAGTTGTTGGCACAGTGTTAGTTGCAGTTTCCATAGCATCAGTTGAATAAGTCCTATTTATTCATAAGTCTTAACTGCTAGATTTAGTCAATGATTCCATAGGTTTTCGTGGACCCAGCCCATTTCACAAGATGCCGCTTTCCCATTGGGTTTTGGCTGATGAATAAAAAGTGCAGTTACTGCTCTTCACCACCCGCTCCTCTTCTCTGGCATATTCCCATATCTGTAGGATTTCAGGCAGAATTCTTTCCCAGCTCTATCTGGGGATTCCTTCTGTGTTCCTGGCAGTGTGCCATCCATGTACTGACCGGGTCCGATTCTGCTTATTTTGCAAAATAGGACAAGGTTTATTGTGTTTGGGATGGCACTGTCACTTTATCAAATTTAGGCTGAAAAGAAAGCATAGACAGAATATATACCTTGCTATTCCAGGATAACAGACCATATAAACATCTCTCTCCTTCATTCCATCTTTCATCTTATGTCAAAATACAGTCCAGAAATTAAGTTAAACTGAGCCAGGATAGTATCAATTAAACCAGGGAACCCCAACTTCTTAAACAGAGGGCTGTTTCACTGCCCCTCAGAACTGTTGGGGGTTGGGTGGCGGTGGCAGTGGAAGGGAAGGGAACCGGGGGGGAGGTTTGGGGCAAGAGATTGAGGCAGCGGGGGCGGTGAGGGCCCAACTGCCCATGTTTCAAAAGGTTTAGCAACTTTTGGAAACTGTTCTGGGAAAGCCTTGTTGACCTTACTCTGTTTCACTGGATAATCTTTATGATTGTTGTTGTTTTTCAAGTTTTGTTTCTGTGGTGGAACCAAAAACAAAACAAAACCACAAAACTTTTACTCCTGCTGGTAGTAGAATATAGAGATTAGTTGATGAGAGGTAAGTGGGGAAAAGCAACAAGAGCGTACAATTTTTAAATTATTTTGGACTATCAATTGAACAGTGGCCATGCTGGATGAGGGATCTGGAAATTTTAAAAAATAACTTCCAAGCTGTGGGGAAAGAGTTTGGCAGTTGACCCCATTACTTTTGGTTCAGCCATGACTGTTGGATAAATAAGATATATCAACAAGCATAATAGTTTTCTTCTCTTCCGGATTTGTGAAACAAAGCAAGAAAAAGTCATAGGTCTGACAAATACAAAAGGCTGGTGGTGCTGGGCAGTGTTCTGTCTCACCACAGGATTGAAACTGTGGGAGCTTGTTCTCCGTTGAGCAAACAGAGCTCAAGAAATAATTGGGTATCAAGGCCAGGAACAAGGGTAAATCAGAAATTGCACCTCTGCTGCCAGCCCTCAACAGGGTTCTTAAATTCATCTGGTTCTTGAAATCGTTTTGGACTTTTTCTCACCCTACTGTTGGTAGGCGTAGCATGTTCTGCTTTAATAGGCATGAGTGGAAAAGAAGCAAGGGATTCAGATCACAAGTGCTGTGTTATGTGCTGGAAGGCCAGAATTCTTGTTAGTAGAGCCGGTCCTGTCGTTAGGGAGAGTGCAGACACTGGGCCAGCAGCATTTGATAGCCTTCTATAACTTCTGGACTCTGCAACTGTGTCCGTCTGACAGAGAACCTATTGCGTGCTCCTTAAGTGACTGTGATATCAGCTGTTTTAGTTATGTTGACTGAGACGTCTGTTCAGGCAGAAAAATGTCTTGACCCTGCCTTGGTTGCCACTGTCATGAAGCCAAGTGTCTTACTCTTCTGGTTTACATAAGAACATGAGAACATAAGAAGAGCCATGCTGGATCAGGCCAAAGGCCCATCTAGTCCAGCTTCCTGTATCTCACAGTGGCCCCACCAGATGCTTTTGGAAGCGCATGAGACTAGATATCTGTCTCCTGATACCACTCCCCTGCATCTGGCCCTTGAAGTACCCTGGTTTTAAGCCTGGAGATTACACATCTCCATCATGGTTTATAACCTGTGATGGACTTTTCTTCCAAGAATCTGTCCAATCCCCTTTTGAAGGCATCCAAGCCAGATGCCATCACCACATCCTGTGGCAGGGAGTTCCATAGACTAACAACACACTGGGTGAAAAAATATATTCTTTTGTCTGTTCTTACTCTCCCAGCCCTCAATTTGAGTGCATGTCCCCTAGTTCTGGTATTTTATGAGAGGGAAAAGAGCTTCCCTCTATCCACTTTACTCATGCCCTGCATTATTTTGTATGTCTCAATCATATCCCCCCTCAGGCGCCTTTTTTCCAGACTAAAGAGCCCCAAATGTTTTAGCCTTTCCTCATAAGGGAGGTGCCCCAGCCCAGTAATCATTTTGGTTGCTCTCTTCTGCACCTTTTCCAGTTCCACTATGTCTTTCTTGAGATGCGGTGACCAGAATTGTACACAATACTCCAGATGCGGCCTTACTATTGTTTTGTATAATGGCATTATAATGTTGGCTGTTTTATTTTCAATCCCCTTTTTGATAATCCCTAGCATGGAATTGGCCTTCTTCACTGCTGCCACACATTGGGTAGACACCTTCATGGAGCTGTCCACCAACACACCAAGATCTCTTTCCTGATCTGTCACAGATAACTCAGAGCCCATGAGTTGATAGATAAAAGTTTTGATTTTTTGCCCCAATATGCATTACTTTACATTTGGCTACATTAAAACACATTTGCCATTTCGTAGCCCATACCCCCAGTTTG
The DNA here is from genome assembly GCA_029282475.1 of Phrynocephalus forsythii. NCBI lineage: Eukaryota > Metazoa > Chordata > Lepidosauria > Squamata > Agamidae > Phrynocephalus > Phrynocephalus forsythii. Next base: position 187,476,237 of record JAPFRF010000001.1, on the reverse strand, counting down.
GAGAGATCCTTCTGGAGCTCTTCACAATCTTCTCTGGTTTTTACCAGACGGAAAAGTTTTGTGTCATCTGCAAACTTGGCCACCTCACTGCTTATCCCTGTCTCCAGGTCATTTATGAACAGATTGAAAAGCACCGGTCCCAGGACAGAGCCCTGGGGCACACCGCTTTTCACCTCTCTCCATTGTGAAAATTTCCCATTGACACCTACTCTTTGTTTCCTGGATCTCAACCAGTTCTCAATCCATAAAAGGACCTGCCCTCTTATCCCCTGACTGTGCAATTTTCTCAGCAGCCTCTGGTGAGGGACTGTGTCAAAGGCCTTTTGAATAGGATGGATAAGGGTGTCTTGGTTAAGCACTCATGTATCTCATTCTGGTTTTGCCTCTGCTAAAGTATGCCATGGATGGAATAACTACAGTGGACCATCGTATAACAAATGTTTTGTATAACATAAAATCTGTGCAACATAAAAATTCCAGAGATAGGGGAAATTTGTTTAACAGAATCCGTGGGGCGAATCCGTACAACATAAAAATGGTCACGATTAGGGATTACGATACTATGTTTCCAATGCATTCCTATGGAAAATTTGTATAAAAGAAAATTTGCTTAACATAATTTCATTTGGAACAAATTAATTCCTTTATACTAGGTACCACTGTACTTGCAGTGCTAAGGCATGTTGTTTTTCACCAGCAGATTACCAGCATATAATGGCAAGAAAATAATTCTTAAAAATAACTATTTAAGGTTAAAAAGTAGCTTTACATAAATTTGTGTTTTTCAGTTGCCTGTCCCTTCCTCACCCAACCCCCACACAAATCATTTGGGTGAAATAAACTGAAGCACTCTAACATGTCCTTTGGATATTTAAAATTACACAAAATGGAATAAAATATATACATTATGCATGTACTGCTGAACTGCACCATCCTACTGTGTTTCTAACATGTTTAATATTTGACACATTCAAATTCATCTGTTTGCTGTCAAAATTGTCTTCATTAATTTGTCTCACATACTAGTGTTGCTGATATGTGCCACCCTGTTTGATCAGCTATGTTGATGAGTGAACCTTCTGCTTCAAAGGATGTTGTGGTGCCAGAAGGAGTACCTATGGGTTAGAAGTCTTGTGAGTGCCCTTCTTCCCATTATTCATCCTTGGATCCTTTCTAAGGAGAAAGGCAGAATAAAAATATTTTTAAAATTAAATAAATTATGCCTTATTTGAACCATTAAGAAGTCTTAATGTGTTCTCTATAAAAGTAAATGAGGGGTCAAGAATTTGCATCCCTGTGTTGAGAAATTTACCAGAACCTTTACTGCCTGGTATGCATTTTTCCAAAACAAACAAACAAAAAACAACCCATTCTTAGTAGGGTTCCAACTGATGTACATGTGGTAACACAGATCCTTGCACACCACTCCCTTATGCTCATAATGGTTGAATATTAAGCTTTGTTTGTCCCGTGTCAGTACGGGGTGGGGGGAATTGATAAATTGACCTGGAGATCAGTTCTCAGGGCATTCAATGAAGTCTTCACAGTTTGTTTCTGTTTACCAGTTATTGTGCACTGAGAAACATCCAGCGTAAGAAACAAAAACCACAAGAAAACAGAGCGAAAAGCAAAGCGAATTAATTAGGAACTCGGCTATTGAACAGATATCTGGCACTTCTAAAAGGCTACATGGGCTGCTGTTCTGAATATTGGAGATGATGAGGGTTTGTTGCTCATATAACCAGTTTCCCCCTCTTCTGGTATTTCTCTTATGCGGGGTACAAATAGAAGAACTAGGTTCTTGATAACTGACTGTGCAATCCTATATTGGTCTACTCAGAAGTAAATTCCACTGTGTATCTCAGATAAGTGTAGGGATGTAGCTTGAAACTTGAAAAAAGGTTGTAAACAATACTTTACCTGGCTGAGTGATTTCTAGTCTACATCCAGCTGTTAGTTCAAAGTAGAGTAGACCTACTAGGTCACTTGCAAAATGGTAAGTCAGCCTTGACATAAATCATATTGATTACATGGGCCTTCTCCATTTAGGACTAGTATATGTATTTAGGCATTCACTTTGAAGTATTTGGTTCACAGGTGGCTTGGAAAATTAGATAATTACAGGAAGCTATATAATCTTGTTCTACAGCACCTTTAGACATAGATTCCACCAAAAAATAAATGTAAGACTCTTTATAGCTGAAGATTCACATGACCTAAATGTTCTGATTGTAGGGAATGATATTTTAGATTAGCCTGCTAACTGACATGCTGGTGCTTATACTGTATTAAGATGTTTACCTGTCAGAAAGTTACATTTATTTGTGAGAGAATATGCTTAGGAAAGTCTAAAGCCGTTCTGTCTAGACCCAGATTTACTGTCTAATTTGCTGTCTGTGAGAATGAGATTTAGGGGCATACAATTTCAGAGAGCTAGGCAATGTTATTTTGATATGGCAGAAAGACACACACACACACACACACACAGAGAGAGGGGGAAGAGAGAGAATGGTTGCAAAAGTTATCTCTAGGAGCTCTATATGGTATGTACAGCATGTTGTACTGTATTACCAATCCTTGTTTTAGTTCATTAAGACTGAGTACTTCAAAGTCGTAGCTCTTTCATTATAGAAAATAGATTCAATGAAAGTTGGATTCACTTCTGTCCCATATCACAGAGCAACTCTACACAGAACAAATGCATTATTGTATTTTCATCATTGCTTTGTTTATTTAATATCCGTTCAAAAGAGACAAATTGTTAAGTTTATATACCACCCAGAATCCATTTGAGGAGGTTACGGAAGGGAAACCTAGCAGATTTTAAACACATAAATGAAGTATTGCACTAAAGTGACTCCCCTCTGGGCATCTTGTTTGGTACATTTAAAGCAGGGGATCAATTTGAATCCTCCAGAACTATCAGCAGATTCGCTAATCTGCATACATGGGAAAGTAATTGAATTGAAATTTAAGTACAGGAACATAATGCAGTTACATTACTGGTGGCGGTTGGATGCATTGATTTTATTATCCCAGGTAAGATAAATGTGTCTAGTATTTGTATTTACTCACACCACATAAACATGTGGTAATATGGAACATTGAACTAAATAGAATCCTTCCTTCTGTTTACATCCCATGTGTTTTATTCTCTCTCTCCCCTCCCCCATTTTATCCTCACTAATTGTACGGTGTAGGTTAGTGTGAATGAGAGTGATTGTTGAAGGTCAACAGCATGAAGGAAGTTTACTGTTGTTAAACAAGAACCCAGAAGAAAAAGCTAGCCAGGCTATCAATGTAGTAGACTGGCTTCCCATTTGGTGACACCATTTTGTTTCTGATACTGAAACTCTATTGATATACTGTACCTCAGTGTTCTGGTGTTTTCAAAATCTAATCACAAACTGAAGACTTCTCTTCTTGGTATCAAGCAACAGTCCACATTTATGTTGTGCTTTCTTGTTGCAGTTGTGTAAAATTATTGTGTAAATGTTGCACAATAAAATGCTATGGAAACTATGGTAGCGCATTGAGAGGCTCCAGTAAGCATCTCCTTGCTGCTGGCCACAGTCCTCTGGAGACATTAATTGTTTTCATTTATGTGTGTTTGTACTGGATGCTTCTTAGATTATGCCCTTAAAACCACACCCTTAACTGCTGTCAAAAGAAGAAGAGGACATGTACTTTAGTGGCAGAGCACATACTATGCATATAGAAAGTCTCAAGTCCAATCTCTAACATTTATAGGCAGGGCTAGGAGAGAATGAAATTTCAGGTAATTACTGCCAGGCAGCGTCAATGACTCAGAAATAGGCAACTTCCCATGTTCCTATGGCTAAGAGAGTCCATCCTTTCCTCCCTATGTCAAAGTCCTGGGACAGATTTGAGCTGCTATATCACAGTATTTTACACTGTGTTAATTCCAGGCTCTGGATAGGCCTTTTGTTTGATCCACTTCAGGGATTCTTATATTCTCAAGTGAAAAACTAGTCAACAAATATTCGGAGGGCTTACTTTCAATTTTTCCAACAGCATTTGAGCACATGTTGCCACTATTTTAGGGGGTGTGGTGGCTCAGTGGGGCTAGAGCACTAAAACTGTCAGCTGCAGAGTTGGCAGCTCAGCAGTTCGAGTCCCAGGTGTCACGCAGCGGGGTGAGCTTCCGCTGTTAACTCCAGCTCCTGCCAACCTAGCAAGTTGAAAGCATGTAAATGCAAGTAGAGAAATAGGTACCACCGTAAAAAAGAGGGAAGGTAAAACAGTGTTTCCTTGCAGCCATGCCGACCACATAGCCATGGACTTGCACAACACTGGCTCTTCATCTTGAATACGGAGATGAACACTGCCCCTAGAGTTGGACATGACTAGTACATATATGTGGGGCGAACCTTTACCTTTTTTTTTTAAACCAGTATTTTAAGTAGTTTTTAGCCTGTGTCCTCTTCCCAGCTGGAAAGTCTGCCATGGTTCCTTGTTACACTGAAAGGGGTATGAAGCCTGGTAGATAAACTAGAATTGAACATTATCCCAATGATCATGTGAAAGCGGGACAGGACAAGTGCTGGATTCTTATTGAGGAAGCTGGCATTTACTGGCATTTCTGTCCCACCCTTGACCCATAAATTACACACCTTGGCTACTTCCAAGTAAGAACGGTTAAAGTAAACACTTTTAATAAATTTGGAAGTTGTTGCATCAGACTGTATGAAGAGAGAAGAATTGTTTTAAAAATATTTAACTAGAACACTTCATTACTTGGTTTTCTAGGCCTGAAGTAAGATGGGTGTGAAGGTACTTTTCCAGAACATTTTCTCCCCTACTAAAAATTAAATTCATATCACCCATTCATCACTTTGTATCTTTCTGATATTGACTATTTATATAACAGTCCAACCTGTTCTATAAATAGTCAATATTTATATATTGACTATATTGTATTTTGTGGCTTTTATCAAAAGTTTTACAATGTTTTAAAAATGTTTTATTCTGGCAAATTGTTTTATTTTGGCAAATTGTTTTATTCTGGCAAATTGATATTTTGTTATTTCTTGATTTGGTTAACAACCGTAAATAAAGATTCATTCATTCATTCATCACTTTGGAGCATTTTAAATTATTATTGCAGTGACAATGAAGCACACCTTTACTCTTAATTAGCATTCTTTACTTTTAGTGACTGTCACATAACCAAATCTAATTAGCTGTGTAGTGACGGGGGGGGGGAGGGTTTCTTCCTAAAGGAAAGAAGATTGGTTTAGGGGGAAAAGGTACCAGAGTAGGAACTGATTAGAGCAGCAGGTATCAACTCATGTTTAATTTCAGCCAATCAGATAAAATGGAAAAATGTGCCCCATTTCTCCCCCTTAAAAGTCTGCCTCTGTCACTTTCTCATGGAAAGGCACACACCTTTTTTGTTCCTCAGAACGGTTGCCAGGTTGGAACCAGAATATACACCTGGCTGGCTAGTGGATGACTAGTACACCATGGTGAAATGTTTTGTTTCCACTTCCTTATTCATTTCTAATGCTGAAGTCATGAAATAATCATCCGGTTGACTGTTCACACCTATTGGCCTGTTGTCGACCATATAAAAATAATCTATAGTCATAATCAGGGTGGGAATTTGGAATGTAGTGTGACCAGTTCTGTATCTGTCGAAAGGCTCCTACATCAAGGTCTAAGTATCTTCCTTGGTCATTCTTTCTTCCAGGTTTCCTGCATCCTTATTGCAGCTGGAATGTTTCTTGTAAGTAATGCATTAAAGGATTGTCCAGCAGGAGATGTACTTTTGAAAGCATCCCTGACATATAGTGGACCAAGCTTTGTTTTAAAACCTCCTAACAAGGTGAATTCACTATCTACCTGAGTAGTCTTTTTGAGCACCTACTAAGGATGATGATGGAAAGGATTCTACAGAAATGGTAGACAAATTCATATGGATGTACTAGTAAACTATGGTCTGGTGAAGGAGGTACCTCACTTCAGGGTTAAATCCAGGATCACGGCATCTCCTGTATGTAAGATGTCATTCCCTTTGTTTTATTTACCTCATGTTCATGGAGAGTCTGAGTCTGGGAATCCAGCAAGGTGGAAGCTAGGGTGGGACCTTGCTCCCCACTTCTGGTAATGAGTAAAGGCAGGAGTAGGCTGGCTGGAATTAGACTGTGCCTGAGATGCAGCAAAGAGCCCCCCCTATGTGTTTCAACAATTAAATGTTGCTTCTGTGACATACCATGTAATAAATCTATGTATATTGTACTCAGTGATGTAGTGCACCCAGGCCAAGGGCAAATCACAAGGCTTTCTGATAAGCAGGGACTATGGCACTATCTACACCTCCGCTCACCCTCCGCTCACAGGCTGTCTTCTAAGCATAGCTCCTCATAGTAGTGGGAAGAAGAATGAATGCTGGAATCACTAATCTCTTCCAACATGCTATACAATAATGTTTATATCAGGGTGGATAAAAATCAATGATTTTAAAAAATGGATTTTTTTATTTAAATCAGTTTTTTAAAATTAGATGCTTTTGGGGGGGAATCACAAATTCTTATTCATCTCAGCATTCTTATCAAGGGACTTGACTTCCTCCTTATTTATTTATTATTTATTTATTTAGAATATTTTTGCCTCATCTTTCTCCTTGGAAAAGGACCCAAGGTGGCTTACAATACTGAGGGACAATATACAGCCCAGAAGATTTCTGACATATTCAAGTTTAAGAACAGGGAATTAGAAGAGGTATCTTACAACATTCCATAGCAAGAAGCCCCAAGCTTTATTTGGCGTGGTGGTGTTTCCAATGGGCTGAGGTTGGACTAAATAACATAGCGTGCTTCTCCAACTCTGCCATTTTACATTCTCAGGCAATATAACCAAGTAACATTAAAATAAAGCCTCATAACTTCCATTAATGGCCATTTAAATAAAGAGGAACCATTTGATCTAAACAAAATAATATACAAATGCAAAAATAGGTAGTATCTTTATAGACCACTAAAACTCAACATCCAATATGTTGAGCTTTTGTGGATGAGAGGTATTGCCTATTTTTGCATTTGAATAAAAGGAAGCTATTATCTTCCTGTCTTAGGGAAAGTCTTTGGGGGGCAACTGGAAGACCGATGTTGATAATAGGAAATGAGCCAAAGTTATATCTTTTTGGTTCAGTCAGGTTTTCTGCCCTCCCCTCCCCTCAGTTCTTATGTCTTTGAAGGGGAAACCAAACAGAAGATGGAGCAACCTTGTTTTCTGGTGGGCATTTATAGGAAAGTAAGTTACAACTAGGAAGAACTTATTGATGGTTCAGCGTTAAGCTGTCTAGCTTTGCAAATGGTGGATTCTCCTTCATTGGACATGAAGCCAGTGGACATGAAGCCAGTGAGCTGCGCCTGGCAGAGTCCCTGCCCACCTTTAAAAAGGCCCTGAAGCCTCTCTGCTTGGGCTTTGCCCGCCATCTTGTCCTCTTCTCTTTTTCTTGTGCTTGCTTGTTTTAGCTGTTTTTATTGTGAGCCGCCCAGAGTTCCCTTCCGAGAAGCTGGGCGGGGTATAAGATTAATAAATAAATAAATAAATAAATCTTCAAACAAAGCCTACATGGTCATCTCTCAGGGATGCTGTAAATATGATTTACTACATCATCTGGAGGTTGGACTAAATTACCTTTGGGGTACCTTCCAACTCAAGAATTCTGATTTTTTATCTAAAAGAATGACAGGTATGTGCCCCATGTCACCCCTTCACAGTAAACTATGGATTAACTATAACATGATTCATAGCACAAAATTCCTTGAGCAGGGAGCTTGTCAGAAATACATGCCTCACAAATCAAATGAAACCTGGCATTGTTACATATTTAATGATATCCAAATTTGAGTGAACCGGAGTTCAGTGAAAGAGTGCTCATTTAAATCACTTAACGAACCAAACCACAATGGAACGGCAAAGTGTGTGCCTCAGGATTGAAATGCTACAGCAGTAACCTACAGAGTGAGAGTTTTATGGCTTTTATCACTTTGAATGGGAAATGCAGTGAATTCTTTATATAGTGACTTACCTTTAGTAGAGATATAATTAATCCTACTGTGGTAATAAATTTCTTACCCGACACTGTATGAATCACTGGACCCAACCCAACCCGCGATAATTGAAAATCCACAGTATGCGGATGCAGGTCGGGTCGGGCCTGGGGTGCCTAGCTGGGGGTTCTTGTACTTACCCCCAGCCTGGCACTGCCCCAAACGGGCCTGCGAAGGCCTTCCCAGGCCTTTGGGGGCCTCCAGAAGGCTCAGGAAGGCCCTCGCAGGCCCGTTTGGGGCAGCGCCCGTCCTAGGGTAAGTAAGGGAGGCCTGAAACAGGCCTTTCCCCCGTTACCTCAGGGGGCCTTTTTTCATATACTGTGGACCCGCAATGTAACGGTTCTGCAGTATATGAACTGCAAATGGGCGGGGGACCACTGTACTGTATTTTAGTGCTTTTTAACCACCCTAATAAAGTGTAAAACAAAAAAGAATCACAAATGTTATGGTTAAGGAGTGTGTGTGGCCTCCAAATTAGTGGTTCCTAACCTTGGGTTCCCAAATGTTTTGGGACTACAACTCCCAGAAATCCTAGGCAGCACAGCTAGGGAATTTTAGTCCAAGATCATCTTGGAACCCAAGGTTGGGAACCATTGTTTGGAATAGGATTCTGCGAAATGTTAGGTATGTAGTGACTAAGTTGCTATGCCAAAGTGTTGGAAAAGGAGACTGGTGGTTGAGAAGAGACTGTGGAAAACTGGCAAAAGAAAACAGTAAGAACATAAGTCCTGCTTCTGCCCTACATAGTCCAGCATTCTGTTCTTCCGCAGGTCTTTGGGAAACAAGGAAGGCATAATGATTAGTGGATAAGCAAGAGTTTTCAAACAGACCCAAGACCTCAGGGTCCCTGCCAGCTGCTGTAACTCCAGTATACTGAAATGCCAGCTGTACTGCTTGGTTATATGTTCACTTTCATCACTGGTTGTTCTGCTCATGCAGTACCATCACATGATGATTGCAGTATTTGCTGGTATTAATAGGATCCCCTAGGCAGAACCCTGTAGCAATTCGCCTTATCTGCAATGCTTTTAGGTAGAGTCAGCTCACATACTCTTCTGCCAGCCTTCAAGAGCTTATTTGTTCACACATGCAGATTTCATCTCTTGGGTGACTCATATGTGTGACTCACAGATCAAATGCCACAGATGGGACCTTTCAATGCTTCTTGAAAGTGTGACTTCGAATTGATTAGCATTTTTATAGGCTATTCTGCCCCCTTCTTTGAACACCAGCTATTTAAATTGGCAGGCAAATGGCTTGTTCCAGAGTTCGATGTATAGACACTGTGTCAGGTGTGTGTATAATCCCAAGTGTGATGTATAATCCCAGGTAGCTGGCTCATGGTTGACTCAGCCTTCTATCCTTCCGAGGTTGGTAAAATGAGTACCCAGCTTGCTGGGGGAGGCAGTGTGTAGCCTGCCTAATAAAAATTGTAGATTGCCCAGAGAATGCTTGAAGTGTTATGGGACAGTATATATGCAGAACACTTTGCTTTGCTTTGTATGTGTGTGGTGTTCCCTAGCTATACTACAATAATCAATATCAGTTTTATGGGGTTTATTAGGTTTTAGCCCCTATACTCACATTTTAGAAAACATTGTTAAGATTGAAGACTTGGCATCTAAGATCTCAGTAGAATGTTAACAATCTGGTAATTTTAATTTGGATTTTATTTTCAGGGGTTTGTTTCACTTAGTTATATCCCAAATTATTCTTGAGTTTTCAATGTCCCTACATTATCTTGAACTGCTTTTGGTATTTGTACATTATATGTTTATTTATAATATTTGTATGCTGCTTTTCTCCTCAGAGCGGCTTCCAGTACCAAAAGAAACAAAATTAAAAGCCAAATAATTAATGATAACAATACAGTGGCACTTCGTTTTATGAACACTCCTGTCAATGCAATTTTAGGTTTACAAATGAAAATTGATTGAAAATAATGCCTTGGTTTAATGCCTTGCATTGCACCTGGGAGGGTTATAGCACCGCCCCTATAAACCCCATTTCGGTTTATGGATTTTTCACAATAAGAAACGTCCCAGAGAACACATTAAATTTGTAAACCGAGGTACCACTATATTAAAAAACATTAAGCAAATATTGTATTAAAACTCATAAGCAGAACAATATCAGAAAGACAAATAAAACAAAATAAAATGCTTCCTTCCTTTAAAAATTCCCTTAGCCTTTAGGTTTATGGCAGAGCTTCCCTATCATCTCTCTGACACACACACACACACACACACACACACACACACACACACACACACACACACACACACACACACACACACACACAAGGAATTTTGTAATTGTTGTGTTGCCAACCATGTGTGACATTGCATGGGACTCCCTTAGGCCCTAGGTATTAGCTTGAAATCTCAGGGAATGAAATGTTGCTGATTTGGTATTCCTCTTGCCTGTGTTAGGTTTATCCTTTTCCCCTTTGACACCATGGCTTTTAGTGACAGTCGTAAATAGTTGCTAGAGGTGTATATAACATATAACCATTAATGTTCAACTTACAAAAATGGACTGACATCATTTTGATCTAAGCACTACTATATTCTGGAACACAAGTAATAATCTTGTTTCATCTTCTGCACTTGAAATTTGGGACTGAAATTGTTTCTTCCCATTAGTGCCCTTAACTAAAATGTTAGTGCAGTTCTAACGGATGGATGAACGTGGGGAAGTTAATGAGTAATATTTATCACCTAATTTTAAGGAAGCTAGCATGTAATGAGGCCAGCATGGTTATTATTACTTCCATAAATCATTACATCTGGAATTGTGAGATGCTTCAGGAACACATGCAATTGTAGAGAGTAATGAGTGTTTAATTGTTGTGTGTGTGAAAAGCAGAGAACTAAAGACGTGTGTACTGTCTTTAAATCTACTTCCTAACAAGTGCGGGGTCTGCTCTTTGTACTGTCTTTAAATGATCCTCCAGGATAAGGTTTAAAGAAATAAATACCATCCAGAGACCATTTGGTAGTGGGATAGCAAAAAAATTCTGTAAAATAAATTCTGTAAAATAAATAATAAATGGGGAGTATAGAGCCCTGAATGTAACCCTGTGTAGTCCCTTTGAGCTCCTCTGCTGAGCAGAAATAAAAGCTGTCCCATGTGGTTAGAAAGGTTCTAGAGTTTATTGGTCTTCAGAACCTTTTCCAGTTATGGCACTTTGAAAACTACTTTGTTTATGCTTTCATGAATATTGTGAAATAGTTAGGGTTAAGAGGTATTCCTAGAAGACACAGCTAGCAACGCAAGTATTATTAAAAGATTGTTGGGATTGTGGTCTTGGATAACCAGATATTTGCTACCCCTACCTTTAAGGATGATACCTAGTGTAATATAGCAGATAGAGTGACAGATTGAAATTCGAGGGCCACAGTTTTAACTCCTTGCATAGCTATAGAAACACATTGGTGCCAACGGTGGCAGCAGCAGCAGTGGCGCAGCAGCAGCAGCAGCAGTAGTTCAAAGAAAAGCAAGAACTGGTGGGAACATTAGACAGAAAAGGTGACCGAAAATGAAGTCATCAATGTGACAGACACCTTGTCCACAATACTCCAGACATCATGAGTATACAAACAAGAAAACAAAGTTCAAATTGTCAATGTGGCAATACCAGGAGACACAAGAGTCAGCAGCAAAGAGTTAGGAAATATAACCAAATATCGGGATTTAGAAATAGAAATCGAAAAGCTATGGAATAAGAAAGCAAGAACAATGCCAATAATAATATGCACCGTAGGTGCAATCCCAAAAGATCTGGATCAACATCTGAAAACTCTCAAGATTGACAAGATCAACATTGGTTAGCTCCAAATGGCAACATTATTAGGAACAGCATATATTCTACGAAGATATCTCCAGTCATCCTAGGCCAGTGATGGCGAACCTTTTAGAGACCGAGTGCCCAAACTGCAATTCAAAACACATTAATTTTTTTGCAAAGTGCCAATACAGTAAGTTAACCTGTATACAGGTGGCTGTGAATGGGCGGTTTCAGGTGCCCACAGAAAGGGCTCTGAGTGCCACCTTTGGCATCCGTGCCATAGGTTCGCCATCACTGTCCTAGGCTCTTGGAAACAGCTTGATCATTGGAGAAGGCCAACTCCAGCTTAACACCTGGCAGCTGTGTTCAGATGATGATGATGATGATGATGATGATGATGATGATGATGATGATGATGATGATAATAATAATAATAATAATAATAATAATAATAATAATAATAATAATAATAATAATAATAATAATAATAATAATAGTTTCACTTCCCTTGACTCTCTGCTGAGGCGCAGGGGGATGTTCAATTTGTCAATATCTTGAAGTGGCTTTCTTATTTAGCCATTTCGCGAGAATGGAAATTGGAAATGGAAGGAGGCTTGGCACTCCCAGGTGGCCGTTGTACACCTGGGAATGGGCTAAACTAGAGTGTACTAATCCACACCCCAAAAAGTAGAAAGGGGGCTCAAAAAGATTTGGGTTGGGGTGCTCTGGGGGCAAATTGGTCTGCTCTAGTAACTACCGTAGGTTAATGTGATCATTGGGAAAAGGAGGAAACCAATCTTCCCTGTAGCAAATGAGAAGACAAACAGTCATCTAACAATCCCTAGATTTATTTATTTATTTATTTATTTATTTATCTTGTATCCCACCCATGTTCCCAATTGGCCTGGCTCCCTGTATTGGGAGAATTATGGGATTGAAATGAAATGGAATGGAACAAAAACAGTGTCACTTCCAAGCTTTCCAGGGAGGCTGTGCTAAAAAAGAAAGGATAAAATGCAAACTTAGTGTACATGTCCTGGGGCTGGAGTCAGTGGAGGGGTCATTATTTTGAAGTACGTTCCCTTCCAGCAAATAAAGCTTGAGGAAAGCTAGAGAGAGATCAGTATCCTGGGGCTGGAATCAGTTCCAGGTTCAGGGGAACAGCGGAAGAGAAATAGCAAAGCTGTTTGAAGGTGCAGGAGCCTTTAAAACGACTGAAGGTGGTAGCGGAATGGCAGAAATGAAGGTTAATGGCAATGGTGGAGGCACAGGAGATGGGGAGGGGGTGAGTAAGGAACCTGGTGGAGCCATTTTTACATCACCTCTTGTTCCACTGTTGAGTCTCTCACCGTGGGAAAGCTGCCAGGGCCTTAACATTTTAAATCCCTCCTTTGTAAATCCCTTCATCTGGCTGATGGGAGCTACAGCTGAGCATTACCCAGTTTATTATTTCTCTTAGTCAACACAAATAGTATTGTTTTGAGCTTCAGCCTTCGGCCGTCGGAGGCCTTGGGGGTAAAAAGAGGAAGAAAAGCTGTCGTTTTTGCTTTGTGCAAGAGGGCCATAAATCCCTCTGGGTATGGAATCCCTTTTTGCTTGTTGCAGCTGATCCTGGGGCAGAATGGAATCTTGGAAGGATTGTCCTTAACTGTGTGTACATGCCACAGAGTTGGTAGAGGTTTTAAGGGGCTCTCAGATGTCTGCAACTGCAATAATCAAAATAACATAAGGAGTTGGAATAAGCAAAAATGCCACATCTTTCAGGTTCTTTGATGTTTTCTGTGGATATAAGCATTGCTGTTTTACGACTGAACCATGCCTTTATTTATTTATTTATTTTAACAATTATTTATAAACCACCAACATCAGAAGCTTTTAAAGATGAGCCCGATGATAAGAAAACATAAAATATGCAAGCACTGTTTGCAAGGGTAGCGTGTTCTTTAGTTTCGTTGAGCTGTGTGCCATGGCATTTATTACGTAAAATGTCACTGTGATATAAAATGGACTTAATATAGCCAAGAAAGCAGAAGACTGAGACAGGAAAAGGGAGAGGGAGAAATGGAAAAGATCCATTATTTTAGAGAGGAAGGACGTGCCATGGGAGACGATGAACAAGATCATCTACACGCCTGTATTTCTCATCAGTATGTAGAGGTGTGACAGCCGGGTAGTAAAGAAAGCTGATAGGAAAACAAAATAGATTTGTTTGAGATGTGATGGTAGAGGAGAGCTTTGCAGAGGCCCTGAACTCACAGCAAGACAAACACATGGGTCTGAGAGCAAATTAAGACTGAACTTTCTCTAGAGGCAAGAATGTTGAAGCTGAGGCTGTCCTACGTTGGACACATGAGAAGGCAGGATTTTCTGGAAAGGAAAGTAATGCTGGTGAAGGTGGAGGACATCAGAAAATGAGGTCAAATACAAGATAAATTGACTCCTTACTCAGACTTGCATTTGTAAGAGCCTAATAGGCCTGATGAAGACAGCACATTGTGGAGATCTCATTCATAGGGTCGTCATAAGTCAGTGACTTGATGGCCCACCACCACCACCACCAACAACAACTCATTGTGAGAGACTTCAGAGCCACCAGGGAAAATCCAAAAATGCAGGGTGCTGGTTCATTCCTCATCGGATACTGAAGGATGTAGTAAGAGAAGCACCATCAATACTCATGCCAGTGGAAGAGGCTAAATCAGAGCATTCCAGAAGCAGCTTTGACTTCAAGCCTGTTCCAAAATCTTTTGCTGATGCAGGCAAATGACCAAATGGGTCTTTCCATGCAAACACATTAACTGAAATTTTAACTGCATCTTACTTCATTCGCAGGAATAGGATAGTATCCTCTCTGGTGTATAGGGGAGCAACAGGCTCCCTTAGAGGGCTGCAAGAAAGGCCCTGTGGCACACAGACAGAGGTTCTTCCTGTTTGCTGTCTTAGGTGGTCAGTTCACTCAGCAAAATTCTAGGGCTCATTCTCTGAACTCATTGCTCCCTCCCACCTCACTCCAATTAACATTGCATGCGATGCTTGGAAACGTTAACTTTGGGGCATAAAATGTTTAGAATCCCTCCACCAGCATGGTGACAGATACCCAGTGTTCATTAAATATTGAACAGTAGGGGGCTATGGTTTTTGTGTGTGTTGAGTCGTTACAGTCATGACCGACTCTTCGTGACCCCATGTCCATGGAGTTTTCTTGGCAGGAATTACTGGAGGGGCTTGCCAGTTCCTACTCCAGGCGCCTACATCACCTGGTATTCCCTGGTGGACTCCCATCCAAGTACTAACCAGGGCCAACCCTGCTTAGCTTCCGAAATCAGGTGAGATTGGATGTGCTTAGGGCATCTAGGCAGCATGGTTTTTTGCATTCTTTTATAATTACTGTATTTTGCTTTTCTGCTGTCATGTTTCTTTTAAATGCCTTAATAGTCCATGGCTGCATAGCATTTGTTTCCCCAATTCAAACTTGGCAAAAGACACTCCTCTTAGTCCAAAGTGCTCAGCAGTACGGTGGCAAACCTGTTAATAAACAGCTTTAATAGCCTTCCATTGTTATCCATTGGAATGTTTCCTAGTTCAGAGTTGTACTTTCAGGAACACCTAATAAGCTTTTTTGAGAAAGAAGAAAAGATAACGTAGTCTTACAAATATTGCTTCCTTGGGGATAAGCTACAGTGGATGTAAAAAGTTTACACACCCCTGTTAAAATGTCAGGTGACTATGATGCAAATAAATGAGACAAAGATAAATCATTTCAGAACTTTTCCCACCTTTAATGAGACCTATGATGCTGTACTAAGTTGACCCACAAACTGAAATCTTTTAGACGGAGGAAGGAAAAAAATAAAATACTGAAAAATATGGTGGCATATGTGTGCACACCCTCTTATAATAGGGAATGTAGCTGTGCTCACTGCTCAGCAGTAAAAAAAAATCACATTCATCTTAAGTAGGAGTCAGTACACACCTGCCATCATTTCCAGTGCCTCTGAGGAATCCCAAATAAAGATAAGCTGTGCTAGTTGGTCTTTCCTGACATTTTCTTAGTCACATCCCACAGCAGAAGCCATGGTCCACAGAGAGCTTCCAAAGCATTAGAGGGATCTCATTGTTAAAAGGCATCAGTCAGGAGAAGGGTACAGAAGAATTTCCAAGAATTATACCATGGAACACAGTGAAGACAGCTATGATCAAGTGGAGAAAATATGGCACAACAATGACAATACCAAGAACTGGACGTCCCTGCAAAACTGATTAAAATACTAGAAGAAAGTTGTATTCTCAAAAACTTTCACAGCCAGGAATTGATAGCTGTTGTGATTTTTTCGGGCTGTTTGGCTGTGTTCTGGAAGTTTTTCTTTCTGACGTTTCGCCAGACTCTGTGGCTGGCATCTTCAGAGGACAAGGCGCTCAGGGAACTAGGAGTTCTCTATTACTCCATACCTGACAGCTGAAATCAATAGTATTTTAAGTCAACAAACTTGTCAGAGATCCTATAAAAATGCAAGACTTAGTCCAAATTCCTGGTTTGATAGAGACTGTCTTCTTTTGAAAAATCAGTTACGTTGCCTGTACCACTCTTATCGATTAATCCAGTCAGATCCTTCTCCCCCAAGCGAATATATTAAATTAAAAAAAAAAATATTATAAGTTTGTAATAGCTCAGAAGAAGCAAACTTTCATCAAGGAAAGATGGAACTTAATGATCCATTATGTTCGTTCCAACAATAGTAAACAGTTTTGGACATTGGTTAGGGGTGCCTTAAAAAGCAGGTCAAGTTCCTTGGACGCCCAGATTCCTGTGCACATATGGAAGGATCACTTTACCAACATTTTTTATGATCCTCAATCCCCGGACCTAGATTCCCCTCATCCAGCACCTCCCAACTTACCTAAATGGGACCCAGTAAATACTTCAGAGATCAAAAATTTGATCTCTAATTTAAAACTGCGAAAAGCGGCGGTCCAGATGGGATTCCTCCTGAACTCCTAAAAAGCACTTGGAGTGGTGGGCCACTCCTTTGGCCACCCTTTTACATTAATTGACCAGTCCGGAAGGGTACCTGCAGCATGGACTAAAGCCATTATAGTACCTATTTTTAAAAAAGGAGACCCCTAGACCCAGGAAACTACCGCCCAGTCAGCTTGCTGTCCATTATAGGGAAACTTTATGCTCTCCACCTAGTGAAAAACTGACAACCTGGATGGACAACCATAGGATTTTGGGCCCGGAACAAATTGGCTTTTGTAAAAGTAGACATACACTAGACCACTGTTCAGTATTGGCCCATCTTGCAGAGAAGAACAATATCATGGGTGGGAGGAGACTGTTTGTAGCTTTTTTTCGACCTAAAAGGGGCTTTGATTCAATCTCAAGGACCCTACTGTGGGCCAAACTGGAAAAATCCTCAATCGATAGGAGACTGCTGTTTCTCATTCAAAAGCTATATCTCAGTACGAGCTGCCAGGTACGCTATGGCCCTGCTGGGGAACTGTCGGAGGGGATCCCAAATAACAAGGGGGTTAAACAGGGTTGCACTCTGGCACCCTATTTATTTAACCTTTTTATCAATGACTTGAGCGATTCCTTGAAACAAGTTCAGGGCCATCCCCCCAAGTTAGGTTCCCAACAAATTTCACTACTCCTTTATGCAGATGATGCAGCAGTTCTATCCCAAACCCAACTGGGTCTTAAGAGGCTCATAACAGCTTTTGCAACTTATTGCGATAGTAACAGCCTGTCCATCAACACCCAGAAATCAAAGATTTTAGTTTTTTCAAAGAGGTGGAAAAGACTGCGTTGGTCTCTACACAACGACACTCTAGAGCAGGTTAAGGAATATAAATATCTTGGGATTACTTTTAGATACAACATGAGCTGGGCAACTCATCGAAGCCACGCCCCTAATCTTGCTAAATGTAGTTCACAAGGTTTTTCTACAGAAGCGGAGGTCGCCATGTCCCATCAGCCATTCAAGTTTTTCAAGTAAAAACAAGAGCTCAATTATTATACGGCATCCCAGTGTGGATCTAAGCATTCAACTCTGAGGTTGAAAAAATTCAATCTGCTTTTTTTGCGTCAGATTCTGGGGGTCCCAAACTGTGTACCCTATTCAGTGTTGTGCCTCGAGGCAGGAGTGAGTAGATTGAAATTAACGCCTGGACCCAGACCCTAAAGTACTGGCTTAGAATCCTTTTTTGTGCAGACCAACTGGGGTACATGTCTAACATGCTGTCTGATTCTTACCAAAGCCAGTGGCAATCCTTCATTAATCAAAAAATTAGGTCTGTAGGTATCTCGCTTGACCATATCTTGACGTTAGGGCAGAAACAGGCTCTAAGAATTCTTACTCAGAGGCTAAATGACATAGAGAGGCAGGAACTTTTCTCCTGGCACATAGAACCTGCTCCCCTTTGTCACAAGGTGTGTTTCCAACGTATAAGACCCCCGCAGGATATTTAACCTCACTTAGTTCACCACAGGCTTGTAGAGCTTTCATGTTGGCCAGGATGAATGTATTGCCATCAGCACTCCTTCAGGGTAGGTTTACGAGGATTCCGCGCCAAGAAAGATTTTGCCCATGTGGAAACCAGTCCCCAGAATTTATCCAACACGTGCTTTTATTTTGCCCTTTTTATGTTCATATTAGAAACAACTTAATTGCCCCATTGCTGAAGAAGTTCCAAGGCCACCCTTCTAGATGGTTAGTCCAATACTGTTTAATAGACAAGAACTCTTATGTTACAGCCCAGGTAGCAAAGTTTTTTATGGCCGCTATACGCAAGAGAGCAGAGATTACCTCGACCATCCATCCATCTTCCTGATGTTTTTACCCATTCGCAGTTTTACTCTTTTTCACTGTTTTTATGATTCACTGTATGTTTTTATGATTCACTGTATATTTGCTTATACGGGTCATACGGCCGCAATAAACTTGAATGTGAATATTACTCCATATTATGGGGACCACAGCAATGTTTGCCTTCTTCCCTGACTGGAAAGCAACAGTTAGCAAAGGTTTGGGAAACCTGTGCCCTTTTAAGTGTTGATCAACTACTAGGTCTGTCATCTCTCATCATTAGTAGGAGCTGATAGGAATAGGCATCCAGCAAACAGCTTTATATTATGGTGAGCCTTTGTTTCACTATCATGATCTATCATGATCTATCTACATGAGATTTAATGTTATACATGTCAGTAATTTGTAAGTCTCCTTCAGTCCCAGGGTTGGGAGTAGGTATATGTGCGTGTGTGAGAGAGTGAGAGAGCGAGTGGGGGAGTGGTGTAGCCTGGTCTGGGAAGCACATTGAACTTCCAGTCAGATGCCCACATCACTGAGCTGTTCAGC
Source organism: Phrynocephalus forsythii (assembly GCA_029282475.1). NCBI lineage: Eukaryota > Metazoa > Chordata > Lepidosauria > Squamata > Agamidae > Phrynocephalus > Phrynocephalus forsythii. The sequence continues at coordinate 187,457,011 of JAPFRF010000001.1, read as the reverse complement.
AGTAGAATGTTCTTGTAACAAAATGGAATCAAGATACAGGCCGAGTATTTATATGAAGCTATAAATCAGGGGTGTCCAAAACTTTGGCCCTTCAGATGTTTTGAACCACAACTCCCAAAATTCCAAGCATGTATTGCCTATGCCAATGGCAAAGGACTGTGGGAGCTATGGTCCAAAACATCTGGAGGGCCAAAGTTTGGGCACCACTGCTGTAAATGCTACAGCAGTCGTGTTAGCAGGTTCCCATGGTATGACATCTTGTCCCTTGAAGAGAACATTAAAAGCAAAGGAGCCCAAGAATTTGGGCTGCTTTGAGGATCCCATATTGAGCATAGCTGGTTTTGGTTTCCCTTTTCCATTCCACTGGCCTTCTCTCTCTCTCTCTCTCTCTCTCTCTCTCTCTCTCTCTCTCTCTCTCTCTCTCTCACACACACACACACACACACACACACACACACACACACACACACACACACACACACACACACACACACACACACACACACACACACACACTTCAGTTCCTTGCTGTAATGAACTTGGACTAGCAGCTAAATCAAATACATGTTCCCAGTTCAATTAGATACCATTTCCCTTAGAGGCTAATAGCCTGTTAATGCAGTATAAAAGTTTCAGTCTGTTGAGGGAAGGTTAGGCGGCCACCAGATGAGATCCAGCTGTGCGCCCTGGCCATCGGGCTGGGAAGCCTCAGCAATAGAAGCAGCTGTGGAGGCTGGCTTTTGCGAAGCAAGGGGGCTGTCGCAATTGGTCCCAGGGGCCGGATTCAGGCCCTGAGGGGAAGGCCCCGGGCCTTAGGTTGAGGACCCCTGCCTTAGAGGCTAATAGCCTGTTAATGCAGTATAAAAGTTTCAGTTTGTTGAGGGAAAGTTGACCAGAAGATAAAGTTTTGCTGTCGGATTCACAGGTAACCATAAAGTCATTTAACCATAATCATATTGGAACATAAGAGAGATAACAGTTCAGTGTGCATAGTATGCTCTTTGGTCATAGCAGCTAGAGTGTCTGACAACCACGAGAGAAGCACTTTTTTGAAGGTGCCCTGTTAGTTATGGAATAGATTCATTGCATCGTAAACCTCCAGTTCAAGGATTTAAGGAAGTGTTAACAAAATACACTTGTTCAGCCTGTCAACCACCAAGTTGTTACATACTGTGCTTAATAAATGTGTCCAACTTTGTTTAACCTCAAAGTGGGACTAGTTTCTTCAGTTTTGATAGCCGAATTATTATATATTTATACCTATTTACATCTAACCTCATCATTGTCCGTAGGCTAGTTTAAAAAGGAGAGAGTGTTTATGTCATCTGTTTGCTATTTCTGTTCATTCAAGCAAGTCCATGAGGTTTTATTCATCCAAATATAGCTGGTTGGCCTGTGGGATATCAAACTCGGAAAAGACAGAATACTGAAGGGATTGCTCCGTTCTTTCAAAAGACCAGCCCGCCCATCAAGAGGGCCTTTGATATACCTCCAGCCTCTTCTAACCAGGCCATGTGCGTTGAATGCATTTTTGTTCAGGGTCCTATGCTGTGTCTAAAAACAAATGAAAGGGAATGGAAGGCAGGAAGGTCGTTTACCCTACTCTGGAATGGCTGAGTAGCTGGAATCAATACAGGCGCTTTGTGTGTGTGTGTTAACTTAATAATTAATTTTGTTCACTACTGATTACGTATGTTATTCCTGCTTGTTTGATGTGTGTGTGTGTGTGTGTGTGTGTGTGTGTGTGTGTGTGTGTGTGTGTGTGTGTGTGTGTGTGTGTGTGTGATATCTCAGTAGCATTCATGAGGTGTGTTGTAAAGCATATTTTTAATTCCCTCTTTTGAGTTGCCGGAAGATTTTTGAAGTACTAATTATGAAGCAACACAGACTCTCAATAACTAAAGCACCACTGACGGAAAACAGTCTTTCTTTGTGGTTGCAGATTACTTATGCAGTTTCCCTCCAGTGTGGACGGGATTGTTGGGAAAGGTCCTTCTTGAACAAAAGGGCAGAGTCTGCTCCCATGAATATATTTTTGTTGCCTGGCAAAGTATGAAATTAGGGAACAGTTCGTTAAGCCATTGTTAATGCCTAGGTTTCACACATATTAATGTAACTGAACATAGCAGAGTACAGATTGAACCACTGAATTTATACAATGGGGGAACATAAGGATGCTTTTATCAAACACACTTCTGCTTTGGGCTATATGGAAAGTTGTGTATATATATTTGGAACCGCACAGCAACAAAGTATTGATCTGAACGATCACTAAATGGAAACTCCCTTTAAAAGAGGAGATACTCTTTCTCTCTGTTCTGATATTGAGGTGTCATTGCCATTGCTTGTGTAGCCAGTATAGCACTATCCATTCACTAGAGGAGAGCTATCAGCAGGCTTGGGAAAACAGGAAGGTTTGAATAACTATTCTCCCCCAGCCACAGAAGGCAAACTGTTTAGCAGACAAAAAACCTTGAAGGGAAGCAACCTTAAAGTAGGGCTCATGATAGAAAAAGCAAGTGAGGTAGCAATGAGATAGAATACCATGGGAGAGGAGGTGAGTGGATAGAACAGTAAAATAAAAGATGATACAGGTCTACTTTCACCTCTGATGATCAAATGCTGAAGGGAAACAACAGGCCATCGATGTCATGAACAAATGATGGAAAACGCCTCTGTTGAAGTTCATGTAGGGCCAAGGGCAGTCGCAGCAGTCACAGTTTGTACCACCTACAGTAGCCATGACCAAGAGCTTCCAACACGGTACCATGGAGTAGTACCTTGTTAAAAGCAATGAAATAGACCATTGATAGTTCTTGTAAGTTTTTCGGGCTGTTTGGCTGTGTTCTGGAAGTTTTTCTTTCTGACGTTTTGCCATACTCTGTGGCTGGCATCTTCGGAGGGCAAGGACCATTGCTCTATCTAGCCCAGTATTGACAGGCCAGCAGCAGATGTCCAGGGTTTAAGTCAAGGCATTTTCTTTTCCCTTCAGCAGGCATGTTCAAACGTTGGCCCTCCTGATGTTTTGGACTACAACTCCCAGAATTCTAAGCTTTGACTGCCAGTGAGCAAGGACTGTGGGAGTTGTGGCCAAAAACATCTGGAGGGCCAGAGTTTGGACATGCCTGCCCTACAGAGACATGGCTAGTATTTCTATGTTCTTCTATGCTCTTCTATCCAATGCTGACCAGACCCCACTGACTTAGATTCCAAAATTGGCCAAGGTAATCATGTTCAGTATGGTGCGCTCGAGTATGCATTCAGTACCTGAGTAAGGTTTGAATTGTTGTCTTGACTGTATAAGGCACCTCCATAGTTTCAGAGAGGATGCCATGTTTTTCATCCCCAGTTTTTACAGTTCTTAGAAAGCAACTGGAGTGCGTAGAGAAAGCTTCTGAAGTACGTAAAGACATGGGACTAAAGATTTGGTGGTTTCCTAGCTACTCATGGAGGCTGTGTGGAAATAATACAGCCTTTCTGTCCTTAATAATACCACTGCTGTTCTTATCCTAAGGATCAAGTAAAGATTCCTTCCAGGAGGAAGTGAGTTGTGCCTTGAGTCTTTAGAAATTTCTGTTTTGTAACATTTGTGAAGTGTCGTCAGTGGAGGCTTGAGTTGTCCTGCAAAATAACGTAAGCCAATGTTCACATCTTTTACTCTTATGTATGAGCACATTGATCTTGCCTGATCTCGGAAGCTAAGCAGGGTCGGCCCTGGTTATTACTTGGATGGGAGACCACCAGGGAACACCAGGTGCTGTAGGCGCCTGGAGTAGGAACTGGCAAACCATTCCAGTATTCCTGCCAAGAAAACTCCATGGACATGGGGTCACGAAGAGTCGGTCACGACTGTAATGACACAACAACAACAACAAATGAAGGTTCATGCTAAAATATAGTAATTAATTTATAAGGTGCAACAGTCTTTCTCTCTCTCTCTCTCCCCCAATATGCTAGCACAGGCTAACATGGCTGCCTCTTCTGAACCTTTTATACAAAACACTGGTACTGTAACAAATGTTTCAGCTTCTTCATAACCAGTGGGAAAGCTTCTAATCGGCTTCAATCCCTACCCCACTCCATGGGTCATGTGACTTACGTTACCAAGATTAACACTGCACGAGGAAAGAAAAGAGGCTTAAATACCTGGAGGGTGCCCAGCAGGTCATTTTAACCTTTTCCTAATCATTAAAGCTGTGGAATCTCATTAGTCTGCAAGAGACTTGTAGTTCCAACCCCTGAGCAGCAACAGTTGATGAAACATTTTTATTCCTATGCCTATTTTATTAAAATTACTAATAACACAAACATCTGTATCCTCCCAAAGATATGATTGGTTTTGTGGGGATGTGGCATAACTGGAATAGCTTCTTCTGGACTGCTTGTTATGGGCTAGTTTGGTTAGCTTCTCTGGTGGCAAAACTCCACTACGGCGGAGTTATTGAATGCAAGAGATTTAGCATCATGGAGCTAAAATTAGACATCTAAGAAGAGTAACTGCAGGTTGTACTACAGTAGATCAGTGATCTCCAGTCTGTACTGAAAACAAGGAGGTAACCGAGCAAGGCCGCCCTGCATTTTTGTGTGAACCGATATTTTATTGTTTGTGTTCTGTAGATTTTGTACAGCTGAAAACTGTTTGGGCTTTTTGCAGGGGAATACCTAGGAAATGGACGTGCATGGGTAGAGAGGTGGTTCATGAAGTGGTTTCCACACAGAGTGCAAAGTTTGTAAGTTGCTCTGTTGACCTTGTGAATTCCTCAGCGCTTGCTTTATTCAAGGACCTAGTTTTGATCTTCAAAGCCCTAAATAGACTAAACCCAGGAATAGGATACAGTTGTCTTTTGCTTCCTGTTCCTGTGCTTACCCAGCACTCTCGGAAATAGAACTTTGACAACTCTCTGGGGATGAGACGGAGAAGCACAGAAGCACAGCATGCAAGATATTTGTACTTACTTCCTGACTTCCCCCTCCTCCATCTTGCATCATCAATAGGTACACGGGAAGCTGCCTATACAAGGTCATAACGTTTGTCTGTCTAGCCCAGCATTCCTATTTCAACTGTCAAAGGCTCAGTGGTATTTCCCATCCCCTCTCTTTGATCCTTTAAATTAAAGATGAACGAAATAACACCCAGCGGGCTACACTAGCTCCCAGGAGCCCAGATGTGCCCCCACTGCAGCTCCACTGTATAAATGTTTTTAATTTTTTTAAATGCCTCTCCTTATTCAACAGAAGACTTGGGAGGCAAATTTGCCATGGTTCTTTTTTTGGGTGGGGTGTCAGCTTTCCAGCGCCATATTCTTCTGTTTTGAATTAAAAGAGATTAAATATGGAGATAGTGTGAGCAAACTTTTTCATGGGGAAAAATTCTATTAGCAGTAACAGCACATAGAATCATAGAATTGTAGAATAACCACTTAACTGCGATGTCTGAACATTATGCAGAATGTTCATCACTTCATTCAAAACAATGGGGCTTACATGTGTACAAAGGAGTAGTGAATTACCCCCAACACCCTGTGGCCAAAAAGGCAACTGTACACTCAACAGAAGAAGCAGATATGATTTTGGCCATTTAAAAAGGACCACTTTGGGGGCTGGGTGGAGGTGGGGTGACGAATGGATGTGGCCCTCTAAGATGCAAAGCCATCTTATGCACATGTCTTGGTCATATGCCCTTGTTCATAGACTTGATGAGTGAGCTACAATTAATCACAGAAAGTAACACATGGCTCTAGCCATTATTTCCATTTCCTTTCTCTTCTTTCTCTTCTCTTTGTTAATTTGACAGGATTCCTTCCTCTGCCATTCTCTCATTTTAATGTGTTGATTTCATTGAATCATAGAATAATGGAGTTGGAAGTGGCCTCTAATTCCAAAACATTGCTCAAGGCAGACTTACACTCTATGAAAAGAAATTGATAGCACAGGGGTAGTCTTGGCACTACCAAACATATATGTGTTGCTGGTTTCACTGTGCCATTTTATCTCCTCTTGCAATTATCGAGGAGACCACAATAATCTCTTACATATTCAAGTAATGTGGCAATTTTGAGTGTCCAGACAGGCTTTTAGAGCTGTGAAATGTGGGACTAGATAGAAGAGAACTGGATGGATCTCTCACCTGTTGATCCTTTAACCTCAGGATGTTGTTAATGGCAGCCTCAAAATTTAAGGCATAATATCATAATCATCACTGCAAACATACTTGCATTTGTCTTTCCAAATGGAATGCTCAGCACTTTCTTAAGTCTCCTCACTGCTGAATGTACAGTGGAGTTGTTTTAAGCTTCATTGCCTGCTCCATGTTTCCTCTGTTGCTGTCCAATTTCAGCCGTGCTGATGCGTCCAATTTCAGCAGAAGGTTGGATGGGTCTTCCTTGTTGCTTTATCCTACGTAACTCTCCATTTGCAGCTGCCATTCATTTTGTGTTCTATCCAAAATATTGGAATGTGTGGAGATGGACAGATTAACATATAGATTGAACGAAAAGGATGAATGTATATTTTTTTCAATTTTGGAACTTGTTTTACAACTGGTTATAAGAAATGATGTAGTAGAAGGCTAACAAAAATTGCACCTAAGCTGACTGCAGTAATTAATCCAATCCTGTGTAGGACAACAAACTGTTGTATATATTATTTCTTTTCTTTTCTTTTTTCCCTTTTTTTCTTTTGTTACCTGTTTCTCTTTTCTTGCAAAGCAATAAAAACTATACTAATTTTTTTTAATGTTCTATCACTGCACCTTTCCAGGGTACAGAATATAGGACAGGCAGCAGCCTCCCTAGTACGTAAACATTGGAGGCAGAAAACATTGTGTTAACTGCAAATCCACATTTTGACAAATCCACAATAGACACTTCAATGACTACAGTGGCACAGATTGATGGTCCCACCCTTTTGAGTTGTGGCAGAGATATAAGGAATAGAGAGATTGAGGGTGAAAAATAACAGTCAGAAATGATATTATGTTTTCATCATAAATCGTCAAGCCTATTCTTTTTTATTTTCTGCAAGAGCAGCTCATTGCTTTTAGAACATTATAGTGCTAGACAGTCTAAGTGGAAGACTTGGGATTCTGTGTACATTTTTTTGCGACTGAGTGCCATTGATTTACATAGGATTGATTCCAAGCAAGCCTGAATACATGCCTCTTTTATTTTCCAGCTTATCTGACAGAAACAGACAACATGGTTTTGTTCAACTGATGCTTTTTGTTTGCCCTTTTAAAGTGTGTCCCTCTGTATCATTCTTCTTCTGTTCTATTATACTCTATTATCTCTATTATATTCTGTTCTATATATTATGCCGGGATATAATAGGTGTTGTAGTCATAGACATCTGGAGAAGAACAAGTTCAGAAAGGCTGTTGATTTGAATATTACCAACTTGTTTAAACTGTTTGAGGAGGTTATATGTCACAACTGAGAGATACATGCTTGAAATAAAATGCAGAAATATTATTATATAAAATAACTTTTAATTTCCATCTTAAGGAATGTTGCATAGAAAACTAGAGCCATAATATATATATATAGGTGAAACTAAAAAAATTAGAATATATCAAATGTTCATTTATTTCAGTAAGTCAACTCAAAAGAGACCTCTTGGTAGTGGGGTGGCTAAAAAATCTTGTAAACAAACAAACAAACAAACAAACAAAAAACAAAAACTGAAATATATAAGATAGACTCATTACATGCAAAGCAAGATATGTCAAGCCTTACTTTGGTATACTTGTGGTGATTCTGGCATACAGCTTATGAAAACCCCACGTTTACAATCTCAGGAAATTAAAATAGTGTGAAAAGGACCGAACAATGCAGCAGAGCTGAAGACCACTATTGAAGCATCCTAGTCTTCCATAACACCTCAGCAGTGCCACAGGCTGGTAGCTTCCATACCACACTACATTGAGGCAGTAATTGATGCAAAAGGGGCCCAAACCAGGCACTGGGTACATAGAGGTCCAATATTGTTCTATTTCCAATCCTTGTGTTATTGATGTCATGTAATATTCTGATTTTCTGAGATTGTGAATTTGGGGTTTTCATAAGCTGTACGCCATAATCATCACAATTATACCAAAGTACGGCTTGACATATCTCCCTTAGCATGCAATGAGTCTATCTCATATATTAGTTTACCTATTGAGTTGACTTACTGAAATAAATGAACATTTGCACAATATTCTAATTTTTCGAGTTTCACCTGTAGGTATTAAGAGATTTTGTTTTATTTATTTTTTTGATTTCCACTGGTTCTGTACATTTGTTTCCCTAACAAATTACTACTTTGGTTTAATTTTTAGTTATATTGTAATTCTTTTGTTTCCTTTTCTTTTTTATGGATGTTACTATAGATAATGGAAAACATTTTAATGTAATTATTGATATGAAGCTGCTGGTGGAACAGGTCTTATCAGTTTGCCCTATAAGAAATTATTTCAAAATTTTGCTCTCTCTTCCCATACCTCTTCTCATGAATATCAGTTGCCTTGGAATATAATTCAACATATATACTTAGTTTGCATTGACACGTCTACAATGGTTAGTTAGGTATCCCCTCTGAAATTACAGAAGTCTTTTACTCTCACCTAGTAGTATGATACTAACTCCACATAGAATCATTGATTTGGAAGATGCCTATAAGGCTATCAAGTCTAGCCCCCTGCTCAATGCAGGAATCCAGATCAAAGCAGATCTGGCAGATGGTTTTCCAATTCATCCCAAGAGTCCTTAAGCAAGCATCCCAAAAGTTAGCCAATTAGGTTAATCCATATCAACAAACTGGTTCTAGTGGTTGTCATTACTATCAGATACAGATATTGTATAATGGTTAATCACTTATTCAAAACCAACCCAACCCAACCCAACCCACTTTGTATTTTGAGCAGCTGACTTACTTCTGATTTATGGTGAACTTTGATGGGCTTCCAAACCATCCTAGAATCAATAGACCAGCTCAAATGTTGCAGAATAAAAACTGTGGGTTTCTTGATGGAATCAGTCTATTTCATGTTTGGGCCTCCTCTTTTTCTATTGCCTTCAGTTTTTCCTAGCCTTATTGTTTATTCTGCTGTGTAGACAGTATTCCTTCAATGTGCCCAGAGGATGACAGTCTCAGTTTAGTCATTTAGTCAGTTTAGGTTTTCTCTAGTGTGAAACCCATTTCTTTGTCTTATTGAAAGTCCATAGTGTCTTCAAATCTGTCTTCTACCACCACATTTCAAATGATGTAATTTTTATCCTTGTCACTTTTCTTCATTGTCCAACCTGTGCAAGCCACAACAAAGTGTATGACATGTTCCCCAAGAGTAAACTTTGGTGGCTCTAATCTTCCCAAATCAGTTCCCTTTTAGAGATATCAAAGTTGGCAAGAATCATTAGCTAGCTGTAGCTTAATTGCATACTATTTAGAAAAGTAAAAAGGGGGAGCCGTATAGCCATTACAAAATACAAATTCAAGACTAGGCTGCAGGCAGGGCCGGTGCTTCCATTAAGGTGAACTAGGACAGTTGCCTAGGGCGCCAAAATAGAGAGAGGGCGCTGGACAGCCTGCCCCTCACCCCCCCCGCTGCTGGCCACCACTGTCAGTCCCCCCACGGCCCGCCCGCCGCCCGCCGCTGCCCGCCCGCCGCCACCAGCGCCCATTGTCGCCCACCCCCTGCACCCGTTGACGCCCCCGCCATCCACGCCCCCTCCTGCACCCCCCGCCCACTGCCCCGCCCACCCGCTGCCCCACCTGCCTGCCGTCGCCCCGCACACCCTGCAACCCGCCCACCACCCCCTGCCCCCCCACCGCCCCCCGCCCTGCCTCCCGCCCCCCTCTTCTTGGTTTTCTAACAATGCATTGTTTCTTTTAATTACTGCTTTTATTAGCATAGTGGAAAGGTGACCTCAAATCACTGAAACGAAAAGCAACTCCTTCCATGATGCTCTGTGCGATGTCCCCTGTCAGGAACATTGCATTGGGATCATCAATACATTTCATCAGCAATGCTTTGTTTCTTATATAGAAATTTATAAACATAACTTTGGTTAGAATTTCATATTTTTTTAAAAAAAAAACAAAGCTCATTTGCATTGGTGAAAGTTACCAAAATGTGGGAGAGAAAAAAAATCATTTTTACATTTCAAAAATCCTGAACATCACTAACATATTCAGGATTAATGTTTTCTATCAATGCTATAAGATGTTCCTCAATTTCCTATTCTCAATACTTGAACATGTCTTAATTGTACTGGACTGTATATTATCCCTCATTCTGTAAGCTGCCTGGGTTCCTTTTTCCAAGGAGTAAGGCAGGGTAAAAATACTCTAAAAATAAAATAAAAATAAATAAATAGGAAAATTACCCAAGTCATTTATTTTTAACTTCAGCTCATCCTTGTTGCACTCCATAATCTACAGAAAAGGAGCAAATAATACAATATTATGAACATCTGTAAAGTGATATATTTAGAGCAGTGGGGGGGGGAAAGATAGAGAAGGAAACATCAGTGGTTCTTTTTAATGTTGCACACTGGCATCCCCAGATAAATACTTCAGGAAACAAAGCAAAACACAAGTTCCACCCTCTCTTTGGTCCTGGTGTGAAAGAGCTGACCTTGCTAATAAATCAGCATGTTTTACGAGACAGCACAAGGCCTGTATTTTAAGCTAAGTGTTGTTCTCATGAGGCCTGTCAAAGAGCAGACCCAGTGAGTCTGAAATATTGTACCAGGGTGCAGAGGTAAGATAACAAACTCACTGACACCCAGTGGGGGCAAAATGTTTTACTTGGTTCTGTCTGGAGGTCCTTGCATGGCACCGAGCTTGATGGAAAGGTCATTGCACAATGCAGTGGAAATAAAAGTGTCAGAATCGTTCACAGTGCAAGAAGAAAAAATTAGGGCAACAGACAGGGTGATATGAGAGAGAAATAGGCCAACAGAGTTTCAGCTTGCCTGCATAAAATTTGTGTGATGGAGGAGGGTACTTGAGTTTTCAGCAACTGCCTCCCATAAACAAAAAATGCTATAGTTCTAAGTAGCTATTGTTACAGGAGGAAAGTGGCTATGAAACATTTATGGTTCTCCTGGGAAAACAGAATTATTCAGACTAGAAGTGGATTCTTAACACCGTCAGAGCAGGACTGTGACCACAGTGATCCCCCGCCTATTGTGGGGGTTAGGGACCTGACCCGACCCGTGTTAATTGAAAATCCGCGATATGCGGATGCAGGTCAAGTAGGCCCTGGGGTGAATAGCTGGGGGCTATTTGTACTTACCGGAGGCCTCAGAAATGATTTTCGGCGATCCGGAAGTCACTTCTGGTTTGCCGGAAGTCACTTCTGATTCGCAGGGAGGCCTTTTTGGGGCTTCTAGAAGGCCTGGGAAGGCCCTTGCAGGCCCATTCAGGACAGCACGAGGTTGGGGGTAAGTATGGGAGGCCTGAAACAGGCCTTTCCCCCTTAACCCCAGGGGGCCTTTTTTCATATACTGTGGTCCCGCAATATAGCGGGACCGCAGTATATGAACCACGAAAGGGCGGGGGGGCACTGTATTCCCCTTTGTCTTTTCTGAACCCATTTGGCAATACCTAGTGGACATGGGCTTTCTGCATCAACTCCACCCTTCACTGGCAAAACAGAAACATTTATGTTTGGGTAGGTATCCATGTCCTATGCCCCTTTGTTTGAAGGACTAGGATTTGAAACCCGATTGTCTGGTTCAGGTATAGCTTTTCAACAGCCCTGCCACTTCCTGCCTCATCTAAGACAGAACTGCCTTGCTAAAATTACCTTGCCACACATTTTATGCCTAAGATTAACTTTCTTGCCATGTTAGGGCTTTTGATGTTTGCCTTGAAGGAATTTATCCACAAAAGCTTGCAATGATTCTTTATTTTTCTTTTTATTAGTGGCCTATAAAGGTATTTACTACAGCCTAGTCTTGTGTTCAAGCTGGAACCACAGCTACTGATAAGTGCTGGATTCACTTTAGCTTGTTGAGTGGGCAGAGTACATTCAGAGAGGCAAAAAGGGCCTCTTGAAGGCATATTGAGTCAAGGGCGCATGGCATCATGATGCAGAAGTCCAATTCTGTTTTATCAAAAAGGAAGAATAAAGAAGATGAAGAAGACTCCTTCAAGCAAGCTCAAGGTGGCAAATGTGGAAATGGTTTCAAATTACAGGAAAAGAGATTCCATTTGAACATCAGGAAGAACTTCATGACAGTTAGAGCTGTTCGGCAGTAGAATATCTTGCCACAAAGGGTGGTGGAGTCTTCTTCCTTGGAGGTTTTTAAGCAGAGGCTGGATGGCCATCTGTCGGAAATACTGTGATGGGGGTTCCTGCATGGCAGATGGTTGGACTGGATGGCCCTTGAGGTCTCTTCCAACTCTATGATTCTATCATTCTTGTAATAGATATCTTGGGTGCTGAGAGAGAGTAAGTAGTCCAAGACCTGATGACTTTTATGGCCAAGTCAAAGCTGGTGCCTGGAACCCTAAATCCCAGTCCAATATACCAACTAATGCAGCACAGCAGCTGTTAGAGGTTAAGCCTCCCCATTGGTCTTGGGTCTAACAGGAGGTGCAGGAAAACATATTTCCACAATTACTGTACTGCACAGACTAATTGGCTGGCCACTATGCCAGACTAACCCTTAATTAGGTAAAGATGCAAACAAAACTGTGCGAACATCCCAGTTTGGGAATGGAGAAGGGGGCCGTTCCCTCTTTTTTGCCTTTCAGGTCTGTTTTCTTTGCAACCAAACCCTTGTGATTTCACAAAACCCAACTCTTCCTACTTCTTGTTTTTAATTTCTTCCTTCCTTCCCCTACAGTGTGAAAACTAGTAGCTTTCCAGAGGTTGTTGTGCTGCAATTCCTTTTATGAAGTGGCCACCTAGACGAGCAGTATGAGCCTGCCTGGATTTAAATAAATAGATCTAGCTGCTGAGGTCATCTCCAAGAAGTGATGAACTAGGATCTGAGAAATGACTGCAAGGGATATTTATAGTTAATTGCCTTAATATGTACCATGAGTTTTCTGTACAGTACCAAAATGTTAGCCTTTCTTGCTGACATTCAGGGAGATGATTGTTTGTGAATGACTGTGCCCCCTCTTTTTATGTACAGTGGTACCTTGTATAAAGGAATTAATTTATTCCAAATGAAATTCTGTTAAGCAAATTTTCCTTTATACTAATTTCCCATAGGAATGCATTGAAAATGGAGTAATCCCTAATCATGACCATTTTTATGTTGTATGGATTTGCCCCATAGGCGATTCCGTTAAGAAAATTTCCCCTATTTCTGGAATTTTTTATGTTGCACAGATTTTAAGTTATACAAACTGTTTGTTATACAAGGGTCCACTGTATTTTGAAAAGTAAAAGGTGGTGAGTTCAATGCAGGTCAGTTTATAAGCCATGCATAATTGGCACAAAATTTGCGTGTTTCTGCTGTCTCAACTGAAGCGGAGCCAGTATGATCTGATTTTAATTCCTTAAGGAAAGAGTAGAAATGTAACATCCAGATTTGGTAAGAATGTACAGTGGACCCTTGTATAACAAATGGTTTGTATAACATAAAATTTGTACAACATACAAAATTCCGGAGATAGGGGAAATTTGCTTAACATAATCACCTATGGGGCAAATCTGTACAACATAAAAATGGGATCACTCTGTTTTCAATGCATTCCTATGGGAAATTTGTATAAAGGAAAAATTGCTTAACATAATTTCATTTGGAACGAATTAATTCCTTTATACAAGGTACCACTATAATTCCTTGCTTGCCTCATTTTCACTGCTAAGGAAAAGGGTGGAGCCACAAGTGAGGTATTTTGTGGCTCTCCACAGCAGGAGAGATTTTATTCCACACACTAAGCAACACTGCACAAATTAGGGATAGGTATTGGAAAGTTTTGGACAACAAAACCCATAATTCTCCTTTCAGGAAGTTTCTCCTGCAGGACCCAGACTTTATAAACAGCTAAATTATGGTTACCAGGAGAGTTAGTCTAGCTAACAGGCTTTATGTCTCTGATAGGCCTGACTTTTTGTTTGAAAAAGTAGGTGGAACATTTCCTTTTACAATAGGAGGGTACTCCTTTTGAATGCATGAAGCGTGTCAGTTGGGCCTTCTCTCTGGATGACCACAGTCTAGCTGTCTGTAAGGACTGGTTCCTGGAGGAGGGATCCCAAAAAGGAGAATTATGGGATTTGTAATCCCCAGAAATTGAAAAATTCCTATCCCTAGCTCAAATAACACTTGAACACAAATGATGTACATAGCACTGAATGATTATGGCTTTTGGTTTGGGGCATGAATTCCTAAGAATTACAATCTTTATGTTTCTTTGTCATGTTTTGATAGAAACGAAGTGGGTGGGGGTTGTGGGGTTTGTCATGCTTGTACACTGTCCAGAACAGTGTGAATTCACTAATTGGGCAGCTTATGGTTTAAACACAGACAAACAAACAAGCAAGAAAACTGCCAGTTATTGTGCATTTGTTGTATGTGCAGATTTTGCTTTTCAGAGGTGAAGGGCCCTAGTGTGGTATACCAGAGTTCGAAAGTATGGAGAATGTGATGAAAAACAGGTGCCACTCTTTATTTCTTTGTCTCAGCTGAAGGCAAGGAGGAATCTCTCAGACCTTGAACATTTCCTGTTTCTCATCAAGACAACTATCCTAAAGAAATGATAATTTAGGGAGTACTCTCTACACATCCTTAAAATGGAGGAGAAGCTTGGGAATCTTTCAAAAAAGTATGAATTGGAGGGCAAGGCTTCAGCTGTATATTGAGCAGGAAGGTGATGTGAAGGAAAGGAACTATTTTCAGGAAGTTTCATAATACAAAATGTCTGAGCTGACTAGGTTTTTAACGATGTCCTTGGTTAACCTTGAAGAGCCTATGCTTCTCTGCCTTTATTTATTTATTTTTTAATTTATTTTTACAGCTTATATGCCGCCTACTACCCAAAGGTCTCTTTATATATATATATGTCATATTAAACCACATCATACATCTACATTAGTAATTCAGGTCACATCTATCGATAAGTAGAATATAAATGTTCTCTTTCTGTCCCGGTTACTTTTCACATAAATTCTGCTCTTCCTTGTTCTTCAATGCTTTGAGAATTTAAGATGTGGACGTTGACAGAATTGCAAAAATTTAATTTGCTATAAGTGTTTCTAATATAAATTGGATGTGATTTAGAATTTGCAACAGAACCCGTGCTGGATGTGCGAGTTAATGGGAGAAATGCAATCAAGGCTTTATGGAGTTTTTCTTTGCATTGCCAAGTTCAGTTTATAATGCCCTTTACTTATAGCTCAGTGGATTAAGTACCTGACCGTGGAGTCAGAGGCTTGCTTTCCTACTGTGCCATCTGGGAGAAGAGCCAACCTGTGCAGTCATCATGGGCAGGCTGTCTAGTCCCAGGGTGCCCTCGGAAGAAGGGACTAGTAAGCCACTTCTGAGTGTTTTCTACCAAGAAAATCTTGGAAAGGGTCACCAAAAGTCGGAATTGATTTGAGATGCCCTAAGCACATCCGATCTTGACTGATTTCAGAAGCTAAGCAGGGTCTGCTCTGGTTAGTACTTGGATGGGAGACCACCAGTGAATAACAGGTGCTGTTGGCGCCTGGAGTAGGAACTGGCAAAACCACTCCAGTATTCCTGCCAAGAAAACTCCATGGACATGGGGTCACGAAGAGTCGGTCATGACTGTAACGACACAACACACACACACACACACACACACACACACACACACACACACACACACACACACACACACAGTGGTACCTTGTATAAAGGAATTAATTTGTTCCAAATGAATTTATATTAAGCAACATTTTCTTTATACCAATTTCCCATATGAATGCATTGGAAACAGAGTAATCCCTAGTTGCAAATATTTTTATGTTGTATGGATTTGCCCCATAGATGATTCTGTTAAGCAAATTTCCCCTATCCCCAGAATTTTTTATGTTGTATAGATTTTATGTTATACAAACCATTTGTTATACAAGGACGCACTGTAATTATTATTTCTTACAGTGAAGGGTTGTTGTGAAATCTGTGGTCGGAAAGTCCCACTTACTCGGTGGTGACAATACTGCTTCTCAACCTTTCATATTCATTTTTATGATTTGCATGGGTTATTTTTACATGTGCACATGGGCATTTGAAGCTTGCAGCGCTTAGTGCCCTTTACCCTTTGAGCTCCTAAACATGTTTCACATTTTTGGTTCAATGTGGAGCCAAGCTTTTGCCAGAGGTTTAGGTCCTTTAGGTCACTTGCCAAGATTTGCTCACATAGTCGTTGTCTTCTGTAAATCAGCACAACTTCCATGCTAAAAAGGGGGAATGAAAATAAAACAGCCAACATTATAATGCCATTGTACAAAATGATAGCAAGGCCGCACCTGGAGTATTGTGTACAATTCTGGTCACCGCATCTCAGAAAAGACATAGTGGAACTGGAAAAGGTGCAAAAGAGAGCGACGAAAATTATTACTGGACTGGGGGACCTCCCTTAAGAGGAAAGGGTACAGCATTTGGGGCTCTTTAGTCTGGAAAAAAGGCACCTGAAGGGAGATATGATTGAGACATACAAAATTTTGCAGGGCTTGAGTATAAAGTGGATAGAGGAACGCTCTTCTCCCTCTCACAAAATACCAGAACTAGGGGACATCCACTCAAACTGTAGGTTTGGAGAGTGACAACAGACAAAATTTTTTTAACCTACCATGTTATTCTGTGGAACTCCCTGCCACTGGATGCGGTGATGGAATCTGACCTGGATGCCTTCAAAAGGGGATTGAACAGATTCCTGGAGGAAAAATCCATCACAGGTTACAAACCATGATGGAGATGTGTAATCTCTAGACTTAAAACCAGGTACTTCAAGGGCCAGATGCAAGGGAGTGATACCAGGAGAAAGATCTCTAGTCTTGTGTGCTTTCAGATGCATTTGGTGGGGCCACTGTGAGATACAGGAAGCTGGACTAGATGGGCCTTTGGCCTGATGCAGCATGGCTCTTTTTATGTTCTTATGTTCTTATGTTAACTTGGGCCTGGAAGGAGAAAGCAGTTGAATAGGCATTTGTGTAGGATGTTACCCAAGGATCTTGTCAAGCCTGAGGTTGGTTTTCACAAATGGGTCCAAATTTGCTGGACCATCTCAGGGAGCAAGTCAGCCACCCCTCTCTCCTTGCAGCACTAAAGGTGTCCCCATTACTTAATTGAAAACAGGTTTACTACTGTTTGTTTCTCTTTGGTTTGACCTGTAATAACGATTACGGAAATGACCTGTCAGCTCGGAGGGTAAAGAAACGTCGATTCAATTGAATCTGAATTGCACTTGAGACCCAGTGGAACAATTTTATGTTCATATCTGCATGAGTGTGAGAGTAATAAGAAGGGTTCTTTAATTAGCCTAATTTAATCTCACCTGTGGAAATGGTACCCTTGTATTTAATTAGCATTTCAGGTTCTCAAGGAGAGAAGAGAATGTTCAGCTTTTGCAGCCCTGCTCCTGGAAACTGAATTGGATGTTAAGTTTTGCTTTTCAGCTTCTGAGCATAACTGTGAGGGTGTCTCAAACTCTACACATATCATATCTTCAACTGAAGTTTGGAAATATTAAGCCTTTTGGACTAAAGGTTGCCATGCTAGTTTGGGATTTTTCTGGAATTGTGGGCCAAGAAAATATCTTTCTGAAATTCTGTTTGGGGCCGAGAGGCCGGTTCCTCCACCGGAGCTTTGGGGAGGGAGGAAGCAGGATTTGACCTCCCCGGTCTTGTGAAAGCTCCAGTCCCCACCAGCCCCTTGCATGCACGGGCAGTGATTTGCAGGTACTGGTCATTGTAACGGTTTACCTGGATTAAGAAAAGTGTGTACTCATAAAGAGGTGAAATCACAACTGGGCTTTATTGATTACAATTATAATGCACTGTGTTCGTTTTCCATTCCAGTAGATTTGTACTCAGAGTTGCATTCCAGAATTATAGCTTCTATGCCACATAGCACAGTGGTTTAGATATCTGGCTGTGGAGCCAGGAGTTAGGAGTTCGATTCCTGCCTCTGCCTCCTTGTGAATGGCTGGACTCTTCAAGTCTAAGATTGTTATGGAGGTTTATTATTTAGATACATAAAAGGGAGGGAAAGTGGATATAGTTATCTACACATTACCTCTTTACAGAGCAGGAGCCCAGTTGCACTGTAAACTTGCTGATTTTCAAATTGTGCAATGCTCTGCTACAAAAAAAAGAAAGAACCCCAGTTTCCTTATTTTTCACTACATCATTGCCATCATTTATTGAAGATCCTACCCATGTATTTTAAAGTGAAGTGAAGGACAAAGGGCACCCATCCAAAGATTAGGATTTACACATATTAGACAGAGAAGATAGGTGGTTTAAGAGAGGGGCCAGGGAAGCAATTCATGTGAGCATTGAAAGCCCCTCTCTCAACAGAGGTGGGGGCCTCAGGCACAGTCTATCTGCCACTTATCAGGCTGTGATTTCAACAATACCCAGACAAATAAAAAAGCCTTTACCACCAAGGCCATAGATAATGACCCATACTTCATAGGTTTCAGCACCTTAGGCCATTGTTCACCTGAAGGCTATGGATACTGTTGTCTACCTAACAAGCCTGTTCAGGCCATTGTTCATCTTATGAGCCTATTTCATACCAGGGTGACATGAGGTCAAAGCGGACTGTAAGATGGAGGACTCACACTAGCTTTACTCAGACTGATGAAGCTGTTTGGATGAGCAGCAAAACATTTCTGTCTCTCAAGAAAAAGAAGTCCAGTTGCCATGACTCAACTCCCAGATAAACTCACCCAGAGAATCTTCACAGACATATTGCAGGGTGTTAAGTCCTCATAGTATATGCATAATGCTCACAAAATGGTGGAGAGGGCAGTGGGTCATACATCTACATGCTGAATATTTGATACTGACAGCAATCTAGTTTGTTCATTTTTACTCTCCTGGACAAGCTCAGCCTACCTTAGATTGAAATTTATGATTATTACTTTATGTTTCCTCACAGAGGCCAGAACATAAAGACTTAAATGTTTGTTTCATTTAAATGGAGATTAAAGTCTCAAGGTGATGGTTTGATAGAGTGTTGCTTTCCATTACTGTGACTATCAAGAGATGCTGTGCTGCCCTAATCCTGATTGGGAACTAAGGATGTTTTGGTCAGATTTGAAAATACAGATGGAAGGTATCATTTTAATGACCATTTGATGCTGATTTCAGAATGTAAAATAGGAAATAAGGAAAAAAGGCATGTAGAGGTTTTTTTTTTTAATAAACAACTCAAAATATGTGACATGGAGTTCTAAAATAAGTACAGTGGAACCTTGACTTACATGTTGCTTGATTTGCAGCATATTTGACTTGCAGCAAGAAGGGGCCTGTTTGACTTGAGTCACAGTCTTTCACTTACAGCGCGGAGCCCTGGCGCAAGGCACCGGAATCTGGTGGCAGCCACAACCCAACATCTTGGCTGCCATCTCCAAACTGCTCCTGCCTTCTTCCGGCAGTGGTAGCTTCGGCAAGGCCAGCTCCGAGCACCTGGAGCTGGTCCTCGGCCTCACCGAAGCCGCGCTGCTGCCGGAGGAGAAGAAGGGCCGGGAGCTCAGGGCTGGCCTCGCTGGTTAGACAGTTGGCTCAGTCTTGTAAAAAATCTGGCTGCAGAAGTCTGGTCCACAATGGAAGCATTTTAGTTGGGGAGCTATACAGTTATGGGACTCTAATGCTAAGCATAGAGTTGTTCAGAACTTGGAACGTCAGGTTAAAAATCAGTAAAACTTAAATGTTAGACATTGTTGTTATGAACATTAAAAAGTGGAGGCATATAACTTGTGGACTATAATTCCACTGCCTCCTCCTCTCTTTGAAGAGACATTTCATTTACATCCCTGGAAGGAATATCCTATCTCAGTCAAATTTGTGTTAAATTGCTGTTTTCAGCGGTCTTTTTCATCATCTGGAATGGATTAATCCACTTTCCCATTACTTTGTATGGGAAAAGTTCATTTGACTTAAGTCATGTTTGACTTATGTCTAGACCTCTGGAACGGATTAATGACGTTAAGTCAAGGTTCCACTGTAACTTCAAAATATGATAGTTAAAATCCTGTTGCATAACGTAAACAAAATCATAGGCATCCATCCTGGTAAGAAAAGAGCCCTTGCTGTGATTCTCTGGGGCACATGTGAACACTGGTTTGAGGTATGTTCCATGTCTCTGAGAATAGTGGTAGTATTGGGGGTCTTTATTTACCAGCAAAAGACATACCAAGACTTAAAAACATTGTTTAATGGGATTTTGGCCACTGCATGACTGGCAACTGAATTTGAACCAGTTCACAAAAATAATAGGAGCTTGACCACTGGTGTGGTTTGCATATCATGTGAAACTAGGACTGGGAAGCCATTTTGTTGAGTCGGGGGCTGCAGCCTTCTGTGAGCCTGATGGTGTCAGGCGTATATGGGTACATATCTTCTCACAACAATGACATGTCTAGCTATGTATAAAATGCATGGATAATGGATAAAGAGTTTCCAAAAATGTATTCATTTCTGGGCAGAGGGGTAGGTGAATTATTCTCTAGTAGCAAAACAATGAAAAGTCTTTAGGCACCTTGGAGTCTAATGAGTTTTTGTTGTCATGATGTTTCATGGACTGCAGACTTCTTTATCAGCTACACTAGTGAGCTACAGTCCACCTTCTAAAACACCATCTAAAACCACAGAGTGTTGTTAATTAATTTTGAATCATCCTTTTTTCTTTTGTTTTCATTCTTTGTGGACTTTCAAAATAACAAGTAGATGTTTGTGCTATTAAAGAGTTATATTGATTTTAGGGGGAAAGAGGAAGGGGAAAGGAGGAAAAAGGGGTACAGTATAAGAAGTTACATTGAATACATCAAGCCAAAAGATAACAATTATACATAACAGGATACCACAAAATATTATCAAAGTGTTAGTAGACTTGCCATCTTCTGTCGATTTTGATACATTCTCTTATTTTGTCATGAAGATTTCTCTCAGTAGGCGCTTCAGGTTGTTTCCAAAATTTTGCATATAATATCCTTGCCGCAACTATTACATGATGGAGTACATATTTTTGATCAAAAGAAATATTTATGTCTATTATATTTAGTAGGAAAAGTTCTGGTTGAAGCTCTAACTTAATCTTCAAAGATCTCTCTATAAATAGTTTTACCATTCTCCAATATATGTTTACCTCTTTACATATCCACCACATGTGGTAGAAAGTACCGCTATCGTGTTTACATTTGCAACATATAGGTGAGCAATTGTACATCTTAGATAAGCGGTGAGGTGAAAAATCCCATCAATAAAACATCTTATAACAATTTTCCTTAAAGGCTATCAACTTAAAAAGTTTTACTGTGTTCCACAGGGAGTCCCATTTACTTAAGTGAATAGAATAGCCAAAGTTTTCTGCCCATCTTATCATGGTACCTTTTACCAGTGTATCAATCAATTTCTCATTTAACAAAATACTATAGAATTTACTAAGGAGTTTTGTATCACCAGAGGATAATATTTTGTCAAGTGAAGTATCATTAGTCATAAAACCACCCTCTTTAATGAGATTTTTGAAATGTGAATATATTTGTTGGTAATTCCACCAATCTATTTTCCAACCTTCGGATACTAATTGAGTAAGTGGCTTCAAGGAGCGATCAGCATTCAAAAGTTGTCAATAGGTTAAGTATTTAAGGGTTGTACTTGTATGGGAACCAGTTATCGCTCCTAATGGAGATAGCCACATTGGAGTTTTGACATCAAACTGATTTTTGATGGATAACCATATTTTAATTAACACATTCCTTATCCAATGTTTTTTGAAGAGAGTAGGTATGTTACCCTTAAGCCATAAGTAATGGTGCCAACCCTTGTCTAGATCCTGACCTTGGAGCTGTAATATTCTGTTATTTGTCATTAAAATCCAGTCTTTGACCCAAATCATAGCTGCTGCTTTAGAATACAATATTAAGTTGGGTAGGGGGAAACCACCAACTTTAGTTCTATCTTGTAACTAGACATTTCTAATCCTTGCTTTCTTCTTTTGCCATATAAATACCCATATACTTTTTTCCAGGTCAGAAATAATCTTAAAATTAGGTAATATAGGTAAGCATTGAAATAGAAAAAGCAATCTTTCGCCTTTTACAAGCAGATGTTTGTGAACTTTAATGAACATTTGTCTTTAAGGAAACTTACTGCATAAGGGCACCAGAAGTCTTCTTGCGCTTTTCTTGGTTGAACCTTTAAAAATGACTCCTCAACTCTTGTCTTCAACTGAAATTGGGTGGGTTGTTAATTCTGTTTTGTTTCTTGAAAGTCTGCTACCATTGGAACAAACCTGGGGTGTATTTGTGAACCCTTCTGGGGGATCTGGATTTTCTTGTGTTTTCTTTCCTTTCCTCCTCCTCCTCCTCCTCCTCCTCCTCCTCCTCTCTCTCTCTCTCTCTCTCTCTCTCTCTCTCTCTCTCTCTCTCTTTTTTTTGTTTTAAATAGATTCAAACTGTGAAATGCCCAAGCTTTCCTGGTGGCCTTGTTCTCAAACTCTTCTCTTGACCTTTCCCTTTTACTGAGAGGAAACATTAGTCTAATTTTGAAGCTATCTTGCTTGACTTTAAAGCACCATCTCCTGGGAAGCTTAATCTCTTGTTCACTCTCTCTCTCTCTCTCTTTTTGTCTCCTTCCTTTAAAGATTCATCCTCCAACTACATCAGACAACTTGAAACAAAAGTCAAACTGCTAGAAGATGATAACAAACTTCTTTCTCAGGTGAGTAGTTTTATATCATGTGGTAAAGGAGGGAGTACTTGGTAATGTCTGCTGTAAACCATCTGATAAGATGAATGTTATACGTATCAATGTGACTTTTTGGAAACCAGCGTCTTTGCTTTTGTTTGAGTATTGAATAGAAATGGAGAATTCCTCCACAGTTCATGGTATTATGTCAAATAATGGAATCTATTCTTAAAATGACTATTCTAGATGAATGATTAAAGATGAATCCCGATATATTTCTATTGTTAGAGATTTTGATTTCATTTCAAGAAGGGGAAGCTTTTGCTATTTTAAAACAAGATAGATGGGCTCCTTCAGTTTGGGTGGTCAGTTGCTAAGCAACATACCACAGATTGGATTTTTGTAACTGGTTCTCTCCATTCAGTGTGCCCTTGCCTTGACTCATTCAGGCTTTGTGTGAGATACAAAAAGAGAGGACTGTTTATCTGCTTGCCCCATTTTAGGGGGTCAAAAGCAGGATGAGTAATTAAAAGGTGAAAAGTGCAGAGGCAATTTAAAAAATTGTTGACCTAGGAGTATTCATCTTATCATATGATGTTCTTAAACCAAGCCTTATACTTTTGCAGTTGGACCTCAAATTAGGTAATAGCTGAAGACGTGATCCAACTGGAACTTGGTGTCGTTCTTAAAGAATCCAGTCTATCTTGATTAAAAACCAATGTCATAACACAACTGAATGGAAAATACTAGTTAGCATAACAATCGCAGCCAGTAGCAGGTTGGAAGGATGCACACAGTCCGTGTTGGGGAGTAGGGTCAAGTAACAGAAAGGAGGTTGAGAACCATGCAAGGAAGAATTCACATGAGCACTCACATGGCCTCACTCATTGTATAGGAAGGGACAGCTTTTAGCTCTTAAGATTCTCATTCATCCAGGCGAGGTTTCTGGAAGTTGAGTCATGGCAACTAGACTTCTTTTCTTGAGAGACTGGAACATTTTGCTACTTATCCAAGCAGCTTCTCAGTCTGAGGAAAGTTACTGGCAAGTCCTCTGTAGTTCTCATTGATTTCATATCACTCTGGACTGAATAGGCTCATAAGTTGGACAGTGGCCTGAATAGGGCCGTTAGGTAGAGAGTGGCCTGGATAGGCTCGTTAGGTGGACAATGGCCTGGGGTGTGTGAAAGTCCCAACTAGAGATGGGCATGAAATGCCAAAATGGTGTTTTGTTTCATATTTCATTTTTTAAAATTGGTTTGGGTTGTTAAAAATGAAACAATTTTTTAAAAAGTTTTTTTCATTTTTAGTTTCATTTTTGTTTTTTAAAACTTGTGTTGGCCAGCTGGCCCGCAGGCCAGGTTGGTAAGTTTTTTCTTTTTCTTTTTTTTTCTTTTTCTTTTGATTTATAGCTCTGACCAGCTGGCCCGTGGGTTGAGTTGGCATGTTTTTTTAAAACCTATCGCACCGACCAGCTGGCCCATGGGCTGGGCTGGTTTTTTTAAAAATATATATTATACCTATCGTGCCAACCAGCTGGCCCACAGACTGGGTGGGCACATTTTTTAAAGTTTTTTATATTTTATCATTCATGTATATAAAGTAGGACAGCCATATCCGCAGGAGATCGGTTCCAGGGCCTCCCACAGATAGCAAAATCTGTGGATAAGAGCAAACAGTCTTATCCGAGGATAATAGTGGTGACGGGTGGTGTCTCAGCACACCCCAAATGCTGGCCAGTGGTGGAGATGAGGAGAGGGGTTAAAAAGAAAACTTACTGATGTCAAGCACTCCTCACTGCCGCCACTGGCCAGTCACCCTCTTCACCGCTGGGCTCAGCGACTGTTCTGCGGCGGCAGTGGTAAAGAGGGCTCGTCATCTTTAAATTTTCTCTCCCCCCCCCTTGCCATCACAGCTGGCTTGTGGGGTTGGCAGCAGTGGCAGCAAGGAGGGGTTGGGAAAGAAAACTTACTGATGGAGAGCCCTCTCGCTGCGTGCCAGCCACCCTCTGGAGGGGTGGGATGGGGACTAAAGAGGACCCACCTGGCCAACCAGCCTTTAAAATTCCTGCTCGGCCCCCAGGTGGTGGATCAGAAGTTTTGAACTTCCCGCTCAAGCTCAAGCATCCTGTCCTCCACCCAGGACCCGAGTGGGAAGTTCAAAGGCTGGTTGGCCAGGCGGGTCCTCTTAAGTTCCCACCCCACCCCTCCCGGAGGGCAGCCAGTGTGCAGCGGCAGCAGCGAGGATGGCTCGGCATCTGCAAGTTTTCTCTCTTTTTTCTTTTCCCTCCTTGCTGCCGGGCTCGGACCTCCCCTGCACCTGCTGATCACCAACTACGGATAACTGAATCCACGGTTGGTGAATCAGTGGATGCTGGGGTTATACTGTATTGGAAATCCCTCTCTCAACAGACCTCCTCTGCACTATCTGTGCTAATCACCATCCGCGCTAATCACCATCCGTGGATAACTGGATCCGCGGTTGGTGAATCAGTGGATGCAGGGGTCATACTGTATTAGAAATCCCTCTCTCAACAGAGGTGGGGGACTCAGGCACAATCTGCCTGTTACTTATCATGCCGCTCTTTTGTCAATTTCCAAACGAATCAGAAGCACTTCACCCTGCCACCAGCAAGGCCACAGCTAACGACCCATACTTAATGGATGTTGGGAAGGTTGCATAGATGGGACTTTCACACACCCCAGGCCATTGTCCACCTAACGAGCCTGTTCAGGCCATTGTCCAACTTATGAGCCTATTCAGACCAGGGTGATGTGAAATCAAGGTGAACTATAGATTGTAGGACTCGCCAGTAACTTTCCTCAGACTGATAAAGCTGCTTGGATGAGCAGCAAAATGTTTCAATCTCTCAAGAAAAGAGCTCCAGTTGCCATGACTCAACTTCCAGATTTTGTTCATAAGCCACATGCAGTTCTCAGCCTTTCTCTTATTGAAGACCCCAATATTCCACTACTATGTGTGATGTTCCTGAGGCAAAAATGATCTTTCTCCTGATGTTGTTCAAAAGAAGAGATGCATTTGTACTTTGTGGTTTTGGCTACTAATACTCCCAGAAGTGATATTTGCCTTGTTTAAGGAAGGTGTCCCACATAGCTTGTTTTCAATAGATGTTGCTGCTGTTATTAGCAACAACAATGTAGGGTTATCAACATTTTATTTGGAAGAATAAAAACCTAGTTTTGCTGCTACCACAGCAGATGTGGATGAGAGTGTTATGGATACAGTACCATAGACTTGCCAGAAAGACAAACAAGCAAGTCTTAGATCAAATGAAGCCTGAATTTTCCTTACAATCAAATATGACAAGTCCGAAGCATTCATAGTTCATGAGAAGGCAAGATTCCCTGGAAAAGACAATAATTCTAAGAAGATGGGGACTGTTAGACCTATAGGTGTTTTGGATGGCTATCCGCCATTGGCCATCCAGTGGATGGCCAGTGCTGGGTCAAGGGAGGGAGGGTTATGGATTGCCTACATCTTGTCTTCATGGACTGCTGGGAAATTTCTTTAGGTTTCAGAGAGATGCCTTTCCCAACCTTGAGATACCAAGGATTGAATCTGTTGCCTTTTGAAAGACAATATGCTTCCTCTACTATTATGCTATGGAGCTGGTGTCTTTATACAGTAATCACTATTAGTTCTGATGTTTCATCTCCTAACTGGATTGTTCTATGTGTTCTGTCTTGTCAGACAATATATCTCTCCTGATGCATCTGATTTGGTTTCTGGCTTGGGCGACTTAACCTCACGTACAGTGGAACCTTGACTTATGTCATTAATCCATTCCAGAGGTCTAGACATGTCAAACATGACTTAAGTCAAACAAACTTTTCCCATAGAAAGCAATGGGAAAGTGGATTAATCTGTTCCAGATGATGAAAAAGACCCCCCAAAACAGCAATTTAACGCAAATTTGACTGGGATAGAAGATTCCTTCCAGGGATGTAAATGAAATGTCTCTTCAAAGAGAGGAGGAGGCAGTGGAATTATAGTCCACAAGTTATATGCCTCCACTTTTTAATGTTCATAACAACAATGTCTAACATTTAAGTTTTACTGATTTTTAACCTGACGTTCCAAGTTCTGAACAACTCTATGCTTACCATTAGAGTCCCACAACTGTACAGCTCCCCAACTAAAATGCTTCCATTGTGGATCAGACTTCTGCAGCCGACTGTCTAACCAGCGAGGCCAGCCCTGAGCTCCCGGCCCTTCTTCTCCTCTGGCAGCAGCGGCGGCTTCGATGAGGCCGAGGACCAGCTCCAGGTGCTCGGAGCTGGCCTCACCAAAGCCACCACTGCCGGAAGAAGGCAGAAGCAGTTTGGAGATGGCAGCCGCGATGCTGGGTCGTGGCTGCCACCAGATTCCGGGGCTTTGCGCCGGGGCTCCGCGCTGTAAGTCAAAGCCTGCGACTCAAGTCAAGCAGGCCCCTTCTTGCTGCAAGTCAAATATGCTGCAAGTCAAGCAGCATGTAAGTCAAGATTCCACTGTACTTCTTTTGAATAGTGAAACTAAGTTTATAAGCGCGAGAGTCCACTCATTCTCTGTAAATTAGTAGCAAGTTATTTGAAAGAATGTTAAGAAATGTTGTGGACACTTTAGGTTTCACGTGGTTTCAACCAGGAGTTTTTTCTAACTCTACCTGGAGTTTCCCTGTATTCCTTGCAAGTAGCCAAGTATTTACCAGGCCCTGTTTAACTCCTGGAAAAATAAAATTCTAACATCTTGAAGAGAGGATACACGAGGCTGTCCTTCTGTAGACTTTTCCCCTTCATGTGTAAAAAGTGCAGCATGAATGAACAAGCCAAGGGAAAGAGATAGTACATTTCTTCCCTTCTCTTGAATGCAGGTTACAGACAAAGAGAGTGGCCAAGCTACTTTATAGTCTGACTTGGTGTAAAGCAACTTCCTGTGTTCCTAACCTTTAGTATTACGAATGATGAGCATGTGCTCTTGGACTAACCCTGGGCGCCCCGAGTGACTTCTGGAGTGGAGTCAAATAGGCTGCTTTTTACATGACCCCTAAAATCCGCTGGCAACTTAAATGCAGATCACCCCAACATGGTTTTTGTTTTGCTTCCTGTGTTCCCACCTCCCGCACTCTGATTCTATTGCTTTAGTCTGCGGTGAGGGGAGAGAGAAAAAATGCAGGCTCAACTCCGCCTGCCGTGGGCAGCAGCTAATTGTTCCAGCCCCTTAGGATTCCTGTCTGTTAAAAGTGTGTGGGGGTAACCCAACAAAAACAAACAAAAAGCGGAGGAGGGCCAGCCATGCAATGCTTTAAAACAGCAACAAAGGAACAGCAACAAGGATTTTACCTCCTCCAGACCAGGTGCTTGTAAAATGCACTGGGGCGCACTTAAGTGGGTGTGGTCTTACTTTTTAAAAAGTTTGCTGCTGTTGGGAAAACAATTTTATGCTCCGCATCTGTGAGCATTTTGCAGTGGATTTTAGGGGTCATTAAAAGCAGCCATAGAAAGCTTGCAGAAGTCACTTTCTTCAATTGCAACTTCTTTGTAAACTGCCCATTCATTCACCCACCCCCAGGCCTGCTGGCTTGGGGTTGTGATTAGGGATCTGGCTGTGGAGCCAGAGGTTGGGAGTTCGATTCCCCACTGTGTCCTTGACAGGAGTGGGACATGATGGTGCAAAGGTGTGCCTCCTAGCTTTGCAGTTCTAAGATTACTATGAAGATTTCCAAACGTGAGGTATATAGGTGGTTAATTAAACAAAATCTCTGTACCTTTTGTGGCTAGACTCATAAGTCGATATGGATGTTTAATTCAGTGCTGTTTAAAAAGTGACCTACATTAGTTAAACAAATAGGTGAAAAGATCCACATGCTTTGGAATGAAAGAAGTAGTGTGAATGGGCTGAATTTAAAAGCAAAAGAGGCCCTCTCTTTTTATCTGAATTTTAAGACAAATTTTTTTAAAAATTTTTTTTTTAAAAAAATGCATCTGGTTCTAAAATGAATAGCCTCACTGAGATACATCAAGAGTATCTCCAGCGACAGGACAGGCAGGTTCAAAGGAAGCTCTGGAATGCATCCTTTCATTCGCATGAGGTTGGCTTTCTGTCTTCCACATGTGTTGAAAGACTGCAGAGATGTCAAGGAGTGTGGAATGATGAGCCCCATTTAGAAATCTTGACGTGAACGCCTTCTCTCTTTGAGGACACAAAGGGAGCCTTGACATTTCTCAGAGCACTCCCTAAACAGATCAAGTAACAGGTTTCCTGGGAGAGGCTCCCGCCCGCAAGCCAAGGGTCTCTGTATCTCTGGGGGCTTCCTTGCAACAAGAAAACTTTTCTTCTTTTTTTTTAAACTAGGCTTGCAATATAGTCTTCAGTCAGAAGATCCAGTTACCTTAGAGGCAGCAGTAGTTTGCTTCTGCTGTTTCGCACTTGGAAAGGCGCCAGGTAGACTTACATAATCACCAGTGAGTCGCTAATCTCTTAATGCAGGGGCATTGTCGCATACTTAGAACCTCAAATTTCATCACTCTGGGGGTCCTGTCGACACAACTTCCTACCAGGGAGCAGCCAGCTTTCTAAGAAGCATTCAGTATCAGCATGAAAGGATGAAAGCACACCGGTTTCAGGATCAGGCTCCAGTTCAGCTGGTGGATTTGTTAGCCTCCAAATGACTCCGGGGGAACATTTGTCAGCTTAAAAAAAAAAAAAAGACTAGACAGGGGTGAGCACCACTCTTGTTTCTGTCAGGGGCAGTCAAAAGTAAACTCTGATGCCCAGAAGTGGTTTTAAAAGGAGAAGCTTGGAAGGAAGCAAAAGAATTAGCTACAGTTCAGAAAGCAGCTAAACATCTAAAGAGAACCAATGTGGTGTAATAAATAAGAGTGTTGGATTGGGATGCAGAATACTTGGGTTCAAATTCCTGATTGGCCATGGAAATTCACAAGGTTTCTGTGAATGGTGAATCACTCCTTTAACATACCACATGCTTTTCAGTCCCTGTTAGGAGTACCGTGTGTTAGAAGCAAGATGGTAGCATGTCAGTGCCAAATTTATAAGGATGGCCTCCTTGCAAATTTGTTGCATAGACCATATTAAGTAACTCCACATTCTGATACTATGATCAGTTGTGTGCAAAGTGAATTAGTTATTGGGTGTTGAGACAACACTTATGTAAACCCATTTATTCAATGGGTATACTCTAGGATCCTAATGCAAAAGAGTCACAGGATCCTAGTCAATAAGCCAAATGTGCTGCTACTATGCGGGAGGCCCTGGTAACATGACAATCGCATTTTCAGGAGATCCCCAGGACTACCTCTAAGATAGGTTTTTTCCATGTTTCCTTCCTACTATATAGAATGCTTTCTCCAGCAGGGCGTTGACATCAAAACACCATAAGGGCCAGCTTGTGGAATTTTTTTTCTACGCTGAAGCGTTTGTATGGATCTGAGTTTCAAATGATAGCATTTTGACAAATGATTGTTGCTATGATTTGCTATCCTTGTAGAGATTTGCCAAACTATAGCTACATGAGGAACCGTGGAAACCCTGAGTTGTCACGTATAAATGGCACTCGCTCCTGTTTTATTCTGTGATTTCTTTAGCTTACCTTCTCAATGTAGATGTTCTGTCACAACACCCAGAGAAGCTAACTGAAAGAAAGCACTGGATTATTTCTTTCATTTATTGGGGGGCGGGGGGAAGAGAGAGCAGAAGGTCCTTGCACTTCCACACCCCTCTGAACAAACCACAGTGTTGTTTAGCCAGTCCAGCTGCGTACAGTCCTGGCTAGAGATAAGAAAAACATTCACTAAATTCTTCATTCCTATCAGTTCAGCCCGTCTAAATTCAGCAAAACACCTTGATGATAAAACATTCAAACCCAGTGGGGTTCCATGCTTCCACTACACAAAGCATGAGAAAGAGTATATTTTTCATAGGGGCATAGACTAACTGGGTTGGAAGGGCTGTGGGGTGCAACCCTCTGCTCAGTGAGGAATCCACATCAAACTGATCTGACAGATGTTTGTCCAGTTTTCCCTCGAAGGCCTCCAGCGTTGGAGCATTTTCTAACAACTTTTTAGGACTTGATTCCTAATTTGTTAGCCTTGACCCTTTGGTCCACCATCAACGAATGACTATGATGATGTGCTATCATTTGCCCAGTCTGTTTTTTTTAAAACTTTTATATTTTAGTTAATCTAGGACTAGTTTGGGGATATGACTCTTTTGCATTAAAGCTCTCAGGATCCCTCAGCCAGCATTGTCCTAGGTGCATGATACCTACCCGCTGAAAACTACAAAGAAGCTCATTCAAGGGGGGAACCAGCCACAGTACAGTAGCATGCATGATTTTATAGATTGCTCTATAGAGAAGTCCTCCTTGCTCAGGAGGACTTCTATAGTGTTGTACTAATGCAGGCATACCCAAACTTCGGCTCTCCTGATGTTTTGGACCACAACTCCCAAAATCCTATGCCTGTATTTCCAATGGAAAAGGACTGTGGGAGTTGTGGTCCAAAACATCTGGAGGGCCGAAGTTTGGGCATGCCTGTACTATTGTGTTTACCTCGGTGGTTTGTCATGTTCAATTCTGAAAGAAATCACAGATGAGTCATTGCAAATCTGATGCTTCAGAAGGGTAAAATGTGTGTCGTATGTGGTTTTCATTTTCTCACTCCCCGTGTCCCCACTTTGTAGGTCAAGATGGGAGAACATCTTGACCACGTGTTAACGGGAACTTCCCTTATCTCCCACTACTGGCTAGTCTATTTGCAGGCTGATGGAATCTGACAATATTTAGAAGGCCACAGGGTCATGGGCCTCATAGAGGTTGACAAACAGGGCCACCCTTTCCAAAACACAATGATGTGTTAATCCAGTGTTTTTCAACCACTGTTCCGCGGCACACTAGTGTGCCGCAAGATGTTGCCTGGTGTGCCGTGGGAAAAATTGAAAAATTACTTTATATATAGTCAATATAGGCACAGAGTTAAATTTTTTAACATTTTCTAATGGTGGTGTGCCTCGTGATTTTTTTCATGAAACAAGTGTGCCTTTGCCCCAAAAAGGTTGAAAAACACTGTGTTAATCTGTATGTGGAATATAGACAGCTAGCAGAATATTAACAGGGGTAAGCAAATACCCAAATATAGTCCCCCATCTTTGCCCCCCTACAACAGGTTACAGTGGACCCTCGTATAACAAACAGTTTGTATAACATAAAATCTGTACAACATAAAAAAATTCCGGAGATAGGGGAAATATACTTAACTGAATCATCTACGGGGCGAATCCGTACAACATAAAAATGGTCGTGATTAGAGATTACTCTGTTTTCAATGTATTCCTATGGGAAACTAGTATAAAGGAAAATTTGCTTAACAGAATTTCATTTGGGACAAATTAATTCCTTTATACAAGGTGCCCCACTTTATTTATTTATTTATTTATTTATTTATTTATTTATTTATTTATTTATTTATTTATTTAGATTTGTCACCACCCATCCCTCTAGAGGGGACCATGGGCAATTTACAATATAAAACACAATAAAACAATAAATATTTAAAAAAATCTAAAAAAAATCTACTTGTCTGCTTCTGCATCAGCTTCAAGTTAATGATGCTAACATACAAAGCCCTGACTGGTTTGGGTCCTTGCTGCATGGCAGAATGCCTGCTTCATGTGAGAACTGCCCGTGCTACCTGCTTCTCCCAGACAGATTGGTTGAGGACCCTCACCCCAAGAGAGGTCTGGAAAGAAAAGGCCAATAAGCCGGCCTTCTCAGTGGTTGCACCTCACCTTTGAATTACTTTACCAGCCAAAAGTTGCCTTGCCCTCTCAGTTGGAATCTTTTAACACTCCATAAGAACTTGGCTGTTTAGGCAGACTATCCTTGAGCCCGGGCCATCTTAAGATAGCATGATTGTAGCAAATATATCAATTATACCATCTGTTCCCCTTTTAATTTTAAATTTAATTTTTTTCTTTTGAAGTTGCCGATGGGTTGTGTCATTAATTGTTTGGTGGTATTTTATTTTAATTTAATTTCAATTAATTTGATTTCATTATATTCACTTAATTATTGTTGCATTTCTGTCTGCACTGTTGTAAACAGTTGAGTGGTTTTATTGCCAGATGGGCGGTATGTAAATCTAAAAAATAAAATAATGATAAACAAAAATGTCAACTTCATTGAAATTTTATTGACAATTGTATTAAGAACCATCAATCTTGACTTAAATTTTCTCTGTGGTAGAAGTTACTGCAGACCATCAACACCATCTCTAAAGATGGTGTCTGTTTCTACCCCTGCTATCTGTAAAGACACCATCCAAACAGCAGATACATTTCATCCTGAGGTTGCTGCATTAAAATCTCAGGATAAGCCAACACATTGCTTTAATGCTGAGTACTTTATAGGCCTTTGATATTGAGATTTATGTCAGCACTGAATTTGAGATCTTTCTTGTGAAAAAAAGAAAGAAACCTATCAATTTGGAGGCCAGCAAACCCAAAAAGATCAAACCAAAAGAACTAAGGAGAGTCCCAGCCTTTGCCTGTAATTCCACTGCAGAGCAAGGAGCAGGATGGTTTGATTCCATGAGGAAGATCTGGACTTTTATTTCAGACCAAGGCCCTGTGCCTTCATCAGTCATCAGCGCTTGCCAGAGTGAAGCCATCTCACACTCAGCAGGCCATAGAGAAACCCTCCCCACTTTGTGGAAGCCCTGCTGCTATTCAGTCTAGTGAATAAGCATGAAGCCATACACAGTTCCACCAGTCTCTACTGGAAATTATATCTGCAGTTTGGAAGAGGAGTTCTCCATCTGGGAAGTATTAGCAAAAGTCCCATTGCTTCTATTCTGCGGCAGATTCCATATACCAGTGTTGGCAAATCTATAGCATGAGTGCCAGAGGTGGCATGCAGGGTACATGACATCGCCTCCTCACAGCCATGGCACGTCTCCCTCTGCTCGGAGCATGCCACTGTGCTCTGTGTAGAGGTCCGGGAGAAGGGGAGGCAGCAGCTTATGGGTTCGTTCATAGCCCCTGTTTACTCTCCAGCCACGCCACTCTGGGCATCCCAAAAGCAGCATGGCTGGAGAGTAAACGGGGGCTACGAAGGAGCCCGCAAACCGCTGCCTTCCCCTTCGCACAGCTTTCTGCACCGAGCCATTTTGAGACCCCTCCTTTACTCCATGCCACACTATTTTCAGGCCAGAGTGACAGCTTCTACCACTTCCACCATTTCTGGTCTACCAAAGAGATAAACCTTTTGGCCCTCCCTGTA
Source organism: Phrynocephalus forsythii (assembly GCA_029282475.1). Lineage (NCBI taxonomy): Eukaryota > Metazoa > Chordata > Lepidosauria > Squamata > Agamidae > Phrynocephalus > Phrynocephalus forsythii. The sequence goes on along the minus strand of JAPFRF010000001.1, from coordinate 187,422,893 downwards.
GCATGTCCATATGTTCACTGGTACCACCGCAGTATGCCTGTGAGTCTGGGACGTAGATGGGATTGAAATTGAGATTCACAGAATTGAGACATAGACATTCTGTTTGTAGATCACCCGACAGACAGCTGTCTTACACCAGTTACACACAATCTTGATTGGCATCCACTTCACTGGCACAGAAAAAAACCCACCAACATGCAACACAAAACATCATTGTTTTGGCATACCAGTTGGCAAAAAGACCCGTTCCAGACTCTTTCAGTCTAAAAGGGTGGTTACTTGTTTCACCACCTTTCTAAATAATATTTGCAAAGTACCAACATGGTCACATTTCTCAAACTTTACAGGTGGGGTGTAAAATCTAAAATCAATGCAGCCTTCAGCAGAATGGTAATCTCATTTGTGTTGCCATGACATCCCACCAGCCAGTAAGTGAAGTTGCCAGTCATCCACGTGAATGAATCCCAGAGACCAAGCAATAGAAAGACTGGTTGTTTACCTTTGACTGTGATTCTTCACTGGGTCATCTTGAAATTTGCAGAAGACTGTTAATTGAAATGTTCTGTCTAGAAGGTATTACAACAATTAAGGGGATTTCAGAAAAAGTTGCTGTGAGAATGAAAATACTTTTAAGAGTAGAGCTTGGAACAGTAGTTTACCTTAGTAGATTCAAAATAACATCGTGTTTCCAAGAAGCCTGAGAACGTCCTCGTCGTCGTCGTCATCATCATCATCAATAAATAAACTTTATTTTTATGCCACCTTTCTCCCTGAGGGGACCCATAACTGCTTTGAAGAATTTCATTCATGCTTTCCAGTTTAATGTGGAAGTAAACATGGTATAATGGGTAGAATGGTTGATGTTGTTGACCAGAACATATGAAAATCACATTTGAATGTCTTGTAGCATATTCTGTTGGTGATCAAAATAATCTAAATATTGCAATGGTCTCATGTCATAAGGTCCCAATGTTATAAAGACGAATTCCTACAGAATCTTAGCATTCCAGATTCTGCAATAATTGATAATCATAACAATGACATAAATGTAAATAATGGCAGCCAGATATTAAGTTACAGACCACTGATGCCACAAAAATTGTAGGAACAATAGGGTTTTCTATTATTTTTTCTGTTGATTTTGTTGTTTTTGTTGCACTTCCATGATGATAGAATATGCAGACCCCAGAGACAAGAATGTTTTCAGATTGAGGGAGGATTTAAGGAGTTATAAATATGGGTACATAGGACGTCCAAAACCAAGGCTCCTCATAACACAACACTTCATTACATTCACCTAATACTATTGACAATTGTGTAGCAGAGCAGCTGGACAAGGAGGCAAATCCCAAACATCATTGATTTTTCTCCTTAAATGTGAGGCTGGCATAAGGCTCGTCTGGCTGGGTGAGAGTTCTTAATTTTCTTTCTCTGTTATTAATATCCTTAGAGGTTAAGAAAGTCACTTGTTAAAATATATTTTCACTGACAACTTTGATATTTTTCCATACTTTTAATGTAAGGCTAAAAATTAAAGTATTCTTTTTTGCTTTGAGATATATTGTCTCTCTTTTTTTTGTAAATGTACCTTATTAAGCTATATATTTTTGGATTTTTATAATGCAACTTAAACAATTCATTCCTGCCATTTGACACCTCATCTTTTTACAAGTTGCAAGGAAGGATTTTCTATAAGAATTTGGGCCTGCAGTTTTCTTCACAGCTGTAAGACTTTTTGTTTTTTACAATAACTCTGAAGTCTTTCATTCATACAGAAGGTAGAAGCAATGCAGATAAACAAGGCTTGTCAAAATAGACAAGCTGATATTGCCTGGAATTATGGCAACAGTGAAAAGACTCAATTCTTTGATACTGAGATTAATTTTGTTTGGTTTTGTTCTCAGGTTAACTCTTTTGTGGGACGATAGCTGTGACGGACAAAGGTTTCTGTTTTCCCTCCAGTGGTGTGAAAAGTTATTTCTTTAGGGCTCCGAGGGAGGATCAGGCATCAAGGTTTATCTGGTTTGAAGAAGCAGGGAGGCAGGGTGTTTTATTGTCATGCCATATGGTGTTTTGGGGATAATAGCTACAGACGTGGAAAACAGAGGATTCACCTCAGGGTGGGTGTTGCATGTGCAGTGCATTAATCTGTCTAACACATCTTGTTTCACCCTGGAATGTTCTAAGGGAGTTTCATATGGGTGCAGAAAGAACCCACATGTGTGAATTCACAGATGACCCCTCAAAGAACCACAGTCTCAAGACAGCAACCTGTCCTTTTCTGCAATATCGAGTCCAGTGGGTGGCATAAACATTAAGTTGTTCAGCTCAGGTTTCATGGTCTCGAGTTTACTTTTCCCATTCGCACACATTTAGCTGACAATAGATCAGCAGGGTTGCAATTTGGTCTTCAGTTTCAGGATGCTCAAAAGATTTTCCAGGTCAGAGAGCTTCTCTGCATTCATTAGTTGCCTCTGACCTGGAAAAATAAGCAAGGTTTCGGTTGGACACATACTTGAATGTCAAGTTGGAAAAAGTTTAAGATTTGTTAACAGTATTAAGTATAGCGAAAGTGCAAAAGGAGGTTTGGCTATACCATAATTACTAAAATATTATGAAGTTGTTTAGATCACTCAAATGTCCAAATTTACACAGATGAAGAACATATCTGATTGGGTTAAAATGGTAGGACGCGAAGAGGAAAGTATAATGAATGAATACGTGGAGTCACGAAGGGTCGGACACAACTGTAATGACACAACACACACATGCTTTTACAACAAAGTGACTTAAGAAGAGCGACCAAACCCAGAATTTATATAATTTTGAAACATTAAGAATATGGAAGAAACATATAGGAATCTTAGCTCCTCCCATATCACCCCTCTGTCCCATATTGGAACACCTTAATTTTAAATCTCAAGAAAAATTTGAACAATTTAGGCACTGGACTGAGATTGGACTCTATAGAATTAGAGATTTCTTAGAATCAGGGAAGCCAATAACAATCAATTAATTAGAACAGAGAACAAGAGGAATTAAAATGATTTGGTTACAATTAAAACAGATAAGAAATTTTGCAGTGAAATTATACCAAACTCAAGGCCCCTTTAGACAATTAACAGAGTTTGAACAATGTTGTGTTGAAAAGATAAGAATAAAAATAAGGGATTAACTTCAATAATATATAAATGTATTATAGACAGAGAATTTACCAGAGGTTTAGGGTCTAAAATTGTCTGGGAAACAAACTTAAACAGTACTATACCAAACGAAGTATGGGCAAGGATTTGGACTGTGTACCCTTATAAATCAGTCTCAACAAAAACTAAGGAAACAGTTTTAAAGATAGTACATAGATGGTACTTCTTCCCCACAAAATTGCATAAATTTAACAGAAGGATATCTGATGCATGCTAGCGTAATTGCAGGTGTAAAGGTTCTTTAGAGCATATGTGGTTGGCATGCCCAAATATAGAGACATTTTGGAATAAGGTAATTAACTGGATAGAGAAATTAACTAAACAGAATATAGTTACAAATGAAATGTTGTTGTGTTCTCATTATTTACTGGGGAAAATGAAAAACTAGCTAATAAAGAATTCATAGCAATTCTTATAGGCGTGGCTAGAATGGAAATTACTCATGATTGGAAATATGTCCAGGATCTCTCACTCACAAAATTTGTAAACCGAATATGGGAAGTTGTAGTTATGGAAAAATTGACTAGTAGGTTTAAACTATACAGGGGAGAGATAAAACACAATAAATTTCTGAAGCTATGGCAACCTCTATTAACTTCAGATGTTATACAAAAAACTACATTGGATAAATCACAATATGGATTGGACTGCTGGATAGTTTAAGAATGTTTAATTTGTTGTGTTATTCGGTATTGTTGGTATAACAAGCTTGGATGGTATGCATTATCTTAAGTGGATTGTCAATAAAAATATTAATTAAAAATACATACCTGAATGGCAAGTCGGCAAGATAGAAAACTTGGAGGACCTTTGTCATTGCGATCATGCCAGGATTTAGGGTACATACTTTGCTCCCCCAAGAGCAGCATGGATTGCATCCTAGCTTCCGGGTCTCTTAAGAGCACTGTGTGACATAGTCCTATTATGTCACACATTGCTCTTCAGAGACCTGTGAGCTAGGGTGCAATTCACGGTGCTTTTGGGGAGAGCCAAGTATGTTTGGAAGAGAGGTTCTGACTCAAATGAACGCTCTCTGCATGATGTAATACCCCAGGTTTCGAGATTTCTTGTTTGAACGGAGACCCAACAGGCAAGCAGGAACATCTCCTCAGCAGACACATATGGAGAAAACAGTGCTGGAGACATGGGAATTCTGTTTCCATATTGTAGAGAACTGGAAAAGTAGCACCTGCATATGGAGCATCACATATGTCAATGTTACAGATGTTTGAATGTCTGGAATAATTTTTTTTCTAGCTGTGCTGCAGAAAAAAAGTGGGGGGAGAAGAACAAGGCAGCAGCTCTTGCGGGACCCACTGTACAAGTGCTTCTACGCCAATGCTCGAAGCCTCCGAGCAAAGATGGGAGAACTTGAACATCTGGCAGCTAGGGATAACATTGATATGATAGCCATAACAGAAACCTGGTGGAATGTGGAGAACCAGTGGGACACAGCAATCCCAGGCTATAAACTCTATAGAAGGGATAGAGAGGGGCGGGTTGGAGGAGGAGTGGCCATCTATGTCAAAGAAGGCATAAAATCCAGCAGAATGGAGATTGACAGAGGGTCTGACTCCGCCATAGAATCACTGTGGGTTAAACTACCAGGTCCAAAGAGTGATATGATAGTTGGAGTATTCTATCGTCCACCAGATCAAAAACTTGAGGGGGACCTTGAAATGAGGAGAGAAATCATGGAGGTGGCTAAGAGGGATAGGATAGTAATCACGGGGGACTTTAATTATCCCCACATTGACTGGGCCAATGCGAGCTCCGGGCAAGAAAGAGAAACTGGGTTTCTCGACTTGCTGAATGACTGTGCCTTAGAGCAACTTGTCATGGAGCCCACCCGAGAACAGGCAACTCTAGATCTAATATTGTGTGATACTCAGGACCTCGTCAGGGATGTGAATGTCACTGAGCCTCTGGGGAACAGTGACCATGCTGCAATTACCTTTGCCATGCATGTCGGAGGAAGAGTGTCAACCAAATCAGACATAAAAACCCTTGATTTTCGAAGGGCAAACTTCCCTCAGATGAGGAAACTAGTTAGAGAGAAACTGAAGGGGAGGGTTAGAAGAATCCAATCTCTTCAGAGTGCATGGAGCCTGTTTAAAACAACAATAATAGAGGCCCAGCACAAGTGCATACCACAAAGAAAGAAGAGCTCATTTAAGGCCAAGAGGACACCGGCATGGTTAACGAGTGGAGTTAGAGAGGCTCTAAAGCACAAGGAGAGGTCCTTCTGTAAATGGAAATCCTCCCCAAATGAGGAAAATAAAAAGGAACACAAACTCTGGCAAAAGAAATGTAAAAAGATAAGGGAGGCAAAGAAAGACTTTGAGGAATGCATGGCTAGCAATATAAAGGGTAGTAATAAAAGCTTCTTTAAATATGTTAGAAGTAGAAAACCTGCCAGAGAACCAATTGGGCCTCTGGATGGTGAGAGAGGAAAAGGGGAGGTTGAGGAGGACTTGGACATTGCAGAGAAATTGAACGAGTTCTTTGCGTCTGTCTTCACGACAGAGGACCTTGAGCGGATTCCGCTGCCTGAGCCGCCCCTCTTGACTAAAGAATTAAATCAAATACAGGTTAAAAGAGAGGAGGTTTTAGGACTAATTGATAAATTGAGGATTAACAAGTCACCGGGCTCAGATGGCATCCACCCAAGGGTTATTAGGGAACTGAGAAATGAAATTGCAGATCTCTTAACGGTAATATGCAACTTGTCTCTTCAAACGGCCACAGTGCCGGAGGACTGGAGGATAGCGGATGTCACACCAATTTTTAAAAAAGGAAGGAGGGGGACCCAGGAAACTACAGGCAGTTAGCCTTACATCTGTCCCAGGGAAGATGGTGGAAGGCCTCATCCAAGAGAAAATCTTAAAACACATAAAAGAACAAACCTTGCTGAGAGAAAATCAGCATGGCTTCTGTAAGGGTAAATCTTGTCTTACAAACCTTTTAGAATTTTTTTGAAAAGGTCAACAGGCACGTGGATTTGGGTGAACCGGTGGATATAGTCTATCTGGATTTTCAAAAGGCTTTTGACACAGTCCCTCACCAAAGGCTGCTGAGAAAATTGCATAGTCAGGGGATAAGAGGGCAGGTCCTCTTATGGATTGAGAACTGGTTGAGATCCCGGAAACAAAGAGTAGGTGTCAATGGGAAATTTTCACAATGGAGAGAAGTGAAAAGCGGTGTGCCCCAGGGCTCGGTCCTGGGACCGGTGCTTTTCAATCTGTTCATAAATGACCTGGAGACAGGGATAAACAGTGTGGTGGCCAAGTTTGCAGGTGACACAAAACTTTTCCATGTGGTAAAAACCAGAGAAGATTGTGAAGAGCTCCAGAAGGATCTCTCCAAACTGGGGGAGTGGGCTGAGAAATGGCAAATGCGTTTTAATGTAACCAAATGTAAAGTAATGCATATTGGGGCAAAAAATCCAAACTTCATCTATCAACTCATGGGCTCTGAGTTATCCGTGACGGATCAGGAAAGAGATCTTGGTGTGTTGGTGGACAGCTCCATGAAGGTGTCTCCCCAATGTGTGGCAGCAGTGAAGAAGGCCAATTCCATGCTAGGGATTATCAAAAAGGGGATTGAAAATAAAACAGCCAACATTATAATGCCGTTATACAAAACAATAGTAAGGCCACACCTGGAGTATTGTGTACAATTCTGGTCACCGCATCTCAAGAAAGACATAGTGGAACTGGAAAAGGTGCAGAAAGAGAGCGACTAAAATGATTACTGGGCTGGGGCACCTCCCTTATGAAGAAAGGCTAAAACAATTGGGCCTCTTCAGTGGAAAAAAAAGGCGCTTGAGGATATGATTGAGACATACAAAATAATGCAGGGTATGAGTAAAGTGGATAGAGGGAAGCTCTTCTCCCTCTCTCAAAATACCAGAACTAGGGGACATACACTCAAATTGAGTGCTGGGAGAGTAAGAACTGACAAAAGAAAATATTTTTTCACCCAGCGCGTTGTAAGTCTATGGAACTCCCTGCCACAGGATGTGGTGATGGCATCTGGCCTGGATGCCTTCAAAAGGGGATTGGACAGATTCCTAGAGGAAAAGTCCATCACGGGTTACAAACCATGATGGAGATGTGTAATCTCTAGGCTTTAAACCAGGGTACTTCAAGGGCCAGATGCAGGGGAGTCGTATCAGGAGACAGATATCTAGTCTCATGCGCTCCCAAACGCATCTGGTGGGGCCACTGTGAGATACAGGAAGCTGGACTAGATGGGCCTTTGGCCTGATCCAGCATGGCTCTTCTTATGTTCTTATGTTCTTAAGTTCAGTAATTCACAGAACAGAATAGGTTTGAGTTCCTTAGAAGCCATGCCTTTCTCATTAACGTGCACCTGCAGACTCTAATTCGCGCTGAGACCTTTCTAAGAAGAAAGAACGAAAAAATGTTTTATTACTTACAGATATACAGCAAACTGACAAACATGACCGCTTTCACAACAGACTAAAGAGGCAGAAAGGGAGAATCAACAGAGAGGCAGAGCTCTCTGAATTCAGAGGTAGAATTGAACAATTCATTTGTGCTGGATAGATTGGCAGTGGCTCAAGCCCAGAAACCATGCCTCTTAGAGACAGCATGCGAGATTGTAAGAACTCCAACAATTAAAGAATCATCTGGTCCTTTAAAAGTTAAGAAACTGAGAAATTGATTATGGTTTAGAAACTTTCACATGATGGATCAGTGGTTATCTGCCTGTAAAGCTGAGGATAACGCTTCATGCATAATGAAGAGGGAACGACTAAATGTGTTTGTCAAATCAAGCACAATTGTCTACAAGCTTTTCAGAAACAACTATTCAGATATATGAATAAGCATTATATGATGCTGTATTCACATTATCTGCTAGGTTTAAGAAGACTGTAAACTCCCTTTTCTTCTCCTTCAGTGATAACTAGACTGTTTTTCTTGTTGCCTTATCAGTAACCATGTGTGGTTCCCTTAATGTGTTGGTGTCTTTGGCTCAGACTTCTCATTAGTGCCTCCTCCCTTCCTTCCCCAAGGACCTCTTTCCAGTTGATGCTTGTTAATTTTGTAATGTGGCAATTATTTCTTCAAGGAGCCGTGTGTATATTCCCCACAAGTAGCATAAAATTGCGAGTCTCTCTTTGTTTCCCCTAAGTCTTCTCCTTTTGTAGGGGCGGAAATTGTTAGTCTTATTATGAGTAGTATCATATGGCCAGCTCTGAGAAAGAGTGACTCATAACATGGGGGAAGGGAACATTTCTTCCATTCAAACTCCTCTTGGAATCCAGTAAGGTAAAATATAAAAGTATAAACTAGAGATGGGCACGAACTGCTGGGTTGGCAGTTCAGTGTGGTTCGTTTCCATACCAAGCAGCTGATCTTCAGTTCAGCTAGGAAATGAAAAGCCTTGAACCACTGAACCAGTGTTTGTGGGTCGTGCCTAATTTTGGCTCAAGCTGTTAGGCCATGCGATGTTCAGATTTTTACTTGAAATAAAATGTTAGGCCATGTGATGTTCAGATTTTTACTTGAAATAAAATGTGCTCGGACCATCAAATTTCTGTGACCTGCATAGATTCTTGTAATTCTAGATGTAGAATGTTATTATACTGTATTGTGATGTCATCAGTGGTGGCAAATCTGGCTAACTTTCGAGTCCCCCCATAGCTGTTCCTGCTGGGACTCTTGCCAAGAACAGTTAGACTTTCTTTACAAAGACTAAATGGGTACATTACCTCATAATGTAGGTTGTAGGAGCCTTGTGGCACAGTGGTTAAACTGAGAAAATGTAGCCTGCATAATTAAATTGTAAACTGGCCAGAGAGTGTTTTAATCACTAGGAGGCAGTATACAGTGGACCCTCATATAACAAAGGGTCTGTATAACAAAATTTGTACAACATAAAAAATTCTGGAGATAGGATAAATTTGCTTAACAGAATTGCCTATGGGGCAAATCCATACAACATAAAAATGGTCGCGATTAGGGATTACTCCGTTTCAATGCATTCCTATGGGAAATTTGTATAAAGGAAATTTTGCTTAACAGAATTTTATTTGGAACTAATTAATTCCTTTATACAAGGTACCACTGTATAAGCAGGACCCGTTTCTGTTTAATAATAGAGAACAATAATTTATCAAACCTTTCCCCTAAACAGGTTGTTAAGCTATGACACATTTTAAATTACAGCTATAATCAGAGAGGCTTTTTTTTTTTTTTAAAAAGCATATTTGTCTTAAAAAATCTGATTTAAATAAAAACAGTTAAATATAAACACAGTGTTCGAGCATCCTGTGGATAGGTATTTCCTTCTCACAACCCTTTAGAATTCAGTGGGAATCACAGAAGTCAATGGGACTTGGGTTTTGATATTGACGTGATATGCAGAAACTGTGAGGAGCCCAAACAGGAGAAGCTTGTGTTCCACTTGGGACTGTAGTTGCTAAATAGCTTCCATATTTGCTGTGGTTTTTGTGCGTAGATTAGGTATTTCGGAAGTAAAGGATGGCCATCTTTGTATTATGATGCACTCGCAAAGCTACAAATGCGCAACTCTGAGAGGTTTATGGTAAGCTAAAACAATACTTATAAATAAAAACTAAACACAAAATAATGCATCAAGAGGCGCGGAAATCTCAAATAAATGCAACAAGTACATATAGAGGAGCAAGGAATGAATCAAGAAGAGTTTCCAAACAAGGCCTCTCTGTAAAGCAGTGTTTCCAGATATCTTTTTAAGGTCAGGAGGGAGGGGGCTAGGCCCAATCCACCAACAGTTCATTCCATAGTGTTGGAGCCACAGCAAAGAAGGCCCTACTTCTAGTGGAGGATTTCTTGGCCTCCCTTAGGGGAGTTACCTGGAGGATCATATCCTGGGAGGAGGATCTTGTGGATCAGGTGGATGACCATATTAAAAGACACTCCAACGGGGGTGGTTGAGAATTGCCTCCGTATTTCACTTTTACAAGTGTCCATGACAGCAAACTTCTCACTGTAGGTTTTTGGCATTATTATTTTTGCCAACTTCAGTGTTTGCATTTTGCAGCCCCTTCTAGCTGAGTGGCATTTTTCTTTAAATTTTTATCTGCTTTAAATGCTTATACTGTATACCCCTTTTCCATAGCTGTAAATGACAATTTAAAGTGAAGTCTGAACACGTTGATGTTGCCATGGAAACCATAGCTCTGGAAAGTATGTGAACATGTGAAGCTCATAGAACTGAGTCAGTATGTAGTGTAGTGGCTGAACAGTTCTCAAGAGTTTTGAAGTGTAGTCCTATTACCTCTTGCTGTCCTGCAGATTAAAAATGGGCGTTCTGCATTCCTGTTTGTGGTCCCTAGACTTTCTCAGCCATTGCAGTTTGCTGTGAGCTAGAGATGGGCACAAACCAGCCAAATGGTGTTTCATCTTGGTTCATGGAAATCCACGGACCACACATCACAAAATTTCACAAATTAACCACACCCGGTGGCTGTTTAGGAAAAAAATCCAGCTGACTCCCCTCTCTCACTGCCCCTTTGTCTTGCTATCTTGTCCTTCCAGTTCTGCTGCCATCTTGAGATACAATGGCCCAGCTTCCTTTCCAGAAGGGAATGAATGAATGAATGAATGAATGAACAAATGAATAATACATAATACATACATACATACATACATACATACATACATACATACATACATACATACATACATACATACATAAAAACCTTGGGTTATGAGTACGTTGTTCTACGAGTGTTCCTCAAGAAGAGCAAACATTTCTGATCAATTTTAACTTGATAAAGAAGCAATGTCTTGCAATACAAGCACTGTCACATGATCACAACTGAGCGAGTGGTTTTCTCTCTCCCTGTGGGATTGTGGGTGATCATCTCCCACACTCGGTCTCAGGCCTCAGTGTTTGGAAAAAAATCAGTGACTTTTCAGAACTTTTGAAGGTGCCCACAACTGGCACTAGTGTCACTGTAGAACGAATCATCTGAGTTTCCATTATTTCCTATGGGGGAATTTGCTTTAATAGACAAGTGCTTTGGATTACAAGCATGTTTCCAGAACGAATTATGCTTGCAAACCCAGGTTTTATTGTATTTTATTGCTGCTTCTGCACATGTCTCTCACCTAATTTTTTTAAAGCTGGAGGTAGCAGGGCGAGATAGGGAGGCAGTGGAGGGCAGTGGGAAGAGGGCAGGGTGTGGGAGGAACAAATCAGAAAGTTATTGTCACATAAAATTTTGTTGATTCAGAACAATTTGAGTTCCTTGGTTTTTACGACCCAGAACCAAAATGAATCAATCAGCCTGTGATTTTTGACAAACTTCCTGGTTCATTTTTGGATTCGGGCTCATTTCTATTGTGATTCTCTTTTGCCTTTCCTCGAGTATTAGCTTGAGTGAAAAATACAATCTGTCGTCTACAATCTTAGTCAGCATTGTTCCCATAAAACCAGACAAAGCACGAGGCTTACGCTTCGGCATCTGGAAATTATGAGCCACTGTGAAACCTTCAATCTGTGCTGTTGTCTATAAGTGTCCCTTATGTGTTATTGTACATCCCCTTCTAACTCTTCCTGCAACTGTGGATTTGACTGACAGCAGCTAAAAACTCCAGACATGCACATTATCATTATAGGAAGCTTCTAGCAGCTTGAGGACCAAACAAGATTGATGTGCATTCTGGTTTCCTTGGAATTCTGGCTAGCAAATGGCAGCTTTGACAGACTAACGTAGGAGAAATTGTTGAGAGAGAGAGAGAGAGAGAGAGAGAGATGAAAAATACCCAGGAGGGAAACCGCGATATCAATTAGCCTGGCTAATTAAAGTTGCCAGCGGGACCATGGCCGAGTGGGCTTCGGTCATCGCCACCGCCTCCTTCAGCGAAGGGGTTTTTCCCTCTCGTCTGAAGGAGACGGTGGTAAAGCCCATTCTTAAAAAACCAGGCCTTTCTCCGGACGTTCTAGCAAATTATCGTCCTATTGCTAATGTCCCGTTTATGGGCAAGGTGATCGAGAGGGTGGCGGCAGTTCGGCTGCAGTCGTACCTGGAGGATCGGCAGTGCCTCGATCCTTGCCAGTCCGGGTTCAGGCCTCGTCGGGGACCAAAGACTGCAAGATGACCTAATCCGGGCGGCCGACAGGGGTTGCTCTACCCTGTTGGTTCTCCTGGATTTGTCAGTGGCCTTTGATACCGTCGACCACGGTATCCTGTTGGATCGGCTCTCTGAGGTTAGAATCGGAGGCACTGCTCGCAGTTGGCTCCGATCCTTCCTGGAGGGCCGCCCACAGTACGTTCTGCATGGGGGGGAGTTGTCGGCTCCTTGGATTCTCCCTTGTGGGGTTCCACAGGGGTCGTCGCTGTCCCCTATGCTGTTTAACATCTATGTAAGGCCGCTGGCTGGGGTCATTAGGAGATTTGGAGTCTGCTGTCATCAGTATGCTGATGACACGCAGCTCTATCTCTCCTTTTCCACCTCTGCAGTGGAAGCTGTGAGGATCCTTGATGAGTGCCTGGACGCCGTGCTGACTTGGACCGGGGCGAACAGGCTTAAGCTCAACCCCGAGAAGACGGAGGTCATGTTCTTTGGGAGCTCACCATCTGGGTACGGAGGCCCTCTTCCTCGTCTGGGGGGGGTTCCCTCCAGCCGGTGGAGAGGGTGCGGAATCTGGGCGTGGTCCTGGACCCGGCGCTGACCATGGAGGCTCAGGTGGCGTCGGTGACCAGGGCCTCCAATTACCATCTCCGTCAGATTGCCCAGATCCGCCCGTACCTGGATGTTGACTCTCTGAGAACAGTGGTCCAAGCACTGGTGATCTCGAGGCTGGACTACTGTAACGCCCTCTACATGGGGTTGCCCTTGACTCTTCTCCGGTGACTGCAGCGGGTACAGAATGCAGCGGCCAGGCTGGTGGCTGGTGTGCGTCGTTACGACCACATCACCCCAGTCCTGGTCCGCCTGCACTGGTTGCCCGTTGCAGCCCAGATTAGATTCAAGGTCTTGGTTTTAGTTTATAAAACCCTCCATGGCTTGGGACCGGACTACCTGACAGAGCGTATCGTCCAGCGATCCACCTCGGCCCGCCCTGTTCGGCAGGTGCGAGCGCACTCGCTGCGGGTTGCCATTCCACGAGAGGCCCGGAAGACGGTCACCCGGAACCGGGCCTTCTCAGTGGCAGCCCCTTCCTTATGGAATTCCATCCCCAGCGAAGTGCGCTCTGCAGAGTCCCTGCAGGCCTTTCGGAAAGCCTTAAAAACCTTCTTATTCCGAGAGGCCTTTGGCGAGTTTTAATTTACCTAATATTTTTTCTCTTCCGCCATCACTACTGATCTAGTCATTTATGATTGTTGACTATTGGTGCTTCCCAATTTTAATTGTTAGGATTTATGCCTTCCTGGGGTGCTGGGAGGCACTAGGATTTTATATATTTTATCTGTTTTATACTGTTTTATTGATATTGTTTCTTATTTGATTTCGTTGTGTTTTATTGTTGTTTATTTGGTGCTTGGTTCGCCCTCTGTTCGCCGCTTAAAGTTCTATTTTAGAAGATAAGCGGGATATAAATATAATAAATAAATAAATAAATAAATAAAATAAAAGTGACAAAGCAATCTTGCTGAGAACAGTTGGTTGCCACTGCATTTCACAAAGACTCTAAAGCATGGATCCTTTGGTAGTAGAATAAGGGCTTTGGGCTCCATTATGCTGATTGCCACAATACAGTCATCTTTAAGAAATACAATTTGATCTGGTGTATTGTGCCGCAATTTGCCCATTCTCAGCTTTAAAATATTTTAAAAATAATTAAAAATACAGTTCCAAAACTATTGCGGCACTCAGTTTGAATTGATTATGAATTTAAGACTTAAACTGAGGTGCTGCCTTGAAATGTTAAGGGATCACAAATGGAGGCTGAAAAAGTGAAGGGTTTGTTTGTTTTAAAAAGAGCTGGTGTTGTGTCATATTGGACTGCTGTGACTTGGGTGATTACGGGCTAGCCAGCATCTCTTAGCTAGACCGTGCCCTGCCTCACCGGGTTGTTGTGAATATTAAGTAAGGAGTATCTGGCACTTAAAAGCCATGTATACAGCAAATGTAAGATGTAAGTGGGACTAATGATAATAAACAATTTGTTGTATCCCAGCTTTCAGGCCTCAGAAGGATGGAGTCCCTAAGGCAGTTAGAACACCATACCATAAAGTTATGGAACAAAAAATATATATGAAAAAACTAAGTACAGCATAATCTTCTCTCCCCATCTTTTCCTTTTACCACTGTTACTGCCACAGACTCCATTTCTTACACAGGTTGTCACAATGGGGCTGTGCTTTCTTACAAGAAGAATGCAGCAACAGCAGTATCAAGGAATCTGGCCAAGCAGGAGTTTTGTGCTTTGTTATAATTTCATTTCATTGGGAATGATTACAATAATCATTATGTGCCATCAAGTCCATTCTAACTTACGGCAGCCCTTACCGGGGCTTCCTAGGTACAGAGTACTCAAGATCCATTCACTGTACATTCTGCCTGAGGATGATACAGTTGGCTGACTTAATTGCTCAGTGAGTTAAGCATCTGGCTTTGGAAAGATTGGGAGATCAGTTGCTCGGTGTGCACCCCAGAAGAACCAGCCTGTGTACCCTTGGGCAAACTTCACAGTTTCAAAGGATGTCAGAAGTAGGAAATGGTAAACCACTTCTGAATAATCTGTACCAGAAAGGATCATAAGTTAGAAATGCATTGGCAGCACGTGAGGATGGTGATGATGGTACTCCACAAATGACTGAAGCCAAGTGCATGCATGCTAAGGGATGAGGTGAATGGCCACTTTCTCTCCCGAGCTGGTCAGAGTTGCAAATATGGCAACACCAGAATGAAGTCTACATCTCCGCTGATTGAACCTCTGGAGGAAGAGCGTTCCTGCTTTTGCGTTCAGGATATAAATTTAACTTTCATTGGCTAGGATAAAAAAAAATGTACCCTGAATGAATTGTTAGGAATTTTGTGACCTTTGTGAGAATTCTGCTGTATTGAGGGGTTAGGGTGGTAGTTTAGGGCTTGGCATCAGTGTACTGTATTCTTCTTGTCTTTTGTGACCCCAGCGAAAGGTGCAGTGCCTCTTCCCGAGGAAGAAATGTCTGTTTCCACTCTGAAGGGATCCAACTTACTGAGATGACCAACATGGATTGCTAAAAAAAATGGCATGGGATTTTTAAAAAAAAAAAACTAAGGACATTTTTTGGGGTTGGAACAAAAATGCCGCTGTTAATGTTGATATGTACAGGCTAACGCGACTCCCTCTTTAAATGATTATTTGCGCAGTTGGATTTAAAATAATCTCTTCTAATGATAAGTAGGAAAGTTAATAACAATATCCCTTCTTTGTGTGTGTGTGTGTGTGTGTGTGTGTGCGTGCGCGTGTGCAAGTGGACAAAGCAAACCCAAAGATGTTCCAAAATAATGGTTTAAGTAGAATTAAATAGTCTTCTTTTGCTGTGTGATTAGTCCTTGCCTGCTAATGAGCAATTTGGGTCGTCATCTTCTCTGTAATCTTTTAAAATGTGGTTGTGAAGCCAGCCTGTAATGTGTAAGTGTTTCTAAGGATCTGAAGAGGAGGCAAGGAGGATTTTACAAGGGTAATTAAAAATGCTTTATCCCTCCTATGGCTTTTGTAATATCTTATTAGATTTAATTAGAAAACTGAACATGTTGTTTGTGAAATGTATGCATTTGCTGTCTTAACGATGCAGCCCTTTGAACTACAAAGGCCTGATTTAGCAAGACTCAGGGTACATTTGCAGTTTCTCAAATGAACTGAACCAACTAAGCTGTTTTGAATTATGGTTACCGTATATACTCGAGTATAAGCCGACCCGAGTATAAGGCGGGCCCCTAATTTAAACCCAAAAAACTGGGAAAATTTATTGACTCAAGTATAAGCCTAGGGTGGGAAATGCAGCAGGGCCTGGCAACTCCTCCTTTGTGAGCTGGGTATGTGTGTGTGATGTTTAAAATGACTTTTAGCCACCGAAGCAAGTGCTTGAGTTGGTGGGTAAAAGTCATTTTAAACATTGTTTTAAAATGACCTTTTAAAAAGTCATTTTAAACATGGGGGGGGTCAGGAGAAGTGGCGCACAATATTTAAAATGACTTTTAGCCACTGACCCAAACTTGCCTCAGTGGCTGAAAGTATTGACCCGCATATAAGCCGAGGACCCATTTTTTTCAGCCCAAAATTAGGGCTGAAAAACTAAGCTTATACTCGAGTATATACAGTAATAAGATTTATTGTCATGTAGGAAGATTGAGTGCCTCTTGAATCCTGTATCCCCCCACAGCCACGTCTGGAGCCCTTGCAGTTGTTCTGACTGTTGTGCTGCAAGTCTATCATCATTGTCTTCTAGGGCTGAGAGTTGTTGGCAGATGCAGGTCAACCACTTCTGGAACGGCCACAAGTTGTTCAGCCTTGATCTGAATTGACGGGCGGCAGCTCTCCAGGGTTACTGACTCCCCCAGTTGACTCTCCCATGGCACTGCTGTCTTTCAAAGGCAACTGTGCCCTTCCAACACTACTCAGTGTTGCCCAGGAAATCATTTCATCCCACAGGAATGCTCCTGGGCCAGGAATCATGATTTCTTGGCAAGCTGAGCAGAATTCAGCTGACCAGCTGTGCTACCCTTGTCAGCTCCACCATTGTTCAACTTGCTAATGCTTTGATCACCCATTGTACTTCTAGAGATGCTTTGCTTTTATTATTAGGGATGAATGCCTAAAGATTTTAATTACCTGTCTTGCCAAAGAAACAAAATCCCTCTCATTTCTAGCCCTTCATGTTCATATCCCCCAAGTTGGAGAAGTCACTGTTAAAATGGTGGTTGACTGTATGCTGACACTTGATAAATTCATCCTAGTGGTGACTAATAGTGAAGTCACGCTCTGAGTGCTAGGCCTTCATGTAGTCAATAGAGGACCATCTGGGATACAAGACAGTGTCATCAGTAGACACTGCTCTTGAACACGACCCCCATCATTTCATTTAAATTTAGAATCAAAATGAAATAGGCTGCAACCTCTAATCTGCCAACTAAGACTGAAGAAGATCTGTGGCCACTGAATGTCGGGTATATATTCCGGGGGGCTGCCTTTACATCCTTGAATTTTTAAGCAGTACAGTAGGACCCCCATATCCACTGATTCATTATCCACGGATTCAGTTATCCATGGTTTTCAGAAAAAAATTAAATAAACCAGCTGCCACAAAGCAAGCTACTGTTACAGACAGCAGCTGTAAAGAAAACTGCTATCATAAAACAGCAGTGTAAAGCAAGCTACTGTCACAAACAGCAGCCGGAAAGCAAGCCACTGTCTCAAAAGTTGCAGCCAGAAAGCAAGCTACTGTCATGAAACAGCAGCTTGGGGAGGAGTTTGACATTCTCTCTTATCTACGGATTTCATTACCCACGGGTAGGCCTAGAACCAATCCTCAGCGGATACTGGGGTACTACTGTAATTTAATTTTAGTGGCAAAACTGCCACTTGTTTTCTTTATTCTGATTTGCTGCTTATAATGTGAAATTTTGGCATGGAAGTGTTGGCTTCGAGTCATATGTTTAGTGCAATAGGTTAGAATTACAACAGTTTGTAAGTAATGTATTCTCGAAGGCTTTCACCGCTGGGATCTGATTTCTAGTTGAGCAATGGGACTTTCCTGTTAGAAAATTACCTCCTTCCCCATTATGCTGGTAGAGGGTGTTGCATTAGTGGTTGGGGATGATTAGGTGCCACTTTGGGTAATACCTAGGTCACTAACTCTTCCATTTCCACAGAAATGAGTCTTGAATTGGTTGCAATTCAAGGTTGCACTTGGAGGCAATTGAACCATTAGTTAATGTTTTGGTAATGGACATTTGTCCATGTAGCATGCATGCTTTGTACTGAGGTCCCCATGCTCTATTCATCAGCATTCCCACCATCAATTCAGTCTTACTACCCCAGCCATAAATCTATCACAGGACCAAATGCAAAATAAAACTGAATGTGAAACACATTTATAAGGGGCCAACCTGACAGGAGAAGAAAAATATATGGAGTTACATCTCACTGAAAACCTTTATGTCATCCAACATGAAAGACAGAAAATTAGAGAATGAGTGATTTGCACAAATTTTAAAGGGACACTGAAGAGATTGAAAACTGAAGCTGCTGAATAAGAAGAGATTTGATTTTTGAAGATGCAGCCTGATCCACTGTTTGGTACAGAAATGCACTAAGAACTCAACTATGGCTCATGTTGCCCTTTTAAAGAAGTTCAAGATAAGCTGATATTGCTTTTGTTGTTGTTTTAAAGCCAAAAGGATGATGGGTGACTCTCAATGATGTCAAAAGATCATCCACTGAATCCTTCCTCATGATCTTGCATCATACTATAGAGCCCTAATCAAATGTGCATAATACAGTAAGACCTTGCTTTTAAAAGTCCCATTTTACGTAATTTCTGCGGGATGTAAGGAAATCCTTCGGAAATAATTTGCTCCTTTACGCAATTTTTAACGTAAAAACTCACTTTACACATTTTTCCGAAGGACTTCGTTTCTAAGGATGCATTGTGCTGCATTGCGCCCCATCCGGATCTGCTTTACATAATTTTCACGTGGAGAATGGATTATTTCCATAAAGCGAGGTCTTACTGTATGTTTTAACTGAGTATTGGGGGAGGGGGGGAGAAAGGGAATAAGAGCCCCGTGGCGCAGTGTTTAAATGTCTGTACTGCAGATAAAACTGTGCTCACGACCTGGGGTTCAATCCCAGGTAGCATGCTCATGGTTGACTCAGTCTTCCATCCTTCCGAGGTCGGTAAAATGAGTACCCACCTTGCTGGGGTGTGGGGGCAATGTGTAGCCTGCATACAGTAATTAAAAACTTTAAACCGCCCAGAAACTACTTGAAGTGGTATGGGGCGGTATATAAGCAGAACACTTTGCTTCTCTTGCTATTCTTCATTCATCATAGGCTTTTCTGTCTTTCTACATATGGAAATAAAAGTGTTGGTTTCAAGCTGTAGATCTTCACACATGGAGATTGACGATGGAAGATCTAACATATCCCCATACATATATTTGCTTTAAGTGGTGTTTACAAAGTGACAAGGGATTATGATATGCTGATACTGAGGATACTGAGGATTTGGGAATAAAACACACATCTCATTCTTATTGCTGTCAAAGACAACAACTTTCATTCTCCTTATGAACTGAAATGTTAAGGTTGTAACTTACAACTCTTGAAATCCAACATAAGCAACAAATGGAATTTATTGGAGGAAAAGTGGAATGAAAATGTAACTAATTCGTATGCATTTGATATTATAATTAATAGATTAAGTTACAAAATAGATTTTGTCATAATGCCTGTCGCATAATATTGGACATGATGGGGTATAGTGTAGTGTATTGAAAGAATTGAAATAACATATAGTTAAATCAGGCAAAAACAAAAGAAAAGTGAAAAAATAAAGACAAAAATGTTGTGGCGTCTCAAAAACTAACAGGTATTTTTAATGTGAGCTTTCGTGGACAAGTCCACTTCTTCAGTGAACCTTCCTTCCTTCCTTCCTTCCTTCCTTCCTTCCTTCCTTCCTTCCTTCCTTCCTTCCTTCCTTCCTTCCTTCCTTATTTTTGCCTGACATGCTAGCACACACTGACACAGATACTTCTTCTAAAACTTCAAATATTATTAAGCTTAATTGATCATAAAGAAAGTACTGTATAGATTAGATATTAATAAGACTATACAACAGGAATGGTAAATATTTTCTAGGCTAAGTTTTTGCTAATGTAATCGAAGATACATATTCTGAACAGAATCCTGTTCAATAATTATGCCATTGTAAAACCAGTGGCATAACCTTGTACCAATGGACTAATGATTGTTACCAAAATGCTGCTTGTATCCCTCATCCCTCATAGCCGTGCCTTCTCTGTTGTTGACCCTTTATTATGGAACCATCTACCCAGTGATTTGCACCTTGCACAGTCCCTGCCCGCCTTCAAAAAGGCTTTAAAAACTATGCTTTTTAAGGAGGCAAATGGTGACCTTATTTCTACTTAATTTTTTTTTTTCTTGGTGTCCGCCGCATCTTGCTGAGGGTTTTCCCTCTTTTGCTCTTATTTGTTGTTCTTCTACTGACATTTCTCCTTATTGCTGTTTTATCTGATCTTTTTTAAATTTGTAAACCGCCCAGAGTTCCTTATGGAAGATGGTGCGGTATAAAAGTGTAACAAATAAATAATAAATAAATTCTGTGCTATTTGTTATATGATGATGGATACAAGTGGCACTTAATAAACCAGAGGTAGTTCATCATTGAAATGTACACAATTGCACTTACAGCAGTGTAGCCAATAGGATCCTGGCCAATGAATATTTCTGATTGGACCCAAGGCTCTCTCCCCCCCCCCCCCGCATTAGACTGAAAGGATGTGAGATTATTCTGGATACATAAATAGCATCCAAGATTTCAAACAAATTTGAGAGTCTATATAAAGGCACGCTCACCTTGTGCATTTTGTTTCCATCTTTTGTTTTGATTCTAATTGCACATCACACTGTTTCCTCCAAGGATCAGTGTGTCAGGGAAAACAAAATTATCATGCACCTCAACACTAAAAACTTGATCTGTGGTCAAACCCTTGAGGCATCTGGATTTTTTTATTGCTTATATAACTGGACTTATTTTTGTAGCATTTTACTGCAGCAATCATTTCTGTTGTCACCATCATAGTTCTCACGAACTGGGAATTAAGCAGCAGAGCGACTCAGAAACCTCATGAAAAAGCTAAAAGGTTGTGTTTTTGCAATGTTTGGGAAAATGTGCTTCCAAAACCATAAAGTTAATGAAAATGGTTTTTACTAAAAAAAACTGCCCTCATCCACCAATGGGGTTACATTTCAATGTTCATTATATTATATCATTGTTGGCGAACTTATGGCATGGGCGCCAAAGGTGGCACTCGGAGCCCTTTCTGTGGGCATCCGACATCACCCCTTCACAAGTTACAAACCATGATGGAGATGTCATCTCCAGGTTTAAAACCGGGGTGCTTCAAGGGCCAGATGCAGGGGAGTGGTATCAGGAGACAGATATCTAGTCTCATGCACTCCCAAACACATCTGGTGGGGCCACTGTGAGATACAGGAAACTGGATCAGATGGGCCTTTGGCCTGATCCAGCATGGCTCTTCTTATGTTCTTATGTTTTTATGCACAGACACCTGTATTCAGGTTAAATTGCTGTATTGGCACTTTGCAAAAAATGAGTGGGTCATGAATCACAGTTTGGGCACTCGGTCTCTAAAAGGTTCGCCATCACTGTATTAGGTGTTCTTAATTTGCCATGATGGGAGGCAAGAGTTTGCTGCATTTTCACACTCTACTCTCATCAGAGCTTCGCAGGCAAACTAGGACTGGTGGCAGAATTTTTGCCAACTGAACAGTGGGGTTTGACAGGGATGGTGTTGCCTTCAGCTTATGGTGGTGACACCATGAATAAGGAAATCTCCAAAAGGTCCTGTTTTCAACTGCCCTACTCAGCAATTACAAACTGAGGCCTATGCCTTTCTTTAGGGAATCGATCCATCTGACCATATCCTCCTGCGTTCATAGGCTTTCCACACTGGTTGTGGACTGAGAGGTCTGCGAAATCCTGTGTTCTTTGAGGTCTTCTATTGGGAATTGGTGGATTGCTCTCAAAATGCTATACATTAGAGAAGGCCATAGTAGACTAAGAGTAGAAAGCAAGTAGCAGTCTCCTCCTGGGACTGCACCGCTCTGTGTGTGTGTGTGTGTGTGTGTGTGTGTGTGTGTGTGTGTGTGTGTGTGTGTCTGTCTGTCTGTCTGTCTGTCTGTCTGTCTGTCAATTTTGTGTGTGTCTAGAACAGTGGTTCTCAACCTGTGGGTCCCCAGATGTTCCTGGACTGCAACTCCCAGAAGTCTTCATCACTAGCTGAGCTGGCCAGGATGTCTGGGAGTTGCAGTCCAGGAACATCTGGGGACCCACAGGTTGAGAACCACTGGTCTAGAGTGTCATCTGGATGCTTCTGAGTTTAACCCTACCCCCAGGTCTAAGACTAGCCAGAGGGATTCATCATGGTGGCCAGTCATGATTCTAGAATGACCACTAGTACCCCCTTTTGATTACCATTTCCTCCAGGGTGGTTTGGGACCATCCTGGGGGGCTGAAATCAGTGTGTGGCCCTTATCACACCTTTTGCCCACTCCTGCCAATAGCAAACAATAGCATAGACAAACCCACACCAATTACATGGAAAGGGGGCAAACCCACACTGATACTTTTACAAATATTAATTTGTAAATGACCTTGCAAACATAATGATAATTTACTTGGGGCAGGTACAGAAAATTACAATTATACCTGCTAAATACTGAGAGGCATAGCAAATGCAATGATGGTATTACAAGCCACATGAGAAGAGGAAAATGAAAGACAGTTGATATTAGCCATACACTCTAATGAGAGTTTATGAAACAGTGATATCTTTTTAAAAATTCTGTCCATTATGTTTTTGTCATCTTTTCCAAAGAATCAGCCTTCATAAAAATGATCGTTTGCAGGGCCAGCGGTATGGCGTGGTTTGCAAAAGCAAATATATATTTTGTGGGATGAGAACACAGAGCAGATGTCATGTGCAAGTGTTCTCTTTGCATCCTGAAGTGGGGATGATAAGGAGGATCACATCTCTTGATATTGTTTGCTGGAAACATTTCTGATGTCTTAGTAGTATGTAATGCATGTGGTTTGAAATATGTGCTTCAGTAATCTATGTTTGTCCCCTTCCTTCCTTTCCCAGTGAAAGGGATTTACTGTTACATGGATGCAGATATTGTGTTAGATGGATCTGCAGTAAAAGACCTTAGAATAAATATTATATCCTTATCACAATCTTACTTTGTTGGTCTCTCCTCCAAGCTAGCATTACATATTAGCAGAAAGCAGGATGGTCTTCAGCAACACAACAGTACCAGATCTTCCCAAACAACCCACACAGAAGTGGTATTTTAATCAGATTCTGATGAAGGTTTGGAAACTTGGGTTATTTTTAAAGCAGGTTACTTTTCTTGCAGATTTAATATTAAACCATGGTTAAGATGCACAAGTGAAAGGTGAGCTGAGTTTGTGTTGGAAGAAGGGACAAGAGAAAGGACATCCCTAAGGCATAATCCCAATTTGCGAGTTATGGTGTTAAGGATTGAATTCCAGATAGATTTGGAGAGACAGTGAGATAGTTGATGTGTTTTCCTGTCTGCTATTTGTCTGCTGACCAACTGGAGCAAGTTCAGTGGAGGGCGACAAGGATGATCAGGGTGCTGGAAATGAAGTCCTATGAGGAAAGGCTGAAAGAATTGGGCATGTTTAGCCTATAGAGAAGGGGGTGATATAATAGAACTTTTCAAATGATGCCATATAGAAGAGGGAACAGGTTTGTTTTCAGTGGCTTCAGAGACTAGGACTCAGCACCTTAGGCCATTGTTCACCTTAAGGCTATATATATATATTTATGTTATTATATTTCACATTTATATACCGCTCCTACTTCTCGAGCGAGAACTCAGGGCGGTTCACATAAAAACAGAAGCTAAAAAACAAAGATAAAAAACAAAGATGGTGGCAGGAACAAACTTCCAAGATATACACGTGTAAGTGTGAGAAGCCGAACAAGGGGGAGGGAAAAAAAAACTCTCTAGTCATTATCGAAGGCATCCCTAAAAAGTAGGGTCTTCAGGCCTTTCTTAAAAGACGCCAACGACGGAGCCTGCCGCAGTTCTCTAGGTAGATTGTTCCAAATGGGCGGCACCACCACCGAGAAGGCCCGCCCACGGGTACTCGTTTTGCGGGCCTCCCTCGGGGGTACCGTATGGATACTATTGTCTCCCTAACGAGCCTATTGGGCCATTGTTCATCTTATGATCCTAATTCAGATCAGAGTGACAAGAGGTCAAAGCTGACTATAAGATGGAGGACTTGCACTAGCTGCATTCAGACAGATGAAGCTGTTTGGATGAGCAGCGAAACGTTTCTATCTCTCAAAAAAGAAGTCCAGTAGCCATGACTCAACTTCCAGATAAACTCACCTGGATGACTGAGAATCTTCATAGACATACAGGAAAAGAGATTCCATTTGAATGTTAGGAAGAACTTCATGATGGTTAGAGTTGTTCAGCACTGGAATATGCTGCCATGGAGGGTGGTGGAGTCTTCTTCTTTGGAGGTTTTTAAGCAGAGGCTGGATGGACATCTTTTGGCAGTACTTTGATGGGGGTTCCTGCATGGCAGGGGGTTGGACTGGATGGCCCTTGAGGTCTCTTCCAACTCTAGGATTCTAAATATTTGAAGGGGTCTTATCCAGAGAAGGGGAATTATCTTTTCTCAATCATCCCAGAGTGCAGGATATGGAACAGTAGACTGGTTCTCAACCTGTGGGTCCCCATATGTTCCTGAACTGTAACTCCCAGAAACCCCTTCCAGCACAGCAAGTGGTGGAGGCTTCTGGGAGTTGCAGTCCAGGAATATTTGGGGACCCACAGGTTGAGAACCACTGAGCTGAGAGAACCCGGCTTCCTGGGGTATATCAGGAAAAATTATTGTTAGAGCAGTATAGCAGTGGAACCAATTACCTCAAGAGGTGGTGAGTGCTCCAACACTGGAGGCATTCAAGAGAAATTTGGACAACCACCTGGCAGATATCCTTTGATTTGTACTCCTGCATGGAGCAGGGGGTTGGAATTGATGGCCTTAGGACCCTTCCAACTTCACTATTCTATGATTCTATAATTTTCTTAACCAAAAACATGTCCTACTTACTACTATATTTGCATGAGATTCATTTTAATAAGTCAATACTGTATTTTAAAAGCTTCTAACATTTACTGAATATTGATAACAGACAAGGAAAGGCTTTAAAAACATGACCCTTCCAGCTGAATTTGTCACCAGTTTTAACATTTTAAATTGTTAAATAAATTAAGAGGAATTACTTGGTATGTGCACACCTCTACATATTTTCCATTGTTTTAAAATCATAACATAAGAGCCCAGCCTTAATCAAACACAGCTTACAGGCAAAAATATTCAATTTGTATTTAATTATTCTGTAAAACCTGCAGAGTAGGAAAGATTCCAAGTAAAATTAAAAGGGTGAACATCTTCCTATTGTTTCATGGAAAGGCACACGTGTTGATTTTAATTAGTTGAACCTCTTTTCCTTTATTTGAACCTTACGATCCATTTAAAAAATATATTCAATTTTGTGGTCAATCCAATTTTGTGATATGAGGGAATCTGACAGATTGATTCTGTTGACGTAGATGGAACAATGTGAACCACTGGAGAGCTCACAGGCTTAGGTCTCTGGCTGTGGAATCAAAGGTTGAGACTTCAGTTCCCCACTGTGCCTCTTGAAGAAGGGCTAGACATGATGATCCATAAGGTCTCTTCCTGCTATGCAATTCAAAGACTGTCTGTGAAAATTCTCAGTCATCCAGATGAGCTAATCTGGAAGTTGAGTCATGGCAACTGGACTTCTTTTCTTGAGAGATTGAAACATTCCGCTGCTCATCCAATGAGCTTCATCAGTCTGCTTGGATGAGCGGGGAAATGTTTCAGTCTCTGAAGAAAAAGAAATCCAGTTGCCATGACTCAACTTCCAGTTCAAAGTCTGTTGTGGTAGTAATTATTATAGTTGTTATTAGTAAATTCCAAGGTGTTCCCCCTCCCCTCCCCTGTGGTCTCCCTCCCTCCTCTAGATCAGTTCCAGAGGGACCTTCAGTCTTGCAAAAGAGCTACAGGATTGGGGGAGGGTTTTTTTAAAAATTAGATTTCCTCTTTCTCCCTATGCCCTTGAATGCCTTTCATCAATGGAGTGATCACCACTGAATGCAGCCCAAAGTCATGTGGCTCATAATACTGAGAAAGAGGGATTGGGAGGGGAGGGGAAATACGTAAAGAACCGAAATTAGAATAAAGTTCATTTTATTTACAGTGGGCTAACAGATGTCCTGTATCTCTCTTTCTCTTCTTGGCAGCAATCAAGCTCTGGTGATTTGAGGACTCTGCGGAAAGGTTTGTCCCCGTACCACTCTGAGTCCCAGCTGTCATCGCTCCCACAGTATCAAGATGCTATGCAAAATGTAAGATGCACACAGCTATCTATCCGGTTTAATTATCCTGGTTGGAATCTTAGAGGTGTGGAGTGAGGGTACCAGAGCCAACAAAACCAAACCAAGAAACCTTATTTCTGGAAGACTGGCTTTAATTCCAGGGTTCTGCAAGCACAGAAAACAGTATGTCATCTGCTTTTGGCAAATGTGAAAAATCAATGCTGGTTATGAACAGATGCCATATAGCCCATGAGAATCAGGTGGTTTGGATCATAGCACACAGCAATTGTTCAGAATTCCCTGTTCTTTAAGCTAAGATGATAACCATTGAAGCTCTTAGAGGGCTTGTGCTTTTCTTGAACTCTTTTGCACACATGATCTTCGGAGGGGGGAATCAATACAGTAGAAATAGAAATTGCCTTTTGCCATAGTTGAAGTGCCTTCTGCTTGCACCCTGCTGCTTTCTATTTCAATACATTTCTGTCATTTGGTCAATGTAATTCAAGAATTACATTGCTCTCCTTCAGAAAGCTGTAATTGCAATGTAATAAATTATTGTTATACTTTAGCTACTTTTCTTTTATTCCTGGGACGGACAGGACTTAATAGACACAGTGCTATTGCTGATGATCTAAAACAGTGTTTTTCAACCTTTTTTGGGCAAAGGCACACTTGTTTCATGAAAAAAAGAGTTGAGGCAAACCACCATTAGCAAAAATGTTAAAAAAATAACTCTGTGCCTATATTGACTATATATAAAGTAATTCTCTTGAATCTGAATCAAATAAACAAAAAGAAAACATTTTATAAAACTTTATTATGAAATAAGTAAAAAGAAATATGGATGTTTATAAAATACTTTATTTTTCCCCAACCTGGGCTTGTTTTGGGGAACACAAAGCTGAATTATTCAGAAAATACACTGTAAGAAGTTCATCAGCTGAAAATGCTGTCTGCGTCTGAGGTGGACTTGTTGAAAAACACTTCTCTAAAAAAAGCCAGAATGTTTCTTTTTCTAAATGCTTGCCTAGAACTTTTGGCATGTTATCGTGCTGAAGAGTTGCTGGTAAATGATTACTTAGCAAATACTAATTCTAGAATTTCCCAAGGGTTCAGTAAATGACACATTGATATATATTGCTCCTCAGTCTGTGTCAGAATATTCCAAAACATTAAACATTTGGAAGTTAAAATGTTAGCAATTCTAAGAAAAGAATAGTGGATGTTCTCCTACTGCTCATATTTTTTCCCATAATGGCTCTTCTTTGATTGGGGAGGGCAATGGAAGAAACCATAGGAAAATAGACTGTAAGAAGTTCATCAGCTGAAAATGCTGTCTGCGTCTGAGGTGGACTTGTTCATAACCCCCCTTTCTGTACAAAAAGCCAAAGGTTTGCTTTATTTATGATATCACCTGCTTAGGTATAATTACTGTTTGCCAGTATTCTATATGAAAGTTGGATTACTGTCTGCCTAGTCGAGTTATAATTTGCTACATTAATTTTTAGCATATTGCAATTTTCATGACTCTGGTTTCTAACAATTCCCAGAATGTCTTCAGTTTAGCACATGCCTGTAGGTAATTTATCTTCTTAGGAACAGAATAGCAGGAAAACAATAGTGATGGATCAGACTAATATTCTTCCTGGTTCCAGCATTCTGTGTACATAGAGAACCCGATGCTCAAGAGAAACCCATAAGTCAGATATAAGTGATACAGCACCCTTCCCTTTCCTGGTCCACACAGCTGATATACTAACATAGCTTGGTTCCTAACCCACACACACCACTGGATATTAAGGTTAAATACTATAAAGTTAATATTTGGGAGCAAAACCCTTTATGATAAATAGCACAAGATGGCAGGATATATGACACCAGTGGTTCTCAACCTGTGGGTTCCCAGATGTTCCTGGACTGCAACTCCCAGAAGCCTTCATCACTAGCTGAGCTGGCCAGGATTTCTGGGAGTTGCAGTCCAGGAACATCTGGGGACCCACAGGTTGAGAACCACTGTACTACACGATCTTCTGATCTTTTCCACCTTTCATTCCAAACAGCATCCTCCCTCCCCCGACTGGATCAGAAATTCTGTTGGTTCATTTATAAGTGCAAAGACATCAGTTGCAGAGGAGAATTGTCATTTGTGTCTTTTGTCTTGTGCTAGTCATGTGAGTTGACTCACAACTTCGTAATTAGTCACAATTCATGACTGCATCACTGAACTTACACCCCTGTACCTGACCAATAGGACCCTTCTATTTTCTGGAGTAATATCAGAGAGGGTTGTGTGACGTGGATGGTGAGAAATTTGGAGAATGGAAATCAAATCCAGTGAGAAACAGTTGGTTGAAACAGGCGGCTATGCTTAGCCTGGAAAGCAGAAGATTAAGGGCAGACAGATGTCTTGGTTGCTTCAGCATTGTTGCTTTCATTCCGAGGAAATTGGTGCAGCAGACTAAATTTGACTGAGCATTAGAAGAAATGTTCTAATGCTTAGATGTGTCTGATAGCGGATCAGTCTGTTTGGATATGTGCATTTGCAGTTGCATCCTGTATTGCAGTTCTCGTATTGAGCAGGTGAGTTGGCTGAGATGATCTCTGAAGTACTCTCCAACTTGGAGATATCTCTGAAACAAGCACTCTAGTCCAGGGGTGGGGAGAAGGTGGATGAGGTTTATGAGAGTTATGCAACAAATTCCTGGGCTCAGAGCTCTTGCATTCTGAGTATGGACTTTCACATGTCAGTGAAAACCTGTGGAGAGCTTGCCAGCCAAGCAGTAATCTACTCCTGTTCTAATCATTGAGTTTGTTGGAAGAATCATTCAAAGGTGTTAGCCTAGTAATTTGTATCTGCAATAAACCATGGTTTTTCATGATGCCTTGTGGTTATGTGGTTAGAGACATCTTTGGTGGGGATTGCTGTGGTCTCTCCAGCAATAGTGAAGAATTATTGTGGTGATTTACAAAACATTTCTACCCCCTTCTCCCCAAGGTAAAGATTGCTTGGGAGTGGGGGAGATTTTCCAAGAGACTGAGTTCAACCAAGCTATTTGTGAAGTTTCTGAAGAAATATTTTTATGCCACACATCCACTGTTTTTGAGTGTAGTGGCAATAACCAGGGGTTGGTTGAAAGCCACATGTCTCCTTGCTTTGCAGTCCATACAATATTTTCTGTAGAATGAGGGGAGGCCAGTTGCAATTCTTAGATTTCTTATCTCCAGCATGTTGTATGTTTGATGATAAAGATGGTGTTTTTGCAATTCAGTGTCTAATGTAAAGGAAGTCTTTTTGCATATGCCTCTGGGCAACTGCTTGTGCCAATGCAAAGGATAAGCAGTAGAGAACTTTTGAGCTACCGGTTCATTGTAGACGTTAATGCACAAATAAGAGACAGTAGGATAGTTGTTGCTCAGGTGAGCAGAAAAGTATTATAGAACAGTAATATAAACATATTGAAAAGTTTTGGTACTCATCCAAGCAGCTTTGTCAGTTTGAGGAAAGTTAGAGGCGAGTCCTCCATTTTATAGTTCACCTTGATTTCACACACACCCTGGTATGAATAGGGTCATAAATTGGAGGAAGGCCTGAATAGGCTTATTAAGTAGACAATAGCCTGAATAGGTTCATAGGTGGACCATGTTCTGAACAAGCCTTCTGAGTAGGCTCGTTAGGTGGACAAAGGCCTGCCCTAGCGTGTGTGAAAGTCCCATCTATGCAACCTTTCCCAACTCCCACGAAGTATAGGTTGTTAGCTATGGCATTGCTGGTGGAGGTGTAATTTCATCAATCCCAAACAAATCAGAAACATTTTACACCTCCACCAGCAATGCCATAGCTAATGACCCATATGCAGTTGCCATGACAACTTCCAGAGGAAAGTGGAGGGGGAAGAAAGGGAGGAGAAAGGTTTGGCTAAGAAAAGTGTGGTCAACACAAGAGAAAGGGACTCCTCTGGAAAATTAAATTCTAACAAACTTTATTTGGCATGTGATTTAATAATGTCTTCAGGAGCACCTGGAGGTGGCCTATAATCCAGGAATATTTACACTGGATAAAAAGCATTAAAGTGCCATAACAGTTCTTGACATTTTTGTCGTAATGAACAACAGGAGATGTGTGGTGGAACTGCAACCTTAACTGTTGTCCTGCAAGAACTGAAGGCCGAACATGGGAAATTTAGGGTTTTTTGAGGATATGCTGTCTAGAAGGTTTTGGGGGTTGTGGTCCAAAATGTAACATTTCCAATCACTGGTCTATTCTAGCTGCTGTGTTCTATCTAGACCCTAGGATAGTCGTTTTCAGCCTTTGATATCATGCATTTCACTAGTCACCCTCTCAAAGAAGCAGGATCCTATCATGAAAGGAATAAAAAACCCATTTTTTATACATTTTAAGAGCTCTCAATTTTTATAAAATCATAGAATCATAGAGTTGGAAGAGACCTCAAGAGCCATCTAGTCCAACCCCCTGCCATGCTGGAACCTCCATCACAGGACTTCCGGCATATGGCCATCCAGCCTTTGCTTAAAAACCTACCACCCTCTGTGGCAGCATATTCCATTGCTGAACAGCTCTAACTGTCATGAAATTCTTCCTAAAGTTTAATTTGAATCTCTTTTCCTTTAGTTTAGGACCATTGCCCCGTGTCCTAGTCTCTCAAGCCATGGAAAATAAACCAGTCCCTTCTTCAATGTGACATCCTTTCAAATAAACATAGTTACCATATCCCTTCTCAGTCTTCTTTTTGTAAGGCTAAACATTCCCAGCTCCCTAAGCTGCTCCTCGTAAGACATTTCTTCCAGACCCTCAAACATCTTGGTCGCTAAGTGTTAAAAGAAAGAAGGCTTTCAGTAGTACTGTTAAGAATAAACACAAACAAAAAATTGCAATTTCTCTAATACTAGAAAATCACAATGATAACAATAAGTATAATTGTTACGTATAATTTCCATACGTATTTTAAAACACAAAGGTAACTGATGAAAATGCTTCAGCTGTATTATCAGCCTATAATTAAAGCAAACAAAGCAAAAGTCATAAGTCTATAATTTTTACTTGTTATTAAATTATGTTTCTCACTGGTGGTACTTAAGCACTAGATGAGAACTACTGCTCTACAGCATGCCATAGAATCCTCTGTGTCATTCCATAGCAACCAGAATATGTACGCACTTTATAGCAGTTTGATACTAGCTCAGTTGCTATGACTCAATCTTTTGGAATTCTGAAATCTGCAGTTCAGTGAGATATTTGGAGTTTACTGCCAGAGAACTGTACTGAAAAGAGATGTCTAATGACTTCGGCAAATGACACATCCTAGTATGACATAGAATGGAGCCATGGCAGCTAAGGTGGCATGAAGCGGCTACCACAGTATAGTGTCGATAATGTCAATATGGAATTTTTTTTTTCATTTTAGTTTTACAGTTGGAACAATCGCTTGAGGCATTTGCTCTTGAAGTGACCGTACAGGAAGCAGATCAATTTTATTGTTTTAGGGGGCGCTATTCTATGGTATCAACATAGTTATTTAATTAATAATTTTGCTCTCACTGACAAAACAGAACAAAAAAAGGTGGTCACACAGTTGATTTTCTGCCTCAGGCTCTGAAATGTCTTGAGCTGACCGCACAAAATGGAAATTACTTTGCTGCTGTTTGTTTACACAGCAAGGTGGAACAGGTTGTAATTTTGGAAACCAGTATTCGGTCCTTGACGGCTTTGAGAGGCACTTTGGATTTTGGGGGTTTAGCTTTAGCTTGCTTGCTGCAAAGATCAACAGGAGGTCCCAGTGGCAGAAGGCTACTTGGGTGGAAGCAGGGGAGAAAAAACATAACAGAAAAGGGTTTAATACCACTGAGACACACAGATCAGACCGTGAGGCTGCTGAGCAAAGTATAAAATCGGAAGCAGCTCTTTGAACGCAGCAACCAGAACACATGAGGAGGAAAATGGGAAATGCTACTTTTAGACTTCTGGTTGTTTTAAAAACTGAGTGAACATAAGTGATGTGGGTTCCTGAGGAGAATTATATTTTATCCTTCAATTTCTGTAGTCCTCAAATACAGTGGTAAATGGACTGAGGTTTTCAAGTCAATATTAAGCCTTGAGTCTCTCAGGTAGAGAGTAAACGGCCTATTTGAATGCAACAGAGCTTACTTTTTGTTAAAGATGTGTACGGTTTTATTGCATGATCTCTCATTCTGGCCCCGATCCTCTGGTCTAGTTATGATGGCATAATTCAAAAGGTATGCTAATCCCAGCTTGTGCCAACCTAGCAATTCGAAAGCATGTAAATGCAAGTAGATAAATAGGTACCGCTGTAAAAAGTGGGAAGGTAAACAGTGTTCTGTGCACAGAAATGCATTCAGCCATGCCGGCCACATAGCCATGGAATTTGCACAACACTGGCTCTTTGGCTTGGAAACGAAAATGAGCACCCCCCTAGAGTTGGACAAGACTAGCACACAGGTGCGGGAGGAACCTTTACCTTTTACCGATGCTATTTGGAGGCAAAATATCTTAAGCAATGATCAAAAAAATTGATTCAGATAGGATCCCTATTAATTCTCCCCTGACCTTCCCTCTCCAGTCTGTAAGAATTTGTGTCCTCCAGCTTGTGCCTGGTGGCTGGGTATTCTGCTTTTTACATGTGTAAATTTATCCCAGCAGTGATCTAGGACAGCACAGCTATTTAAATATGAAAGAGAAAGGCTGGGGTTGTGGGATTTGTTTTGTTTTAAATTGGATGCCTGCAGTCCATCTGAATGGTGGGTGCCCAATAATGAAATGTCACAATTACTTTGGATCAACAGCTTGGCTAGATAATGGGCAAGCAGGCTGGGAGGGCACAATGCAGACAAACAGATAATTTGGCACATTCCTGGATACCGTGGGATTATAAACTGGATTTAAAAGCTGGCCTGGTTAGTAAATTCTAAAGAATGTGGTTTGTTATAATGACAGTCATGATGTCTTTAGTTTAAAATGGGGAAATAATGTGGTAGGATTAGGGCCCTATCATTCTTTTAGTTTAAAATGGAGAAATAATGTGGGTAGGATTAGTGTCACATCATTCTTTGCCAAGGAATGAAATCTGTACTCTGACTGTATGTGAGTGCATGCATTTGTAACCCTGTGTGTGTTTCTCTCCTTCTGTCCCCCCTCTTCCCCCTCCACTGCCTGTCTCTGAATACATGTCTGATATGCCCACTGAACAAGATCGAATCTGCATGCAGGCAAGAAATATGCCCATCATACTCCCCCAGCCCACCATCAAGTGTCTTTGTTTAATTATCTGAAGGAAAGGCTTGAAAACAAGATGAAACCTTGTGGTCACTTAAATTGGGCCTGGATAAGTGAAAGGGCAAGATTTGAAGTGCAAAACCTCTGGAGAGACAGTTTCCTCCCACTGTGCTACAGGCAGCAGAGTGTCTGTAAGGTTTCTGGGCATGTGGAAATATGTAGAATAGAATAGAATAGAATAGAATAGAATAGAATAGAATAGAATAGAATAGTTGTATTGTCATTATGCATATGCAAGATATGCACAATGAAATTAGAGTGCTGTTCCACTACACACTCAAAACAACAAAAACACATAAAACACCATACAAGATATTAAAAACTCTTAAAACCACTTACAAAATTTAAAACACTACTTGAAAACTGCTTAGGATGATGCTAAAACCGTTGCATTTAACTTAGATACCGCTCTGGGATAAAAACTGTTCTGTAGTCTATTTGTCCTTGACCTAAGAGTCTTATATTTCCTGCCAGACGGCAACAGTTCAAAAAATTGGTGGCCAGGATGCAAAGGGTCTCTCAGAATTCTAGATGTCTTCCTCAAGCATCTGGGGTTGTATAATTCTTCCAAAGGAGGAAGAGAACAGTCCACTAGCCTCTGGCCAGTGTTTTTAACCCTCTGGAGCGCCCTTCTCTCTGCCACTGTGCAACTGGCAAACCAGACACAGAGGCAGTAAGTGATAGTGCTTTCTATAAAGCCGCGATAGAAGGTTACCAACAGTTTCTCAGACAGTTGTTCCCTCCTGAGAATTCTGAGAAAATAAAATCTCTGTTGGGCCTTCTTAACCAGTGCTTCAGTGTTAACGCTCCAGGTCAAATCCTCCTGCAGAGTCACTCCCAAAAACCTACAGTCCATCACCCGCTCTATCCAAGCTCCATCAATAACCAAGGGTTAATTATGTGCATCCGCATAAGAGTTTAGCAGATGTGGGGAAAATGTGCGTTCAGCAGGGGGTTAGTTTAACATACAGAGGAACAGCGGCTTGTTCTTCCTTAAGCCTACCCAAGTCAGGTGGGTACAGTCATCCTGTCCCATCCTCACATCAACTTGTGAAGTACAGTGGACCCTTGTATAACAAACAGTTTGTATGACATAAAATCTGTACAACATAAATAATTCCGGAGATAGGGGAAATTTGCTTAACAGAATCGTCTATGGGGCAAATCCATACAACATAAAAATGGTCGCAATTAAGGACTACTCTGTTTTCAATGCTTTCCTATGGGAAATTTATTTGTATAAAGGAAAATTTGCTTAACATAATTTCATTTGGAACGAATTAATTATTTTATACAAGGTACCACTGTACAATGAAAGTTGAGAAATATGACTTGACCGAGGCCATCCGGTGAACTTTAAGATGGAACAGTCAATTGAGCCCCAGCTTTTTTGCATCCAAACCCAAGCTGTCTCAAACTGGCTCTAGCACAAACTGTACTTGATTTTCCTTCACTCCGTCTGTCTCTCTTTCTCCCCACCCCCAAGAGACACCATACTTTCCTCTGTATGTTCACATTGTTGTATTTGCACATTTCTCCCATGTCTGCTATGTTCTTATGTGGATTTCCACATGTCCAAAATCTTACACACACTCATCCTGGAAGCTGAATTTAGCTGAGTGCAGGTGTTATCAGATTGCAAGTCCTCTCCTCCCCCACATTCATAGGGCTGGGAGTTGAAATCCAGCACCTGGAGGGCCGTGCTTTGGCCATCATTTATTTAAAGCATCTTGTCTTATGGTCTGAGTGACAAGGTTGGAAGTCAGAACACGTTGGAAGGTGAGCAAGAAAGTTATGAATGACACTCCTCCATTCGTGATAATAAGCGCAAGTCAGGGGTGCCCAGCCTTCAGCCCTCCAGATGTTTTAGAGTGCAACTCCCAGAATTCCAAGCCTAGATTGCCAATGACAAAGGACTGTGGGAGTTGTGGTCCAAAACATCTGGAGGGGCAAAGCTTGGACACCACTGGCGTAAGTGATATCTTGACTTCCTTCCATATATTGGTGTCCTCCTACACCAGGGATTCTCAGCCTTGGATAGTGGAATACAACTCCCAGAAAGCCAGAGGCTGACTCCTGGCAACTGATCTTCTTTTCTTGTGAGATCACTACTCTTTCAAGCAGCCTTGTCAGTCTTAACGCTGATGAAGCTACTTGGATGAGGAGTGAAACGTTTCGATCCCACAAGAAAAGGAAGTCCAGTTGCCAGGACGCAACGTCCTGATAACCTCACCTGGATGACTGAGAATCTTCATAGACAACTTCCAGAAATCCTGACCACCACAGCTAGTGGTGAAGGCTTCTGCGAGTTTTATTCCAAGAATGTCTGACCACTTTTCTACACACCATCAACTTGATACATCCACCTCTGTTTGTGGAAGAAGACTATGGTCCCAGGTTTTCAAATCCCCCCCACACAGAGTGAAACACAAATATTTTTGATCTGCCTTGTGCCCCATTTACTTCTTTGGAGAGAATACAAACAAACAATGCAGGTGTGTTTCAATTCATGCATCTTTAAAACCTCAAGACTTTCCCATCTTTCTTCACCCATATATCTTAAGTATGTTTCCATTGAAGGGAGACAGCTGGGTTGGGAGGAAGAGACTCAATGCCTGCTGGGACATTGAGCTGTAGCCATATGGCCCCTTTCATTAATCTCCCCACCCCACCCCCAAACACCACGTAAAGATGCTCAGAGAAAACAGCATCCCCTAGTCATGACAGAGGGATGGGTTTTTATTATAGGAAGGATGGTTTCCATGGAATTATTTGAGGCAGAGATTCTAGAATTGTCACCTTCTCTGCTGCACAGTTGACCATATTTTCAAATATGGAAGATGACTGTTGTTGAGCAGGACACTAAGTCAATCCAGAAAGCCTTCTCTTCATTTCCATGTCCTGTGTGTTTATCAGATATAGCGAGGAAGAATGAGTTCTTGCTTTTTGGTGTGACTCCTGGATATCGCTTGTCATTCACAGATCATTGCCTTCTCTAGTATGAATGTTCATCCTCAAAATGGATGAACCTCTGAAAATAGGTGAGGAGGAAGGAGTTGAATGAGAGAAAAGTGAATGTTTTTTGGGGGCTGGTGGGCATTTTCTTCAGCAGATGGTGGTGACAGTTAAAACTTCAAGGTGTGATGACGTATCCTCACATTTTGAATGAATCATCCTACAACTGATGCTAACGAGATCCTTGGTTTGCATTTTTTCCCACCACTTTTCTACAGATGTGATATATGAGTCATGTGAAAAGTTGCAATTATTGCTGTCACCTTTCCTGTAGCTTTATCTAGGTCCTGTCACTTCTTTTCTGTACTGAAAGGTTAGGGTATTATATGTATGCATTCATTTCATATTTGGTATTCGTTTTTTAAGAGGGCCCATAAAGCAGCTCATGGCAATTTTCATTTTAAATTAAATCACTCCTCTAAAATCAGTGTGAAAAATCAAAACAATCAAACTGCAGTATGAACTCCATATAGGACACAACGGAACTAAACTGTGGCCAAAATCCTGTTGAGGAACTGAGCACAATCCCCTCCAAGTTGCACCTGCAGTAGTTGTGGTAGAGCTGATATGGAAGTACTAACTAGAGATGGGCATGAACTGCTGAAGTGGTGGTTTATACCAGTTTGTTTTTTGGCCGAACAAATGTTTGTCAGACCCATCTCTACCCCTAAAGTGCTTCCACTAGCAAATTGTGCAGTCTGTCATGCCAGCGACCTATGGCCATTTGTGCCACTGCATAGTGCATTTCTTTGTTACTGGGTGTCATGTGTGGCACATTTATGCTGGTGTCATTTTATGTTATAATACCATGAATAGGATCTTGCCCAGTGCAGTGGATTATTGTCTAGCTAGGATTCCTTGAAAAATTCTGCAGGATAAAGTGAGTGTGATTAAGCTTCCCTCTTCCAGTCGAAGGGAGATTACCGGTAGTTAAGAGAGTATCTGCAGTGGAAACATGTAGTCCTGCTGGCTTTCGCTAGCATAGCTAAAATTTAGGGAATATGATGTTGTAATCTAGGGTTGTCTAGAAAGGCAACCTATACTTCCTATCCTGAAGAAGGAATTCTATAGTGAGGAACCACCACCATCCATGTTCAAAAGTTCCTCATCTTCTGTTCTGTTGTTTAAGAAGTTAGATTCTGCAAATCCAAAGTTTGCATCTGGGAAACAAATATTCTCAAAGTGAAAATTTATTTATATACTGCCCGTCTTCCGAAAGAACTCCAGACAGTTAACAATACAATCAAACAACAGATAAAAATTCAAACAATATAACAAAACAGAGAACAAGAAGGTATATAAATTAGATGAATTATACTATTAATAATAAACAAAATAAAAATAAAATACTCGGCAAGATGGCGGAATAGAGTTTTTTAAAAAAAGAATTAAAGGTTGACAAATGCCTCCCGAAAAAGTCAAGTTTTTAAGGCCTTTTTGAAGGCAGGCAGGGACTGTGCAAAGCGGAGCTCACTCGGAAAAGGGTTCCAAAGCGAGGGAACAGCCACAGAGAAGGCTCGGTTGCGGGTTACCGCTTTCCTTGCCTCCCTGGGTGTGGCCACCCGGAGTGAGAGCGCCTGTGACATTCTAGTAGGACAGGCCTCAGTTGATCTCTGGAAGATCCACTCTGCCAGGTATTCAGGTCCCAAGCTGTGGAGGATTTTATAAATTAAAATTTAAACTATTATACATTGTTTTTGAGAGAGAGAGAGAGATTTCATTATTGCATCCCTAGGTGATGTGCTATTTCTGGCCTTTAGGCAGAATTGCTATGATGTTGTAATTGTTGTAAGTGGGAGAATGTGGCATTGTAAAATCAAAGAGAAACAGCAAATATTTAAATACAGGCAGCCGAGTCTATCTAAACTGAACTTGTTTTGTCAGTATTTTATTTTATTACTGTGTGTTTCTATGTGGGTCTTATATTGTCATCCCACACAGTCACATTTCCAGTGCCATCATGTGAATTCTCATATGGCACTGGTGCAGCTAAGCCCTGCATATTTCAGTGTTTGCTTCCATAGTAACTGATATACTTCAGAGAGGGAGAAGTAGGGTAGCAAGGGAAGACAAGGAAAAAAGATCAAAATAAAGTGGCACTTCATGCTGAATGCATGAAGATTTTCTGAAGCCTTTGATTCACTTGGAGTGGTTTTACTCTTTTGACTTCTGAATTCACCGGGAAAAAAAAAGAGAGAGAGAGAGCTGTGATTTTGTCATTAGCCACTTTCATCAAAGTGGTTAACGGAGCTCAAAGCTCCAAATATTTGGAGTGCTATTTTTTGTCCCATATTTCATGTGTGTGACCTTGAGAATGAATGATCATGTGCTTAGTAAATACACAGTCATTTACAGAGTGATAGTTCACAAGGCATGATTGTAACCACTGGTGAGACAGTAAAGCAAAGTGGTCTTCTTATATACCACCCCATACCACTTCAAGTAGTCTCTGGGCGGTTTACAGTTTTAATTACAGTCTGCAGGCTACACATTGCCTGCTCCAGCAAACTGGGTACTCATTTTACCAACCTCGGAAGCATGGAAGGCTGAGTCAACCATGAGCTGGCTACCTGGGATTGAACCCCAGGTCGTGAGCACAGTTTTACCTGCAGTACAGGCATTTAATCACTGTGCCACGAGACATTTGAAAAGACATACAAAGTATGGGGGAAATTGTATTCTCGAATGCTTTCAAGGTTGGGATCTGAAAAAAAAATGGGGGGGGGCTGTTTGGCCGTTTTCTGGACGTTTTTACTCCCAGAACACGGCCGAACAGCCTGAAAAACTCACAACAACTATGGGGGATATTACCTGTTTAGCTCTCATTAATTTCTCCCACTGAACTCAACATTGACTTCTTGAAGTGTCCTCCTAATTCTGCTTGATCTAACATTACATCTTGGCCCAGATTTACATCTGGAGAAAACAAATACGATTTATATGCCATTCATATTGTCCTCTTGGACAATATTCTGTTTCTGGTTTTGCAATCTTGTTTTAAGCAAACCTGTACCTCGGTAATCCATGCTTCTTAACCACAGCTGTTACTTTAGGGAGAATCAAGACTGTTGAGCTCATGTATGGTGGGGGAAAGGGAAGACACACCTAGGAAACTGACAGGGCTTGGGGAGCCATTTTGATTACGAACTACTAGAAGTAATTTTGAAGGCAGATGTAGCCTACTTAGTTTATTTTAAAGAGTTAAAGTGAAATTGTGTTTCTGATTTTAACCGTTGTTTCTGGAATACAATCCAACGGTGAGTCAGAGTCTCTATTTCCCAGCAAGCTGCCCTTCTGGGACATTTCACTTTCTCAACAGTTCTGTTGCCTTGGAAAAACCAAGTGAATCTTGCAGGTGTTGGATAGAAGCAAAGTTGGGTTTGCAGAAATCCGTTGATCTTTTGGACTCTCTGTGTAGTGGTTTAAAATGCATGAGTTGAGAAAAGCTTGATACCTGTTAAGCTGGCTTCTTTTTATGAAGGGCATGCTGAGATGAGGACATTGAAGAGGCAAGGTCGGCTCTATTGATGCCAAGAAAAGAAAAGAAAAAACTGTGCTACTTATCTGCTCCCCCATAGCACTTGAAGCTCTCTCTGGGCAGTTTACAATTTAACTATGCAGGCTACACATCCCTCCCCCCTGCCCCATGAGGTGGGTACTCATTTATCGATCATGGAAGGGCAGAAGGCTGATTGAACCACAAGCTGGCTACCTGGGATTGAAGCCCGGGTTGTGAGCATAGTTTTTGTTGCAGTATAGCAGTTTAACCACTGTGCCACGAGACTCCTTCCATTTTGTTCGTCAATAAGCATGCACCAATAATTTTTAAAATGTCCAGAAAGCGTGGCAAAAGCTTATCTTGCTTGCCTTGGATTAAAAACAACTTACATGATTTAAACTGTACAGTATAGTAATTTTGGAGCCCCATGAAAACCCATATGGAGTGTAACAGATGTATATGTGCAGACTCAAGTCTGTTTCACCCAAACGCTTGGGGTTAGTGGGATATCAAAGGAAAATAAAAGCAGGTAAAAATAAAATGTTTATTAGTTGCACTGTAGGGTATTTCTTGACTTAGCTAATTCCAATACATTCCTCTATGATGGATGGACTTTAGTGTCTTCTGAATGGGGCCAACTTACTGCCATTCAAGTATGTCATGTCTGGTTTGCTGCAGATGTTTGCAAAAACAAAAAACAAAAAAACTTTTCCCTCCAGCTTTATGAATGGGCCAAAGCCTACACCTAAGATCTATAGATGTCTTGGGACCCTTTTTCATCCCTTGTGTGGTATGCTTGTTGCTCTATTTGAAGTATCCATTCTGTCATCCAATGTGAGAGTGATTTCACTTTTTTGGTGTTTGTGTGTTTTCACCAGCTGCAACCCCATTAAGTTTAGGGGTTGTGCAAAGATACTTGGCAGCAGCCACCACTCTCTCACCATGTTAAGTGCAAACAGAGAACAAGTGCCAGAACACCGGCAATTAAACCACCGTTAAAGATAGCTTTGATCTGTATTGCTACTTCTTATCATTATTGTTAGCACACTGTTGTCCACCTTGTTTTACCAGAGGCAGAAGGCAAAACCATCCTGTTTTAGGGCCTTTTTACACGACCCCTAAGATCCGCTGGCCACTTAAATTCGGACCAGAGATCTTAGGGGTTCTTCGCTCTTCCTCTGTCCCCACCCCCCTCCGCACTTCCTGGTTGAATGGCTGCAGCATTCAGAGGGAGGGACAAAAAAAAGAAAGAAAAGAATGCCAGTTTACCTCCGTTTGTTCCCGGCAGCATTCAGATTTCTTAAAGGAGTACTGGGTGGCAAAAAAAGAACAACCAGAAGCCAGGAGTAGCCCCGCACTCACTATCCTTACACCGGATCAAATATTTGTCACATCGAAAAAGCAGGTACCTGAAAGGGCGCTAAAGTGGGCGGGGTTGCACTTAATTTCCTGTTAACTCCGGAGCTGGTGGGTAAACATTTTTAATCTCCGGAGCTGGGAGCCATTTGCCTCGGAGTTTAGGGGTCGTGTATAAAAGCCCTTAGAAACATGTTTTGAATGAGGTTTTGTGGGGGGAAATATTTGAGAATTATAGACATTGAAAATTACATTTTAAATCCTGGGTTTCTTTAAATTGCATTCGTTGGCCCCATAACTTATGCCATATAGGCGAGTTTTTGGAAACTGAAAATTTCCAGTTCTACCTGTCAAAGGCCCCAAGGCTACAGTGGAATCCTTTTCATTGAGGGGAAGCCGCTGTGGCTGGAACAGGTGAATGGAGCCTTCCATGTCTCAAAATTCCTGCCAACAGACTAATTTTGTCACTGGTGACAATTTTTGAAAATGAAGAACTTTGCCCAGCCCCATTCCCCTCCCCCCCAACAATAAGTGGAAGGGTTGTGGAAATCTTTTATTTCCAAAAATGTCTGATGACTTTATCAACCTTATGTGGTATATCTCCACAAACAAGATTTCTGCCATTTGCTATTAAACCTATATTTCATGGTATCCTTTTCTGTACATGTGTGTTTTTGATTGAGATAAAAGATAAAAATGTTGTTCTCATTATTTTAAAGCAGACATGTTAAAATTCTGGCCCAGGGGCCAAATGCAGCCCGATTTAAAATTTTGAGTGGCCCTCAGCCTCTTCTTCCCACCGGCCCAGCCTGTCACTCATCCCCACTGGCCGGCCCTTCCCCGTGCTGGCTAGAGATGTCAGCTTGCAATTTTATGGTTTGCCTGCCCTCCCAGCCTCCTTCCGTCCCCTCAGCCACCCGCTCCTGCTGGAAACCAGAGCATTTCTGTCTGTTGCAGATGCCATGCCCTTTCTCCCCCTTTCAGGCTGAATGGTTGGCCCCCACATCTTTTCACCTCACCTGTTCTGGCCCTCCTTGCAAAAAGTTTGGACACCTCTTTAAAGAGTCTCTTTCAGATTATTCTCCTTAGTGGGAATTCCTCCTTTAAGTACCTGCTTTGAAAGATTCTCCAGATGTTATACAATACAGTAATTGTGCCACATATTACCTTACTCACTAGTAAAGTGATGGATACAAATCCTCACATGTGTGAGAATAAGAAATTGCAAAGTATTTCTCTTTGTCTTGCAAAATGTTGAGATATTTTCTGTCAGTGCGAGTTAATGTCCCGACATTTTTAAGAAATATTTTCCACCTTGTGCAATTGCATAAAATTACAATTGCTGCTGTCCTCCGTCATGGACTATTAAAATGTGAAGCATTGGATGAATGGTGGTCATCTTTTGTCCAGCCCTCCTGAACGTTGTATGTGCGTACTTTGCTTCATAAAAGAAAATGTTAATATTTTTGTGCAGAGACATGTTGTGCAAATTCTAGAAACTTCAATGAAACCTCTTCTCATTCTTATTCTAAAGATTTGGGAATGCACGAGACTAGTTATCTGTCTCCTGACACCACTCCCCTGCATCTGGCCCTTAAAGTACCCCGGTTTTAAGCCTGGAGATGACACATCTCCATCATGGTTTGTAACCTGTGATGGACTTTTCCTCCAGGAATCTGTCCAATCCCCTTTTGAAGGCATCCAGGCCAGATGCCATCACCACATCCTGTGGCAGGGAGTTCCTCAGACTAACAATGCGCTGGGTGCAAAAAATATTTTCTTTTGTCTGTTCTTACTCTCCCAGCCCACAATTTGACTGTATGTCCCCTAGTTCTGTTATTTTGTGAGAGGGAGAAGAGCTTCCCTCTATCCACTTTACTCATGCCCTGCATTATTTTGTACTTCTCAGTCATATCCCCCCTCAGGCGCCTTTTTTCCAGACTAAAGAGCCCCAAATGTTTTAGCCTTTCCTCATAAGGGAGGTGCCCCAGCCCAGTAATCATTTTAGTCACTCTCTTTTGCACTTTTTCCAGTTCCACTATGTCTTTCTTGAGATGCAGTGACCAGAATTGTACACAATACTCCAGGTGCAGCCTTACTATTGTTTTGTATAATGGCATTATAATGTTGGCTGTTTTATTTTCAATCCCCTTTTTGATAATCCCTAGCATGGAATTGGCCTTCTTCACCACTGCTACACATTGGGTAGACACCTTCATGGAGCTGTCCACCAACACACCAAGATCTCTTTCCTGATCCATCATGGATAACTCAGAGCCCATGAGTTGATAGATAAAGTTTTGATTTTTTGCCCCAATATGCATTACTTTACATTTGGCTACATTAAAACATTTGCTATTTGGCAGCCCATTCCCCCAGTTTGGAGAGATCTTCTGGAGCTCTTCACAATCTTCTCTGGTTTTTACTATATGGAAAAGTTTTGTGTCATCTGCAAACTTGGCCACCTCACTGTTTATCCCTATCTCCAGATCATTTATGAACAGATTGAAAAGCACCGGTCCCAGGACAGATCCCTGGGGCACACCGCTTTTCACTTCTCTCCATTGTGAAAATTTCCCATTGACACCTACTCTTTGTTTCCTGGATCTCAATCAGTTCTCAATCCATAAGAGGACCTGCTACACCTCCAAAGAGAAAAAAAGAGAGGTCATATTAGAAATGTGAAGTTGCCTTCTCTGAAATAAAGTAT
Organism: Phrynocephalus forsythii; assembly: GCA_029282475.1. Lineage (NCBI taxonomy): Eukaryota > Metazoa > Chordata > Lepidosauria > Squamata > Agamidae > Phrynocephalus > Phrynocephalus forsythii. Next base: position 187,378,629 of record JAPFRF010000001.1, on the reverse strand, counting down.
AATTGCAAAGTGATATTTTAACCATATTCCTAAATTAGGCAAATAATATTGCATCTTCACATCAAGTCCAATCTATGGCAACAGGGTTTTCTAGGTATAAAATAGTCACAACTAGATTACCATCCCATGTTATGGAGATTCTCACAGTGGTGGCGAACCTTCAGCACTCCAGATGTTTTGGACCACAACTCCCGGAATTCCCAGCCTAGATTGCCAGTGACTAGACATGGGCACGACTTGGCGAAATTGTCGTTTCCGTTTTTGGTTATCGTTTCCGTTATGTAATGGAAACGGTAACGATAATTAAGCTGTCAGAACTCAAACTCGAACCGAAAAAAGAAAAATTTGGTCGGGTTTTTCGTTTCCGTTTGTGGCATCACGGCGATCGCGTGATGCGAAGCACAGAAAAAGTTTTAAACGTTTTTTAAACAAACCCCAACTCCCGTCCAAAAAAGCAGGCGAAAATATGCCTGCCTGAGGCTTTGTCACCTACCAGAGGGGTGATTTCTGGGGGGTCCCCGGCCTTTCCCCCCCTCTTCTCCTGTCCTGGGCTGCTTGCACCAGGCTGGGGGGGGTCATCCTCGTCGTCTGTCTTGCTGCATGCCATGCGGTGGGGGGGGGGTGACCGCAATTTTTCTTTTGAAATTTTGGTCAAAAAACATACCAAATCACCACAGAAACATGTGAAATTTATTTATTTTAAATTCCTGAATTTTAATAGTAGCAGCAGTGGGTTTTTTATAGCAATAAAACGTCATATTGATTTTATTTTATTTTATTTTTATTTTTTTAGACCTGCCCATTTGGGCTGGGCATGGGATGGGACCATGCAATTTTTTTGAACCATTCCACCAATGGCATCTCCAGGTTTTTGACTGACACTTCTGGATGCCGAGGCACCTTCCAGAAATCGCAGTCGGGTGTATGGATGTGGTTGAGGGAGGAGGGCTGGCTGCTGGTGCTGGTGTGATCCGATCGAGATTGAGGAGGGAGGCTGGAGGCTTTAGGATTTAAGTTAGGCAGGCAGGGAGGGAATTGAATTTAGAAAATAAATTCTTTGATTCCCTGCAGCTTTGTCTGCTGAAGGGAATAGCAGTTTATTCTTTATTTCTTCTCTGGCAGTTTGTGAGGATTTTTTTCTGATATTGGATAAAGGTTCGACTGGGAGTGGGAGTTGTGGATTTATTTTAAAAATATATTATATACTACCATTTATTTTCTATTTTCCCAACTTCAATTTGCTTGCACACACACACATTTGGGGTGCAAGCCAAGAACAGAACCTCTATCCTTCCCAAGTGATATCCTAACTGCCCACTCGCCCGTCCGCCCGTGCCGCCACTCGCCCGTCTGCCCGCGCCACCACCCACCTGCGGCCCGGGCCGCTGCCTGCCCACTCGCCCACCCGCGGCCGCTGCCCACCCATGGCCCCCCGCCACCGCCACCCCCCGCACCTCCCCCACCCCCCTGCCTGCCGCCTAGGGCGCAAAAACACCTAGCGCCTGCCCTGATTGCGGGACACCCCTATGCTCTGGGAAGTCAAATCGCGCTAAATCGCGGTGGAAACGACAACCGGAAATGACAAATTTTTGAAAAATTTCGTGACAAACGGAAACGAGCCGAAACGGACCCATTCCGACAATCGAAAACTCAAAACGTCATTTTTTCTGGTCGTGCCCATGTCTACCAGTGACAAAGGACTGTGGGAGTTGTGGTCCAAAACTTCTGGAGTTCCGAAGGTTCGCCACCATAGGACCATACAGCTTGTCCAAGATTGCAGAGGCTTTTCCCAGGAGGCACAGTGGGGAATCAAACTCCCAGGTGCTCCTATTGACTGAGCTCTCCTGCCCCACCTAAATTAGGCAAAGTTAATTGTGTGCTCATTTTGTTAAATAAAAATACTAAAGTTTCTACACCATATTTTCTGCTCGTTGCTCTATTATGCTTCTCTGAGGGCTCACACATCCAACAATGCTGGGCCACTGATCTTAACAAGTGCTGTATTAGTGTGTGCAGTTTTTATGTGTTTTCAGTTTAGCATATTTTCTCCACCCCCACTTTAGAGGGCTGCTTGAAAGAGGTTCTGAATTAAAACCAAGCTCCTTCTGCACTTTGGTATAGTTGTATTGATTAGCAAGGGGAACCCCTAATGGGTTATGTCGCTGAGGAATTTGCAGGTCCTATTGGAGGTGAACTAGGTGCAACTCAGCTTACACTGGAGAAGATACCTGTCTCTGCATAGGGAGGGGAGAGGCACAGAGAGAAGGACTGTCTCAGGTTTCCTAGACTGTCCTTTATCTGCTGTGACCTAGGTTGACTTTCAGCCTAGATTGATATTCTTAGGGTTGTTGAGGTCACTTCATTCTGTCTCCTCTCACCCCTCAAAAAGGGTGGAGAAGGCCTTTGTCTTCAAAAGGTGAGGTGACCTCCATGGCTCCCTACATCTTTATCTAGGATAAATACCACCCTGTTTATGAGAGTGGGATATTATGCTCCTGTATTCAGGATTCAGAACTCCAGAAAATGGTCCAGTATTACCAATTCAGACCTGGTTGGCACGAAAGCAAGGGGAACTGTACATTGGAGGCCTCAGATCAACTTTCCTTAGACTGACAAAGCGACTTGGATGAGTAGTGAAACGTTGTGATCTCACAAGGAAAGAAGTCCAGTTGCCACAACTCAGCTTCTGGATCTTGTGCAGCTATAATATCCATTATGTCTCCTATCTCGATGTATTTCTCAAATAAATGCCATCTTCCTTAGTTTCTTAGGAGAAAACAAAGCATGGATGTTGTTTCTCTCATTATGATATTCAGGAACTGAATTCGCATGTTAACAGATCTTGGTGTTGCTTTTTCTGCTAAGAGGCTGTGACATTGCTGGCCTTGATGCACAGAAGTCATAATTGGCATTTCATCTGTATTTGGTTCAAGGAAAGATCTTCAGCACTTTCTTCCTTGTTTTGGATTTCATTGACATCCTGAAAGTGTGCCATCGATGATTTATGATTCACACTTGCAGCGACTGGTGATAGTGACTCACACGTTGCATGTGAAGGGAGTTGTTTAAGGACAACAGTCCTTCTTTATCATCCTGTCATTGTTATTACATTGACACAGTTCAGACTTAATGAGAAACCATGATTTTGTGCTATATTAAGCATGCCATATGGAGCCTTCAGATTGTATGCTTCTCTTCCATTTCCCTCCTTTTCTGTAGTCATGAGGAGACTGGAAGTTTGTGATTTTAAGACTTTCTCATTATAGCAAAAGTCAGAGAACTATCATTCAGAGTCCTGAGTTTCATCTTAGTTTGGTTTACTGAGCCCAGTTCGAATCCAAAATCTAAAAAAGGAATTCTGGGTACCAATTCCCAATGCAGTATCTTTCAACCAACATAGCTGCTGTTTTGTGGGATTCTCAAAGGTATAGTCCAAAAAACAAAACAAAAACCTATAGGGGTGTTCCATTTGGATTTTTGAACTTAAATTCCCAGAATCTTTTAAGAATTCCAGTAATTGCAGCCCAGAAACTGAAAGCAACACTATTGTATCTCCTTATCCTTCTCCAAGACAGGCTTTCAAGTAATCTATTAACACCATTGGGTTCCTCCAGCTTTTCTGTTTCTATTGGGTGGTTTGTATTAGATGCCATGGTGTTTCCTAGGAGACATAGTTCTGTGGGAGGATCTTTCTGTATCATCTAATGAGTAGCAAGACTATCTCCCAGGAAGCACCTCAACTGTTTCCTTTAAAAACAACAACAACAACAACAATAACAAATCTATCACAGGAAAGAGGAAAGCTAGAACAACAGATGGCATAGATAAATTACTCAGAAACCTTTATCTGTGGGGTTTGGGTTTCCATCTAGCTGATTTCTACGCTACAATATCCAGAATTCTTGGAGGAGCCCAAAACTGAAGTCTCAAAATCCCAGAGAACATACTCTTAGTAATTTCCATGCTCTGGTTTAAACCAAGTAAGACCCCTCTTACATAAGAAATCGTGAGCTTTCTGTCTCTTCCACAGAAGAAGAGGAGAAAGAAGCTAAAACAGTGGTTCCCAACCTTCCTAATGGTGCGACCCTTTAATACAGTTCCTCACGTTGTGATGACCCCTTGCCCTGCTTGGAAAAGGCCACAAGCCAGTCTTTGGCAGGCCACTGCCGCAGGTGCCATGGAGAACTTCCCTCTGCAGGCACCCTCAGCCAATCGCAGCCTCCGATGCCATTGACTGACATCCCCTCCAACCTATCAAGCTGTAAATCACTCTTTCCCCCTTCCCCCTCCAGACCCAAGCCATTTGTGCCTTTTTCACTCATGGCAACCCCTGTGAAATGGTCGTTCAACCCCCCAAAGGGGTCCCGACCCCCAGGTTGGGAACCACTGAGCTAAAAGGTCAGGAAGACCTTGTTTATGTAATGGGAAGCTCCAGTTTCTCATGTTGTAATTTGGCCGTTGCCTAATGCAAAAACTGTTGAATTGCGAAGGGAAGCAGAATACAAGCCATGAAGAATAAGTTGAGAGCAGCAAAACCTTAAAAATGGCTTCTTCTTCCAGGCTCATCTCTAACTCTGAAATTCTGAAATAAGGAAGATCATCAAAGTAAAAGGCTGTAAAACAGACCTCTGTGCTCTGAATAGCCAGCCCATTACCTAATGATGTCACATACCACTCTGTCATCTGGATTTAGCTTCCTAGCCTAACTGGATAATCTCTTTTTGTTTTGCCCACAAACACAAAGGCAAAAATATGGAGGGTTTCAATGAGCCCATTGTTGATTTCTCTGAATGGCACAGCACAAATGGACAAATCAGAGAAAGGAGGTATCTTTCTCAATCAGGACATTGTATCTCACCTTGTTTAGGAGAGACCTTAAAAGGGATCATGCATATCAAAGGTAGCCTGATGAATGAGTTGAGTACTCAAGTTTCTTGGTATGAAAGCAGCATTTCTGTCTTTCTGGTAGGAATGCCAAATGTCAGAGAACTAGATTGAACATTGTGGAAAGGAGCTGCAGGAGCGTCTATCTGCTTACCTTGGGTTCACAACCTTCCTTGAAGAGTACTTGTTGCTTTTTGAAAAATGTTGCCATGCAACCCGTAAAGTGGGTGCCAACAATTTATCTCCTACCCATACTGTCAGCCAGTCCCTGGCTTCCTCGTACAAGTTACAGCAGTGTGCACAACTTCAAAGATTAAAATGCTTTCTTAGGGTTAAAAAGCCTGATATGATATAACAAATGAGGACCATTCTCCATGTTTAAAACAGTGCACATCAGCAATAGAAATATATTCATGTACTGATAATCCTGCCTTTAAAAAATGGCAAAAAGCCCTTTCAGAAGGGAAGCATTTGAGATTAGAATGGCTGGGAAATTTTCAATCCTTGAGCTGAGCTGTTTAGTGCTGGGACAATTGGATGAAGCAAAGCAAGGTGTTCTGCTTATATACCACCCCATAATGCTTCAAGCACTCTCTGGGCAGTTTACAGTTTAATTATGCAGGTTACACATCCCCCCCCAGCAACCCGGGTACTCATTTTACTGACCTTGGAAGAATGGAAGGCTGAGTGAACCTTGAGCCTGCTACTCAGAATTGAACCCCAGGTCGTGAGCACAGTTTTAGCTACAGTATAGCAATTTAACCACTGTGCCAGGAGGAGAAAGCAAAGCAAAAGCAAAGTGTTCTGCTTATTTACCGCCCCATACCGATTCAAGTAGTCTCTGGGCGGTTTACAGTTTTTTTAATTGCAGTATGCAGGCTACACATTGCCCCCCCCCCCGTAAGCTGGGTACTCATTTTACTGATTTCGGAAGGATGGAAGACTGATAATAATAATAATAATAATAATAATAATAATAATAATAATAATAATAATAATAATAATAATAATAATAATAATAATAATAATAATAATTTATTATTTTATTTTATCAGCACTCTGGTTCTTTTTTGTTATATACTGTTGGTTTTGTTTTAATTGTAAACCGCCCAGAGTTCCGTCCGGAAGATGGGCGGTATAGAAATATAATAAATAAATAAATAAAATAAATGTATTGTCATTATTTGTGCTTTCTTCTCCTCCTCATCTGCCTCTCTTTCAAGTTATACTTATTCACATAAACGTGCTCTTAAAACAATTTCGTTTCTCTGTTGTATTTTTCACAGGGCCCTATTCGTATGACTCCTGATCTCACTGCTTCTCCTGCGGTGGGATATGTTCCCATAAGCCAGAAGCCTGAAGCTGTGGTGCATGCTATGAAGGTAAGCTGGTATTAGTAAGTGTGTTTAGCAAAGGCATGCTTTGATCCCACCCCCAAAAGAAGGTAAGGTCCTCTTGGGTTGCTGTGTGTGGGAATGTTTCCATATTATAACCGTTCACATGCCAAACTAAAGGTTACTTACTCATGAGACAGCAGAGGCCTGGAAAACGTGGGACTTTGTGTTGTTGAACCCCACTTTCCATCAGCTGTAGCCAGCCTTGGCGATGAGACACAATGGGAGTAGCTGTTGATCAGTGTCTTAAGGGTTGAGGTGTCCTTTCCCTGGATGTTTCAGAAACAGCTCCTGCAGAGCTGTGGATTTTTTGCTTAAGGAAAAAAAAGGTGCCTGCAGGTTGGAGATGTTGCTGCCTGATGGTCCAGGTTTTATTCTGTCACATACAGCTCCTTCATCTTGGATTGTACTGAGGGGAAAAAAATATTAAAAGACTGCAACGCTTTTTAAAAAAGCTGGATTGTTGTGAGAATCAGTTGTAGACCTTTGCCCATCTGTTCCTTAACTTCTAGGGCAGTGATTCCCAACCTTCATGCTCCTAGAACCCAGATGTTCTTGGGAGTGCAACTCCCATGAAAACCACACAAGGGGTCCCCTGCCCTTTCGCGGTTCATATACTGCGGTCCCACTATATTGCGGGACCATAGTATATGAAAAAAGGCCCCCTGGGGTAAGGGGGCAAAGGTCTGTTTCAGGCCTCCTATATTTAGCCCAGGACTGGGGCTGCCCTGAATGGGCCTGTGATGGCCTTCCCAGGCCTTCTGGAGGCCCCAAAAGGGCCTCCCTGCAAACCAGAAGTGACTTCCGAGTCAACAAAAATCATTTGTGAGGCCTCCAAGGGCCTTTCTAGGCCTGTTGGAGGCCTCAGAAATGATTTTTTGGCGACCCAGAAGTCATTTCCGGTTCACAGGGGGCCCCTTTTGGGGCCTCCGGAAGGCGTGGCAAGACCCTCACAGGCCTGTTCAGGACAGTGCCAGGCTGGGGGTAAGAACAAGAGCCCCCAGTTAGGCCCCCAGGCCCAAACCGAACTGCATTCACATATTGCAGATTTTCAATTATTGCAGGTCAGGTTGGGTCCCTAACCCCGCAATAGGCGGGGGGCCACTGTACAATAATAACCCACTAAATAATGAACCCTTTGCTGTCCTTTCACAAAACACAAAATTGGCTGCCTGGAGGGGCACCTTCCATCTGGCTACTGTCAGAACTGGCCATCTTTTACATCCCCTCTCCGCCACCCCATGCCCCAAATGACCAGTGCACTGTTTTTGTGTGTGGAATAAATGCAGCAGCATCTATTCCACACTACTTTACCATGCGAAGATCCCTGGCCCTAAGAGATGGAGCCAGGGACCTTCACGTGGTAAAGTAGTAGTCAATACGGATAAATGTCCCTTCAAGGACTACAACCTGCACAGCCTCCCAAGCCATCATGACTAGTGGCTGGAGAATTCTCTTTATTGTAATCTCTAAAAGGGGTGGTTCTAACTGGTAGTCTCGCCATAACGGCTGATGTGGGATGCTGTCCCAGAAAGGTCTGGAGGAAAGGAGCCCCCGCCCCACCAAGCTTTACTTAAAAGAACCTTGTGTAAAATGCCTTAAAAGTATGCAAGCCCAGTTCTCTGTCTTGTGCTCACGCACGCCTAGTCTGACATGTCACATTGATGTATCTATATCACCCCTGCGGGACCGTAGTTTTCATTATCCAAAATCTCCCCTGCTGTGAAAACTCTTCCAAATGTATCCAACCCTAAGGCTCTTAGATAATCTTTCGGGTTATGATTGCGTGCAGAGATACCACAAATAAGAGAGAATGAGAGAGAAACGGAGGAAGGGAGAGAAGGGAAGAGACGGAGGAAGAGAGCTCTTTCTCAGCGGCTGCCGGAATCTTGCTTGTATTTCTAGGGCCAGAATTTTTATTTCTAATAAGCGAATCACTGGCGTGGCATTTCGTCTCGATGCATTCATGGAGAAAACAGCTCAGCATCTGCTTGACAGGCAGCTTTAAAAGCTGGATGGGGAAGGGGGGCCTGGGGACTCACTCCAGCTGTCCTTGGATCCCAACTGAGACCGCTGTTCGACGTTCCCAGAGGGCCATGTGTCCCCCCCCTTCCACCTAACATTTTGTGGCTCGCAACCACCAGAGATTTAGGAGCCACACATACCACTTCCTGGGCCCGGGGAAGGTTCTCCCTCTCCTGTGATCATGGTTTTTTTTTTAATTTGGTACGGTACATAATTGGGTCCTCTTTAAAAAGCCCACTGGTGCCCTCCAGTGGCTAGAATTCTTAAAACTTTTTTTTTCAAATCTTGAGGTGGGCAGCAGGAGAACTGGAGACCCTCAAAACGTGGCAGAATAGGCCCTTATGCCACTTAGAAAAGAATAATTTTTGTTTTGTTTTGGGGGAGCAGGAGGGTGCCAGGGTGTGATGACACCTCCCTTTTAGATGTGTAATTGTGATGAAAACGTGAAGTGTAAAGAACCAAGGTCTTAATCTTCACAGGATCCTCTTGGTAATGCTGCCACCTTTTAAAGCCACGCCTTATGAACTGGGACAGACTCAGATGTATAATATAAAAATAGTAATGATGTTTATTGTTAAAATAAATAAATACAACAATGACTGAAGTTGGTATGTGTTGCCTTAAACATAAAATAGATTAAATCAAATCTTCAAGCCTCCCTGACTTTAATAAACAGTAAATAGTAAAGCCCTCACACCTAACCCACCTGACTAAACTCTAACAGAGCTGTGCTCTCTCAGCTCTCAACTCTAAACTCCCAACTCTCAACTCTCAGACCAGGCTCCACCCTTTTTTTATACCATACAATCTCCCACCCTCCTGCTGGGATTGGCTGATAATTTACATATGTATTTCTCCTGAGTCCAGGGTGTTGTCACACAGGGTGACATGTTTAGGTTACTTGGGGGCCATGTGTTTCCCTCCCTGTTTTATATGCTCAGAAACTCTTTCAAGAAGGGGAAGGGATAAAGTTGCATCCCTAGTTGGGCATTTTTACTTAACGCTGTGAATAGCCAGCATTTCCCCCTGGCTGTGCTCCATTTCTTTCATAGCCTGATGTGCAAGAATCAAGCAGCTAAAGCGTTTTCTTGCGATTTATTTGCCAAGTCCGGGAAAGCTTGCCTGTAAAGGAGCCAGCCCCAAAACGGAAGAAAAGAGAAATGACAACCCAGAAATAAAGAGTCATATAAAGTTGCTACCTGTTTTTCCTTTTCATTGTCCTCCTTTTCGTGAAATTGCAGATTGCATTTTTCAAGCCTCCGTGACTGGCAGGTGTTCAACAGGTGCGGTTTCCCAGAGCAGTGTATTCAGCAGTAGAGAAATATCAAAGTGCCAATAGGGACATGATAATAAATGGTTTATGGGAGAGGTTCCTGTTTGCCATAATAGAGAGATGAAGATGCTCTTCCCTTGGTTTACAGAGGACCATTAATTAAGTCAACCCCAAATGCTCAGTGGATTTATGCTATGGAGACTGATGGCCTTTGGCTTAAAATCTGCCGTTTCCGACCTATGTCCTGAGACACAGTTGCCCAGGCTGTTGAGCATTACAGGCATAACAAAGGCCTGGATGAGTTAGTTCTGCATCTGACATCCAGCGGGATCAATAATTGATTCTTTCCTTTCCACCAGGGGATCTGGTTTTTACTTGTTGGCTATTAAGTCCCCTTTCTTTCCCTGCGTATTCCCGTCCCTGCACCCTCCCCTTTAAAAAAAAAAAAGGAAAACAGATAGATGTAGCTAATTGAAGCAAAGCCATCATAGTAAGGCAATCGTTCAAACTTGCCTTTGGTCCAGAATAAGTCGGTTAAGTTAGCGGCTAATGCAGTTTTCAAACTAGGTTAAAGGCCCTAAGAGAATGACCTATTTTTGTAACCGAGACGTTAAACATGCAGCAGGAAAAAGAAACATCACTCGGCTTCTAAGCGGTCAGTCTGCAGTGCTGCAGAGAAGAGTGAAATGTAAACCTGGGAAGCATCTTACCCAGGCTGAGCAGCTATACATGATGGGTGTACAGAACACAGGGTGTAGAATCAAAATAATCTAAATTCATTGCTGCGTTAATCCAAATGTTTGCCATATTGGATTTTGCAATGCGAGTTATATTTTTATGTATGTATGAGGGGGCTGGTAAAGGCGCACTAGAAATAATTGAGAATTTATGCAGGGATCACAAATCGTGACCCTTTTTGATTGAAAATACTCCTGTATTCTGGCTTCTGAAATTTGGCAAGACCTTGTGTGTGTGTTTTTAAAGGTACATTACAAAGGGCTAAAAAAACGATGCTGCCTGAGAATTTAGGGCTGAATATGGACATGGAGTCACGAAGAGTCGGTCACGACTGTAACGACACAACACACACACACACACACACATGAAGGAGGGATGATTTCCTCTTTCGTAAATGTGTTCCAGACACACTTTGTGGATGGATTCATTTTCCTGAGACGACATAGCAGCCAGGTTCCTCTCCTGAGGTGAGGCTGTGGATTGGCGAGATGGCATTTTTTTTTCTTTTTGCAAAACAACATTGTTATATCAGAGCAAGACTCCTTTCCACAAGTGGTTGGTCAGTCAGATGACAAGCCCATAAAGCAGGCCATATTGGACAGGAATGGTGTGTGTTTGTGTGTGTGTGAGAGAGAGAGAGTGAGTGAGATTGAGAGAGAGAGAGAGAGAGAGAGAGAGAGGGTTTGGTGCAGTCCTTCGCAACGTCAGTCCCCAGGTGTTGTTGGACTACAATTCCCAGATATCTTGGCCAGCACAGATAGTGATGAAGGCTTCCAGGAATTTTAGTCCAAGGTACAGTATTTTGGGACCCAATATTGGGAACCACAGCTTTAGTGCATTGGACTGAGTCTTGAGAGGCTGAGGTTCTAATCTCTGCTGTTCCATTACCTGGGCTCGTAACTCTCTCAGTATGCCTTTCCTCAAAGGGTTGTTGTAGCGGCCACCTAGAGATGAGTAGAAGACAGCTGGGCTTATAAACGTAACAGATATAACAACAAAAAAGGCAAACAAATAAAAGCAATCTGGTGTTGTTCATTGCTGGCATCCAGTAATCAGAAGTGTCACCATTCTGTTAGTATGTTCAAGATCTATAGCTCTCGTCCTATTTGAGGTATGCCACACTCAGAGACGGGGAGATCCAGTTTCAAGCCCAAGTGGGGATGATCTCAGCTCTTTCAGGCCCTAGTCCAGTGGTGGTACACCTTCATCACTCCATATATTTTCGGCCACAACTCCCACAATTCCAAGCCTGTATTGCCAAAGACAAAGGACTGTGGGAGTTGTGGTCCAAAACATCTGGAGTGCTAAAGGTTCACCACCACTGCCTTAGTCTAACTCTCTATCTTACCATCTATTGCACCCAAGGATAGCAGGCTAGTTTAGAAGATCATAGGAAGATTGGGTGTCAAATACCCCCCTGTCCTCTGACAGAGGAAGTTAGCCAGAAAGTTTCTGAAAACAGCTGGAACAAGGTAACTCCTGTTCTATACCATCCGACACCAAGGCATTCACTCATCTTACTCTTTCCATGGGTAGTGCTAGGCTGTATCACTGAGTAACAGTCCATATATGATTAATCAGGCACCTCTCTGATGGTTAGGCAACAGGAGGGCAACTGTAGCCCTCCAGATGTTTTTGGACAGGAAGTCCCATCAGCTCTGTCTGCCATAGCCAGTGATAAAGGGTGTTGCAGACTAACAGTGCCTAAGAGTTCTATCATTCACCGCTCTTCCTTTTCAGGATGGGAGAGACTTATCTCTTTTGTCTTAAAAAAAAAAGGAGGGGGAGCTGCACCACTACTTCATCCCACTTGAGCATCATTGAAGTATCCATTATCTTCTTCTTTTGTGTTAGGAAGTGATCAACTTCTTGATTGTGTGGCCAGGACCATGTTATATGGCTGTGGACATGTGCTTGTAATGATAAAGTTCTTCACTTATTTCCTGGAATGCTGTTTGTGCTATCTACCTGTTTTAAGAAGAAATGTTTTAAGTTTAAGTTAAATGACTGCCTTGATAAAGGGTTTAAGTAATGCTCCATCATGCTTGATTGGCACGTTGTACCCTTTCCATGCTCATCCTCTGTTCCTTGTGTGTGTGTGTGTGTGTGTGTGTGTGTGTGTGTGTGTGTGTGTGTGTGTGTGTGTGTGTGTTTTGAGACGTTGTGTTCGCCTACCCAATATACTGGACAATCAAAGAGCAAAATGGTCCTCTCATTTGAAGTCTTATTGCCATGCAATGTTTTTTTTTTGTTTATAATTTCATGTCCATTGTGTTTGTCTGTAGGTCCTTGAAGTTCATGAGAATTTGGACAGGCAGATACAAGAAAACTATGAAGAAGACCTGAGTGAAAAGGAGAAAGCAATTGTTCGTGAAATGTGCAATGTAATGAACCCATTTCCACCATCTTCCATATTTCAGTTGTTTGTTTCCAGTTATGTTGTAAATGCTGCTGATTATCTTGTAGGATCTATTACCTGCATGCAGGCTTATTTGCCTGTTGTCCTTGCAGCCTTCAGGAAAAATCTGGTTTACTAGGCAAGTGACTGTGCAGTCTTATTCATGTCTAACAGGAAGCCACAATGAGTTCTGTGGGCAAACTCCTAGATAGAGTTGGGCACGAACGGGCTCATCTCAGTTCGTAAAGGTGGAAGCACAGGTATTGCGTTCATTCCCCTACCACCTTTGTCTCCATCAGCCACTCACCAAGTCCAGCCAGGCTAGCAACCTCTTCACCTGATCTTCCACTCCTGGCAACAGCTCAGGGCTTCTCTGCTCCACCCTCGGCTGATCTCCACTCGAGATAGGGAGGTTAACAAACCACAAAGTATGATTCTGCCACCCATGAACTGAGGAACTGATGAATCGGTTAATCAGTTTGTTGGTTTATGGGCATTTTGTTTAGATAGTCCATGGCGTCTTTAAAAAGAGAGAGAGACCTACCTTTAAAGCCCCCACCTGCTGCAAAAGGTCCTCACTCCCTCCCATCCCAGCCCCTGTTGCCTCCTTACCTTAGCTGAAGTGGCCCTCGGAGTTCAAGCCCTATGGGAAACCGGGCTGCCCTTTTCGAAGATGGTGGCCATAAGGTAAAATGGGCTTCCTTTTTCGGGGAAAGCCAGCGTTATTTCTTTTTGTCCTCAGTGAAGCCAGCAGTTTAGAAGAACAACAACAAAAAGATGAAGAAAAGGGGGAAATGTTCATCCCTTTGAATTCGTCAGAGTCTCTGCAATTCATTTTTTTAAATACACCCCCATCTCTAATCTCCACTCAGACTGAAGGGTGGGGCAGGGAAGTCTGAACTCTTGCTCCTTGTGACTGGACGCAGGCTGGGCCTGGTGAGTGACTGAGCGGGCAAGACGGCAGGGATTAGGACTAGCAGCCCCTGTGCTGCTGCTGCCTTTACCAACTGGGATGAAACTGGTCATGCCCATCTCTACTCCACATATGTATAGCAATGGGGAACAAAATGGGGACCCTGGGCTCATTTGCAGCCTCTGCAGTCATCGGGCAGGGATGCTTAAACCCTGTCGGTTAAATTCTGCTCTAAATGTTTGCCACCAGAAACTATTAGTGTCTCAGGGGTATGAATACAACCTATGACACCACAGGTGCTGCCATGGCCCAGCTCCCACTCCGCATCGAACAGGCCAACCGACATGGCGCCTGGGTCCTTCATTGCGGTTGTCACCCCAGTCCCCGGCAGGAGTCTGGCTAGCCCTTCCCTGCCACCTATAGTGCCACCGGTCATAGTCATGTCCTTGATAGATGAACACAAAGTGCCTGTCTCTGTTTGCCACCAAAAGAAAGTGTACAGGGAACTCATTCATTCATTTTGAGAAGAAAAGAATGCTTCCTGAAGCCTTGTGATGTAATTATTATAAGGAGCGGTGGAGAAGGGAGGTAAAAGCAGAAAGGGATAATAGTTAGCAAGCTGGTAGAGAAAGTGGTGGTGGTGGATAATACCAGAAAGAGGGAGGAAGGCATGGTATAATTGGGGGGGGGGGACAAAGGAGGGAGGAAAGAGCAGGCCTCCTCGCTTTTGGCTGTAGCCACCACTGACATGGAACTTTTCTTCTACAGAAGAATATGTCCCTTGGCAGGAAAAAAAGGCTCTCTACCTTGGGGTAGGAATCTGGAAGCTGAGTCACGGCAACTGAACTTCTTTACTTGTGAGATCAAAATGTTTCACTACTCATCCAAGTAGCTGTGTCAGTCTGAGGAAAGTTGATGCGCGGCCAAATTATAGTTGTTGTCACATGTTGGAACGATGAATTGGAGTCCATGCAGCAACTTTCCTCAGAGCAATGAAGCTACTTGGATGAGTAATGAAACGTTTAGATCTCACAAGAAAAGAAATCCAGTTGCCATGAATTAGCTTCCGGATAACCTCACCTTGATGACTGAGAATCTCTACAGACTTGACATGGGAGCGTTTAAAAACTCAAGAGCCACCTGTTCTCTGTGGTGTCAATTAAGAAATTAATGTGCAGTGGTAGCCTAAAGTCAGTGTCTCAGTAGCTTGTCTCTCGCTTTGTGCACTGCCTCTGCATCATTAGTGGCCATTGTTCTGTGTGCCTGCTTCTCCTCTGATTGCTGACTGTTGTCCTCAAGACTGGGGAAGGCACATTGAGTGATGTTTTTACTTGGGAAGCAGGAAAGAGATATCAGGGCAGTGGCCATTTTCTGTCTCTTCTGATGGAGACAAAGGATAGGGAAAGAATGAATGGAGAGAGGGTATTAGTCCTAATGTACTGTCATTACCTCCTCCCACAGAATAGATTCTGCAGGAAAAGTTCTGTGCATGTATCTGAATTCCCATACCCTGAAAAGAACAAAGGCTGTAGGGCAGTGGTGGCGAACCTTTGGCACTCCAGATGTTTTGGACTACAACTCCCAGAATTCCAAGCCTGTATTGCTATTGACAAAGGACTGTGAGAGTTGCGGTCCAAAACATCTGGAATGCTGAAGGTTTGGCACCACTGCTGTAGGCCTTGCTAAAATTTCCAAACTGTGGTAGTTTACTGCAGCAGAAACAAGAGAGCAAAGTATGTTGCTTATATACTACCCTGTTGTGCTTAAAGCTCTCTCTGGACAGTTTACAATTTTATTCTGCAGGCTACACATTTCCCCCCAGTAAGCAAGCTGGGTACCCTATTTTCCAATATCAGAAGGATGGAAGGTTGAGTCAAACCTTGAACTGGCTACCTAAGCCCAGGATTAAGCTCAGGTCACGAGCAGAGTCTTCACTGCAGAACTGCAGTTTAACCTCTGTTCTGTGAGGTTCTGCTAAATAGACTTGTGGCATTTGAACAACTAACACATAGTGGATAGTGGCCAGTTCAGATGCATCTGAAAATTTATTTATTTATTTTATTTATTTATATAGCTTGTATGCCGCCCACTACCCAAAGGTCTCTGGGCGGCTCACAATCAAAACAAACAATTAAAACATCAAAATTACAATAAAATTAGAACAATAAAAACATATAAATACAATAAATACAATACATATCAGCTAAAATTCTAGGCTGCAGCCAAGAGAGATCTCTGGTACTTATAAGGTTTGCACACGACAACTTGATATTGATATTCAGAGGTGGTACAGGGCTTTTTGTTCATTTGAGGGCAGGGATTATATTGTTGTGGATCTGATTCAGGATCGGATTCAATACAACTTTGTCCTACATAAGTGTGCTGGATGAATCACTCAAGTGAATTAGGTATTTGGCTGCCAATCAAGAGGCTGGGACTTTGATTTCTCACTGAAATAATTCTCCACTGTGCCTCTGAGGAGAACAGCCATTTTGTGTAGCCTTGTACAAGCTGTGCAGTCCCAGGATGGCGCCATTTCTGAGTATTTTATACCTTGAAAAACCCTGGAAAGGGTCGTGTCCATCAAAATCGGTTTGACAGCACACTTATCATCATCATCATCATTGTTATTTTAGGAGTTCCTAGCACTGCAGGTCTGTCTGCTCTCTTGGAAGTAGGTCCTGCTGTGTCCATAGTAACTGGGGATGGGATTGACCTCAACTTGATTGTTGGAGTTGTGTTTTGTGCCCATCTTGTCCCACCATTGCGAGTCTGTTCCCTTGACACGGATCACTTGCTGCAGTTTTCAGAGAATTCAAAGGCCATAAAACACAGTCCTTGTAGTCAACCGGGCATGGTTGGAAATCCACACTGTCCTTATGGAGTCAATGAAATTGAAAAGCTTTCGTTGGAAAAACACTAACGCTGGAACACTGTGGGTGTGTGCAATACCGCGTGGCATGCAGGCAGAAAGCAGGAAAGCATGCTGAACAGAGGCACTATTTCGTTAAACCTGCTGTGTCAGAGTGGCAAAGACACTATATTTTTTGTCACACAAAGAGCAAAAATGTTTTTTTAAGTCCTTGAAAACTGCTTTTATGACATTCCTATGAAGCCCAGGAGGTTTTCATAAGCCTTGTGACGTTGTATTTTGTTGGAAAGTGCTCTATTGAACCCCCTTTGCAATGTCAGGCATTGCAGAGTGGCCTCTGTTGTACAACCATGAAATCCGGCTGTCCTTTGGAACAGGTAGCTTTCAGATGGCGTCCTCTTTGCCAGTTCTTTAACAAATAAAAATTTTGCTTACACAAACTGGAAAGAGCTGAAGTTTTTATAACATATCTCGGAAAAGCTGCTGACGCTTCCCTGTTTGTTGTGTTTCTGAAAGGGATGTTCTGCCTTTAAAGCAGCCCTGGGAAGAACGCCTTAATACTTAGAAGAGTGTCAGATACGGGGCTTGCCCCGGCGCGGGCCCTAGTATTGCCAACTCCCTTTTGCTCAGTCCTTTGTTACTTGTGGGGTCATTGTTTTTTTTAAACTGCTTTTTACAAAAATCCAAAATGGCTCCTAGAAGTCTTTTCAAATCTATATTTAAAAAGAAGATAGTCCCTGCCTGGAGGTTTAGCCATCTCAAATTGATTGATTGATTGATTGATTGATTGATTGATTGATGTATAAACCACACTGATTTTCCCAAGGGAAAAGCCACAAGAGCAAAAAAGGATTGGAAGGGAAGAATTACCAGACCCTAAACATCTTGCAAATCTCAAAAACTTTGTCATTGGGATTTATTTATTTATTTATTTATTTATTTATTATCAATAAATTAAAAATTTTACTGAGTGAAATCCATTTTGTTAACAAACATAATCGTTTGTTCGGCTGGCCAAGAGTGCTGAGCACGCTCTATTTATTTATTTATTTATTTATTTAGCAGCCACCTCATCAGTGCAAACCCTGCTCTAAGCAATTTACAGATTAAAACTTAAAACCTCACAAGACCCCAACGTACATTCCACCAATATGGTGGTACACAACTATAAAGTGTACAAGTCATACAAAAGAAAAGAAAAGCCTTATATGATCATGGCGATTCATCCCTGGAACTATCAGAAAAGGAATGAGCTGCGTATTCTTATTCTATACACACAGTTTGGATTTTTACAAAAGCGGTGAATGAATAATGAGGACAATAATAAACAGGAAGGAAGCCAGCTTATAATAAGATCTGTGTCTTACAAGTAGAGATGGGGACAAATCAGAAAAATGGTGATTCATTTTTATTCGTGATTCGTCAAGGTTGATGGGTCACGAATTTGCGATTTTTTTTCTGATGTATGTAGAGAGAAGGTTAGAAAGGCTGAAGCCCAAAATGAGCTTGGAGGAGCAAGAGAGGTTAAAATGAACAAAAAGGGGGAGTTTTCAGCTATGTTTGAAACAAGAGAAGAAATCAGGAAACAGTTGGCCCACCATGTGGGGAAGATAGAGCGATACAGATGGGTGATGGAAAGAAAGCAGAACTGCTGAACAATTAATTTGCCTCTCCCCAAAAAAGAAAAACCCCAGTCCCCAACTGAGTTTAAGTGGAATAAAGGAGGAAGTGTAAGGACTGCTGCTTAAAATACGTAAAGGGATGGTACAAGAGGAGCTAATTACCTTAAATGAGTTGCCTCTCGGGGTGAGATGAACTGTATCCAAGGGTACTAAAAGAGTTTAGGGGTATAATCCCAAAGACTGTGTCTAGAATGTTGGAGACTTCTTGGGAGTACAGGCAGGGGAGTTTCTGGTGGAACAGAGGCAAGCAAATATTGCCCCCATTTTTGCAAAAGGGGGGAAAGAAGCAGAGCTCAGCAAGTCAGCTTGACATCAGTACCAGGGAAGGCACTAAAGAGAGCTTCCTGTGCTGGCCAGAAGCAGGAACATGAAAATCCCGCCCCTCCAGTCCAAAAAGCTAGAGATTGTATTTGATCCCAAATGTCCAAGTTCTCCATTTTCAAGATGTGCAGGAGCAGCTCACACCAAAATGAAAAACCAGTATAGCTGGAAGGGAGGATACCTGGTGTAGTGTAGTGGACAGAGTGATAAAGATCCTGAGACCAGGGTTCAAATCCCCACTTGGCTTTGGAAACAGACTTCGGGAAAGAAAGTGGTAAAACTACTCCTTAAATCAGGGGTGTCCAAACTTTTCACAAGGAGGGCCAGATTGGATGAGGAGAAAATGTGTGGGGGCCGACCATTCAGCCGCGTTTGGTTCCCAGGCCGAACTTTGGACAAGTTTTTATAACATGCAAGGAGGCAGGGAGGACGCTGCAGCAACGGAGCCTGCCGTAAAACTGCAAGCTGATATCTCCATCCAGTAGGGGGAAGGGCCAGCTGGCGGGGATGTGTGACCAGGCTAAGCCAGAGGGGAGAAGAGTCGGGGGCCACTCTAAATTTGAAAACGGGCCGCATTTGCCCCCCCCCCCTCCGGCCTGACTTTGGACATGCCTGCCTTAAATATTTCACTTACCTTGAAAACTTTATCAGTTGTGTGCTATCGAATCAACCTCTTTCGGGGTTTTTAAAGCAAAGAATACTCAGAATTAGTTTACCATTACCTTTTTCTGGGTGCACCTTAGAACTATGCAGGTTGTCCAAGGCTATATACAGGCTGGTGATTCTCACAGGAGGCACAGTGGAGAATTAGACTCTCAACATTTAGGCTCTACAGATGAAAGCTCTGTTGTATTATTACCGCTGTGTGCTGTCAAGTCGTCTCTGATTTATGGTGACCCTATAAATGAGCCATCTCCAAAATATCCTGTCTTCAGATACCCTGCTCAGCTCTCTAAACTTGTGGCTTCCTTAGGCAGTCATCCCATTTCATATTTGGTTTTCCTCTTTTCCTGCTGCCTTCCATCTCAGCATCCAGCATTATTGTCTTTTCCAGAAAATCCTGCATTCTCATGATGTGCCTAAAGCCCTAGTAGGGTCACTATAAGTTGGTGCTGACTTTATCGCACATAACTTGAGAAAGGGAACACATGAATCCTGAAAAGTTTGCCAGCAGGTGACCTACTACTGAACTCGGCTGCTGATCCTTGTTTACTTATTTGATTCCATTACCTAAGGAATGCCTATAATTCTAATTTCGGAGGCTTTAATAAGATCAGCTTTTAAAATTGTTTGACTTTTATCTTGGGAATCATCGCCATCCACTGGAACCAGAAGGAGTTGCACAGTAGGGCTGCCGCAGGTTTTCCCAGCCTCCGCCTGTTCTAGTTTAGATGCAGGGCTTTGTTCCAGATAACAGATCACAACACAAAACAACACAACAAAAAAACCTCCCTTTCTCTTTCCCTTGCCTTGTAGGTTGTCTGGCGGAAGCTAGGCGATGCAGCAAGCTCCAAACCATCAATCCGGCAACATCTCTCTGGAAACCAGTTCAAGGGCCCATTATAAGAAACCTCCCGCTGCCCCAGGATCGGGGCTGAAGACCATGAGAGAAACAAGAGAGACTTGCCTGCCTCACGTTTGCCAGGGTTATCTGTTTCCTCGCCCTTCTTCCCCATAACTGTTTATAGTGTAAATAAGGCAGCCCAAGGCCTTGTCAAGAGGCTGTGCTGCTCCAGAACATTATATGAGTCAACTCTCCTCTAATGACCAACCTGTGTCATTTTGTATTGTGGTGAAAAACCTGCTTTGTCGTACGGTCAAATGTAGAAATAACTGAGCCCCCAAATGTATTTCAAGGAGGAAGAATAGATGATGAGTCCAGACTTTGGAATCAAGGACAAGCAACACCGTGCTTGTGAAGGACCAAGAAAGGGGTTGGGGTTGTTGGTCTCCTGCCCGTCGAGGCGATCCTGTTGGCTCTTGGCCCAGTGTTACAAAAACACTTCTCTCAGAACCACTCTCTGGCCCTTGTAGCCTGCATCCCACCAAGATGGGATGGCTACTTAGAGCCATGTATGGCAAAAAAAAAAAAAAAACCCAGGTGATGGTGTGCCCCCTTGTGTGAAGGAGGTCCAACCTCCCAGGTGTCTAACCAAACCCTTTCCAGGATAATGTGAAATGAAGCCAGAACAAAAAAATAGATGCTTAGTGCTATGATGCAAGGCTTGGGTCTCTCTCTCTCTCTCTCTCTCTCTCTCTGGAGGCACAGAAGGGGACGGACCTCTCATGCCTGTGTTACTTGTGGCATTTGAGGAGTTTTGGTTTTTAAAAAATCAGCCTCTGACTTTGACTCCAAAGGGATGGTGATGGATGTGGTCCAAGTGCAGGGGAAGATTGAGCTTAGGGAGAAGTCAAGGGCCAGCGTCATGGTAAGCCTCAAGACCTAGTCCAGGTTCATGCCCGGACTGTTTCAGCCCCCATACGCTTACTCTAGGCTGTTGCTATCTGAACAAAGAATGAGAGAAGGCAATGGGAAGGTGCAGGAATGCCCTCATTTTCGGAGAGGTGGTGGAGGCAGAACCTGGTGGAAGACAGATACTGAGTAAATGGGCAAGAATAACAGGAATTGAAGTCACTGGAGAACGGAGGCACTCTGATAGCTATTTCCTGTTCCAAACCTGGAACCCCCATCGATCTTCTAATAGTTGTTTGTGTACAAAAAAAAGGAGTTTCTCAGTAGGAGGAACTTCCTTCCATGTAGCTTCATACCCAGAGGGCAAGGGTGGTGTTTTTATTTCGTTTGGGTTTTGGTTTGTTTTGGTTTTGGTTTTGGTTTGTTTGTTTTTGTTTTCTTTTGACTCCCAGAATTTCCAACAGCTCTGGGTCACGCAACTGCTAAAGGTACAGGAGTTCTCCTGTCCTGTGTATCACCCTCCAATATACACAGGAATGCTTTCTTTCTTTGTGGTTGTTTGCTTCTCCAGTCCTGAATCCTATGGTTTGGAACATACCTGTGTGGGAAGCGCCCCTGCATTTCCCCTTTTCACCTGACCACTTTTAATACTATGATATTTGTCATTTTAACCTTTGCTATCGAGGCATAATCTAGACCAGTGGTGGTGAACCTTCACTCCAGATGTTTTGCAACACAACTCCCAGAATTCCAAACCTAGATTGTCCATGACAAGGGACTCTGGGAGCTGTGGTCCAAAACATCTGGAGTCCCGAAGGTTCACCGCCACCACTGATCTATAGACATTGTCAGGAGTGATTGGTGGGAGTATGTTCCCCCCTCATGTTTTTACTGAAATGATACCCAGAATGGGCAAGTTGAAAATAGAAAGCACAGGAACTGCTGTTCCATTTGCACAGAGGAAATTACTGCTTCTACAAATGCTGCTGTTCATGCTTAATCAAATGGAGTCTTTCTCTCCATTGAGCTGCTCGCTGTGTGGAAAAGGGATTGGGCTGACCTTTTATGGCTAGCAAAGCAGCTCATTTGTAACCTGCCCAAAGACTTTGTCCTGATATCATCTCATCAGGCCTTAGCAGATTTCTTTCCGATGTACAGCGTAGCATGTAACCAGTCACCCAGTTCTGCCTGTGTAACATCAGTTGTCCAAAAGTTGTTGACTGAGTAAAGGCTCTGTTTTCAGAATTTTTTCCTTTTTTGTTATTGGTTTGAAGATTCTTCCTCTTCAGGCTGTTTCCATCCTGTCTCACAGAATTTTGACTATGGTGCTGATAGCCGCCATGGGTGGTTCATTTACTTGGACCTTTTCCTTTTTGATGCCCTTATTTGTGGGTGGTTTTTTTTCCTGTGATAAAGACCTGCAGAGATCATCATATCTTCAACTACAGTAGGACTCCCATATCCACTGATTCACTAACCACTGTTTCCATTATCCACGGTTAACAGAGGAAAAAAACTAAATAATTCAGCAGCTGTAAAGCAAGCTACTGTCACAAATAGCAGCTGTAAAGCAAGCTAGTGTCACAAAACAGCAGTTTTGGGGTGGTGGTGGTGGTGGTGTTTCCTCTTATCCACGGTTTTCATTATCCATAAAAGGCCTGGAAGCAGTCCTCAGCAGATACTGGGATCCTACTGTATTACAGAATGAGTCAGAAGCTTTCCCAGCATAACTCATAAAGACCAATCTTCCTTTATATATCTGCTCTTGCTTTCCTTCTTGATTTGCAGGTCCATGCACCAGTTTCATCTCCATTATTGCAATCCCTAGAGGAGAAATCCTGGGGCGAGGCGGGGTGGGGTGGGGGAAATACTCCTGCAGGTCACCAGGTGTTTTTCAGCTTACTGGCCTGTTCTCAACTTCTGCCTCATGTGACCTGAAGTAGGACCTGGGGACCTGAATGTGGTGTCCAAGTCCATTGACATCTTCCATCCCTACCAGAGACCAATATTGGGCCTCTTCAGATGCTTTGACCTGCAGTTGCTTCCAGATGTGGACCTTGGCAAAATTTCAAAACCAGTTTAGACAACAACTCCCAAAATCCCAGCCTGTGTCACTACCGTGGGAGATTCTGTCATCCCCAATGTCTTCAGTGTGCTTATTTATACTTGTAGGACAAAAAAGTTACTTGTTGAAGCTCTGGCCAGGGGCTTGCAAGTCTTTATAATCTCCTTCTTTCCAAATGTCCTCCCCTATTCCTGATCATTCTTTCCCGACAGGCCTGTAACAGATTCAAAGTGAATACTACCCATTCTGCAAATATGGTCTAGACAGCTAGGCCCCATCTTTCCTCTCTATTTGGCCAACCTAGCTGGGGATGATGGGCACTGCAATCACACACTATCAAAAGGACTACACGTTGCTCATGCTTTTTGTTTTTTTAATCAGTCCAAATTGCCTTCAGCTGGCACATAACCTGCCTGGCTATGGTCTCAGTGATTTTAATCCTAGTAAGCCCAAACATGTTCAAATACAGGGGGGCAAAGTGAAACAATTTAACGGGGAGTGGGGAGTTACTGCCAACTGAAGGAATATTTGGTGTATTTTTAAATGTATACCTATTTTGTTGTAAGTACTTCCAGGTTTGCCAGAATACCATTTTGAAGAAGGTGCAGTCACTAGGAGGGTGGTGAGCTGGCTGCTTTTAGCAGAGGCTTGATAACTGTGGAGCAGGACTTCTAAGCCTTAAGGTAAGGATAGGCATAGTTAAAGAGATGCCAGAGTTTAGAATAGATGCTGGAGTTTGAATGGCAACCCCTAGCATTATTCCTGCCTACCTGATGATTAGCCCTTGCTGGTTTGGGGATACTAGAACTTGTTTCTTGAGTTGGGCACTTTGTATGCCTGACAGCTTCGTACAAAGTGAGCAGTGCGGAGCTACATGTGCTGCATGAACCGCTATCCCCTCCCCTTCAAACCCCCCTCCCCCAGTCTGATGGGGGCACGCCAGCGGCACAACAGTCATAGAATCATAGAGTTGGAAGAGACCTCAAGGGCCATCCAGTCCAACCCCCTGCCATGCAGGAACCCCCATCACAGGACTCCCAAAAAGACACAGATAGACTCTTCCCCACTTCCTCGGCTGCATGGGGTGATCTTGATCTTCCTCCTCCTCCTTGGAGTGGTCAGCTGCTTGAGGGCTGACTGGATTGGGGGCGCTGCTGGAGCAGAAAGGAACCCAAGGATGCCCATCAAGTGATAAGTGGCCCATCCAGTCCCCCCCCCCCCGTTTGTAAATCTGTCTGTGCAGCTCCTTTGGCTTCACACTGATGGATTCATAGGAAGCTGTGAGGGCACACAAAGCAACTCAAGTCTCCTTGTTACCAGAACAGAAACTTTTCCACCCTGTGCCACGTTCACACTGGGCTTGCTGTGACTGACACAAAGCGCCCAGGAGACGTGGAAGGGTTCATATTTGGGAACGAGTCACAGAAATGTTATTGGTGCCCATCTCCAAGGTGTGCCTGCGGCATATCACAAACGTCTCTTCTTTTCATGCTTGAAGTTGGGTTGCCTCAAGTGCTCCCAGGCAAAATGTGAACTGGCCTCCTGTCTCTTCTGCCTAGCATGGCCTTTTGACAAACAGACAAATATGTACTGGCACACAGGGTATGAACTTCAGCACCTGGGGGCCTCTGAGGGTCCCCAGAAAGGCCACACTTCCTCCCCCTCCATTATTTGTTCACTTGGTGGGTTCCAAGTTATGGGTTACCTCCCTGTGCTAAAGGGTTGGAATGCTGCTTCTAACCAGTAGGTAACAAGCTTGAATAGAATATATTGGTTCCTGCATGGTTGTGGGGTGTGTGTGCATTATTTATGACAGGACCATGCAGAAAAAGAACAAGCGTCATAAAACCAAACTTTAGTGCAAAAATTCCTCTTTCCCATCAAAACAACAGGAAAACAAGCAAGCAGCCAAGTTTTAGCAAAAACAAAAACAGGAACACCACAAGAGGAAATTCAGCTAAACATGTATAGTGCTAGCCAGTAAAATAAGCAAACTGATAAATATCACTTTGACACTCAAAAGGTCATATTTAGAATAACCTTAGATATTGAGGTTAGAGCTGCAGAACTGGAAGAGACCCTGTGGATCAAGTGGAGCCCCACCTCAAGGAGGCACAGTGGCGGATCAAACTCCCAAGTGACCTAAACCACTGAAGCTGTCCAGCAGCAATTGAACTGTTCCTGGTTTTTTGTAGATGAAAGTGTAAGGTACCTCTGAATGCAAGCTATGCACTGTAGCATTTACAGATGTCACGGTATATGTTTTGAGGGCTTTGCATTGCTACTTGATATTTGGTTCAAACTGAGCTCAAGCCAGCGTCTTCCTGGACGGGGGAGAAATGTCACACAGTGACTTTACAGTATAAAATGGGTGCTAAATGTTCCGTTGTCTAAGCAGTTTTCAAAAATAAAATAAAATCAAAGTTGTATACCGTGGTAGAAAAACAGAGAGGTACCTGAAATATTGCATCTTCATCTAGAACAACAGGGCCCCTCTCCTAAATAATGATGTTAAAAATCTGATCGTACAAGACCGCAATAAACTTTAGATAATTAACTACAAATGTTTATACAATTAGAGTTTGGCAATCTTCTGGCTTGTCAGATGTTGCCAAGCCCCGTCTTTAATTCAGTGCCGTCAATTAGACGTCAGAAATGGTGGTCTTAAAGCAGTTGTATGTTCAGTGCAAAAGCCTGTGTAGCTCTCCAGAAGATCACCTGGCAATCTTGTAGGTCCCAGGGTACCTTCTGCACAGCTGCATTTTAAGATACACCAGAAATTACTTTGTTGAACTTCTTTTTAGTTTGAACCTGATCTAGGTCAGAACAAAATTATTGTTGGAGACTTCCCCTGCCAATACTTTATTTCCAGTCAGTTGATAATATTTTCACATTTGAAGATAGAGGGAAAAGCAAACGACTCTTAAGTCACAAACTGCAGAACTAGTGCATATTTGTAGGCAAACCACAGGGATAAAAATCACTGCATTGGATCACAATGTTGTCATAATTAGACCCATTCCCAAAGGCCAAAATCCTACTGCAGAAAAAACAACACATGCATAGGGTCAGTTTACACAAGATTTCCACTAGGCCTGCTGGCCTTCACCCTGCCAGGAATGCCATCGCTTCCACTGTCAGTTACTGTGGGCAGCTTAACAAAGGCAGGGCAGTTGTGCAGTTGTCTTGTGTTACTGTATGGCAACAGGATTCGGTGCGGATTTCCCCTAAGAATGACCTAAATTTGGATCGAGCCCAGTGTTAAGTGACCTTTTATCTTTTTAGAACCAGGGGAGAGGGGTGGAATACTACTGATCTTTTTCAGAGTGCATGGCTGTAGAGTGAGAAAATTGTATATTTTTCATAATGTGGGGAAAGAGTCTATTTGTGCTGCTTTTGGAAATCAGTATGAAATTATGATTTCTGTTAAACCTGTGAGCTTACAGCCCCACTATATTTTCTGTATATGACTGACTAATAGAACTGTAATATGTTAGGACTTGTGCTCATGTATATAAGCAATGTCTTTAGATTTTAGCACACATTTATACCTTTTACTGAATCACTTGGCGTGGGCGGGGTGGGAAGAAAAAAAATGTAAGATTTTTGATAAGTGTGTAAAACCTTCATTTGGAATATTTTAGTAAAAATTAAGTAAGAGACTGTGATAGTGTATACATTTGGTTGAAGAAAATAAAAATACATTATTTGTAAGTGAGCTGTGGCGTTTCTGGATTTCTGAGAATTTATTGTATGAGATTATAAAGTGCTAATCCTGCCATTTTAACAACTGTGTTGTAGTTCAACTGATGTGAGTTACAAAAACATTTTGGACAAGGAGCATGAAGGGTTCAGCTATAGCCCAGTGTCTATTAAGCTTCACATGAGCTGAAAATCTGTCAGCATTGTCATGTAGGATGTCCCAGCAGATTTATGCAATAAGTCACATTTTACAACTTGCTGACGTAACTGTGACAGGTTCCCAGTACCCCATCCACAGCAAGAGCAGGGGGTGAGACTCAATGGCCTGACAGACCCCTTCCAACTCAACTAGTCTAAGAAATAGGCTCCATTACCTGGCTCCTCCACAGGAGCCAGATACTGAGCAAACAAAACATTACTTGGATTAACCAAAAGGGAAAAAATGGTGTGTATGAAAAGTTGTATATGATCCTAACCTAGTCATTTTTGCAAAATAAAATTTACACTCGACCTTAAAAGAGTGCATTTCTCCAATGGATTTCAGAACCACATTTATTCATGTACATGTCAACAAAGTCAGCCTTAAAAAGACAAAAACAAAACAGGCCGTAAATCACCGTATGCCACTATTTCCACACTTAGAAAATAGTTATTTATGTACAGAAATTTGCACATAGGTTTAAACATACATTACAAGTCAAGAACCCAGTACATTCTAAAATAATAATGGCAGAAAGGCAGACATCAACAGAAGTTCCTCTGTTGTAGGCTGTAAATGCTGTACCAATGTCAATCTCTATTAAATAAATTTGGCTCTGTTACTCAGATCAAAGTGTGGCTGGAATGTTAAATTACATAATGAAAACCAGAAAGATGTTATTTGTTTTTAGATGGAATGATAACTGTAATCCCAGTACTCAAAAAGTAGGCACTGATTTCTCGGAGCAAATTTTTTTACCAATATAATTAAGCCAATATGGCTCTTAAAACATTTTACTAGTGCAAAGTAATCCAGTGCTACAATAAACTTAGAACTTGGATTTTAATTTGCTTTACCATATGGAAACTAAAAGTCTGTATTGCTCTCTGCTGATTAAACTGTAAGCAGACCAGTAAAGCTTCTATGTCGTTGCCTTCTACATTTTCATACAACAGTCTCTACTTTATACAAAGTATTATCCTAGCGTTCCCAGCTGTCTTTGACTTTTAAACCATTGGCCAACATCAAAGGCAATTTTACAACTACTGCTATCTCATCCAAGTAGCACGCCCAAGTCCTGCAACAGGTGGCATGCCAGGCGGTGGTATTGGAGGTGGTACTGGTGGTTGTCCCCCAGGGGGTACTGTGGGTGGGGGATAACTTGCAGGTGGCATTCCCAGTCCTGGAGGAGGGTGAGGTGGGACAGCATGGGAGGGAGGGAGCCGAGGAGGTGGGAAATTAGGGTTGTAGGTGGGTGGTGGAGGGTATCCTGGGGTAGGAGGAGGAATAGTAGGTGGTGGGAATGATGTGGGTGGTGGAGGGGGAACAGGTGGTGGTGGGTTGGGAGGGTACACATGAGGATGATATGGCAAGTGAGTTGGAGGTCCATAGGAGGGTGGTAGTGCTCCATAGGTGGGTGCTTCTGTCTTCATCATGGATTGAAGACTCTGATATCCCTCTCCTGACATATACGAATTTGTAGTTGACATGCCAGTTATGTAGCTTGATGGAGGGGGTGGAGGGGGAGGGCGGTGAGGCATAGGTGGTGGCTGATGTACAGGAGCTGGATGAGATGGAGGTGCAATCTGGACTTTTGACATGTCCACAGAATCCACTGTAGAAGTCTGATCACCTCCCATGGAAACTGCAGGTGTCGGAGGAGGCTTGTGGTCTGAAAAAAAAGACACCAAAATTAATCATTTGCAGTTTTGTTGAATAGGACACTCAGCACTGCATATACTTTTAAAAATGTCTATTCCCTGCTCATGTAAGCAGCAAAGAATAAATCAGACAATTCTAATGCCTCCAGTCCCCTGCTAGGATTCTGTTTTTGTGAGAATGTGAGGTCCAGTAAAAATAAGGGGAAAATGACAAGACTGTAAAATTAGACAGTGCATACACATGACAACAAATCCCTGAAATCATTTAAAACATCTAAAGCCACTTTATGAGATGGCACCTAAAAGGTAACCTGATTGAAGTTTATAAAATCATGCACAGTGTAGACAATGTAGATAAGGAAAAACTGTTTTCCCTATTGCACAACACTAGAACTAGGGGGCACTCAATGAAACTTTGGGGTGCTAGATTTCAAATAAGAGAAAGTACTTTTTTGCCCAGAAGATCACTGATCTGTTGAACTCCCTGCCAAAAGAAGTGGTGACAGCTGTCAGCCTTGATAGCTTTAAGAAAGGTTTAGACAAGTTCATGGAATACTAGGATTATCAATGACTATCATTCTGGATGCCTAAGGACAACCTCTGGGCTGGAGAGATCGGCTGGATATCTCTCAATGCCATTTGCAGAGAATCATAAGCAGGTGAGGACATCTGCTTGGGAATACCCTGAAGCAAATGTCGAGCCACTGTGTGAGACAGAATGCTAGACTGGATGGGCTGTGGTCTGTTCCAGCAAGGCTGATTTATATATGTTCCTTGATTCCCCCTTATACATAGACATATACAGTTAGGTCTGGAAATGTTTGGACAGGTCTACAATTCTCATAATTCTGGCTCTGTATGCCACCACAATGGACTTAAAATGAAACAACTGAGATTCAGTTGAAGTGTAGCCTCCCAACTTTAATACAAGGAGATGAACCAAAATATTATATGAAACACTTAGGAACTGCAACCATTTCTAAACACAGGTCCCTCATTTCCAGGGCTCAAATGAGCAGTATATCACAGAACTGAATACACCCCCCTCACATTTCGTAAATACTTTAGTATATCTTTTCATGTGACAACACAGAAGAAACGACACTTGGCTACAATGTAAAACATTGAATATTCAGCTTATATAAATAACAGTGTAAATATGCTGTCCCCTCAAAATAATGCAACATACAGCCATTAATGTCTAAAACGATAGCAACAAATTGAGTACACTGGTAAGTGACAATACCCATATTGGGCACAAAGTGTCAATATTTTGTCTGGCCACCATTATTTTCCAGCACTGCCTTAACCCTGGAGAGTTCATCAGAGCTTCACAGGTTGCCACTGGAGTCCTCTTCCATGACAACATCACCGAGCTGGTGGATGCCAGAGATCTTGTGCACCTCCACCTTCCGTTTAAGGATGCCCCACAGATGCTCAATAGAGTTTAGCTCTGGAGACATGCTTGGCCAGTAGAGATGGGCACGACTTGAAAAAAATTTTTTTCGAGTTGTCGTTAGTCAGGCCGGTTCCGTTTCGGGTCGTTTCCGTTTTTCGCAAAAATTCGCAAAAATTAGTCGGTTCGTTTTTTCGTTTTTGTTAGTACTGGTTTTTTTGGGGGGGAGCGGGCTCCTGGAGGCACCTCTGTGGGGTGGGTGCCTCCTCTGGCCCGCTATAAAGGGAAAGCGGGCTCCTGGAGGCACCCGTGGGTGCCTCCTATCCTCACCCACTAGGAAGGGGAAGCAGGCTCCAAGAGACCCCTCAACATGGGGGTCTCCCCTCCTCACCTGCTGCTGCAAAATGCATGCATAGCCATATGGATATGCATACCAGTTGCAGACAGTGAGACTAGTGATGGCAGTGAACCCAGAGCCATAGGTTGATGCCTAAGGCTCTCGCACCACCATGTCTCACAAAGAAGGGAATTGTACTTGCGTGTAGTGCAATGCAAGTAGATCTGGCTTAGGGTTAAGGTGGGTTAGTGCAAGGGCTAGCGTTAGGCTAGTGACGGGTAAGGTTACGGTGGGCTAGTGGGTTGCACCTCTGGGTGCCTCTCTGACCCACTAAGAAGACAGTCTGTGATGTATGGGTAAGTAAGGAGTCAAGGATTAGGATTAGGGTTAGGGGGCTAGGGCAGGTTTTAGGGGGCTTTTTGGCACATCCCAGAAGTCTCCATGGCCAAGTGGCCATGCGATTAGTGGGATGGCTCCAAAAATTGGCCACTCGGCCAGCCCATCATTGCGCAGGTGTTAAAAAAAAAAAAATCAATGGAGGACAGAGGAGGAGAGGAGAGACATTTTGTTGCAAGAAAAAACCCACTGCTACTGTGAAAAATCTGGCAGTTTATAAATTTTCGCGTGTTTCTGTTGTGCTTGTGTGTTTTTGGACCACGATTTCAAAAATAATATTGCGTTCGCTGCCCCATTTTGGATCCCCCGCCCGCACCGCATGGCATGGCGAGTCCGGCTGCCCAGGACGGGGGGAGGCGGGTCCCCCCTCCAGAAACCACCCCTCCGGTAGTCCCACCAGAGCAGCCCAGGGTGCCCCCGGGGACCTCCGTGGAACCCTGCCACCCCTCTGGTAGGTGCCCTGCGCAGGCATTTTTAGTCAAGCAGGCATTTTTCCGCCTGCTTTTTTTTGGCCCGGGAATGGGTGGGGGGAGAGTTTAAAAGTTTTTTCCTGTGCCATCCGTGCCGCTTGCTTCCGCTTTAATTGCGGCGGCCGGCGGCGAGACTGGGCTAGTTCCTAGTCCATGTCCAATTATTTGTGGCCCTAACTGTATACAGAAATATCTGGTGTCATTAGAAAACTACTGCATTGGATATTTTTATCATCCTCTTAAAACTGCAGAGCTCAAAGGGACCCTATGGACCATCAAGTTCAAACTTTGTCAAGGAGGCACAGCAGAGAATCAAATTTCTCACCTCTGGCTCTGCACCCAGATACCTTAACCACCAAACTATCCAGGGATCTTTATTCTAATTTAGAAATGAGCAGGTCGCAGATTGGGTCTAGCACCATTCAACAAAGTTCATACAGGACCTCTCTTCTGTCCAAATACATCCATACAAGGGACAGGACGAGAGGCTCTTCAAGTTTTTCTGGAATACCGGACTGCCTGAGAGTTTTACTAAATAAGCAGTTATGTACTTCTACCCTTAA
The DNA here is from genome assembly GCA_029282475.1 of Phrynocephalus forsythii. Lineage (NCBI taxonomy): Eukaryota > Metazoa > Chordata > Lepidosauria > Squamata > Agamidae > Phrynocephalus > Phrynocephalus forsythii. The sequence goes on along the minus strand of JAPFRF010000001.1, from coordinate 187,346,927 downwards.
ATACACCCATGACTAAGATGCATTAAAAAAAAAACTCAGCTGCTTCTGTGACACCTTCATGTGAGGCCACAAGACTTGGAAAAACATTTGATTAATCAAAGGTGGGTGCCCAAGAACTGCCGGAGTTAGCCTTACCCTTGTTAAAGAAGCTGAGGGTAAAGGGGATGGACTGGCCAATAGAGATGGGCACGACTTAGCGGTATTCCGTTACATTTCCAAATGTATCCGTTAAAGACAAACGGTAACGGGAATTACTCCGCCAGACTTGTTCTCGTTTAAAGAACAATTTTGGTCTGATTTAAAAATCCCTTTGCATGGCACGATGCCACTGGCACAGAAAAAAAGTTTTTAAAAGTAAAAAAAAACCCGGTTCCCGGCCAAAAGCAGGCGGAAAAATGCCTGCCGTGCCTCAGGGCACCTACCAGAGGGGTTGTTTATGGAGGTCCCCGGCCTCCCCCAAACCCCATCCTGGGCTGCTCTGGTGGGACTGGACAGGCTCGCAGCCAGCAAAAAGCAGATGTCTAAATCTTGCCGCAGTAATTAAAGCGGAAGCAAGCACAACTGGACGGCACAGGAAAAACTTTTTTAAACTCTCCCCCACCCATTCCCGGGCCAAAAAGCAGGCGGAAAAATGCCTGCTTGACTAAGTTTGGCGTAGGGCACCTGACCGGAGGGGTGGTTTCTGGAGGGGGTCCCGCTCCCCCCGTCCTGGGCAGCCGGACTCGCCATGCCATGCGGTGCGGGCGGGGGATCCAAAATGGGGCAGTGAACGCAATATTATTTTTGAAATCGTGGTCCAAAATGTAGATAATGTTTATATTTAGAGTGTTAGAGGAAAATCCCATTAAACTAAATATTAAAAGCTCTATTAATACTTTTTCAGCACCTAGTACAACTTACCAGATGGTGGATGTGCAGGTGGTACTGGGGGATGAGCAGGTTCAATTTTAGCAACCTTAGAAGGAGGTGCTTCTGAAAAGAGAGCAGAGACAATGAGATGGCCATTTTTGCTAACATGATTCCTTCAGGAAACTGAAAAATGCAACTATACTGTTCATGGATCATGCATAGCAGAGCACTATTAACACTAATTTACCATGTCAAATAAACTGAATATAAAACAAGAAGAAAAAGGCATTTTACCTCCAGACTTTGTTTCTTCTTTTGGTGATATACCCTGTAATTGGGGAAATATACTCAAGTCAAACACAGAAATCACAGGAAACATTAAATCTTATTTCTTGATAGCAAATGTTGAGTTTCAGAAGAGTCCCATATAGTTTAATATCAAGCTGATTACTTCTGTAAGTCAGCTTCCAAAGTTAGGGGTAACATGGATTCCACATGCTGCAAGACTGCCCAATCCCAACAGCCAATAGCGCAAATTTGCAAACGCAATGAAAGCCACAGATTTTCTAACTGGTCTAAGCTCATCTGACATTTAAACAGATAAATGATATCTCGGACACATATCTGTGGCAAGGACTGTACCGTATTTGCACAGTTAAAACTAGTGTGGCAGGTGTGCCCATTGCTGGAGATGTCTCATGCAGCCATGGTAGCACATGCATTTGTTACATTCCATTTGGATTTCTGTATATATCTCTATGTGGAGCTGCCTTTGAAGGGTATTAGGAAACCTTCATGGGTACAAAATGCCACAGCTAGATTGTTAACTGGAGCCGAGCAGAAGAGCCACACAATTCCTCGGTTACAACAGCCCCAATGGCTGCCTGTCTATTTCCAGGCACAATGCAAAGTGCGGCTTTAGACTTATCAAGTCCTGAACAGCTTGGGTCCAGGCTATCTGAAAGATGGCATCTCCATTTAAAATCATCATGGCAGGTCTCTTGGTCTCCCCCATCACACTCACAGGTGTATAAACATTTCGAAACAAACCACCCAAAAAGCAACAGAAACAAGACACTGCAACAAAGACAGCAGCCTAAATGTCTGCTAGGCTTTGCAATGCAAGACATTATTTTAGTCTTCTTACCGCGGGCCGTTTGGTCTGCCTGGGAGGGCTTGGCTGAGGAGATGGTTTTTTGGAGGCCTGGCCTTGTGGCGGTGGTGGCGGCTGCTGCGGCTGCGGCTGCGGCTGCCCTGTCGGTGGAGGCTCTTTGGGCGGCTGCGGTTGTGACGGCTCTGAGCTCTGAGAGGGTTGCGAGGACTGCAGGGAGGGCGGTGCCTGAGGCGTAGACTGCAGGGACGGCGCCTGCTGCAGTTGGTGAGGGGTATGGTGAGGCATTTGCTGCTTCCCTTGCGAGTACAGGTCCAGGATCTGGTGACAGATGTCTTTAAAAAAGGAGGAAGTACAGGCCATGGGTTAAACATGCCAACAAACTTTGAAAGCTGTATGCAACATTTCAGGAAATAATACATTTTCTATAACGCTTTGTTTAAAGCCACCGCACAAGTTGCACTCTTTTAGCAGCATTTCAAATGTCAGCTTCAAACTGGTCAAACAAAAATAATTTCCACTGCATATAATAATAGACAGTATTCCACATTTTTTCACGATGAACAGGAAAGGTCTATTTCAATGTCAGAATGAGGGTTGAAGCCAAGAAGACAACTTTGGAAGGAGGGGCCTTGTTCCTAAATTGCCCTAAGCCATGGTTTATATCAGGGGTCCTCAACCTTTTTAAACAGGGGGCCGGTTCACTGTCCCTCAGACACTGTTGGGGGCCGGACTAGATTTTGAAAAAAATACGAAGAAATACCTATGCACACTGAACATATTTTTTGTAGTGCACAAAAACAGGAAAAAGAATGCAATATTAATATGATAATAAATAATAATAATAATAATAATAATAATAATAATAATAATAATAATAATAATAATAATAATAATAATAATAATAATAATAATAATTTTGGTTGGGATCGGAAGCCCAGAAATCAAAGAAAAACTGGACCTGGGGGGGGGACCCCCACAAGCAATCCACCCCCCACCACCCCACTAGCAACAATGCCCTGGGTCCCATCCTACCCGTCTGCTGCCCGTGGGAGGAAGAAGGGCCGTTATGTCGGATGGAGGGGAAAAAGAGATCCGTCTGGAAAGAAGCGGAGGCTGGAGAAGGGGAGGAAGAGAATGAAATCCAAGACCGAGGAGGGAACAACCGAAGCTGGGGGTGGGGGGGGAAGGGGGGAGATAAAGGAATGCGAAAGGGGGGTCGGGCGGGGAGGCAAAAGAGGGGGGGGTGTGAAAGCAAAGGATGGGAGGGAAGAGGAGGGGGAGGCAAAGGTGCAAGGAGGAAGGCTTGGCGCGTGTGCCTTACGAAGGAAGCTACGAGAGCGGTGGCGGCGGCGGCACTCACCGGCTGGGGGCGTCGGGCGTGCCACTCCCCCCCACACACACACACCCAGGCGGGGTGGGGGGGAACCCGGGGCTCCTGGGCAGGCGGGCCCCCGCCTCCTCCTCCTGACAGCAGCTGCAGCAGCCGCAGCAGCCACCCAAGTTCAACCGCGGCTCCATGGCCGGCGGCGAAGGTGCCCCGCAGCCGCCACCACCACCCGCCTCGATGGGGCGCCTCTGCACTGCCACCGGCAGCAGCACCAGCAGCGGCTCAAAGGTCCCGGTGGCGCCCTCGAGCCGGAGCCGCCGCCGCAACGCCTCGCCTCCGGCTGCAGCCTTCGGGCAGGCGAGCGGGAGGGAGGGAGGCCGGTGGAAAGGCGACGTCTCTATGCCGGCCAGCCGGCCGGCCAGCACACACACACACACTCACACTCCAATTCGGGGGGGGGGGGCTCGGGGAGCCCGGCCTCTCTCTGTGTGTGGGGGGGGCAAAGGACGAGAGCAGCCGCTCCTTCCTTCCTTCTCCCTCTCCCAATAGAGCGGCGGCGGCAGCCATGTTCCGGCTCCCGACCCCCCACCCCAACCTCTCCTCTCCTCTCCTCCAGCAGGGCCTGGCGAGGGCTCTGGCCCGGCTTCCCTCATCCCTCCCCCGCCCACCCACCCGCCAACCACCCCGGAAGAAAACAAAAACCTCACCCCCTCCTCACGACCGCCAGCCGAGCCACACACATGTCCCAAGGCCTCTCCGCAATGCCCTCCGCCCTCCCCCCGGCGTGCCTGCAGGGCCTCGGGGAGGTGAGAGCTGGCTGGCAGGCATCCCGCTCGCGCGGCAATAGCCGCCTGCCGGCTCGCTGTTCCCCGTCCTTCCTCTCTCTCTCTCTCTCTCTCTTTTTTTAAATAGTTGCCCGGACGACCGGGTCTGTCAGCCGAGAGAGCGGCTCTGGCTGGGAAGGGAAGGTGGTGTGTGTGTGTGTGGGGGGGGGGTAGAGCCTAACTGGCCCTCTCGCATACGGCGTAGGCTCCCTCCTGTTCCCCGCGCTAAAGGGGCGCGCCCCGGTAGGTGTCACCCCGGGCTTGGCTGAAGCATCAGCCCCGCAGGCCTCCAACGTCGCCAGAACAGGCTCCGCCGTCCTCCTCCGACGGGCAGTTCGACGCGAAAGAGGATTGTAGTGCGGGCTGCCTTTTAAGGGCTTTGATCCCCGCACAACCCAGGGGTCACGTGCTCTCCTCTTTCGCGCCGAAACTACGGCGACCAGGGAGACAAAGCGGCCCCAATCCGGGACAAGCCCGGCAGGAGCCTACAACTGTTCTAAAGGGTTCGAGCGGCCCCCACGGGCTGGGGGGGTGGGGCGGGGGTCTGCTGTTGCTCCCTGGGGCCGGATTCAGGGTCCCTGGGGGCCGTATACGGCCCGCAGGCCGTAGGTTGAGGACCCCTGGTTTATATTCAAGCCAGGAGATGTTCCCGAGATGACCAAACTGGCTGGTGTTTATTTTATCCTTTTCTGGACAGTTTTTCACTTCCCTTCAGAACAGGCTGCTGGGGAAGCAATTTCATATGTAATGACAACCCATAGTTTAAAACAGCCAGAGTAGTTTAGAACTGGCTAACTAATCACAAGTTTATTTGTGATAACAGGTTTGGTCACAAGTACAAGCCAATATTTAATAAAACTGCAAACCTGGTGCATTATTACGGTAACACAGACAGCTTTCTTGTACTCAAGAGTGGCCCATCTAGTCCTGGTCTATAACTCAAAAAAATCCATCCTGGATTTCTGACAAGATGCTTCCTGTCCTCCAGGCCAAGGTGGTGATCTGGTCTCTTTTCCAAAATACTATCCAGGCTTGACCCCATTACGCAAAAAAAATAAAAAAAAATAAAAATAAAAAAATAAAAATAAAATAAAATTGAGACTGGTGTGCTCTGGGTGGAAGGTGGCAATCTTGGGCTTATTTACAAAGCCAGCCAGAATGGATGCATTAAAACAGACCTCAACAAAAAAAGAAATGACAAGGACTTGCTTTGAGAACTGAGTGAGTGGACTGCTAAAGCTGGTATGTATAGCAGGGAATTTTTTTTTTGGGGGGGATGAACACCCAGTTCCCTCATTTAACAGGAACCCCTCAGGCTGAATTAAGGGACTAGGAGCCATCAAACAGCAGAAGATGGCTACTACGTCATGCCTTCTGAAAAGCACAAATTCCTTAAGGAGGCAGCTTCAGCCAGAACCTGTCGCCTTAGGCACCTTGGCTGTTCCTAGGGTCTGGCAAAGGTGCCTGGGGCGCACGTTAGAGACTGCACAGAAGCAGTGTGGGAATGGCAGGGAGGTCAGAGGGATGCTCTACCGCCTGTCATTCTGGTGGCTGCCAGTCCCAGAATTTGGCCAAGGGGTAGGGGGGGCCTTAGCCCTTGCCCCACACAAGTCCCATCCCTAGTCTGTAATACTGAGAATGAAATCAGAAAAATACTCCCAGTAGTATATCAAAGTGAAATAAATCAGGTCAATACATGCTTAAATATAGTTTTGCTGAAGGACCAGAAGCATCCCATGCGCTTACAAGGGTCAGAAGGCAGGATACAAATAATTTTATACAGAAGTTAACCAAAAATAGTCTAAAGCAACTCAGCACTGCCTCCTTAGGGTACAATCTCCCCGCTGCCACACTCTCCCAATATTTGGTTTGGAGGGCCAGGATACCCTCTGGCACGTGCTTTCGAGACCTGCCCAAGAAGGGGAAAGAAACCAAGTCCCATCACTCTGGATGCAGCACCTGAATCATGTTGACTTTAGGCCAATACAAACACTCTGGAAGGGGCAAATGAAGGCCCATTCTCCCCCCGCCCCAAAGCGGTGTTAAGCAAAGGTGACACTGAAATGTCATGTTCTAGTTAAAATAAGCAGTAGTTCATGGAAAGTTATCTAGAGCAGCCTTTCTTCTTCTTCAAGTGCCCATGTCCTCGTAGAACGTTGGCGATCAGCAGCCTGAACTGGTTTCTATCTCAAGGTATTCTAAACAGAGCAGCTGTGCTCACTGCAGACCATTGGCTTAAGTTCTTAAGCCAGAATGTTCTTCTACGCCCCAGGCCACGCTTCCCGTCTATTTTTCCTTGAAGGATAACTTGAAGCAGATGGTATTTCTTATTGCACATTATGTGTCCAGAATACTGCAATTTTCTTCTCTTTACCAGGACTTATCAGACTTCATACTCAAATACTTCGATCCTATGTATTCAGCATATTTCTCTATGGTGTTGAAACTTGAACCCTTAGACATTATGCAAGAAGCTGGAAGCATTCAAAATGTGGACGTTCAGACAAATTCTGAAGATACCTTGGACAGCCAGAGTCACTAATGTGGCTGCATTACAGCGCATGAATAAAAAGAGCAGCCTTTCTCGACCTTTTTTTGCCATGGCATATGAAAAATAGCCAAATCAGGATTATGTAAGTCACTTAACAAAAAGGTGGTGTGTGATGAATTGTTTCCAGTCTGTGGCCCCCTTCAAATGTACTAGGCTTACCAGGGGGGCACAAGTCCCCCCCTTCCCCATTGAAAATGGCTGATTCAGACAGAAAAGTTGGGCAGAAAAATGTTTCCACAGTACCTTCCAGGACATCAACGGGCACATCCTGCACAAACTGTTCCCACCACCTTCTGTACATTGGCTTGGATGTCCACTCCTGAATCTCAAACTTGCACAAGCGGCCAGCCAGATACATCACTGCGACAGCTATAATTTCAGGTTCCCACTGCAGTGACAAGGTAGTGCACAAACTGGGGGGACAAGCCAGCAGTCACATTAGAAGGGTTTCTCACCAGACATCTGCATATCATGATCACTGTGACATGCACATTGTCTGGAATTATTTAACAGAATAATGAGCAGTAATAATAGCTAAAATAACTTAAAAAACATAAATATACGACTCAGCCCAAGTATCTTCATATAACAACTATATGAGGTTAGTTATGGGAACAAATACTGCTCCTAGCTGCTAGCCTATCAAATTATTTTTACACACACACACAAACACACACACATATGCACCCAGAAAAGCCATGTTACTTTCTGTGTCATAGGTGGTAACACAGCTTACAACATTGATTGATTATACTTTTAAACTGCCCACTAGTCAGAGTTCTTTGGACAGTGTAAATTGTGATAGAAATATAAAATACATTAAGGCCATAAAAACAAATTATTCATAGATCAGAATACTTCATTCCAAGAAATATACAGTGGTACCTTGTATAAAGGAATTAATTCATTCCAAATGAAATTCTGTTAAGCAAATTTTCCTTTATACACATTTCCCATAGGAATGTATTGAAAACAGAGTAATCCCTAATTGCGAACATTTTTATGTTGTACGGATTTGCCCTACAGGCGATTCTGTTAAGCGAATTTCCCCTCTCTCCGGAATTTTTCTATATTGTACAGATTTTATGTTATACAAATAGTTTGTTATACGAGGGTCCACTGTACTAGCCATATTTTTGACACAAAATCTGTATCAGAACATATAGCAATTACTGTATAGTCATTTCAAGAATATTCAACCCAGTTGGGGCATTCTAACTACAGTATGGGATTGCAATACAGTATGGGAACTACAGTATGGGATTGCAATCAACAAATTTCCAGCAAAACTCTTAATGGCATCTGCATGGAATTTACCAGAGAGAGGACACTTTAAATCTATTGTATATAAGCTGATCTTTTTTTTTGCTCAAGTTCAATTATCAAAGTTATTTTTTACATGAATGTTTTCTTTGATCATTATGTATTGCAAATGTATTGTATCTTTAGAAAGGTCCAAAGGCAGTTATTTAGACTAGTTACATGATATCATAAAAACATTTGATAGCAGGAAGATTTTCCTCTTTTCAGCACAAAATTGTGACCCAACTAATATTCACCACTTCAAACAGCTTCACATGGAGTTTAGTGGCTATCATCCATTCTACTACTGTGTCAAGATGCTCACTTTTCACTCAGGTTGCTTTTCCATTCATTCCACATTCTAATACATAACTAGGGCCTCATTTCAAAGTGTTTAAATAATCTGTGGACAAAGACATGGAATGGGATACACTATGAATCACAATAATGCGCCGAGTCAAGAAGATCACTAGAATTTCAAATAATTGATCAAATTACAAACCAGAATGAGAGCGGTACATCAAATTACGAATGCCCCTAATCGGGAAAAAATCAAAACACAAAGGGAAATCTGTCTGGGGCACAATGCACCCTGGGAATGGAAGTCTTCCATGAAAACATCGAGATACAAAAAAATTTCATATGTGATGCCTCGAGATAATTTTTTTTGAAGAAGGCTTCCATTCCCAGGGTGTACTGTGCTCCATTCGATTTTGAATTGCAAAAATTTCTAAATATGAAGCACTGCGAGGAACGGATTCACTTCATAATTCGAGGTACCACTGTATTTTTTAGTAGAAATGAACATTATGATTGCAGGGAGATCTCTTTTTACCTGTCATTTACAAATGTCCATGCCATCTGAACAAGTTTCTGAATTTTGTTCTTATCACCTATTGAAAAGATGGGGAAATTCTGTATTAAAACAAGCCATACATTCTCAGAATCTAATCATCTATATTGATTATGAGCTCCTTACAATTTTGTACCAGCTAGATTAACAGACCTATGCCCTATGGTAGCTTTGCAACCAACCACTGGCAAAAATGACAAAAGGCCAAACCTCCTCTGCAAAGGTTTGTAGGCATTATCTGGGCAGTTATACAGTGAACCTTGGCTAAGCTGAAGAATGCTGGCCACACAGGGCAAGACTGCCCAAAAACAGCCATGATGAATTTTCGTGTTCTGGCACAAAAATGACTGCTATGGAGTATAGAAGTCTATCTTTCTCTACCCTTTCTCCTGGGAAAACCAGGTAGGGGGCATGTGGGATTCTGTTACTTAAGCACTGTGTGCCTTTAACAACAGGTTGAAATGATGTACATTGTTTTGCTCCATCAGGAAAATCCAAGGAGGGGAAGACAAGGATGCAGTGGGATAATGCCTAGAGGATCACATGGTATCTTCAGACAGTGGAATGCAATATACGGCATAATCCTTCTTCTGCTTATATTTTCTCAGAAAAAAAGATGAGTAAAGATCCTTGACAATTCAAAGGAAGCAAACTGTTCTGCTTATATACTGCCCCATACTACTACAAGTAGTCTCTGGGCGGTTTACAATTTTAATTACAGAGTGCAGGCTACACATTCAGTGGTTGTGTAACAGATTCTGGCAGGAAGCAAGTCAAAAATCTTTTACTCCTATTGATAAAACTTACTCATAAGTATGTTGAAATCTGAATCCTAACAAAGATTAGCTGCTTATTTAAGGTCAGTAGATTTTTGTAATCAACGGCATAGTTTTCAACCTTTTTTCTCCCTGCAAAAAGCTGCTTATACAAAGAGCATAGAGAAAAGAACCAGATAATCTGTTTAATAAATTTATCAGTGGAATAACCAAGAACTCAACAAATCTTAGTGCCACATCCATCTCCTCCCTCTGCCTTGACACTTATGCTTATGGGTTAACAAAACTATTTTCCAGTGACTAACACATCTGAGCAAATAGGTAACAAAACTGACAAGCAAATAAGATATTGTCCACATACAGTAACATATAGTAATGCAATGTGGTTTTCATACCTTTGAGTTGCTTGGCATATTTAAGCAGAAATTGGTAGGGGTGTTCCACTTGTAGGTCAAATTTTATTGTCTGCAGTAAGATCCTTTCTAAAACCATAACTTCTTCCTGAATTCCATAAGAGAGTAAAATATATTTCAATTTTAAATGCATAATCGCTATCTTTAAATTTTACAAAAATTCCAGATGGCATTACAAAATCAACTCCAAAACGAACTCTTATCTACAGTTATCTATTTCCAAATAATGGATTTGCCTGCAATAAGTTTACCTAGCTGAGAAACAAAATGGGAATTTGTCTTAATAACTAAATAAAGGTTGATGGCTACAACATGAGCAGTTTTATTTGTACAACAACACTCAGCAACCCTTCCATAGCCTCTCAATACCCTACACTTGGTGGCACTGTGACCTAAAAGCTTGTGGGCTCCACAAGTAGGAGAGCACAAGGAAATACTGTCAAGTGAAAGTCCTAGGGACTTCTGTTTCACTTCCGGTTACAAGACTGCTGAGGTTTCCTGGCAAAATTTCACAGGTGGCCAAGCCCAGAGAGAGTAGTGGCAGGTGAAGAAGCATGGATCACAAAGCAGGGAGAGGTTATTTTCCTTGCAAGCCGGCATACTCCTCTAAGTGGAAAATCTTATTGCTGAGCTTTGCTGTACAATCAAATGTTGGCGTGGATGGGTGGGGATGTATAATGATGCTGCACAGTTCTGGGGAAAGAGTGAAACTGCACACCAGTGCAGTCAAATGCAACGTGCTAAAAGTAAAGGGTGGCTGACATTCAGTTGTAGCAGGATGATTTCCAACATCCAAAATAAAATTGCAGTCACAATGGCATGCTTTCGATATTGACAACACTTCCTTTTTACTCCTCTTTCATCTTTTGTGCAACTTAGCAGGACAGCTTCCTTCAGTTTGCCACTGATCCTGGCAAAGCTAGCCAAACCTCTACAAGGGTGGAGTGATGGGAGAAGTGGATCTGTGCACTTTTTCTTTAATAGCGCAGCCAAGAACGTGAGAGGAGTTTCTTGATGCCAAAACAGAACTCCAGCAAATGGGGGTAAATTGCATCCTGGAAGCATTATGTCCTTCCCATGCTGGTTCTCTTGATGCACTAACTAGAACTTCGGATCTACAGCAATTTAAGCAAGAACAGACAACCACAATGATCTTTAATGGGAAGCTGCTCACAAAGTGTTCAGAACCTTCGAAGCATCCAAACTATTGACAAATAAGGTGCCAAACCATCTCATGACATGTACTTGTTCAATAGGTGATGCAGATATGAGCCAATGAAATGCTAAATCTGTATTAATCTGCAACAACTTTCAATTTTTATATATATGTATACCTGTATATAATTAATTAATTTGGTAAAAATGGTCATTGCGACTTAATTGTCTGAAGACTTTGTGGCTAAGAAAATGCCTATTGTTACTAAAACAAAGGGGGGGAAAACAAGTGACAAAAGTTTATTTTTTCCAATTTGCTTACTGTATGCATATGGCTGCACTCTGTGTGGCCAGTTTCACTGCTTCCCCTGTGCAGTGGGTTATTTCTTTGCTGAAAAGACAGGCAAATGCAACAGAACAACACACAAGCACTGCTATACGTATCACCTTTCAAAATCAGAGATCATGAAAGTACAATCTCAATAAGCCCCACCATTCAAATGCCTCTTAGTTAATACTGAAGAATCATGTTGCCGATATTTTGTCCAAACTAATACATGTACTATTATAGTTTACATTATTTTCTAATTTAACCCGCATTCCTCCAGGAACAGCACGGGAATCTTGTGCTGAACAGCATTCCAGGATTCCACCACTGACCATTTCAGTGAAAGAACTGCTGGCACTTGTCAGTTTACCTTTGGATCATCTCCAAATTGACCAAACTGCACATCACTTAGTAAACTACGGGCTGTTTTGATGATATCTTTACATTTTTTTGGTGTTTCTTCAACCTTTCCCGCTAGAAAGAGACAGCAAGCTCCAGTCACCTGGAAAAAAAGGAGGAAGTTCTCGATGTACACAATAACTACTACGTAGTGGGCAGAATTCTGAAAGAAAATCTTCAAACATGCTGAGGTTTGCTCCCTCCCTTCCTAATCATCCCCTCCTGCAATCAGTCATGTTGCTAATAGAGATGGGCACGACCAGGAAAAATGACGTTTCGAGTTGTCGTGTGTCGGAGCCGGCCCGTTTCGGCTCGTTTCCGTTTTGTCCGAAATTTTTCCCGTTTCGTTTGTCGTCTGTCGTTAGTACTGGTTTAGGGGGGGTAGGGTAGCGGGCACCTGGAGGCACCTCTCTGGGGTGGGTGACTCCTCTGACCTGCTACGAAGGGAAGGCATTTAGCAGGCTCCTGGAGGCACCTCTCTGGGGTGGATGCCTCCTCTGGCCCCCTACAAAGGGAAAAGGAAGGGTACACATCGTGTAGCCATTGCGTACCAAGTGGCACTGGCAGAGGCACCTCTCTCTTTGGGTGCCTCTAGCTCACTAAGAAGGACAGCATACTGTACAGAGTTTTGGAACTTTGGATGAGCGAGGTGAGAGAAGAATCCTCTGCTGCGCCTCTGGCTCACTAAGAAGGGAAGGCATTTGCAATGCAAGTACAGATCTGGCTTAGGGGAGGCACCTCTCTAGGGTGGATGCACCTCTGCCTCTGACCCACTAAGAAGGTCCTAGCGTATGGGTTAGGGCAGGGGTCCTCAAAAGGGAAAAGGCTGGATGCGGCCCCCTAAGGTCCTGAATTATTATTTATTTATTTATTATTATTATATTTATATCCCACTTGAAACAAACACAAAACAATAATTATATAATATACAAACAAGGAAATAATTAAGACAGTTAAAACCCGGTGCATGGCAATACAATAGCTATCAAACCAAGCGACTAACAAACAACATAGCCTGCAGCACACATAAACATGGTCGCTTGGAAGTTAGAGAGCAGGCACTTAAAAAAAAATTTTGGGTGCCACCAAAGGCCTCTCGAAATAAATAAGTTTTAAGAAGGACAGACTCTGCAGACTGCTAGGGATGGAGTTTTTGAAACTTTGGACCAGGCTTCTCATGGGATGGCAACCCGGGAGCGAGGTGAGGTGGAGAAGAATGCCAGGTAGTCCGGTCTGCCATGGAGGGTTTTATAGACTAAAACCAAGACCTTGAATCTAATCCGGGCTGCAACGGGCAGCCAGTGCAAGCGGACCGGGCTGGGGAGATGTGGTCATACCGACACACACTGCCACCAAGAACCCGCTGCAGACGCCGGAGAAGAGTCAAGGGCAACCCCATGTAGAGGGCGTTGCAGTAGTCCAGCATCGAGATCACCATCCAGGTACGGGTGGATCTGAGCGATCTGGAGAAGATGGTAATACGTGGCCCTGGTCACCGACGCCACCTGGGCCTCCATGGTCAGCGCGCCGGGTCCAGGATCACGCCCAGATTCCGCGCCCTCTCCACAGGCCGGAGGGAGATCAGAGAGGGAATGAATAAAAAAATTCATTCTTAAAAAGAACGGAAGGGGAAAATGTATAAAAGGGAGTGGGACTAAGTTTCAATATCTTTTAGAAATGATTTGGAAAATATTTGAACATCCTGTCTTAAAACATTTTATTCATCATGTTAAAATAAAACATTCCATAATCATTTTTTCTTTTTCTTTTTTCTTTCAATTTTTCCAATTTTCGGGAAAAACAAAAAGGTTCAGCAGAAAAAGTGAGCCATCTCTACTGCTTTTGGGGTGGGCTGCAAAATTCCTCTGGGTGCCTCTGAACAACTAAGAAGGACAATTGCAACCCCCACCTACCCCTTGCTTTGCGAGCAAGCCACCCTCCACAGCTGCTTCTACTTGCTGAGGCAGTTCAAAGTAGTGGGCTATGTCACTTCTCCCACTCCCCCAACTACTGCCTAGATGATCAGCATGCTGGCTAGTGGGGCATTCAAAGTGGGAGGGCTAGGGTTAAGGTGGGCTCCCCCACCCACTTGGTGCCCCCAGTGGTGACTGGCACATCCACTGTTTGAAAACTTTGAGGACCCCTGGGTTAGAAGTAGGGCTAGTGGGCTTTTTATGCCCGACTGGCACAAAACCTGGCCAAGTGGCCATGTGATTGGTGGAATGGCTCCAAAAATTTGCATGGTCCCATCCCATGGCCAGCCCATCATTGCGCAGGTGTAAAAAAATAAAAATAAAAATAAAATAAAATAAAATCAATGGGATTGGAGACAGACGTTTATTGCAAGAAAAACCCACTGCTGCTACTGTAAAAATTCAGGCAGTTAAAATACCTAATTTTCGCATGTTTCTGTGTGGTGCTTTGGTGGGTTTTTGGACCACGATTTCAAAAAAAATATTGCGGTCGCCATTTTGGATCCCCCCACACCGCATGGCAAGACTACGAGGATGCCCCCCACCAGAGCAGCCCAGGACAGGAGAGGGAGGGAGGCCGGGGACCCCCCCCCCAGAAACCACTCCTCTGGTAGGTGCCCTCACTCAGGCAGGCATATTTTCACCTGCTTTTTTGGCTGGGAATTGGGGGTTTAAACTTTTTTTCTGTGCCGTTTGGCATCGCGCGATCGCTGCGATGCCATGAATGACAACGACAAATCAGACCCAATTTTTCTTTTATCGGTTCGAGTTCGAGTTCTGATGGCTTAATTGTCATTACTGTTTCTGTTGCGTAACGGAAACGAGGAACGGAAAAGGAAACGAGAATTTTGCCTAGTCGTATTTCGCTCATGTCCAGTTGCCAATTTAAGGATCTTTGATTAATAACAATAACCTTTATTGGCGTCAAAGTACAGTAATACCTCGGATAATGAATGCCCCGATAACATTTTTTTTGGATAATGATTGGAAAGTTCTACAGCCCCCAGCCCCGGTCAGGGGCCCTTTCCCCGGCGGACCAGAGATGCCGCCTCAGCCCAGTTTTCCCAATGACCTCCAGTTGCTCCCACCTCCCTTGGGCCGGCTGCTGCTCACCTGGCGGGCAACTGCCTGTTAGCCTGAAGGGTGGGTGGGGGTGCCGCCAAATTGCCAGCATATTGGCCTCCCTGCGTCCGCCTTGCAGAGAGAGATGAAAGGAGAGTCCTCTGCTCCCGGGGCTGGCAGCTGCCTGAGGAGACCAACCCAGAGGAGGCCCGGCGGTCGCGTGAAACAAGAGCGCCCCCCCAACCTCAGAATGACCTGGCAGAGCACCAATGTTTTATTCATAGGAATTTAGTGTAATTAATTTTAACAGACTTCTTCAAATGTAGTGACTTGTGCCATGATCAAAAGCGAAGCACAACAGCCACTTTCAAGTGCAACAGTAAGCTAGAATTCTGGAGAACCACTGTTTCCTGTGAGGCAGGTGTACACTGGCACCTGAGCCATTTGTTCCAGGATGCCCAATTAAACAAAGGTCAAACCCCTAGCATGTTATCCAAGACAGATTACAAATATTGTCTTATTTAGAGATCGAAGGCCTTCCATTCTTTAGAACTCCTGTTTTTGAAATAGATCCAGGTTTGAATTCCTAATTAGTTAGCAGAATACTACAGCATGAATAGCCAAGTGAAGACAAAACAGAGGTCGCATGTACCAGCATATTTGTGATGAGTCAGGAGAATCTAGAAACTGCTACCATTCTTGTCCAAAAGTGCCCACTGTCTAAATTCATCAATTGAAGCAGAACCACATAACTTTCAAACTCTCAATTCATAGTATGTTACATTATGCCTTTGGAACTCTCACAATTACAACTAAGAAAATGTATCTAAAATAATTCCACAATCCTCTGCCATTTATTCATGTTTTTCCTTGAAAGCTCCTAATTTATAATCCCCTTATATAACAACCCATTTATCTTAATCTTCCCTTGTCAAATGTACACAACTACATAACATTACAAATAAAAATAATATATTTGTGCTAAAGAAACTTATACTTACATATCTTGGGAACTGTTTGAAGGAATGGAACATATAAAATCGGTGAAAGTATATTATCCCAGTTGCCAGTGTATCATAATGTCTGGATCATAAGCTAAGATCTTATCAGATATTATCTCAAGTCTGTTTATAAAAATAAACATTAAATACAATATCCAGCAAACCTAAGCAAGAAAATATAGTATTCCTTTGCAACAAATAATGATTCGGAACTGAGTTTCAAGCATCCCAGGTTAGGTGTCTGGCTATGGAGCCAGAGGTTGGGTGTTCAATTCTCCATTGTACATTTCAGAAGAACCAGCCTGTGTGACCTTGGTTAAGCAGTACAGTCCCAGGATGACCACAGAAGCTAGAAAGTATTCAGTAATTTATTATTATTATTATTATTATTATTATTATTATTATTATTATTATTATTATTATTATTATTATTATTATTATTATTATTATTATTATTATTATTACAGTAACCCCTTATCGCGGGGTTACCACCACCATAACATAAGAACATAAGAAGAGCCATACTCAGGCCAAAGGCCCATCTAGTCCAGCTACTACTACTACTACTACTAGATATCTGTCTCCTGATACCACTCCCTGCCTATCATCTCCATCATGGTTTGTAACCCGTGATGGACTTTTCCTCTAGGAATCTGTCCCATCCCCTTTTGAAGGCATCCAGGCCACCCGACCTGCGATGACTGAAAATCCCACAATATGCGGGTGCAAGTCGGGAGGGGCCTGGAAGGGGCCTGCCTTCCAGCAGCCTGTGCAAGGACGGTGGATGATCTGATCCACCGTGCCTGCTGCAGGCGCCATTCCTCCCCCAGCCAGCGCTCCCCCGCAATGTCCATTGAAATGCATTGGCTCAATGCATTTCAATGGAGACATTTTTCAATGGAGACATTTTTGCATTGGTTCAATGCATTCCAATGGGTAAATTTTCTCTATTGAAATGCATTGAGCCAATGCATTTCAATGGAGATGACCCAGGACTGGAAGATATTTTAAAAAGGGCACACTGCTTCTCTGGAGCCCTCGTGGGGGAAGCAGTGCGCTAGCTTTAAAATCCCTTCCAGTCTTTTTGTTTTTCCAATTTTTCAGAAAAACACAAAGAAAAAAGGCTTCAGGAAAAAAATGTTGGAAAACCCTATTTTTTCCTAAATTTTTCCAGTTTTCCCCCACGCATTCACACCTCTAACTGGAAGTAATTCCACATGGCTTTAAATGGCTAAACTAAGATAATGTGTATGAGTATGATAAAGTTAGCCAAGTTTTAGAAATTACCCAATCCTTGTTAAAACTGAGAAAATATATAATGGTTATCAATTACAAAATGGGTTTTCCCAGTGTGGTGTAATGGATAGAATGACAAACTAGGACCCTGGAGAGCAGGGTTTGAATCCTTACATGGCCATGAAAACTCACTGGGGTCGTAGAACTGGCAAGTCACTCCTTAAATGTCTTACCTTGAAAGGCCTATTAGAGTTGCAATAATTCATTTCTGATTTGATGGCACAGAACACATACACATACAATTATTAGGTGCCGGAACACATCTAAATTCTTCATGAAATCACACCTAGGACTATGTTAGTACATAAAAATGGTTAAATGCCTATACTGCAGGTAAAACTGTGCTCACAGCCTGGGGTTCAATCCCAGGTAGCAGGCTCATGATTGACACACCCTTCCATCCTCCCAAGGTCGGTAAAATGAGTACCCAGCTTGCTGGGAGTGGGGGTCAATGTGTAGCCTGCATACTGTAATTAAAAACTGTGATATGGGGCTGTATATAAGCAGATCACTTTAAGCAGATAAAAATGTGAGATTCTATTTCTATGTGCATGGTATATTATCAGCAGTAAACTGAGACAAATGAATGAGATACCAGATGCAAGCCCAGTTGCACTGAAAAACAAACAAAGATTCTGACTGAACAATCTAAGCTCAATTTTCAAACTACCCAAAGACCACCAAAATTCAAAGGATACAGTCCCAAGCGGGTTCCCACATCAAATATGAATCGAGCACCTTCTCTGCGATATCTTGCCTCAGTAGCTGGGTCGAGTCCTTCTAACTGTGATGGTGTGTGAGCCAAATCTTTCTTATCCCAGTACCAGCATGGTTTTGTGTGGTCTGGGTTTGTCAAAGCTACAGAAGGGCTGGAGTTTTCTTTGTTTTCCTTCATTTATTCATATGGTATAATTCCTGCTTGATAAGAGTTTCAAGGCGTTGCTTTCACAAAATCACTTCAATACCTTTGAAGAAAATATCTTGGTTGAGCATGACATTCACTAAATAGACCCATTTTAAAAATAACTATACCGTAGTTTTAAAAGCTCTGTGTTGTCCAACATGAACAACGACATTATGGGCAGAGTAAAGTTAACGTTCACATGAGCCAGAGGTTTGCACTCAGATTTCTTACAAGCATCTCTGCATGCTCACACATACTTTCTAACAGTATTTTTCATATCTTAATACTCTTTCTGTTTTCTAACACACTTTACATCATTCAATGTCAAAAAAATGAAATACTACCCAGAAACCTGATTACTACCAAACAAATTCATAGCACTCAATGATGCTGATCCTTCCACCAACACCGATCTGTGTGGCGCAGTGGTTAAATGCCTATACTGCAGGTAAAACTGTGCTCACGACCCGCTGGTCAATCCCAGGTAGCAGGCTCATGGTTGACTCACCCTTCCATCCTTCCGAGGTCAGTAAAATGAGTACCCAGCTTGGGGGGGGTGGCAATGTGTATCCTGCATAATTAAACTGTAAACCACCCAGAGACTACTTGAAGAGGTATGGGGTGATATATAGTTAGAAGATTTTTACCAACCACTGGTCAAACGATTGAACTAGTCAAACGAACCAGAGGATCTGGTCTATTCCTATGCTTTTGAATACAAAAAAGATTAGTAACCAAACCATGGCAAGACATGAGAGCTGAGGTGGGCAATCGTGACCCTCCAGAGACTGCTGACTACAAATCCAGTCTTCTACTGCCAACGATGAGGAAAATGCTAGGAGCTGCAATTCCTATAACACTTGGAATACAACTGCCCCACTTGCTACAGAGGAAAACACAATAATGTGCCATGCACCAAGACACACCTTTAAAGAACCAGCGGCTATGATAAACTAAAAAATTGGCAACTCCAGTCGCTGTGTGTATATATACGTATAATAGCCTAGGATAAAAGTGCCTTGTTCTATATTAGTCCCTCATAAATTCTAGCACGCTATTTCCAAGATGGATAAAACTAAACTGGATTCTCTCCTCTGATCTTCAACCACTAGTTTTCTGTTCTTTCCCCAAATAGTGTTTCGGGAAGTTTTTTTCCCTTCTTTTTTTTCGGCAGTAACTCAAATTCTGTGACAATGCCGGATCGAGCGCGGCTTTCGTGTCGCAAAGACCGATACCTCAAAACACGGATGGATTTGCCAACACTTCTCTCAACACGTATCGTGAGAAATCCGAAACACGTAACGTACGGGGCAACCCCTTCACCTCGTGTTTATTCCGCTCTCCTTCATTTCCGGCATTCTAAAAAGCCTTTTTCTCTATATATTTCAGAGAAAAATCCTCTTTCGGTTCTGAAAATAAGTGAAACGTGTCGTCCGTCCCCCCCATCGTCCCGGCGGCCGCCGCCAACAAGGCCTTCCGCCCCTCAGAGCCCCCCGTCGGCCTTCGGCCGGTAACGACAACGAAGCAACGGTAGCTCCCTCAGGGCGCGAGAGCCACCGAGCCACTCACCGGAGCATCGCGCGGCCGAGCCCAACCGCCTCGCGCCCTCAACGGTACGCCTCGCGCGGCGCCATCTTGGAAGAAGCCCAGCGAAGGCCTCGGCGGACGTCGTCGCGCGAGGCTTGGAGAGGGGCGGAGCCAACGAGCACTCAGAACCAAACCCCTCCGCCTCTCCTGAAGCGTCCCGCGCGCCTTCCGCTTTACCTCGCCAGGGCTGTCCACTCCGGCGGCCAATCGGAGAGACCTGGGACGGAGAAACGAAGGCGGGTTTCCTTCGACGGGCAGCGAATGAGCAACTCCGAAGTGAGGTGGAAAATAAGGGGCGGGGAGGTCTCCTTTCCTACCAATCAGAACAACGCTGCACCTCGCCTCCTCCTCCCCCCCCCCGCTGCGGTTCGCTTCTAATCGTAGTTGCCTGCCCTTCCCGCACGCCCTGAAGTGTGATAGGAGTGGCAGAGAGAGAGAGAGAGAGAGAGAGAGAGAGAGAGAGAGAGAGAGAGAGAGAGAGAGAGAATCTCATTTCTGATTGGCCAGGAGGCCCTTCGCGTCAGAACCAAGGGCCAATGGCGGCCGCCGAGGGCGGGGCTCCGCGCAAGGGCGGGGGCGGGGCTACGAGGCGGGCGGTGTGAGCGCTGGGTGCCCAGGCCCAGGTGAATCCGAGTGTGTGTGTGTGTGTGTGTGTGTCGATGTGCGTATGTGCGCGTGCGCGTGCGCGTGGTGGGTCCTGTGGGTGGCTTGCCGGCCGCCACCGCCTCTCCCCTCCCCTCCCCTCCCCCCCCCCCTCCTCCCTCCTCCCTCCACCTCCTCCTCCACACCCCGGGCAAGCGCCGTCCGGTGAGAGGATTGTGAGCCCCGTGTGGTCGTCGCTACAAGGTAATGGGGGCCTGTCGCCTCAGAAGGGCCTGGCCCGGCGGGGGCCTTTCCCGGCTCTTCCCCCCTCACACACACACCCCAACCCCCGCCGCTCCCTCCGCCCCGCCTCATAACTCTGCCGGACGTTTCCCGGCGCCGTCGGATAAATAATCCCTTATTCCCCGCAAGGTCTCTCCTCCCCTCCCCGCTTCCCGTTCACACGAGTTGGCTTTTTCACGCCCACGTCACCCCCCCACCCCGTGTTGCTTAATCCGGAATAGCCACCGTGGCCTTGGCGTGGTTAATGGGAAGCCCTCAACGGCCTTTGCCACGCCCTTTTGGGTGGGGGGGTTTGTGAGGGAGGGGAGGAGGAAGGAGCCCCGTCCTCTTCGTGGCCATTGAGATTGAGGGAGAGGCTTGCCTGTTAAAAACCTCGGATCGGGTCGCTTTCTCCCCATTAAATAGGCGAAAGATTGCCGCCTCCGTTTACCTTTCCATAGCTAGGCCTTTTCCGTTTTCTTTTTGTAAACACCTTTCCTCCGCCCACCGCTGATGTTGAGCAAAGGCATCCCTGATACATTTTATGGTTCTTTATTTGGCTACTCTTCTTTTCTGTTCATTTTCCAGCTCTTTCTCTCTCCTCCCCCACCACCACCAATAATCACACAGGCCCCCAATTTGATGGTTTCCATCACTGGTATCATCAGTTGGTTGTATTTTGTCCATCCCGTTATATTTTGGCATTTATGACTTCTCAGTATTTGGTATGAACGATAAATAACTCTGCAATGTTTGTCATAGAATAGCTATCCCTGTGTCAACATGAAACTTCCCAGACTTCTCTGTTCTGCCTTTTAAATCCCACCCTCTTATGTAATTGCAGTGTGCCCGCCAACTTCAGATATACTCACCTAATTCTCATCCCCTCTTGCAAGATTTTTTTATTTACATCTTGTTTATTTCTTTGTTAAATCATCCCTTTCATTAGTGTTGTCTTATAGTTTCTAATGCTATTTCCCATTACTATGTTCTCAGTATCCCTTGTTTCCTACTAACTAATAATGGCATCCTTGGCCCAGAATTAAATCTATTTCTGTTTGGTAGAACTTCTTTGTAAAGGAATTTAGCATTCTCATAGACATGTTCTCACCTGTTTGCAGCATTCCTTAGGATATCTGTAAATCAAGATAAATCATTTTACCAAATTCAGTTTTCTGTACTTGCTTGTTTTGCTGTTTACTTTCTAAGGTCTTCACGAGAAGATTTCCTTGATGCCACCATGATGATAATTCTCTTTGTCTCATAGGAATTGTGGTAGTATCCATCCCTTAACTACCGGTAGTGCTTAATGCAGTTTCCCACCAGAGTTTTCTGTCATCCATACATCTTTTCCTCACTTCCCTGATGCATGCCTTGTTTGTACAGATCACAATTTGTGCCTCTTCCCCATTACGTTTACAGTTACTGCTGTAACAGTCCAGTTCCGTTCAACTCCTGATTCATTTGGACCTCTCTTTTTTTGATCTGCATTAAGCCTAAGTACTGTTTCTTACAGTACTCTTAAAAAAAGACCAATCAAGTATTTGTTTACTTTTGAATGCTAGTAAACAGATAATTCTTGAGAAGTGGTTCTTTTTCCGTTTTGTATCCATCTCACATGGATACATGAATGTTCTTAGTGAACATACATTATTGTAGAAATTCTGGTTCCTTATTGTCTTTCAGTCCACTTTGATATACCGATTAAGTTTGATCAAGAAGGGTAAGTGCAGAGAAAAATTGGGCAAGTTTCTGAATTATCGTGCTTCAGCAACTTCTTATGCTTTTTCTTTTATTAAAACAACTAGCTGATTTAAGCCATCTGCTCTTAATTTGCTAAACTTGTTCATTGTTTTGCAGTACCTTTGTGGTGCTATGTCCTTCTACATAAGCAAAACTCATGCTAAGGATTTACTGCTGTTTAAAGTTTTTGGAATAGATTATCTCTGAGGGTTCTTTATGTAACTAAGGTTTTAGCTTTGAAACCCGATGGACTCTAAAGTTATATTTTTAATTTCTGACAGTGTCCTGGTATCTGACAGTCTTTCCATGACGATTTAAATTTTTCTTGCATAATTTGTGTCACATTAGCGGTCATGAATGGTTCAAAAAAATACAGCAGAGATGACTGTATGCCACATGAAAATCAAATTACAAGCCAAGGCTCTGCACAGGCCAGAATCTTGGAAACCCAAGCAGTGAAATTGATTTTAGGTACTTTCTGCAGAATTGATATTCTTTCAATGGATATAATGTATTAAATAGGCGTATTTTAGCATCACAGTGGCTGACATCTATGTGTTGTCAAAATTCACTGGTGATTCTAGTGGTTATGGATAAGCGAGAAAAACTGGATGAACATATAAAACATGTTAATTGGATACCAAATTTGTGCTGTAATTAATTCAGTACAGTATCATACCTTTATAGTATAGGGACATAGTAAGATAAACGCTTTGATCTTGCCATGCTAAAACTCTATTTTTACTTAGTTTTTAAGAGATAAACTAGTTAGAGATACCTGGAAAACTGCCACAAATGTTTTGACAACTGATTCTAGTAAAATGTAGTCACTGTGTAGTATATTTTCCAGGCCAATCACTATGCTCTGAGAAGCTAATCATTTTGTTAAAGGAAATCCATTACCATATCAGTTATATCAGTCGAAATAATAATTTGGTGATATTGCAAAACATACAGGCTGCTAATAGCAACCCAGGTTATTTTATGCCATGCTTGTATACTTCCCAGAAATATCTGTGTGTCGGAGGTTATGGGCCAGACTATATTGACATCAGGTTCAATAGTGAAGCAGTTAAATTCGTGGGTCTTTAAAACGTGGGTCAGGCTGAATGTTACATCTTTTTTTACCTATACATCTTTGAGATTATTTGGTATGTTTCAAACACTTCTCTATAAATACAAGATTCAAAGCATAGTTTGTTTTTTAGTGTTCCTCTTTTTGCCATACTTGTGGAACATCATATATCAGGGCTGTCCAACTTTGAACAGGCCGAGGTCTACTTTTTTGGACCAAAGTACCTGAGGGCTACTACACTAAAACCTCTACTTATGAATCTTACCCATTCCAAGCACAGGCTCATAAGTAAAAATCTTTGTAAGTAGAACAGCGGTTTCCCATAGGAATGCATTGAAAATAAGACAATGTATAGCATACTTGCACTGGTCATTTTTTTAATATGCATGTAAAACCAACATGTTATAAGGGATTCCTATTTCATTATCAGGAAGAAGTTTGTCTAAGCCAGGGCTGTCTAACTTTGAACAGGCTGAGGTGCTGATCACCTGGCTGGCAGTGGGGGGGGGAGCACGGGACCACACCATGGCCCTTGAACTGCCCCACTCAGCTGAGACAGTGGGCTGGCAGACCCAGAACTTTGCTGGGGCAGTGGCGGTCCTTGGGGTGGGGGAGGGAGGGGTGGAGAACTTATTCCCTCACTTTTTTATTGATGGTTGGTGGGCTACTTTTGAACCCTTCGCGGGCTACTGGTAGCCCCCAGTCTACCTGTTGGGCACGCCTGATTTACTGTAATCCAGCACGGATGTAACTAAGCAATGTGTCACCGTGGCCAGATCAGATCTCTTAGGAATATGAACACAGTTCAAAAATAAGAACTGTCTTAATCTCTACAAACCACTTCTTAAAATTACAAAGGACATAATTAGAATGGTATGGGAGAGTGCTGGATTAAGAACATCCAAGTTAAATTTTCAAGAGAGCAAGTGGGCCAATCACCTGTCAGGATCCAGTGATATACTCCCACCACTTCAAGAACTTTCCTCTCTCATATCATTTCTTGGACACTTGACATTATTATGTACATCCCTACAGAAAATAAGGCTCTGAAGGGATCTGGCTTTGCCATAAATAAGTAATGGACAGGTGTACTCCATTTGATTGCTCTCATTTGCAGCAGTAGAGCCTCATCCAGTGATAGGCAACATGCATCCCACCAGCACCCCTGGAGTCCCTAGGATCCAACACCCGCCAAAAATATATATATATATTAAGGGGGGGGGGAGTTGACTCACAAGGTTTATGAGACTATGAAGGATTATTCCATGTTCCAAGGACCCACCAGCATCTTGGTATTGACCACCTAATATTTTAAAATTGTTTTAAAAATATGTTTGGCAACTAGAAAATGTATGGCAAGCTTTTCAGTTATGCCCTTCCCCCATTTTGGGGGCCTAGAGGTTGAAGTAGTGAATATTGGCCCTTAGGATGCAGGGTTGGATGTGTATACTGTACCCCATAGAAGTATGAAGGATGCCCAGCTGTGGGTCTTTCTTTTGCATTTGGTTTACCTTGTTCCCTGACTTGTTCTGTCCCAACACAAAAACAAAAAAGCGAAAAACAAGCCTTTGATTCTTTCAGCAGTGTGTAGTAAAAAACCAGTTTCTGACAGCCTGGAGGGAATGAACTAGAAATGGGAGTATGTCTGCTTCCAGATGACACAGTGAATCAACCATATAGCCAAAACAAAAACTAGGTAATTTGCTTAACCATTCCTGCTGCAGGTGAAAGCAATTGAATAGGATACACCACAGTGTTGTGGTATTATGTGAGTGTACCCATTGAGTGTGCTTTCAGATTGCAAGATGGAGGAAGCTTTTCTAGCAAACAAGCCTACTTGATTTTGTTGATTATGAATGAATCTGGAAAGTTAAAAGATTTCCCCCTAAAGTTTTAACTTAGGTTTTTATCTTGTATTCAATGCATAGTTAACTTTGTACTAGTTTGTGCTTTGAAAAGAAGTTGAGATTGTGTTGAAAAGAGTCAGAGATTAAACAGATCTATAGCTATCGGGCTTAGAATTGTTTTCTCTGTGTGCCTTCCAAGAAAGATTTCATCATCTAACCACAGAGTTGGGGGATAACGGAATTTAACCTATTTTCACCAAGCAGGCTTTCTCTATGATGGTTCTAAATAATCAGAGTTATAGCTCAGCAGCAAAGGATAGATGCAGGCAAGGGAGACTTTTAGAATTTCTAAAAGGCAGACATGCCTTTCTGTTCTTATCCGACTGCTGGGTCATAGCATTAAGAGCAGAAACAGACTGAGATGTAGCAATACAGTATAAGCCCATGCATCTGTAACAGAACAGTCATGTGTTCCCCTATTTCCTATTCTTGTATCGTTTCCTATTTTGAACTTAGATTTTAATGATGTGCTGCCTCCTTATTCTCTTTCAGTTGACTATGCATACTGAAATACATATGGTATGTAATTCCATTTATTGGGGTTTTCTTGTCACACTTCTCCCGTTTGTCCAGATGTGGGTATTCCTTGATAGCTGAGATAATACAGCTCCACCTGGCTAGGGTGGGCAAGTTGACTACCACAAAGCAAAGTCAGTTGTGAACAATAGTATTCTCTTTACTAGTAATATAATAATAGTCATATTACTGTCTGAGTTTTTAAAAGGTTCTCTTGTTCTTTTGTTGTTGTTTTATGTTTCTCTTTGATGTTAACTAGTCTGTATTGAAATTGTGTTACATGTTCTTATTAATTATTTCATATTTCATATTCAAAAGTAGTCTCCTTTCATTCATTTTTCTCCCATAATCTTTTAAAGAGAAACTGAATAAAAATCTACTTTCTTGAAATGTGAGATTTAAATTTTAAAAATGTTCCAGTTGTGCCCAGCAAAGTGCTATGTAATGTTTATTGGCTCAAGCAGAAATAAAATGCTTAAATCTTAAAAGTGCTCCAAGACTGCTTTTGTTATGAATACTGAAAAAGATTAGTGTTGTGTTAGTTTCTTTGAAAATAGCAGTAGAAACAGGCAATTACCTTTCTCTTCAGGTAAGCTTTCCCTGAATGATGGACTGCCATTATGTGTCTTTTATATGATTCTATAGGTTCACATAGACTGTGTGTTTATGACTACTTATAACCTTCTAGCTTTAATGTATTGTTGTCTATTAATGCTGTAAGATGTCCCTCAATTCATTGTTCTCAATACTTGAACATGTCTTAATTGTATTGGACTGTATATTATCATGTCTTAATTGTATTGGACTGTATATTATCCCTTATTACTGTAAGCCGCCTTGGATCCTTTTCCAAGGAGAAAGGTGGTGTAAAAATATTCTAAAATAAAAATAAATGAGTTGAATTATATAGATCTGTATCAGTCCAGCTTCATTCTATGAGATAGACGACTTTGGTCACCTTGGTAGATTGCCTCCGGTGGGAACTTTTCAGAAAGAGTGTTTCCCTGTTGGTTCTGCTGAGCCAGCTTTTCATAATCACCCACAATGTTATCCTTCTGGCCCATCTCTCTAGGATGGGGCTTGGAGTCATTGTTTTATAGTGTTTCCAGTCCTTCCTGGAGGGGAGAACTCAGGAAGTGGTAGGGATGAGGGTCCTGTTTGACATACTAGCCATTGGCCTGTGACAGTGTTGGCGGACTTATGGCATGGGTGCCAAAGGTAGCACTTGGAGCCCTTTCTGTGGGCACCTGACATCGCCCCTTCACAGCCACCTGTATTCAGGTTAATTTGCTGTATTGGCACTTTGCAAAAAAAAAAAAAAATAGTGGGTTTTGAATCGCAGTTTGGGCACTTGGTCTCTACAAGGTTCGTCGTCACTGGCCTATGATGTCCCTTAGGGCGGTGGTCCCCAACCCCCGGTCCGCGGACCGGTGCCGGTCCGTGGACCGGTCGGCACCGGGATGCCGGGGAGGCTCCTCCCCTTTTCCTCCGCCGCCCTCCTCCTCCTCCTCTTCTCTCCCGCGGGCAGCCGGTGGAGGAGGAAGGCAGGAGGAGCCGCCGCCTTTGCCTTTGCCTCCCTCCTCCCCTCCCCTCCCCTCCTCCCGGGCCGGCCAGCCGGCGACTCCGCCCAAAAGGCTCCGCCAGGAGGGACGCGGCGGCGTTGGCGGCAGCCCAGAAGATCGGGCTCTCCTCGGTCCGTTGCTCTCCTCTGGGGAAGAGGAGGCGGAGGCGCCCATCCTCCTCCTCCTCCCCCCGCGATCCCGCTGCTGGCGCCCCGCTCGCTTTCCCTGGCAGAAGAGAAGGCCCACGGCGGTGGCGGCAGCAGGAGCAGGAGCAAGCACGGCGCCAGCAGCGAGACCCATGCGCGGCACCTGCCCGGCCATGCCGGGAAGCGCCCTCGCGGCACCGACGAGCCGCCGCCGCCTCCTCCTGCTCCTGCTCCGGTTCCTCCTCCTCCTCCTCCTCCCGCCGCCGCCGAAGGAGCAGCAGCGAGGGCAATTGTGGAGGGGTGGCGGCGGCGGGACGGGGGCGATTGCAGCGGCGGCGGCGGGGGGGCATTGCAGGGGGTGGCTGCTGCTGCTCCTCTGGCGGCGGCAGGATGAGGAGGAGGAGGAGGAGAAGGAACAGGAGCAGGAGGAGGCAGCGGCGGCTTGTCGGTGCCGCGAGGGCGCTTCCCGGCGCGGCCGGGCGGGTGCCGCGCGTGGGGTGCCGGGGCCAGGAGCCGCGTGTGGGTCTCGCTGCTGGCGCCCCGCTCGCTTTCCCCGGCGGAGGAAGAGGCCCACGGCGGCGGCGGCAGCAGGAGCAAGCGGGGCGCCAGCAGCAAAACCCGTGCGCGGCTCCCGGCCCCGGCGCCGGAGGAGGAGGCGGGGGCCCGCCTGCCCAGGAGCCCCGGGTTCCCCCCACCCCGCCAGTATGTGTGGGGGGAGTGGCACGGCCGACGCCCCAAGCCGGTGAGTGCCGCCGCCGCCGCTCTCGTGCCTCCCCCTCCTCCTTCCCTCCCATCCTTTGCTTTCACCCCCCCTTTTGCCTCCCCGCCGGACCCCCCTTTCGCATTCTCCCCCCTCCCCACCCCCACCCCCAGCTTCGGGCCACAGAAAATTTTTCAAAAATTTCCCGGTCCGCGGGGACAAAAAGGTTGGGGAGCACTGCCTTAGGGCACTATTTCATGTCCCTGCTATACATGGAATACATGGAAGTGTTGGGAGAGCTTGTCCAGGGTTTAGGGGTGAAGCCCATCCCTATCTTTCCTTTTCATCTCATTCAAATGAAGCTGTTTCTGTTCTAAATGAGAGTCTGGTGTTAGTAATGGTCTAGAATAGATGGAGGTGAATAAGTTGAAAAGTAACCTAGACAAGGCTGAGGCAGTTCTGCTGAGTTGAAGGGCATATCAGGAAATAGGGTTTTAGACTGTGCTGGATGGGGTCACACAGTTTCTGAAAATTTAGATTTGTTGTTTTGATGTGCTCGTATACGCATATCTGAGCCTGGATGCTCAGGTCTCGGCAGTGACCAGGACTGCATTTGCAGTTAAAAATAGTGTACCAGCTGTGCCTGTTCCTGGAGATGTCTGACCTGGCCACAGACAGACATGCCACAGTTACATCCCATTTGGATTGTTGTAATGTGCTGTATGTTGGTGTGTGTGTGTGTGTGTTGGAAAGTGTTCAGAAACTTCAGCGGATCCAACATACCTCCACCAGATGGTTAAACTGGGGCTAGACACAGCAATCATGTAACTTTTCTTTTACAACATCTCTGTTGGTTGCCAATCCATTTCGGGGCACAGTTCAAATTTCTGGATTTCACTTAATAAAGCTCTAAACAACTTGGGTCCAAGCTACATGAAAGACCACATTTCTCTTTATGAGCCTGTCTGGGTTATAAAATCAACAGGAGAAGGTGTGTTTGGTAAGGAGTAGTAGGAGCTTTCTTTGCTTCTAGTCTCAGCTATGGAACCCCCCTCCCTTGAAATATTAGATGAATCCCCTGTTTTCTGTCCTTCTGCAAACAATCAAAGACTTTCCTGTTCAGGCATGCTTTTCTCAGTGACACTCTGCCTTGTGTTTTGGTATGCTTGGTTTTTTCCCCTCTTCCTTATATTTTTTGGATTATTCGTTTTTGATACTGTAAGCTATCTTAGGTCCTATTGAGAGAAATGCATGCATGCATGCATGCATAAATGCTTCAAAGTCAAATCAGAATGTAATGCAGATCTATAGATTTGAATTAAAGTGATTTTAAAAGTCCATACTTTCCCACTCTGCAGCATCCCTTATTTTCATGGGAGCTTCTAAAAGAGAAGTGGAACAGGAAAATCCACTGCTTAGCCTTCCTACACAAACACTTATGTAAAAATGTAAGAGACCCTCTCTTTAAACTCAATGTGTTACCCTATTAAATATAGGCATTAACATCTTCTCTCTCTTTTTGGTAAGGAATGGTGGGGAAAAACATCATCAGTCCACACAACACATAGTAACTCATGTGTTTGTATTTTTATTATATCCTTAAAAATGAAAACCATAATGGAATTACCACCTGAGCCAGAATGATGGTATCTTCAACCATTCTCAAATATTCCATTATTGGGCAAATTGATGGAGTGGGTTGTAGTTTCTCAGCTTCAGGGATTCCTAGATGAGACAGAGTATCTGCAGGCATGTCCAGACTTCAGCCCTCCTGATGTTTTGGACCACAACTCCCAGAATTCCAAGCCTGTATGTCCAATGGCAATGGACTGTGGGAGTTGTGGTCCAAAACATCTGGAGGGCTGAAGTTTGGACATGCCTGATCTAGAGCCATTTGAATCTGTATATTTAGTTATTTACTATTTAAAATATGTATACCCCACCTTACTCCTCAAGGAGACTCAAGATGTCTTTCTGTATTAAATAAACACTATATGAAGTGGAAACATACTTTAAAAGAGTTTTTCAGTATATTTTTTTTCCATTTTATCTTTATGTTATCACGATCAGATAGCATTCCCCATACCCTAATCTAGAGTGGCTTTAAATAGAAGAGATCCCTTATTTTCTCCCCTGACTCCACCCCTCTGTTTCTTTGTAATTACAGCAATACCTTGGATAATGTAATTAATTTGTTCTCTGGGCCGTTTCGCTGAGCGAAAATTAAGTTAAATGAAACATGGTTTCCTATTGAAATGAATGGGAAACCAATTAATCCATTCCAGAGGTCCAAAAAAGGCAAAAAACCTATCCCCCCCAGACCTTCTTATAAAATGTACTGTACTATAAAGGCATGCAGAGCCGGAACGAACGAACGAACACACACACACACACACACACACACACACACACACACACACACACACACACACACACACACACACACACACACACACACCAGCCTGATTCCGTCAAAAGTGCAATGGAAATACAGAGGTATTGGTGATTCCACCCTTGAACAGCCATCTGCAAGACTTCCAGACTTAGTGTCATTTTTTAACGTCTTTATGACTATTTTGCCCTTTATTCATTTATCTGCTTCTGGGCCCAGCTGTATATCATCTTCCAGCTCTCCTTTACATAATGCCTTGGGTGGTCTCGCAGCGCCTCTGAGAGCATATCCAGTTCTGCAATGTCCAGTAACTTTTTCAAGAGTTCAGCCTTCGTTGGTATTTCGGTTATTTTCCATTTCTGGGCCCAGAGCAGTCTAGCTGCCGTATATATATACAAGAGAATATATTTTATTTTTTTATCAGTAATCTCTGGCATTATATTCAACAGTAACGTTTCCGGTCTGAAATTTAATTTAATTTGTACAATTTCTTGTGCCACTTTCCAAGTCTGCCGCCAGAATATCTGAGCTTGATCACATGACCACCATGCATGATAGTAAGTCCCTGGATTCTTTCTACATTTCCAACAAACATTATTAGACCCTTTTGACATTTTGGCTAGTTTTACCGGAGTCAGATGCCACCTGTGAAACATTTTAAATATATTTTCTTTGAGACTAACAGGTTTAATTAATTTGTGACTGTCTTTCCACATTTTAGTCCAGTCATCAATATCAATATTATATTTAAAATTTTGAGCCCATTTAATCATTCCCTCCTTCACTCTTTCATCCTCCAATTCATATTCTAATAAATATGTGTACATTTTTTGATGATTCCCTCATTTGTATATATCCAGAGTTCATCCACCCGTGTTTTCCCTTCAAAAAAACCCATACATTTATCTTTTTTGTATCTTGATTCTAGTTTTGCCATAGACCACCAATCTGTTGCTAAGCCCAATTTCTCCAATTCTGTTTTCTCTTTCATCTCCTTCTCTTTAGTCAGCAATTCTTGATACGTAAGTAGTAAACCCTTTTGGTTTATTGTTTTTAGAGTAAAGGCCTCTATAGGTGCATCCTGGGTACACTTTTTTGCAAAGCGTAATGGAAAATATGTTCTCCGAAGCAACCCATAGGAAAACTACATTAACCGAAACATCCTTATTTCTGGAAATTTTGTTACATTATCCAAATTTTTCCAGGGCTGTGGAGTCGGTAGGTAAATGTTCCGACTCCGACTCCTCAGTTTTTTGTACTTCCGACTCCGACTCTGGATACCCAAAATTTCCTCCAACACCGACTCCGACTCCACAGCCCTGCTCAGGGCTGTAGAGTCGTTAGATAAATGTTCCGCCTCCGCCTCCTACGTTTTTTGTACATCCAACTCCGACTCCAGGTACCCAAAATTTCCTCCGACTCCAGAGCCCTGAATTTTCCATTAACAGAGGCTTTCGTTATCCGAGGTATTACTGTATTATAGTATTTGTCATTTTTGGCAGTTGAATAGTTTCACTCTGTTTTTATCACATTTAACTTTTGCTTCTTTTCTGTTAATATTTTTAAGCGTTTACTCAGTCATCCATTAAGTCTTTTCACCGTAGAAATAGTCTTCTTACATTCTTCACTGATAATATCAGTTTTTCTGATTCATGGTCAGTTAAGCTTAGTCATGCAAATCACATTACATGATTTTTGAATTCTTCAAAAAAGCTTTTGAAAATATGTTTTGGAATCTTTTATATTTGTCTGTTGACATCCATGGATATAATAATTTGTTCAATTGAAGCATATGTTTGCGATAAATTAATTGTTGGTTTCTCAGAATTCTGTGAGTCCCTGTCCTGCTTCATTTCTAACTTCTAGGCCAAATAGTGTGATGCTGCTTGGTTCTGCTTTACATCCCACTTCTATTTCTTCACTTCAGTCAGCTATAATTATCGGTACATCCAGTTTTACTGATTAAGCAGTGTTCTTCTAAGTACTTTCATAAAAACTTGAATGATGTTTATATTGATAGGCCTTGCAGGAAGTGTCTGACAGAAATTATTTGATCAGATGTTGCATTTTAGTTTCTAGCTCGTTGCGCCACATTTTGCTTCATTACTAGAACCCCATTTTCTTCCAAGTTTTTTATTTCCACAGTTGAACACTTTGTAATCATTTGATTGAACCAGACCTATTTTCAGTTCACTCACACTCACACACTCATCAAGCATTACAAGAATTAAATTTTCCATTTCTTGTTTTACAGTTTCAAACTTTTGTCATATTGCTCACATACAGTGACCCCCCCCCGCCTGTCGCGGGGGTTAGGGACCCAACCTGACCTGCGATAATTGGAAAAAAACACAATATGCGGGTGCAGGTCAGGTTGGGCCTGGGGGGCCTAGCTGGGGGCTCTTGCAGTTACTGGCAGGGGGATGGACTAGATGGCCCTTGAGGTCTCTTCCAACTCTATGATTCTATGATTCCCAGGCTGGTGCTGTCCCAAACAGGCCTGTGAGGGCCTTCCCGGGCCTCGCTGCAAACCAGAAGTGAGTTCCTATAAACCAGAAGTGATTTCCGGTTCACAGGGAGGCCCTTTTGGGGCCACCAGAAGGCCTGGGAAGGTCCTCACGGGCTCATTTGGGGCAGCGCCACTCCTGAAGTGAGTACGGGGGGCCTGAAACAGGTCCTTTCCCCCTTACCCCAGGGGGCTTTTTTCATATGCTGCAGTCCCACAATATAGTGGGACCACAGTATATGAACCGCGAAAGGGCGGGGAACCACTGTACCATGTTCCAATTAATGTATTTTTCTGTTTATAACACACTATTTTTAGCCTAAAATTGTTAGGCTAAAAATTGACGGTGGTCTTACACATTGTAGGCAGGTGTCACGGGTTCCTCTTTCTCAGCCTCAGTGTTGTCTCTTAGCGCATCCACAAGCCAAACATTATTGCAGCGTCCAGGGGGAGGAGGCGCTTTTTACAATCTCCTCTTTTACGCACACTTTAAAGGCACCTGTACTTACCTGGAGGCCTGGTTGATTTCAATGGGATTTCCCCTTCCTATGGCCGCCTCTCTCTTAGTTGCTGTTGCCTCTTTCACACAGGTCCCTCAGCATGTGTTGGATTGTGAGCCTCTCAGGGCAGCAGCTTTTATGCTTTCAGGAGAGATTTTAAAACAAAGCTGAGAAAGAAGAGCCCACTCCACCTACACCCGCCAGATCCAAGGCAAGAAGACAGGGAGGAGCTTTCCAGACGGACTCTTTTTTTTTCTCAGCTTCATTTGAAAAAAACTCTTGTTCGCTGAAAGTCAAGCAAGGGGCAGCAGCCTATATGGAACTCATGCAAGCCTAAAAGTTGCTGTCTCGAGATGCTCTCAATCTAACATCTGCTGAAGGGCGAAAGGGGCGCCAAGCAAGGGAACGGTGCAAAGAGATGGCCACAGGAAGGAAAAATCCCACTGAAATCAACCAGGCTTCCTGGCAAGTACAGGCACCTTAAAAATGTGTGTCCGTGTGTGTAAAAGAGGGGATTTTGAAAATGATTCCGTATTCCTGGACACTGCAATAATGTTTGGCTTGTGGGTGTGGATAGGAGGGGATGATCCATCCTGGATGGGCTCCTCTTTTTCTTCTTTCTATAATTTTGGGTCGGAAAAGTGGGGGTCGTCTTATACTTCGGAGCATTTTATAGACGGAAAAATACGGTATATGTGTCATATAGCTTTGGATCAGGAGTTTGTTGCTTTATCAGGAACAAGGCTACTTGTCCTTCACATTAGCTCATCCTAATTAGCTGACTGAGTGCCTACTGAGTGGAGTGGGTGTCTCATCTTCCAGCACTATCTGGTTTTCTTTTGCATCATTTCATCATAGGATTTTTGAAGTATAACGTTCAGACATCAATTACTGTTGCATCTGTGTAGGACTTACAAAAGCTAGCTCACCAGTCTTTTTTGTAAAAAGTACCTCTCCTCCTGATGCTTAGTGACACTAAGTGCCACCATAATCAGGGGAACTATCAATTGATTTCTGCTAAGTTATCTAGGTAGGATTCCTGACTTAATGGAATTTAACCTTTGACAGCATTGCTCTCAGCTTCCTTCATGCACTTATTTCTCTTCACCATGTTAGGGTGTACGGTAGGACCTCCGTATAAGCTATGAATGAGCAGACAAACCACTGCCCCCCTTTGCCCGGATCTCTGCACTCGGGCGAAGTGGGAGTGGCTGCCCTGTCATCTTACCCCAGTCCTCTTCTTACTCCTCCTGGCTGCTTGGATCTTTTTGTTGGTGGCCGCCGAGCATCGCAAAGGCATCCAAGAAGCTAGGAGAAGGAGGGGGGCGCGTGAGGCAACGGAGCAGTCACGCTCCCTATGCATGAGTGCCTGTGTTGGGCTCCACGCCGGCTTCTCGGCTCATTCGTAGCTGAATTACTCTCCAGCCATGCTCCTCTGGGCATCCCAAGAGCAGCATGGCTGGAGAGTAATCTGCAGCTATGAACAAGCAGACAAACTGCTGCTCCCTTCATCCGGGTCTCTGTGCTAAAACGGTTCGGCACAGAGACCCCGACGAATGGAGACTACAAACAAGCAGACAAACCGCTGCCCCTCTTCAGCGCAGAGACCTGGGTGAAGGGGGGGGGAATGGTTTGATTGTTCATAGCTGCAGTTTACTCTCCAGCCATGCTGCTCTTGGAATGCCCAGAGTGGCACGGCTGGAGAGTAAACCGGCTACGAATCAGGCAACAAGCTGCTGAACTGGCTCAGAAACACAGATGGGGGTTGATCTCTGCCTCCATCACCTTTCCCCCCCCCTCCTCCTTGCTACTTGGATCTTTTTTGGGAGGAGTGACAGGCAACGGGTGACTCAACTGTTCATCCCCTCAGTCCCCTGTGGAGTTGTGGATGCCTGGATTGGGGACCAGGCTTTTGAATTTCCACGGGAAATTGAAAAGCCTGGTCTCCAATGCAGGCTGCCCCAACACAGGAAGGGGACGAGTGGGTGAGTCAGCCCTTGCCCGCTCTCCCCCCTTTGCTGGTTTGGGGTAAACCCCCTCGATCCCCACAACCCCTGACAAACAGGTGATTTTGACATCTTGGATCTGTCAAAACCAACCATCTGTCGGACTGCCAGTTGATTGAGGGGAGTTGGGAAAGCCTTCCCATGGGAATGCATTGAAAACCAATGCAATCCATTTCTGTGTTTTTGACTTTTCTGACCTCCGGAATGGATTAATTGGTTTTCAGTGCATTCCTATGGGAAACTGCATTTTGCAAGATGATTTTTTTCTGTAAAATGAAAGGACTCCTGGAAGCGATTAATTTCGTCTTACAAGGTGCCACTGTATTCACAACTACTACAGTAAATAAAGTTGCAAACCTGGCAAACATGCCTTTTTTGGTAAAGATATTTTTATTGCTGAATGAGTGTCTTTTAAGAAAAGTATTGAGTGCACTTTTTGGTTGCTTGAAAACTGCTGTGCAGGAAGGGGATATATTTATATTTCACCAAGGAGAGATTTTTGGTGGAACAGAAGTTCAGACTGTGCCAGCAAGAAGAAATGCAGATTGGTTAAACTTTTGATTAAACTTTTGCTTGTCCTGTTCTTACATGATATTTCATGCCAAATTCCTTTAACACTGTATTTGGATATGTGCTGTAGATGCATGTAGGCAAGCATATTTATCAGCACTGATAGTTTCTTCCATAAAGAAGATTTCTAGTTTTCCAGAGATTTTTTTATCACTGAGGGATTAAAATGTTTTAAGCACTAAATTGAGATTGAAATGTTTTAAGCACTAAGAGTTCCTTGTGCAGAAATGTGTTCGGCCATGCTGGCCACCTGGTCAAGGACTTGCACAACACTGGCTCTTTGGCTCACTGGCTCGACATTTATTTTGGCATTTTGATTTGATTTGGTCTGCTTGGTTATTGTATTTCCACATTATATTGTATTTTTGCCCTGTATTATCTGCTGTTATATATTATTTTTACCTTATCCCTTTTTTTTTAACTCGCCATGTTAGCAGGGACTCATATACTGACTGTGTTGGACCGTGGGCGATACGCTCCGAGTCGAGGGGTAAGTCAGATCAGAAAAACTAGGGTCAGGCGTCTTGTGCCTGTCCCCCGTTCTGACCCCCCAGCTCACTGCCACGTGTCCAGGAGTCATCCCACCAGCGCCTCCAACCTTTCCTGCCTTCTTATGAATGCCAGGTCAGTCCACAATAAGACCCCCATAACCTATGATTCCATCCTTGATGGGAGGACTGACCTGGCTTGTATTACCGAGACCTGGGTGGGTGCGGAGGGGGTCGCTCTCCTTCCTGTGCCCGCCCGGGTACCTGGTTCAAGGCGTGGGAAGGTTGGAGGGTCAAAGGGGTGGGTGGGCTGCCATTGTTTACAGGGATTCTCTTTATGTTTGCAGGGCCTCAACATTGGTAAGTCAAGGGTTAGAATGCCTTCACCTGTTAGTGGGACAGCGGGACAGATTTGGCATTGTACTGGGTTACCGTGCTCCCCGCAACCCAGCCCAATCCCTCCCAGAGCTCTCGGAGTTCATTGCCGCTGCACTTCTGAAGTCCCGCGCCTGTTGGTCGTGGGTGACTTCAATGTGCATGTCGGTGATGGGCTGTCCGGTGCAGCTCTGGATTTCATGGAATCCATGGCGTCCATGGGTCTGTCCCAGCATATTTTATGCCCCACTCACAGGTCAGGCCACACCCTAGACTTGGTATTTTCCTCCATGTCGGGGGACTCCAGTCTGGAGGTAGGGGACATTGTTTCCCTACCTGTGTCATGGTCAGACCATCACCTGCTTTCCTTTTCCCTGTCGATCGCGTTTGCAGCGGGTACAAAATGCGGCTGCCAGGCTGGTGGCGGGTGTGTGTCGCTATGACCACATCACCCCAGTCCTGGCTCGCCTGCATTTGTTGCCCGTTGCATCCCGGATTACATTCAAGGTCATGGTTTTAGTTTATAAAACCCTCCATGGCTTGGGCCCGGACTACCTGTCAGAGTGTATTGTCCAGCGATCGACCTCGGCCCGACCTGTTCGGCAGTCGCGAGCGCACTCGCTCCGGATCGCTACCCCCCCGAGAGGCCCGGAAGACGCTCACACGTAACCGGGCCTTCTCGGTAGCGGCCCCCTCACTTTGGAACACCCTTCCAAGTAATGTGCGCTCTGCAGAGTCCCTGCTGGCCTTTCGCAAAGCCTTGAAAACGCTTCTCTTCCGCGAGGCCTTTGGCGAGTATTAATCTCCGTGATTTTTTTTTTTTTGCCGCCATCAATACTTGTCTTTATGCAGTCCGCCTCTCCTTAGATGGCGATGCTAGGGTGCTCATGTACATTGTGATTTTAAACTGTCTATAACTGCTTTTTGCTTTATTGTTTTATTTTGTTTTTATTGTGTTATATTGTACTCTGAATATTGCGCTTTGTCGCTACTATGTAAGCTGCCCAGAGTTCCTCCGGGAAGATGGGCGGGATACAAATGAAATAAATAAATAAATAAATAAATAAATAAATAAATAAATAAATAAATAAATAAATAAATAAATTGCGATGAGTGCTGCCCCTAGAATCGGACACGTCTAGCACACATGTACCTTTTTAAGCACTGCTAGTTCAGGGTCTCCATCCTAAATATCTGAATGTAATTCCCATTGAAATAAATAAGTTATCTCAATTTAAAAGATAGGAAATCAGTCAAAATTGTTATCCCTTTTGCGTATTCCTGTTTTTTTAGTGAGTATCTGTCTTCATGGAGATAGGCCTAATTTGTAATACAATTTTAAAATGGATGTATTATGAATAAGTTTATGCTGAGAGAACATACAGTGGACCCTTGTATAACAAACAGTTTGTATAACATAAAATCTGTACAACATAAAAAATTCTGGAGATAGGGGAAATTTGCTTAACAGAATCATCTGTGGGGCAAATCCATACAACATAAAAAGGGTCGCAATTAGGGATTACTCTGTTTTTAATGCATTCCTATGGGAAATTTGTATAAAGGAAAATTTGCTTAACATTATTTAATTTGGAACGAATTAATTCCTTTATACAAGGTATCACTGTACAGGTATTACTGATGACATATAAACAAATGTTTTTAGAGTGTATTCATTTTGTTTTATTAGAAAGCTTTGGAGTTTTTATTCAGTTCTTCCTTCCCTTGTCCCTCCTCCCATACATACTTTTAATATGCTGGTACCTGTAGTAAGAACATCTTACTCCAACATCTGTTTTATTATCTCTTTACTTCAAGTTGTAACATGGGGAAGAAAAGCAGAGTGAAAACTCAGAAGTCAGGAACTGGAGCTACGGCAGCAGCCTCTCCAAAGGAGATGTTGAATTTAATAAGTGAATTATTACAGAGTAAGTATGTTATTTATAACTTTGGGATGGTATCGGAGGTAAGATGAGAATGTGAAAAGAGGCAATGTTGAATTATTACAAGGTAGTAGCTCCATTAATTATTACAGCAAAACCGTGAGCCCACAGAGGAGGATTGGGCCCAGCGTTAGGGCCACAGGTGTGTGGGGGGGTGACGAAGGAGAGAGAGACGGAGGCAGCCGTGCCTCTGCTGCCCCCCAGTTTCTAGGTGAGGCGCCTGGGCGGAGTGGGGTCTCCCATCCAGTCCCTTGCCTGTGCTGCTGCACCACCAATGATTGGCACACACACCTAAAAACCACTTTAAAAGTTTTAAGAGCTCCAAGAGTCGCCCATTGGGGTACGTTTGGGTGCATCAGGTAGGCCACGGGCTGTTAAAATTTGGACAGCCCTGCTATAAATGATGTCCACCTGCACCAATGAAGTTTAGAAGCAGAGACACAACAAAAGACTTTTTCCGTATTGGCTGTTCCCAATTGAAAGGTAGCTGCTATAAATGCCTTGAATGTTTCTTGTTATGATATTCTCTTGTACAAGCCTGCACTGCAGCAGTGTTCTCTACTGAGGGGGTCACACAGATCAGGAAGAAACTAGTAGTGTTCACAGCACCCCCACACAGCTGCACCAGCAGTTATATTTTAGAGTCCAAGTTCCTCACCCTTTCAGCAATAGGGCAAGCTTTCTGTAACACTATCTTGACAAGCATGGCAGGGATCTGTCCTTCAGAGGCATAACCTCAGCAGAAGGCTATGGCAGAGGTAGACGTACAAACAGACATACAGGAGCCCTGCTTGCCAAAACAGACGAATCCCCTGTCATAGAGGGCTGAGAAGGAGTGTTTGGGGAGGTCTGGCCATAGTTGCAGTGGGACGGTCTTGCCCAGTAACCAATCTGTCCAATGAGAGAGTCTGGTCTCAGGGCCAGTGCTCATGCCTGGAACCTAGATCTTTAGGAAAACATGCTTTCCTTGGGTAAACCATTGTTGGGCTTCCTTGAAGTCCCCTTTAAGTAAGAGAAAACAGTACATTCTGCTCGCAATTCTAGACATGTCATGCTTCAGTCTGCTTCCCCACCCCCTGTCTGCTTGTTTCATTCTTCCAGCTACTACTACAAAACTATGCTCCCTTACTGTGCCAGGTCCCATACTGTTCGCTGTTCCCATCCACCACAGGCTATCTGTTGCTCCAATCTGCCTGCCAATGCTTCCTAGGGTATTTGCTTACTCCCCATTGTGACCTGTCCTCGACTTCCCTAATTCTGCACTACTGGCATTTCCTGCCAACTTTCCAGCTGTTCAGGGTTCAGTTAGTATACCCATTAATGTAATTTCCTAATGCTAAGAAGACAGAGTTTTGTAATACTTTATAAAAAGCACAATTTGGCTCTGCTATCTGTTGGTTTACACTTATTTTGTTTGGCACCATCACTGGGACTATACTAGTGTACATCCCTAGTCTTTTAGGGCTGTAGTCCACTAAAGGTATGCTAAAACTTGTTGTTTTTAAAGTACTATAAAACTCTTCATTCTTAGTGGCAAATTATTTTTTGTTCTGTATTTAAAGCTAGGAATCAACATTTTCCCTACTGTAGACTGCCCAATAAATTTCCAGTTTTAAGTTGTGAAATATTTTACGCATGGATGGTTTATGTACATCTGCTTTTTCTTTAGTAGATGCACTTGGCTTTTTATTTCTAACAATGCAACACTATATGTGGCATGTAAGCAGCACATGACTGCCCAGCTGATTTTGCAGTCTGTGTCATTAACGAATTAATTCAGCAGAGCAGTAGTGAAGCTTGCATGTTCACTTGACTGCAAGGCAAGATGCTGAACACAGGCCTTGTCTTAATGCGGATGTGATGAGGGATGTATTTTACTTCAAGTGGTGCAAAATTATCTACATACAGTGTGTGCTCCACCAAACCTGGTAAAGTTGCCCAGTTCAATTTGTAATATATGACATGGGGTCACGATGGAATCAGTGTTAGCTGATAAAACTGAATCTAAAAATCCACACATGATTCTTTTTTGGTATTAATACTAAGAGGACAGTCAGTAGCGGTGACCAAAGTATTAATATGTTCTTTCCCCTTCAAGAATGCAGCAGTCCAACTCCAGGTCCTGGAAAGGAGTGGGAAGAATATCAGCAGATTCGAGTTCTTGTTGAGAGAATCCGTAAAAAACAGAAAGGTAAATAGGCAATGGAATGTCCTGTTTTATGTCATATTCATGTCTATTTTATTATTAATAGTTCAATATACGCATGTAAAATCTCTAGAAACTTTGCAGAAAAGTAGGAAAAACTCTTTCCCACCCCCAGTGTTTCTGTTTTTCTCCAGTTTTTCCCCCCGTGGCTTCAAAATGTCAGAAAACGTTAAATCTCTAATGCAAACACAGCATAAAAAGAAACAAAAATAGACATCTTATTACAACTCAATAAACATTATACCCATCATTAGGATCAATTGAGATATACACTGGCACCTCTTAAAACGAATTTAATTCGTTCTACAGGTCAATTTGTTTTATGAAAATTTGGTCTTACAAAACACGGTTTCCCATAGGAATGCATTGAAAATGGATTAATCCATTCCATGGGTTGCTTCATTTTATGAAAATTTTGTCTTACCAAATGCAGTTTCCCATAGAAATGCATTGGGAAATATATTAATCCGTTCTGGAGGCTAGAATAAAGACAAAAATAACCAGTGGGGGTGGTTTCCTGGGTACATGTGGAACGGGTTTTTTTGTCTTGCAAAGCATCCCATAGGGAATTCCTATTCCCGGATTTTTTTTCTTCCTTTGGGTTTTTTCTTACAAAGCATTGGTCTTAAGAGGTACCACTGTATTTCCTTCAAAGTTTTGATTATGATATCCCCAATCCTTCCAAAACGGCATTATCTTTTGTTTGGGTAAATGGCCTTCACCAAGATTGCCTTTAAGGCAGGCATGTCCAAACTTCGGCCCTCCTGATGTTTTGGACCACCACGCCCAGAATTCTACGCTTAGCTTGCCAATGGCAAAGGACTGTGGGAGTTGCGATCCAAAACATCTGGAGGGCCAAAGTTTGGACATGCCTGCTTTAAGGAGTGCACGTGCTTGCTTCCACCACCACCCTTCACGCAGACGTGGGAAAGCCCAGTACACCTGCCGCAACCCTTTTTGTTATGGTCACAGTGGAACCGTGGTGAGGTAGATTTCCACATGTGCAAGCACAAAAAAGAGCCTCACACAGTCTGGATGAAAATCGGAGGGCATGCTGGACTTCACCTTTCAGTAATATGGGAGTGGGATTTCTTATTGTTAATTATCAGAAATAGTGTCGGAACTCCATTTTAGCAATTATCCATTGTCCTGAAAACCACAACTTAAAATAAATTTCAGCACAGTATTGTCTAAAAGTCACAGACAGTATAAAAGTTATAGAAGGGAAGATCATGTAAAACGGAAAGGGGCATCTCAGTAGTGAGCTTTGAGGCACTACTGCTAGTTATTTTAAATGCTTCAGACTAATGTCCTGTTGGGGATTTCTGTGCACTCAACTAACATTGCACGCTGTTGCACTATTTGGGGAGGTGCCTATTCTGCCTCTAGTTGTGCAACAGATATCTTCCCAAATAGTCAACTGTTTATACATTGTTAGATATGCATGTGGAGATCTCCAACAGGTCATCCAGGCCCCAGTCCACAGACAAGAGATAGATGGTTTAACACCCATGTTTGAAAGATGTTGTCCTCAGAATATAGAGCCAGTAGTAATCAACAGCCATGTTTTTTCAAGTTTACTAAAAGGTTGTGGATGCATGTAAGTAAGTGGAAAATATTTTCCTATTAAAATCTTTATATGTGATTGAATTGATAAGAACCTTGAATTTGTATTGCATTTACAAATAATGATTATTCTTTGTAATCAATATTTTTGTCCTATATTCAACTGGGGTATTTTTTTTCTTTCCACTGTCTTATTTGCAGCATCATAATAGCAAAATTCTAATTAGAGTATGTTTCAGTATGGGGAATTGTGATGATCAAACTGTTCATGCAGGGAATAGTGGTTTCATTTTTATGA
Source organism: Phrynocephalus forsythii (assembly GCA_029282475.1). Taxonomy (NCBI): domain Eukaryota; kingdom Metazoa; phylum Chordata; class Lepidosauria; order Squamata; family Agamidae; genus Phrynocephalus; species Phrynocephalus forsythii. Next base: position 187,303,850 of record JAPFRF010000001.1, on the reverse strand, counting down.
TGAAAAATACATCTTATTTTGGTAATTAAATAATTTCGCATGCGTACTCATTTTGTAAAATCTAGAGCTGCTGCTGTGGAGCCACCCTTTCCTCTCAGTTACACAAAAAAAATGATTTTATCTGTAGGAAGGAGAGCATTGATTGACATCCTGTTGCTTAGGCATGCCTGCATTGCTTGAAGTTGTGCAAGACATTGCAAAATTTAGAATATGCCAGACTTCCTATCCAGGAAGCAGTTCTGCAAATGCAGTTGTGTGTTTATTTGCACAGTCAGTTGCATGCCTTGTTGCACAATTAGGCATGCAGACTTCCTGGGTATAACACCTCATGAAGTGTAACTTTATGTTAACCAGGTGCAATAGGATTTCAATCATTGCAGTATTAAAAAGGATTGTCCTGTTTTATATTGTGGTAGTACTTTATAGTTCCAATTAATCCTTTGGTCATTGTGTAGTCTTCTTTATCTATTATGTGTTTATTTGATTTATATTATTCATTCCATTGTTTTGTGTGGTTGGAGGAACCGAATGCTACTTGAGAATAAGGTTGTAATTTTGTAATGATGTCAGTGAGTCTTTCCCAAATTTAACCGCCAAAGAAAAGAAGGGAATGGATTCAAATTCAGATTGCAAATAATCATATAAGATTGTCAGACAGTAATTCAATAAAATCAAATACAGTGGACTCTCGTATAACAAGCAATTTGTTTAACAGAAAATCCACTTAAAGGAAAAAAATTCTGGAGCTGGGGGAAATCGCTTAACAGAATCGCCAATGGGGCAAATCCATACAACAAAAAATGGTCATGATTAGGGATTAATCAGTTTTCAATGCATTCCTATGAAAATTTGTACAAAGGAAATTTTGTTTAACAGAATTTCATTTGGAACTAATTAATCCCTTTATACAAGGTATAAACTGTATTTGAGTTGGTTGCACTCATTCTTCTTATTGCAAGTTAGTATTTTAAGAACTGTAGAAACAGACATTACTCCTGTGCATAAACAAATGTTGCATCAATATTTTCAAACTAATAAAAGTTACCAGTTTCAGAAGAGACAATACCATTGAATATTCTTTGACTGTAATACTGTCACTTAGTAAGTATCAACTGGAACAGGCTCATTGAATCAGTGGAATTAATTAGTTGACTCATGAAATCCCCACACATTCAGTTGATCTATTCTCATTGCAACTTTCTATTCTAAATCACAAAATTTCAGCCTCTGTGTACTAACTAGCATTAGTGCTTCACTGTTCTTTTGTTTTGTTTTATTTTGTTTTCCCCATTAATTGTAGGCTTGTCTGTTATATTTGATGGGAAAAGAGAAGATTATTTTCCTGAACTAATTAAGTGGGCCAGAGAAAATGGTGCATCGACAGAGGGTTTTGAAGTGGCTAACTTTGAAGAAGAAGGTTTTGGTTTGAAAGCCACAAGAGAAATAAAAGTGAGTATAAGGTAACTTTGGCAAATATATTGGTGAAATCTATAAATCAATCTCCTTGATTTGCATTTTGTGTTTGGAAAATGACATTTTCAGCAAGTGAAATCTGCAGCAAAACTTACTGGCTAGTTTTTGTTGAAATCTTGATTCTGATCCAAGGATATTGCTGTTCAAGAACAGGATTCTCCCTTCTCCAAACAATCAGAAATCTGAGATCCATCTGCTAATCATCTGTTGGGAAGGAAAACTTAGTGTGGTGGGTGTGGTCTGTCATCTTTCTCCAACTGGTCTGAGCTTTCAGGATTCAGTTCAGCATATGTAGTACATTTCTTGTCCCCCACTTTAACTGAACACGGTGACAGACACTAGATATTGTAGAGTTCCCAGGTGGTGTTCCACGCCGGGCCGCCGCCCGAGGAACTCAATCATTCCCCTGTGGTGGCAGCCCGGCTCCCGGAAATGACATGCCGCCCCCTTCTTCACCTGCTTAAGCTTTGGGAGCCGGGCGGGAGGTGCCGAGGCACGCGCGCTGCTTTTATCCCAAGGCTGGTGCTTGCCTCTTCCTTGGTGAAGCTGCCCAGCGTGCCCAAAGCAGCCCCAGGAGAGCACGTCTCCGGGGCCGAGAGAGAGAGAGAGAGAAAGGAGCCCTGCTCGGAAGGGCCGCTTTCTCCCGGCGACTCCCAAACCCCTCGGGCTCTTGGCTGGCGGCGGCCAGGCAGGCAGGCTGCGCCTGTTTTGAGGTGAGGGGAGGGGGGGAGTCTCAGGCCGGGCCGGGCTTTGGCCGGCCGGCGCCGCGTGTGCCTTTTTTGGGGGAGGGGGAAGGGGCGTCTCAGGCCGGGCCGGGCTTTGGCCGGCCGGCGCCACGTGTGCCTCTTTGGGGGAGGGGGAGGGGCGTCTCAGGCCGGGCCGGGCTTTGGCCGGCGCCGCGTGTGCCTCTTTGGGGGCGGGAGGGGGAGGGCGTCTCAGGCCGGGCCGGGCTTTGGCTGGCCGGGCGGCGCCGCGTGTGCCTCTTTTTGGGGGCAGGAGGGGGGGGGGCGTCTCAGCCCCCAGCAGCGCGCGCCGCCGCCGCCGTGACCCCCGCCATCGCACCCACCCTGCCCCGCCATCGCCGCCATCATCGCGCCGCCGCCGCGCTGCCGCGACCCCCCGCCATCGCCCCGCCCCGCCGCCATCGCCGCGCCGCCGCCGCGACCCCCGCCATTGCCGCCGCCACCATCGCTGCCGCCACCGCGGCCCCCTGTCGCGCCGCCGCCGCCACCCACCCCGCCATCGCGCCCACCCCGCCATCACCGCTGCCGACCCCGCAAGTGGGCCAGGGAAAAATTATCAAACATTTACCGGTCCCCGGTGATAAAAAGGTTGGGGAGCACTGTTGTAGAGTTCCCAGGTGGTGTTCTCTCAAAGCATGAGCTTATTAAGTTTCAGCCAATTGTTTTCCCATGATAGCTTCAAACCACACCTGAACTCTGCAGCTTTGGGCGTGTAATCCGGAAGTGTTGAGATGGACATAGCAGATTTTATGAATGTTGGCCTCTCTCTCTCTCTCTCTCTCTCTCTCTCTCTCTCTCTCTCTCCACACACACACACACACATATTCACATATAATATGTGTGTGTGTGTGTGTATACACACACACACACACACACACACACACACACACACACACTCTCTCTCTCTCTCTCTCTCTCTCTCTCTCTCTCTCTCTCTCTCTCTCTCTCAAGTTAGGAACAGGGAATTAGATGAGGTATCTTACAACATTCAAAGGTAACATTAGGTGCTTAAAGCTATGCTACCATTCCTGTCAGTAAGTTTAGATCTGCAACAGGCAGGGTGGATTTAAAAAAATTTAAAATAGATTTTTTTTCATGATTTAATTTTTTAAATAACTTATCATTGATTTGATTTTTTTTTAGAAATGATTGATTTTTATCCAACCTGGCAGCAGACCTTACACATCCGTTATTTTCCTGATGTAACTTTAAAGCAAAAACAAAGTGTGTTGCTTTTATATTACCCCATACTGCTTAAACCACTTCTGGGCAATTTACAATTTATTTATGCAAGTTACACATTGCTTCCCCCCCGCCCCTGCTATGATGGGTACTTATTTACCAACCTCGGAAGTACATAAGGCAGAGTCAACCTTGAGCCCGCTACCTGGGATTGAACCTTAGGTTATGAGCAGAGTTTGGCTGCAGTACAGCAGTTTAGCCACTGTGCCACAAGGGATTTAGTAATATCATGGTACTATGTAGCCATTGAGCACCTGGTAGCATTAGTTGGATATCATCATTTAAAATCTAATGTTTACCTTTTATTGCTAAATACTAAACCCATAATAGTAATTACAAAAAATTGCTAATAATTTTAAAGCAAAGAAACATAGAGATGCAAGCAACCTAAAACAGTAGTACCTGATCTCCTGAATTTATATATACAGTGGACCCTTGTATAACAAAGGGTTTGTATAACATAAAATCTGTACAACATAAAACATTCCGGAGATAGGGGAAATTTGCTTGACATAATCGCCTATGGGGCGAATTTGTACAACATAAAAATGGCATTACTCCATTTTCAATGCATTCCTATGGGACATTTCTATAAAGGAAAATTTGTTTAACATAATTTCATTTGGAACGAATTAATTCCTTTATACAAGGTACCACTGTACAGTAAATCACAGAAGTCAGTAGACCCCCCTCACATTTTGTAAATATTTTAGTGTATCTTTTCATGTGACAACACTGAAGAAATGAGACTTGTGAGTACAGTACAGGTGAAACTTGAAAAATTAGAATATCATGCAAATGTTCATTTATTTCAGTAAGTCAACTCAAAAGGTGAAACTAATATATGATATAGATTCATTACATGCTAAGCAAGATATGTCAAGCCTTACTTTGGTGTAATTGTGATGATTCTGTCGTGCAGCTTATGAAAACCCCAAAATCACAGTCTCAGAAAATTAGAATATTACATGACATCAATAGCACAAGGGTTGGAAATAGAACAATATCGGACCTCTGAAAAGTATAAGCATGCAAATGTACTCAGTAATTGGTTTGGGTCCCTTTTGCATCAGTTACTGCCTCAGTGTGGTGTGGAATGGATGCTATCAGCCTGTGGCACTGCTGAGGTCTTATGGAAGACCAGGATGCTTCAATAGCGGCCTTCAGTTCCTCTGCATTGTTCAGTCTCATGTCCCTCGACCTTCTCTTGGTAAAGCCCCATAGATTCATAGTTGCCTTGCTTTCAGATGGGCGGTATAGAAATCCAATAAATTAATAGAATTCATAAATATGGGATTCAGATCAGGTGAGTTTGAGAGCCAATCAAGCACAGTAATCCCATGGTCACTGAGCCAGGTTTTGGTACTTTTGGCAGTGTGGGCAGGTGCCAAGTCCTGCTGGAAAATGAGGTCAGCATCTTCATAAAGCTCATTTGTGGAAGGAAGCATGAAGTGCTCCAAAATCTCCTGGTAGACAGCTGTGTTGACTCTGGACTTAATGAAGCACAGTGAACCAACAACACCAGATGACATAGCTCCCCAAATCAACACAGACTGTGGAACTTCACACTGGACTTCAAGCATCATGCATTGTGTGCCTCTCCATTGTTCCTCCAGATCTGGGTCTTTGGTTCCCAATTGAGATGCAAACGTTGCTCTCATCAGAAAAGAGGACTTTGAACCACTGAGCAACGGTGTTCAGGAGCAGCTTAACAAGAGGAATACAACATTTGAAGCCCTTGTCCAAGATCTGTCTGTGGTTGGTGGCTCTTTATGCACTACCTCCAGCCTCAGCCCACTTTTTGTAAAAGTCCCCAACACATTGGAATGGCCTTTTCCGGACAATCCTCTCCAGGCTGTGGTCATCCCTGCTGCTTGTGCACCTTTTTCTTCCACACTTTTCCCTTCCACATATCTTTCTCTCATTGTGCTTTGATATAGCCCTTTGGGAACATCCCACTTCTTTTGCAGTCTTTACCTTTTGAGGCATTTCTTCCTTATGGTGGGTGTCAATGATGCTTTCCTGCACAATTTTCAGGTCAGCAGTGTTCCCAATGATTGTGATTCCTACTGAACCAGCCTGAGAGACCATGTAAGGCTCAGGAACCCTTTGCAGGTGTTATGGATTCATTAGCTGATTAGAGAGGGACAATTTGAGCCTAGAATATTGAACCTTTTCACACTATTCTAATTTTCTGAGATTGTGATTTTGGGGTTTTCATAAGCTGCACGCCAGAATCATCACAATTACGCCAAAGTCAGGCTTGACATATCTCGCTTTGCATGTAATGAGTCTAATGAGGATTTAATCTGGAGACATGCTTATCCAGTCCACCCCTTTACCTTTAGCTTCTTTAGCAAGGTAGTGGTCATTTTGGAGGTGTGTTTGGGATGGTTATCGTGTTGGAATACTGCCCTGTGGTCCAGTCTCCAAAGGAAAGGGATCATGCTCTGCTTCAGTATGTCACAGGACATGCTGGCATTCATGGTTCTCTCAATGAACTGTAGCTCCCCAGTGACAGCAGCATTCATGCAGCCCCAGACCGTGACACTCCCACTGCCATGCTTGACTGTAGGCACGACACACTTATGTTTGTATTCCTCACTTGGTTGCCACCACACACACTTGACACCATCAGAATCAAATTAGTTTATCTTGGTCTGATTGGACCACAGGACATGGTTCCAGAAATCCATGTCCTTAGTCTCCTTGTCTGCAGCAAACTGTATGCGGGCTTTCTTGTGCATCATCTTGAGAAGAGGCTTCTTCTGGGACGACAGCCCTGTAGACCAATTGGATGCAGTGTGCGATGTATGGTCTGAGCACTGACAGTCTGATCCCTCCCACCCCTTCAACCTATGTTGCAATGCTGGCAGCACTCATACAGTTGAACCTTGACTTAAGTCCTGCTTGACTTGCGTCATATTTGACTTGCGTCCACTAGGGGTCTGTTTGACTTACGCCCCAGGCTCCGAGTTACGTCTCGGAGCCCCAGTGTAACTAAGGCCCCGGAATTGGGCAGCCGGGCTACATTTCTATGCTTATCCGTTTCGGAGGTCCTGGAAAAAAGGCCAAAAAAAAAAAAAAAAAAAGCCTTTTCCCCCTGAGACCTCTTTACAAAGTGCACTTTCACCTCCTCGCCCACCCCAATCCTCCCCAGGTCCCCACCTCTCCTCCTTTGCCACCGCACACAGGCGGCAGGCACACCCAGTCGAAGCTGCGCGCATCTGGCGCTTCCTCTGCCCGCCGCCCCTCTCTTCCTTTGCCGGTGCCTGCAGGCGCCAAGCACCCGGGAGGCGGGCGAGCCGGGAGAAGCCGCTAGCACGGCCTTCCCCCCACCCCCAGCTCTCTTCTGAAGCCGGCGTCACTGGCGCTGAAGATCCGGGAGGCGGGCAAGGTGGGGGAAGCCCCGTGCCACTCATGCAGGCTTCCCCCCCACCCCCTGGTTCTCACTTTTTTTTCTTTGCCGGCGCTGCCGGCGCAAAGCACCCGGGAGCTAGGCGAGCCGGGAGAAGCCCCATGCCGCTCATGCAGGCTTTCCCCCACCCCCTTCCCTCCCAGCCCCAACCTTCCAGGCTCGCCGCCGCTCTTCGCCCCGGGCGCACGGGGCTCCCCTCTCCTACCCCCCTTCCCTCCTGGCCCCGACCTCCCAGGCTTGCTGCCGCTCTTTGCCTGGATGCACGGGGCTCCCCTCTCCCACCCCCTTCCCTCCCAGCCCCGACCTCCCAGGCTCACGGCCGCTCTTCGCCCGGGTGCGCGGGGCTCCCCTCTCCCACCCCCCTTCCCTCCCAGCCCCGACCTCCCAGGCTCGCGGCTGCTCTTCGCCCGGGTGCGCGGGGATCCCCTCTCCCACCCCCTTCCCTCCCAGCCCCGACCTCCCAGGCTCACCTCTGCTCTTCGCCCGGGCGTGCGGGGCTCCCCTCTCCCACCCCCTTCCCTCCTGGCCCCGACCTTCCAGGCTTGCCGCTGCTCTTCACCCGGGCGCGCGGGGCTCCCCTCTCTCATCCCCTTCCCTCCCACCCACAACAGTGAGTCGACGCCGGGCAGCTGCAAGGGGGGCCGGTGGGGAAGGGCAGCGGGGGCACCCCCGCCACCGCAGAGGGCCCCTGGGAGGGCCGGCCTCGGGAATCCCGCAGAGCCCCCCACCTCCTCCTCCTGCTGCTGCTTCTGCTGAAGGTGTCCCAGCATGTGCAGAGGACAGTTTGCTGCCGGAGGGAAGGCAGGAGGGGGTCTTGGGATGTGCGCCCCCCTCTCCAAGCAGGCAGGGAAACTGGGCCGTGGAGAGGAGCCCCCCTCACCACCCCGGCCCACTTGGCGAGGTGTGTGGGTGTGTGTGTGTGTGTGTGTGTGTGTGTGTGTGTGTGTGTGTGTGTGTGTGTGTGTGTGTGTGTGTGTGTTCTGAATTGGGGGGGGTCCTCCTGTCACGTTGCAAACCTTGAAGGGAGAGGAGGCCAGGGACTTAGAAAGGGTGTGGGGGGCTTTCATACACCCTCAAGGCTGGCTGTGGCAGGACGATGGGTGCGTGGGTGGGTTCATGCTGGAGGCGGGGGGGGGGGTAAACCCACAATGCTGTCTTTTTTTTATAGTACAGCATGAATTATTGCTGTCTGGTTAGACAGTCAAATTGCTGTTTTCGGGGGTCTTTTTCATCGTCTGGAACAGATTAATCCACTTTCCCATTGTTTTCTATGGGAAAGGTTTGTTTGACTTAAGTCATGTTTGACTTAAGTCTAAACCTCCGGAACGGATTAATGATGTAAGTCAAGGTTCCACTGTACATCTGTTTCCCAAAGACACTGGGCATGGGCGCTCAACTTCTTTGGTCAACCATGGCGAGGCCTGTTCTGAGTGGAACCTGTCCTGTTAAACTGCTGTATGGTTTGGCCACCGTGCTTTAGCTCAGTTTTCAGGGTCCTGGCAATCTGCTTATAGCCCCTAGGCCATCTTTATGTAGAGCAACAATTCATTTTTTCAGATCTTCAGATAGTTCATTACCATGAAGTCCCATGTGGAACTTCAGGTGACTAGTATGAGAGAGTGAGAGCAATAACACTTCGTCCCCCTTCACACCTGAGACCTTGTGACACTAACGGGTCTCATGACACCAGGGAGGGAAAATGGCTACTTGGGCCCAATTTGGACATTGTCACTTAGAGGTGTACTCACTTTTATTGCCAGTGATTTAGACATTAATGACTGTGTGTTGTGTTATTTTGAGGGGACAGCACATTTGCACTGTTATACAAGCTCTACACTCACTGCTTTACATTGTAGCAAAGTGTCATTTCTTCAGTGTTGTCACATGAAAAGATATATAGTAACCCCCCGCCTATCATAGGCGTTAGGGACCCAGCCAACCCGTGATGACCGAAAATCCGCAATATACGGATGCAGGTTGGATGGGGCCTGGGGGCAGTGGGCGATCAGATCCCCCTGCCGCTGCCGGCGTGTGGCGGTCTGAGAAGTCTTGGGGCAGCGTGTTCCAGCAGCATTGTGGTATCTGCTCTCCCGCCGTCACCCGCCTGCGCCACCCCAAGACTTCTCAGACCGCCCCACGCCGGCGGCGGCAGGGGGATCTGACCTCCCGCCGCTGCCTGCCTGCATCCCGAGACTTCTCGTCCGGGGCCGTCTCCATTGAAATGCATTGGCTCAATGCATTTCAGTGGTGAAATTTTTAACCATTGGAATGCATTGAGCCAATGCATTTCAATGGAGATTGCAGGGCAGCGGGATCACCCCCCGCCACCCACCCGCGCAGCCCGAGGCTTCTTGGAGGAGAGTGCGGCGGTGGCGTGGGGCAATGCAATCACCCCCTGCCGCCTGCCCGCCCGCCTTCGCGGCCCTGAGGCTTCTCAGAGGAGCACGGGGGCGGCGGCGTGGGGCAATGCAATCACCCCGCCGCCGCCCACCCGCGCAGCCCGAGGCTTCTCGGAGGAGCGCGGGGTGGCAGCGTGGGGCGATGCGATCACACACATCCACCACCAGCCTGCGCGGCCCGAGGCTTCTCGGAGGAGCGCGGGGTGGTGGCGTGGGGCGATGCGATCACCCCCGCCGCCAGCCCACGCGGTCCCGAGGCTTCTCGGAGGAGCGCGGGGGGTGGCATGGGGCGATGCGATTGCTGCCCGCCTGCGTGGCCCCGCGTGGGCCGGCAGCGATGGGGAAACGGATCTGGGGCTTGGGGAAGGGGGGGGGAGTTTTTAAAAGCCTGGGCTTTTAAACCTTTCCCCCCTTCCCCACACCCTGGTCTCCAGCTCATTGGCACTGGGGTGGGCAAATAAAGGTTTTTCTCCCCCACCCCAGTGCTAATCAGCTGGAGCCAGGGCAGGTACTGCAATCCCGCGATATAGTGGGACCGCAGTACCTGAACTGCAAAATGGCGAGGGGTGACTGTACTAAAGTATTTACGAAATGCAAGGGAGTGTACTCACTTCTGTGATATACTGTAGGTAAAAACAATGCTGTACTTGGTTAACAACCCTGGGTTATTGGCCCACCAGGCGGGTAGTTCTGTCAACCCAAAATGGTGGAAAACCACAGGCTGCCCATGAATAAACGTTCTTCTGCTGAGGCATTTATCTTCTAGGATGGTAGTTCTCAACCATTTGCCCTCCAAAAATTTTGGGGGACTTCGTAACTATGGATTATTGTGTACTTGATAAAAACTAAGTAGCTAGGAACACCATTTTCTAATTATAAGTGGTGCACTCAAGAATATGGGCAGCAAATTTACACAGTGTAAAGCAACACTAGAATTCTGGCTAATATGGGTTATTCAGTATTAATTTTATTACTTTATCACTGTATGTCATTAGGCATGTATAATGTGAAACTCTGTTGTTGTTGTTTTAGGCAGAAGAACTTTTCCTTTGGGTTCCCAGAAAATTGCTGATGACTGTTGAGTCAGCTAAAAATTCAGTCTTAGGTAAGAGGAGGCTTTGAAAGTGTTTAAAATATGTCCATGATATTTTGAACGGTAGATTCTCCACCAGCATAATAATATATATTGTTGGATTTACAGTATTGTCAGTACTATACAGTATATTATCTGCATGGTAGGTGGAACATTGGTCAGCATCTGTGGGTGACTTGCAGTAAGTCTGGAAGAGTTTGGACTTCCAACTGAGTCAGCTTGGAGAGACGTGACCAGTGGGGTGCCCCATGGTTCCGTTCTGGGTCCAGTGCTGTTCAATATATTTATTAATGACTTGGAGGAAGGAAAAGAGAATATGCTAATTAAATTTGTGGATGATACCAAATTGGGAAGGGCTGCTAATTCCCTAGAGGATAGGATGAAAATCCAAAATGACCTTGACAGATTAGAATGCTGGGCCAAAGCTAACGGAATGGGTTTCAACAGAGGGAAATGTAGGGTGCTGAATCTAGGTAAAAAGAATGAATTGCACAGATATAGGATGGGGGATACCTGGCTGGAAAATAGTCCCTGTGAAAGGGATCTGGGAGTCTTGGTGGACCACAAATTGAACATGAGTCAGCAGTGTGATGCGGCTGCCAGGAAAGCCAATGCGATTCTTGGTTGCATCAACAGAACCATAGTGTCTAGATCAAGGGAAGTGATAGTACCACTCTATTCTGCTCTGGTCAGACCCCACCTGGAGTACTGTGTCCAGTTCTGTGCGCTTCAATTTTAAAAGGATGTTGACAACCTCAAGTGGGGGCAGAGGAGGGCGACCAATATGATTCAGGGTCTGGAAGAAATGTCTTACGAGGAACGGCTTAGGGAGCTGGGAATGCTTAGCATATTGGAGAGGGGACAGGTTTATTTTCCATGGCTTCAGAGACTAGGACTGGGGCAATGGTTTTAAAAATATAGGGAAAGAAGTTCCATTTGAACATTAGGAAGAACTGCATGATGGTTAGAGCTGTTCGGCAGGGGAATATGCTGCCAAGGACGGCAGTGGAGTCTCCTTCTTTAGAGATTTTTAAGCAGAGGCTGGATGGCCATCTGTTGGAAATACTGTGATGGGGTTCCTGCATGGCAAGGGGTTGGACTCGATGGCCCTTGAGGTCTCTTCCAACTCTATGATTCTATGGTTCTAACAATAGCATCTGAAAGGTGAACTGTCAATGGTGAAGTAAATGAAACATGTTAGTGGGAGAACTGAACACATTTCTGGAGTTTAGGTCTGATAATGAAAAAAATCTACTGGGTTAAGTATGTGTTCACAGATACCTTTTAATTCTAAGCGCAGTAGCACCTTGGTTTACAGCCATAATCCATTCTGGAAACATGCTTGTAAACCCAAAACACTTATGTCAAAGCAAATTTCCCCATAAGAAATAATGAAAACTCAGGTGATTCATTCTGGGGGCCCACAGACCACATACTGCACACACAAAATGCCAAAACTCACAAAAGAAGTTGGCTAGAAGTCCAAGTCTACACCATGGTTTAGGTACCTGGGTGCAGAATCTGCTCTGTTTGGGACTAACTGGATTTTACTCTTTGCTTTTAATGTGACCATAATAGAGTGCAATTTGTAGCCCTATACACACTTGCCTAGCTACCCCATGACTAGAAAAGGTTTGAAAAATAAGAAAGGGTGTTGGAAACAAATTAAATGAAACTATAAATAAAAAGATAAACCTGCACTTTCCTTTGAAATCGTTCCTGGCTGGTGCAAGGGAACCATCCATCATACTCTCCTTCCCCTGGTTTTGAGGCTTTCCTGGTATGGAACATTCCATTCACCATCCAGGGGGAGCCACCATTGGCTCATTTTTGATCATGTGACCTTCTCCAGTGTTTGTATTACAAAACATTGCTTGTTGATCAAGGCAGAATTTAGAATAAATGTTTGGTTGCCTTGCAAAACACTCTTAAATCAAGGTACTCTTAAACCAAGGCATTACTGTATATATCTGCCCATAAAGCTGTTATCAAAATTGCTCACGTTGGCAATCTTAGGGATTTAAAATTCAAAAGAAAGTAGATTTTATGAGCTTGCTCTCTGTTGAGCCATGAGTTAGTGAGTATGGGCAAGAAACAAAGAATAGTGTGCCCACCTCTCAACAAGAGGTAGCCAGTCAGGAGATAGAGATGATTAGGGACAAGGAGGGATTGGGAAAAACAGAGGGGGAGGAAAGACAACTGTTAAGTAGAGGCGGGAAAGTTGGAGGAGGAGGAGGAGGAGGAGGAGAGGGGAGATTGCAGGAATAGCAGAAGTGATAGAGGAAAAGAAGCTTTATGAGGTGGTGAAAGAGGACCCATGGACTGGGGAGTGGGTTACCTTTAAGCTACCACAAGAGGCAGCAGAGAAGGAGTGGAAGAGCCAAGCACTGTGGAAGCCTCCTTATTGGGGAGAAAGAGCTGTGAGAGAGTACAGGAAGCAGGAACGTGCTTTCTTTGAGTGGGAATGCCAAGTGAGGGAATTAAGACAATGTCCTGCTTTCCATGGGACTTCTCCAAAGCCGAGACCCTTTCTCCCACCAGGATGCCAGGATCTCACACCACGGCCGTGGGAACCATTCCCAGAGAAGTTCTGGCAGAGAGGTACATGGGTGGGCCCTTAGAGGACATATTTATGGACACTTTGAGTTTGATGCCTGTTGTGTCATTTGACCCTTTTCAAGACCCCATGTTTGGGGCTGTTAGAAATGCACAGACTAAACCTCAGTCAGTGGCTGAAGAAAGGACAATAAAAACACGGGAGATTTTGTTAGAAGAAATGTTCTAACATTCATGTCTTATCAAGAGCAAATTCACCTTTTTATTTCTTGATGCCTATTTATTGTAGGTAACTATTGTCTGCTATTCCCCTACTATATGATGAAGTTCATCTTTTCAGGTTTTTCTTATAATATCTATGATGAAAGTTTTTCTGTAAAAGTCAGTCTAGGATTCTGGTTTGTAACAAAATGTGCTGACTCATAAATCACTTGAATTCTAGGTATTGACATTTCTGTCTTGTTTTAGCATTAGAGAAGTATATCTAATCACATTTGTGTATGTCAGTGTAAGACTGTTTTTATGTTGTTAGAGTTTTTTTAAAATCATTTAATATGACATAGGCTTTATATTACCAAGTCAATGCTGACCATAATGAAAAATATTTCTTTTGGGTCTTTTTAGGGTCCTTGTATTCTCAAGACCGAATTCTTCAAGCCATGGGCAACATCACATTAGCATTCCACCTTCTCTGTGAGCGATGCAACCCTAATTCTTTTTGGCTGCCTTATATCCAGACTCTACCAAGTGAATACAATACTCCTCTTTACTTTGAAGAAGAGGAGGTTCGGTATCTTCAGTCAACTCAGGCCATACATGATGTCTTCAGCCAGTATAAAAACACTGCTCGACAGTATGCTTATTTCTACAAAGTTATTCAGGTAAATATAGAGACCAGAATGAAATGAAAGGTTCAAGTATTATTATTATTATTATTATTATTATTATTATTATTATTATTATTATTATTATTATTATTATTATTATTATTATTATTATTATTATTATTATTATGCATCTTAAAGGTCGGGGGACTGCAGAAAGGTGTGTGTATTGCCTACTCAATGTCTGCAATAATTATTTCTTTTCATTTATCCATTTCACAATAGTAAAATTTTGGTTATTGTAATCGAACTGTATGTGCCTCTCTGGTGGGAGGCATCTGGACATGTGTATTTTGGGATATGTCTGAAAAATTAGGCCACTTTGATTTAAAAGAAGGTACTGAGTTTTGATATCACTCCAATAGTGGGTGCAAAATATGTCACTTTATATTCTGTGGATAAAATTCTGTTTCTGTTCTGAGGAAGAACATGGCATGAGACATGAGATGCCTCTAAATTAGGAATTAAATAAGCACCCTTTCCGTAATAAATCCATTTTGGGTTGTTCTTTGGTCATATGACAATGTAACAGCAAGTTGAAATCTGTGTTGGCAAATAATGCAGCATGCATTTTCTGTAGAACAGTGCTACCTAATGAATGAAACTACCTCTATGTTCTTTTTCTCTTGTATATAAATTGTACCTTGCATAATATATTTTTGAAAATATCTGAACTGGAGAAGACTCCTATTTGAAAGCTTGAAAAACAGTGTTAACAACACTGAACATGTTGAGTCGATAGCCCAATTCATTATAAGGCTGCTTATTGTGCTTGTCTTGTCAGTCTGGTCATCTTGAACAAAGGATGTGATTGTGGTTGCAAACACTAGTAATATGGTCCAATGGTAAAATAGTCCTGTAATGATCGTGGTGCCAACTTGTATAGCAAAGTTAGCAGTTTGGACAGTACATGAGTGAAGTACTTCACTGCCATACCCACTTTGGCAGTCGGAAGTATAAATGTGATTGAACTCAAAATGACAACATTTGTAAGTTGTATAATACAGTGGGCCCTTGTATAACAAACGGTTTGTATAACATAAAATTTGTACAACATAAAAATTCTGGAGATAGGGGAGATTTGCCTATGGGGCGAATCTGTACAACATAAAAATGGGATCACTCTGTTTTCATTGCGTTCCTATGGGAAATTTGTGTAAAGGAAAATTTACTTAACATAATTTCATTTGGAACGAATTAATTCCATTATACAAGGCACCACTGTATTCACTTTCTATGTTGAACCTACCTACAGTTTGGCTATATGTTTTAAACCAAGTGCCTTAGGATAATATCTTAACTACTTTTATCATTTCCAGACTTTGGGATTCGATATCTGAGGTTAAAGAGAGTATAGGAAAATATTCCAAGTATCCTGTTTTTTCTTGTTCTGTTCTTACCACAAAGAGGCAGCTGGTTAATCAGTTTCAGTGGTAAGAGAACAGCAACATTCCTGAGCAATTAACTCTGTGGCAGAAATTTAGTTGTCTCGTGTTTACTACATAGACTTTATTTGATAGTTTGGGTGAGTGGGTTTGGTTTTGCTTTGTTTTGTTTCTGACAGAGGCTTCAGTAAGCAAATTTTTGTTTAAGAACATACACAGTGATATGGAATGAACCCGGCACGTTGGGTTGATGGTACCTAGACCTGCTACAAACGTTTTGGGAAGGAAAGCGTCTCTGGCTAGTAGCCTTTGCCTGTCGATATCTCATCTGGTACTCGTTCTGTCTTTGGAGGCATATGGTTATTCAGACATAATATATAATGGTGTTTGAAGGTAGAGGCTAATACAATGAGGTCATATCTGCATTTGTCCCTTTGATTTCTGTGCCATCCTCATCCATGTGGGGAAGATACAGGGAGCTATTGCATCATTGTTGTATGTTTATTAATGAAATAAGTTTTGTTCCTGTAGTTTTTGCATCCTAGTTCTGTGGATAAAATGTCACCACTACTGTTATAAAGCCACTCGAGCTAGGGACCCATCTACTGTAAGACTGAAGACAACTACACAGTGCTACAAATTCCTAGGTGCTTCCATCTGCTAAGAGCTGTGCAGAACTAGCAAGCTTATAGTTGGTTTGAGGATTGGAAAAAACAACGGAAAGGAAAGTACTTTTTTTTGTTGGCACACTTGCTGTTGGTGTCATCTGCGATTCCACTGCCCATCCTTAATTCATATGCAGTGGTCTCTAGCATTTCCCCCCTCATCCCAGTCTTAGTTTTTCAGAGTAACAGCCTGTGAATAAACATGTGTTGTATCGCTAACACAATAAAATGTCATTTGAGTAGTGCAGCACATCTTATCAAGCTTCATTTTGTAAAGCCTCAGGCAAATACTTTATAGATATTTAGCCATCATTAATCCTTTATTGGAAATGGTTCCTTCAGTATAAAGATGGGTGCACCATGCATCAATGTGTTTCACTCATCTCTGTTTATGAAATAAAATCTCAGTTGAAACATAATCTACTTCCTGTCTCTCTTTATTGAATTGTAATATCTATTTACAATTATTTAGAACATTTTTAATATTTTCAAATGAAAGTTTGATACATAATATTGTCATAAAAACACTTTGAAAAGTAGTTTGGATGAAATAGTCCCATTTTGCCTTTAAAGCTATATGAAATTAAAAACATCAACATCAGTGAAAGCTATGAAACATATCAGTACTAGGTTTCCATAGAATCAATGATAATCTCGTGAGTATAGTGCATTCTTTTATTTCAGACTGTGTGTGTTCACAAATGTTGGTCTTGTCTCCTTGCTTCAGGACTCTAGGTTGCTCTTCCATAGCAGTAGTACTTCTAGATGGCCTTTATAATTTGGGTAGTTCAGACCATGTCTGGACAAATCTAAGATATTTGTAATAGATCCATGAAGGGTTGAAAGATTTGTATTTCTTTTTTTTTCAGAACAGAAGGCACTGTATTAATTGGATGCCAATGTCACTGATAAGTTCCAGCATTAAAGAAAAGAAAACTGGCAGCACAAGGCTTCTAGTGTTGTTTCAGCTGATGGGTTAACCTATCTTCATGCTTGCCATATGTTATCACAGTGCTAAGTTAATAAAATGTACCTCTGAATGACATGAGATCTAGATTATAACTTACATGTTGCGCTGGCTTCCAAAAGTAGACAAGTGTGATCGTCAGCTTGCCAGCATTTCCATGTGAGAGTAGTATTTGGAGGAACAATGGGATGTCTGTTTATGTGCTTTGAGCCGAATATTCTAAAGTGCATACTGTAATGTATTAGGACAGTCTTGTCCTTGCCTGAATTGTGGAAGCATTGCTTGTCAGAAATTGTTGAATCCAATTCAGGCTCATCTAATCCTGTGTTTATCCTTTTTGGCCTAGCTGAACAGGTAAAATGCCAATCTGCATATCTACTTACTTATCTTATCAGATGGATGGATGGATAGATAGATTAGATTAGATTAGATTAGATTAGATTAGATTAGATTAGATTAGATTCAATACAGATGTAAAACATATTGTTTGCTTTAGCAGACTCAAGTGGTGAGTGGCAAAAGTTGGCTCCAAAATTGGATTGCTCAGAGACACTCAGTGGCTAGATTAGCAGACTTTGCATAATGCTGATGTTTTCAGAAAGGAATTTCAAAAAAGGCATAGGTGGCGAACCCCAGAACAAATCAGCTGCGGTCTGAGCATGCTCATTAGTCATAAACCATGGAGTATCAAGTGGAAAGTGAAAAAAGTAGGATTTGACTCTCAGTCTCTGAGGAGTGTCATATAAAATGAGGAACCAAACAGGCTGAAATGACTTTTCCTGGCTCTTTTGCCCTTCATCTGAAGAGCCCATGGTGACCTCTCCACATTATCCTTACAACAGTTCTGTAAAATTAATTAAAGAATGTGACCACTACCCAGTGTTTTATCCTATGCTAGTGGATTCAGGATTTGCTATGTCTTCTTCCCCTCTTATTGTAGTTCCCCAAAGCAGGCATGTCCAACCTTTGGCCCTCCTTATGTTTTGGACCACAACTCCCAGAATTCTAAGCTTAGATTGCCAATGGCAAAGGACTGTGGTAGTTGCGGTCCAAAACATCTAGAGGGCCAAAGTTTGGACATGCCTGCCCCAAAGGGTTTCTCAGTTCTTTCTGGCATATTTTTATGATGCAAAGCAGGCCTGCCAAACAGGTAGACAGGAGGCTACCAGTAGCCTGTGAAGGGTTCTGAAGTAGCCCACCAGCCATCAATAAAATATGTGAGGGGATAAGTTCTCCACCTCTACCTCCCCCAACCCAAGGACCACCACTGCCCCAGCAAAGCTCTGGGTCTGCCAGCCCACTGTCTCAGCCAAGCGGGGCAGTTCAAGGGCCATGGCACAGTCCCCTGCTCTCCCTACCGGACAGATGATTGGCGGGCCACTGTCTTGTGACCAACTGAGTTGTTGGTGCAGAGTGGAGGAAGGGGAGTGGAGGGGACAGCAAGGGGTGGGGTCATGGGCATGCCCACCTCCTTTGCTTGGTGATGTCCCCCTCTTCTCTCCCCCCCATGGAGAATTCCTTCCTCCCACCCTTCCATCCTCTTCCTCCTCCTCCTCCCAGAGAGCCTCCCAGAGACTGTGATGTGCTGCTCCTCCTGCTCCCCTTCTGAGCCATTCCCTCCTCCTTGTGCCGTCGTGGCGATGTGATTGCCCCACTGCTGGCTTGGTCCATCCCAGCTGCACAGTGAACATGGCAGAGGTGAGTGAGAGCTATGGGCGGCAGCAGCAGTGGCAGCGAGGGGGCTGGAAGGGAGAAGGGGGAAATCAGGAGGAGGAGAGTCAAGTCAGGCCCCAGGCAGGTTGGGAGGGAAAGTGCACATTTTTAAAAAAGTCTTCCAGCAGGCTGGGCAAGCGGAAGGGGTGATCTGTGCAAGCATGCACGCGCCTCCCTTGCACCATCCACACCAGCTCAAGCGGGTGTAAGGGAAGTGTGTGCATGGTCAGCCTTACCATAGGAATGCATTGAAATATGTTCCCTCCAAAAGGATTACCCGTATATACTCGAGTGTAAGTCGATCCGAGTATAAGTCGAGGCCCCCAATTTAACCCCACAAAACTGGGGAAACGTATTGACTCGAGTATAAGTCTAGGGTGGGAAATGCAGCAGGGCCTGGCAGCTCTTCCTTTCTGAGCTGGGGGAGTGGTGTGTGATGTTTAAAATAACTTTTAGCCACTGATGCAAGTGCTTGGGGTCAGTGGCTAAAAGTCATTTTAAACATCATGTGCCACTCCCCTGTGATGCAGAGGGGGGGTCATGAGAAGCGGCATGCAATGTTTCAAATGACTTTTAGCCACAGATGACTTGCCTCAGTGGCTAAAAGTATTGACTCAAATATAAGCCGAGGGCCCCCTTTTTCAGCCCAAAATTAGGGCTGGAAAAACTAGCCTTATATTTGAGTATATACGGTAATTGATTTTCAATGCGTTCCTATGGGAAACTGCTGCTCTACTTGACAATTTTTTTTTACTTATGAGCATGTGCTTGGAACGGATAAAATTCGTAAGTAGAGGTTTTAGTGTAGTAGCCCTCAGGCACTTTCTTCCAGAAAAAGTAGACCTCGGCCTGTTCAAAGTTGGACAGCCCTGATGCAAAGGAGAAAGGAAAGTTCTTGAAGTGGTGGGATCCAGCAGGTGTATATCACTAGATCCTGACTGGTGATTGGCCCACTGACTTGCTCTCTTGAAATTTTAACTTGGATGTTCTTAACCCAGCAATCTCCCATACTGTTCTAATTATGTCCTTTGTAATTTTAAGAAGTGGTTTGTAGAGATTAAGACAGTTCTTATTTTTGAACTCTCTTCATATTCCTAAGAGATCTGATCTGGCTATGGTGACACATTGCTTAGTTAGATCCGTGCTGGATTACCGTCAATCATTCTCTGTGGGGTTACCTATGAAAAATGTCAAGAAATTCCAGCAAGGCCCCAAATGCAGCAGCCAGATTACTGACTACGGCTAGTTATAGAGATGCATAACCTCCCCATTACAGGAGTTCCCTTGGCTGCCAGTCTGTTTCCCGGCTAAACTCAAGTTCTAATGGATATAAAGCTTCAAGTGGCTTGGGCCCAAGCTATCTCAAGGATCACATCCTGTTAAGAGCCTGCTCAGGTGTTAAGATCATCAGGAGAGGACCTTTTTGTCCGCTACCTTCTTGAGGGGTACAAGGGTGAGGTTTCTCTGTTGCTCCTCCCAGACTTTGGAACTCCTTCCCACTGAAGGCTAAGCTAACCCCATCTTTCCTTTCCTTGGGCAAGTCGGCAAAGTCCGTGCTCTTAAGCCAGCTTTCCCCTCTGTCCCCTCTGTCACTGCCCTCAGAAATTGGGATTTTTAAATAGATTATTGAAGTGTACTTCTCTGTTTTGGTTGTGTTTTGTTGTGACCTTATGGGCTTAGTGTGGTGTTTGTTTTATCCTCTTAAGTATTTGTATACTCAAATGTTGTTTGCTTCACTATTGTCTTTTAATGATGTCAGTCATCTTGGGTCCTTTTAAGGAGAAAGGCGAGTTAAAAATATTTTAAATAAATATACATTTGTTCCTTTGGTAGTCAGTGACATTCTCATTTCTCAAAAGTACTGTAGTGGGGAAAGGGCTAGTCTTGTAATGACAGTTTTGAGCCTTTCTTGATGTAACTAGCCTCCGTATAGATGAAATCTAAGGAGGCTTCTTCCTTTTATAGCTGTTGCAAGCTGACTGTTACTATAGTTTGACAACTAAAAGCAGGTGTGAGGTTGAACAGACAAAAATAGCTCGTTGTGGCTCTGGCACAGACCCACACTGACACCTTTTAAATACATGTAATATGATTCCTAAAATGTAAATAAGAAGAGTGCCTGCATCTCTTAAGATTGTACTTCAAGCAAAACAGAAAACCTTTATTACGTTTAGGCTTAAAGGTACTGTACTTCGAGAGGCTTTTCCAGTTTGTTTTCAATAATACATTTCTATTCCACCCCCGCCCCTTTGTGTGTGTGTTACTACCATTAGCTTTTTATGGGCACTGAATGAGCACAGCAAAGTGAACCAAATCTGAATGTTTATTGCACAGTGCTGAATTCTTTGTGAGCACAAATGTGGTATAATAAGCACAAGAGGGAGCCATATATTTCCAGACATAAGAGTTAGATTTTTTTATTTTATTTTTTGCTCTTTGAAGATGGATGCCTTAGTTTGCTTTTGTAAATAATAGGGCCTGGTTTTCTGTTTCAAATTTTTTTCTCCAGCTTCATGTGGGCATGTTTGTAGCCTTCTGTAAAGAATTGCTACATAGATTACTGCAGAACACTGTTCTTTAGCTCATAAAACGCTCAGCAGTGGTCTCCCAGCTGTACATATTCCCAGCCAGACTGGGAAGAGAAAAAGGCAGAGAGAATAAGTGATAAAATCTCTTCATTCTCCTTCTTAGTAAATTTCAAAATAAGGATTGTTTTCAAAACTATATGGCATCTCTATAGCAACTATAAATTCTTTGAATAAGAATGTTTTATAATTAAAATGATTACAGTTGCTGCTTAATGGGTAGAGGACCAAAGAGCTAGGCAATAACAGTCTGTTTCTGTCATTTTGCAATGGTTTCTTACAGTCCTTTTACAATATACTTTTCTAGCAGGGAATACCAATGGCAAGCATGCATGCATGCACCTGTAGATAGCCTGTTGCTTTTTCCTGGTCATTATCATTCCCCATATTTCTCCCTGCAGGAATGGTTCCTCTGTGGCAGGGACAGATCACAGTCCAGGCAACTCTTCCCTTCTCTCTGCATGACTGAGGAGAAAGATCCAAGTTTTTGTTTGTTTGTTTGTTTGAGTATAGTTGCCAGATCTAAGAAAGCTTTCCTGAAGATAGAGATGTTCCATTAACAGAGGCCCTTTCTTCTATTGAGGTACAGAATGGCAAGCAAAATGTATTGGCTTAGGTTCTTCTGAATGGACCGGTACCCATACAGCTTCTATTAAATAGGATGAAAATAGGGCCATAAATAGCTGAACCAGGAGGTCATCCCCCACCATTAAGGACAGGACATCCACATCCATCAACAATATGGCTGTGTGTTCTCCATAGTATCTTCTCCAATACAGGAAGATAATTTTCTCCCACATCTTCTTAAGAAATACTCTTTTACCTCTCAGACAAGTGGTTTATAGTTGATTTAGCAAGATGTTTGACATGGTTTAAGTTTGAGATATTCTTCTAGAGAAGTGTGTTGCATTTTTTTCTCTTTCCACCCCATTTTTTTCAAGTACTGTATATACTCGAGTGTAAGCCTAGTTTTTCAGCCCTAATTTTGGGCTGAAAAAAGGGACCCTCAACTTATATTCGGGTCAATACTTTTAGCCACTGAGGCAAGTGCTTGGGTCAGTATTAAACATTGCATGCCGCTTCTCATGACCCCCCTCTGCATCACAGGGGAGTGGTATTCAAAGTTTAAAATGACTTTTAGCCACTGAGCCAAGCACATGCATCAGTGCCTAAAAGTCATTTTAAACATCACGCACCACTTCCCCAGCTCACAAAGGAGGAGCTGCCAGGCCCTGCTGCATTTCCCACCCTAGACTTATACTTGAGTCAATACGTTTCCCCAGTTTTGGGGGGTTAAATTAGGGGCCTCGACTTATACTCGGGTCAACTTATACTTGAGTATATACGGTAAATGCAAAAGTGGATCTGTTTGTTTGTCTCCCCTTTAGTGTTTGGGTTACTACTTCATTGTCAATGCATTGGAGTACTGAAACCCAGAAGTCAGCATTATTGCCTTCAATCTTACTGTGTGCACCTGGATATTACTTCAGCCTTCTCCATAATGTCTACAAAGCTGGCTTAGATATAGTAAAATGGCTGCTGGTGCTGGTGACAATGTTCCTCATAGGCCAATGTTCCTGCATATCCCTTAATGAATATTGAACGTTCTTCACCCATCAACCTGCCCACATATTTTTTTTTTGACAAGCCACAGCACTGCAGGGGACAGCATTTTGATCTTTCAAAGAAAATCACTCCAGACTTGAGTTCTTTCCCTGCAGAATTGTACCATTAAAATCCTTTTTATTGCTGTAAGAAAATCAGCTCCAGAAACAAAACAACAGAAGCAAGGAGAAACTTTGTAGCAGTCAGTATACAAAACAAAGACTCCTTATCTTAAAATCTACCCGCGTTTGGGGTGAATGGACTACAGGTTTTTCTAAATAACTATATGTGAGGGTTCCTTGTGATAATCGGGTATTTCAGATTCACAGACGAGACGAGGCGTAATTGCTGGTTCAACATTAAACGGGTTTTTATTGCATACAGACTTTAACTCTCTGTAGGTTGATTCTTCGTTACAAACTTCTAACATAGAATATGGTTTATCAACTTTCTCAAATAATAAAGTATCCGTAAAACTGGATTCAAACGGGTTGATTACAATCTCAGGATCTTCTAAGGGAAAGGATGCATTCCTCTTGCCCGACCCAGGCACTGAGTGCCACAACATGGATGCTTCGCCCAAAGGGGCACGGGGACTAAATTCCTGCCCCTCCGCCATTCCCTTTGGAATTTCTCCGAATTCTCTGGCCAGCCTAGAGGTTTAACCGTAACGGCCCAGGTGATCTCCTCATTTCTCTTAGAATGGGTCACCTGTCCCTTCTCACTCAGGCGGCTCTCTAGAGTCTGAGTCCCAACTGTCTTCTTTCCCTCTTCCCAACTGTCATTTTCCTCTCCCTTCTCCCGCGCGCCACCTACGTCACGCTCCTCCCACTCATCCTCTAATTCCTCTATTGCCCACAGCACCGTGGGTTCTTTCTGCTCCTGTGTGTTTCCCAGCTCCTCTAAGGATATTGTTCTTATGCGTTTTGTACACATCTCCTTTTTTCGCGATGTCTCTCCCTCTTTATCGTCTTCCTTCTCATCATCAGTCAACACAGACGGCACACCTTCTTTCTGTGTTTTTATCACCTCCTCTGACTCACACCCCCCCCTTCAAGTGGGCCTTCTGATCCTCAAGTTGTCGAGCCCATGGACCCTGTCGGGAGAAATAATCAGCATTAAGGTGATCTCTTCCCTTTTTGTATCTGACTTCAAAGGAAAATGGTTGCATACTCAAGTACCAGCGTGTGAGACGAGGACTGACATCTTTCATACGATTTAACCAAATAAGGGGTTCATGGTCTGTGATAAGAATAAAAGGTGCTCCTAATAAATAATATTTAAGAGAGGACATTCCCCACTTTACCGCTAACGCTTCTTTTTCAATTGTTGAATATTTTTGTTCCCTCTTTGACAATTTTCTACTCAAGAATAATATGGGGTGTTCCCTATCTGAATGTATTTGTGATAATACTGCCCCAATACCTCTCTGAGATGCATCAGTTTGTAGGATGAATGGTTTTGAGAAGTTAGGAGCTACCCTTACTGGATACGAACACAGCTTCTCTTTAAGGGTATCAAAAGCTGCTTGTTCCATAGACGACCATTTCACTATCTTAGGTAGCTTTTTTCGCGTGAGATCGGTCAGAGGGGCAGCGATGTCTGCGAAGTGTGGTATGAAATGCCTATAATATCCAGCTAGACCTAAGAACTGTTGCACTTCTTTTTTAGTGGTTGGGCGGGACCATTCTGACAGTTTAGTTATCTTATCCTGCATTGGGAAAATTTTACCCTGTCCTACTCAAAAACCTAGAAATTTAACTTCTGGTTGAGCAATTTTGCACTTAGTTGGATTTGCCTTTAAATTAGCTTTCCTCAATTCTGTCAAAACCGCTCGAAGATGTACCAAATGTTCTTCCCAAGATTTACTGAAAATAATTACATCATCAATATATGCAACAGCAAAGTCCCTAACTGGTTGGAGAACCTTATCCATGAGCCTTTGGAAGGTGGCTGAAGCACCATGGAGGCCAAAAGGCATTTTGGTGAAATGATACAGTCCAATTGGAGTTCCGAATGCGGTCTTCTCTCTGTCGTCCGGGTGTAAGGGGACCTGCCAGTAACCTTTTGTGAGATCCAAGGAGCTTAAATATGTGGATTCTCCTAACTTGTCTAACAAGTCATCCACGCGGGGCATGGGATATGCGTCAAATTTAGACACGGAATTTAATTTTCGGAAGTCAATGCAAAATCGAACTGTCCCATCGGGTTTAGGGACAACTACAGGGTAGCTTCTCCAAGGACTGTTGGATGGTTCAATAACCCCTAAGTCTAACATTTTTTTAACCTCCTCCTCAATTACGGGAATCAAATGTCTCGGCCATTTCCTGCCATGATCCCTAACAACTTGGTTACCTAAGGTTTGTATTCGGTGTACACAGTAGTTGGTAGTGCCCGGGCTATTAGAAAATGTATCTTTGTATTCTTTTTCTAGCTCAGCTATTTGAAATCTTTGACTATTGGACAAATCCTGACAAATTTGTACATGCTGTTCCGAGTTGTCCTTCCCCTGCCATGTAGGTCCTAACTCCTCATCGTCCTCAACTTCGGCTAATAACACATCTCTTTCATGCCATTCTTTTAACAAATTGACATGATATACCCCTTTAGATTTTGGTTTATCAGGCATGTATAGCTCATAATCTACTTCATTAAGCTTTTTAGTGATCTCATAAGGACCTTGCCACCTAGCGAGCAACTTGCTCCCTTCCAGAGGTAATAATAAAAGAACTTTTTGTCCTACTGTGAAACTTCGTTTTTTGACTTTTTGGTTATATCTTTGTTTTTGTCCTAATTGAGTATGATATAAATTCTTTTTTACTTCATCTTGGATTTTGTATAGATGATCTCTCATCTCTATAACGTGTTTAACAGTAGTTTTAGAGGTATCCTCCCCATTCTCCCACTCCTCTTTTAATAGATCCAATATTCCTCTCGGAGTTCTCCCATATAGCAATTCGAATGGAGAGAATCCTGTGGAAGATTGAGGTACCTCCCTAATTGCAAACATTAAGGGGTCTAATAATATGTGCCATTTTCTAGGGTTATCCATGATAATTTTTCTAAGCATGCTTTTCAAAGTTTTATTAAACCTCTCAACAAGACCATTTGTTTGGGGGTGATAAACTGTGGTTTTTAGGGGTTTCACATCTAATATTTTCCACATCTGTTTGAAGGTTGTACTCATAAAATTGCTGCCTTGGTCCGTTAGGACCTCCTTGGGAAACCCCAGCCTAGAGAAAACCTTTAGTAACTCTTGTGCCAGTATTTTAGCTGATGTGGTTCGTAAGGGGATGGCCTCAGGGTACCGTGTCGCATAGTCAATTATGACCAGGACATAAAGATGTCCTCCCGACGATTTTGGAAGAGGGCCAATTAGATCTAACGCAATTCTATCAAAGGGTTGATCTATTATGGGCATTGGTATTAATTCTGCGCCTGGTGCTGGCTTGTGTTGCGTCAGTTGACATTGTTTGCATGAGCGGCAATATTTTTCTATCTCTTTCCTCATTGAGGGCCACCAAAACCTTTGTTCTAATCTTTTTGTCATTTTATCAAGTGCTAGGTGACCCGAAATTGGGATATCATGTGCTAATCTCATGACTTCTCCCCTCCAGGGTGCTGGGACGATCAATTTGTTTAAACCCTTACTATCTACATAATACATTAAACCCTCCTTTTCCACAAACCCGGGAAGAGAATTATCATTGCAATACAAACTAGCAATTTTGTTTTTAACAAATTCTAAAGTAGAGTCATTCTGTTGTAGAAACCTCACCCGTTCGCGATTAGCATGGGTCATCTCTTCTCGTACTGTTCTGCTGTCCATCTCTTCGTCCCCCAGTAGTCCTTCCTGTGTACGCAATAAATCATTAATTCCCGGCCAATCCCTGCCTATCAACATCTCATGTGACAAATTAGGTACAATTCCGACATTCATTTTGTTTGTATGGCCATTAATCGTTACATGTGCCCAAGCAGTCCCATAAGCTTTGGAATCCCCATGAATACACTTGATATTGATGACCTTATTATTCTTATTTTCGAAGATATCTCTAACTAAAGTTCTAGCGCACCCCGTATCGATAAAAGCTGTAACCTGTTTCCCATTAACATAAGCAATTATTTCCCATTGTCAAAAAGGCTTAGTAGGCCGCGGTTTATCCGCGTCTATGCCTCCCCATGAACAATCTGTCTTTTTGCAGTCTCGTAGGAAATGTTGCGGGGAGCCGCAGCCATAACATACAGGTTTATTGCCGATATTCCTGGCTAAAAAAGTAGCTCTCGAAAGTCCTCGGGCTCCTCTTTGGATCATTTTTTCTCCGGCGTTTAGTACCCCGCGCGGTCCACTTGTTCCTCCCGACTCCATCTTCGGAGCTAGTCTCGCGGGAACGTATGTTTTCTCGTAGTGGTTGTTCTCACGAGATGATATTTTCTCCGCCGTGTTCTCGCGAGGGTTCGTCTTGTCTTCCGCTATTTCGAGGCCTTCTAAAATGTGGATGACGTCATCTAATGATGTGGGTCTATTCCTCTTCACCCATGCCGCCGCATGGGTAGGTATGCAATTAAGCACATGTTCAATTATGATGGATTCAATTACGTGATCCTTGGTGTTCTCAGTCGGTCGTAGCCACTTGATGGCATTGGCTTTGAGTCTCTGTACCCATGTACGAGGTTGCATGCCAACTTTGAAGGTTAGTGCACGAAACTTCTTCCTATACGCCTCAGGAGTTAAGTTCAGTGTTAGTAAAATTGCATTTTTAACTTTTTGATAGTCGGATGCATCATCTGGGCTTAATGCATCGACAATTTCTTGCAGAGCTCCTGTTAAGCATGGTGTAAGGATAAGTGCCCATTGTTCTCGTGGCCATTGGGCTGCTGTTGCTACTCTTTCAAAAGTATTCATGTAAGCCTCTGGATCGTCTTCTTTTGACATTTTCTGCAACCGCACCGGTGCAGGGTTAGAGACCCACGTATTATGTCCTATATGGTCGTTGTTGTTATGAATGAAATTGTTCTGGTTAGTAGATCGAGTGAGTTGAGTTAATAATAAACGATTTTGTTCCGCCAGCATTTCTATGATCTTGTCTTGTCGGTTGTCGGTAGTCTCCTGTTTGTTGATGTTTAAACCGCGTTGGGCGCCAATTTGTGAGGGTTCCTTGTGATAATCGGGTATTTCAGATTCACAGACGAGACGAGGCGTAATTGCTGGTTCAACATTAAACGGGTTTTTATTGCATACAGACTTTAACTCTCTGTAGGTTGATTCTTCGTTACAAACTTCTAACATAGAATATGGTTTATCAACTTTCTCAAATAATAAAGTATCCGTAAAACTGGATTCAAACGGGTTGATTACAATCTCAGGATCTTCTAAGGGAAAGGATGCATTCCTCTTGCCCGACCCAGGCACTGAGTGCCACAACATGGATGCTTCGCCCAAAGGGGCACGGGGACTAAATTCCTGCCCCTCCGCCATTCCCTTTGGAATTTCTCCGAATTCTCTGGCCAGCCTAGAGGTTTAACCGTAACGGCCCAGGTGATCTCCTCATTTCTCTTAGAATGGGTCACCTGTCCCTTCTCACTCAGGCGGCTCTCTAGAGTCTGAGTCCCAACTGTCTTCTTTCCCTCTTCCCAACTGTCATTTTCCTCTCCCTTCTCCCGCGCGCCACCTACGTCACGCTCCTCCCACTCATCCTCTAATTCCTCTATTGCCCACAGCACCGTGGGTTCTTTCTGCTCCTGTGTGTTTCCCAGCTCCTCTAAGGATATTGTTCTTATGCGTTTTGTACACATCTCCTGTTTTCGCGATGTCTCTCCCTCTTTATCGTCTTCCTTCTCATCATCAGTCAACACAGACGGCACACCTTCTTTCTGTGTTTTTATCACCTCCTCTGACTCACACTATAGTTATTTAGAAAACATTTGGGTGCGAGGTGGAGGCTTTGAAATACTTTGGAAGACTAGAATAGTATTAGGAGACAGTAGCCAAAAACCAAAAAGCATCAACAAAAAACATTTGTATGGGAGACGCAGGTCTGTACATGAAAGAGAAAATACCGTATTTTTCAATCTATAAAATGCACCTGACCATAAGACGCACCTAGTTTTTAGAGGAGAAAAACAAGAAAAATGTTTAGCCTAAAATTTCATGGCCAGGGAATCCTGGCTGCAAAAGGGGAGGCTTGCAAATAAGGTGATTGGAACTCTGGAATACAAACTGCAAAAGGGGAGGCTTGCAAACGAGTTGTTTGGGATTGTGGAATGCAAGCTGCAAAAGGGAAAGCTTGCAAACGAGGTGATTGGGACTGGGGAATCCAGGTTTCAGAAGGGAATGGCAGAGGCTCTGTGGAGGAGACCTCTTTGCAAATGAGGTGATTTTTGACTGAGGAATCTTGGCTGCAGAAAGGGAGGAGTGGGGAGAGCCTCGCTAGAGAAGCCTCTTTGCTAACAAAGTGATTGGAATTGGAATCCTGGATGCAGCAGGGGACGGGAGAGGCTCCTTGGAACCCTTTTTGCAAACAAGATGATTAAATCAGTAGAATCCAGGCTGCAGCAGGGGATAGGAGAGGCTCAGTGCAGGTAATTTCTCTCCAAAGGAAAATCTGTGCTATATAGGTAGCAGGGACTACTATATTCACTTTATAACACACACAGACATTTCCCCTTACTTTTGGGGGTGGGAAAAGTGTGTTTTATAGAACAAAAAATACAGTAATTCAAAATAGTGTGGCCATACCATCTAATCAGATCTCTAGTAGTCATGGGAATGGGAGAAAACATTGAAGAGTTAGAGAGCTCTGATGCTGTCCTAAAAATCAACTCACCAGGAGTGGCGGTTGGGATTTGGGACTAGAAAAACTATTATTTAAATATCTCACGTCCCCTGGAAGCCCTGCTAGGGTTTCTGTGACTTGAAATCAACTTGACGTCACCCATATTGTGTGAAAGAAGAGAAGCACTGGTGCAGGGCGTTAGTGGTAAAAGAAGAATGGGAAAATAAAATATTAGGCGAAATCATTTTTTTGGTTTAATTTTTGATAAAGCTAAAAGTAATTGTGGATTACAGCAGAAAGTAATCAAAGATGCTTGAATGAAAGGTAATAATGTAGTGGGTGGGGGATCCAGAGACAAAATAGAATAAAAGTAACAGGTCATAAATATGAATGTACTGTAATAAAAACGAAGATTATAAGGAGTTCAGGCCCCATGTATGGAGACTAAGCCTACAAGAGGAAGGAAAACAGAAGAGGTCAGTTGTAGTCTTACGTATAAAAAGAGAATGAGAATGCATAAGAACCAAGGGAGAATATTGTATGAAAAAGCCACAACTTGCTTAAACATTGGAGGACAACTCCCAAAGAAGAGTTGAAATAGGAGCAAATGTGGAGAAATGGGCTCAGCCTGGAAGGGAAATTTTGAAGGGAAATTTTAGATTAACAGTGGTAGATTGTCCAACTCCCAGAAGTATGATAAATCTTAACTATATTTAATATATACAGCTACATAAACCCAAATTATAGTTTGCTTTCAACCAACTGTACTCAAAATAAATCACAATTTATTCTGTTTGACAGAACAAACTAACAAATGTTAAAGGGACATGGATCCTTCCATTCACTTCTTCACAAAGGCAGGTGGAGGGTAGTGTACAAGCCAAGATCCTTTGAGGCCTCTTTTAAAACTAAACTTTGATTCAAGAAGTTATAGCATACAGGGAGGAAAAGATCTTTCACCCTTTTGATGAGTGCTTGTACTTGGACGCTAAACATGGTACTATGTATCTCTCCCAATCAATCCATTGTTCTTCATGCCTTCATGTCTGTAATTATCTGTAATGATCTCTCACATTGCCTTCTGGCTTGTACCCCCTATATGTCAGATAACGCACAACTGAAGAGATAATGATGGGTAATGTGGCTAATTCCTTGTGTTGTGATATTAAACCTATTTTTCAAAAGTTTGTAGGAAGTTCTTAGTGCTGTGCCGCCAAGGGAATACAGCTGACTATGCACCCCTCCTGCTCTGTGCCACGCAGGATTTTAATACTAGTTCTTTTTAAAATAGTGAATCTTCTTCAAGTCCTCTTTCTGTAACATTAGGAAAATTGGGAGACTGAGTGAGAACTTTCCATTTTGAAAATCATAAAACATCTCATTTGGGAAACAGTTATCTTCTGTATTTTGGACCCTGCTTGCCAACATAACTACTTTTAATTTATTTCTGCTCTTCTGAATGGCTTGCGATCCCATTAAAATAGTCTCCCCAAACACTTTGTCTGAAAATGCTGTGCTTCAAAACTATATATACCAATATTAGATGGAATTGTTTTTGCACATTTTTAAGCCACACTTGGGAGGCATATTATGTTGGCTAGAAAATACAGGGCTCTGTGGAGACTCTTCCTTTAGAAGATGAGGTTTCTAACCCCTCTCCTGGCCACAAATTCAGATGAGCAGTTGTCTCTGTAGCTATAATAGCACAAGCACTTATTTTCCTCAGATCGAATTGCATTTCCAGAGAGCAACTGCCTAAATCTCCAGGGGTGTTATCCCTGTTCTGGGATTCCATGCCTCAACAGTTAATCATACATTTTCACAGTTGCATAGGCCTTATTGTTAGGATTTAATACTTTCTTTTTCTTCTTGATGTTACTGCAGTTATGAATGTTCAATAAAATCAAAGCACAAAGCTGGTGTATCTAGAGTGAAATACTCAGAGGAGATATATATTCTAAGCACTGTTAAACTGTTTAAGGGACTTATCCTTGTGGAAATTAGTAATTTAACTAAATTAGAAAATGGATTATCTCCTACATTTCCAGTCGGTGTGATCTGTCTTGGTGTAGAAGGCTGGAATGTTTCTAAGTGGAACTTCCTTCAGTGTTCACTATGATGAAATTTAAGTATATGCTTCATTCCACTTCACATTATTTTACAAAAACTGCCTGAAATTGTTATGCCAAAGTAAGTTTCAGTAACTCAAAAGACTTAACTAATTGGTTACTTGTCTCTTGCCAATCGCTATGTGGTAATGTGAATTCAATACATCTGTTTCACCGATCAGGACAGACTTGATGGCAAATATCATGTAGCCATCTAGCAGTGTGTGCTTGTGTTTCTATAGGTGTAGTTTATAATACGGGTAAAGCTATTCCCAAAGACAGTGTAGTATTGTCAGCATATTAGGATGCCTGTCATTGCTGCACTCATGGCAAAACTGAAAAAGAAAGAACCAAATTTTTCTTTTTTTACTCTCGTAAGAGCCGAAGGCTGGAATGCCCCCATATGGCTTCAGGAAGACAGACCAGTGTGTTGGGCTGTTTCCTTAAAACAGCAGATAAGAGAGAATTTTCTCCCAGAACATGGAGGTTTTACTTTTTGGAGCTACACTTATAAGAACATAAGAAGAGCCATGCTGGATCAGGCCAAAGGCCCATCTAGTCCAGCTTCCTGTATCTCACAGCGGCCCCACCAGATGCGTTTGGGAGCGCATGAGACTAGATATCTGTCTCCTGATACCACTCCCCTGCATCTGGCCCTTGAAGTACCCTGGTTTAAAGCCTAGAGATTACACATCTCCATCATGGTTTGTAACCCGTGATGGACTTTTCCTCTAGGAATCTGTCCAATCCCCTTTTGAAGGCATCCAGGCCAGATGCCATCACCACATCCTGTGGCAGGGAGTTCCATAGACTTACAACGCGCTGGGTGAAAAAATATTTTCTTTTGTCAGTTCTTACTCTCCCAGCACTCAATTTGAATATATGTCCCCTAGTTCTGGTATTTTGAGAGAGGGAGAAGAGCTTCCCTCTATCCACTTTACTCATACCCTGCATTCTTTTGTATGTCTCAATCATATCCCCCCTCAAGCGCCTTTTTTCCAGACTAAAGAGGCCCAATTGTTTTAGCCTTTCTTCATAAGGGAGGTGCCCCAGCCCAGTAATCATTTTAGTCGCTCTCTTCTGCACTTTTTCCAGTTCCACTATGTCTTTCTTGAGATGCGGTGACCAGAATTGTACACAATACTCCAGGTGCAGCCTTACTATTGTTTTGTATAACGGCATTATAATGTTGGCTGTTTTATTTTCAATCCCCTTTTTGATAATCCCTAGCATGGAATTGGCCTTCTTCACTGCTGCCACACATTGGGGAGACACCTTCATGGAGCTGTCCACCAACACACCAAGATCTCTTTCCTGATCCATCACGGATAACTCAGAGCCCATGAGTTGATAGATGAAGTTTGGATTTTTTGCCCCAATATGCATTACTTTACATTTGGTTACATTAAAACACATTTGCCATTTCTCAGCCCACTCCCCCAGTTTGGAGAGATCCTTCTGGAGCTCTTCACAATCTTCTCGGGTTTTTACCACACGGAAAAGTTTTGTGTCATCTGCAAACTTGGCCACCTCACTGTTTATCCCTGTCTCCAGGTCATTTATGAACAGATTGAAAAGCACCGGTCCCAGGACCGAGCCCTGGGGCACACCGCTTTTCACTTCTCTCCATTGTGAAAATTTCCCATTGACACCTACTCTTTGTTTCCGGGATCTCAACCAGTTCTCAATCCATAAGAGGACCTGCCCTCTTACCCCCTGACTATGCAATTTTCTCAGCAGCCTTTGGTGAGGGACTGTGTCAAAAGCCTTTTGAAAATCCAGATAGACTATATCCACGGGTTCACCCAAATCCACGTGCCTGTTGACCTTTTCAAAAAATTCTAAAAGGTTTGTAAGACAAGATTTACCCTTACAGAAGCCATGCTGATTTTCTCTCAGCAAGGTTTGTTCTTTTATGTGTTTTAAGATTTTCTCTTGGATGAGGCCTTCCACCATCTTCCCTGGGACAGATGTAAGGCTAACCGGCCTGTAGTTTCCTGGGTCCTCCTTCCTTTTTTAAAAATTGGTGTGACATCTGCTATCCTCCAGTCCTCCGGCACTGAGGCCGTTTTAAGAGACAAGTTGCATATAACCGTTAAGAGATCTGCAATTTCATTTCTCAGTTCCCTAATAACCCTTGGGTGGATGCCATCTGGGCCCGGTGACTTGTTAATCCTCAATTTATCAATTAGTCCTAAAACCTCCTCTCTTTTAACCTGTATTTGATTTAATTTTTTAGTCAAGAGGGGCGGCTCAGGCAGCGTAATCCGCTCAAGGTCCTCTGTCGTGAAGACAGACGCAAAGAACTCGTTCAATTTCTCTGCAATGTCCAAGTCCTCCTTAACCTCCCCTTTTCCTCCCTCACCATCCAGAGGCCCAATTGGTTCTCTGGCAGGTTTTCTACTTCTAACATATTTAAAGAAGCTTTTATTATTACCCTTTATATTGCTAGCCATGCGTTCCTCAAAGTCTTTCTTTGCCTCCGTTATCATCTTTTTACATTTCTTTTGCCAGAGTTTGTGTTCCTTTTTATTTTCCTCATTAGGGGAGGATTTCCATTTACAGAAGGACCTCTCCTTGTGCTTTAGAGCCTCTCTAACTCCACTCGTTAACCATGCCAGTGTCCTCTTGGACTTAAATGAGCTCTTCTTTCTTTGTGGTATGCACTTGTGCTGGGCCTCTATTATTGTTGTTTTAAACAGGCTCCATGCACTCTGAAGAGATTGGATTCTTCTAACCCTCCCCTTCAGTTTCTCTCTAACTAGTTTCCTCATCTGAGGGAAGTTTGCCCTTCGAAAATCAAGGGTTTTTATGTCTGATTTGGTTGACACTCTTCCTCCGACATGCATGGCAAAGGAAATTGCAGCATGGTCACTGTTCCCCAGAGGCTCAGTGACATTCACATCCCTGACGAGGTCCTGAGTATCACACAATATTAGATCTAGAGTTGCCTGTTCTCGGGTGGGCTCCATGACAAGTTGCTCTAAGGCACAGTCATTCAGCAAGTCGAGAAACCCAGTTTCTCTTTCTTGCCCAGAGCTCGCATTGGCCCAGTCAATGTGGGGATAATTAAAGTCCCCCATGATTACTATCCTATCCCTCTTAGCCACCTCCATGATTTCTCTCCTCATTTCAAGGTCCCCCTCAAGTTTTTGATCTGGTGGACGATAGAATACTCCAACTATCACATCACTCTTTGGACCTGGTAGTTTAGCCCACAGTGATTCTATGGCGGAGTCAGACCCTCTGTCAATCTCCAATCTGCTGGATTTTATGCCTTCTTTGACATAGATGGCCACTCCTCCTCCAACCCGCCCCTCTATATCCCTTCTATAGAGTTTATAGCCTGGGATTGCTGTGTCCCACTGGTTCTCCACATTCCACCAGGTTTCTGTTATGGCTATTATATCAATGTTATCCCTAGCTGCCAGATGTTCAAGTTCTCCCATCTTTGCTCGGAGGCTTCGAGCATTGGCGTA
Source organism: Phrynocephalus forsythii (assembly GCA_029282475.1). Taxonomy (NCBI): domain Eukaryota; kingdom Metazoa; phylum Chordata; class Lepidosauria; order Squamata; family Agamidae; genus Phrynocephalus; species Phrynocephalus forsythii. Next base: position 187,268,759 of record JAPFRF010000001.1, on the reverse strand, counting down.
GAAGCACTTGTACAGTGGGTCCCGCAACAGCTGCTGCCTTGTTCTTCTCCCCCCACAGCTTTTATTTTCAGTAGACGAACTGTCACGTTCCGCTATTCTGCCAGTGTTAATACTTGCTATGTCATCTCTATGTGATTCTCTACCCTCTCCAACCTCATTCCCCGAGGATGAGGTGTTTCGAACCGGATGCCACACAGCTCCTGTCGGCTTTCCCCCAGTTATCAGTTTAAAAGCTGCTCTGCTGCCTTTTTGAGGTTGAGTGCCAGCAATCTGGTCCCATCATGATTCAAGTGCAACCCATCCCTCCTGAACAGGTTTGGCTTGTCCCAAAATGTTCTCCAGTTCCTGACAAATCTAAAGCCCTCCTCTTGACACCATCGCCTCATCCACGCATTGAGGCTTCTGAGTTCTGCCTGCCTGGTGGGACCTGCACGAGGAACAGGTAGCACTTCTGAAAATGCTATCTTGGAAGCCCGGGACTTCATTCTTCTACCTAGCAACCTGAATTTGGCTTCCAAGACTGACCGCTTGGCCTTCCCGACATCATTGGTACCGACGTGTACCATGACCACTGGCTCCTTCCCAGTTCTCTCTAACAAGCTATCTATATTTCTGGTGATGTCTGCAACCTTTGCACCCGGCAGGCAAGTGACCATCCGGTTATCATGCTCCTCACAAATCCATCCCTCCTTATTTCTAATGATAGAATCCCCTAGCACAATGAGCTTCTCTCCTGCAGCCTGCTCATCAACATGTACCTGATCTTGTATCTCATCAATAGTGATGAGGGAGAGATCCTCCGGTGGAACCACTTCTTCCTCTATGTGTGCCTCATGAGGTGTGCTGAGGGAAAGAGCTTCAAATTGATTGTGCAAGATGAGACTCTCTGAGCGATGCCTTGGCCTTCTACTCCTTTGAGTCACATTCCTCCACCCATCCACCCATCCACACTTCCCAGTGTCTATGCTGACTGGGTTATTTTGAGATTTATATTTCATAGACAAAAGGTTTTCCATGTCTAACCACTGCAGATGTTAGGTAGACATCACATTATCAAATATGTCTCTGTGTCCTAGATGTAAGGAAAAAGTATGTGGCATTTATTGTTACAGGAGTGTATCCCCCACCTAAACTTGAGAAGCTGAGAAAATTTCTGCATAATTACACATGCCACTTTTGTAAACATAGGATATAGAATCTAGGGGGCCATCTGCTATAGAGGCAGTTTGTCAGTCAAGTGTTCATTTATCAACTAGTTATTTAAGGCTTTAAGGTATTTGTATAGTTAATTAATAAGTTAGAGTAATGGTCCAGTATGACAGAAGCCAGTTTTCCTTTGTGATTCCGACTATTAATTAGGTTTTTTCCCTTGCTTTTACAATCTACAGCAGAATGCATAGAGCATGTGTCAAAACATCCATGTTACCTAACACCTATGTCAGTAAGGCATAATTTGCAGCACATCGAGATGTGGGGGAGCTCACTCCCCTCTATACCTCCCCCACACGCTAGAATGCCTTGTTGTACCCACTGAATATGTCATTGCTCCTGACTAATCATAGCATTAATATTCTCCTACAAAAAGTGGAAGAAAGAATTATTCTGCAAAAAAAAGCAGAGGAAGGAGCTAAGGATAAGTTATTTTGACTTGATTCTAACCAATAGGTGGAAGAAGTGGCAGCAATAGGAACTCTGAGGGAAAGCAGGCATGTTCTACTTGAGTTTTTTCAAAGGAAACAAAAGCACAGTGTAGCCGCACATATATGCTTGATTTTAGGAAGGCCAACTTTAATAAAGTAAGAACAATGATAGATAGGATCCCATGGTAGATGATACTAACAGGAAAAGGAGCCCAACATGGGTGGGAATTTCTGAAAAAGGAAACTCCAAAGGCACAAATACAAACAATTCCAACAAAAAGAAAATGTAGAAAACAGCATAAAAGACCTCAGTGGCTCCTCAGAAAGGACCTGAAAACAAAAAAGGATACTTACAGGAAATGGAAGGAAGATCAGGCTACAAAGAAAGAGTACTATACTGACAAGTAGCAAAGAATTACAAGGATGACATTAGGAAGGCAAAAGCTGAGAATGAGCTGAGGATACCAAGTCAGACAAAGAATGATTACAAAACATTCTTTCAGGTATGTTTGTAGCAAAAGACAGAGAAAAGAAACAGTGGCTCAGTTGTTCAATGGGGATGGGAGAATGGTAAGATAATATAAAGAAAAGGCAGAAGTGCCCAATTCCTACTTCAGCTCAGTCTTCTCCCAAAATGCAGTCAATGACCCTTGAGGGAAATATGAAGCACAAGGGGAAGGGACAGGATTTCAGGTTGAGATTCATTGATAAATACACATTCATGGAGTATCTCAGTACAGTACTTTGAGTGAGCTCAAATCCTCATGATCTGATGAACTGCATCCATGGAGACTGAAGGAATTTACTGAAGAGATCTCAGAACCACTGTCTATTATTTTCTTAAAATCATGGAGAATGGGTAAAGTGCTGGATGATTGGAGGAGGGATAACATTGTCCTCTTTAAAAAAAGAGATACCAGGAAACTACAGACCAGTAGACTGACATCAATTGCAGGGAAAATTATGAAGCAGATTATAAAATGGTCACTCTGCAAATATCTTGAAAACAATGCAGTAATAACTAGAAGCCAACATAGATTGGTTAAGAACAAATCCGGCCTTACTAATTGTATCTTATCTTTCCATCAGATAATTTCCATAAGTGATGGTGGGAATGCTATGGATGTAATATATCTTGACTTCAGCAAAGCCTTTGATAAAGTACCCCATGATATTCAGATTAGCAAGATCACTAGATGTGAGCTGGATAGAAGAACTATTAGAGGGATACACAGTTGGTTACAAGATCATGCTCAGAGAGGGCTAATCAATGGCTCCTCCTTAAACTGGAACAAAATAACAAGTGGAGTACCTCAAGACTCTCTCCTTGGCCTGGTACTCTCTAATATTTTTATTAATGAATTGGATGATGAAGTGAAGGGAATACTAATCTGATTTGCAGATGACACAAAATTTGGTGGAATGGCCAGTGCCCTAGAAGACAGAAACAAAACTCAAAAATATCTTGACAGGGCCTAAAACAACAATTTAACAGGAACAAGTTAAAATTTCTGCACCTGGGGTGGGTGGGACCCAAATGCACAGTTACAAAATGGGGGATACTTGGACAAGTAGCTGTACAAGCAAGAAGAATCTTGGAATTGTTCTAGGTCACAAGCTAAATATGAGCTAGCAGTGTGATGTAGCTTCAAAAAAGGCCAATGCTATTTTGGTCTGTATTAACAGGTCTCTTGAGGTAGTAGTCCCTCTACGGCACTAGTCAGGTTTCATCTTGAGTACCATGTCCAGTTCTGGGCACCACACTTTAAGAACGATACCAGTAAACTGGAACAAGTTCACAGGAGGGCAACAAAGATGATTAGGGGACTGGACACCAAACCCTATGAGGACAGACTGCAGTTAACTGAGCGTGTTTAGTCTAGATCTGAGGGGAAATATGATAGCACTTTTCAAATGTACCGCATATACTCGAGTATAAGTCAACCCGAGTATAAGTCAAGGCCCCTAATTCAACCCCCCAAAACTGGGGAAACGTATTGACTCAAGTATAAGTCTAGGGTGGGAAATGCAGCAGGGCCTGCCAGCTCCTTTGTGAGCTGGGGGAGTGGTGTGTGATGTTTAAAATGACTTTTAGCCATTGACCCAAGCACTTGCCAGGCCCTGCTGCATTTCCCATGGAGACTCCCCTGTGATGCAGAGGGGGGTCATGAGAAGTGGCACACAATGTTTAAAATGACTTTTAGCCACCGACCCAAGCACTTGCCTCAGTGGCTAAAAGTATTGACCCGCATATAAATCGAGGGCTCCCTCTTTCAGCCCAAAATTAGGGCTGAAAAACTAGGCTTATACTCGACTCTATACAGTATTTGAAAAGCTGTAATACAGAAGAGGAGAAGGATTTGTTCTCGATCATCCCAGACTGTAAGATGAACAGCAATGGGCTCAAGTTAAGAGAACCCAGCTTTTGGTTGAATATCAGGAAAAACTTCCTGTTAGAGCAGCATGGCAATAGAATCAGGTACCTCAGGAGACGGTGAGCGCTCCAACACTGGAGGCACTTAAGAAAAAATTACACTACCATCTGTCAGATATCCTTTGATTGGATTCCAGCACTGAGCAGGGGGTTGGACTTGATGGTCTTACAGGTCCCTTCTAGCTCTGTGGCTCTGTGATTCTATGATTATCATTAATATCTTGCTAATCCTGTGAGATGAGCAAATATCCGATGCTTCAAACCTGGAAAAATAGAACATACTGTACGATTCAGATAACTCGCAGTTTTAATACAGTGGAACTGTTTTCATGCTATAGCTAATACTTCTATTAAGAAACTACAAAGAACATCAGTGATCCCACTCTTTCTCTATTTCACTCAGTTTTCTGTTTGATTGTCACAATATTTCTTTTAGCATGGCGGAAGTTCAATAAATATAAATTGAAGAGATTTAAATATATGCTTACTTCTTACCACTTAAAAACAATGGTCCTTTAAAGTGTCTTCCTTTACTACACAGTTGCATGTGCTCACTTACTCAGATGTAACACGAATTTTACTCACAGATGAATATGTACCAGGTTGTATCCAAGTGCAGGGGCCTGTTTATTGTTTGTAGGCAAGAAGGAAGATGATGAAGAAATGTGAGATATTAGGAGATGTGTATTCAGGGCTTTGGTTTGGATGTTGGTTGTTCCATTGATTGATCTTGCTTGTCCCAGAAAGTTGTGTGTGTTACCCAAGGATACATCTTTTTGAGTGTGCATTTCTACATAATGGAAGCTGACAGGATTTTGGTTGGAAGACAAAATTTATGAAGAAATCTGTGGAAAAAGACATTGAATTGCTGGGAAGTGGGATGTGAAGATAGAACTACGTAAGGTTGATTGGTACACATTTAACCCCTGGCTGTAATGGATTCATCATCATCACCATCATCATTGTCGTCGTCGTCGTCGTCGTCGTCATCATCATCATCATCATCATCATCATCATCATCATGTGCTGTCAAGTGAAGTCTGACTTATGGCGATCCCTTTCAGGGTCTTCTAGATAGAGAATACTTAGAAACGGTTTACCAATCCCTTCTAGGTGGCCTCGGACTGTGCAGGTTGCTCAAAGACAGACAGGTCGGCTTTTCTCCCAGGAGGTACAAACAGGAAATTAAACTCCTAGCCTCCAGGAGCCAAGCTCCCAACTTCTCCTTTCACAGTCAGATAAATAAGCCACTCAGTTCTCCAGCCAATTTTCCACCTAATGTAATGGATTAGTGATTTTTTTAAAAAAATGTATATGGCTTATGTTGTTAGTGTTTAAATTAGTTTTATATTCAATGTTTAATGCAGTACTTGGGAGTAGGTCTTAAATGCCTGTCTGTCAGTTTTATTTTACTCTCAAAAGCTACCCCACTGACTTCACATGAAAGAGGAGTTGAATATTATCCTGGCTGCATATTTCCTATATTTCTGAAAAGGTTAGAGCCTTGACATTTGTAAAAGAAAAATCTGGAAATTCAGGAGTTTTGAACTTGTGAAGTGATCAGGACCCCAATTTCATGTGGGTATACCTTGATTTACCACTGTTTCCAGTTAGAGTAGAAACATAGATGCGCTTTTCAGCTTTGAAAAGTCAAAGAGAATGTTGGAAATAATCAGAAGGCATGCCAGGCCATTGTAACAGTGTAATTTAAATGCTGATTTACTGGAACAGAAGGAGTATCAGCCCAGTCATGGCAGCACAGTGTTAATGCTCTTTCTCTTGTCATTTATCCAGGTTCTTGCTTAGTGTCACCATGGCTTGATGTTCATTATGAAACCACCCTCACTTTGAAACCCAGCAATAGGGCTCTATGTTTCTGAAGCTTTAATTTAGTGTCATTCATACCTTGATGGCAGGATTCCCCCCTCCCCTGCTTTGTCCACTCTCTTTCCCTTGAAAGGGAAACTGAAGCATTTCATCATTGTTTTCAAAAAGGATGCAATGTTTTCTACTGTTATTAATACACATGACTACGGATGCTGTTGTAGTGTGCATTCGGTACAGGGTAATATTGTGTTCTTCTAATTATGGGGTTATTTTAGTTTATTTTGTGGTGCGTTTCTGAGTCTCGGTTCAGATGGGAAGTAGGATCATGGTTGGAATGATTTGGAGAGTCTACAGATTTGTAGCCTCACCCTCACTGTGATGTGTAGATTGGCAAAGTGATTGACACCTTGATTTCATACCCGGTTTGGAAATCCACGTCATGCTGTGGTTTTCAAAGTGGTTCTTTTGGCAGTGTGGTAAACTTACTATCTACACTTGATCTTAGCCAAAAGGCCGAGAACTTACTATCTTAATGCTGATATCATTATGCACTTGACATTGTGAAACCAGGAATAGAAAAAACAATCTGCATGCATCATAGGGAAGAATGCATGTGCCGGCCGGGAAGGGGGTGCTATCCACAGGATTGCAAACTACATGTGGATTATTGCATCTAAATTGAAGGTTAGAGAAGACAGCTTTGCTAATAAACTGCAAAACAGAATACTGATTCTTGAGATGCATGTCCACCTGTATACTATGCCTTTGTTCAAGAAAGTGTCCTAGATTGTAGTTACAAACCTGGACTTGTTCTTTTTTACATCTCTTTGGAGAAACTTGGGATGAGTGAGATACTGCTCAGCATACTGACATTCTGTATAAACGGTAGTAAGAACTGCACTGACGATAGAAGTACAGTATTCAAGTAACTTTTTTGTTATAGCTCTGAAAAGAGCTAAGAGGTCCTATTCAGCTTTTTAATTGAAGTGTATGAGTATAACCTGATTCTCATCAGTTTAGGCAGTGAGTATCCAGCTTCAAACAAGAATTACTTGAGGAGGGGGGTGGTTCTGGAGGGCTGTTAACTGGTCAAAGAAAGCTTAGTCAATTTAAATATGTAGAGTATTGTATGATTAAGTGGTTGATTTTAAATCTGTTTATAAGCAAAATCAAGGACAAGCATATTCTCTTTGAATTGTATCCATTGTTAGGTTAGCAGAAAACTTAACAAGCATTGGCATTGTTCCACTAGTGGTTGTACAGCTGCCTAGCAGAACAAGCACAACAAGCAACATCTTGTTGAATAAAGATACAATGAATTGTGCAGTATTTTTACATAATGTGTGTATGTTAGAGCAAGTATCATCCTAGAAGAGGCATTCTTTCCTTTATGAAAGGAGAGTGGAAGTTGCATTGTGAAACTCAGTATTTAAAATAATTTCTTTTATTCTGTAAAGAAAAATGGCACATTTTTGCTCTACCCTGAAGGGGGGAAAATTAGTCAGTCAATCTATATTAACATTGCTGGTCTACCTTTTTAAATTCTTCTTTCCTTGTTTATCAGCTGCATGGGTAGCTTCAGAAGCTTTACAGAGAAGAGGTTCTCTTAGTGCTGTCAGTTCAAAGGATGTTCAGAGGAAAGGAACAACAACTGGTGAATTCTGAAAGGTTATGGTTATGGCTAAGATATATTTATTTTATGTATTAAATCATTTTAAAACTGCTCTTCATCCATACTGATATGATTAAAGTGACAGTACAATAAAAATCGTAAAACTCCACCATCATCTCTATGAAGACCAAGAAAAGAAATACATTAGAACAAGGGTGGAAAACCTACCTTCAGTCAGTTAGAATGCCAAGGTAAAGGTTTAGAGCAGGGGTCCTCAACCTAAGGCCCCAGGGCCAGATGCGGCCCCCCAAGGTCCTAAATCCGGCCCCCGGGACCAATTGCAACCCCCACCTACCCCCTGCTTTGTGACCAAGCCAGCCTCTGCAGCTGCTTCTGTTGCTGAGGCAGTTCAAAGTAATGGGCTATATCGCTTCTCCCACTCCCCCCAACTACCGCCCAGATGATTAGCATGCTGATCTAGCATGCTGGCTAGTGGGGCATTCAAAGTGGGAGGGCTACGACAAGGTCCTCCACTCCCTCCCCCTTTTTTCCATGTTGGCCTTTTTTTTTTTTTTTTGGACTGTGGTCCGGCCCCCAGTGGTGTCTGGGGCATGGTGGACCGGCCCGCTGTTTGAAAACTTTGAGGACCCCTGGTTTAGAGAGAGTAGGCTTCAAAACAGTTAAAGTGATTGTATTAGGCGCGTCAAAAATGCTAAGATTTGCAGTGAAACTGCCACAACTGAAGAGGTTCTCTTTCTCACTGGTGCACAATATACACATAGGGAGGATTGTGACCACATGTAGTAGTCAGTATGCAGAAATCATCAAAATACCTTTGCTTATTGTAGTGCATTGCAGTAGAGTAGGCCTATTAAACCAACAGGAATTTGGTGACTCAATGCCTCCATAAGTTCCATCAATTCAAGTAGGCCTACTTTAACTGCAGCTTACTTATCACAGAGTAAGCCCATTAGAATCAGTGGAGGCTCTGACTCCCTAAATTCCAATTGATTCAATGGGCCTTCTCTAGTCCAGTTTATTATGCTAAGCAGCTGAATGTTAGCTGGTGCATTATTTGCTTTGTGCAAGATGTAGGGATAGTGAATGAAAAGAGGTGAAGAAAACATCATCGACCAATTCCAGAGTGTCAGGAGATGGGGGAGATCTCCAAGGTCGAACACAACGAGCGGGAACCCAGACAGCACGGCCATCAAGGGCCACGGCGGCTTATCCTCTACCCCAAGTCACAAGAGGAACCGGACCTTTCCACTGAGGATCAGGTGGGCGACGATATGACACCAGAGGATGGGGGAGCGCCTCCTCTGATCTGAAATGAAGCTGCACTGGGGCATATGCCCTTCTATTTTCTTGCCCCCATCAAGAGACTTAAGCGCGGTCGCTGACCATCAATCTTAATAACGGCCATTGCCATAGGTCCAGAATCGCAGACCACATTAACAGGAGGCTGAGCAGGATCAGATAACTGGAGCAAAATCATTTGTGCTATATATGTACCTCTGGGAATGTGGGTTGTTACCGGCGCCCAAACATTAATATCTAAGCGGCCTTCGTCATGCAAGTTTATTAAACCAGGAACAACCATTAGACCTTTCCGGGCGGCTGGCTGATAGGGCAAAATGATTGCTGAAACATCTGGCAGAAGTGGTCCACGAATATTAGTATGGACCACAATCGGAACAAAAGGTACAGGTAAATCATATGATTCCATAGAACACAGTGGGACAATGCCAGGATTAGGTACATCATATTGTTGTTGTAGAATAGTCCCTATTGTTTGGCCTGGGCCCGGGAAAGGCCCGACTGCTGGTTTCCCTGGTCAGGATTAGAATTAGTATTAGTATTGGTACTGGCTTTAGCAAAATTGTAACGGCATTGGTTACCCCAATGGTATCCCCTTTTGCAATGAGGGCATTTGGTAGAGGGGCGTTTCTGATTGAGAGCCTTGCATTCACTTTTGAAATGTCCTTCCTTGCCACACCTGAAACACCGCCTAGTGGCGGCCGGGTTGTTAGTGGTATTGGATTTTTGCAAGGCAGCAGCTGCCAAAAGTTGAGTTTTATAAGCCGTGGAGCCCACGCCTTGACAGGCATGAAGCATATCCTCAATACCTTTAGCGGGATCGGTTATGATAGGTTGCAAAATGGGCTTACAATCCGCATTGGCACCTTCAAAAGCCAATTGCTTTAAGAAGAACTCGGCGGGCCTCAAGATTCTCAACTTGCCGGTCTATAGCAGTCATAAGCTTATCCACAAAACTTTGAAATGTCTCTTTGGGCTCCTGTCTAATAGTGGACAGGGTAGAAACCGACCCTGACCCTTCTGACAAAGGGATCTTATTCCACGCTTCATACACCAGGCGTAAAATGGTGTGCAAAAATTGAGGTTGATGTTGCGCTTGGACCTGGGGATCTAAAAACAAGTTGTACCCCATCATGGTATCAAACATTTGTTGTGCATTGACACCCACGGAGCCTTGTTGTTGAATATGAACTCTCGTTTTATCTTCCCTAGTCTTTCATAAAAATCAACCGTTGAGTTGGAGACAAACAGGAAGAACTGAGGAGTTTCCAGTCCTCAGGAGCCAGGGTCATCGCCATTATAGACTCCATCACCACTTTAGTATAGGGGGCATGAAGGCCATTAGTCCGAATTGAGGTTTGCAGTTCTTTAATAAGCTTGAAATGGAGCGCGGCAAAATATGGTTGATGGCCGCTGGCTCCTTGCATCACCGGAAAAGCAAGCGAAGATTCGGACAGGAGACTAGCTTCTATCAGAGCAAAGCGGGTATTTTGTCCTGCCACTGGAACAGGCGAAGAAGCAGAACCCACCGATTGTTTGAGTTCAAACAGATTGGGATAATTCAATTTAGGTGTAGCCACTGGTGCCCGATATGGTGGCAAAATATCAGGCGAGTCCAGATCAAAGGAATTTTTGCATTGTTTCGGGCTTGGCGGGAGGACCCGGGGCATGGGTGGCAAGGTTTCATTAACTATGTTAAGAAACGGATTACTCAGCGCCCCCAGAACTTGAGAATCAGCGGCGATATTCTGTGGAGTCAGTTTTGCTAAACATGACTGAGCTTTACACCAAGTATATAAATTTTTTGCGGATATCTTGTGATGGCCATGGAACGTGGCTCCCACCTTATCCCACAGGGCAAGTTCATACGTCCCATCTTCAGGGAACCACGGACACGTGTCATTTATGGCCAAGATGAGTTCCTCGACTTCAGAAGTCAAAACAGAATGTCCATTTTTTGTCAGGAGGAATTTCAGGTCATCATGGAATTTACACTGTCCAGTAGATAAGGAAGTACCCATACTGCCGTATTATAAAACGGTTCGCTCACCCGGATCCGAAGATGCGAGGCGCGCGCTGTAGCCCTTGAACCGGGCGTGGTGAGGAACGAGCCAAACACCGGCAATGTCTCATGAGACGAGACAGTTGGGACTGGCGAAGTGGTGAGTGGTCAAACTGACCGTTTTGCCTCACACGGGGCACCAGAATGTCGAAATTACCTTATATGGTACATCAGGCTTCTATCACATGCTGATTATATAACCTATTCAGTGAGGAAAATGACACTAAGCTGACTATCTAATGGCGTCCTACATGGCACTGCTTAGGCTAAGCATAACATTAGTAACAGACTCCCACAGATGTAGGGATCGAAGCCATTATGTTTTCTAGTTGATATCTTAAATGAGGTTTCTTCCACTGCCATTAAGTGGTGTGAGGGTAGGGATCTCATAAAACATTGTGAAAAGTCAAACGTTAAAAAGGCTGAAGTCTCTCTATTAAAGGCATACAGCTTAAGTTCGAAGCCCCTACCATCAAGTCCTCTTGATTTTTTTTTGCCAGATTGGTTTTATGTATAAATTGACATAGGGATTATGAAGGTAAAATTTGATAATGTTGTTGACCAGAAGAATTGTATTGTGGGGGGATACTTCTGTGGATGGAGTAGTCCATGATTGCATCAGTGATCCTACATGCAGGCTTCCATAGTGTATACCTCAGCAGAGGAGGTGTTGTCTTGATTCTATATCTTCACTATCTTATTAAGAGTTATTTTTGTTTATAAAACTCCATATAAATCATCCTGTTACTATTCCAGTAGAATGACATTGTTTGCTTTTTAAAAAATTAAATATTGTTCTTAATGTGTCTGCATTGTTGTTTTGAATTAACTGTATATAATATCCAGAGATTCCTGAAATTTAATGTAATGTTATTTCTAGAACTGAAAGTGGGTTTTTTTTCTTGCCTTTATCAATGGGTTGGTCCATTTGAATAAGTGTCTATCTCTTTTGATCAACCTGAAAAATTTGCATGCTGTGCAGCAACCATATTCTATACTTTATTAAATATCTGTCAATTATAAATATCAAGGTTTTACATTAATGTCAAGATAGTACATCAAAAATTCATGGAATATGTGACTTTTTCCAAGGGTATTTAATACTTAATGCATTTGTGTCATTTTTCTTTCTAGATATATTGACAGGTTTTATTAAGTGTTTGTTAGGGGGATTTCATTTTTACCGAGGGACTGTAAAGAGAGGCTGCACGCTAAATCAATTTTTTAATCAGAGTATTCTCCTCGTGGTCACTTCAGTTGAGATATGCTAACGTATGTTAAAGCACTGGAAAGCATTCTCAGAAATGCAGCAATTAATTTCCTTGTAACATTATTCTTTAATGTGTATCTTTTGCTGTGAGACAGTATCACTTTGTATTATAATTCAGTAGTATTTCCTAAGCTGTGACTATTAAGGAGGAGAGCTTTATTTCTAGAACTTGACATACAAGGTATTATTATGAAGTTTCTTCTGCAAATGGTTGTCTTGAAAAGTACCAGTGGCTTTCAACACGACTCCATAGTACTGTGGTGTTTTAATTTCCCTGACTTTTAAAACGTGCACTATGTAAGTTGTTTTAGGATCTGATTGAGTTCATTAGGAATGGAGATGCTATTTTGGCATCAGTGACCATTTTAACAAAATTACAGGTACACATGTCCATTTAAGAATGCGAAGACTGACAATTTCTACATGTTGTCCCATATACAGTGGTACCTGTTCTTACGAGTTTAATCCATTCCGAATACATGCTCTTAAGTCGAACAACTCTTAAGTACAGTAGCCCTATCTAAAAATATATAAAAATAAAAAAGAATTTAAAAATGTAAATAGAGTAACCCGCATTTAAAATTTGTAAGGTAGAGTTAAAATGCCAACGGTTTTACGCTCTTAAGACAAACTGCTCTTTAAGTCGAGCCACTCATAAGTAGAAGTACCACTGTGCCTCAGAAAAATATTTAAAATACAAAATCAAGTGACCATTATGTTCTTTATATAACCTCCCCCCCCATAGGTGGTACTTTAGTAGTATTTAAAACATTTGCTTAAGTCAGGGGTCCTCAAACTAAAGCCCAGGGGGTGGATACAGCCCTCCAGGGTCATGAATCCGGCCCGTGGGAGCAACTGCAGACACACACACCCCGTACACCCCCACCTTGCTTTGAAAGCGAGCAAACGAGCTGGCCTCTGCTGCTGCCTCTATAGGTGAAGCAGTTCAAAGCTGCCCAGATGACTGGTGCACCAGCCGCACACTGCTTCATTCAGCTGAGGGGCACCCGCTTACCCCCTCCCCACCGCCCAGATAACTGGTGGGCTTTCAGCTGACTGGTGCAGTTTAAATTGGGAGAGCCTGGCGCAGTTCCCTGCTCCCACCACCACCCAGATGATCAGCCCTTAAGCCAAGCATGGCAGTTCAAATTGGGAGGCCTGGGTGGAGGTGGAGGTGGAGGTGGAGGAAGAAACAGCAAACGAGCCCTAGGCAACAGGTGAGAGAGTGCAAGCAGGAAGGAAGGAAGGAAAGATGGGGGGGAGAAGAGAGGAGGGCAGGAGGGGGAAAGAAGGAGCCGGAGATGCCACGTCGTCCGTGTTGGAAGCAGCCATGGTAGGCTAAGACTGTTCCCTCCACCTCTGGGTTATTAACCCAATCAGTTGTGGGAGGGGTGGTGGGGGTGGTCTGAAAGGCTGCCCAGTGTTTGGGCCTGCCACAGTGGCCGGTGGGGCCCAAGAAAGCTACTACTGGAAGCAAAGCTCCATGCTAGTAGGAGGGAGCAGGGCTGGGTGTCCGCGGGTTAGGCCGGACACAGCCTGAGCTTGCCACGGCAGCACTGCCTGGTGTGTGTGAGAGGGGGTAAGACCTGAAGGAGGAACCCAGTCGGAGGTGGGAGGGATGGCAGAGGGATCCCAGAGGCTGCACAAGGCCAGTGGCAGCTGCCTCAAGCTCCGGCGGGCAGGGTGGAGGTTCTGCTAGGGTTGCTCGAGTTCACACACAGGTAGGAGGAGGCCTGGGCTTGGAGTTTGTTGGGCAAGAAACAGCCCGTGATTGTGTGGCACTGCTGGCCATGGGAGGAGGGAACACAGTTGTGGGTGAGCCGCCACTCCAGGGAACACAATGGGCAGCAAGCCAAAATTTTCCCCCTCCCACCAGTGACTACAAAGTGAAACCCCCACTCTCCATTCAGCAAACCTTGTGGGGCACCGCTGTGCCCCACTAGCTCCTTCCGGTAGTGGTGGAAGAAGGAGGAGCATGGTGGCCACCTCCTCCTTGGTTGGTTCAATCTCTTTTGCAGAGATTGAAGCAACCAAGGAGGAGGAGGGGGTGGCCATAGGCAGAGAACACTGCTCTCTGCTCCATGCAACAGCTGACTTTGACAGGTCCTGTCAAAGTTATCTATTGTGCAGAGCAGAGAACAGCATTCCTAAGTGGAATAATTTGGTTGTCGAAGCAACTGCAAGTCGAGGTATCACTGTATAGTCCGGCCCTCAACAGTTTCTGAGGGACAGTGAACCAGCCCCCTGTTTAAAAAGTTTAAGGATCCCTGGCTTAAGTGGTTGGGAGATTGTAGGAAATAAGAAAATGGTGGTAGTGGAAAGAATACAGGGGCAGTCTTTCCACATAGATCATGTATCCAAAGCATGGATGTGTGTATATATGTGAATATTTGTCATGAAGTCTGTTCACTGAATTATAATCTGGACCCCTACATTAACAGGAATCACCTCTACCATTCCTGGGCTGTCTGGTAACAATGTACTTCATGTCTTTTCCATTTATGAAATAAGATATAGAGGGTATGATGCCCAAGTGTTTTCATATTTATGAAATAGTCTTCCCATGGAAATAATTTCTTTCTTTTCTTATATTACAAAATGACTAGTCCCTTTGAAGTTTTTATATGATTTTTGCTTGAAACAAGTGAAATGGCTATTTTCAATCTGTTTTTTTTTTATTTGTCTGTTTAAAATATAATAATAGGAATCTTGAATTTCTATCAACTCATCCTGGGTTAATTTATTTTGTTTCTGTTTCAAATTGGATAGAGAATATATAAGCTTGGCTTTGAAAAATAACAGAATTGTGTGGCCTTTTATTTTGGAAAAGTTTGTAATGAAATCATGTGAATATTATTCTTAACTGAGTATAAGTTCCATTTTTTATGATAGATATTTCAAGGTTGTCTTAAAATTGTATTCTGCTCTGCAGCCAGTAGATGGAATCAGAGCCCTTCTATATTGACATTTACCTCAAAGAAATTCTAATGTTAAGTTCTCAATGGGAAGCTTTTTTCCTTCCTGAATGTTAGACAAACCATGCAGTAATACCAGTTGCTATTAGTTTTGTAATATGTATAGAACTTTTTCTTCTTTAATGCTGATTCATATTAAGCACCATTTTTTCATGGCTAATGAAAAATATCTGAACAATGATAGTAACTAGTTACCTGTGGACATGTTATTACTTTTTAAGGCAATTTTTACTAGAACACATAGTTAACCTAACATTAATCTGAAAAGCTTTAGTCATATTCATGGCTGCTTTTTAATGCAACAGATCCAGATATTCAAAATTCTCTGGCTAGTTTTCACCTCTCTCGCTCTCTCGCTCTTTCTGCACGTGCGTGCGTGCATGCGTGCGTGCGTGTGTGTGTGTGTGCAATGATTTTCTTAATTGGAAGCTTAAATGGCACTATATATATTGAGAGACATTGTGTACTATATAGAGGGCTATATTGAAGGATATGATGGAGATGTGCTTCGAAAATAAAGGATCAACTATTACCGAGAGATGCTGTTCATTAAAAAATGTATTGAGCTTAATCGCAAGTTATTAAAACACCTAACCAAACTTAAGAAATTTGAAATGAAATTTTGCATGTAAACTGAATTGTTTGTTTGCTGAGGGGGTTTTTTTGGGGGTTGGGAACTAGTCCATCAAAATCCTAATTTAAGGGGTTGGAGAAACCAGACACCTGGGACATAACACCCAATTGGCAGGCTTTTGTAATATATAATTTGCCTAAAATTGTGCACTGAGCACAAGCTTTTGTTTTCTAATTGATTTACGGTTTGAGCCATTTTACCTCATCCCCTACTGTCCTGCACACAGTGCCAGCAAGTACATTACTGTGAGAGATGATAAATTACCATGCACTTGTGATGCTAATGCATCAAGAGTATATTTTTTTAAAAGCTGCATAGAGCTTCTTGCTTTAACAACATTCCAAAGATACACCCAAGCAAGACCTTTTTCTTCAGGCAAGCTTTCTCTGAATGATGGACTACCTATTATGTGTCTTTTATATGAATCAATAGGATCACATAGACTTTGTGTTTATAACTACTTATAACCTTGTGTGTTTACACTGACACTATGTTTTCAATGTTAGTTTCTATCACTCATAACTTGTACATGGAATTTTACTCTCTTTTTAACTGCTCACATTCTCTTGTGGCTTTAATGTAAGGTTGTCTATTAATGCTGTAATATGTCCCTCAATTCCCTGTTCTCAATGCCTGAACATGTCTTAATTGTACTGGACTGTATATTATCCCTCATGGCTGTAAGGCACCTTGGGTCCTTTTCCAAGGAGAAAGGCGGGGTAAAAATACTCTAAAATAAATTTTAAAAACCAAATAAGCAAAGCTTGTTTGTATCAGTAAAAACAACCATTCATTTGATCACTTACTGAAACCTGCCTATTCAACTGTAATTGAAATGGAATATTAAAATGATACTGTTAATGGCTCTCCGTCTCTTAAGAGGGGGAAAGTTTTTAAAGCATTTTTATAAGTCTCCAGTTCTTTTTAGCTCTTGTTTTGCAGTTTGTATGAGGAGGTGGCCAGGAAGTACTTTAATGTTTAACATGGAGCAATATGATAAGCAGGCTCTGTATAATTAAATATTTTAAATTATTTTATCTTAATAAGTAAGGTACTTTGTTTGCCCCCTCTTCAAATGATTACACCTGATCAGTGTTTTATTGGGGCAGAGTATTGTCAAGTGGCAGTACTTTGGGACTGTCCTGCTAATTTAAGCACTCCAGTGTAACATTTTCAATGTTTATTTATAACATCTGCATGTCTGCATTTTTTTAAAAAAAACTTATTTGGTACACAGGTAGACAAGGATTCTTTGTGTACATGTCGCTGCAAAAAGTGAGATTAAGATAGATAATTAAACTTCCACAGAGAGAAGTATTTTCCTCGTTTCCTTTCTCTGTTACATTTACATGTCTAGCATTGAGATGGGAGTCCACCTTAAATTTTTTGTATGTGTTGTCTGTGGGTTCCACTCTTTGAAATATGAAGAAACAGATTTATGGCGGCTGCTGGGCACAACAAATTAAGTTGACAGTGATGTATGAGAGCATAATAGCATGATGATCCTCTGTAGCTCCGCTGGACGCCTCGCCTGCTTCATTTGGCTCTTGTTAGGATCTGTTAGGCAGCTAAATAATGAAATTCTGCTGACTGATTTCTTGGTTTTTTTTTCCTTTTCACCTCTTCTCTAAATCCTCGATTTCTCAGACTCATCCCAATGCCAGCAAACTGCCATTAAAGGATTCTTTTACTTATGATGATTACAGGTTTGTCTCCTTTTTTATATATATATATATAAAACCATCTAGTTAGGCCTTGAACTGCTTCCCAAGAAAATAATTGGTTTGTTAATCACAGATCCCTTGTCTAGTCATAGCACTTTTATTAAAGATTACAAATAAAATAATTTTAGTGAGTTACATTTTATAACATAAAAATATGTTAGTTGCCCAGTCACCATTATTTTCTTCTAAATCGTAGGTTGTCCTTCCCAAAAGCCCTTCTTTAATTGATTTTATATCTGATTTTTTTGTATCTGATTGTCTTACAGATGGTGTTTGTATTTCTAGGAAAAAATAAAATAAATATAAGATTACGAATTACAACTAGTGTACAGAAGTCCATCTACTTCTGAAATGTACTGTATTTCAGAGACACTCTCTTAATTATCTGGTTTCTTTTTAGTAGTTTTAAAGAGTTGACACATTGAACATATGCATCAATTAAGATAGGACACTTATTTTCTCTTTTTTAAAAAAATGTTGTCCCATTTGCCCTTAGATTTTCAAAAATAAGGTGCTTCAGCAGATGAAGAAAGTGATAGTACAGGTGAAACTTGGAAAATTAGAATATCATGCAAATGTTCATTTATTTCAGTAAGTCAGCTCAAAGGGTGAAACTAATATGCATGCAAAGCGAGATATGTCAAGCCTTACTTCGGTATAATTGTGATGATTCTGGCATACAGCTTATGAATCACAATCATGGGAAAGACTGCTGACCTGAGTTGTGCAGAAAACCATCATTGACACCCTCCATAAGGAGGGAAAGCACCAAAAGGTACAGATTGCAAAAGAAGTGGGATGTTCCCAAAGTGCTGTATCAAAGCACAATGAGAGAAAGTTATGTGGAAGGGAAAAGTGTGGAAGAAAAAGGTGCACAATCAGCACGGATGACCGCAGCCTGGAGATAATTGTCAGGAAAAGGCCATTCAAAAGTGTTGGGGACATTTACAAGGAATGGACTGAGGCTGGAGTTAGTGCATCAAGAGCCACCACCCACAGACGGATCCTGGACATGGGCTTCAAATGTCGTATTCCTCTTGTCAAGCCACTCCTGAACATGGTTGTTCAGTGATCCAAAGTCCTCTTTTCTGATGAGAGCAACATTTGCATCTCATTTGGGAACCAAAGACCCAGAGTCTGGAGGAAGAATGGAGAGACACACAATGCATGATGCTTGAAGTCCAGTGTGAAGCTTCCACAGTCTGTGTTGATTTGGGGAGCCCATATCATCTGGTGTTGTTGGTCCACTGTGTTTCATTAAGTCCAGGGACAACGCAGCCGTCTACCAGCAGATTTTGAAACACTTCATGCTTCCTTCCACAGACAAGCTTTATGGGGATGCTGACTTCATTTGCCAGCAGGACTTGACACCTGCCCACACTGCCAAAAGTACCAAAACCTTGCTCAGTGACCATGGGATTACTGTGCTTGATTGGCCAGCAAACTCGCCTGACCTGAACCCCATAGAGAATCTATGGGGCATTACCAAGAGAAAGATGAGGGACATGAGACTGAACAATGCAGCGGAGCTGAAGGCCGCTATTGAAGCATCCATGCCATAATATCCATGCAATGCCGCATTGAGGCAGTAATTGATGCAAAAGTATGGCTTTTCAGAGGTCCGATATTGTTCTGTTTCCAAGCCTTGTGCTATTGATGTCATGTAATATTCTAACTTTCTGAGATTGTGAATTTGGGGTTTTCATAAGCTGTACACCATAATCATCACAATTACAGTGGTACCTTGTAGAAAGGAATTAATTTGTTCCAAATGAAATAATATTAAGCAAATTTTCCTTTATCCAATTTCCCATAAGAATGCATTGAAAACAGAGTAATCCCTAATCACGACCATTTTTATGTAGTACGGATTTGCCCCATAGGCGATTCTGTTAAGCAAATTTCCCCTATCTCCAGAAATTTTTTTGTTGTACAGATTTTATGTTATACAAACCATTTGTTATACGAGGGTCCACTGTGTAACAAAGTAAGGCTTGACATATCTTGCTTAGCATGTAATGAGTGTATCTCATATATTAGTTGAGTTTACTTACTGAAATAAATGAACATTTGCATGATATTCTAATTTTTCGAGTTTCACCTGTGGTACCTGCTGCTGGCAGAAAGCTGGGAAGGATTATTGTAACTTTGTGATTTGGATTGGATAGTTTTCAGCTGCTTTGGCTAAAATGAATATTTTTGCTTTTAGGTGGGCAGTATCCTCTGTCATGACACGACAGAACCAAATTCCTGCTGAGGATGGCTCTCGGGTCACATTAGCTCTGATTCCTTTATGGGATATGTGTAATCACACCAATGGGCTGGTAAGGATATTGCATGTATTTTTAATGGGTTTATTATGAAGCTTTTTGTGTGGACTCACTTATGTATTCTGAATCTTAGTTTTGAGACGTATTCCCTGTATTTCTCCCATGTCCCAACTTTTGCATCTTTGCTTCATTTGTTCTTCCGTACACTCAAATTTAAATCCGCCATACCCAGATTTCTTCCTTTCTGGACTCTTTGCTTCCTGGTATTTCTTTGGCATTTTTTGGTACAGGTTAAACAAATGTTACTTTTCAATCTAACGTATTCAGTCCCCTCTTTCTCTTCCTCCTCCCATCCCCCCCTTCTTCCTATCTATCGTCACTTTCCTTGTATGTTTTCACCAGAGGCCAGTCAAAAATGAAGTCTGCATGTCAGTCTTCAAATGCTTCCATTTCCCTCTCTTCAAAGTGGTGGTGGTAGGTAAATTTGATCTACACAATGAAGCAGAGGAAGGCTACATACTCTCTGCCTCCATCCAGTCTAAATGCTTTTTATAACAACTAAAGAAGTTGGAAATTGATATGATCACAGTTCTATCATATTTTACTTTAGTTGGCCTTTGTATTTTATATTAAATACAATGCTTAGTGATTATAAGTGATATACTGTTGATTAGGAACGATTTGGGATAATGCCAGTACAAAGATTAGATGATGGTACCTAATTGTTGTACAGTGTTCTGTTGTCAGAGAAGTCCCACAACATATTAAAGAACTGCATATACTGTAAAATAAAGACTGTCAGCTTATTTAGTCAATTGGTTTCATTGCTGTGTGGATCTCAAGCAAGAAGGAAAGACTAAGAGATTTCTGCTTCTTTACCAAAGAAAGGTTGTATATAATGCAGGGTCAGGCATCTGTGGTGTGTCTTGGTTTTCCAAAGGGTATTCTGGGAAATGTTAATTTCTCAATTCATTTCATACTGCTCAGGTGCATGTACTCTCTAACTGTGAGAAACCACAAACACATAAGTATGAAGTGGGCATCTGTTAGGTTTGGAACCTTCCAATGTTGTCCTTATCTGACATGCAGTATGTATGAATTCTATTTTTTTTTTTAAGTATAAATATTAGAGATGTTTAAAAACACCTACCTGTACCATTTTTAAATGTTATACTAGCATATACTTATCATTTCAATAACTAAGCAGGACTGTTTTAAAATATTTTTAAAAATCCCAAGACCCAATGAAAGTGGAATGCTACCAAATGCAAGATATAAGTAAAATAGAAGAATCTGTTGGCGCATTCTGAGATAAGACAGTGATTGATGAGATGGGGGGCGGGATGGTGGTGGGGGTGGGCATGGGAGACTCAGCTAATTTCATTGTGCACATGTTGTACATTGACAATAAAGGTATTATTATTATTATATCTTTCTCTGAGATCATGGGAGTTGATCCAAGATCAGAGTTACAAGATTGTAATACACTGACACTAATCTTAATAAATTATCTGTAAGACTGTATAATAACCCAGTTCTGCACTAACTGTTCATTTATTTATGATGATATGTACAATCAGGTAAACTGAAAGTTTGGAAACATGCAGTCACCATGTTTAGAAGTTAGACCAGTTGTATTTTTGGGATTGTTAGTTCCACTACAAAAGATCTTTTGAAAATACTGCTACTTTGTGGAGGCAATTGCCTAGAACAATTTGTTTTTCATCCTATCAACTTATTGAGTTCATTTGTTTTCTTAGGATTGAGAGGAAGAAAAGTCTGTAAATGTATATCTGTTAGATTTCTGATAGCACCCTCCTGTGCATGATTAGTCAGAAGTAAGTCATATTGAATTCAATGTTCCATGCTCTAATATAAGGGTGTATAGGATTTCAGCCTAAATCTAACTCTAGAATCCAAAACGCTTATTTAGAACCTATACTCTTGGTGTGTATATAGTTTTTGAAGACTTAAAAGCACTTCATATTCATATATTCTCAGTACACTATTTCTGTAAGGTAGGTCACTATTATTCTTGGATGAAAGATAGGGGAATTTTGATTGATAATTATCTGTCTAAACTACTTTGGGAGTTTGTGACTTAAATAAATTTGCTCTAAGTACTCGGTCAGTTTTCAAGTCCCATTTATCACTGTGAACTAATTCCCTCAGAGCCTAGAACCACAACTTGGCCTCTGCTTCTATACTGAGGACCAAGGAAATATTGGGTTGCTGCATGAAAGCCAGAAGATAGGTGGCGATGTCTACACTGAAGACCACTGCAAAGATGATGTTAAGATATTTCTCCAGTCAGTCAGCTATGCATCTCTCTATTCTTGCTCTACCCTACGGGCTTTTACCCCTTCCACCAACTAAATAATAAAAGGCTCTTTTGGTTTTAGTTGGAACTTTGTCCATGCTGCTTTTTCTTGCTTCTGACACTACTAATTAGATCATCTTGCTCTAAGAACTCTCAAGAATACTGTCTTCATGCATTTCTCATTGTTATTCTTTAGTGGCATTGTGACTTGACATCAAATACTGATGCTTCCAGAGGTTTGGAATCTGCTGGGCAGAGAAGATAATCATTTACCAAGCATGTAAAGGAGCCAATAATGTAGCAATTAAAATTTTAACAAAATATTGGAAGACAGTTGTGGATAACAAAATCTGTCCATTGTATTTGTCAGCAGGCCTTGAGTACTATAATCGGACAGGCCGTCAGCCTCCTTTTCAATGGAGGAATGGACAATCTCTGTACACAATTGTTTCTCTCTCTCTCTCTCTCTCTCTCTCTCTCACACACACACACACACACACACACACACACACACACACACACACACACACACACAGAGAGAGAGAGAGAGAGAGAGAGAGAGAGAGAGAGAGAGAGAGAGACTTACAATATTGATTGCTTAGTGCCACAGATCTCTAATGGGATTTTTCTTACAACTGAATGGTTTTGTCATTTATCCTTAATAGTTGTTGTTTGACTGGGTTTGATGCAGTTCTTCCTAGGGTTCTTCCTAGTTCTTCTTTTTCTTGGGTCTGATTTTACCAGAATTAAATACAGAGTGGTCATTGGTCAAATGGGCAGTATAAAAATTAAATGAATATATAAACCTCATTTTGAGGTTTACTCAAAATGGAATATTTATGGAATAACAGCCACTTTCCTTTCCTTGGGAATTGTATTCTTTCAGGAAAACCAGCAACAGAGAATACATTCCTTCCTTCCTTCCTTCTGCACTCTACAGTCAGCTGCCTGCTGAGAAAATCATGAGAAAAACATTAAAAACAAAGTTTTCATTTTAATTAAATACTTCCATAATCTATCATTTTGACCATAATCTGCCATATTTTTCTCTTTAGTCATGTTATTAATCACTTGTTGCTTCCCCTTAAAGTAGGAGGATTTTGGAGCTTAATGAGACTTAAAAGCAATAAGAAATGAGGTTTTAAGTAAATTCAGGTCTGTACTCACAGCTGCCATTGTCCAATTCCCTGTGCTTCAGATCCCTTTACTTTGGGATTTTCTTCTCACAGTTTGGATTTATGTCAGACAGTTTCCCTTTGGTGCCTGTGTTGCAGACTAGTTATTTGGATCCCCCCGTTCCTCCATGGGCAGGAGAACATTGAAGAGCCCTCTGGGTATCATCATAAGAACTCTTCAGACCAAGATGCTGCTTGATATTTGAACTTTGTTCCTGATAGTGATCCTCTCAGTCTAGTCACCTCCCACAATCTGTTATATCTAACCATAGTGGATCCCTTCATCTTGTGGTCTGTTAGACTAGAATAGTCTAAGGGCTATCACTGGCCACATATGGGTCCTTTTTCTGAGCTTTCTGGTCTTGGAGGTTGAAACTGGCCCTGCCTCCATGAACTTCAGTGGATGGACGTCAGTGCTGGTATCTCAGGGGGTCTGAGGCAGGTTCCTATTTGGGAAGGTCCTGATCTAGCTGTTCCTTCAGGGTTTATGCTCTCGGGTGGTTCAAAGTTGTGCAAATGATATGAAGGCAAAATAAGAGGGGGTCCTGGGTGCCATGAAATGATGACCCAGTCCAAGGCAACACTCTACATCTCCACATCTTCCTCTACTTCCTTTTCCTGCGCCGGGATCCTCCCTCTTTTATAGCTCTCCCATGTATTTAAACTAGTCTGACCCTGGCAATAGTCTGACTATGTCTCTGATGTGGACAAGACTACTGAAGTTGCTGTGCTTGGGGCTCAACCCACCATGAACATCCCCTTCAACAGGTTGCCAAGCATCCATTCCTCCTTCATTGATAGACACCAGGGTAGTTGTGGAAGACCCAGATCTGCCTGACATCTGGCCTGTCACTTTCCCATTCATACTAGGCTGCTGTAACTGTGCTTGAGGTTCTAGATATTTTAATAGCTATAGACTCATTGCCAATGCTGCATTCTTAAGCAAGCTACTGGAGAGGCAGTGGCCAATCAGCTACAGGCACTCTTGGAAGAGACCAATGCATTTGGCCATTCTAATATGGGTTCAGGCCACATCATGGCACCAAGACAGTGTAAATGTCCCTGTTAGTTCTTCTCAGTCTCTCAGTCTCTTCTCAGCCTTTGAAACTGCTGACCTCATATCTTTCTGGGAAGGTTCTCAGGGTTGGGGATCAGTGGCCTGGCATTGTCCTCGAGGACCAACCCCAGGGAGTGTAACTTTGGGAGATGATATCCCCCCCTTGGAGTCTCAATTGTGGAGACCCCGTGATTCAATCATCTCTCTGTTGCTGTTTGACATCAGTATTGGGCCATTGGGAGAGGTTGTCAGGAGTTTTGGGGACCCCATCTCTTGAGCACTGCCTGGATGTCATGGTATGGTGGATGAGAGACAACAAATTGAGGCTGAACTGGGACAAAATGGAGGTCCTGTGGGTGGGCACACCCAATACAGCAGTTTGGGTGCCTTCCTTCCTTTCTTTTTGCGGGGAGGAGGCAGCTCTCCCTGCTTAGGATGAAGTGTGTAGTTTGGGCATATTGCTGGACCCATCACTATCAGTGGTCTCAGGTAGCATCTGTGGCCTGTTCTGCCTATTTCCAATTTTGGTGGAGAGCCCAGCTGCATCTCTACCTTGATACTGGGTCCTTCCCCATGCTGGTCCATGCATTGGTAGCCTTGAGAATAGACAAATGTAATGCTGTCTGTGTAGGGCTACCCATGAAGTTAGTACTGAAACCCCAGCAGGTGTAGAATACAGCAGTGAAATCATTGAGTGGACTAACTAGATGCCAATATATTATTTCCACTCTGGCCTCATTACACTGGTAACTGTCCATTTTTGTGCCAGCTTCAAAATGATGATATCAACAGACAGGGCCCTAAACAGTTTGGGACCTCAATACCTGACAGAATGCTTTCTTCCACTGAGTTCTGCCTACCCTGCATGGTTGTCCTAGGCATCAATATCCCAGTTGAGGATATTGAACCCGAGAAAGGCCTAGAAATTGGACCTTCTGGGTGTATGCAGTACATCTGTGGATTCCTGCCCAATATTTGTCAGGCTCCTTCACTGGCCATCTTTAAGCGATCACTGAAAACACGATTTGTTCAGGCCCATTCCATCAGCAGAATGCAGAGGTGAAAGTCCCACCTATGCACCCCATGCCATTGTCCACCTACCAAGCCTATTCAGGCCATTGTCATACCTATTCAGACCAGGGTGATGTGAAAGAAAGATAAACTCTAAATTGGAATCCTCGGCACTAACATTCTTCAAACTGACAAAGCTGCTTCGATGAGTAATGAAACGTTTCAATCTCACAAGAAAAGGAGGCCAGTTGCCATGAGTCAATTTCTAGATAACCTCAGCTGGATGACTGAGAATCTTCACAGACACTCAGCAACAAAATTCTTTTAAGGATACTGCAGCATATCTAAATATGAATGATTGCATGAAGGCACAAAGTTCACAAAATCGTTATAGAACTTGACCAGAGAAAACTACTCCAGCAACTGTGGGAAATAAAAACACAGGCAGGCCCAAATAAGCTAATATAGAGCATCGAGGTATATCATCAAGTTACATATGACATAAAACTTGTCAGGAAACAATATATACATCTAAATAGACAAAGAACTCCAAAGGACATAGAATAGGACTGACACGTAGAATAAGATGTAGCTGATTAATCAGTTTATCGTTTAATTCTGCATATGAAAGAACTTTTCTTTTGTGCTATACATATCATGATAAGCAACATCATTGAGCAGGGTATTCCTTGCTGTGCAAGTCAGAGTATGTCTTCTAAGACTGAACTTACTACCTGCAGTTTATCAAAGTACAGTGGCACCTCGGCTTACGAATTTAATCCTTTCCAAATGTGTGCTCTACTTAAGTCGAACTACTCTTAAGTTGGGGTACCTATCTCAAAAATTAAAAAAATAAGTTAAAAATAAAAATATATATTTGTAAGTCGAGCAGACCACATTTAAAATTTGTAAGGCGGCAGTTAAAATGCCAACAGTTTTCCACTCATGTCGATTTGCTCTTAAGTTGAGCTGCTCTTGAATTTGCAACAGCAATGCTGGGCTGTTGTGCACTGGGCATTTTGGAATTCTCTCATTCATAGGGTTGAATGTTGGAGATGACTTGACCACACACAACAGCAACAATAAACATTTGTGTGCCTGATTATGTGTTCTAACAAGCTTAAGTAATCAAAAGATTTACCTCTATTAAGAATCTAGCTGCTTTAACTAAAATAGAAGTCTTATCTGAAAACTCTTCTAGATGTTGGTCTCAAAGCTTACCTTCAAGACACTGTTGTGTCAAAATAATATCCCCTTACTGGGTACATTTTTCATTTTATAAAATATGAACAGTCAAGAACACTGCAGTTTTAATACAGTTATACTATTCATCTGTTTTCTCATTTGATATTGATATGTTTAATCCTCAAGACTTGCTTTTGAAAAAAATGGCTGTGGCAAAATCTCCCTCTTTGATTGCTCTCACAATAAAACCTCTTTAGTATCTAAAAGTAATCACTATCTGTCAGGTAAAGAGACACTTTTTGGAGCCATTGAAGACAGCATCCCCAAAATATGTACCTCTCCCCTTTGATATAAAGAACTGAAGAATGTCTGGAGAGTTGAATTGTGAGCAAAGAATTATTGTCAGCTCATATATTCATGG
Organism: Phrynocephalus forsythii; assembly: GCA_029282475.1. Lineage (NCBI taxonomy): Eukaryota > Metazoa > Chordata > Lepidosauria > Squamata > Agamidae > Phrynocephalus > Phrynocephalus forsythii. The sequence continues at coordinate 187,241,822 of JAPFRF010000001.1, read as the reverse complement.
GCTCTGAACTATCTGTGACGGATCAGGAAAGAGATCTTGGTGGGCTGGTGGACAGCTCAATGACACCTCTCTACTCAGAGTGTGGCAGTGGTGAAGAAAGCCAGTTCCATGCTAGGGATCATCAAAAAAAGGGTTGGAAATGAAAATAGCCAACATTATAATGCCATTGTACAAAACGATAGTAAAGCCACACCCGGAGTGTTGCGTACAGTTCTGGTTGCCGCATCTCAAGAAAGACATAGTGGAACTGGAAAAGGTGCAGAAGTGAGCGACTAAAAGGATTGCTGGGCTAGGGGGGCTCCCTTATGAGGAAAGGCTAAAACATTTGGGGCTCACTAGTCTGGGGAAAAAGGCACCTGAGGGGGAATATGATTGAGACGTACAAAAATATGCAGGTCATGAGTAAAGTGGATAGAGGGACACTCTGCTTCCTCTCACAAAATACCAGAACTAGGGGACATGCACTCAAATTGAGGGTTGGGAGATAAAAGAAAATACTTCTTTACCCAGCATGTTGTTAGTCTGTGGAACTCCCTGCCACAGGAAGTGGTGATGGCTTCTCGCCTCGATGCCTTTAAAAGGGGATTAGATAGATTCCCGGAGGTGTCATAGAGAACTTCCCTCTGCAGGCATCCTCTGCCAATCGCAGCCTCCAGTGCTATTGACTGACATCCCCTCCAACCTATCAAGCTGTAACTCACTATTCCCCCCCCCATTCCTCCAGACCCAAGTCTCTGGCTCATGGCAACCCCTATGAAATGGTCGTTCGAGCCCCAAAGGGGCCCCAACCCCCAGGTTGGGAACCACTGAGCTAAAGGCAAGAGGAGAATGTGTACAGAGTGTAGCACTCCTTAGCTATCTGCAACTCCTGTCTGTATCTAGCAGTACATTAGGGGAAGGACCTAATTTTCTTCTTTTGGAGGCTGATATAAACCAAGAAGACTTTGTCATACTTTTGTCTGAGATTGATGTGCATGTGAAACACTATATGCTGTTTCTAATTTTAAAAAATAGGTGTTTTTTCACTATACATTCTTCTAAAGAAAAAGAAACTCAAGAAAATAAAAACCTCTAGTTGTTAAGCATTTAATCTCTTTGTACCCTCTTTTGACTAGATTACTACAGGTTACAACTTAGAAGATGACCGTTGTGAGTGTGTAGCACTTCAAGACTTTAAGGCTGATGAACAGGTAATACTTAGATTATATTTGTATGATTTAGTGTGAAGTTATTGTAGAAGGACTGTACAGTATGTGTGGGTTCATTGAAGATCCAAGGTTTCATACAGTTGATTAATTATATATACAAACAGTTTTAATTCATGAATTTTGCTGACATGCTTTTGAGAGACCTCAGTGAGAAATATGTTTTTGAAAATAGGAGGGACAAAAGTTTTAAAATAATCATTTGTTTATGAAAGAAAAAATAGCAATCTATCTTGATCGAAATTAGCCATACACATTTGACATGAGAAATAAAATGGTTTCATCCTTTGAATGATACCGAATCAGTAGAAAGATAGATGTATCTTAGATGAGATGGCTTAAAAGGCATGATCTAAATGCCATCAGTTGGACAACCATTGTTTATTCAACACTTTGCTGTTTGGCATTATTTAGCTCTTGTTCAGTTACTTCCTGGTTCTAACCAGAAAATAAAAGATAATATCACAAACTAATTCAGTTCTATTCTCCAATGGGTGTTTGGCTCCCTTTAGCAGCTCTCAATATTTGTCTTCAGCCCCAAGCTATAATATCATGGAGGCATGTGTTCACCATGATGACCATTACATGACCATTACTGTCTGTGTTTCCCAGCTGTGGAGAGTTGTTTGTTGTATTGTTGATATGCCATTTGTTAAAAGAGTTTTAAATGGGCAATTGTGATAGGTTACTAATGGATAAGTTCATGCACAATGCAAAAATAGAATTCACTTTTTTGTAGGAAGCCCAAGAAAAGAATTGACCTCATGCACTACTTCTCCTCCTTCTTGCTGCCCTTGCAGCCAGAAGGCCGTTAGCAGACTATTGAAAAAATAGCTTATTGTACATATGAAACAGTGTTCTTGGTTTCACAACTTGTTTGTGAGAGAAAAAAAGGACAAAAAATAAATAAATGTTTTTTTTAAAAAAATCATAGTTTAATTTTGGCTTTTTTAGACTTTGACCAGAGTTCTAAATCAAAATCTATGGTTCATATATAATAACAAGCCACAATTCATGTAACATAGAACTAAAATATGCCAGAGGATATATGCTGTCATAGAGCAGCAGGAACTGGCAATGCAGAGTATGTGAGCAGTCAGGCTCATTCCTGCTCATGCAAGTAGCTTCAAGCCATGGCTTGAGCATTACATGCAAACCAGTTCAGTTTCCCATTAAAACAACAAGATATTTGTTCTCCCGAAGAGCACATAAGAGGAGAGATTAATTTGGTACCTAATTGGCAAAAAGAAACAATTCACTTATTTGTTACGTCCTTTATCCTACCTTTCTACTAATGAACAGCACTCAAAGCAGCTTACCTGCCTTGTTAAAAACAAGTTCAAAACGAATTTAAAATGACACATGTCACCTTCTTAAGTGTCTGGAAATTGAGATATCTAGTAGTGCTAATGTTTGAAAAACAGGGACTCGTGACTGTTGCATAGAATGCTAAATCGGACAGGATGCAGGTTTTCTCCTTTTGCTGTGTGGCTGTTTGGCACGTATCACCTCCTGCGAGCCCCTAGTTAATTCCTTTCTCATTTTTGTCCTTTCTCCGGTGGTTGATGTACACTAGATTTTTACACTCTTGTGTAAAGACCTGACAACAAAGGTCTTATTTTGTTTTGGAATCCATGAGAAGAATGGAACGTATAAGAATCATAGAATCATAGAGTTGGAAGAGACCTCAAGGGCCATCCAGTCCAACCCCCTGCCATGCAGGAACCACCATCACAGTATTTCCAACAGGTGGCCATCCAGCCTCTGCTTAAAAACCTCCAAAGAAGGAGATTCCACCACCCTTTGTGGCAACATATTCCACTGCAGAACAGCTCTAACTGTCATGAAGAATACTCAGTTGAGAAGCAAATCACCCCCCTTCCCTTCTGGATTCAACAGATTGTTGTAGTTTTAGGTAGTTGACTTTTCCCACCAACCTCCTGAAGCTTTTCATCTGAGACCCTCATTTTTTATTTTTTTATTTTTTTGCTGCTCCCCAAAACACCAGTTTGTCTGTTCCCCTCACCTTGGTCCCATTAGGCATCAGCGGATTCAATGGATTTCTGTTCATTCTGCTCAGACACACATTATGTTATAGTCTCTTATGTGTCTAAGTGTATCTGAAAAGGAGTGTGGATACGTCTCCAACTTGGAAATAATCAAAGGATGCTATTACTGATGACTTGAGGGAAGAAATAGAACTAAATGCTGTTAATACAAAGTCACATACCTGAGACCTCAAGATCTTTACACCACTTTCCCCTTAGGAGATGCAGGTGGAAGAAAAATCTCAGCAGGGGTTATGAGTCAGGGTAAGGTGTTCTCTCATGTTCACAGTTGATCTCAGCAGGTGTTCACTGCCTGAATAAAGCCATTTTTAGGAACTTTCCATCAGATTGTGCTTCTCAGGTGGTGGGCAGAGGTCTATGAACTTCCTTTTTTGAACTATGATGCTGCACGTCGTTCCGAAAGAGCCACCAGAGGAGCATCAGACACATGCAGAATAAGGCCAAAAGGGACAAGGTCAAAACTGAAATAGACGAGACTTTGGTCAGTACCGAATGTCTGAGCAAGAGCAATTGGTTGCTGCCACACTTTGAGTATCATTTCAAGCTAAGATGTTCACAACATTCAAAATATTGAACAGGGCGGATGGTGGGTTGGTTCACTTTATGTGCAATTTTCATTCCGAGACTTGATCCTAAGCTATTTTTCTGTCCTTTCACTTCTCTTTTCATCCTCCTAGATTTACATTTTTTATGGCACTCGGTCAAATGCTGAATTTGTGATCCACAGTGGTTTTTTCTTTGATAATAATTCACATGACAGAGTGAAAATAAAGCTTGGAGTGAGTAAAAGTGACAGGCTGTATGCTATGAAGGCAGAAGTCTTAGCTCGTGCTGGCATCCCAACGTAAGTAGGACTAATAAAGGCCATTTTTTCTTAAAATTATTTTGAGCTCTAAGGTCCAGTAGAACATTATAGCATAACATTTGTCCACAAATAAGAGAAGAATCTAATATCTCCATCTTCCATGTTTATCTGGAATGGCTGTTACCAAGCATAATTTCCTGGCATAAAGCATGATTACCAGCTTCCTTAGAATCATTTTTGTAGGGGACAAGAATGGGACAGACTGGACAAAACATTCAAGTCCAATGCAAGGAACATCGGTACTACCTTAAACTGGGCCATTAGCTAAACAGGGTTAGGAAACTGGCCATAGTATATGATTTAATGAAATGAAAAAGCTGTTCCAGTCTCACTCTTGGAATTTAAGGCTGATAAGGGAGTCCTTAGAGATACATTTGAAGGAGGATGGAACGAACCGGTAGGATGGGCAAAAGCTTAGCGATTCGTGGCTGCCTGTAATTAATCTCATGAGATCAGCAGTAAGATGATTGAGCAGACAGGTCCACCTGAATGTCCTGTTAACGTTTAACATGCAGTATAGTCAGCATTCTCCATTTCTGTAATCCTGAAGATGGCATGACAGGTATACTTGCCGAAAGCTTGATCTTTTAAAGTGTATTGGAAGCTTTTAAAAAGTTATTTACTTGGAATCTAAACCTGTGAAAATTTGTGTAGGTCTTTGCATTCTAAGGACTAGCATTGGTCTACCACTGCCTTAGCATGTGCCAAGAAAGTAGGAAATTTTTTAGTCAGTCAGTCAGACACCTTTATTGGCATAAATAAATAAATAAATAAGTAAAATAGACAATGAACAATAGAGAAGTTTACACAATTGGGAAAGTGAAACGAACCAGTATCAATTAAAAACAGGGAAGGATGGAGGGAATATAGGAGTATTGTAATAGAACGAGAGCAAGAGTTTGCCATTTTCCCCAAAATTGACTGCAGACCATCCAGAATTATAGCAAACAGATGATAAATGCTGTCAGCCTGAGAGAAGATTATGCAAAATGCCTCCTGGTGACCAGGGAATCTGGGACCTGTAGTGATTTCAGCATTCATCCTTTTTAAATTCTAAATTCAAATCTTGTTTTAGTTTGAACTATAATTCGTTGAAGCATACAAATTGTACAGTATGCAGTCACAGGTATGCAATCACTTGGTTTCTTTCCTTGCGACTGCTGTTGGCCCCACCCCACCCCATTGCCAACTATCTTGCTAAATTTAATAGGATTTCTTCTAATGGATGTTTCATTAATTACTACTGGTGGTCAGTGTGTCAAAAGAGCACCCCTTAACAGTTTAAAAAGTGTGCCACTTAAAAGCTTGACCATGAGATTTGTATCATTTTTTACAATATATTTAATTGCATATATAGTAATAGTAATATTTCCTGTTATCGAGAAACATACCAGGGGAGAATCGCTCAGCTTCAGTTTGATATTCAGAAATTAGACTGATCCTTATATTGCCTCTGCAATTTATAATAAATTAATCATTTTCATATTTAAAAATAAAGCAAACATAGACTGACTTCTCATTCCCTGTTTCTGTTAGGTCCAGTGTTTTTGCCTTACACACAACAGAACCTCCAATCTCTGCCCAGCTTCTGGCTTTTCTTAGAGTGTTTTGTATGACTGAAGGTAAAAAAAAATCCTACAAATATTCATATCTGATTTTTGTGTTCGAAGGCCAACACCACGGAATGGTATTCAGAAAGAGTCATTCTTGCAAACAAGTTTGAAAAGTTGCTAGCCTGCCAGATAGCCGGTATTGCTGTACCCTATGTAGCATTCTTCTGAACATTTTAGGGAGGCCACAAAGATAAAAGAACGGCTGCCTTCCTGTGTTGCATTGCTTCCCTCTCTGGTTGCTCAGAGGCTAGCTCTGTTTGGGATAAGTGATTTAGGTGAAGGGCTGTTCAGAAACAGATGTATATCTTTCATGTTTCTCCCCACCACCACTTATTAGAGGGGGTGCTATACTGGGATAAGGGTGAAAAATTGTAGGGAAATTGTAGGGGAAAAGGCAACAAGATGTTCTGGATTGCCAGAAAACACTCTAAAGCCAGCTTTTAGATTGTACAAAGAAGGGGAAGAAGGGAATGTATCGTTGTAACAGTCAATGCTATCTTCAGTTGTCCCCAAAGTATGTGACAATATTGTGTGATGCCTCAGCTCTAAACCACAGGAGGCTTTGGGAAACTGCTATGAAAGGTTCCATTATTATTGATTCACATTTTTAATCTTTTGCTGCTAAGAAGAGCAATTACTGACTGGATTTCCTTCTCCTTGCAGATGAACTGAAGGAGCACTTGATAGGAGAGCACGCCATTGATAGAATCTTTACTCTTGGCAATTCTGAATTTCCAGTGAGCTGGGACAATGAGGTGAAACTTTGGACATTCCTTGAAGCCAGAGCATCCCTTCTGCTGAAAACCTACAAGACCACTATTACAGTAAGACCTCTTAGAATATGCAATTTCAGATGCTCACAAACATCCTAGCTGTCCTGGACTAATCTCTCATGTTCTGGTTGAAAAATCACTTTTTCCAAAATATTCCATTCCTTTTTATTTATTCAGTTATTTGTTTATTTATTTTTACAACTTATATGCTGCCCACTACCCAAAGGTCTCTGGGCGGCTTACAATCAAAAAATTAAAACAATTAAAACATCAGATATCAATAAATAATTAAAACAATAATAAAATTACACTAAAATCATTACACTAAAATTGCCATCAGAGGACCCACAGTCTATATTGTATCAATTAAAAAACATTTATTTATTTATTTATTTATTTATTTATTTATTTATTTATTGTTATATTTATATCCCGCTTATCTCCTAAATTAGGATTCTAAGCGGCGAACAAAAGCTACCGAGCGCCAACAAACAAAGAATAAAAATTACAACAGAATCCAATAACTACATCAAAATAAACCAATATAGTACAAATATAGAATAAAAGTCCTAGTGCCTCCTTGTGCATCCCAGCGCGCCAAAGGCGTGAATCCTAACAATTAACATCTGGAACAGGAAGGTTTTTACCTGGCGCCGAAATGTCATCAATGTTGGCGCCAGGCGGATCTCACTTGGGAGGGCATTCCATAGCTTGGGAGCAGCTGCCGAGAAGGCCCTGTTCCTACAGGCCATCCTCTCACCTCCTTGAGGGATGGCTCTTTCAAGAGGGCCCCCTGGCTCGATCTTAATTGCTGGGTAGGTTCGTATGGAAGTAGGCGGTCCTTCAGGTATCTAGGTCCTAAGCCATTTAGGGCTTTATATGTCAAAACATTTTCTAAGAGATCTTTAAAGGTGCAGTGTCATTCTTGGCTTTGCTACTGTAGGGCTTTCTGAAGCCTTCGAGAAATGGATCCGAGTTGGCAGGGGGAGTGGATACCACCACCTGAAGGGGGGGGAGAAGCATTTCTTCCCCTTCCCCTGCTCACAGGGAAGGGGAGGATCAAGAGAGTGTCTCTACTGTCTTCTTTCCTAAAATCCCCAACATTTGACCTCTGTGCTAGAGCCCCTTTTTGGTCCATTGTTTGGATCATGCCTGTTTGGTTGCCCCCCTCATAGTGCCTTGGCCACAAGGACCCTTTAGAACCAAAACATTATCTAAATAGCAAGAAGGGGACATATTTATGAAGGTGGGAGGGAGAGAAAAGAGGCTGGCATTTGGCCAGATGACTGAGCAGCGGGTGGCTCTGCCACACTCCCCAGTGCCCCAGCGTGGGAATTGACTGCCTCACCTCAGGTAAAAAGGTCAGGCTGGGCCAGTGAGTGATTCATGAGCCACGATTCAGAGTGTGCCTCCTGAGCTTCTGGCTCTTTGCCAGCAACATCTGTGAGCCCCAGTACAAACTGCTTCTAAAACAAGGGAGTTATGGGACCAATCTCTCACCACCGTTAGGGTAAGCTCTATTATTCGTCCAAAGCATAGAGCACACACATTGAATCAGAAGGCTTATGTGTGTGTTGATTTAGTTGAGTCCAGTTGATTCAGTGTGCGTATTCTAGTTGCAGCTAATGCTTGAGTTTAGCTTTTGGTGTGTAATTGGGGTGGGGAAAATTGCTTAAAACATACCTTTCTAAGTCAACATTTTCAGAGGCGCTCTTGGCATCTCCTCTGGAGCTCCTCTGTGAACCTGTAAACTCTTGCATGTTCTTTAGCGTGTTTCCTAGCATTTCAGATATTTGCTGTTAGATCTCCACTGTCATCCTCCAACAATTATTCTAAAACACACTAGTGATAAATATAATTAGCTGGCCTAAATTACCTGATCTGCTTTCCCTAGCTGCTCCTTATGCCTGAAACACTTTCTCTTTTGCTAACTTAATTACATCATTTTCCAGTCTTCACCGCTTCTTCGGTGAGGTACATGGGCTCTGTCTGCAGTGTTCATTCCCAGCTGCAGCACTGAAAGTTACACAGAACGGCATTAGCTCACATTTGACACTTTTCCTTTGGTATTTCCCACTTGTTAGCCTCGCGGGGCACCTTGAAGCATGGCCATGTTCCTCTGCTTCATGCTGCAAAGCACCAGGTGCATTAATGCTATTGTAATAATAAATTCATCAGTGTATACTCCTGCCCATCTTCTTCACAGAAATGCAGCTTTGTCCAAGGCAAAGTCGAACCTAAATTTTGAAGACTGGGTTTTTTTCTCCTTCCTACTTCCCCTTTTTCCTTTCTAGGAGGACAAATCTTTTCTGGAAACACACGACCTGACCTGTAATGCGACGATGGCTATTAAATTGCGTCTGGGGGAGAAAGAAATTTTGCAGAAGGCCGTCAAGAGTGCTGCTGCCCAAAGAGAATTCTACAGCAAACAAATGGCGGAAGGAGCCCTCCTCCCCAAGTACGAAGAGAGTAACATTGCCTTACTAGAGAACACGGTGGCCGATTCCAGACTTCCCATTGTCTTGAGAAATTTGGAGGAAGAACCAGAGGAGCCAGAGGTCTTAAAGATTGAGGAAGCGATTGGGACAGAGGTGGCAGCAAATGGTTTTGTGAACGGTGACAGTTCTTTGCTTAATGGGACCAAGTTGGAAAGCAACAGCGGAAACCAAGAGGAAAGCAACAGAGAGACTGAAGATGCCAAAGAGTCTTCTTCAGACAGTACGGATGAGGTTAAAGAATAGTGCTAAAATAGTTTTGACTTCATTGTGAAATTGAAAACTAGCAGGTGTTCTTTTCTTCTTCCTCTTTAAACAGTGGTATACATTTGTGTGTTCCCTAACATTTCTTTCTGCAGATGAAAATGTTTTTGCTGCTTTATAATTAAAAAAAAAGGTTTTTAAGTTATTTAAAAGATTTAGTATCCCCTTTCTCTTAAAATTGCAGTTGTGCTTTTGGAGGGCAAATAGGGGTGGAAAGAGTAAAATAGAGAAAGTTACTCCTGGAGAATTGTGCAGCCCTTGGTTGGGAAAATAGGTTTACTTCCTAGGGAAGAGTTCAGGTTTATCTGCTTTCTTTCTGTTCTGTTTCCTCTGACTACTAAATGTGAAACCCTGTTCCTTGCATCCCGCCTGCAGAGGTGGCAACACTGATTGCCTATATGATTATAAGCAGAAAACAACAGCACATAAAGTGGATAGAAACCTTAAAACATTAGTGACTGAGCGTGGGAGCTAAGGTGGCAACCTTGCTTCTTCAGAGTTCAAATGCAGAAATGAGTGCAAATCATATTTACAGTGGTTTCCAAGGATTTTGGCTTATTTTGTGGTTTATTTTGCTGTATAAGAAACTTAATCCCCACCCCATTCCATCTCCTTGAAATCAAAGTGTGTGAATATGGTACATTTGTCATTTAATTTTTGAAAACACTTTTTAATTTTTATTTTATTTTTTTGAAATGGCACTGTTTTATCGGGTGAAGGGAGAGATGGGAAGCAGATCAGCCACCTACAGCTTTAAACTGTGTTGTTCAAAGTGAAGTTGCACCCAGCTTTTTCAGATTTTCACAAATAGCTAGAGATTTTCAAAGTTACACTTTTGACTAAGAGCATTATTAAAAGAAAACTTTATTAAATTGTGTCTTTTACTTTTCATTACCTGTAAGTATCGCAATGCTTACGTTGCATGCCAATTTACAGTGGCCCTATAGTTCCCCTGGTTGAGCAGAGATTTGAACCAAGTTCTCCTGAGTCCTAGGATGTCACTGTCTTCTATACCACACTGGTTGAAAACTAATCTTAATTTCACTTTGGGACAAAGGCATTGTGTAGAAATCAAAATCAGTGAGCAGCTATTACTTCGTTTTAAGCACGATTCGTTTATGGCACAGATCCAAAGAAATCCATAATTCCCTGGCATGTTTTAGTGGTTTTAATGGTTAAAAATGTGTGACAGAATAACTTATTCATTTTAGCTTCATGTTTCTTATTACTGAAAACTGTTTTTTAAGAATGCTTTTGACTGCACCTTTGAAACTTTTGCTCACTTTTTATCTTGGGCACAGACAGATGTTTGCAAAAATAGGAATGATTTTCAAGGCACCAGATGTCTTTTTAAGGCTCTCTGAAGCGGTGCAGTTCTCACACAGTTACCGTTTTTAGAAGGAACAGACCTGTGAAACACTTAAGCTCACCTGCCCAAGCTCCAGGAGCCTCCGCAGCCCGCAGCACGTATGAGTTGAAGCTTAGATAAGATCCTTTTCTACATGGCTGGCTGGCTGTTGGAGTATAAAGCCAGGCTAGAGCAGTCTGGCTACCGGGCAGAAGGATTTACAGAGAAGATAAAGGATTTTATTTGAGATAATGTCTTGAAAATATACGCAAAACAACCAGAATCCAATGGCGTACTTTTACCGAGTCTTGCTGCTTCTATCAAAATCTTTGATTCTATCCTTAGGCCCCATGCCGTCTAAAAATCTGTTCTGGGAGGTTGGGAAACTCTGTAGATCTGTGTGCATGTATGTGGTTGTTAATACTTGTCTCTCTTTGTACCATAACATGCTGCAAATGGAGAGAAACAAACATCTCACAAGTGCAGCATTGCATCTTGGCCATTCTCTGGAGTCAGAGCTGAGGACAATTGAGGGTTGTTGCTGTTTTTAAATCTGAGCTTGGGAGTTCAGTATTCTGTATAACTCTGTGGTTCTGCCTCCAGAAGCATGTGCATGCACATGTCTTAATTTATATGAATCACTTTGCAGAAACGTTTGGTCCTAATTTCATTTACTTGGAAGTTTGTTTACTTAATGTGCCATCAAGTCACACACAATGTACAGTGACCCGGCCTAAAGAGTTTTCAAGGTAAGTTGTTAAGGAGTGGTTTTACCAGTTCTAACCTTCCCTTCAAGTGAGTTCCCAATGTGGAGTGGGCATTTGAACCCAAGTTGCCTGAAGACTAGTTTGTCCCTCTATCTTGACATCACAGGAACTCAGTTTCAGTTATTCTCTTAATTAAAGGAGACCCATTGAATCAAGTACCAAATGGAATAGTAATATTTAACAAAGTCCCATTGATTCAGTGGCTCTGTAATAAACTGGGACTAGAAGTTAGATTTAGGCTAGGTCACAGTTTCCGACATACTGCTTCATTGTTGAGTAATCTCAGCCACTGATATGTTTTCTTACAATTTTTAAAAAAATATTGGTTGATACCTTATATGATATACTAAAACTGCAAATATAACTATAAAAATAGTACAGTAAAACACAAAGAATCAAAAACTACACCAATGATTTTTCCAGCATAAGGCCTGAGAGTTAAAACCTTGAGCTGTAAAAAGTTCTACAAAATGCTGCCTAAATTGATTCTCACTAGTACCTTGGAGAACCAACCAGAGTACATTGTTCCATAATATATGGCACTACCACAAAGTGATACCTGTTCAAAGGACTTGAACACAATATCTTAGTTCAAGGGGAGAGGAGATGGCAGTAGCAGTCAGTTGCTATAGCACAAAAAATACAGGTAATCTATGCTGCTTCTAGGTCTGACAAACAGAATTGGGTGCTTTTGTCATAATTATCACACTATATCCATGGATGACCTCCTCCCGGGACTGTTCAAAAAGAGAAGCAGGACAAAACCCATTGATCCCCTTCCCCCTCTATCCACATCTACCCTAAAGTAGGACTCCCTATCAAACAAGATCTGCTATTTCACTTCTCCACTGCCTGAAAATATTAAATTAACCGAAAAAAAAATATTTATAGTACAATACAGTGATACCTCTAATTGCAACATTAATCAGTTCCAAATGCATTTTGGTAACTCAAAATTTTCATAAGTCAAAACAGAGCTTCCCATAGAAATGCATTGGAAACTGATTAATCGGTTCCGAATAGGAAATCACCACCACCACCCCAAAAAGCAAAAAGCACACAGGAAAGCCAACAACAGACGATGAGCATCCTACCTTATAACCACTTGAGAAATCCATCAGTGAAGTCATCAAAAGTCTTCAAAACGGTGCCAGATATTTCCAAAATGAGTAGTTTGAAACGGTCATTGAAGAAAAAAAAAAGCCCCAGTTCTCAGCTTTGCTTTTCAAAATGGCTCCTTGTTCCTAATTGCAGCACTGGAGTCAAGTGGACACAAGATGGCAGTATTGCTATTGCAAACAAACAGGAGCCACTTTAAAAGGGATCTTTCCCCTTTCTTTATGTAACTCGGAAAAAGGCTTTTTTGTAACTCAAATTTTTCCTATACCCACGGATTTATATTCATAACTCAAATTTTTCGTAACTCAGGGTGTCCATAACTCAAGGTATCACTGTATATGTATTTTCCAGCTGTATTTACCAAAAGTGGCCACTAGAGGGAAACAGTGACCATGCAATGTACAGTGGTACCTTGTATAAAGGAATTAATTCATTCCAAATGAAATTATGTTAAGCAAATATTCCTTTATACAAATTTCCCATAGGAATGCATTGAAAATGGAGTAATCCCATTTTTATGTTGTATGGATTTGGCCCATAGGCAATTCTGTTAAGCAAATTTCCCCTATCTCCAGAATATTTTATGTTGTACAAATTTTATGTTATACAAACTGTTTATACAAGGGTCCACTGTATAACATTTCACATATCTGTTTGCGGCATCTCTAGGGACACCGTGAAATCGTCTCCCGCTGATACGGCAGTTCTACTGGATCTCTCAGAGTTCAGAGCAGCCATTCTTATTTGAATCTATCAAGGAAAAAACTAAACAGTAATACTCTCATTCCCTATCTTTTTAAGAATATCTGAAATACACAGTGTTAGTCTGAAAAGTGTGGAAAGACCTCAAAGACTTAAATGCCTTCATCAGAAGTGGTAGATAGCAAAGCAGTATCTGTCTAACATAATTGGTCGGGATAATTGATTTCATTCAAGAATACTGTATTTGAAGCTGATCTACAAATGCTCTGTGTCCCCAAAAAGGTAACTTGGTTCACAGGTAGACTTTTTGACATTTTTAACAATAGCACATGATGACCTCTTTTAAATAATATGAGGCGCTATTCAAAACATTCACAAATGATGCTCGTCTCTTGTGCTTTGGCTTGATTAGCCTTGCCAAAAGGGTTGACTGCATACCAAGCCCTTCTGCGTTAACTCCCTTGCCAAAAAACGTCTAAAGATTAGAATTTTTAGGGAGGAGACTGAGGGAGGAAATTCATCTGAATAGAATCACAGGATTGTAGTCTGCCATGGAGAACTGAATGAGAGCAATGTGATAATTGCTGCAACAAAAAAGACAGTGCCATATTCCAGGTGGCATAAATAGAACCACGATGTCCATATCATGGGAGATTGTAGCTGTACTTTTACTTCACATGGAATAGTGCATTCTGCAGCACTTCACTTTAAGAGGGATATGGACAAACTGGAAGCCATTCCAGAAAAGGGCAGTTAAGTTCCTCAAGAGATGATAGAAAACAAGCCCTACAAGAAAAAGTTGAAGGAGCTAAAGATAAAATTCTGAAGGAAAAAAAATTGGTGACAAGGGTGATCAGCTAGAAGAGAAATACTGGTTTTCTACTGTCATGGGGACAGGACTAGATCTAGTAGGCATAAATTACAAAACAGTAAATTTTGAGTGAAGTTTAGAGGAAACATAGGTGCCAGACCATTTGACACTAGAATTATTTATCTGGACTCTGGAGCCTGAGGTTTTTCCTCATGAGAGCTCCTAGTAAAAGCTGGAGAGCCTTCTGTGGGTCAGGTTCTTACTTTGTCTTTCTTGTCATGAGCAAAGAAGTGCAGCTTTGGATGTAGGGCCTGATAAAAATAGTTGTGAGAGATAGGGCCAGATAAGAATAGTTGGTCCATTTCCAAGGTGGCTCAGAAGCAAGTAACAGCTACCAACAGAGAATGTGGAAGTGCCTTTACTGTGTAACTCTTAAGGTCCTAGGATAGACATAAGCAAACACCACTGCTCAGGTGCAGAATGTTACCACAGTCTTTTCCTCTTGTGTCAAGAAAAGTTCATAGAATCATAGAGTTGGAAGAGACCTCAAGGGCCATCTAGCCCAACCCCCTGCCATGCAGGAACCCCATCACAATATTTCCAACAGATGGCAATGGAAGAAACTTCTTTTAATGAGAACACCAAGACATTCAGAGGAAGGAGGGGTTGAAATAATAGATTCAGCTGCTTTGAATCGTGTGAAAGATTCATGTTTCTTTTTCCTATTTATTTTCAGTGTAGTTGAGTTAAAGGCCACTCAGGAAGATCATAGAATCATAGAGTTGGAAGAAACCTCAAGGGCCACCCAGTCCAACCCACTGCCATTCTGGAACCACCATCACAGTATTTCCAACAGATGGCCATCCAGCTCTGCTTAAAAACCTCCAAAGAGGGAGACTCCACCACCCTCCGTGGCAGCATATTCCACTGCTGAACAGATCTAACTGGCATGAAGTTCTTCCTAATGTTCAAATGGAATCTCTTTTCCTGTAGTTTGAAACCATTGCCCCGAGTCCTAGTCTCTGAAGCCATGGAAAACAAACTTGTCCCCTCTTCAATATGACAGCCTTTCAAATATTTAAACATAGCTGTCAGTTTCAGAGAGGGTAGCTGGATATTGCACACCTCATTCTGCTGCTATATGTCTGAAGAAGTGGACGTGTCCACGAAACGTTACATTAAAATATGAAAGTTAGTCTTTAAGATGCCACATGTTTTGTGTCTTTTGTTTTGTTTTGCTTTTATTTGATTTTTGCCTGAAATGTGAAGAAAAGAAGTAACTTCTCACAGGTGAACACAGGAAAATTCTTCAGTGAAAATCAAAGTGTATAGACTTTTCAAGAGAATATCCATGTTTGTGTGGTGCAGCAAAAATACTTTTTTTATTTGCTATTTTTCCAGCTTGCAGAAAAATTGAAATGGTTAAAGAGATTCTTTAAATACCTTGTTCCAGTCAAGAAATCAGTAAAAGACCGAAATTAGAAAAGGCAGCAATGAAGGAATTAGGAAATATCAAATGTAAGGATGTGCCTCTGGCAACCAAGACCAAAATTATCCACAGACTTCTATTTCTGATCACTCTTTGCGGGTGTGAAAGAAGGGGGGGATGATTTATTTGAAATATGGTGCTGGGGGAGAGCTTTGTGGGAATCTGGGACTGCTAGAAAGATGGACAAGCAGATCCTAGATCAAATCATGGCTGAACTATCTCTAAACATCAACATTTTGAAACTGAGGCTGTTTTATTTGGGCACATCCAGAGATGGTGGAATTCTCTGGAAAAAGAGAATGCTGGGAAAGGTGGAAGGGAGCAGGAAAATAGGAAGACCAAATACAAGATGGGCTGGCTCTCTAAAGGAATCCGCAGGCTTGCGTTGACAAAAGCTGACCACAGCTGCTAAGCCCAGCCAGGACATTCTGGAGAGTGCTTGTTCATAGGGTCCCTATAGGTTGGAGGTAAATTGACCACACATAACAACAGCACCACCTCTCGGTCTTCATGGAATTCAGCATAGTCACCTCTAATCTTCAAGAAATGATACTTGCTGGCCTTTAAGGTGCTGCAAAGGTTTTTGACATCCTTCTTGAATGTACGCATTCATATGGTGAAGGGGTTTCTGCATGTCAGAGAAGATGAGATGCCTCCAGGAGGCTAGACTCCCATTAAAAATCTTGCATTTCTAACAGGGTCACCCAGGGTGGAATGTTCACTGCTGAGACACCAGACTAACATGCATCCACCCTCTTCAGGAGTAATGGCTGCAGAAGTAGTTCCAGTGGTGAGAAGGAATAGTTCCAGTGGTGATGGGGGTGGAGGGGTAGCTACAGAAGGATCTGTAAACCACGGCTGAACCCTTCTTACCATGAAAACCCTATCACGAGGCAGGAGATGTTGCTGAAAAATGAGATTTCCCAGTTGGAAGGCACTGGTGAAGAGCAAAGGACCAGTACAAATAGCTCTGGCACTAACAGCACAAGTAGATTAAAGCCAAAAGCACATCTAGCGGCTGACATGCACCGAAATGAAAGAAAAGTCTGCTGCTGCAGAGCACGCCCAATTGGAACATAGGATGTGAGATGTACAAGGTAAACTGAATCTAGAATCAAGGTAAACTGAAGCTAGAAAGGGAACATTGCAGTGTTTGGTGTCAGTGAACTAAAGTGGACTGGAAAGGGACATTTTTAATCAGACAACTTAATTAGGATTTTTTTCTGGAAATAACAAAATTCAGGATAAATGGAGTGTGTCTAATGCTGAGGCAAGATGTAGCACAGGCAGTTGGGGGCTATAATGTAAGATCTGACTGAGTAACCTCAGGATCAATCTATGGAAAGCCTATCAACATATGCATTATTCAAGTCGCTAAAGAAGATGAAATTGAAATGGTTTGCAGGCATCCAGAAGCAAAATTGGTCATGCACTGAAACAAGACATGCTTATTGTTATTGCCATAGGCAACAGGAACGCTAAAGCAGAACCAAACGTTTTTGAAAAAATTGGCCTAGGGGTCAAAAATGAAGCAGGAGAACAACACAGTGCTGTGAAAGCAACAATTCGTTTATTGCAAATACATGCTTCAACCCACCAAACAGAAAGATACATATGGAAATCACCAGATGGCAATATAGAAATCAAATGGACTATGTAATTGGAGGTACACAATAGGGAAGATTTATCCTCGCTGCCAAAACAAGACCAGGAGCAAATTGTGGTACATTTAATGTCAAACATTAGAATAAAGCTGAAGAAGAGCACTACAAGTATTCTAGTGCCTGGGGGATCAGCAGCCCATGTAAGCGGCGGTGGTGGAACTGATCCACCACTGCCGCTTTCCTGGGCTGCTGGGAGACTCTTTAAAAAGTCTTGGAGCAGCCCCGGCAAGCAACGCTGGGGGATCAGATCCGCCGCCACTGCTCGCCTGGCTGCTCCAAGACTTCTTGGAGCAGCTTGGGCGAGCAACAGAGGAGGATCAGGTCCACCACCACTGTTCACCGGGGCTGTTCCAAGACTTCTTGGAGCAGCCTGGCGAGCGATGGAGGGGGATCAGGTCCACCTCCTGCCGCTCACCGCAGCTGCTCCAACACTGCTCCAAGGCAAGAAGAACCTAACAGCTTGATAAAGCAGAACACAATAAAAGCAGCTTACTAAAGGCCTCTCCAGATTTTTTTCAGGTTTGAAGTGGTCCTTTGCACATTTCTGCAGTGACACAACTATGAGGATACGGGTATGCTTTTTGTTACAAAACCAGCCCTTCTATTTTACATTTTTTGAAATTGCCAAAGTAGGAGCAGAGCCAGTTTTCAAGGGCTTCCCCCATATCTTATTTTATCAATATATTTGTATATATGAATATGATATAAATAGTTGTAGATATGTATATGTATATATGAAGAACACTTAATGATTATATCTACAGTGTAGCATGTAAGATGTTTTGGAACAGAATCATTACAAATCAAGAATACAAAAAAAAACAGCTGAGATAAAATTTGTATGCATGATGGACACTAGAGATGGGCACGACTTAGCGGTATTCCCGTTTCCGTTTCCGTTACTCGTATCCGTTACTCTACGGAAATGGAAACGGGAATTACTCTGCCAGACTTCGAGCTCGAACCGACGAATGAACAATTTGGTCTGATTTGTCGTGCTCGTTACTTGCATCGCGGCGATCGCACAATGCCAAGTGGCACAGAAAAAAAGTTTTTAAAAGTTAAAAAAAAAACCGATTCCCGGCCCTAAAAGTAGGCGAAAACTGTCTGAGGGCACCTACCAGGCCAGAAGGGTGTTTTATTTGGGGGGGTTTCCCCGCCCCCTCTCCTTGGCTATTGCTACTGCTGCGCTGCTGGTACCAGGCTGGGAGGGCGCATCCATTTGCCATGCAGTGCGGGGGATCCAAAATGGCGACCGCAATATTTTTTTTGAAATCGTTGCCCAAAACCCCACCAAAGCACCACAGAAACATGCGGAAATTAGCTATTTTAAATGCTTGAATTTTTACAGTAGCAGCAGTGGGTTTTTCTTGCAAAAAAGTCTCCGTTGATTTTATTTTATTTTATTTTATTTTATTTTTTTACACCTGCGCATTCGCAATGATGGGCTTGCCCATGGGAGTGGACCATGCAAAGTTTTGGAGCCATTCCACCAATCGCATGGCCAGGTTTTGCTGACTGTACCAGGCTGGGAGGGCGCATCCATTTGCCATGCAGTGCGGGGATCCAAAATGGCGACCACAATATTTTTTTGAAATCGTTGCCCAAAACCCCACCAAAGCACCACAGAAACATGCGAAAATTAGCTATTTTAAATGCTTGAATTTTTACAGTAGCAGCAGTGGGTTTTTCTTGCAAAAAAAAGTCTCCGTTGATTTTATTTTATTTTATTTTATTTTATTTTATTTACACCTGCATATTTGCAATGATGGGCTCGCCCATGGGAGTGGACCATGCAAATGTTCCACGAATCGCATGGCCACTTGGCCAGGTTGACCACAGAGACTTCTGGGATGTGCCAATCGGACATAAACAGCCCACTAATCGTAGCCCAAACCCAAACCCTAACCCTAAGCCTAACCCATACGCCAGTACACTGTCCTTCTAAGTGGGTCAGAGAGGCACCCAGAGGTGCACCCCAATACTCACCCTAACCTCACCCGTAACTAGCCTAACCCTAGCCCTTGCGCTAACCCGTCTTAACCCTAAGCCAGATCTACTTGCATTGCACTACATGCAAGTACGTGAGACACAGCGGGTGCAAAGAGTCTGCCAGTCCGTCACTTGTGGCTCTGGCTGACTCCTGCAGCTCCCTCCAGGAGCCCGCTACCCCCCCAAACCAGTACTAACGACGACGAAAAACGAAAAAATGAACTGACTAATTTTTGCGAAATTTCGCGAAAAACGGAAACGAGCTGAAACGGACTGCCTCCGACACATGACAACTCGAAAACATCATTTTCCCTAGTCGTGCCCATCTCTAATGGACACACACAAGAATGCATTAAACATAAGTCAAGGTTTCTTGAGTCATTATCAAATGTGATATTACTATATTGCCACTGTTTTTAATGGAAGTTTATCTCCCACCAAAAAGACTCTAAGGTAAAAACTTTCCCATTCTCTCCACCATCTCTTCCACCACCACCCCTACCCTGTTCTGATCTAGTGTCTGCTTTTTTAATCTCTTGAGGAATTTACCACAGAGCTATAAAACAACACCAACCATATCAACAAACTCAACTTCCACCACAAGACCGTAGGCCAAATCCTTCTTCCCATCTAAAACTTACCAACCCCCTCCTCTTCCCCCTCCCCTATCCACCCTCACCCAACTCTGTCTCTATAGGAACTTACAACTGGGCTTGGATGCAAATATACATACTACAGCCAAGGAATATTTGGTATGAAGCGTATATCCCATTACATATTATATTGCACACCTCATTCTGCTGCTATATGTCTGAAGAAGTGGACATGTCCACGAAACATTACATTAAAAATGGAAGTTAGTCTTTAAGCTGTGCAAGTTTTTTTACTTTTGTTTTGTTTTGTTTTTCTTTGATTTTTGCCTGGAAGTGTAGCATGAATATACATATACACAGGTATATTACTATGTAAATATGGCCATACAGCCTTTTCACTTACATATTTGGATGCTTCTCAATCCCATTCCTAATAAATGCATTGGAATAGATTTCTGTATTGGGCAATGCACTTGAGAAATGAATCTGCCTTCCCAGACCTTGCTTCTTGAGTTTTTGAGAATCACTCTAATATCTAAAGTAGAGCCAGGGTGTCTTACAGCAATTAATTTAAGTGATTGGATGCTGGGGATGGTTTAGTATAATTGCACACAGGTAGTAATTTATTAAGGTGGCTGTTTCTTCTGGCATATGTCAAAAAGGTCAAAGTGTATACCTTTTTTTTTTGGACATTAACCTAGTCTTCTGAAACTCAGAAATTCTCCATTTTGGTCATTAATTTCATACATGCTGTGATGGTGACAATTAACCCACTTAATAAAGGTCAAGTTTCAATTTTTTCCAATTTCTGGAACACTTAACTTTATTCCTTCTTGAAAATAGGCAGATTACGGAATGATAAATAGCTATTAAATGAGTTCAGGAATGCAGCTCTGCTGTCAGAATATTTGGCAATGAAAGAAGCAGAATTACTGTAGCTAATAGGGGGAAGAGAAAGAGAAATCAGCCTCCTTTAATTGCCTGACAAAGCAGCCATAATTCACATAAACAAACAAGATAAACAGTGTTTACTAGATGGCCATTTCCCTATATCGCAACTTCATATATAACAGAACTGGAGCTGGCAAAATCATGGCCAAGCTGAATGGGTTTTTGACTTCAATGCCCAGACATCTCAGATGGCATGATGAGTGGTGAGGGAATCTGGGTGTTAGAGTCCAGATATGCAGGACCAAAGGAGAGTGGTTCCCATTGTGTCCCATAGACCAGTGGTCCCCAACCCCCGGTCCGTGGACCGGTTGGCACCGGACCGCCTGGGGAGGCCGGGGAGGCTCCTCCCCTTTTCCTCCACCGCCCTCCTCCTCCTCCTCTTCTCTCCCGCGGGCAGGCACGGTGCACGGGCGGGGTGGGGGAGCCCGGGGCTCCTGGGCGGGCGGGCCCCACCTCCTCCTCCTGTCGGCAGCTGGCCACGGCAGCCGCCCAGGTTCGGCCGCGACTCCGCGGTGGGCGGCGGGGCACCCCGCCGCCGCCGCGGCCGGCCGGTGGTCCTGGTGGTGCCCTCGGGCCGGGAGACGCCACCCCCACCGGCCTCCCTCCCCCCCTCCCGCCGCCCGCCCGAAGGCCGCAGCCGGAGGCAAGCTGCGGCGCAGAGGTGCCCCACCGAGGTGGGCGGCGGCGGCGGCCGTGGGGCACCCCCCCCCGCCGGCCGCGGGGCCACAGCTGAACCCGGGTGACTGCCGTGGCCACGGCCGCGGCAGCCCACCTCGGTTGGGGCACCTCTGCGCCGCTGCTTGCCTCTGGTCGCCGACAGGAGGAGGAGGCGGGGGCCCGCCCGCCCAGGAGCCCGGGCCCCCCGCCCGTGCTGGGAGCGCACGCCCGACGCCCCAGCCGGCAAGCGCCGCCGCCGCCACTGCCGCTCCCGTGGCCCCCAAGGTACACACGCCAAGCCCCCCCACCTCCTCCTCCCCCCTCCTCCCTCCCCCATCCCCCACCCCCTCACACCCTCCCCTGCCCCCCACACCCCCATCTCCCCCTCCCCACCCCCACCAGCCACGGGAAAATAATCAAACAAATAGCGGTCCGTGGAGACAAAAAGGTTGGGGAGCACTGCCATAGACCGCTGGTGGTCCACAAGGTTGTCTATGAGGAACTGTATTCAGTGGTCATTGAGGTCACCATCCGCAAGGGGGGTGATATGGATGAATCAGTCACAGAGCAAAGCTGAAGAAGGGTCACGACATGAGTCATTTATTATCTTTCCATATGATGTGGATTAGGGATGGGCACGAAATGGAAAAACTGTGTTTCGTTTTATTTCATTTCGAAAGTTAACAGTGAGGCAGGCAGGCAGGCAGGCTGGAGGATAGGCAGGGAGCAAGCAGGCATACAGGAGGGCAGGCAGGAGGACAGGCAGGCAGGCAGGAGGACTATGGTTTAGAGGAGGGGAAACCCCAACGTAGTCAGGTTAAACCTTATAAAGGCCAATCTTTCTATGTTGCTCGGGTCCAGGCGTGAGCAGTGAGGTCTCAAAATGTCCCCAAGTAATGAGAACACTCACTCAATCTGGACACTGATGGGAGGGATGGAGAGCAGGTCCATGGCCAACTGGGACATCTGGGGCTAGACCTCTGACTTACTGGCCCAGTAATGGAGGGGATCTGCTGTGGGTGGCTAGAGGGGCTCAGCTATGTATTTCCGGACCATGGCAGCTGCAGAGACCTGCTCCTCTGCCTGCCTGTCCACCCAAGACTGGGATACTGCCATGGCAATGACAGAGGTCAAGAATGATGGCTTACTTGACCTCTGGCTGGTACACCCAAATATGGAGGACTCCTGGGATGAGCCCTCCCCTGTCTCAAGCCAACATCCTTGCATCTCTGGCTGCGCATGCCAGCCTTGCGCTTCCACAACCTTGCATACCTCAGGGGACAGCTGAGTCTTGTACTCCTCAAGGTCTCCAAGTTTGAGAGCCAGAGTGCCCTTGATGCAAGGATCACACAGGCTTGCTGGCTGGTAGACCCTTTGACTGCAGAGCGGCATCAGTTGAGTCTGCATGACGCCCTGCAACCTCCTGACCAAGGCCTTGTTCCCCGGGAGGAGCGAGGGGTCATCCTGAATCTGGGCACTCAGGCCTTGGTCCAGGGCATGGATGAGGGGGGTGACATGTCCCAGGCTGGCCTCGAGACCACCGAGGACCTTGGTGGTCTCCTCAAAGGGCTTGAGGTTGTCCACCATTTGGCTGAGGCCAAGCCAATCGGTGGAACCGATGTTCAACTCCCTCCCCCTGGCAAAATGGGAGTAGTGGACATAATGGCCTCGAGCACGTCCTTCTGCTCCACCAAGCGGGCAATCATGTCACGGGTGGACTTCCACTGGGTGGGCATGTCTTGCACAAGGATGTTCTCTGCCATCTCCATCTCATCCTGTTTCTCACGCAGCTGCTGGGCAGCCTTCACGCTGCATGAGAAGTGCTCTACCAGCTGCCTGCACTTCTCAAGGAGTGCCTTT
Organism: Phrynocephalus forsythii; assembly: GCA_029282475.1. Lineage (NCBI taxonomy): Eukaryota > Metazoa > Chordata > Lepidosauria > Squamata > Agamidae > Phrynocephalus > Phrynocephalus forsythii. The sequence goes on along the minus strand of JAPFRF010000001.1, from coordinate 187,218,585 downwards.
GTCTCCTCACACCAGGACTCCCTCACCTGGCTCCCCAGCCCCAGGGCATTGCGCACGACCAGGTATACCTTGTGGGTTGTTTTGTTTCATTTTGTTTCATTTCGTTAGCTAACGAAATGACAAAACGGCATGACGTTTTTTGTTTGTTGCCCATCCCTAATGTTGGTCCATCATATTGCTGGTCTCTGTATTCATATTTCATGCTTAGGGGCTGGTAAGAAGGGTAGGGTTACATGTACTATGTATACTCTCCTTAAACTTTACAGCCCCAGACAGGCACGACCACATGGTCGTGAGCCACATGTTGTGTCATTGAAAGGCAAGTTGACCATGGTTGATGGGATGGGGTGTGAAAGACTTGCTTCCAGGGTTGAATGATGAGTGGGCTCTGTGAGTGGAACATAAATGCTTATAAATAACTACATTTTAATAGCCTTTGATATATGTGTCACATCCACCAGCATATATTACAGTGGTACCTTGTATAAAGGAATTAATTCATTCCAAATGGAATTCTGTTAAGCAAAATTTCCTTTATACACATTTCCCATAAGAATACATTGAAAACAGAATAATCCCTAATCACGACCATTTTTATGTTGTACGGATTCACCCCATAGGCGATTCTGTTAAGTAAATTTCCCCTATCTCTGGAATTTTTGATTTTATGTTATACAAACTGTTTGTTACATGAGGGTCCACTGTACATAGTTTTGTCTTGTGCACATGACAGTCTGAAAAACTTTTTGATGAAAATATCAGGAAACACTGCACTGAAGATTAAATTTACTTTCCTTGCTCATGCACATGACCTAGTCCATTGTATCCCCTTCCTTTGCTGAAGAAACTGTTTACTGTTAATTATTTTTAATGTTGGTGAAAACCATCTTTTCATCACCACTAGTTTCCTGTTGTAAAAGATAGGGTTGTAATACACATGGATTGGAGCCAACGGATTAACAACATAATTGCAATGAACTGCAGAGCTGGAAGAGTCCCTATGGATCATCAAGTCCAGCCCCTGTTAAGAAGGCACAGTGGGGAATCGAACTCCCAACCTCTGGCTTTGCAGCCAGAAACCTAAACTATGGAGATTAACCAGTCTCTGCAAAGTTCCTCCTGTCTTCTACTGCCTCCCAGTCCATGTTGGTTGCATTGATGATGCCGTCCAACCAGCTCATTCTCTGCCATCCTCTTTTCCTTTTGCCTTCAATCTTTCCCAACATCAGGGACTTTTCCAAGGAGTCCTCTCTCCTCATGAGGTGGCCAAAGTACTGGAGCCTCAGCTTCAAAAACGGTCCTTCCAGTGAACATTGAGGGTTGATTTCTTCCAGGATGGATAGGTTTGATCTCCTTGTAGTCCAGGAGACTGTCAGGACTCTCCTCCAGTGCCACAGCTCAAAAGCATCAATTCTGCCATGATCAGCCTTCTTTATGGTCCTGTTTTATGTTCCAATCTGTGGCCCCTTTCAAAAGTGCCAGCAATGCCCCCTGGGGGGGGCATATGACTCCCATTTGCCGGTTTAGATAATTTCATAGTTTAAATTGTGTTGTGCATTCTTTCTGGCCTCATTATCTTGGAAGGCTCTGTTTTATATCTATAAAACAGTATGTAGTATTTTCTTGGGGGGGGGGGCATTTTATTATAGATCTCTGCCATGATGTTTGCTACATATTTCTGAGTAACAAGTCTTCCAATTTCACTCATTGTTTGTATTAGTTTTTTTATCCTTTGCTTTACATTCTTGCATGCTTTTGTTTTCATTTTGTCATTTGATTATATAGGAAATAAATATTGTATAGCAATTGCTGGGCCCTTCATCTGGCTGGGTATTGAAGATCTTGAGGGGACGGGAGGAGAAATGTCCAAAAACCATCCTGTCCAGATGTTGCATTACCAAAACCTGGATTAAAATAATGTCCCAAGATGGAGACTTCAAGCTGGTGGCATCATTGTCAGAAATGAGGCTTCTGCTCAGGCAATGTAAGATAAATGGTCTTTCATTATCTCTGAAGACAAAGGGTTGCCAATCAATCTTTTTTACTGCCTTGCATCAAGGCATACAGTTCCTATTTAGCTGTGAGTAGACAACATACAGAAACATGGTGATTCCATATCAAAACAGCTAAATATGAAATTAATTGACATGTAAGACTGAAGGACAATGCATTTATAGCAGTACAGTGACCCCCTGCCTATCGGAGGGGTTAGGGACCCAATCTGCAATAACTGAAAATCCACAATATGGGGCTGCAGGTCGTGTTGGGCGTGGGGGGCCTAGCTGGGGGCTCTTGTACTTACCCCCAGCCTGGCGCTGCCCTGGACGAGCCTGCGAGGGCCTTCCCCAAAAGAGCCTCCCTGCGAATCGGAAGTGACTTCCAGATCGCCAAAAATCATTTTTGAGGCCTCCAACAGGCCTAGAAAGGCCCTCGGAGGCCTCAGAAATTATTTTCAGCGATCCAGAAGTCACTTCCAGTTTACTGGAAGTCACTTCTGGTTCGCAGGGAGGCCCTTTTGGGGCCTCCAGAAGGCCCAGGAAGGCCCTCGCAGGCCCGTTCGGGGCAGCACCAGTCCTGGGGTAAGTACGGGAGGCCTGAAACAGGCCTTTTCCCCTTTACCCCAGGGGGGGGGGGTTCATATACTGCAGTCCCACAATATAGCGGGACCTCAGTATATGAACCGTGAAATGGGGACCAAGTATATTAAATTGCACTTGTTGTTGTTCAGTCGTTCAGTCGTGTCCGACTCTTCGTGACCCCATGGACCAGAGCTCGCCAGGCCTTCCTATCCTCCACTGCCTCCCGGAGTTTTGTCAAATTCATTTTGGTTGCATCGATGACACTGTCCAACCATCTCATTCTCTGTCGCCCTCTTTTCCTTTTGCCTTCGATTTTTCCCAGCATCAGGGACTTTTCCAGGGAGTCCTCTCTTCTCATGAGGTGGCCAAAGTACTGGAGCCTCAGCTTCAAAATCTGTCCTTCCAGTGAACATTCGGGGTTGATTTCTTTCAGAATGGATAGGTTTGATCTCTTTGCAGTCCAGGGGACTCTCAAGACTCTCCTCCAGCACCACAGCTCAAAAGCATCAATTCTGCGGCGATCAGCCTTCTTTATAGTCCAGCTCTCACTTCCATACATCACTACTGGAAAAACCATAGCTTTAACCATCCTGACCTTAGTTGGCAAACTGATGTCTCTGCTCTTTAGTATGCTATCTAGGTTTGCCATTGCTTTCCTCCCAAGAAGCAGGCGTCTTTTTTATTTCATTGCTGCAGTCGCCATCTGAAGTGATCAAGGAGCCCAAGAAAATAAACTCTGTCATTGCCTCCATTTCTTCCCCTTCTATTTGCCAGGAGGTGATGGGACCAGTGGCCATGATCTTAGTTTTTTTGATGTTGAGCTTCAGCCCATTTTTTTCACTCTCCTCTTTCACCCTCATTAAGAGGTTCTTTAATTCTTCCTCACTCTCTGCTATTAGAGTAGTATCATCTGCGTATCTGAGGTTGTTGATATTTCGTCCGGCAATCTTAATTCTGGCTTGTGATTCATCCAGACCGGCCTTTCTCATGATGTACTCTGCATATAAGTTAAATAGGCAAGGTGACAGTATACAGCCTTGTCGACTCCTTTCCCAATTCTAAACCAGTCAGTTGTTCCATATCCAGTTCTGACAGTTGCTGCTTGTCCCACATATAGATTTCTTAGGAGACAGATGTGGTCAGGCACTCCCATTCCTTTAAGGACTTGCCATAGTTTGTTGTGGTCTACACAGTCGAAGGCTTTGGCATAGTCAATGAAGCAGAAGTAGATGTTTTTCTGGAACTCTCTGGCTTTCTCCATAATCCAGCGCATGTTGGCGATTTGATCTCTAGTTCAAATCCAGCTTGTAGTTCTGGAAGTTCTCTTTCCACATACTGCTGAAGCCTGCCTTGTAGAATTTTGAGCATAACCTTGCTAGCATGTGAAATGAGTGCAATTGTGCGATAGTTGGAGCATTCTTTGGCATTTCCTTTCTTTGGGATTGGGATGAACCGATCTTTTCCAGTCCTCTGGCCACTGCTGGGTTTTCCAAATTTGCTGGCATATCTTATGCAGCACCTTTACAGCATCCTCTTTTAAGATTTTAAAGAGTTCAATTGGAATGCCGTCACCTCCACTGGCCTTGTTATTTGCAATGCTTTCTAAGGCCCACTTGACTTCACTTTCCAGGATGTCTGGCTCCAAGTCAGCAATTACGCTATCTTGGTTATCAGGGACATCCAGATCTTTCCGATATAATTCTTCTGTATATTCTTGCCATCTCTTCTTGATCTCTTCTGCTTCAGTTAGGTCCCTACCATTTTTGTCCTTTATCATATCCATCTTTGCACGAAATACCCCTTTAATATCTCCAATTTTCTTGAACAGATCTCTGGTTTTTCCTTTTCTGTTGTTTTCCTCTATTTCTTTGCACTGTTCATTCAAGAAGGCCGCCCTGTCTCTCCTTGCTATTCTTTGGAAGTCTGCATTCAATTTTCTGTATCTTTCCCTTTCTCCCTTGCATTTTGCATCCCTTCTCTCCTCCGCTATTTGTAGGGCCTCGTTGGACAACCACTTTGCTTTCTTGCATTTTCTTTTCTTTGGAATATTTTTCATTGCAGCCTCCTGTACAATGTTACAAGCCTCCATCCATAATTCTTCAGGTGTTCTGTCCACCAAATCTAATTCCTTGAATCTATTCTTCACTTCCACTGTGTATTCATATGGGATTTGACTTAGGTTATACCTAACTGGCCCAGTGATCTTCCCTACTTTCTTCAGTTTAAGTTTGAATTTTGAAATAAGAAGCTGATGATCTGAGCCACAGTCAGCACCAGGTCTTGTTTTTGCTGACTGTATAGAGCTCCTCCATCTTTGGCTGCAGAGAACATAGTCAATCTGATTCGGTGTTGTCCATCTGGTGATGTCCATGTGTAGAGTCGCCTTTTGTGTTGTTGGAAAAGAGTGTTTGCAATGACCAGCTTGTTCTCTTGACAAAACTCAATTAGCCTTTGCCCTGCTTCATTTGGAACTCCAAGGCCAAACTTGCCAGTTATTCCTTTTATTTGACTCCCTACTTTAGCATTCCAATCCCCTATGATGAGAAGAACATCTTTCTTTGGTGTCAGTTCTAGAAGTTCTTGTAAGTCTTCGTAAAATTGGTCGATCTCAGACTCTTCAGCACCGGTAGTTGGTGCATAAACTTGGATGACTGTGATGTTCAGAGGGCTGCCTTGGAATCGTGGATCGAGATCATTCTATCATTTTTTAGGTTGTATCCCAGCACTGCTTTTCTCACTCTATTGTTGACTATGAAGGCTACTCCATTTCTTCTTTGGGATTCTTGCCCACAGTAGTAGATGTGATAGTCATCTGAACTGAATTCACCCATTCCTGTCCATTTAAGTTCACTGATACCCAGGATGTCAATGTTTATTCTTTCCATCTCACGTTTGACCACATCCAGCTTACCCTGGTTCATAGATCTCACATTCCAGGTTCCTATGCAGTATATTTCTTTGCAGCATTGGACTTTCCTTTTCTTCCAGGCACGTCTGCAGCTGAGCGTCCTTTCGGCTTTGGCCCAGCCATCATTAGCTCTGGAGCTACTTGTACTTGTCCTCCGCTCTTCCTCAGTAGCATGTTGGACACCTTCCGACCTGAGGGGCTCATCTTCCAGCGTCATATCTTTTAGCCTTTTGTTTCTGACCATGGGATGTTCTTGGCAGGGATACCGGGGTGGCTTGCCAGTTCCTACCCCAGGAAGTCTTATTACAGGCCTCATTGTCAGCAGTGTAATTAGCCTTACAATGATGATTGCACTAGAATGGGATTATTCAATCCATGGGGATGTAGTGACTCAACTCTGTTATTTTTATTGATTCAAATAGGCCTCTTCTAGCTGCAGCTTACTGTGCTGGTGGAAGTCAGAAGAAATCTCCAGCAAGGAGCACTAAGTACTACGTGTACTCAGACATAACCAAAAGATGGGTATATTTTTTGTTTTCTATTTTTCTGTATGGATCCAGAATGTAGGTAGAATTTCCTGTCCCCAAACTGAAACAAACTTTTTGCCATAAAGTGAAGTCATGAACAAGTATACTTTTCATCATACCTTTGTTGGGAAATGTAGCTGACATGTACAGTACATGTTGTCAGGTAATGGGACATATCAAACTTGTTTTATTTATTTATTTATTTATTTATTTATTTATTTATTTATTTATTTATTTATTTATTTATTTATTTATTTGTACAACTTATATGCTGCCCACTACCCAAAGGTCTCTGGGTGCTTATAATTAAAATGAACAGTTAAAACGGTTAAAACGTTAAAAAGGCAATGGACAATTAAATTAAAACAAAAAAATTAAACACGAAACACTAAAATTGCCACCAGGTCCCACAATCTATGTTATGTCAGTTAAAAAACTTGAGAAACAGGAAGGTTTTTACCTGGCGCCAAAATGTCATCAGTGTTGGTGCCAGGCAGATGTCACTTGGGAGAGCATTCCATAACCTGGGGGCAGCTGCCGAAAAGGCCCTAGACCTACAAGCCATCCCTTTCACCTCCTTCAGGGATGGCTCTCTCAGGAGGGCTCCCTGGCTAGATCTTAATTGCTGGGTATGTTCATATGGAAGGAGATGGTCCTTCAGATATCTAGGTCCTAAGCCATTTAGGGCTTTATATGCCAAAACAAGCACTTTGAATTGGGCTTGGGCAGCAACTGGTAACCAATGCAGGTTACGTAGAATCGGTGTTATCCTGTCCCTGGCTAGCCACAAAGTTGCACTGCTGCCACCAAAATTTGTACCTTGTGACCACAAGAATAATTGAAACCTTTAAAATATCCCTGGCTTGTCTCAGCATTTAAAATGAAAACTGAACAGAGTTTTCAAATGAACCAAATTGTGAGATTATTCAAAACATAATTGTTTCTTATACCATGGTTCAACATGTGTGTGGTTACCGAGTCTTCTTCAGCTTAGCTCTTTTAATTAATCAGGTGTTCTCAAAAGCGATTGTTACAAAAACATTAACTTCTTGCACTATCAAACTGTCTGTTACAGTACCCTTTTCAAAACATTTTCTCTGTATAACCAAGCCAACGCAACAATCTTGTCATAACAGCTGTCGCACTCTAAGCTCAGCCTAATTCTATCATAACATCTCTTTCCTTGCTGTTCTTCTGGCATCATAGCTATAGTATATATCTTTTTCCGTAGCTCTCTGATTGGTTCTCTCCTTGGTTCTTCAACAGCCAATCACAATACAGTCTGGTGTTGCTGGGTAGACTTTCTGTCTCAATCCTGGAGTCCATCACACTTGTGTCCTCCCCACCATCCCATAAATTCAAGGGAAGGTAGACTATCTCCCTCCCCATGTTTTCATTAAGTCTACATTGCTATTAATTTAAACAATTGTTTATTCAAACAAGCCAGCTTCATAAATCATGTTTGAAAGCTGGCTTGTCTGAGCAAACCAGATGCAAACAGTTTGTCCAGGTTTCAGTCTAACATCTTACTGAGGCCAATTAAAAATAGAAACAATCATGACAATTCCAGACAATCAGTGCCAGAAATGAGAGAAGGGCACTGAAACTATACCTTATTAACCTGATTCTGAGCCACAGTTTAGTGTTATGCCCAAAAGCATCCAGAGAAAGTGGCTTTGGATATTGGATTTATTTCATGCTTAATAGGCTGTATCCAGGATACGCTGATTCTATGCAAGCTTATTCTACAATAGGTTTAGGAAGCTGTTCAACTTTTATGTATGGCAATGGTGGGCAGAGAGTAGACCAAGATCTGTGGGCAGGTCTTTGGATGATCCAAAGTATTGTGCATTTGGTGGGGTTTCTGAGTGACTGCCAAGAATGGAAAAATAATTGGAGCATTGGTTGCATGACTTCCACCAAAGGCTTTGTGCAGCTCTGCTGGATTATTTTATTTTAAAGCATTGTACAGAATGCCTGTTCTATAGGAACTCAGGGGTAGAGTTGTGATTGTGTATGCATGAAAAAAATCCTCTAACTCCTCCCACCCCTCCACAAACTACCGGAGGGGGGGGTTCAATGCATCCTGGGTACACTTTGTTTGCAAGGCATGATGAAAAATTTGTTATTTGAGGCAGGCCATTGCGAAAGTTCATTATCCGAGGCAGCCCCATACCTGGAAATTTCCATTCGTTATCTGAATTATTTGTTATCAGAGGAAAAGAGCTCCTGGACAGCCACCTTAAATGGCAGCTCTTAGGAAATCAAAAGCAAAGCAAAGTGTTCTGCTTATATGCCGCCCCATACCACTTCAAGTAGTTTCTGGGCAGTTTAGAGATTTTTAATTACAGTATGCAGGCTACACATTGCCCGTCTCCCCAGCAAGCTGGGTACTCATTTTACCGACCTCGGAAGGATGGAAGGCTGAGTCAACCATGAGCCTGCTCCCTGGGATTGAACCCCAGGTCGTGAGCACAGTTTTACCTGCAATACAGGCATCTAACCACTGCGCCATGAGGCAGCAGCCTGGGCCATTCCTCCTGAGCACCCTTGGGCGTGGTCCTATGCTCTGGCAATTCGAGAGAAAGAAGCTCATGTATTTTCTGTTTCCCCAAAAAAACATCCCACAGGCACCTAATGGGTTTCATGAATGCATTATCTGTGTTGCCTTTAATCTTTAAGACCCTACACCAGTGATGGTGAACCTTTTAGAGACCGAGTGCCCAAACTGCAATTTAAAACCCACTAATTTTTTTTTTTTGCAAAGTGCCAATACAGTAATTTAACCTGTATACAGGTGGCTATGAAGTGGCGATGTCGGGTGCCCACAGAAAGGGCTCTGAGTGCCACCTTTGGCACCCGTGCCATAGGTTCGCCATCACTGCCCTACACCAAGGGTGGGCAGCAGTGGATATTCTAGATTGGGTCCAAGCACACCTCAGGAGCCACAGATTTGCTTTAGGAAGTCCACAACAGGTTAAGCCCAAGACGTTTGCTGCCTGAGCTGACAAACATGGCGGTGGCCTCTCCTTTGCTTCCCCGTACAGAAACTAACTAGACTATCTCCTCCACTACACCACGGGGCTGCAGCGTATCTTAATAGAACTGCTACCTGTTGTGTTGCGTCGTTACAGTCGTGACCGACTCTTCATGACTCCACGTCCATGGAGTTTTCTTGGCAGGAATACTGGAGTGGCTTGCCAGTTCCTACTCCGGGTGCCTATAGCACCTGGTATTCCCTGGTGGTCTCCCATCCAGGTACTAACCAGGGCCGACCCTGCTTAGCTTCCGAAATCAGGCGAGATCGGATGTGCTTAGGCATCTAGGCAGCTAGGACTGCTACCTAGGCATCCTTTTTTTAAAAGCTATGAAAAAGGACACAGGAAGGCAGAAGCTTTCCATGTGATAATTCACATGCACAGATGCCAATCTAAAAATGACAGCCATAGTTTAAAGAGGAATGCAATTCATCTCACTGGATGTAGTGAAGAAGGCACTAATGAGATGACCTGAGTATCTGCTCAGTCCATTGTCCTGGTATGAACAGATTCCCTTCTTACAGTTCTTTGCCTATACAACACTTTTGGATTGGAGAGACATTCAAAAAGATGACTAGAAAGCCCTGGAACTGGTTGCCATTATTATAATTTATTTTATTCGCACACTATTAATGTTATTCAGGCTGAGAACTAATCTCTCTGAAGTGGTGGACCAAGGTCAGGCCAGATGGCAGACCTAGATCTGTCATCAACAAGGGAATAATTGGAAATTTGGAAATACAGGTGCTAATCTGGAATGATCTCCCTTCTTGTAAGAAGACTGTTGGCTTCATCCATATCAACAGTTGAGGAGAATGTTTTTTTTCCTTAAAAAATAATTATAATGGCTGTTAATTGACCATTCAAGAGCAATATGCCTTCAAATACTTTGTGTTACAAGGGATGGTTTACAACCATATACAATATATTCCTGGAAAATCTATTTCTCGCTCAGGTACTGCAAGGATGCTGCTCAGATCAGTAGAACAAGGAAACCTAAGGTGGCCGATGTGATGGCAGCTCCCTTTTAGACGTGTAATTGTGATGAAAATGTGAAGTGTCTAGAATTAAGTTATTAATCTTCACAAGATCCTCTTGGTAATGCTGCCACCTTTTACATCGGCACCTTATGAACTGGGACAGACTCAAATGTGTAATATAAAAATAATAATGATGTTTATTGAGAAAATAAATAAATACAATAATGACTGAAGTTGATATGTGTTGCCTTAAACATACAATAGATTAAATCAAATCTTCAAGCCTCCCTGTTTTTAATAAACAGTGAACAGTAAAGCCCTCACACCTAACCCTGCCTGCCTGAACTCTAACAGAGCTGTGCTCTTTCAGCACTCCCAGCTCTCAGCTCTCAACTCTTAACTCTTAACAACTCACAGACCAGGCTCCACCCTTTTTATACCATACAATCCCCCGCCCTCCTGCTGGGATTGGCTGATGATTTACATATGCATTTCTCCTGCTTCCAGGGTGTTGTCACAGCCGATGATGCTCGAATCCCCCCTGTTCAGAAAATCTTGGGTGGCTACCATGGTGGGTCATGGATTCATTATGACTAGTCACCAAATACTCAGTGTAATGAGTACCCTGGGGAACATAGAAGGAGCCTCTCTAAAGAATAGAAAAGCATTGTGAGTACACTTGGGTGTCGCCTTGGCTACTGGTAAATTCTTCATTCCCAGAACACAACCACTTTATGGATTCTGATCCTTTGGACTATGGCTAAAATTGATGAAAAGTTTCTGCACATATCTCAAGCTCTGACCACTTCTGGTTAAAAATCAAAGAAAAGCAAAACAGAAGACACAGAACAAGTGGCACCTTAAAGTCTAACTTTCATATTTTAATGTAACATTTCGTGGACACATCCACTTCTTCAGACATATAGCAGCAGCTATATGTCTGAAGCTCTATGCTGCTATATGTCTGAAGAAGTGGACGTGTCCATGAAATGTTAAAATATGAAAGTTAGTCTTTAAGGTGCCACATGTTTTGTGCCTTTTGTTTTGTTTCTGTGAAGATTCTCAGTCATCCAGGTGAGTTTATCTGGAAGTTGAGTCATGGCTACTGGACTTCTTTTTTGAGAGATAGAAACGTTTCGCTGTTCATCCAAACAGCTTCATCGGTCTGAATACAGCTAGTGCAAATCCTCCATCTTATAGGCAGCTTTGACCTCTTGTCACCCTGGCCTGAATTAGGCTCATAAGATGAATAGTGGCCTAAATAGGCTCGTTAGGGAGACAATAGTATCCTTAGCCTTAAGGTGAACAATGGCCTAAGGTGCTGAAACCTATCAATAATGGTTCGTTAGCTATGGCCTTGGTGGTGAAGGCTTTTTGATTTGCTTGGGGACTTTGGAAAGCACAGCCTGATAAGTAGCAGATAGACTATGCCGGAGCCCACCACCTCTGTTGAGGGAGGGGTTTTCAATGCTCACATGAATGGCCTTCCTTACTCCTCTTTCAAACCACCTCTCTTCTTTGTCTAATATGTGTACATCCTCATCTTTTAAAGAGTGCCCTTTGTCCTTCAAATGGAGGTGTATTGCTGATTCTGGTCCTGACCTGTTGCCCCTCCTATGTTGGGCCATCCTTCTGTTTAATGGCTGTTTAGTTTCTCCAATGTAGAGGTCTGAACACTCCTCTCTGCATTGGACCCCATATACTATATTGCTCCTTTTATGGTTTGGTATCGGATCCTTTGGGTGGACAAGTCTCTGCCTTAGTGTGTTTGTGGGTTTGAAATAAACAGGGATGTGGTGTTTGCCAAAAATCCTTTTAAGCTTCTCCGACACTCCAGCCATGTAAGGAATGACCAGGTTCTTCCGTTGGGTCTGGGTCTCAGACTGATCCCTTGTTCTTCTGGGATGGCCCACTGCTTTGTTGAAGGCCCACTTTGGATATCCACAGGCCTTAAGTGATGTCTTCAGGTGCCTGTCTTCCTTCTTCTTGGCTTCTGTGGAGGTGGGGATGCTCTCTGCTCTGTGGCTTAGGGTCCTGATGACTCCTAGTTTGTGCTGTAGTGGATGGTGGGAGTCAAACAGTAAGTATTGATCTGTGTGGGTGGGTTTCCTGTAAACTTCTACTCCCAGGCCACGGTCAGGTCTGATGATGACTGCACAATCCAGGAAAGCCAGCCTGTTGTCTTGGGTGACTTCCCTAGTGAACCTAATATTAGGGTCCACCGCATTGATGTGGTCTGTAAAGGCCTGTATTCCCTGAGTCTTGATTTTCACCCAGGTATCATCTACATACCTGAACCAGTGGGGTGGTGGTGTCCCTGGGAAGGTGTTGAGTGCCTTCTTCTCCACTTCTTCCATGTATAGGTTTGCAACAATCGGTGACACTGGGGAACCCATGGCACAGTCATGCTTCTGTCTGTAGAAGTCCCCTCTGTACACGAAATGTGGGGTGTTCAGATACAGGTCCAGGAGCAGGCATATCTGGTCTGGGTTGAGGCGGCTTCTGGAGGTGAGGGTGCTGTCTTCTCTTAGTCTTCTCTTTACCATTGTTAGGGCATCAGTGGTGGGGATGCTTGTAAAGAGCGATGTAACATCAAAGGATACCATGGTTTCATCTGTATCCAGTTTCAGCTCCCTGACTTTAGAAACAAACTCCTCTGAATTGTGTACGTGGTGGTCCGTGAGTCCAACCAGTGGGGCTAGGATAGTCGCCAGGTATTTTGCGACGTTGTAAGTCACTGAATTTATACTACTGACAATAGGTCTGAGGGGAATCCCTTGCTTGTGGATCTTGGGAAGTCCATAAAAGCAGGGGACAGTCTCTCCGGGATATAACTGGTGGTAGGTCACCCTGTCAATTGTGTTTTCTTGCTCCAAGAGTTTTAAGCATTCTATTACTTTCTTCCTGTAATTGCTAGTGGGGTCTCTTTTTAGTTTTTCATATGTGTGTTGGTCATCTAAAAGTGTAATAACCTTCTTGTGGTAGTCCACAGTATTGAGGACGACAGTGCACCTTCCTTTGTCTGCAGGCAGAATTGTGATGCTCCCATCCCTGCTGAGGGATGTCAGAGCACTTCTCTCTTGGCTGGTGAGGTTGGATGGTGGTGGTTGAGCACTGGAGAGTGCAGCAGAGACTTTTATCCTGAATAGTTCTGCTTCTGCTGCTGGCAGATTGTTGCTGTGGATGGCCGATTCTGTAGCTGTGATGAAATCCACAACAGGAACCTGCTTGGGTGTGATGGCGAAGTTTAAGCCTTTGGCTAGGACTCTCTCTCTGTCTGGGTGAGTTCCCTGTTTGAGAGGTTTTTCACCCATTTGTCCTTTACATCTCCTGTCATGGTCCCCTCATCCTTCTTCCTCCTGCTAAACTCTTTTGCTGACTGTTTCCGGGAGAGGAGAAGATCAAACTTCTTCATTTGCCTCTCTTTGCTTTTGCAATGCTGAGCCAGTTGTGCTTTCTGGACAAATTCTATGACTGCATCCACTGCTTTTTTGGATAGGGTGGAGAGTAGTTCTTGGTGAATGTGGTCTTTTCTGTGCTCCAAAGTGTCTAAGGTAAAGTGGACTTGTCTGATCCTCTCATTGAGCAGTTGTTCTTGAGCTCTTTGAAGGATATTGTTAGCCCTGTGGCTTCTTACTGTCGATTGTAGGTGGAGCCTTTTTGGGGTGAGACTTTGTTGTCTGCATCTCAAGTTGAAACGTAAGTGGTTCCTGTAGTCTGCTACTTTTCTTGCTGTTCTTTCATATTTTCGCACCAACTTCAGGGCATCTGCCCCAAATTGCATAGCAATATGTCTGTGAAGATTCTCAGTCATCCAGGTGAGTTTATCTGGAAGTTGAGTCATGGCTACTGGACTTCTTTTTTGAGAGATAGAAACGTTTCGCTGTTCATCCAAACAGCTTGTTTTGTTTTTCTTTGATTTTTGCCTGAAATTCTTGAAAAGACTAACACAGCTACCCTCTTTGAAACTTCTGGTTAAAAATAGTCTGATTGTCATGACATCTTTGACATTTCAATTTACATTGACATTGACCCTTTGATTGGTTTTTGATTCTGTGTATATATCATGTGTGTTCATGATTTTGAATTGTGCAACTCTCTGATACAAATAAAGAACCACTCATCCCAAAGATGGCACCTTCCATATGTGATGGACTGCAACTCCCATAATTCCCAGCTGAGAAGACCATTGGTACCAATCTGAGGAAGAGTAACATTAATATATAGACTGGGGAAAGTAATGGGGAATGAGCCCTACGAAGGCATTAGTCTTATGGGATTTGTTCTCTACCTTGTCCCTCCTAAAATAAGAAATTCTGATTTAAAATGCTGAGCTCCATCGTTCAGCCCCAGATAAGATTTCGACGTTGGGAGTCTGGAAGACAGTCTCAAAGGAATTATCAACCCTGAAAAAGGCAGTGAAGTGACTTTGGATTAAGTCTACATGCTGCTTCAGTCTTTTCAGCTTGAGTGCAAAAAAACCCACTTCGTAATCTCTGGTAATGACCCACTCTGACTAAAGAACAAGCGCTTGTTAAAGGTCATATGAGCTCAGTTGAGAATATGGTTTCCTCTCCCAAGCGCTGTCATCTTTCACTTTAATTAATCTCCAAAGCGTAGGCTGATGGCAGTGGCTTCAAATACCGTAACACTGGGAGACTGGACTTCCAGTGACATTTTTATTGAAAAAATGTAAATCTTTTTTTTTTTTTTTTTTGCTAGTCCAGTAATATAGGTCTTCATTAGAGAGAGCTAAATTGTCACAGCTCACCTGTAGAAGTGCATCTGGTGCCTTCTGAGTCTCAGACTGCCACAAAGGGTGGTGGAGTGTCCTCCTTTGGAGGTTTTTAAGCAGAGGTTGGATGGCCATCTGTCGGGAGCACTGTGATGGGGGTTCCTGCATGGCAGGGGGTTGGACTAGATGGCCCTTGAGGTCTCTTCCAACTCTATGATTCTATGATTCAGACAAGGTGGCAATCCTCAGCTGTTGCCCAGGATGCCTCTTAGCCCTGGCAGACTTTGAAAAGAAAGGGAAATAAAGGTTTATATATGAGGGCACTTCTTTACAGAGACAGGTTTTGGTCCAGCTGCTCACCCTTTCCAGACTTTCCCTACCATTCCTTCTAGAAGGCCTTATAGCTCACAGAACAGTAAATTTTAGCCCTCCGCTGTTGATGCATGGGAATACCCTACCTGGAAAAGCTGGAGCCACATCTGCCATATTCCGCTCTCCCTAGATTCCATGGTTCAGGGTAGAGATGAGCAGGAACCTGGGTTCAGAGGTTCGTGCATGGCACCAGAGGTGATAGATATTCCCTTCCCCTGCCTCCCTGGCTGGATTCTCCACTCACCAGCCGGGGTGAGCTCCTCCTCCTCCTCCTCCTCCTCTTCAGGTGTTCCACCAGTCTCTGGCAAGAGCACAGCCTTCCTTGGCTGACTGCCCACTCAGGCAAGGAGGTGGGACAGATGAGCCCGTGCTCTTGTCAGGGACTGGTCAAACAGCTGACAAGGAGGAGGAGAAGTGCACACTCCAACTGGTGAGTGGGCCACTGATCGGCGAGGAGGGGAAGGCAGCACATGGCACCTGTGCTTATGTGTACAAACCGGCATGAACCTCTGAACACTAGTGTAGGAGTTTGGGGAAGCCACAATACAGAAACAAAACAAAACAAAACAAAAAACCCCCAACTTTCCCAAGCTCTACTTCTATCAGCCTTCACCGCTGGGTATCCCAACTGGGACTGGCAGCCTGGACACAAGTTCTAACTAGACATGCCCACTGTTGAACTTGAAACCTGGCCCTTGCAAAGCAGGAGCTGTCTAACGCTTCCTTCAGACTAGTTTATTTTCTGTCTTTACGCGGTAACCACAAAGGGTGCGGTGACAACCATATTAGTCTGAGTTGTTCTGTTCTTGCAGCTTGTTGTATGTGATACAAGAAGCCAGTCTTAAAGTGGAAGATAAAAAGGCCTAGAAGAAATTCATAGGTTGGTCCACACAGTGCATTCACTGAACATAGAGGTGAGCAACTATGATGCCTCCAGATGTTTTGTGTTATAATATGTATAAGCTCCAGTGAAGATGGCCAATTATCAGAGACCTTGGGACATTCATTCCAAAACATTTGGAGAACACTGAGTTGCCTACCCTAACTTAGAGGGTTACCTGACTCTTACATATAACAGTCCCATTAGGTTCAGGGTCATCAGATGGGACTTGATAACACCGAACTAGACATTGGTACTGAAACAGGTTTTTAGGATTTTCAAAAGAAAGGAGCCATCCTATCACAAAATTGTTTTAACTGTTGGTGCAAAGGGATGAGCTTGGCATTTTCATATATACAATACATCAGAGCTAGAACTATGATGGGGAACCTCAAGCTTTGCCCCAAGGTGCAAAAAATTCATTGCTGTTACAGGCTATTAAGTCACATCTAACTTAGAGCATCTCCTAATAAAGTGTGTCATGTTTAAAGAGTGCCACTCCCCAGTGACTTTCCATGGCCAGGCAGGGATTTGAACTCTGATCTTCAGCCTCCTAGTCTCTTATGTTACCCACTATGCCACAGCGAAGCAAAATCAGAGAGGGTGCCGAAATCTAGTGCTGAGTGATAAGCAAGTGATAGGAAAATAAATGGCACTGCCTCCCCGCCCTATCCCCTTCCTTTTGTTTAAAGCAAACTTTCTTTCGGAGAGGACTACATTCTCCGCCTCCTTTTTCTTGATGAGGATTGTACCACAGGACATGGTGTCTTCTAAACTGGACACTAAAATTGCTAATTAAGGCACATATGATGAAGCAATGAATGGTTCCTATTTCCTTCATGTTTGATGAACGGCTCCTATTTCCTTCATGTTTATTTGATGTAATTGGAGACTGTAGCATGTGATTTCATAGAATCATGGAACCATCATAGGGTTGGAAGGCACCTTGGAAGTCTTCTAGTCCATCTCCCTGCCCAAGGCAGGAGACCTCCTAGCATCCCGGATAGCTGGCTCTCCAATCTTTTCTTGAACACCTCCAGTGATGGGGCACCCACAACATTGGGAGGCAAGCTATCCATGTAGCCAGCAGCACTTCAGCAATGGCAAAGAGCAAAACCAATCTCTTACAGGATACGTTGCACCAATATGGAACACGTACATAATCTGTACAACTTGCCCAATCCAGTCTGGATCCTTGGAATGGGGACAGGATGTTTATTTAGCCTGAGGAGGTGGACCAGTTTCGGTGACAACTACATGCTGCTACTTTTATCTGGATACCCTCCAGCTTTAACGGCTGACTCTTCCACAACACAGAGGCAGTTTTCCCATTCACATCAGAAGATACAGGTAGGCAGATCAATGATGTCTACATGATGATCACAACAGAGGATGGACATACATCTACACTGGCTGCTTCATACGCAGAGCTCTCTTGCAGGGTTCGCGGTGCTGGAGGAGAGTTTGTGGACGCCCTGGACTGCCAGAAAGATGGGCAAGCGGGTCCTAGATTAAATCAAGCCGGAATTATTTGTGGGATCAAAAATATTGACACGAAGACTGTCCTACTTTGGGCACGTCATAATTTTCAAGGTTCTCCAGAACTGGCAATAACGCCAGGAAAGACAAGGCAGCAGGAAAAGAGGAAGACCAAATGGACCGATTCTCTAAAGCAGTGGTTCTCAACCTGGGGGTCGGGACCCCTTTGGGGGTTGAATGACCAATTCACAGGGGTCGCCATGAGCCAGTGAAGGAAAAGGCACAAATGGCTTGGGTCTGGAGGAAGAGGGGGAGGAAGGGGAAAAATAGTGAGTTAGAACTTGATAGGTTGGAGGGGGTGTCAGTCAAAAGCACCAGAGGCTGCGATTGGCTGAGGGTGTCTGTAGAGGTTAGTGCTCTATGGCCCCTGTGGCAGTGGCCTGACAAAGGGGGCTTGTGGCCTCTTCCAAACAGGGCAAGGGGTCACCACAACACGAGGAACTAATAGATTGCAGCATTAGGAAGGTTGGGAACCACTGCTCTAAAGGAAGTCACAATTAGCAGGAGATGAACAGGGCAGTTGAAAACAGGACATTTGGAGATTGCTTATTTATAGGGTCACCATTAATTGGAAGCAACTTGAAGGCACATTAACAGCAACAATAGATCTTAACTGTCCACCTTTTGTCTATTTCTTAGTGACTGCCTAGGCAAAACCTTTCAGGACAGGGCAGGTTAGACTTCTTTTTAAATGAAATATTGCCCCATCCTATTTAAATTTTTTTAAAAAAACAGGATTCATTGCAAAACTCTTGTGTATCCATATTTTGCCTCCCCCACCTGAAGACCCCACCCACCCCTTAGGCAACTGGCGGTATCCAGCTGCAAACGCATAACATTTTTCTGACCCTTCTGTGGTGCTGCTCACTTGATACCTGGCCCAAATGCCGTGAATGAAAGCCGGCTTCCATGTATTGTGGCTAAAGGTGAAATTAAAGAAGAAATACTAGCAAGCTCTTTGAACTGTGACATATCTGCAGAGGCTTCAATTAGAGCCACTGTTAGTTCTGCTTTCACGCAGCTTAAATCATCAGCCTTTGAACTGATTTATGCAGAGAGAAAAAAGTTGCACTAAAATAATCATTTTTTCTGCTGAGAATGATGAGCCATCCTGGCTGGAGAGGTGTAAAATTCATTTGAAAGATATATTGTCTGGACATCCTCAGGTTTCTAAATATGCAGCGTCAATAAACCTGTGTGGTCACAGGGCATTTAGAGAGGACTTAAATACCATCTGTGAAGGCTTCAGCTCTGCAGCAAACACAAAGTTATTTTAGGCAATTCAAAGCCGTTTTTGATGGCAGGGAAGAGGGAGGGGGCTGAGTGGTCACAGCGCCACCATTGCTAACTCTTCCTCTGAATGCTAAAAACGCAGGGAAGACGGTGGAAAATTCCATCAGAACTCACTGGGAAGAAGCTGTAGCGAACAGCCCATGGGAGTTTGACTGCAGGAACTCCCTGAAGGACAGCTAATGAAGGGGAGGACCTGAAAGCCAAGCTGTGTGAGGTAGAGCTGAGTGAGGCCAGCCTGGAGAAGAGCGAAAATGAGAAGTGGCAACACAGCTAACTTCAAATCACCAAAAGGGAGCTGCCAAAGAAAGGACACCCACCCTACCCAAGAGCTACTGTGGAATGGACTGCCTCAGGCTCACCCTATTGGAAGCTTTGGGTGGCCACCTGACAGGAATGCTTTAGCAAAGATTTTCTATATTGAGGAGAGCTTGGACTAAGGTCAATCTTAATAGTACCTTCCAGCCCTGCAGTTCTGTGAGATTATGAATCTGCCCGCATCTCCACCTAAGGCTGACACCGACTCCTGTCTGCAACCCAGGATTGCTATGGCCAGTTTATGTAGTCCAAGGCAGCAAGAATCGCAAAGCCCAGGAGTTTGACACATTGCATTGTTGCTCTGAGTTGCTACAGGCAAGAAAAAACAACTGCAGCAAAAAAATGACTGAGTCAGAACTGGATTAAGTGTGTTTCAGAGGGCCAGGTTTTAAAGAAAATGAAAACTACAGTGGTACCTTGTATAAAGGAATTAATTCATTCCAAATGAAATGATGTTAAGCAAATTTTCCTTTATACAAATTTCCAATAGGAATGCATTGAGAAAGGAGTAATCCCTCATCACCACCATTTTTATGTTGTATGGATTTGCCCCGAAGGCAATTCTGTTAAGCAAATTTCCCCTATCTCTGGATTTTTTTATATTGTACAGATTTTATGTTATACAAACTGTTTGTTATACAAGGGTCCATTGTACTAACATTTAACCTGCCTATTTTTTCATCTATCAGAGGACCAAGTCTACCACATTATGTGTAAATACACACACACACACACACACAGAGAGAGAGAGAGAGAGAGAGAGAGAGACTCACAACTCCAGAGGTCTCCTGTGGCATAATTATAGTCTAAGAAGGTGTCCCTTACCCAGGCTTTGGAAGGTTCCAAATAAATGACAAGAATTGGACAGATTTTGTGCCCTTGTCTTTATCTAAAGAAGAGCAAAGGAAGTATCCTTTTGTCTTTCAATCAATCTCTCCAAGGTGCATTATCAGAATTGTCCACTAAAAGGATGTGAGAGTATTTCTCTTTATTTTGCACTGCATACTGGTTAGTTGTGGGATCAAATGAGAATATAATGAGAATTGCCACCTCAATGCTGAGAATTAGTTATCCCCCCATAAAAAAGCTTCACAGTAACACCCCCATCATTGCCTGGTCCAGCATCTTATTTGGGCCCAATCCAGGCTGATTTGAAGGGGCAGGACCAAATGCTGCCACTGTGAACTTTTTGGGAGGCTGACAACAGAGGTGTGGACTAACAACAACATTCAGCTTCTGAGTTCAGAGCTGCAACCCTTCAGATTCAGAATTTGCAGTTTCCAAAGTTCATAATTTCTGGATATTCTGGATATATTAATACTATATCACCATTATTTGGCCTTGGGGGGGGAAAAACATAGAGACAAAACGTTTTTAAAGGTACTGTATTAGGAAATGATTGTGTGTGCAGTGGTTTCAAAGTCCAGGTACAATTTATTGCCTGCCAGATCAGCCCCCCTCACCCCCAAAAAAGCTCCCCTTCCTCTTGAGTCAAAGCTGCTGTATTAATCTGGATAACTGTAGTTTATGGATGCTCTAACCCTGTTAGCTTTCATTCTCTTTTAGCCCATGTCCACAATCATTTTCCTGCCAACCTAGCAGTTTGAAAGCATGTAAATGCAAGTAGATAAATAGGTACTGCCGTAAAAATAGGAAAAGGTAAAGTGTTCTATGCACAGAAATGCATTCAGCCATGCCGGACACATGACCACGGACTTGCACAACACTGGCTCTTTGGCTTTAAAATGGAGATGAGCACCGCCCCTAGAGTCGGACACAACTAGCACGCATGTGCGGGGGAAACCTTTACCATAGTCATTTAGCCCAGAAACAAGTCCACACACACCACCCATCTCTACCTGCCCCACCTCTGTGACATCATTCCTTTGCTCTGGCCTTGTAGTGGTCTCAGATCAGAGCTTGGACTACCAGTATCTCTCAGCCAGCATGGCAAGTGCATTCCAGAAGCTACTAGCCCAACACATCACTTTCCTCAAGTTTTTACAAGGATTCCCTTCTTCTTCTTCTTCTTCTTCTTCTTCTTCTTCTTCTTCTTCTTCTTCTTCTTCTTCTTCTTCTTCTTCTTCTTCTTCTTCTTCTTCTTTTGAGTCACCACTTTTAAACTAGCTGAGAAATGCTTCTGGCTTTTCCTCTTTTGAAGTAGCATAAAGGACCAACATTTATTATCTGTCAGCAGGCCGGCTGGTCCTTTTATTAATTACTTCCTAGATTGGACTGTATGCCTTTTGGGTCCTTTTGTCCATGACGTTTTTATGCAGATAGATCTGGGTTTGCACAGGTTTCTTACAACGATCATTTCAAAACCCGCTGCCTTAAAACGGCTAACATCAAAGAGTGCCTTCATCTTCCCCTAGCAAAAATGACCACACCATGAAATCTATGAAATGAGAACCCAGTATGCTTAGTAGTACATATGCCCTGGACTAGAATTCTTTACACTGAAAACAAAGTGACTTTTAGGAACTCATGACTTCCTCCTTTTTCTGCTCCGTGGTTTCCATTACGGGGAAGGGTTTTATGTAGGAATGGCAGTGTCGTTAATCATTTAAACCAGTTAATTTAAAACGGTGGATGCATAATTTATTTACACAGAGGTAAAGCCTTCTAATTCTTGCATTTATTATTATAATGTGCAGTATTAGTGTATTTTTACCACTACTCTTTGGGTACTGTCTTGTACACATCATGCTGAAGCAGCTGTGAAGAGACAGTTGCTCAGTCAATCCCATTTGCGTGAATCTCCCGATAAATTATGCACCGAGCTTCTACTTCCGAGCATCAGGAAATTTATAATACAAATTAATTTACATTCCTAAGCATTGGTTTGAGCCCTTATCCTAAAACCTTGTGCCCTGTACACATGACAGACCTGTTACATTTATTTATTTAGATTTTTATACCACCCATCTGGCAGAGAGGCCATTCTTACAGTCCAAGTGATTTTCAGAAATGATTTGCTTTGGCTAAAACTGAAATACTGTTTTAGAACTGGGGCTGCCAGTGAAAGGCTGGCAACAGAACAATTTTCTCTTTCCGGTTTTCCTTATCTAGAGAGAGAGAGGACAGTGATTCCAAATGAGACTTCCTTTCTTCAATACTGTATGTGCTTGTCTTCTGCTTTGCCTCTAGTCAAACGTTGTTTCAGCTAAATTAGCTCTTGAAGCAACCGCCAGCTGAAATATATACAATGGTAGGCATCTGGTAGGGCTGTATTTTATTTATTTGCTATAGTCATATATTCTGTTTTCCAAATGTTTGCTGAGGGTGACCTGCATTTCTGCTTTCCTTTCTCCGTTCTCCTTCACAAGAACCTTGTGATGTAAGTCAGAGCCTGGGAGAGAATGCAGCTGGCCCTCATCTACTAAGTTTCAACACCGAGTAGGAATTTGAAGACAGGTCTTCTGGGTTCTCCTAATCCCTTACTCAACTAGGTTCAAGAGCACACCACAATAGCTCTTTTTGGTGTGGAAATAGCCTTTTCTGGTCCTTGAATTTTGCTAATATAGGTGGTTACTTCATGTCCTACCTTGTTCCGCGATTACGTTTGCACCGTGACAGCGTTGTTCGCAGTCTTGTGGTTTTGTCCCTGTTCAGTCCCTGTTTCTGTTTACTCATGGGCGTGATTACTTGTCTCATGACAACTGTTACTTCACGGTCTTTTTCTGTGACAAATTCTGAATTTGTCTTGCTTTCTTAACCCTTTTTTTAAATATCGATATTTTGATTTACTGGTCTTCTGGGATTTACACGTCAATGCTACAGGATTTTCAGTACTTTCTTTAATAAACCTTTACACAGCATGGTGTTTCCCATAGGGAAACTAATGTTGAATGCCCTTCAGCCGCTGACCACTAGGTGGACACTGGTTGTTCATGACAGTTGTTACCCCACGGTCCCTTGTCTCGGAACAGGAACTGGGAACCAACCGTGACAAGAGAATTCCCCAGCCCAGGGGCAGGTATGGCTTGTCATGCTCTGTTCCCGGTTCCGTGGGCATGGTCAAGACAACTTTTTGCTGTCACGCTATGGTCGTGAAGTAAGATTTTTTTGTACCGGCCTTAAGTGGGACAGCAAGGAGGGATGAACAGGATGTGAAATAACCGCCATAGTCCAGTGTCTTTGCCCAGCCCAATAACTTCTGGATGGTTTTAAGTATAGTTCTGCATGCTGCCTTTAGTAGGTATGTCTGGGAGGAACCCTTCTGGGTTGCGGTGACTGTCAATCTATCTAGCACTAACCAATTGTTGCTTCCCTGCTTTTGAATTCAAAGAGAGTCCCGCCTCTCTGCTCTGTGTCTTTTTCCTCTCTCTTCAGTCTGTTCAAAGCAGTCGTGTTTGACAGCTCGCTCTTGATCTGTAGTTTTCAGCTGTATTCTTCCTGCTACTGATGTCTCAGAGGAAGTTACTGAGTGTCAGCTACTGAGAAAACCGGTGGAATACTCTGGGGAACTTGAAGCTATTCTGCTCCATGAATCCGTGCACTTATGCTGCTGTTCTGGAGGAGTTTAACCAGAAATTCAAAATTCTGCAACAGTCCATATTCCAGATTTGGCAAGAAATCCTTATTTATTTATTTATTTATTTATTTATTTATTTATTTATTTATTTATTTATTTCCTGCACTTATATACCGCGCCAGTTCCCGGAGGACTCTGAGCGGTTTACAAAAAAGACCAATAAAATACAATTATTAAAACAAATAGTAAAAGCACTGGCGGGAGAACAGCAATAGGGCACTAGTAAATAAAAAACCCTCAATAAAGGCAGCTGGCGAGGGGGGGGAGAGAGAAAGAGAAAACTAAACAGAAACAAGTTCGCCATAAGCCTCCTTAAAGAGCAAGGTTTTTAGAGCCTTTTTGAAGGCAGGCAGGGACAATGCAAGGCACAACTCACTCGGTAGCTGATTCCACAAGGAAGGGCCGACCACCGAGAAGGCGCAACTATGAGTTGTCGATTTTCACGCCTCCCTTGGGGTGGCCACCCTGAGTGAGCGCGCCCACGACATCCGAGTGGGCGTGGCCTCAGCTGATCTCTGAGAGATACGCTCTGCCAGGTAATCAGGTCCCAAGCCGTGGAGAGTTTTGAAGACCAAAACCAGGACCTTGAACCTTATCCAAAGAGCAACGGGCAGCCAATGCAGGCGGGCCAGAACTGGGGTGATGTGATCATACTTATGAGCACCCACCACCAGTCTGGCTGCCTCATTCTGTACCCGCTGCAGCCTCCAGAGAAGGGTCAAGGGCAACCCCAAGTAGAGTGTGTTGCAGCAGTCAATCCTCAATATCACAAGGGCCTGCACGACTGTTCTCAGGGAGGACTCATCGAGGTACGGGTGGATCTGGGCGATCCTGCGGAGTTGGAAAAAAGCGACCCTGGAGACAGCCATCACCTGGGCTTCCAGGGAGAGGGCTGAGTCCAGGACCACGCCCAGATTCCTGGCCCTGTCCATAGGCTGGAGGGAAACTCCCCCCAGCCTAGGGAGGGGGCCATTGTACCTAGACATGGGCACCCCGAAGAAGAGAACCTCAGTCTTCTCCGGGTTGAGTTTGAGCCTGTTCATCCTTGTCCACTCCAAGACCGCCTCCAGACACAGATCGAGGGAGCGAACTACGTCCACTGCAGACAAAGAAAAAGAGAGATAGAGCTGCATGTCATCGGCGTACTGATGACAGCGAACTCTAAATCTCCTGATGACCTTCACAAGTGGCCTCATATAAACATTGAACAGTATAGGGGAGATTGCCAACCCCTGGGGCACCACAAGGGAGCATCCAAGGAGCTGACAAGTCATCCCCCAACTGTACCCGCTGGAGCTGGCCATCAAGGAAGGATCGGAGCCAGCTGAGCGCTGAGCCTCCGATTCCCGCCCCGGCTAGCCAGTCCAGTAGGTTACAGTGGTTGGGGGATCAAAGGCAGCTGACAGATCAAGGAGGACCAGCAGGGAGGAACACCCCCTGTTGGCCTCCCTGAGGAGGTCATCCTGCAGAACGACCAGGGCAGTTTTGGTTCCGCGAAACGGCCTGAAGCCGGACTGGAAAGGATCAAGGATATGATTGTCCTCCAGGTATGACTGGAGCTGGACGGCGGCCACCCTCTCAACAACCTTGCCCAGGAAGGGAACTATGGCAATCGGATGATAGCTGGTAAGATCGTCCGAAGCCAAGCCAGGCTTTTTCAATGTGGGCTTCATCACAGTCTCCTTCAACCGGGAGGGAGAAAATCCCTCCTGGAAGGAGGCCGTGGCTATTGAGGAGCCCACTCCAGCATGTTCCCTCCGGCAGATTTGATAAGCCATGCTGGGCAAGGGTCAAAAGGGGAAGCGGCCAGCTGGCAATAAGCCAACACCCTGGAGGCCCAAACTCAACCAGACGAGGGGACCAAGGGGGTGAGGCCCCCGGGATACACAAGGAGGGACCAGTGCAGCTGGAGTCCAGATCGGAATGGATGGCCTCAATCTTCGATCTAAAATAGGCTGCGAATTGCTCGCTAGTGAAATCACTAGGGGGAGGCCCAGGCTGACCAGGATTGGAGAGGTCTCGAGCCACCCAGAACAATTCCGCTTGCACATGTTCCAGGTCCTGTGCTGTCTCAACATTGGTTCCACTTCCACCTACTCTCCCAGAATTCTTCTTGGATTCCTCTTGTCCCGTGTCCACATCCCACCTGAAGGCTAGATGTAAGCTGACCTGGCTCTATGATTTCTTACACTCACACTTTTATATCCCTATGTAAAATGGCACTTTTTGCCAGCAGCACTTGGAAAAGTTATCCTTTTTTGAACCTAAGATCCCAGAATCCTTCTGCAGCCATGCCCGAGAGCCAACATGACCAAGGGATGCTGCAGGTTGTGGTCCACAAAGGTATCCATTTGTTACAATGGAAGTGTGAAACAATTGTATCTGTCTATGTATGTATGTATGTATGTATTTTACCCTGCCTTTCTCCAAGGACCCAAGGCGGCTTACATCATTACACTACCACACTTTAGATTTGGAACCCCTTTTCCTTAAAGACAAATCACCTTAAAAATCACTGCCCGCTTTTCAAATCACTGTTTCTGAGCAGCCCCCTTGGCCACGCCCATTTTTGGCCACTATGTCAGTTTTTCTTGAGATGACCACTGGGGGTGGAGTTTTTTTAATCGATTCTTGCACCTCTTTTAAAGCAATTTGGTTGAATTTGCGGACATACCACACTGCTTTTTTTGCCCCCCCTCCCGGTTTCTGCCATTTCCCTGTCATAGAACACACACAGACACACACAAGCCTGCCGCAATGTAAACATGTTCGCTGACTTTGCCGATCCTGCACTTTCATATTGTGGTCACTGAAAATTGTAGTATAAAGCGGTTCAGCAAAGTGTGGACAGGGAAGCAACCACCAAAGTGCAGACTGCTGAACTGCTGTAGCAACCACGTGACCGCGGGAGGAGATAAGGTGATGAAAAACAAAAATCCAAAGGAAGTGCGGTAGCAGCCTAAAAGACAATATTAAAACTAAGAACATGATGTATACAAATATTAAATAGGAACAAAAACCATGCTGAGAAATACTAAACACAACCAGTACTAGAAACACAGTCAATGCAGCAATGCATAACAATCCACCTAAAAATCAAGCTCAGATAGCCAATTACTCAGGGGACATCTTTCTGAGTCTTTGCCCACTTGCAGAAGGACAATGGACTCCTGTGGGAGGGAGTTCCACAGTCTAGGATCAGCAACAGAGAAGGTCCTC
This sequence comes from Phrynocephalus forsythii, assembly GCA_029282475.1. Classification (NCBI taxonomy): domain Eukaryota; kingdom Metazoa; phylum Chordata; class Lepidosauria; order Squamata; family Agamidae; genus Phrynocephalus; species Phrynocephalus forsythii. The sequence continues at coordinate 187,191,663 of JAPFRF010000001.1, read as the reverse complement.
TCCTGTGTCCCCATGAAATGCACCTATGAAGGCAGTGGGGCCAAGAAAAAAATATACCAATTATCTCACTTTGTGTCATCTTGTACGAGTCGCAAAAGCCACCATCAGAATCATAGTGATTGACCCATACTTAATGGGTGTTGGGAAAGGTTGCATAGGTGTGGCTTTCACACACCTTAGGCCTTAGTCCACATAACCAGCCTATTCAGGTCACGGTGCACCTATGAACCTATTCAGGCTATTGTCAACCTAACGAGCCTATACCGGCCATTTTCCAACTTATGAGCCAATTCAGGGGGTGTGTGAAATGAAAGTGACCTATAAAATGGAGGCATCACCACTCATTTTCCTCAGACTGAGGGCGCTTTTACACGACCCCTAAGATCCGCTGGTCCCTTAAATTCGGACCAGAGATCTTAGGGGCTTGTCACTCTTCCTATGTTCCCACCCTGGCTGCTGGCTGCGTGAGGGGAGGGAGAAAAAAAAAGGAAGAAAGACCGTGGCTCACCTCCCGTTCTGCCTCTCGGTCTTGCCAGCTCTTGCCCCGGCAACATTCCAGTAGCTCTTAAGTAACTCTTAAGTAGCTCTTAAAGGGGTGGGAGCCAAAAAACAGCAAACAGAAGCGAGGAGAGCCCTGCACTCACTATCGTTGCACCGCATCAAATAATTTTCACCTCCAGAGAGAAGGTACAAGAAAAGTGTGCTGGGTCGCGCTAAAGTGGGCGGGGTCGCACTTAATTTTCTGTTAGCTCCGGAGCTGGTGGGGAAACATTTTAAAGCTCTGGGGCTGGGAGCCATTTGCGGCGGAGTTTAGGGGTCGTGTATAAACGCCCTGACAAAGCAGCTTGGATGAGTAGCGAAATGTTTCCGTCTCTCAAGAAAAGAAGTCCAATTGTCATGACTCAACTTTCAGATAAATCCAGAATCTTAATTCCCTTGATATAGGACTTCTGTGCTGAGGACTCTGTAGCTCTGGTTTTACATCAGGAAAAGTTTGGAATATGAATTTTCATGCTAAGTACAGTTCCTGAGTCACAAGTTGTGCTCAAGTCTGAAATCGACCTGATTTAGCCTCCAACCACATTGGCTTCCTGCCTGTTCCCTGCTTCTGTGACCTATGCTGCACATTGAACAGACATCCTCATCAAGCTGTCCATGGTGATGTCTTGCACCACTAATTCCTAGCCCCGTGGTGTGTAGGCAGAGTTTAAATAATTCCTTGTAATGTGCATTAGCTGGCACTTATCTACGCTGGATTTCATCCGTCGTCCCGTTGCCCAGCTACAGTTGGGTCAGATATTTCTGAAGTGCTTTACCAGTCCCTGTAGCCTTGACTAGCCTACATTATTGTGTCGTCAGGACATTTTTTTCCCCAAACATCCCTTGCTCCCAGGTCATGGAAGAAACTTCTTTTAATGAGAACGCCAAGACATTCAGATGAAGGAGGGGTTGAAATAATAGATTCAGCTGCATTGAATCGTGCGAAAGATTTGTGTTTCTTTTTCCTATTTATTTGCAGTGTAGTTAAGTTAAAGGCCAGTCAGGAAGATCATAGAATCATATAATCATAGAGTTGGAAGAGACCTCAAGGGCCATCCAGTCCAACCCCCTGCCATGCAGGAACCCCCATCACAGTATTTCTGACAGATGGCAATCCAGCCTCCGCTTAAAAACCTCCAAAGAAGGAGACTCCACCACTCTCCGTGGCAGCATATTCCACTGCCGAACAGCTCTAACCGTCATGAAGTTCTTTCTTATGTTCAAATGGAATTTCTTTCCCTGTTGCTTGAAACCATTGCCCCGAGTCCTAGTCTCTGAAGCCATGGAAAACAAACCAGTCCCTTCTTCAATGTGACAGCCTTTCGAATACAGTGTTTAAACATAGCTATCCTATCCCCTTTTAGCTCCTATTGGTCTGCTCACTTGAGGGGCAAAATGCAGTCTTCAGAATTGTATAGGACTGTATCTCCCAGCAGCCTCCAGCAGCAGGGCCTAAGGATGCTCCGAACTATAGTCCAACAGCATTGGGGTGGTGGTGGCGGCGGCCAATAGCTATAGCAGTATTATCTTACTGTAGATTACTGCTGCTGTTGTGAAGAGCCATCAGTTCGGTACCAATATATAGTGACCCTAAAGTGACTTTTGACAAAAGTAAGGTATTTAAGGAGTGCATTTCATTGGCTGAGCTGGGATTTGAACCTAGGTCTCCCAGGTCCTTGTTGGTGACTCTGTTCATTACACCACACTGGAGAGGTGGAAAACTGGACCCAAATCTATGCCAAAGATGTCCATGTCTGTGCCAGTTACTCATTCCAGGCAATGGGAAAAATTGACTTATAGGGTTCTGATTCAGCACACACAGTTCTTCAAGTAAATTGGACATTGCTGCAGCTAAGAACGTACAATGGCTTGGCGGGATTAGACCAAAGATCTCTCTCATCCCATTAGTTACATCATGTTTAGATGACTGCAGCACACTCTTTGTGGGTCTGCCCTTGAAGAGTGTTTGGAAACATCAGCAGGATCAAAACGTTGCTGGCTGGCTGGTGCTGGTTACAGGGCACATGTCACTCCTCTAGAATGGCTTTGCTGGATGTCAGTCTGTTTCCAAGCCCAATAGAATTTGGGCTCTTATTAATGATTAAGTCCGATATGGCTTAGGGCCAGGCTAATTTGAAGGATCAAATATGAGCCTTCTTGGCACTTCAGATCTTCTGGGGTAGGCCCCCCTTCTTTCAGTTCCACCTTCCCAAGATCATTTGGTGAGGACAGGAGGTGGGGGCTTCTCGGTGGTTGTTCGCAGACTTTGGGACTCAGTGCCACAATAAGCCTTCTTGTTCTTCCATTGTTAGGCAAAGACCTCCCTCTTTTTCTTTATTTACAGAATGTTTTAGCCACCCCATTACCAAGCAGTAATATAGTTTGTTTACCGGTAAATCTGTTGTTTTATTTGTTAGGAGCTGCCTTGGGTCCCCTATAGGGAGAAATGTTTTAATAATTTGAATATATAAATACAGTGGAACCTTGACTTACATCATTAATCCATTCCGGAGGTCTAGACATAAGTCAAACATGCCTTAAGTCAAATGAACTTTTCCCATAGAAAGTAATGGGAAAGTGGATTAATCCGTTCCAGACGATGAAAAAGACCCCCGAAAACAGCAATTTAACACAAATTTGACTGGGATAGGAGATTCCTTCTGAGGATGTAAATGAAATGTCTCTTCAAAGAGAGGAGGAGGCAGTGGAATTATAGTCCACTAGTTATACGCCTCCACTTTTTAATGTTCATAGCAACAATATATAACATTTAAGTTTTACTGATTTTTAACCTGATGTTCCAAGTTTTGAACAACCCTATGCTTACCATTAGAGTCCCACAACTGTACAGCTCCCCAACAAAAATGCTTCCATTGTAGACCAGAATTCTGCAGCCAGGTTTTTTACAAGACTGAGCCGACTGTCTAACCAGCGAGGCCAGCCCCGAGCTCCCAGCCCTTCTTCTCCTCCGGCAGCAGCAGCAGGTTTGGCGAGGCCGAGGCCCAGCTCCAGGGGCTCGGAGCTGGCCTCGCCGAAGCCACCACTGCCAGAGGAGAGGAAGAAGGCAGGAGCAGTTTGGAGGTGGCAGCCGCAATGCTGGGTTGTGGCTGCCGTCCGATTCCGGGGCCTTGCGCTGGGGCTCCGAGCTGTAAATCAGAGCCCACGATGCAAGTCAAACAGGCCCCTTCTTGTTGCAAGTCAAATATGCTGTAAGTCAAGCAGCATGTAAGTCAAGGTTCCACTGTAAATCCAACCTTTTATTCTTCATGATGGTGAACCAGACATACCTGGAAAGCAAGGTATTTCAAATGCATAACTTTTTTCCTGTCAGCTTTCTTTACTCTTGCACTTTTACACCTTTACATAGTGGTTTCCCATAACTTGAGCCCATTGTTGTGTGTCCTGCACTCTGGGATGATTGAGAACAGAACCTGCCCCTCCTCTGTATGACAGCTCTTAAGTATTTGAAAAGCACTATGATATCACCCTTCAGTTCCCATTTCTCATGGGAACACATGAAAGGGCCTTCTCGGCTGCTGCACCCAGACCATGGAACTCCCTCCCACTAGAGGCCAAGACTGCCCCATCTCTGATGTCTTTCCAGAAACAGGCAAAGACCCTCCTCTTCACAAAAGCTTTCCCTGAATGAGGGACTACCTACTATGTGTCTTTTATATGAATCTATATATGATCACATAGACTTTGTGTTTATAACCACTTATAACCTTGAGTGATTGCACTGACACTGTGATTTCAGTGTTGGTTTACATCACTCACAACTTTTACATGGAATTTTGCTCTCTTTATAACTGCTTGCGTTCTCTTGTAGCTTTAATGTCATGTTGTCTATTAATGCTGTAAGATGTCCCTCAATTTCCTGCTCTCAATACTTGAACATGTCTTAATTGTACTGGACTGTATATTATCCCTCATTGCTGTAAGCCACCTTCAGTCCTTTCCAAGGAGAAAGGCAGGGTAAAAATTCTCTAAAATAAATAAATAAATAAATAAATAAATAAATAAATAAATAAATAAATAAATAAAACCATAGGGCTTGGATTCCAGCCTCTAATCATCCTTGTCACCCTCCTCTGAACTTGTTCCAATTTGTCAGCATCTTTCTTGAAGTGCGGTGTCCAGAACTGGATACAAAATGTGGATGGTGTGGGAGGGAGGTCTGTATAAAATAATATAATAGATAGTTAGCTGGCTGGATAGGATAGTTCAGTCATTTAGGTATGGTTGGGAGTTTGACTGATTCCCTGCTGTACCTGGCAGGAAAAGAGCCAGCCTACGTAAAAGCAAAGTGTTCTGCTTATATACTGCCCCATACCACTTCAAGTAGTCTCTGGGTGATTTACAATTACAGTATGCAGGCTACACATTGCCCCCCACCCCACCCAGCAAGCTGTGTACTCATTTTACCAAACTCGGAAGGATGGAAGGCTGAGTGAACGTTGAGCCTGCTACCTAAGATTGAACCCCAGGTCGTGAGGACAGTTTTAGCTGCGGTACAGGCATTTAAACACTGCACCACGAGGTGCAAGCTGCATGCTCCAAGGATGCCTGCCAAAGAAGGGAATGATTACAGTATCTACTGAGAAAACACTGGACATGTTTGCCATAACTCAGAACTGACTTGACAGTACATCGTTGTGGTAGTTGGGTTGTAGGCGAAACATTATACAGTAGTACTTACCTGGACACATGGAGATGCCCAGGTAACAATGTCCAGGCTACAATGTCACAAAGACAGCACACACTGGTATTTCGCCTGCATCAAAGGCCCTCATGTCTAAAGCTGGGACATTTCTCCCTTGACATTTCCACAGCTTGGAAGGAACCGGCGGGACGGATGATTCTTGTTCCAGCAAAGACAAAGAGGTGATTCTGCTCTAGTGGGCTTTGAGAAAGACTGGCATCCTGCCACTATTTGTACCTCTGACCCTTTCCATGCCCACACACCCACGGAGCACTAGTAACTAAGATGTTTTATGCCTCGAGTTTGTATTCGTGCTTGTATATTATTTAACAAGAACAACAACAAAAAATCCTTAAAATTCCCCCAAAATGTCATTTTAACCCCCAATTCTTCACACAATTAGAACATTTACCCACCACCGTGTGGTTTCTCTGCCAAAAAAAAAGAGAAAGAAAAGTATGACTGATGAGGGGAAATCATGCTCCTCTTTAATTATTATTATTTTCTAGGACATGTCTAAGCAATGACTTGTTAAAAAAATGCCTCATTGACTTTGCCAAGCTACGTTCACACCAACTGCCCTGAAATATGGACAATCAACTTTACTGAAGCTGGTCTTGCAACCTAAAGGTTTACCTTGGTTTTGTTCCAACTACAGGGTAAGAAATCAGGCAGAATTGTTGCAGGTCAGAGGCAACTGTTTCTAACTACAGTATGTGAAGACACAACTCTTTAGTCTGGAAAAAGACACCTGAGGGGGGATATGATTGAGACGTACAAAATAATGCAGGGCATGAGTAAAGTGGATAGAGGGACGCTCTTCTCCCTCTCACAAAATACCAGAACTAGGGGACATCCACTCAAACTGTGGGTTGGGAGAGTGAGAACAGACAAAAGAAAATATTTTTTTACCCAGCATGTTATTAGTCTGTGGAATTCCATGCCACAGGATGTGGTGATGGCATCTGGCCTGGATACCTTCAAAAGGGGATTGGACAGATTCCTGGAGGAAAAGTCCATCATAGGTTACAAGCCATGATGGAGATGTGTAATCTCCATCATGGATATGTGTAAACTGGAGATACGTGTAAACTGGAGATATGTGTAAACTCAGTTTCAAGGGCCAGATGCAAGGGAGTGGTATCAGGAGACAAATACAGTGGTACCTTGTATAAAGGAATTAATTCGTTCCAGATGAAATTATGTTAAGCAAATTTTCCTTTATACAAATTCCCATAGGAATGCATTGAAAATGGAGTAATCCCATTTTTATGTTGTACCGATTTTCCCCATAGGTGATTATGTTAAGTAAATTTCCCCTATCTCCAGAATTTTTTATGTTGTACAGATTTTATGTTATACAAGCTGTTTGTTATACAAGGCTCCACTGTATCTAGTCCTGTGCACTCCCAGAGGCATTTGGTGGGGCCACTGTGAGATACAGGAAGCTGGACTAGATGGGCCTTTGGCCTGATCCATCATGGCTCTTCTTATGTTCTTATGGAGAGGAACGGAGCGAAACCAAACAACAGATATAAATTAAACCAAGCCAGATTTGCTTAGGACCCAAAACTTGTTTCATGGAAACAAGGTGCAACAAAATACAAGGAAGCAAAAGTGTGCATTTACTGGAAAATTACTTGCCCTCTTCTGCCAAATGTACACATACATGAAAAATATTGGCATGTACGGCTTTTATGTAGTTTGCTTTTATTTGCTCTCATCTTTCCCCCACTAATGTCACATTGCACTCCAAGGGAGTTCAGTTACTTTCAGGCCAGGATCAAAACGATGTGTGAAAGAAACACAAGAGGAATTGAATGTTTAAATCCAATTTTCCTGCCCCTGAGCAGCAGCTTTCCATGAAAAATCCATCTGCCTGTCTGAATTCTCACAGGTCCCATTGGCACTGCCATTCCTTCACAGTTATTATCAATTGCTCATCTCATGTTAATGGTCTCCCATGTATTCCTCTGGTATAGGCTGCATCGTAGGAATACTGTACTCTCTGGGCAGTCCGCAGTTGCAGCCACCCACGGCTTACACAGTGGGGCTTTTTTTGCTGGGCACGTGCTCGGATGCACTCAGTTATGTCCTCAAACAAGCATAAGCCCTGTTAGTTACAATGGTGTGATCACCAGCTTGAGTGGCAGCCGGCTAGAGATCACATGGAGCAGCGTGGGCCGAACATAATGCTTTTGCCCACACTGCAGCAGGACACAAGCTTCTAGAAAACAAGTATTTTACTAGACACAAGGTCCCTTTGCAGTTCAATCGTATTCTCAGTTTCAAAGTGTTAAGACGTATGCCAAGGACACCTCTTTAGATGCCAAGAGGCGGCATAGTGGGAAGGGAACAATACTCTGTGAAGTTGGAATTATTAAGAATAAAGAAACCTCCTCCTTACTGAGTTAGAGCATTGGCCCATCTAGTCCAATACTGTCGGCACTGTCTCCAGGGCAGTGTTGGCAAATCTATGGCATGGGTGCCAAAGGTGGCACACGGAGCCCTTTCTGTGAGCACACAACATCGCCCCCTCACAGCCACGGCACTTCCCCCTCTGCTCAGAGCACGCCACTGTGCTCCGTGCAGAGAGACTGGCAAAGGGGAGGCAGTGACTTGTGGGCTCATTCATAGCCCCCGTTTACTCTCCAGCCACACCACTCTGGGCATCCCAAAAGTGGCGTGTCTGGAGAGTAAACAGGGGCTACAAAGGAGTTCACAAACCACTGTGTCGCCTTCACCTGGCTCTCTGCATGGAGCCATTTTGAAAGTCTCAAAACAGCTCTGCACCCTCACTGTCGTTGTGGGAAATTCAAAATCCTGCTCTTTGATCCTCACTTTCCCAAAGGATAGTACCCATGTTCTTCGATCCATGCTCTTCGATCCTTGCTTTCCCGAAGGGTAGCACCTGGAGCATTTGTAACCTGAGTTACGATGAAATTCAGGTTAAATTGCTGTATTGGCACTTGGCAAAAAATAAGTGGATTTTGAATCTCAGTTTGAGCACTTGGTCTCTTAAAGGTTCTCCATCACTGCTCTAGGGCTTCATGCAGGAGTCTTTCATAGCTCCTGGGTATTCCCTGGAGGTCCCCTATCTAAGCACCATCCAGGCCCATCTCTCCTTCACTTTCAAAGTCAAATGAAATGAATGTGTCCACAAACAAAAACAACGGCTATTCCTTGCAATGGCCCTGAAAATAAGTAACGACAGTAAAGTATTTTCTGAATTAAGGTGAGCTGGGCATTCTCCTTTATCAAACTACAGATTCCATGGGAGCCTGACTCAAAATAAATGGAGAGTAAATGGACCTACCAGAGACTACAGAGGCGATAAACAGACTAGAGAGTAACCACCCACCATGATGACCATAGAGCTGCTCTTCAAGATAGGCTGAATGGGAGAACTACAACCCCTGGATTCACATTCTGCCCGTTTCTCCTCTCTATGGTCTCCGGTAGGGCTATTTACTCTCCCTCTTCTATTATATGAAAAAATCAGTCATGCAAGGGAATCTTTTTTAAACAGCCGGGTTGGGAAGCCTCTGCTGGGGCTGCAGCTGGGGCTGGGACCAGCACCAGGTCGGGAGGCCTCTGCAGCAGCCACTCTGGAGGCTACCAGCAGGGGGCATATTCACCCTATAAGGTGCACAGATATTTCTCCTTACTGTTGGGGGGGTGCATCTTATAGAGCGAAAAATACGGTACCTGAACCAGTGAGTTCGCATAACAAGAAAGGAGATTGCATTAGGAAGAACCTCCTGGATAGCTGAATGGCTTAGGTCTCTGGCTGCACAGCCAGAGCTTGGGAGTTCAGTTCCCCACTGTGTCCCCTTCGCAGGGGCTAGACTCAATGATCCATCAGATCCCTTCCAGCTCTGCAGTTTTAAGATTCTTTTATTATTATTCATGATCATAGGAGTATTAGACAATCAATTCAATTGACTTGAAAGACGTTGGGCCTCTGTCCCTGGCAGCTTTTATTTATTTATTTATTTATTTATTTATTTATTCTCAACCTGTGGATACTCAGATGTTCCTGGACTGCAACTCCCAGAAACACCTTCCAGCACAGCTAGTGGTGGAGGCTTCTGGGAGTTGCAGTCCAGGAACATCTAGGGACCCACAGGCTGAGAACCACTGTATTAGACTTACATACCACACCTTCTAGCAACAAGGCCACTCTGGGCATTTTTTAAATAGATGTTGGCCACCAGGCTAGCTATGAATTGCTGCACTGGCAGTAGGTGGGGCTAGATGATCCTTGGTATCATCTCCAGCAATTTTATGATTCACAGACTGGATGAACTGGCCCTTTTACAGGAAATGAAAATCCATGGTGCTTGTGCTCAGCGGTTGGGTGTGGCTGCAGCGAGAGCAGAAACCAGTGGGCTGGCCGTCTTTACATATAGTGTAATTCTGCATGAATTATTGAGTGCGTTCTGTCATCAGAGGCAGGCTTAGCCTCTCCCCTGCTAGAGGTCATCAGAAGTCTAGCCGCCTGCTCTGTCCCCAGAAGCATTAGGCCGCTATCCCAAAGCCCCTATCTTTGCATGACTGCTTCCTCGTCCCAACACATAGCCATGTAGCCCCCTATAATGGACAAGCGCATGAATCATTAAGTAGCTGAAAGCACTTGTACAAGGCTGAAGGCACACATGACTTATTTACGCTGACCTAAAATAGCTGCACTTTAAGTGATACAAACACAGAAGACTCTAAAGTGCTCCGTCGAGGATTGTAAATAAAAAGAGAACCCGTTGGCTAATTCTTGAGAAACAAAACCAAAACAATATGGTTTACTCATAAACATGCATATGGCTTCTTAAAATCAACAGCCACCAAGCCCAACCGTTTCACTTAGACCCATGTTTTGACCGGAAGTGGCTTTAAGGCAGAGATTGAACTTTTTTTTTTTAAAGAAAGACCTTCTGTTGCTTTGCACTCATTACTTTGAAGCAGCCAGGTTGCAGCTCCAGTCGTTCCATTCCCAAAAGGAATTTGTTGTGTTTCGCGTTATTAACCCGTCAATTTGTCATTGCTGGCACACCGGATTAATTCATTCTGTGGTTCTCTCTGTCAATCAGGTTCTTCCAAGGCTTTCAGTCCAGAGCATTTTGAACATTAACATTTATTTAAAAGAATGATAACCCCCCCCCCCATTCAGTTTAGGTATCCTGATTCAGTTTTAGTCATCCCATATTCTCCATAATGTTGGCTGAATTAAAGCACAAACCTCAGGATATCTACACTCCAGATTTCCACTCCTACTAACATAATCAGCCAACTCAACTGTTCTTTGGGAGAAAGAGTTTGATGGCCCAGTTTTAGCCTATTCCATAGATCAGGCATGTCCAAACTTTGGCCCTCCAGATGTTTTTGCCCGCAACTCCCAAAAGTCCTTTGTCATTGGTAATCTAAGCTTAGAATTCTGGGAGTTGTGGTCCAAAACATCAGGAGGGCCAATGACGACTGCAATAAACAGAAACCCCTGCCATTATCGTTTGCTTGGCCCATGAGGGTGAGGCCACCAGGAAATCTACCTTTCCCCTCACTCTAGAGAGAGACTTTGAACTTCTGAATCAGGATAGAGGTCATTGCTGGGGCAGCCTGGGAAGAAAATATTTTATTCTCCATTGTTTATTGTCTTGGGGCACAGAAAAAAGACAGAGAAATAGGTGTATGTATCCCCAGATTTCAGTCTTAGGTAGGCTGAATCTTGTATTGTTTTTTAAGTAAGAGAAACCTTTAAAGGCCAATTTTAATCTAGAAGTCTAAGTTCCATGAAATTGAATGTAATGTATTTTTACACCAGCAGCTGTCAGTTCAAAGAACAACAACACAGTAGCCATCTGTCCTTAATTTCATCAATCTCCTCGTCAAGATAACGAGGATCCAGGACGCTGCTCCCTGCGCTCATGTCCCTTTCCTCTCTGTCTCGTTCTCGTTTCACTTAAACTGAGGGACAAATGTTTTCAATATTTAATTGAACCTATAAACTGATCCAAAAATCTAAGTGCTTGCCACACAAATGCTCTTCCCCGACCACTCCAACCTCTGGTTTTAGGTTGTCAAAGAAAATCCATCGTGCAGTGGCAATATGGGACTGGAGGCTGTAAAAAATAGATAGGCACATCACGTCCCAGATGTTCTCTGTTTCTCCCCTTAAAAGACTGCCCCTTTTCCAAGTCACTGAACTTGGTAAAAGGCATTTCGGAACGAGATCCAGCAAATAAACTGAGGAGGAGTCCATGGTTACTGTTTTTGCTTTCTATCCTACTCATGTTTTGAAAAGCTCGGCTTGGTTTATCTGCTGCCGCTTTTTCCACATCATCCTAAGCCTGAACCAGGTGAGTTGACGTGCAGCTTCATGATGCATGAGTGTGGGCTTGTACTAGTTTTCTCAAAACTAGTAAGGATACATATCATTACTATGCTCTCTCTCTCTCTCTCTCTCTCTCTTAAAGAAAAGAAGTTTAAAAGAAAAGATGTATTCCTATACATGAGACAAATGAGACAACCAACATCAGTCTGCAAAAGCTTATTCCAGTGAAAAGTTGCTAGGTTTTAAGGTGCCACAGGACTCTTGACTGGTGCAGCAGACTACAGATTAACATAGGAAATAAGGGCCATATAATGCTGCTTCATCTCAGCCATTCCCTTTGATGCTCCTCTGGAAGTTGAGTCATGGCAACTGGACTTCTTTTTCTTGAGAGATAGAAACATTTTGTTGCTCATCCAAACAGCTTTATCAGTCTGTATACAGCTAGTGTGAGTCCCTCTTATGGTCTGCTTTGACCTCTTGTCACCCTGCTCTGAAATAGGCTCATAAAATGAACAATGGCCTGAATAGGTTCGTTAGGTGGACAACAGTCAATAGCCTTGAGGTGAACAATGGCCAAAGGTGCTGAAACCCATAAAGTATGGGTCGTTAGCTATGGCCAGCAAAATGTTTCTATCTCTGAAGAAAAAGAAGTCCAGTTGCCATGACTCAACTTCCAGATAAACTCACCTGGATGAATGAGAGTCTTCACAGACTCCCTTTGGTGCTGTTATACTTGTAGCTGAATGTAGGGCCAGCAAGAAGACAGAGTGTGGAATTGCATATTTTGAGGAACAAAGAGATATCACCAGTATTGGGTTCATGGAATCATAGAAGAACAGGTTTGGAAAAGGACTATAAAGCCGTGGAGTCTAATGCAAGACTCAATGCAGGAAGCCAGTTTAAAGATAACTTGCAGATGGGTGTCCAGCCTTCTATTGAATACCTGTAGGGTTGGAGCCCTCACCAACTCTAAAGATAATTGGTTTGTATTACTGTACTGGCCTAAAAGTTAGGAAGTTTCTCCTGATATTCAACCAAAATCTGCCTTTCTGTAATTTGGGACCATTCTTATGTGTCCTGCACTCCGGGATGATTGAGAACAGATCTCGCCTCTCCCCTGTATGACAACCTTTCAAGTTTTTGAAGAGTGCTATAATATCTCCTGTCAATCTTCTTTTCTCAAGGCTAAACATGGCCAGTTCTTTCAGTCTTTCCATCATACAGGCTTGGAACTTATATGTTGAACTCTTCTTCTTTTGCTGCTATAACACGTAGTATCTCTTTCTGTATGTTTTGAGGCCATCAAGTTTCCCTTTGCTGTTTTCTATCGGTAGAACTTGTGAAGCAGAAACAGAGGAATATAGAGGTACTGTAATATGCTGACACAGATATATATTTCTGTATATCACATCAGATTTTAAAATGTAGTTCCCTTCCAAGAGTAGAATATAGAAAATATTTTTTTTAAATCCTGCCTGTGATATAGATTGGTTAGACGTAAGCCTGATTCACTTGCTTGTTTGTTTAACACATTTTTATATCACCCTGCTTAATGAAAATCTACTCTTCTGGGTACTTATATACAAAATGATAAACAATCAACAGACAAAACCCTACAGAAACTCACACAAAGCACCACACCACCAAATAAGAAACATATAACAAGTGCAAACTAGAGCTGTGTCTATCATTTTGGAAGGGGACTGGTTTTGAAATGAAAGACACCAGCACAGCTGGCGCTTGGAATCCAGTCCTGCCATCTGGAACAAAATCAACCACTGTCCTACCTTGCTCTAGCTTGCGCTGGGAGAAAATCCAACCAAGAAGCAGCCTCTAATGCATCATTTTTCCCTCTCCCTGGCTCTGGCCAATCAGGAGCTATACAAGGACATGCATCATCCCATCTCCCTGACTGATTGGCTAACACCAGGGAGAGGCATTACTTGGGAGGAACAATTTGTTGGAGCATTTTGTCACCAGCATTATCTCAGATGATGGTTTCTTGGAGTTGTAGTACCCCCTAAAGTAACTTGTCCAAGTTTTCTTAACTGTACTATACTCTAGTAACAATCACATCAATTTGGTTGCTAATCACGGCTACCCATAAAGTCTAATTGTAATAAAGAATTTCCAAATGAAGAAAGGGATTACAATTGCATGCCAAATGCTAAAGAAAAAATTGCGAAAGTCTGCTGATCTCTTCTGAACCTTTCAGAAGTATAAAGACCAGAAACAGTTGGAAACAGGATGTTGGACTTGGTTTCTTTCTGGCAGGCCTCACAATTTCTTACAATTTCAAGCCATACCTGCTATGGCTTATGCAGCCAAAATGGCAGCACATTTATGGATATACACTTAAGGTTGTATCAGGAGGCTTGTGTATGCAAGCAAACAACAAAACCTTTTTATAAACAAAAGGAAGGAGAGCAAAACAATCTAGTAAGAACCAAGCTGGATAAATAGCTGAAGAATTTTGACTTCCTGTTACAAAGGGAAATTGGAAGGAGTAACCTGAACAGAATGATCACACTCCAATGTTTTGCTGCAGTTCTGACTTTCATTTTCTTAAAGGCCGGGTAAAAACTCCTTTGCAACATTCTTCCTTCTGCAAATGTTGATCTGGTACCTTGACCTGCAGAATAAGCATGGAACTGTCACATTTTTTGAAGACAGGGTGCATCTATTGCTTGGCTGCCAACAGGACTAGTACTGGATTTTTAAGCCTTTCCCCCGAATGGTGGGCAGATGGAATAAGGAAAGAAGTTTAAAGAGTGTCCAAAAGTCTTCTTGAGGGGCAATGGAAAGAGTCACAGCTTTATTTGCATAGTCCATTCTTTCCTCCTTAGAAAGTGCAAGAGAGATTCAGGCAGAAGGGGGCTGTAATTAAAATACAGATCAAAAAGTCACATTTTTCAATTTGCCATGTTAAAAAATAACAATCATCTTGTCACATTCTCTTTAAATAACAGATGGTCAAGCATGACTAATAGATCTCTGAATGATGGAAATATGCAAAGTCTTTTTCATTTAGAAAGGGCTTTTTCTCCCTCCCTTAATTAGCTTAAGCAACATGGCAATGGCAGATAATAAGAATGTCAAGACAAATGTATTTTGTCTAATATGGCAAAAATGCTACATTTCTGCACATCTGGCTGTGAGGTGGGCATAGCTATCTGAGTTTTGGTGGAACAAAGTCCATCATCCCCTATTATGAAAGATGCATTGGACATAAGTGTATGATCCACTAATGGCTTTCTGCAACTTTTTATCCCGGTCTCCCTGAAATTTAATTAGGCTATCACTAGACCTGTACAGAAACATGACTGATTTCTATTTGCATAGTGCTGTGGTGGACTCATAAATTAATGGCTCTGTGGCTTTCCTTACTAAATCACAGAGAATAACTCTTAGAGAGCAAATTGTTTTATCCTTTCAGCTGTGGGAACATCTACGTTAGGTGGAGAGTGTTTCCAACTCAAATAGGAGACAAAGGAGACTGGAATTGTTGCCCCCCCCCCGATAATGAAACTCGGAATCAGTGTTAAAAGCCCACTCCTGATCTTGATGCCTGTGGAAAATGATGCACAATTAAAAAAAATTATTTATTTATTTATTATTTATTTCTTACACTTATATACCGCTACCTACTTCCCAACGAGAACTCAGGGCGGTTCACACAAAAGAAAACACAGAAGGCAAAGACAGCAACAGCGGCAGGGGCAGACTTACAGCATGTGGGCAGGGAGAAAAAACAAACAAACCTCTAGTCATTTTTAAAGGCGTCCTTGAAAAGGAGAGTCTTCAAGCCCTTTCTAAAAGACGCCAGCGTTGGGGCCTGCCTCAGCTCGCTGGGTAGCTTGTTCCACATAGGCGGCACCGCCACCGAGAAGGCCCGCGCACGAGTGCTTGTTTTGCGGGCCACCCTCGGAGGGACCGTCTGCAGCGAGAGGGCCAGAGATGAACGGGTGGGTCGGGCCCGATCTAATTGTCGGTGAAGCCGCTCTGCCAAATAAACAGGGGCCAAGCCATGGAGGGTTTTGTAAGCCAAAACCAACACCTTGAACCTTATTCGGGAGGCAACGGGTAACCAGTGGAGGCGAGCCAGGATGGGAGTGATGCGGTCAAACGACGCGCACCAACCACCAGCCTGGGCGTTCTGACCCGCTGCAGTCTCCGAACAAGGTTCAAGGGGAGCCCCATGTAGAGGGCGTTGCAATAATCCAGCCTCGACATGACCAATGCCTGTACCACTGTCCTCAGGGAGCTCGTCAAGGTACGGGGCGAATCTGAGCGATTAACCTTAGATGATAAAAGGCCGACCTGGTCACGGCTGACACCTGGAGCTCCAGGGTCAGACCAGGATCCAGGACGACACCCAGATTCCTCACTCTTTGCGCCAGCTGGAGGGCGGACCCATCCAGACTGGGAAGAGGGCCACAGTACCCATCGGGGCCGCCCCCGAAGAACAAGACCTCCGTCTTTCCAGGGTTGAGCCGGAGTCTGTGGGTCCTGGTCCAGTCCAAAACTGCAGCCAGGCAGCGATCAAGGGTCTCGACGGCCTCCACTGCACAGGTGGAAAAGGAGAGATAGAGCTGCGTGTCATCAGCGTACTGATGACAGCAGACTCCAAAACTCCGGATGATCTCGGCCAGCGGCTTCATATAGATGTTAAAGAGCAACCCCTGAGGCAACAAGAGAGTGTCCAGGGAGCCGACAACTCACCCCCCAAGCTCACTCGCTGGGTACGGCCCTCAAGGAAGGAACGGAGCCAGCCAAAGGCCGAACCCCCAATCCCCGCCTCCGAGAGCTGCCCCAGCAGGATACCGTGGTCGACGGTATCAAAAGCAGCTGACAGGTCGAGGAGGACCAACAAGGCTGTGATCTCATATGCATATGATAAAGAAGGACTTGCAACGACATGTTACTTACTTATTTATTTAGAATATTTTCTCCTTGGAAAAGGACCCAAGGTGACTTACAATAATGAGGGACAATATGCAGCCCAGAACATTCAAAACATATTCAAGTTAAGATCAGGGAATAAGAAGAGGCATATTTGAACATTAAAAGGTAACATTAAAGGTACCAAGAAAAAAAATCCATTATGAGGGATGGAACCTAGCATGGAAAACACAGGTGTTCTCATGAGATCAGTCAACACAATCATGCATGGTAATCCATCTAAAAGTCACATAATAGGTAGTCCACTATTCAGGGAAAGCTCGCTTGAAGACGAAGACATGCAGCAATGACTACAGGCCATTGCTCAACCATAGCTGTCAAGTTTTCCCCGGTGCCAGCCACAAGGGAGGGGAGGGAGGCACGGTCACTGGGAGCTCCAGTGAGGCAGGGTGTGGCAGCCAGGCCCTGCAGCTAGGGGGTGGAGCCTCATTTGCATACAGGGTTCCCAAAATCCCTTGTGGTGGCTTCAAAATGCTCACTTTGACCTAGGTGTCTTGGCTTTCGGTTATATATACGTATATATACCAATCCGGACAGCTGGTGGGGTGTAGGTTGGGGTTAGGTGGGGCTGGAAGAGACCACCTAGAGGTAGACCGCGCATGGCCGCCCAGCAGCAACCAATAATTTTCTGGGAAGACAGCGGGAAAGGGGTGGAAACGGGAGTGTCCCGGCCAAAACGGGACACTTGACAGGTATGTGCTCAACCTGTAGTGGTGTGATCTTTAGGATGTCCCCACCCCACTTAGGGGAATGGTTCCACCTTAAGACTGATAGTGAAAAGGCAGGAGGGTGAACAAGCAGGCAAGAGGGTTTTCCTGCTCCTATCAGGGCATTCACATACGATTCCACATCCAACTAAAATAAATGTAACTCTGTTGGAGAAGAGGAAAAACATGCTCCCCTGGCACACTGCTCTGCATGTGCAGGTACCTCATGCATGTGCCTTAACATTTATTTTTAGCAGAACCAGATGCAAGAGTGTTGTTCATTGTCAATGGGATCAGGCTATTAGGGGGAAACCATGTGGTTAGAAGGAAACTCTTTACCTGGTGTGATGCTGTCTTCTACCACTTATTCTGTGTGTTTATTTCCTAGCCCCACATGTTTCTAAAAGCCTTCACATCACCTCTTTCAACTAGAGATACTGAGGGCAGGATTTGAGATGTATGCTCGCAAAGCTGCTGATATACTGCCCCATAGTGCTTAAAGCACTCTTTGGATGGTTTACTACAACTTATTTATACATATCCCCCACTCCAGTGATCTGGGTATTCATGTTACTGACCTAAGAAGGATAGAAGGCTGAGTGAACCTTGAGCTGGCTACCTGGGATTGAACCCCGGGTGGTGTGCATAGTTATTGCTGCAGTACAGCCGTTTAACCACTGCACCACAAGGCTCTTTAAAGCATGTTTTCTGCATCCTGTAGTTAAAAATTAATTGTCAACAGTCATGTAAGTGTGAGTTGTTGTCAGAAATGACTTACAGTGACCCCAATATGTCTTGCAAGGTAAATGTAATACTTAAGAAATGATTTCAGCAGTTCCACATCTCCCGTGGCTGAGTGGGGATTCGAACCCAGGTCTTCTAAGACCTAGCCCATCACACTGTCTACTACACCACACCTGGTAATGTGTTTCCCTATGTATGCATGAAAAGTGAGGAAACTCATATCCATTTGTGGAATTCTGAAATTAATATAGGATTATTTTACATCTATGTGAATACCTGCATTCACCAAACTTGAGGTACATGTTTTTGTAGCTTTTTGTCTGTCTATATATCATTTGATGTAGAGTTCTAGATTATATGGTGTAAGGCTAAAACCAATTATTAGTCCCAACAAGTGATTCAATGAGTCTTATGTAAGTAAATAGTTATATAAGTTCCACTGATTCAGTAAGGGTTTACACCAGCTATAATTGAGCCCATATGCTGTGTAGTTTGTCTGCTTCATAGGAAATTAGGCTGTTATCCCACAGCCAGAAAAAACGGCTCAGAGTAAAAGCTGGCTTTTCCCTGGTAAGGGTCACATGGGTGAAGATGTGGTTCCTGTGTCCCCATATCCACAAACACATACATGCACACACACAACACCCAGCTTCCACAGCACTTTCCCCAATGGTGCCTGCTGCAGCTCTTTTGCAGCCTGGGGAGGAGAGGGGAGAGAGTGATTCCCAGTCCCCATTTTCTCAGTGGAAGGAGAGGGAGCAAAGCGCCGCCGTCGTCTGAGGCGTGTGCCTCTAAAAAGGAGGCGCGAGAAAGAGCAGCCTGCGCAGGAGAGGCTGCCTCTTGAGGTGAATCCCCATGCCACCGCCTCCCGACTCTCTCTCTCTCTCTCTCTCTCTCTCTCTCTCTCTCTCTCTGTTGTGGGGAGGGCCAGAGGGCTGTGTTGCAATGGGGACGAAAAGATGAAGTGAGTCCCCACAGACGTAAGTTCCAGTTAAACATCCGCAGGGGAACAGGGACAATTTTTTTACTAACCTCCCGACCTGGTACTTGGAAAACTCACTGAGGGCCTTTTTACACGACCCCTAAGATCCGCTGGCCACTTAAATTCGGACCAGAGATCTTAGGGGTTCGTCACTCTTCCTCTGTCCCCACCCCCCTCCGCACTTTCTGGTTTCTGGCTGCGGGAGGGAGGGAGAAAAAAGAAAGAAAAGAATGCCGATTTACCTCCGTTTTGTTCCCGGCAGCATTCAGATCTCTTAAAGGGGCGGGGCGCAAAAAAAGAACAAACAGAAGCCAGGAGAGCCCCGCACTCACTATCCTTACACCGGATCAAATATTTGTCACATCCAAAAAGCAGGTATCTGAAAGCTGCGCTGGGACGCGCTAAAGTGGGCGGGGTCGCACTTAATTTCCTCTTAACTCCGGAGCTGGTGGGTAAACATTTTTAATCTCTGGAGCTGGGAGCCATTTGCCCCGGAGTTTGGGGGTCGTGTATAAACGCCCTGAGTTGTGCAAAAGTGGGTGTGGTTGCACTTTTTTTAAAAGCACACTGGCCGTGGGGACATTATTTTAGGAGCCACATTTTCCAGCTGTATGAAGCAGTTTTTAGTGGTCGTAGGATAGCAGCTAAGATGTGTTTGCCTTGAATTTTACTGGTTTTTCTTTCTCGGAGAGTGCACCATAATTGTTCTGAGATATGCCTACAATTTTTTTCTTAGGCCCTTTTCTTCAGCATTCTTGAGCAACACGTGCCAGTAGCAAGTTTACCTACCTTTCGTTCACCAGAATAATTTGCTTTATACTCTGCTATGAGTGTTTTCCCCCCATCAGTGTGCTTCATTCATAAATTTTAGCTTGTCAGCTTCTCTCCTCCACCTGCAATATAGAGTAACCTAAGCCAAGACATGAAGATAAACTGACAGGGCATGTTTGTACAAAAATATGCACATCATGTTGCATAGGTGGCCTTAAAAATAGATACCTTTTCCAAAGACATTTGTCTTCTGCTGTAAGGATTCAGAAATGCTGTAGTCTTGACAACCTCCAGCAGCTCCCCCCTCAGACAATCTATATGTCACTTCCTTTCTATAGACTCCCCCAGAGATAATCTATGTCAGTGGTCCCCAACCCCCGGGCCGTGGACCGGTGCCGGTCCGTGGACTGGTTGGCACCGGGCCGCCTGGGGAGGCCGGGGAGGCTCCTCCCCTTTTCCTCCGCCGCCCTCCTCCTCCTCCTCTTCTCTTCCGCGGGCAGCCGGAGGAGGAGTCGCCGCCACCGGGCACAGCGCACGGGCGGGGTGGGGGGTGCCTGGGGCTCCTGGGTGGGTGGGCCCCGCCTCCTCCTTCTGTTGGCGGCCGCGGCGGCCACGGCAGCCGCCCGGGTTCGGCTGCGACTCCGCGGCCGGCTCGGCGGTCCCAGTGGCGCCCTCGGGCCGGAGACGCCACGCCCCACCGGCCTCCTCCCCTCCTCCTCCTGCTCGCCCGCCCTAAGGCCGCAGCCGGAGGCAAGCGGCGGCGCAGAGGTGCCCCACCGAGGCGGGCGGCGGTGGCGGCCGCGGGCGCCCGCCCCGAGCCACAGCCGAACCCAGGCAGACAGCCCGCCTCGGTTGGGGCACCTCTGCGCCGCCGCTTGCCTCTGGCCGCCGACAGGAGGAGGAGGAGGGGCCCGCCCTCCCAGGAGCCCCGGCTCCCCCCCGCCCATGCGCGCAGGGTCATGCCGCCGCTCCTTACACACACCAAGCCCCCCGCACCTCCTCCTCCCCCCCTCCCTCCCCCGATCCCCCACCCCCCCACACCCCCCTGCCCCCACACCCCCCCATCTCCCCCTCCCCACCCCCACCCCCAGGCCACGGGAAAATAATCAAACAAATACCGGTCCGTGGAGACAAAAAGGTTGGGGAGCACTGATCTATGTCACTTCCTTTCTTAGGGTGAAGATTTAACCAAGACTTGTGTATATGAAATCATGCACTCAATTTTCTTCTTCTTCTTCTTCTTCTTCTTCTTCTTCTTCTTCTTCTTCTTCTTCTTCTTCTTCTTCTTCTTCTTCTTCTTGGTAAATGCAGAATCAAGTGTTCAAAAATGTGGATTATCCATTAAATTCCCCTCACTGTCGTCACTACACCTGGAAGCTCAGCAGTTCAGCAGCTGAACATCAGCTGCCCAGCTATATGTGACCATATGAATGCCAAGTACTGTTATTGTCCCCACTGTGGCAAATATGTTAATGGCCTACCGCTACATCTGTATCTTTTGCACTCACTCACTCCTTCATCCTCCCCACCTTTCATACTCTCTCTCTCTCTCTCAATCTCTCACTCATGCAGAGTGTGATGAGATTAAATGTTCAGCTAATGCAGTTGGGGCCCTAATCTTCTGCTCAATAAGGAGAGAAACAGAAATCTTAGAGTTTTATTTACAACCTTACATGCTGTCTGTAGTATGAGTGATTGGAAGAGATTTTTCTAGGCTGGGGTGATTAACTATCATGCCCTAACAAATCATTCCACCTGGCTGCTGAAATTTCAAGCCTCATGACTGCCAAGTGTTCTATCCCTGCCTTTCATTGTTTGGTGGCCATTGCTTGTTGCTGTTTATTTGTTCCATTGGTTGGTGGCCATTGCTTGTTTATTTGTTCCATCGGTGGGTCATATCTGTGCAGTAAAGAAAGCAGTATATACAAATCTGTAATTTCAAGTAAGGATTTTTTTATCCTTTCTCATACAAATGTTTTTGATTTAATCCTTGAGACTTTATGTACCAGTTAATGAGAAAATGATGAAATCTGGGATACTGAAGGCTATTCTCCTTTGCGGATTTCTATATTTCTACTGTGTTGTGAAAAGAGAACTGCACCAGAAATTTAAAACTCTGGAATAAGGAATGGTCTGGAACGAGTATATCCTGAGTCCCTTGTAAGACTTGGATGCCATTAGCCATAATAGTTCAACTAACACTGCAACATTATAAACTTTTGAATGGGTATGACATTCCAGAATGTAAGGAAAGAGTACTTTGAAGCACTGTTATCTAACCTCCTTTAGAACAGTGATTCACATTTGGATTCTCTCTTTGCTCAAATTCCCATAAATGGGGACAAGAACTTTTGTCATGGTCAGGGTCAGCCGTACCATTTGAAAAAAATGAGGCACTTGCATTAGGTGCAGCTGCTGGGAATCAAAATCCAGGCATTTGAGCAAAGAGCCAAGTGTGCAACCTGTGTTGCATCTCTTAGATAGACCGGGAAGATAGGTGGTTTGAGAGAGGGGTCAGGGAAGCCATTCATGTGAGAACTGAAAACCCCTCTCTCAACAGAGATGGGGGGCACAGGCACAGTCTATCTGCCATTTATCAGGCTGAAGTTTCAACAATACCTAGACAAATCAAAAATACTTCACGCCTTCACCACTAAGGCCATAGGTAACGATCCATACTTTGTGGGTTTCAACACTTTAGGTCATTGTTCACCTTAAGGCTGTTGTCTACCTAATGAGCCTATTCAGGCCATTGTTCATCTTATAAGCCTATTTCAGACCAGGGTGACAAGAGGTAAAATAGAGGACTCACAACTAGCTTTTTTTAGACTGATGAAGCTGTTTGGATGGGCAGCGAAATGTTTCAATCTCTCAAGAAAACGAAGTCCAGTTGCCATGACTCCAGATCTCTTAGAATAGTGTTCTGCCAGGACTGTGCTGAGAAAGCAAAAGAAAAATGGAAGTCAAGTTGCCTTGCGCACATACATACAAGGGAGAAGCTTCTTGTTTTTCACCTCAGGGAACATCTCTTCACAACTGTCCCTTAGATAATGGTTTTGGAATGACTATTTGGCTAAAATTGCAGAAAATCAGGTGTTGAACTATTTTTCTCCTCATAATTTAAGCACAGGACTTTCTGAGTGCAAAGCATATACAGATCTCCACCCCTGCATCAAAGATTAGAAGGATTCACAGATTAGTAGCCTCCCTTTGTGATTATTAATGTGGTGGATCAGGTATTAAGAATAAGGCCCAAATTCCTCAGACCATAAGAATACAGTACTTGTCCAATTTCCTGTCCTAAGCATAATACAATGTAAACTACCCTTGTATGGCCCTTTGTTCATTTACAATTCCCATTTAGGTTTTATACTCAGGTTGAATGTGTTGAATCTGGGCTTTGGCAAAATGATAACTCGTCATCATCTCTGTCACTCAACAGCTTAATAAATTTTCAGCTCAGACAAAATTGCCTTAAAATGTTGTGAGTAAGGGTGAGCGCTTTCTGTTTTCTGTGAAAACAGAATAATTACAGGTAGAGAAGGGGAAATTGAAAATAATACATTGTAGTTTCAGAAAGAAAAGAAAAAAGTTTCTGAAAGAGTCATCTGGTACCAAAGGAGGAGAGTGACAGCTGATTTCCTGCCCAGCCAAGCCTAAACCCTCTGCTGTTTTTCAGAATTTTCAGACATGCAGCTGGTGAAATTGGCAGAGGGAGACAATTTGGTGTGTGTGTGATGATCATGCCACTGCGATCCTTATTAATACTTGGGGGGAAAATCTATCCATTACTGCTTCTCCTATAGGGATGTTGTTTCAAGTATAGGGAAGGGCATGAAACGCAAGAACTGTTTTTTGTTCCATTCTGTTTCATTCCCCGGGTTTCGTTTCATATTATAAGTAATGACATTTTCCCAAAAAAATTTGTTACTTACAAAACAAAATGAAACAAAACGAATCCCCCATGGCACCAGCACTCTAGCTGGTGTGGTGGGGGATACAAAAGCCTCCTCCCCACCACCTAAATCCCAGCTGGCAGAGGGGAGGTAGGAGGAAAGGAGCAGACAGACAGAAGTAAATTCCCTGTCTGACTGCTCCTTTCTCCCCTGCCACCTCCTCCTCCCGGGGGTGTTGGACAGGGAGTGCTGTGGGCAGTGGGGAATATTTTTTAAAAAAAAATGCACTCAAAAATTACTTACATTGGGGCACCAAAATAGCAGTGGTACCTTCAGGAAGCGATTTTAGAGAACCTTCTGAAATCTGGAAACATTTGGGAGTAAGGGGGATGAGTTATGAAACTCCGAAGGGGTGACCCTAAGAAAAAAACACCTTCTAACTGGAATCATATGGGAAGCGGCGGCAGCGCTATCACTGGCCCGATCAGCTTCTGATTCCAATTAGAAGGTTTTTTTTCCCTAGGAGCACCCCCTTTGGAGCTTCAGAACTCAGTTCCCTGACCCCCACATATTTCCAAATTTCAGGGAAGAGCTTGAAGAATCTCCCCTGCCATATCCTCTGGAACAGTGGTGGCAAATCTATGGCATGGGTGCCAAAGGTGGCACTCAGAGCCCTTTCTGTGGGCACCTGATATCACCCCTTCACAGCCACCTGTATTCAATTTAAATTGCTGTATTAGCACTTTGCGAAAAATTTAAGGGTTTTGAATCGCTGTTTGGGCACTCGGTCTCTAAAAGGCTCGCCATCACTGCTCTAGAATGAATCATTTCGTTCTAGATGGGAAATTGTGTTTTGTTTCATTTGTATCAGAACACTGCTTTGCCATTTTGTTTCGTTTGCTAACAAAACAATGAAACAGCATGTGGTTTTTCGTACGGTGCCCATCCCTTTTCAAGTGATTGGGAAAATCCAGTTGAGTAAACAGATGGCACACTATAGCGCACATTCAGAGACAAGATCTTTCCAGTGCTATTATGCTGGCTCAAAGGTGCAGTGGTGGTGGTAGGTGTGAGGAGGGAACATGCATGTTTGTACATGTGCGTTGATTGCCAGAAAAGTTTTAAGGGAAAGAAAAAAATGCAGTTGTAGATGTGGAAATCAGGGCTGGATCAATAAGCACATTTGTAAGTTGATAGCTGACACCTCAGCGGTGACTTCATGTGTGAATGATACTTAATTAGCTGTAAGACCACCAGCAGAACTTTTAAGGTAAGACTTCAAAACATGACAGGACCAAGAATGCTGTCTTCTGTGTGGGAGTGAAAACTAAGGTTAACTTCACCACGGTCCTCTAATACATTGTTTATGACCATTATGAAGCAGCTGATAGTGTGCCATCACAAGACCCCTGGTTTTTTATTCAGTGTATTAAGAATATCAGCTTTGTGTTCAGCCAAACAGGCCCAGGGAGGTATGAATAAAGTATTTTATAATTTTTCAGAATTTCTGTTTACTTACTATTTCTTGAATAAAGTAATTATGAAAATCTGTTCAGGCAGCAAAATATTTTGATTGCTCTATTCAGTTGTTCTATTTAATATTTTTGGACAATTAGGCTCAGAGTTAACATCACAAACATTTTCTAACACATTGAGGTGCCTTCTAGCCCTCCCCCTTTTTTCATGCCCCCTCTGTGCCTTTGGGCAGGCAAAAGCATGAAAAACACTGCTCTAATATCATTCAGGATTAGGGATGGGCATTTATGTTTCAGATCCAGTAGGCCATCACAAGACCCCAGAAAATTATTTTTTTATTCAGTGTATTAATATTTTACCTTTCTCTTCAGCCACAGTTAAAATCCAGGGAGGTAGCATGCTGGGAAGTTTTTGGTGCCAGAATCTTTGATGCTATCCAGTTCTTGAGCTTGCAGGGAGGTAAACATTGACAATCTGTCTCAGGCAGCAAAATATTTTGGATTGTTCTGGTTCAGTTGTTCTATTTAATGTTTTTGGACAGATTAAGCTCTGTTACAACATCACAAACCAGGTAGAAAACTCACACATTGAGGCAAGCATTCTAGCCCTCCCCCTCTATCATCATCTTCCCCCCCTCTCCAATACATGGGCAGGCATGAGCATGAAAGGGAGGTCCTCTACTATCATCTCAGGATTAGGGATGGGCATTTCGTTTCAGATCCACAGGTTAGAATCTGCAAATGTAGGCAGCTGGATGAGCCTATATTAGGGATGGGCACAAATACAAAAATGAATTGTGATGTTAATCAGAAACTATCAACGAGTCAAAAGCATGCTATCTGTGAGTCATCTGTGCCACATTTAGATCGAGATGATCTGACAAATCAATAGCTGTGCAGGGACTCTCATCATTCCGCCTCCCTTCTGATTGGCCAGTTATCAATTGAAGAGGAAAGATAACTTTTAGATGGTCTACCGTACATGCTTACATGGTATTTACACTCTTTCCTTAACTTTCTTGTGTTCTCTTTTAGCTTTAATGTTGTCTTCTAATGCTGTAAGATAGCCCTCAATTCCCTGTTCTTAAATTTGAATATGTCCTAATTGTACTGGAATGCATATTGTCCTTCATTACTGTAAGCCACCATGGGTCCTTTTATAAGGAGAAAGGTGGGTTAAAAATACTCATAAATAAAAATAAAAAATAAATAAATAAATAAATAAATTGTAAATTCATGATTCGTGATTTGTCATTGTTCATGAATTATGAATCATGGCAAATTGCCATTTTACTGATTCATGCCCATCTCTAGTCTATTATCAGTAAAGGGGGATCAGGTCTTTTAAAAAGTTAATGGCCCTTAAGTGACCATCAGTACATTCTTCTTCTTTTTATCTTCTTTTTCTTAGCATTTATCTCACTTGGTGTTGGGGTCCACTATATTCTTGTTTTGGCCTTCCACTTGGCACGGTCATGGGACAGGTCTGGGTGAGCCCGGGACAACTTCATGACCATTCAATAACAAATGCATTTATTTATTTTCTTAATTTATATACTGCCCCAGGAGTTTGATGTACTTTTCTGGGCAGTTAAGAGACAATGCAGTAAAACAAATTAAAAACAAAAAGCAGCAAATAAAAATCATAAAGATAAAAGACAAACACCATTACAACAGAAATAGCTTGCTATACTGTTATACTCTTCCTGGGACCATCAGTTTCTTAATGCAGCTCGAGTTCAGAGGGAACAGGCAAACCTCAGAGCTGATGAATTATATCAAGCTCCTATTGCTCAGACAGCTCCTGGGAGGGACGTCATAATTCTTATGAAGAACCCTCACAGATAGTGGAAGGACTCCTTTCTTGGACTCATTGTCTTTCTCATGGAAGAGAGCAACATGTGTTGATGAGGCAAACTAGAGATGGGCACGAATGAAAAAAAATGGCGTTTTGGTTTTTCGTTTGTCGTTGAGAGGTCTGTTTCGGTTTGTTTCCATTTGTCGTGAATTTTTGGAAAAATTTTGTTTCCGTTTTTTGTTTTTTTGTTTGTCGTTTCTACCCATTTTTGTGCGATTTTTAAAGCATTTCTGTGCATGGGCGTCCCCCAGTGCCCCAGACCAGAGGGAAAACACTAAAAAAAAATGGATGCTGGCAGAGACACAGTATAGATTAGATACGCAGGGAGGCTGCAAAGGCAGCAGCGGGCATTGCCCAGGGTGCAAGGCAGCCACAGAGTGACTGCACTCCAGGGAAAGGGAGGGTACTCACCGAGATGTACGCACACACACACACAGGGAGGCTGCAGGACTGAAGCTAGAGTCGCAGATACAGCAATCCCACCCTAACTCCCACCGGAGACTGCAAGGAGGATGGGGGCTGCCAGAGCTTTTTATGCCCTCTGTGGCTGCCAAACCTGCCCAGTCTGCAACCTGGGCATGCTATTGGTTGAACATGATCCCATTACATGGCTTGCCTCCATTTTGTGGCTGGTGGCGACATCCATTTTAAAGGAAAAAGAAAAATACATTGCGATGGGAGAAGACAAAAACAAACATTTTAAGGACCCCAACCCCCTGGTAGGTAATAATTTCAAATAATTATCGCATTATCGCTGCGTTTTTACAGATGTCCAGGGTGTTTTAATACCCAAGAAATCAATCAATATTAGGCATCTGGGAGCCATTTTGGGTCATGTCTCCTAACTCCCCTTAAAGGGAAAAAATACAGCGATCTGAGAAAAGACATAAATACACCTTTTAAGGACCCCAACCCCCCTGGTAGGTATTAGCAGACAATATAAATAATTATCGCTGCGTTTTTACAGATGTCCAGGGCGTTTTTTAACATTTAAAACAGCTCATTTGATTGCGCGTCGCCATTAACGGAAATGAAATGTAACGACCAAAGTTTTCATGGTTCTGTTTGTTTCGTTGCATTTTCATCACAATTTTCATTTGTCATTTCGTTACATAACAGAACGACTAACGAATAGCGGAAACGAAAAAATGTTCGTTCCATGCCCATCTCTAAGGCAAACCCATCTCATATTTGACGTGAGCTTTCCAGCTGATTTGTAATTCCAGAACATGGCTACATAACTAGAGAAATGAATTATCCATAGTACATGTAGAGAAGAAAGAGAACATTACTGTCTTTTATTGCTTTCTGTAATGATGCCTGGATAGATTTATTTTTTATTTATTTTAGAGTATTTTTTACCCCGCCTTTCTCCTTGGAAAAGGACCGAAGGCAGCTTACAGTAATGAGGGATAATATACAGTCCAGTACAATTAAGATATGTTCAGGTACTGCTAAGAGGGAATTAAGGGACATCTTACAGCATTAAAAGACATCACTACATTAAAGTTACAAGAGAACGCAAGCAGTTAAAAGGAGAGTAAAATTCCAAGTAAATGTTATGAGTGATGGAAACTAACATCAAAAACAGTGTCATTGTAAACACATAATGTTATAAGTAGTTATAAACACCAAGTATGTGATCCTATTGATTCATATAAAAGACACATAATAGGTAGTCCGTCATTCTGGGAAAGCTTACCAAAAGAGAAAAGTCTTTGTCTGTTTCCAGAAAGACAACAGAGATGAGGCAGTCCTGGCCTCTAGTGGGAGGGAGTTCCATGGTCTGGGCACAGCAGCTGAGAAGGCCCTTTCATGGGTTCCCACAAGATGTACCTGTGAGGGTGGCGATATGGAGAGAAGGGCCTCTCCTGATGACCTCAACACCCGAGTTGGTTCATACTGTGAGATTTGATCTTTGAGGTAGTTTGGACCCAGGCTGTACAGTGCTTTGTACTTTTGTAGGTCAAGGTCAGCACCTTGAACTGTGCTCGAATCAGTTACTGAAGTATCTAGCTGAGGAGTCCAAGGTTGAGAGTTCAGTTCCTCAATGTACATCCCAGAAGAGCCAGCCTGTGCAGCCTCGGGCAAGCTGCACAGTCCCAGAATGCACTGCAGAAAAAAAAAAAAGGAATGGTAAACCACTGCTCAGCACTCTCTACCTAGAAAACCCTGAAAAGGGTGACTGTAAGTCAGAATTAAGTTGATGGCACATGCCCATCATTGCTTTCTGATCTGTGCAACCTTGAACTTCTGTTGTTGTTGTTTAAAATTTATGTAAGCTGTCCACTTCCAATCTTTTGAATGAAGGCATTGTGCGGCTATAGTTCACTTTTGTGTAGGCAAGAAAGCAATCACCTTGAGCCCGTGGTGAGTCATGAAGTCATGTTCCTTCTTGCTTCAGGGATGAAGCAGAAAGATTCCATCAACCTCAAACTGGAAACAGGTTCCAGGCAGCCTATTCACACATTCAGCCATGAGTCATTAAGAGCTGAATAACAAGCAGATGAGATAAGTGGTGCGTTGTGCAGGTGAATCAGCATTCACAAAAGTAAATCTTTGCAGAGGGATTTTTTCCTTATTATTATTCAGGCTGGCTTTCAATCCCTGAAGCCAAACTTGAAGACAGTTTAAAGAGGAACAAAAAGAAATACATTTTCAAGTCTGTAATTATTGTTTACATGCAGGGTATTTTTTTTTTTTTTGGAGGAGGGTGAGTGGGAAGGGTCTGAGGCCCCCCTGCTCCAGACTCACAGAGAGAGGCTATGAAATTAAAAAAACAAAAACTAGGACTCCTCATTTCTCTCAGTGCTGGATTTTTAATTTTTCTTCACCATTCAGTAGGGAGATTGAGGAGGCCTGTTTCAAGGATGTTGACAATGATTAATATTTGTATCTGCAAAAACTGACACGTCTGTGCTTCACACACAAAGCTGGTTTTAGTTCTCTTGAGTATATTGTTTGTGTGCCTCCATCTGTGCCCTTGTGGAGAGGACTTTTGGGAGGGGAGGACTTCCTTTGGATGAGAGAAAGCATTGAAAGCTCAAGGATCCATTATAACACCAGGAGAGTCTCACCAGAGTTGTAGAAATCTGTCTCTTTAATTTGGGGGTGGATGGGTGAGGTGACTCCTTGCTGGGCCCACCAGCCATCCCTTCCTCTGTATTTTATTTATTTTTAAAAATTACTCTACTTTTCTCTTTTTAAAAAAGAACCCAAGGTGGCTTAAATCATTAGAAACACTGCATTAAAAGCATTTTATTTAAATTTTTATAAATAATTAAAGTGCTAGGTAACAGCATTACTAAAAGGTATAAAAAGCAATCAAAATGCAAAACCATTCCAGACTGCCAGTTCCAGAGACAGAGAAGACTTCCTCTTGTGTTCCCACCAAACACACTTGTTTGCCCATCTCTAGATGTACATATGAATGAGAGTGTATGATTACCCTGAAGTAAGTGCTACACTGCTGGCTTTCCCCTATGCTATGAGCACTTGCAGATTCAAATGACAGTATCATTGTCAGTGGCGTGGTTATTAACAACCTCCATTATGCAGATGCAATGGTTTTGTGTGTGTTGTGTATCAACACATACTTTCTAACTAATGGTAACTAGCTATAATAATGAATTCCAAAAAGTCCTATTTTAAAAAATTACTCTACTTTTCTCTTTTTAAAAAAGAACCCAAGGTGGCTTAAATCATTAGAAACACTGCATTAAAAGCATTTTATTTAAATTTTTATAAATAATTAAAGTGCTAGGTAACAGCATTACTAAAAGGTATAAAAAGCAATCAAAATGCAAAACCCCTCATGGCCCTCGGAGATCGGGCGGCGGGTCGGCCGCTGGCGATAGCCTGCGGGGGGTGGCGCGGATGCTCCATCTCTCCGCGGCCCCCACCCCTCATGGCCCTCGGAGATCGGGCGGCGGGTTAGCCTGTGGGGGCGCGGATGCTCCATCCCACCGCGGCCCCCACCCCTCATGGCCCTCGGAGATCGGGCGGCGGGTCGGCCGCTGGCGATAGCCTGCGGGGGGTGGCGCGGATGCTCCATCCCACCGCGGCCCCCACCCCTCATGGCCCTCGGAGATCGGGCGGCGGGTCGGCCGCCGGCGATAGCCTGTGGGGGGGGCGCGGATGCTCCATCCCACCGCGGCCCCCACCCCTCATGGCCCTCGGAGATCGGGCGGCGGGTCGGCCGCTGGCGATAGCCTGCGGGGGGGGCGCGGATGCTCCATCTCTCCGCGGCCCCCACCCCTCATGGCCCTCGGAGATCGGGCGGCGGGTCGGCCGCTGGCGATAGCCTGCGGGGGGGCGCGGATGTTCCATCTCTCCCGGCCCCCACCCCTCATGGCCCTCGGAGATCGGGCGGCGGGTCGGCCGCTTAGCCTGCGGGGGGCGCGGATGCTCCATCTCTCCGCGGCCCCCACCCCTCATGGCCTTCGGAGATTGGGTGGCGGGTCGGCCGCCGCGATAGCCAGCGGGGGACGCGGATGCTCTATCTCTCCGCGGCCCCCACCCCTCATGGCCCTTGGAGATCGGGCGGCGGGTCGGCCGCCGGCAATAGCGCGTGCGGGGGTGGCGCGGATGTTCCATCTCTCCGGCCCCACCTCCCCCTGGCCCTTGGAGATCGGGCGGCGGGTCGGCCGCCGGCGATAGCCTGGGGGGGGCGCGGATGCTCCATCTCTCCGCGGCCCCCACCCCTTATGGCCTCAGAGATCGGGCGGCGGGTCGGCCGCCGGCGATAGCCTGCGGGGGGCGTGGATGCTCCATCTCTCCGCGGCCCCCACCCCTCATGGCCCTCGGAGATCGGGCGGCGGGTCGGCCGCCGCGATAGCCTGCGGGGGCGCGGATGTTCCATCCCACCGCGGCCCCCACCCCTCATGGCCCTTGGAGATCGGGCGGCGGGTCGGCCGCCGGCGATAGCCTGCGGGGGTGGCGCGGATGTTCCATCTCTCCGCGGCCCCCACCCCTCGCGGCCCTTGGAGATCGGGCGGCGGGTCGGCCGCCGGCGATAGCCTGGGGGCGCGGATGCTCCATCTCTCCGCGGCCCCCACCCCTTATGGCCCTCAGAGATCGGGCGGTGGGTCGGCCGCCGGCGATAGCCTGCGGGGGGGGCGTGGATGCTTCTCCACGGCCCCCACCCCTCATGGCCCTCGGAGATCGGGCGGCGGGTCGGCCGCCGCGATAGCCTGGGGGCGCGGATGTTCCATCCCACCGCGGCCCCCACCCCTCATGGCCCTTGAAGATCGGGCGGCGGGTTGGCCGCCGGCGATAGCCTGCGGGGGGGGGCGCGGATGTTCCATCCCACCGCGGCCCCCACCCCTCATGGCCCTTGGAGATCGGGCGGCGGGTCGGCCGCCGGCGATAGCCTGCGGGGGGGTGGCGCAGATGTTCCATCTCTCCGCGGCCCCCACCTCTCACGGCCCTTGGAGATCGGGCGGCGGGTCGGCCGCCGGCGATAGCCTGGGGGGGGCGCGGATGCTCCATCTCTCCGCGGCCCCCACCCCTCATGGCCCTCGGAGATCGGGCGGCGGGTCGGCCGCCGGCGATAGCCTGCGGGGGCGCGGATGCTCCATCTCTCCGCGGCCCCCACCCCTCATGGCCCTCGGAGATCGGGCGGCGGGTCGGCCGCCGGCGATAGCTTGCGGGGGGGCGCGGATGCTCCATCTCTCCGCGGCCCCCACCCCTCATGGCCCTCGGAGATCGGGCGGCGGGTCGGCCGCCGGCGATAGCCTGTGGGGGGGCGCGGATGCTCCTTCTTCCCGCGGCCCCCACCCCTCATGGCCCTCGGAGATCGGGCGGCGGGTCGGCCGCCGGCGATAGCCTGTGGGGAGGGGCGCGGATGCTCCATCTCTCCGCGGCCCCACCCCTCGTGGTCCTCGGAGATCGGGCGGCGGGTTAGCCTCCTGGGGGCGCGGATGTTCCATCTTCCCGCGGCCCCCACCCCTCGAGGCCCTCGGAGATCGGGCGGCGGGTCGGCCGCCGGCGATAGCCTCCTGGGGGGGCGCGGATGTCCCATCTTCCCGCGGCCCCCACCCCTCATGGCCCTCAGAGATCGGCCGGCGGGTTGGCCGCCAGTGATAGCCTGCGGGGGAGGGCGCGGATGCTCCATCTCTCCGCAGCCCCCCACTCTGGATTTTGAGCGGAGGACTCGGACAGCTGCGGCGGCTATTGAGACTATCATTTGCAGAGGGCCGGGGCTTGGTCTGCTGCCGTTATGATTGGGCCCAATTTGGCCCCGAGGCCGTTGTTAGCCCTTCTGACGGCCGTCGACCTGTCTCCCCTTTGTCCTCTGCTCACACAGTCCTCCCTATGTTCCATCTACCATTGCCCACGGATTGCCTTAGTGAAACATTCTGCATCCCCCCCCCGCTCCTTTCCTCCAGCCCTGGTGTTGAACCCATCGTATGCTTTTTTTTTTCCTTTGTAATCTGTCATCTGTAATTTGTAATTTGTAATTGTTTCTGTTACATTGCTGTGTATTTTATTTATAGTGGTATTTTAGTGTTGTGTTTTTTTTTTCCCACCCTCCATCATGCAGGCAGGGACCGCCATACCTGTCGTGTCGGGCCGTGGTCGGTACGCTAGGGGCTGGGGGTTAGTCGGGCTAAGAAGAACCCGGGCCAGACATCTTGTGCCTGTCCCCGTTCTGACCCTCCAGCTCACTGTCACGTGCCTCGGAGCCACTCCGCCAGCGCCTCCGATCTTTCTTGCCTTCTGATGAACGCCAGGTCGGTCCATAATAAGATCCCCATCATTCATGACACCATCGCTGATGGGAGGGCCGACCTGGCGTGCATTACCGAGACCTGGGTGGGTGCAGAGGGGGCTTTCGCCCAGCTGTGCCCGCCTGGGTTTCTGGTGCAGGGGGCAGGAAGGTCGGAGGGTCGTAAGGGGGGGTGGGGTGGCCATCGTGTACAGGGATACTATTCAAATCAGCAGGGCCTCAACGTTGGTGAGCCCAGGGTTGGAATGTGTTCATCTGTTGGTTGGGCAGCGGGACAGGTTTGGCATTGTGCTCGGTTACCGTGCTCCCGCAACCCAGCACAATCCCTACCAGAGCTCACCGAGTTCATCGCCGCTGCCCTGTTGAGAACCCCCCGCCTTTTGGTGGTGGGTGATCTCAACGTGCACGCTGGCGGTGACCTGTCTGGTGCTGCTCTGGAATTCATGCAGTCCATGGCCTCCATGAACCTAGCCCAGCATGTTTTATGCCCAACACACAGATCTGGACACACCCTGGATCTGGTATTTTCCTCTGCGTCTGAGGACTCGTGTCTGAGGGTGTGGGACCTCGTTCCCACCCCGTGTCATGGTCAGACCATCACCTGCTGTCTTTCTCTGTATCGATCGCCACCCCACCCCACGGGACCTCCGGCCCACTGTTTTAGACTCCTTGACCCTGATCGGTTTCGGGAAGTCCTCGGGGAGCCTCCTGGCGGACTGGCTGACGATCTGGTAGACTCCATGGTGGATCAATGGTTTGATGAAACAGCCCGGGCTGTCGACCAGATCGCCCCTAGGCGCCTCATCCGCTGTAGAACCGCCGTGGTTCACGGAAGAGCTTCGAGCGATGAAGCATGAACGGAGGAGGCTGGAGCGCAGCTGGAGGAAGAACGGACGGCTATTAAGAAGGCTGCAGTCATCGCACAGTCCAGGCGCTATGTTCATGCGATCAGGGTTGCTAGAAGATCTTATTGCACCCTGAGAATTAGTGAGGCCTCGAACCACCAAGCGGAATTGTTCCGTGTGGTTCGCGACCTCACTAATCCTGGACTGACTAGGCCTCCTCCTACTGATTTCAGTAGTGAGAACTTTGCAGCCTTTTTCGATCGAAAATAGAGGCCATCCGTCCGGGAATCCTGTTGCCATAGCCCACTCTCGGCATCCCCGGCGGCTGTGCCCCTCGGTCTCCTCGCATGGTTGAGTTTGGGCCTGTCACCTCCCTTGAGGCCTCCAGGGCTATTGCCCACTGCCGGCCCGCGTCCACCCCCTTCGACCCTTGCCCTTCATGGCTTATGAAAGCAGTCGCCATGAACATCTCAGGGTGGGCTTCGATCATCGCCACGGCCTCCTTCAGGGAAGGGATTTTCCCTTCCCGTCTGAAGGAGACCGTGGTAAAGCCCATCCTGAAGAAACCGAGCTTAGCGCCGGGCGAATTATCCAACTTTCGCCCGATCGCTAACGTTCCTTTATGGGCAAGGTGATCGAGAGGGTGGCCGCGATCCGGCTTCAATCCTATCTGGAGGCCGAGCATGCCCTGGATCCGTTCCAGTCTGGGTTCAGGCCTGGTCGGGGACCGAGACAGTCTTGGTCGCTCTGCAAGATGACCTCATCCGGAGGGCCGACGGGGGGTGTTCCTCCCTGTTGGTCCTCCTGGATTTGTCAGCGGCCTTTGATACCGTCGACCACGGTATCCTGCTGGATCGGCTCTCCGAGGCTGGGATCGGAGGCACTGTTCACAGTTGGTTCCGGTCCTTCCTCGGGACCGCCCCACAGCAGGTTCAGCATGGGGCGAGATGTCGACCCCCTTGGATACTCCCTTGTGGGGTTCCACAGGGGTCGTCTCTCTCTCCCATGCTGTTCAACATTTACATCAGGCCGCTGGCTGAGGTCATTAGGAGGCATGGAGTCTGCTGCCATCAGTACGCTGATGACACGCAGCTCTATGTCTCCTTTTCTACCGCTGCAGATGAGGCTGTCCGGACCCTCGATCAGTGTCTGGGCGCAGTCATGGAATGGACCAGGGCTAACAGGCTCAAACTCAACCCCGATAAGACCGAGGTCATGTTCTTTGGGGCTTCCTCATCCAGCTACGGTGGCCCGTATCCCACCTTGGAGGGTGTTTCCCTCAGGCCATCGGACTGTGTCCGAAATCTGGGCGTAGTCCTGGACCCGGCGCTCACCCTGGAAGCCCAGGTGTCTGCCGTGTCCAGGGCTGCTTTTTCCATCTTCGGCGTATTGCCCTACCTGGATGAGGACTCCCTCAGAACTGTGGTCCAGGCGCTGGTGATCTCTAGACTGGACTATTGCAACGCGCTCTACATGGGGTTGCCCTTGACTCTCATTCGGCGCTTGCAGCGGGTCAAAATGCAGCAGCCAGACTGGTGGCTGGTGTGCATCGATTCGAGCACATCACCCCAGTCTTGGCTCGTTTGCACTGGTTGCCCGTTGCAGCCCGAATTAGATTCAAGGTCCTGGTTTTGGTTTACAAAACCCTCCATGGCCTAGGACCTGGCTACCTGACGGAGCGGATCGACCAGCGGTCATCTTCGGCCCGTCCGACCAGGTCGTCGCGGGCGCACATGCTGCGTGTGGCCACGCCCAGGGAGGCTCGGAGAACTTCCACCCGTATTTCCAGCCTTCTCTGTGGCTGGCCCAACCCTATGGAACCACCTACCAGCAGAAGTGCGCCTTGCAGAGTCCCTGCCTGCCTTCCGGAAGGCGCTGAAAACCCTTCTCTTCCGGGAGGCGTTTGGGTGACACAATTTTTTTTTTTTTTAGTCCCGCCATCTGTTGTAGCCGTTTTGTTTTATTGTTTATTTCAGTTGTTGTTTTAATTTGCTGTCTGTACATTTGTTGTAAACCGCCCGGAGTTCCTCTCAGGAAGACGGGCGGTATATAAGCTGTATAAATAAATAAAATAAATAAATAATCATTAACAGCCGTGCCCAGACTGTATTGAATCACACAATCTCCTATTCAGTCTTCACACTTTTCCAAACATTCTTCTTTTTTCCATTGAGTCTTAGGGCCTTTTTACACGACCCCTAAGATCCGCTGACCACTTAAATTCGGACCAGAGATCTTAGGTTCGTCGCTCTTCCTCTGTCCCCACCCCCCTCCGTACTTCCTGGTTGCTGGCTGTGTGAGGGGAGGGAGAAAAAAGAAAGAAAAGAATGCCGGTTTACCTCCGTTTTGTTCCCGGCAGCATTCAGATCTCTTAAAGGGGCGGGACGCAAAAAAAGAACAAACAGAAGCCAGGAGAGCCCCGCACTCACTATCCTTACACCGGATCAAATATTTGTCACATCCAAAAAGCAGGTACAAGAAAACTGCTGTTTGGGCGCGCTAAAGTGGGCGGGGTCGCACTTAATTGTCTGCAAAGTCCGGAGCTGGTGGGTAAACATTTTTAAGGTCCGGACCTTGCAGCCATTTGGGGCGGAGCTTAGGGGTCGTGTATAAACGCCCTTAGTCATCATGCGTCCAAAGCACAAAAGCCTCACTTTAGTCATTTCAACAGCCTTCGATCATCAACATAGAACTCACATGGTGCAAGTTCTGGCAGCAAATCATATACCGGCTCTGATTTCTGTGTGATGCTGCTTACATTGAAGCTTTCTGCTGGGTTCTTCAATTATACTTTTTAATTGATGTTGGGCATTGTAGCCCTATTCAGTCATTTCCCTGGCAACTGGGGTCTTGCTCACATGCAAAATCTGTAGATGAGCAAAAGCCTCACCTCTTCAGGCAGATCATTCAACACATTAGGGAATATACTGCTGGAAAGCCAAAGGGCTTAGCTCTCTTGGATGCCAAAAACCAGGCAAGTAATGGCTGAATGGGGCATTGTTCTTTCATAGATTTGATATAGGAATCGTAGAATCATAGAATTGTCATATGGTTGGAAGGGACATTGGACGTCTTCTTCTAGTTCAACCCCCTGCCCAAGGCAGGAGACATCATAACCATCCAGGACAGATGGCTGTCCAATCTTGAAGCCTCTAGCAATGGGGCAACTGCAACATTGGGAGGCAAGCTGTTCCACTGTTTAAGGCCTCTCACTGTCAGGAAATGTCTCCTTATTTCCAGGTTGGCTCTCCCTCTGATGTGTTTCCACCCATTGGTTCTTGTCATACCCTCAGGGGCAACTGAGAATAAATCAACCCCCTCTTCCCTGTGACAACCCTTCAGGGATTGGAAGGCTGTTATCATGTTTGCTCTCAGCCTTCTCTTCGTCAGGCTAAACATGCCCAGGCAAAGGCCTTCCAAAAAAATCTGAGTGGTAGATTTCTCTTGGTTTAGAACAGGCCTGCCCAACAGGTAGCCCGCGGGCTACTGGTAGCCCACAAAGGGTTCAAAAGTAGCCCACCAGCCATCAATAAAAAGTGAGGGGATAAGTTCTCCACCCCTCCCTCCCCCACCACAAGGACCACCACTGCCCCAGCAAAGTTCTGGGTCTGCCAGCCCACTGTCTCAGCCGAGTGGGGCAGTTCAAGGGCCATGGCACATTGAAATCTGTTCCATCCAGAACAGATTAATTGGTTTTCAATGAATTCCTATGGGAAACCATTGCTCTACTTACAAAAGTTTTTACTTATGAGCATGTGGTTGGAATGGATAAAATTTGTAAGTAGAGGTTTTAGTGTAATAGCCCTCAGGCACTTTGGGCCGGAAAAAGTAGACCTTGGCCTGTTCAAAGTTGAACAGCCCTGGTTTAGAACACCCTTAACAGCTCTGGACCACATTCTCTAAGGGGTTGCTCTCTATTCAAAAAACTACTGTGCCTTCTGCCTTTTAAGGGGGAAGCCTTATCCAATTCTTGAATAAGGATGTGGTGATGGCATCTGGCCTGGATGCCTTCAAAAGGGGATTGGACAGATTCCTGGAGGAAAAGTCCATTCCAGGTTACAAACCATGATGGAGATGTGTAATCGCCAGGCTTAAAACCGGGGTACTTCAAGGGCCAGATGCAGGGGAGTGGTTTCAGGAGACAGATGTCTAGTCTCATGCGCTCCCAGACGCACCTGGTGGGGCCACTGTGAGATACGGGAAGCTGGACTAGATGGGCCTTTGGCCTGATCCAGCAGGGCTCTTATGTTCTTATGATCATTTGATCAAACATGAAGAAAAGCCTTCTCTGTTTTGGCACTGACAATGTGAAATGAACTACCCACTGAAATCAGACTGGTTCCTAAAGGGGGCATCTCCACCAGCAAGTGGAAATGTATTCATCTATCAGAGCATTTTCCTGATTGTTACCCCTGTTTTTGATCACAACTGATTCTAATAATCTTAATGATATATGTTGCTATTTTGGCACCTGATCATTCTTTTGACATTTTCTTGGGTGGTTAAATAGGGAGACAATTTTTATTTTTAATGAAAAACAGCATAGAAATACTGTAAATAAATAGATAACAGCAGTTATTTGCACAGGGCTTCCTGAATGCCAAGATGCTCAAACTGTTTCACATATATTATCTAAATGTTCCTTGCCATAAATAAAAAAATAAACAGATCAGTAGAGTTAGCAGCCATTGTTAATGGCATGTTAAAGGCTAAAGGCCTCTCAGTTCATGGCTGTGGCTGAAATCCTGTTATGTGACTTATTCCACGTAAGGCTGATGACATCATCAATGGCAGCAGTATCCCCTTCACTCTGGGGAAATTTTGGGGGGCAGCAGGACATTCAGAAAGTCCTTAATTTTGGAAAATCACCCCTTCTGGGATGATTTTTTCAGAAATTAAAGAACCCCCCCCTTCCAACCCCATGGCATACAACAGCTTTCTTAGGGGAATCACAGAACTTTCAGGGTTTTACATGGCTTAGCTTTGCAAGCACACATTCCAGCCTTTATTTGCAGAAGCTGGCTGGATCGCTCCATGAGTTAAGTATCTGGCTGCAGAGCCATTACCAAACAAAGGTTCGCCGTAAGTCAGAATGGACTTGATGGCATATGATGATGATGATGATGATGATGATGATGATGATGATGATGATGATGATGATGATGATGATGATGATGACGACGACGACGACGATATCTGCTGTATGTTGGATGGAGTAGGATAAGTGGTATCTATCTATCTGTCTGTCTGTCTGTCTGTCTGTCTGCCTGTCATGTCATATTCCCCTCACTGAATGGACAAAAGATGGCTCATTTAAAACACAATAAGATATGATATTTTTAAAGCAACTTAAATCGTTATATTGAAATGAAAAGGGGGAGCCATGTGGCCGTTATGAAATTCGAATGTAAGACTAGGCTATAGGTGATAGCTTTGTAGGTCACTAATGAAAAAAAATTGAAAACTTTCGTGGGCAATACCCACATCGTCAGCTCATGTACCAAAAGTCCCAACATGGCAACAGAAGTGGTTTGCCAGGATATTATTCTTAGATGTAAAGTTCTTGGCAAGATGGTTTTTGCCAGGGATATCTGTCTCAGATGAGGCAGGAAGCAGCACAGTTCTTGTAAAGCTGTATCTGAAGTCAAGGATCGGGCTTCAGATCCCAGCCCTTCAAACAAAGGGACCAGCGTTCCTGTGCCGGGAGACTCCAACAACATCTGCCACCCCCACGCCTTTTGGGTGAGAGCCAGAAGGGGCTGCTTGCTGCTTTTCCCTGTGGGTGCTGTTTGGCCTTGGAGTCCCTGTTTGCCTTCTCAGGACCAGGACCCTGTGACTCGGCTGCCTGGGCTCCCCCCACCTCCCTGCTTAACACCAGCCACCTGGCCCAGGGAGGAAAGGGCTTGAAAAGGCCGGGCTGCCAGGGACTGTCAGACCAGCGTTCCTGTGCTGGGAGACTCCAACATTATCTGCCACCCCCACGCCTTTTGGGTGAGAGCCAGAAGGGGCTGTTTGTAGCTTTTCTCTGTGGGTGTTGTTTGGCCTGGAATCCCTGTTGCATGTTCATGGATATGGTGGGGAGGGGGAGGTAGGATGGTGGGGGTGAATTAGTGGATAACTGTTGCCATCAAGTATAGGAGATGTTGTTGTTGTTGTTGTTGTTCAGTCGTTCAGTCGTGTCCGACTCTTCGTGACCCCATGGACCAGAGCTTGCCAAGCCTTCCTATCCTCCACTGCCTCCCGGAGTTTTGTCAAATTCATTTTGGTTGCATCGATGACACCGTCCAACCATCTCATTTTCTGTCGTCCTCTTTTCCTTTTGCCTTCGATTTTTCCCAGCACCAGGGACTTTTCCAGGGAGTCCTCTCTTCTCATGAGGTGGCCAAAGTACTGGAGCCTCAGCTTCAAAATCTGTCCTTCCAGTGAACATTCGGGGTTGATTTCTTTCAGAATGGATAGGT
The DNA here is from genome assembly GCA_029282475.1 of Phrynocephalus forsythii. Taxonomy (NCBI): domain Eukaryota; kingdom Metazoa; phylum Chordata; class Lepidosauria; order Squamata; family Agamidae; genus Phrynocephalus; species Phrynocephalus forsythii. Next base: position 187,150,665 of record JAPFRF010000001.1, on the reverse strand, counting down.
TTGATCTCCTTGCAGTCCAGGGGACTCTCAAGACTCTCCTCCAGCACCACAGCTCAAAAGCATCAATTCTGCGGCGATCAGCCTTCTTTATAGTCCAGCTCTCACTTCCATACATCACTACTGGAAAAACCATAGCTTTAACCATCCTGACCTTAGTTGGCAAAGTGATGTCTCTGCTCTTTAGGATGCTATCTAGGTTTGCCATTGCTTTCCTCCCAAGAAGCAGGCGTCTTTTTATTTCGTTGCTGCAGTCGCCATCTGCAGTGATCAAGGAGCCCAAGAAAATAAACTCTGTCATTGCCTCCATTTCTTCCCCTTCTATTTGCCAGGAGGTGATGGGACCAGTGGCCATGATCTTAGTTTTTTTAATGTTGAGCTTCAGCCCATTTTTTCACTCTCCTCTTTCACCCTCATTAAGAGGTTCTTTAATTCTTCCTCACTCTCTACTATTAGAGTAGTATCATCTGCGTATCTGAGGTTGTTGATATTTCTTCCGGCAATCTTAATTCCGGCTTGTGATTCATCCAGACCGGCCTTTCTCATGATGTACTCTGCATATAAGTTAAATAGGCAAGGTGACAGTATACAGCCTTGTCGTGCTCCTTTCCCAATTCCAAACCAGTCAGTTGTTCCCTATCCAGTTCTGACGGTTGCTGCTTGTCCCACATATAGATTTCTTAGGAGACAGATAAGGTGGTCAGGCACTCCCATTCCTTTAAGGACTTGCCATAGTTTGTTGTGGTCTACACAGTTGAAGGCTTTGGCATAGTCAATGAAGCAGAAGTAGATGTTTTTCTGGAACTCTCTGGCTTTCTCCATAATCCAGCGCATGTTGGCGATTTGATCTCTAGTTCCTCTGCCCCTTCGAAATCCAGCTTGTAGTTCTGGAAGTTCTCTTTCCACATACTGCTGAAGCCTGCCTTGTAGAATTTTGAGCATAACCTTGCTAGCATGTGAAATGAGCGCAATTGTGCGATAGTTGGAGCATTCTTTGGCATTTCCTTTCTTTGGAATTGGGATGTAGACCGATCTTTTCCAGTCCTCTGGCCACTGCTGGGTTTTCCAAATTTGCTGGCATATCGTATGCAGCACCTTTACAGCATCCTCTTTTAAGATTTTAAAGAGTTCAATTGGAATGCCGTCACCTCCACTGGCCCTGTTGTTTGCAATGCTTTCTAAGGCCCACTTGACTTCACTTTCCAGGATCTCTGGCTCCAGGTCAGCAATTACGCTATCTTGGTTATCAGGGACATCCAGATCTTTCTGATATAATTCTTCTGTATATTCTTGCCATCTCTTCTTGATCTCTTCTGCTTCAGTTAGGTCCCTACCATTTTTGTCCTTTATCATATCCATCTTTGCATGAAATACCCCTTTAATATCTCCAATTTTCTTGAACAGATCTCTGGTTTTTCCTTTTCTGTTGTTTTCCTCTATTTCTTTGCACTGTTCATTCAAGAAGGACGCCCTGTCTCTCCTTGCTATTATTTGGAAGTCTGCATTCAATTTTCTGTATCTTTCCCTTTCTCCCTTGCATTTTGCGTCCCTTCTCTCCTCCGCTATTTGTAGGGCCTCGTTGGACAACCACTTTGCTTTCTTGCATTTTCTTTTCTTTGGAATATTTTTCATTGCAGCCTCCTGTACGATGTTGCGAGCCTCCATCCATAGTTCTTCAGGTGTTCTGTCCGCCAAATCTAGTTCCTTGAATCTATTCTTCACTTCCACTGTGTATTCATATGGGATTTGACTTAGGTTATACCTGATTGGCCCAGTGATCTTCCTTACTTTCTTCAGTTTAAGTTTGAATTTTGAAATAAGAAGCTGATGATCTGAGCCACAGTCAGCACCAGGTCTTGTTTTTGCTGACTGTATAGAGCTCCTCCATCTTTGGCTGCAGAGAACATAGTCAATCTGATTCCGGTATTGTCCATCTGGTGATGTCCATGTATAGAGTCGCCTTTTGTGTTGTTGGAAAAGAGTGTTTGCAATGACCAGCTTGTTCTCTTGACAAAACTCAATTAGCCTTTGCCCTGCTTCATTTGAAACTCCAAGGCCAAACTTGCCAGTTATTCCTTTTATCACTTGACTCCCTACTTTAGCATTCCAATCCCCTATGATGAGAAGAACATCTTTCTTTGGTGTCAGTTCTAGAAGTTCTTGTAAGTCTTCATAAAATTGGTCAATCTCAGACTCTTCAGCACCGGTAGTTGGTGCATAAACTTGGATTACTGTGATGTTCAAAGGATTGCCTTGGAATCGTACCGAGATCATTCTATCATTTTTTAGGTTGTATCCCAGCACTGCTTTTCTCACTCTATTGTTGACTATGAAGGCTACTCCATTTCTTCTATGGGATTCTTGCCCACAGTAGTAGATGTGATAGTCATCTGAACTGAATTCACCCATTCCTGTCCATTTAAGTTCACTGATGCCCAGGATGTCAATGTTTATTCTTTCCATCTCACGTTTGACCACATCCAGCTTACCCTGGTTCATAGATCTTACATTCCAGGTTCCTATGCAGTATATTTCTTTGCAACATTGGACTTTCCTTTCTCTTCCAGGTACGTCTGCAGCTGAGCGTCCTTTCGGCTTTGGCCCAGCCACTTCATTAGCTCTGGAGCTACTTGTACTTGTCCTCCGCTCTTTCTCAGTCACTTACCTGACAGACCTCGGAACTGGCTCCAACTCCGGCACTTCATTCCATCTGCTGTGACCAACTGAGCCAGCCAGCCTAGCCTTTGCTGGAACTCAAGATCTGTAAGTGTCGGCCTGCTTGCTTGGCAGCCCTCTCAGGGCTGAAAAATCACCTGTGCCTCTTTCTGGGCTTGTGAGAGGATCCCAGAGGGAGAGTCTACAAAGGCTGCAGGGAAGGGGCCGTGCAGAGAGACACTTACCTGACAGACCTCGGAACTGGCTCCAACTCCGGCACTTCATTCCATCTGCTGTGACCAGCTGAGCCAGCCAGCCTAGCCTTTGCTGGAACTCAAGATCTGTAAGTGTCGGCCTGCTTGCTTGACAGCCCTCTCAGGGCTGAAAAATCACCTGTGCCTCTTTCTGGGCTTGTGAGAGGATCCCAGAGGGAGAGTCTACAAAGGCTGCAGGGGAGGGGCCGTGCAGAGAGACACTTACCTGACAGACCTCGGAACTGGCTCCAACTCCGGCACTTCATTCCATCTGAAAGGAATGTGAATTTTGGGGTCCGTTGCCGGCGAGCTAGAGCTTTGCAGAATGCAATGAGCAGTCTGAGTCTTTGCAGACAGAAAATAGATTTATTGGTTGTCAACCAAGGGAGCCCCCACTCAATGGAAAATCGGGTGGGAAGTCCACCGAACAAAAGGAATGCGGTGTGTTTTATTGACTTACAACTACTCTCTTTTCCCCCTCCCTTCCGAATTTACGTCATATACATCGGTTACATGCATCAAACATTAATTGACATCTTTGGTCATTTATTTTGTATTCCTGTCACCAATTAAATGTATTCCTGGGTTCTTAATTGCTGTGGTGTTTGATCTGACTTACACGGACCAGGACTACCAGTGATGCATGCCAGCTGCTCCAGGTACCGAGCTCTCAAGATAAGGTTTTCTTGGCTGGCTTAGCTATATGTAATTAACTATCAAAGCTACCAAAATAATTAGGTCCTGGAATCTTATTGCTGGCTCAGCCAATTCTATAACGGAAGTTCCTGCTTCTTGCCGGAAAGGCTTGACCAGTATATATTTGCAGGGCAAAGATATACATGTGGATACAACTGGAGTGCTTAATAATTCTACTTCTAAATATATATAACTTGTGTGGATTATATTGTGCAGGGTAATCATACCCTTCACTACCCCCTGACGTGTTCTGGAAATTTACGCCAGTAAATTATCCAGAGGCTGTTCCTCTCGGCTTCTGTGATAGGTGTGCAAGGGACAAATAAACATATCAAAGGTGTATGTACAAAAGCGTGAATATTGCTTGATCTTCCCCTCTTACCATTCCCTTGGGGAGGAGTTTTTCATCATGGCTCAGGGAGTGATTTTTGTTCAGTGTTCCTGACGAGAGTTTAGGCAGTGCTGCCAGGAAAACTTTTCCAGCCCTCTTTTCCCAAAAGGGCTTATAGGCACAGTTCAAAAAAATGAATTATCACAAAATGATTTGTGGCGTCTCATGGTGAGGGACGCATTTGAACAGGTGAATGACAAAGAAATACCCCTTAATTCACTAGGGCACTTTCTATAGTCAAATGTTAAGTTAACAGATGAAGTGTTGCAATGCCTGGGATGTATAAAGTCCCTCTGGTCAGACCCATAGACTTGCAATTGAAGGAAGCGTTCCACGGACCACAGCATTGTAATTTCCCCTTTTTGGAGGATTGTCATGTGGTCACAGCAGCTTCTAAGGTAGGCTCCTAGGGCATGTTATTTGCCTCTCAGGGATACCAAATTCTCAACGTTTAAAGGGGCTGACACAAGAAATTATGGGAACATTGTAATAAAGTTTGCAACCTCAGGCTCATCGTTTGGTACACCGTGCCTTAATTTGTGGCAGCTAGGCTGAAAGCTTTGAAGTTTTCATGCAAATTCAGAAACACATAGGGAGAAATGCATTTTTCCTGTGCTTGGTCGAGTGAATTGTTGCCAGCATACTCCTTTGGCTGACATAGTGGCTTTAGACTGACTAAGTAGCCAGCCTTGAAATATGATTGTCCACACTGTCATTTTGCATAAAGAATACATAGGCATTGGCACTTGGTTTCATAAGGACCAACAATATGGCTATCAACCCTTTTGAATGTGTGGTGTGTATAAAACCCAGATTGTAGCAGGCTGTACAGAATTACCCAGTTGTTTTTGCATACAGGCTAGCCCAGATGATAGACATTAGCTTAGAAAAACCAATTTTTAGCCATAAACCATAATCAATAGTTATAATCCCATGGTAGAGTCAAGGACGAGCTATTGAAATCAAGGCAGAAATGTCTCCATAGCTGACAGTTCACATACAAATTCAGCCCTGTAAATATGGGGCAAAAATTAGTTCATCATTGTCTTTGGTGAAGAAAATAATGTAGACAGCTATTCTGGAAAGCCATTGCTTTGTGGTATAAAGTCTCGCGAACACCCATGGGTGCCAAAATTTCTCTCATTCAATGCAAATTGCATAGAAAGGCAAGTCATAGTCTCTGGCACTCAATGTTTGTGAGTAAAAAGCATTTTCAGTGGCAAAGCATGATCATTACACGAAGTATGAAAGGCACATCCAGAGAGGCACTTCAGCAAGAATTTTCACAATGGCTAACAATAATAGACAATAAACAATATCATAAACAGTGATCAATACTTAACGTCCCTTTGCAAGGCTTCAAAGGCCGCAGGGCATTTTCTTGCCAGATCGAGCACAGGGTAATGTGCATGCACATTGGCGAAGGTCTGAAAGCAGTGATGACTCCAGCAGATTTAAACCCCGCCAAGTGTCTGTCCCGGCGAAAAAGGGGTTAAATTGCGGGCGCGAAGTCTGTTGGCCGCAATCCAAAACAAGAGTCAGTGGCCGGTAAGCTCCGTTTCCCCCCTCAGAGACAGACAGAGAGAAAAGAAAAGAAAGAAAAGAAGGCAGGCAGACAGGATGTCAACCCGTCAACCTGATGTGCAGGGGGAAATCAGTAGACAGCAGTGGGGCTCTCCGAAGTGCCAAATGCAAGGCGCCCCCAGGAACAGGTGTGGTGACCACAGGTCAGGTTCACTTTGCCGTCCTCCGTCCAGGGTGAAGTCATCTAAGGCATGAGGCGATCTACTGCAGTGGGCAGAAGGCGCCACCAGTCAGGCCTCTCTCCCTCTCGGTCGTGGGGTGTGGTCCACGCTGGGTGAAGGGGCTGGCATCGCTGGGTACAGGGGTCCACATCGATCGAACTCGCGGAGCGAAGTCATCTCGAAGATGGCATCAAAAGCGGGTGAGGGGTGGCCTCATGGAGCACAGGAGAGTTCCCATAGACGGTATCTACGAGTGGTGCTGTCGGCCGTCCAAACCAGATCGACTCCAGGACCCAGAAATAAGGAGCGGATAGGCTGCTCTCCCAGTGCGAAAATCCCTGCCTTCAGGGTGTATCTGGGCAAAAAGAAAGAACACACACACGGACACAAACAGACAAACACAGAACACAAACACACACAAAATGGCCCCTTCGCCGTCCTTGTGCTGCAGGGCAGGGTGGCACAGTCTATCTGACAGTCTTGAAAAGGAAAAAATGTCATAAAAGGCAGAATGGGGCTTTCCTCTTCGTAAAACCAGGATGTGAAGTAGGGAGACCAAAGTCTATGGTGGGGGCACATCTGCACATCAGTAGTTATGCACAAGTTCAGCTGGCCATGATGGGTGCTTGCAAGATGAGTCCGCAGGACCTCACAAGCTAGATGCTCAGGTGTCCCCAATCAACCACTTGGGACAGATCCCATCCCCTAGTCAAATTGCTCTTCTGCATGGGAATAACAAAAAGGTGTAACTAGCAAAATGTCCATGGAATGTAAAGTAAATTCTTAGTATGAACCAGGTGGTCCCGGTGGGGAGTTGGGGCTGGTGTGTAAAGTCACAGAAAAGTTCAGGCAGATACATGAGTTGAAAAAAAAATCGGAACAGCTAGTATAGTTAGATTACCATTAAGTCACCAAGCGCCTGGCGTATGCCCATTTGGAAGTCTTGCAACAGGAAATCTAAACCCGCCTCCGTCAGGTGGGTCCCGTCACTTCCTGCAGCGAGCTGCCCGCATCGACTTGGCTGGAACACAGCTGCCCCGGCGGTTTGGGACCCCCTTGGGAGCTGTCTGCAGCGAGATCCACAGGGCGTCCCTGCTTCTGGACTGTCACCTCCCGATGGGGTCGGGGCACTTGAAAACAGCCTCAGGTTCTAAAACTGGTGATGATGCGGGTGAGTTAAACAAATAATAAAAATGTGGAAAAATGCACAGTCCTCTATGTCTCTCTTCCCAACAAAGTCAGCAGGATTCCACTGTTGAAATCAGGCTGAATAGTTCGGCATTGATCACAGTCCCAAGGTCAATGAATTTCAATGGAGAGTGTCTGTTAGAGGCGTTTTAAAATATATTCATTTCCTTGCTACAAAAGGCAGCAATTGCTATGAGGCTTGGGGGGAAAAAAATGAAGACTAGGCTGTGTTTCAGCATGCCTCAAATTCCTCTGGGAGGGGGAGGGAGTTGTTATCTTAGCTTGCCCTGCAAGGGAGGCAAGAGCAGAAAAAGAAAGGCGGGGCCGTGGACTTTTGAATTCCCCCGCAGGCTGCAATACCCAGCCTGAGGCAAGCAGATAATCTCCTTTACTTACTCTGTAATGAATTAGGTGTAAAAAGCACTGAGACAACGAAGGCTACCCACTATTCCTGTGGCTTTTGATTTTGTTGTCTGCTTAAGTCTAATTTGAGAAGCGTGGCTTTTGTAATGAATAAGCAAAGCTTCTTAAAGTGCAGAGTGTTAAACCCTTTGTGATTGCAACGCCTTAAAAAAAATGTTTGCAAGGCAACAGAGGAGTGAGGAGTGAGGCGTCTCCCCCTCTTTCCTTTAGTGGGTAGAAAAAGTTCGGACTGCCAGAAATCTTGGGGGTTGGGGAGGGGGTTTCTGTCCTGTTCTGGGGCACATGGGGTGGAGGAGGAGTGATGCTGAATCGTTGGGTTCTCATGCAGGGGCAGCTTACTCCCCAGTGTTGTAAACTGCTTGCTGCTTCTCTAAGGCATAAAATTGGCTTGAGAAGGGGGGGGGTTTCCTGGATGTTTTTCACCTCCTAAGTTCTACGCACGGTACTTGTTGTTTTAAGAAATGTTAGGCTCAAATGCCCTATGATGTTTTCATTTTAAAATGTCCCTTCAGCTGGTAAATTTCGTTGTGTAACAAGCCAGCCTAATTTACACAAAATATATAGGATGTTGCTTTGTCCTGAGTACCCAAAAATATTCTTCTCAGTGTCCATACTTCCCCTGGTGTTATCAAAATTGCTGGCGGGGTCTTCTAGTTGGTAGAGTTTTTAGTCTCTATATTAATTAACTAATCACATCCTTGTAAATTCACACGCCTCTGGCTAGCAGGTCATAATTGGTCTGTCCTCCTTGAGGGCTAGAATCTTAATTTGGGATGGTAAAGTCCTGCCTTTTCTTAGTCAGAGGGGTTCTTCTTAAAGGTTACATTTGTTCAATTAATACCAAAGTCATTTTTTCTGGTGGCTGAATTCCAATGTTGCCACAGTGCACATCAAAAAGGGGTGTATGATTTGCTTTGGTCTGTCCCCATTTTATATGTTCTCTATGTGTGCCTATGATTTCTCCCACACAAATACCAAACGGATTCGCTCCTTAGGCAATTAAATGTACATCACACATGCACACACACGCTTCTGGTGCGACCGACGCCAGTCTCCTGAACGCCGAACCTGCGCACCCACAGACGCTTCGCCAAGGGGTTTGCCTAATTACCCCGACCCATTCACTTGCATTCACTGAATCCGTCTGCTCACACAAATCTCCCACATTTCCCACTTCCCCACCTAACTGTGATCCCCTGCCTAAGAATAAATCTTTTTAACTTCTCTAAAATCAAACGGAGTTGATGTCGACACTCCGTCGGTAGTAATGTGGGGCAAAGACTGCCACTCTTTGCCACCGCTTAGATACAGAGAATGGCCATTTCTCTGTAGTTACAGAGGGTATAGAGGCACAGCCCCTTACCTTGAAAAACACACATACATGAAGCTTCTTTTACACAAAATTCAAAAGTGGAATCACCATCCCACATACCCACACATTAATATATCTCTATAAACCTTCTCAGGATGCTGGGGGCGAATCCTAGGGATGTTGGATTTTGCAAAAATCCTCTCCTCCCTTGGGGATTTCAGGGTCTCCTTGCCCGTTAATTTCCCCTGATTCTTGGGATGTTAGGGTCGTGTCCAACCCTCCTCCTCCCGTACCCCGGGGATGTTGGACTCGCAATCCTCTCCTCTCCGTAGAGATGTTGGACTCGAACCCTCTCCTCCCCTACTACAACCGATTCTTTTCTCCTTACCAGATTTCTTCCGCGCAGTCTTTCCCAGTTCCTTCCCCTTCTGCCGGCATCGGTTTTCTCTCAAGTACGGTATCTCATTCAGTGCTGACAGAGCGATTCTCCTCACAAGTTGGAGGGTCCGGACTAGAATCAGTCTGTAATCAGCACGAACTTCTTACCGTGACTTGAGTCAGACTCTGCAAGCCTCTTAGCAGCGGCAGGTCCCCGGCATCTCCACCAAATGAAAGGAATGTGAATTTTGGGGTCCGTTGCCGGCGAGCTAGAGCTTTGCAGAATGCAATGAGCAGTCTGAGTCTTTGCAGACAGAAAAGAGATTTATTGGTTGTCAACCAAGGGAGCCCCCACTCAATGGAAAATCGGGTGGGAAGTCCACCGAACAAAAGGAATGCGGTGTGTTTTATTGACTTACAACTACTCTCTTTTCCCCCTCCCTTCCGAATTTACGTCATATACTTCGGTTACATGCATCAAACATTAATTGACATCTTTGGTCATTTATTTTGTATTCCTGACACCAATTAAATGTATTCCTGGGTTCTTAATTGCTGTGGTGTTTGATCTGACTTACACGGGCCAGGACTACCAGTGATGCATGCCAGCTGCTCCAGGTACCGAGCTCTCAAGATAAGGTTTTCTTGGCTGGCTTAGCTATATGTAATTAACTATCAAAGCTACCAAAATAATTAGGTCCTGGAATCTTATTGCTGGCTCAGCCAATTCTATAACGGAAGTTCCTGCTTCTTGCCGGAAAGGCTTGACCAGTATATGTTTGCAGGGCAAAGATATACATGTGGATACAACTGGAGTGCTTAATAATTCTACTTCTAAATATATATAACTTGTGTGGATTATATTGTGCAGGGTAATCATACCCTTCACATCTGCTGTGACCAACTGAGCCAGCCAGCCTAGCCTTTGCTGGAACTCAAGATCTGTAAGTGTCGGCCTGCTTGCTTGGCAGCCCTCTCAGGGCTGAAAAATCACCTGTGCCTCTTTCTGGGCTTGTGAGAGGATCCCAGAGGGAGAGTCTACAAAGGCTGCAGGGGAGGGGCCGTGCAGAGAGACACTTACCTGACAGACCTCGGAACTGGCTCCAACTCCGGCACTTCTTTCCATCTGCTGTGACCAGCTGAGCCAGCCAGCCAGCCTAGCCTTTGCTGGAACTCAAGACCATAAAATATACCAAGATGGCGGACGGCAGCTGCAGCCTCCAGCGCTTGCTGCGCTCTGTGTTCCTTTTTATGCTGCCTAATTCAGTTCTTTCTGCCTAATTTTCTTCCTTTGGGCCTGCCAGGGCCTCGAAGAGGGGTTTTAGGGGCGTAGGGTTCCTGAGACTGTCTTCGCTGGTTGGCAAGATGCCGATGTACTCACCTGCTCGGCCTGCAATTCTCCTGTGGTCATCCTTTGCCGCCACCCCTGGGAGGCCGCCGCGGCATGGAGGACCTTGTCTTGGTGCCGCCGCGGCCCTGCCACTGCCGCCCCCCAGAGGCTCCGCCTGCGGGCTGGCACGGTCGAGGGAGTCGGCGCGGCCCCACCACCGCCGCTGCCGCCCCGGAGAAACCACTGCCGCAGGCCGGCGTGACCTGGTGGACGTTGCGGTCCCACCTCCGTCGGCGCTCTGGTAGACCCCACCCAGGTGCCGTTGGGGCCCTGCCATCGCCGCCCTGTAGAGGACCCGCCCGCGGAATGGCACGGACGGGGGCCTTGGATTTCAATCTGAACCCTCGGGGATTGGCCATTTTCCTGACTGTCCGGACTTGGATCTGTATCCCCCGACGCTCTGGAAGCGCCTGTCCCCCCTGTTCACCACCCCCCCTCCTGTAGCTCCCCGATCAGGTCGGTTCGCTCCACCCCCTCTGTGCCATCAGCCGACCTCGTCTCTGTATCTTCTTTCCCCACCCCCCCTCCTTGCTCCTCCACACTGCTCTGGCTATGTGCCTAATCTCTTTTGTATTTTCCTTTTTTACTGTGTTTTTTAGTTTTATCGCGTTTTGTTATAGTTTTCATTATATATATATTATACTTCTTGTAGTGTACTTTTGTTGTTGTTAATTGTATTGCTTTTATAACATTGTAACTGTTTGGTTTTTTTTTTCTCTTCCCCTTCCTAGGCCACCATGTCGGCAGGGACTCGTATCTCTGTGGTGTCTGGCCGTGGGAGGTACGCTCTGGACGGTGGGATCGGTCGGGTAAGAAGAACTAGGGTCCGGCATCTAAGGCCTGTCCCCCGTTCTGATCCCTTCGTCCACCGCCATCTACCTGGGTGCCATCCTGCCAGCGCCTCCGGTCTGACCTGCCTGCTGATTAACGCCAGGTCGGTGCACAATAAGACCCCGCTCATCATCGATTCCATCCTGCATGAGCGCGCCGACCTGGCGTGTATCACCGAGACTTGGGTGGGCGCGGAGGGCGGGGCCTCCCTCTCTCTCCTGTGCCCACCCAGGTTTCAGGTTCAGTGGGCAGGCAGATCGGAGGGTAGGGGGGTGGGGTGGCCATCGTTTTCAGGGAATCCCTTTACGTTAGCAGGTCCGCGACGATGGTGTGTTCTGGGGTGGAATGCCTCCATCTATCTGTGGGTCAGCGAGATAAGTTTGGCATTGTGCTGGTGTACCGTGCTCCCCGCAACCCAGCACAATCCCTACCAGAGATCGCTGAGTTCATCTCGGCTGCTTTGTTGAGGTCGCCCCGCCTTTTGGTGGTTGGGGACCTCAACTTGCATGCCGAGGGGGAACTCTCTGGTGCGGCTCTGGAATTCATGGAATCCATGGCTTCCATGAACTTATCTCAGCATGTTTTATGTCCCACCCTAGACCTGGTCTTTTCCTTCATGTCACCGGATTCGTGTCTGGGGGTTGGGGGCATCTTGCCCCTGCAGGTGTCATGGTCGGACCATGACCTGCTAAAATTTTCCCTGTCGATCGCCCCCACCCCCGCGGGAGCGCCTTCTTACACCTGGGCTCGCCCCGCAGGCTCCTGGACCCTACAAGGTTTATGGAGGTCTTCGGGAGCTCTCTGGCAGTCTGGCAGACGATCCGGTTGATGCCCTGGTGGAAAGGTGGTATGTTGGTGCCGCCGGGGCGATAGACCGGATCGCCCCTAAGCGTCTCCTACGATGTCGAGGCCGCTCCTCCCCGTGGTTCACGGAGGAGTTGCGGTCGATGAAGCAAGAACGTAGGAGACTGGAGGTCATATGGAGGGCGAACCGGACGGAAGTGAATAGGGCTGCCCTTAAACAGCTGACTGGCCGCTATCTTCGCGCGATTAGGGACGCTAGAAGATCTTATGCCTCCCTGAGAATTGGGGAGGCCTCGAGCCGCCAGGCGGAGTTATTCCGGGTGGTTCAAGACCTCTCCAATCCCAGTCAGCTGCGGCCTCCTCCTAGTGATTTCACTAGTGAGCAGTTTGCAGCCCATTTTAGATCAAAAATTGAGGCCATCCGTTCCGACTTGCCCCCCAGCTGCTCTAGTCCATCCTTTGGGTCTTCCAGTGCCTCACCCCTCCGTTCTCCCCTCCTGGACGAGTTCGGGCCGGTCTCTTCAGCGGAGGCCTCCAGAGCTATGGCTTGTTGCCGGCCGGCGGCCACTCCCTTTGACCCTTGCCCAGCTTGGCTTATAAAATCTGCCGAGGGGAACATGCCAGAGTGGTTTTCTTCCATCACCATGGCCTCCTTTCGGGAGGGTTGTTTTCCTTCCCGCCTGAAGGAGACCGTGGTAAAACCCATTCTTAAGAAACCTGGCTTGGCGACGGACGATCTTTCCAACTTCCGTCCGATCGCCATTGTTCCCTTCCTGGGCAAGGTTGTCGAGGGGGTGGCTGCTGTCCGGCTCCAGTCATATCCTGGACCCCTTCCAGTCTGGATTCAGGCCTCTTCGCGGAACCGAGACCGCCCTGGTCGCTCTGCAGGATGACCTCCTCAGGGAGGCCGACAGGGGGAGTTACTCCCTGCTCATCCTCCTTGATCTCTCAGCAGCCTTTGATACCGTCGACCACGGTAACCTTCTGGCCCGGCTCGCTGAGGCGGGAATTGGTGGTCAGGCCTTGGCCTGGCTCCGTTCCTTCCTTGGTGGCCGGACTCAGAGGGTACAGCTGGGGGATGTCTTGTCGGCTCCTTGGACTCTCCCTTGTGGGGTGCCCCAGGGGTCGGCAATCTCCCCCGTGCTGTTCAATGTTTACATGAGGCCGCTGGGGGAGGTCATCAGGAGATATGGAGTTCGCTGTCATCAGTACGCTGATGACACGCAGCTCTATATCTCCTTTTCTACGTCTGCAGAGGAGGCAGTTCGCTCCCTCGATCTGTGCCTGGAGGCCGTACTGGAATGGACCAGAGATAACCGGCTCAAGCTTAATCCGGAGAAGACGGAGGTTCTGTTCTTCGGGGCGCCTTTGTCTCGGTACAATGGCCCCCTCCCTAGTCTGGGGGGTACTTCCCTCCAGCCTACAGACAGGGCCAGGAATCTGGGCGTGGTCCTGGATTCGGCCCTCTCCCTGGAAGCCCAGGTGATGGCCGTCTCCAGGGCCGCTTTTTTCCATCTCCGCAGGATCGCCCAGATCCGTCAGTACCTTGACGAGTCCTCCCTGAGGACAGTCGTGCAGGCCCTGGTGATCTCGAGGATCGACTATTGCAATGCCCTATACGTGGGGTTGCCCTTGACCCTGGTCCGGAGCTTACAGCGGGTGCAAAATGCGGCGGCCAGGCTGGTGGTGGGTGCTCGTAGATTCGAGCACATCACCCCAGTCCTGGTCCGCCTGCACTGGCTCCCCGTTGTCTTCCGGATCAGGTTCAAGGTTCTGGTCTTGGTTTTCAAGGCCCTCCACGGCTTGGGACCAGGATACCTGGCGGAGCGCATCTCCCTGAGGGCATCCGGATCCAGACCCACAAGATCGTCGCAGGCGTGCTCCTTGAGAGTGGCCACACCCAGAGAGACGCGGAAAACGCGTACGCGGGACCGCGCCTTCTCTGTGGTGGGGCCCTCGCTCTGGAACCATCTCCCTCCTGAGCTGCGCCTGCTGGAGTCCCTGCCCGCCTTTAAGAGGGCTTTGAAGACCTTCCTCTTCAAAGAAGCATTTGGTGTCCTCATTAGTTAGTTTCTCTTTCTTTTCTTTGCTCTTACCGTCTGCCGCCATCTTGCCTTCCGCTGCCCTTGCTTGGTGGCCTTGTTATTTTTAGCTTTTTAGCCTTTTTAGCTTTTTAGCTTCTTGTGCTGTTAGCCGCCCAGAGTTCCCGTTGGGAAGATGGAGCGGGATATAAGTATTTAAATAAATAAATAAATAAATAAATGTTGGACACCTTCTGACCTGAGGGGCTCATCTTTCAGCGTCATATCTTTTAGCCTTTTGTTTCTGACCATGGGATGTTCTTGGCAGGGATACCGGGGTGGCTTGCCAGTTCCTACCCCAGGAATTCTTATTACAGGCCTCATTGTCACCAGTGTAATTAGCCTTACAATGATGAAAGCACAGTTCAGCCTGTTTTATTTTGTAGCCTCACTGATCAACTGGGACACAAAAGTAGAAATGTGCCCCATTTATAAGATATTCCCAGATTTTTTAAATCGGATTTTTATACCGCCCAATTGGCAGGAGGCAGATAGGAGATAGGAACCACAATAGAACTGAGGGAACAGGAAGGGAGAGGGCAATGGATGGGGCAGCCATTGGAATTGTGCTGGGTAGGGGAAGGTATGGTAGTAGGAGTGGAACGTGCCTGCGTAGGAGAAGAGAGGTTAGATACCTTACATCTATCCCCTCTTCTGGTTCCACCCCTAGCCAGAAGGTATCAGGTGACCATATCAGCGAGCCCACAAGCCACACGGTGCTGTTGTTGAATGCCAGGTCGGTACAAAATAAGACAGCCCTCATTCATGATGTCATTCTGGATGAGGGTGCCAACTTGGCATGTATTACCGAGACCTGGGTGGGAGAGGAGGGTGGTGGTCCCCTCTCCCAGCTATGCCCGCCTGGGTACTTGGTCCAGCACCAGTGTCACTTGAAGGGTTGGGGAGGGGGAGTTGCTATAGTCTATCGGAGTTCTATCTCCTTGACCAGACTTCCTATCTCCTTGGGAGGAGGCCTGGAGGGCCTGTACTGTGTGTTGGGCTCACGAGACAGATTGGGGATTCTGTTGGTGTACCGCCCACCCTACTGCGTACCAACAGTCTCCCTGCCTGAGCTGACGGAGGTGGTCTCGGATCTGGTGTTGCGGACCCCCAGACTTTTGGTACTGGGGGACCTCAACATCCATGCTGAGGCAGCCTTGAATGGGGCAGCTCAGGACTTCATGGCCGCCATGACAAACATGGGGCTGTCTCAATATGTCAACGTCCCAATGCATGAGAAGGGCCATACTTTATACCTGGTCTTCTCAATAGGATTGGAGGATGGTGGTCTGGATGTGGAGGGGTTGGTTCTAACTCCATTGTCATGGTCAGACCACTTTCTGGTCAAGTTTAGGCTATTAGCTTCTTCTACCCTCTGCAAGGGTGGGGGATCTATTAAGATGATCTGCCCCCGGAGACTAATGGATCCAGATGGTTTCCTGGAAGCTCTGGGGGATTATCCGTCTGATATGGTCGGCGTTCCTGTCAAAGCTCAGGTCACCCTATGGAATAGGGAAATGTCCCGGGCGGTTGACACGATCGCACCTAAGCGCCCTCTCCCCTTACGCAGAGCCCAGACGGCTGCTTGGTATACATCTGAGCTGCGGGCAATGAAGCAGGAGGGGAGACGGCTAGAGCGCAAGTCGAGAAAATATCACTGTGAGTCCGATCGAACACGGCTTAGAGCCCATTATCGGGCCTATACCGTGGCGATACGGTTGGTGAAAAGGCAATATTTCGCCAACCATATTGCTTCTTCAGAGCGCCGTCCAGCTGAGTTGTTTCGGGTGGTCTGGGACCTTCTTCAACCGAGAAATACAGTGGAGGTTCTGGACCACTCAGCAGCCCGTTATGACGAGTTTTCTGTCCACTTTGAGGAAAAAATCGCTCAAATTCGCAGGGAATTGGACTCCACTATTGGTGCAGAATCAAGGGATGTGTCCAGTGTGCCGTGCTTAGGTCCAGTATTATTGGATGAGTTTCAATTATTGAGACCTGAGGATGTGGACAGGGTGCTTGGATCTGTCCGTGCTACCACCACGCCACTCGACCCTTGCCCTTCTTGGCTAATTGAAAGATCTGCCAGGGGGTTCGCACCTGGGTCCAGGAGGTTATTAATGCCTCCTTAAGAGAGGGAGTGGTCCCCACCACCTTGAAAGAGGTGGTGATTAGACCACTCCTTAAAAAACCTAACCTGGACCCAGGGCTGGTGGTTAACTACCGACCAGTAGCAAACCTCCCTTATTTGGGCAAGGTATTAGAGCGGGTGGTGGCCAGGCAACTCCAGGCGCTGCTGGATGAAACGGATTTTCTGGATCCATTTCAATCTGGTTTCAGGACGGGTTTTGGTACAGAGACTGCCTTGGTCGCCCTGTATGATGACCTTTGCCGGGAGAGAGACAGGGGGAGTGCTACCCTGTTGAGACTCCTGGACCTCTCAGCGGCTTTCAACACCATCGACCATGGTGTCCTTCTGGATAGGCTGGCCAGGCTGGGGAGGACAGCATGGGGGCTACTGACTTCCGTCTAGAAGAGATAGAAGCTACAATGGAATCCACTAGCAGATCGGTTCTTATGCAAGAAATTGAATCTTCATCCAAAATTTTAAGGATTCAAGGTCTCAGCTTTGACAAAGACGAAAATCTCTACACTTCAGTTGGGGAAGGTCTGGCCGCTCTGCTTGGGGCACCCGTAGAAGAATTTCTCCGTGAAGTAGATGTGATCTATCGTCAACCTACAGCCTATACTAGAAAAAATAAGCTCCCTCCAGAGATAATAGTCAAACTTGTCAGAAGATACATTCGAGATTGCATCCTCAAAGTCATTCGAGATAAAGAGGTGAAAATCAATGAATCCAAAGTGACAATACTGAAAGACGTCCCATGGGAGGTCCGTCAATTGCGGAAAGAATATACGTTTCTTACCAAACTTTTGCTCAAGCATGATATAAGATATAAGTGGATCTACCCCCAGGGTCTGGCCTTTCAATGGGAAGGGAAAACACAGAAAATTGATTCCTACAAGAAAGCTAGAACCTTCGCTGAGAAAAATGCAGAAAAGTTGGGATTTCCCCCCTCCTCCCCTTCATCATCCCTCTCTGAGGTTGAGGATTCAACCGACAACCAAACCACCACCAAAGATGATAGCCAAGCCAATCAGGCTCCCAAACAAGGGACCCCCAAGCAAGATCAAGATAATGGTGCAGTGGGAGGTGCCAGGCCGAAAAGACAACTTAGGCCTAAACCAGGGAGGAAACACCGCTGGAAGTAAAACAAGATGGCTCAGAAAATTCTAACATGGAATATCAATGGATTGAACTCCCCGCAAAAGTGTCGCAAGACATTTAAACTCCTCCAAAAACAACAATGTGCAATTATCTGTTTACAGGAAACCCATGTACTGAGAAAGCATGAACAATACTTAATCCAAAATAGACTGGGCAACCTGTTTTCCACCTCAAATAAAGAAAAGAAGCAAAATGGGGTGGCACTATATATCAAACCAGAACTCTCTCCAACTCTTCTGGAAAAAGATCAACTAGGCAGATGGATCCTCGTCCAGGCAAACATCCAATCCAAAAAACAATTATTGTTGGTATATACGCCCCAAACAACAACCATGGAAGACAGGTCTTCTTTGAAGAATTGGCTCAGAAGCTTTTGCAATATGAAAATCACCAGTTAATGATACTGGGGGACTTTAATGCTGTACACATCCCATCCGTGGATAGGAAAATACCAAAAGGGAAAAAACTTAGGACCTCGACCTCCATACTGCCAAAATACTTTCTTGACATGTCCGACATTTTAGAACTCCGAGACATTTGGAGAAGGAAAAATCCATTAACAGGTGGTTTCACTTTTTATTCAAGACAACATGCCTCCTTCTCCTGTATTGATATGTGCTGGGCCTCATCTGATCTTTTACTAAATACAAGGGACATAGAAGTTCTTCCAAGAACAATATCTGATCATAATGCTATCCTGTGGACATTGAAAACTTCGGGCAAGCCCAGACACTGGAAAATTAACTCAGCTCTGTGGACTGACAAAGAATTTATTTTAGAGGCAGCCAAAGACTTGAATTTATACTTTGAACTGAATCTGAACAAGGGCACCCCACTGAAAACGGTGTGGGATGCCTCCAAGCCTTATTTTAGAGGGTTTGTCATCCAATATATGGCAAGACGGAACAAAGAGAGAAAGAAGAGATCCGAATCCATCCTCAACATGATGAAAAAGCTAGAAAAGGACTTAATTCATGATCCGCGCAATGAGCAGCTGAATAATGACCTAGCCTCCTGCAGGCATGAACTTAATCTGATCTTAACAGCAGACATAGCCCATAAGATTAAACTGGCCAAATTGAATTTCGTCGAAAATGCAAACAAACCAGGCAGATGGTTAGCTTATAAGTTAAAAAAGGTACAATCTCAAAAACTTATTCTAACACTTAAAGATAAAACTGGGGGAAACCAGACAGACCAATCCCAAATTCAAAAAATCATAGAGGCATATTACCAGAATCTGTTCAAGCTGGAGACAATAAATAAAGATGCCATCTTCCAATACCTAGAACAAGCCAACTTTCCAAAACTTACTGAAGAACAGAGAGTTTTGACGAATGCCCCTATTACAATGATGGAAATAACAGAGGCCATTAACCACCAAAAAATGAACAAAGCCCCCAGACCCGATTCAATACCGGCACAATTTTACAAAAAAATTTCTGAGATAGTCTCTGGAAATATGAAAAATCTCTTTACATCTATTTTAGAGGGCGAAGATATACCAGATTCATGGAAATCATCTCATACAACATTGATTCCTAAAGAAGGGAAACCCAGAGACCTGATATAGAACTACAGGCCAATTGCTCTCCTAAATGTGGATTATAAAATATTTGCAACCATCTTGGCAAATAGATGGCAGATGATTCTACCGTCTCTGATATCCCCTGATCAAAATGGTTTTCTTCCAAAAAGACGCCTCCAATCCAACATGAGAACTTTCCTTGACGCGTTGGAGTACTATGAATGCCACCCTGAGAAGCAAGTAGCCTTCACATTCATCAATGCTGAGAAAGTATTCGACAATGTATCTTGGTCTTTACTCAAAACCCAGTTAGATTATTTACAGTGTGGCCACAGAATGCTACGAGCTATAGAACAAATTTACTCCGCCCAAAACACTAGGATTGTAGTTAATGGCTACCTTACAGACACAGTCAAGATACATAAAGGTACCAGGCAAGGATGCCCTCTTTCTCCTTTGCTGTGTATTTTAACTTTAGAATTACTACTCCATGTTATAAGAAATACCCCAGGTATTCAAGGTCTACAAAGCAAAGGAGAAGTCTATAAGGCACAAGCCTTCGCGGACGATCTGTTGGTTATTATGGAGGACCCTCAAGACCTCTCTTCCAGAACTACTAAAGATTTTGGAGGCCTACTCTAAAATTTCAGGCCTAAAGGTTAATAGAGAAAAAACACTGTTGCTCACAAAAAATATGACCCCACTTGTGATTGGAAAACTGGTTAACCAGTCAGGTTTCTAACATGCTAGTAAGGCAAAATATCTGGGTATTATTGTGTCCAACCGTTGCAACACTTTACTTAAAGATAACTATGTTAATGGTATAAAAGCAATCAAAGCTGACCTGGAAACCTGGTCAAGACTTCAGTTATCTTTAATGGGCAGAATTGCTGCAGTTAAAATGTCTGTCTTACCTAAATTGCTCTTTTTATTTCAATGTTTACCTATATTACCTAACTTTAAGATTATTTCAGACCTGGAAAAAAGTATATGTGTGTTTATATGGCAAAAGAAAAAAGCAAGGATTAGAAATGTCTATCTACATGACAGAACTAAAACTGGTGGTTTTGCCCTGCCCAACTTGGTGCTGTACTATAAGGCTGCTGCTATGACTTGGATCAAAGACTGGATTTTGATGACAAATAATAGAATTCTGCAGCTTGAGAGTCACGATTTGGACAGGGGTTGACATCATTACGTATCGTATAAGGGTAATATACCTACCCCTTTCAAAAAGCATTGGATAAGGAATGCCTTAGTTAAAATATGGCTATCCATAAGAAAACAGTTCTACCCTAAAGCACCAATGTGGCTATCTCCGCTAGGAGCAATTACCAGTCCCCACACAAGTGCAAGCCTTAAATCTCTAACTTACAGACAACTTCTGAATGCTGATTTCTCCTTGAAGTCACTAGAAAAATTAGTATCAGAAGGTTACAAGTTAGACTGGTGGAAGTACCAACAAATATACTCACACTTTAAAAATCTCATTAAAGAGGGGGGATTTATGACAAATGACACTCCACTTGACAAAATACTATCTTCTGGTGATTCAAAGCTTCTCAGTAAATTCTATAGTATTTTGTTAAATGAAAAAATGATTGATACATTGGTCAAAGATACTATGATAAGATGGGCAGAAAATTTTGGTTATTCTATTCATTTAAACAAATGGGACTCTTTGTGGAATATTGTTAAACTCTTTAAATCTATAGCCTTTAAGGGAAATTGTTACAAGATGTTTTATAGATGGCATTCCCCCCCCCCACCGTTTATCTAAGATGTATAATTGCTCACCCAAATGTTGGAAATGTAAACATGACAGTGGTACCTTTTACCATATGTGGTGGACATGTAAAGTGGCAAAGGCATATTGGATAATGGTAAAATTATTTTTAGAAAGATATTTGAAGATTAAGTTAGAGCTTAGACCAGAATTTTTTCTATCAAATATAGTAGATATTAATATCTCATATGACCAGAAATATGTACTTCATCATGTAATAGTTGCGGCAAAGATATTGTATGCGAAATTTTGGAAACAACCAGAAGCGCCAACAGAGAGAAACTTCCACGAAAAGATAAGAGAATGTATTGAAATCAACAGACTCTCCGGTTTTCTAAAGGGAGACTATGATGAGATTTCCCGGAAAAGATGGCAAGAAGTAACAAACTTATTAGTATTGTGATATTATTTGGTGATTTGTTAATATGTTAAACCATTATTTTTGGCTTGATATATTTAATGTAATTTTATAGTGTATTCCTTCCCCCTCCCCCACACCCTCCCCCCTTCGTCCCCCCCCAAAAAAAAACCCAATATAATTACTTAAATGAAAAAAAAATGGATAGGCTGGCCAGGCTGGGGATTGGAGGCACTGCTTTGCTGTGGTTCCGATCCTTCCTGTCTAACCGTGTCCAGAAGGTGGTGCTGGAGGACAGCTGCTATGCCCCGTGACGTTTACGTCATGGGGTTCCTCAGGGCTCTATACTGTCTCCCATGCTGTTCAACATCTACATGGAACCGCTGGGAGAGGTCATCAGGACGTTTGGGCTGAGGAGTCAGCAATATGCTGATGATACTCAGCTCTACCTCTCGTTTTCCACCAATCCAGGTGAGGCAGTTTCTGTTCTGAACTCGTGTCTGGACCAGATAATGGACTGGATGAGGGTTAATAAATTGAAACTCAATCCAGACAAGACGGAAGTGCTGTTAATGGGTGCTTCGCCGGACAGGTTAGAGGGCCATATTCTTGTCCTGGATGGGGTTGCACTCCCCCTAAGGGACAGGATCCGCAACTTGGGGATGCTCCTGGACCCCGGTCTAATTCTGGAAGCCCAGGTGGACTCAGTGGCCAGGGGTGCCTTTCTTCAGCTGCAGAAAATATACCAGCTCCAACCCTACCTAGACGAGCAGAGCCTCATGACAGTTACGCATGCACTGGTAACATCCCATATTGATTACTGCAATGCGCTTTACGTGGGGCTGCCTTTGAAGACGGTTCGGCGATTGCAACTGGTTCAGAATCGTACGGCGTGGCTGGTAGGCAGTGGGGCCACCAGGGATCACATCACGCCGATTCTACATAACCTACATTGGTTACCAGTTGCTGCCCGAGCCCAATTCAAAGTGCTTGTTTTGACATATAAAGCCCTAAATGGCTTAGGACCTAGATACCTGAAGGACCGCCTCCTTCCATATGAACCTACCCGGCAATTAAGATCGAGCCAGGGGGCCCTCTTGAAAGGGCCATCCCTCAAGGAGGTGAGAGGGATGGCTTGCAGACATAAGGCCTTCTCGGCAGCTGCCCCCAGATTGTGGAATGCCCTCCCAAGTGAGATCCGCCTGGCGCCAACATTGATGACACTTCCTGTTCCAGAAGTTTTTTAATTGATACAATATAGACTGTTGGTCCTCTGATGGCAATTTTAGTGTAATTATTTTAGTGTAAGGTTTTTATTATTGTTTTAATTATTTATTGATATTTGATGTTTTAATTGTTTTAATTCTTTGATTGTAAGCCACCCAGAGACCTTTGGGTAGTGGGCGGCATATAAGTTGTAAAAATAAATAAATAAAAATAAATAAATAGATCATGCACACCCACCCATGCCTCCTCCCCATTGGGCTCTTCTTTGAGACATACAAGCCCCTGTTAGGCCAGAGAGGGGAGGGAAAGGGTTGATGCAGAAAACTCACGTGCAGCATTTGGGGATTGTCACTTAAGCAGGTGACAGAACAGATGCCATGTAACAAAGAGATATAAGATCCACAGGATGTATAAAACAACTATGCTTACTAGCCCAAATTGGTTAAAAGCTGGCCTGAAAAGGAAACTCTGTGACTGCAGGTGGAGGACATTCCACAACCAGGAAGTGGCCACTAAAAAGGCACTGTCAAGAGGCTGGTAGATCTGGGGAAATGGGCTCTTCAGATGGAGACATATGCTGGACCTAGACTTGATAGGGACTTTTTTTTTTGTAACCTGTGCTGCCCAGCAGCCAGGCTGCTGTGCACATGGACACCTTACCACAAAGTATGTATGTATGCATGTATGTATGTATGTACAGTGGACCCTTGTATAACAAACAGCTTGTATAACATAAAATTTGTACAACATAAAAAATTCCGGAGATAGGGGAAATTTTCTTAACATAATCGCCTATGGGGAGAATCTGTACAACATAAAAATAGGATCACTCCATTTTCAATGCATTCCTATGGAAATTTGTATAAAGGAACATTTGCTTAACAAAATTTCATTTGGGCGTATAACATTAATTCCTTTATAACACAGGTACTCATTTTAAGAGGGAAATTTTATGAAAAAAATTAAATTTCAAATAAAGAACTTTGAAGCAAATGTATGTAGCTCAGAACTTTTTTATTAATGTTTCATTCTTTTCACTGGACAGACTGCATTTTTTGATCGTTTAACCGGGGTTTTTCCTGAGGAGAAATCACAAATTTTGTATATTTTCTCCCGAGGTCTCCACCCCATCTTCAGGCTGGTGTTCTGGCTCCCTTTCTTCTTGAAGCAAAACGTGATCTCAGTTGAAGTCCTTCTATAAATACTGCTGGGGGGTGTTTAACACTTGCTCTGTTGCTGATTGTAGGTTCCTTTGTTCCTTTGTTCTTTTGTGATCTGCTGTGTGGCTGAGTTAAGGGATTAACTGCTGGTGGCTGTTTAGATGGCTGTTTAGATGCTGGTGGGTTAGATGGCTGGTGGGTTCTGGCAGTATCCTGGGCTTTGGTGGAGTGGGGTCCTGTGTCTTGTGAATTCATTTTGGTCTGGCTACGTGTCTGTGGTCTCCCAATGTTTTTTTGGGGTGTGTGAAAGTGTGCTCCATGTGGTGGCTGGAGTGGGGTGCGGGGCAGTAGATGGTGCAGTCGTGGTTTTGTTATTGGATGGTGGTTTCATTTCATCTGTGGGAAGGGTCTGGGTTTGTGTTTGGTGTGGATGGAAGGTGGTGGCATCTTGTGTCCTTTTGGACCTGGTGTCAGTCTTTGTGACAGAGTTTTGGGCTGTTGACCAGGGCTAGTTTCCAGATGTCAGGCAAGCGGGAGGTGTCATCACGTTTATTCATGTTGTTTGGGTGTTTCTCTACAGCAATGGCTTCCATGATTATTCGACTGTTGAAGTGTTCAGTTTTGGAGATGAGTTTGGTTCTTTCAAAGTCAATTTCATGACCTGTTGTTTTTATGTGTTGGAAGAGAGAGGAAGATTTTTCTTCTTTTTGACTGCGTTCTTGTGTTCTGCGCAATGCGTGCGCTTATTCTCCTGTTTGTCTGTCCAAACCCAAAATGTTTCTCTATTTCAATGGCTTCCATGATTGTTCGACTGTTGAGGTGTTCAGTTTTGGAGATGACCCCAAAAAAGATTGGGAGACCACAGACACGTAGCCAGACCAAAATGAATTCCAAGACCAGGCCTGCCTCCCTCAGCCCAGGATACCCAGAACCCACCAGCCATCTAAGCACCAGCATCTAAACAGCCATCTAAACAGCCACCAGCAGTTAACTTAACGATCGCCTCAGCCCCACAGCAGATCACAAAAGAACAAAGGGGAACCTGCAATCAGCAACAAAGCCTGCCACCCACCCCCAGCAGTATTCCAAGACTTCAACTGAGATCGGGCTTTGCTTCAAGAAGAAAGAAGCCATCACACCAGCCTGAAGATGACGAGTGAGACCTGTTATACACCAAAACAACCAGGTAATTTCATTTGAAGAAACCCGAATCCACCCTAACATGCATTTATACGTGAAGGTACCACTGAATGGATATATATGTATATGTACAGTGTGAGAGTGTGTATAAATTTTTACCCTGCTTTTCTCCTTGGAAAAGGATCCAAGGCAGCTTACAGTAAGGAGAGACAATATACAGTTCATTACAATTAAGGCATATTCAGTTTGAGAAACAGGGAATGGAGGGGCGTCCTATACTACAGCATTAGAAGGCAACATTAAAACATTGTTGTTAAGCTCTCTGCAACCCTGCTCCTGCTGGACTCCAGATTGCACAGAAGCTTCCTGTGCGGAACCGTGATGCAAAATCCCTTCTCCTGCATATGTTTGCACAGCATGTTCTCGTCGAGTTGGCCCTCGCAACACTTGTGAGCCTTGTTACATACTCACCTGCTGGTTTAATGCGCCAGTGCTGAATTGGATTATCCTAGGTGAAAAGCCTGTGGAACCCAGGAGCCGAATTCCTGCTGCTTTTTACCATTCATAGAAGCAAAACACCTGCTAATGGCAACTAACAGGTGAGGTGCAAGGTGTGGCTTGGGTGGGTGACCAGGCATGTAGGCAATATGTGGCCCACACCTAGTCAATTAGCAATGGTGACTTCTGTTCCCTGTGGAATAAAAAGCATCAGGACTACCTCCTGAAGGCCTAAATCTATCTGCTCACGAGCATACTTGAAGCCCCCTCTAAAGATGCCAGGCATTAGGATTCTGTAAGAGGGTAGCAGCATGGTGTAAATCAGGGCTGTCCAACTTTGAACAGGCTGAGGTCTACTTTTTCTGGATGAAAGTGCCTGAGGGCTATTATACTAAAACCTCTACTTATGAATTTTATCTGTTCCGAGCATATGCTCAAAAGTAAAAAAAAAATGTAAGTAGAGCAGTGGTTTCCCATAGGAACACATTGAAAATCAATAAATCCTTTCTGGAGGGAACATATTTCTATGCATTCCTATGGTAAGGCTGACCATGCACATGCTTGCTTCCCTTACACCCGCTCAAGCCGGTGTGGATGGGTGCAAGGGAGGCGTGTGTATGCTTGCGCAGGTTGCCCCTTCCGCTTGCCCAAGCTGCTGGAAGACTTTTTTTAAAAGGTGCACTTTCCCTCGAACCTGCCCAGGGCCTGACTTGACTGTACTTCTCCTCCTGTTTTCCCCCTTCTTCCTTCCATCCTCCTCGCTGCCACTGCTGCTGCTGCCCATAGCTTTCACTCACCTCTGCCATATTTGCTGTGCAGCTGGGATGGGCCAAACCAACAGCGGGGCAATCACATTGCCACGGTGGCACAAGGCGGAGGGAATGGCTCAAAAGGGGAGCAGGAGGAGCAGCTGGTCACAGTCTCTGTGAGGCAGCTGTGGGGGTGGGAGGAGGAGGAGGAGGATGGGAGGATGGGAGGAAGGAATTCTCCAGGGGGGAGAAGAGGGGAACGTCACCACGCAAAGGAGGTAGACACATCCACGACCCCACCCCTTGTGTCCCCTCCACTCCCCTTCCTCTGCTCTGCACCAACAACTCAATTGGTCACAAGACAGTGGAATGATGATCATCTGGCCGGTAGGGAGAGCAGGGGGCTGCACCATGGCCCTTGAACTGCCCCGCTTGGCTGAGACAGTGGCCTTGCAGACCCAGGACTTTGCTGGGGCAGTGGTGGACCTTGGGTTGGGGGAGGTAGAGGTGGAGAACGTATCCCCTCACACCCCTCACATTTTTATTGATGGCTGGCAGGCTACTTTTGAACCCTTCATGGGCTACTGGTAGCCCCCGGTATACCTATTGGGCAGGCCTGGTGTAAATCATTGTGCTGGTCTGTGAGCACCTTAGGGCTGTTGAGGTCAGACAGCAGCTTTGTGTTTAGAAGCCAAGTGGCTTTATTTAAGAGAGCTGTTTGTAATGGCATTATAGTACAGTAATAGTATCATAGAGTTGGAAGAGACCTCAAGGGCCATCAAGTCCAACCCCCTGTCATGCAGGAACCCCCATCACAGTATTTCCGGCAGATGGCCATCCAACCTCTGCTTAAAAACCTCCAAAGAAGGAGACTCCACCACCCTCCTTGGCAGCATATTCCACTGCCGAACAACTCTTAACTGTCATGAAATTCTTCCTAATGTTTAAATGTAATCTCTTTTCCTGTAGTTTGAGATCGTTGCCCTGCGTCCTAGTCTCTGAAGCCATGGAAAAACAAACCTGTCTCTTCTTCAATGTGACATCCTTTCAAATATTATGTCACTCCTGCAGCTTTATAAGTTTTGTTTTCATGCAGTTCTTACTCCAAGGTGACCGGTGGAACCAGAGTTATTATTTTTGGATGGATTTATTTGATTTCACTTCCCCTTTCCCTTTAAATAGCTCACCAAACCATTAGAACATTATAACCCACCTCCCAACATAATGGAACAAAGTATAATAAATACATGAAAACAGCACATCCAGAAGCAAAATTTTGCAGCTTGAAATGTGGCAGGAGGGTGTGGGGGGGAGCTTATGGCATGTTTTAAGCAAAATTAAGATTTATTCCTGTATTTTAAAATTATTTTACCAGGCATCTGCCTCCGGTGGTACCTGTTTCATGTTACACCTGGAAGATAAGACTGCAGCATCTGTGACCAAAAAGAGAAAATAAAAGAAAATAAAATAAATTACAGATAGGGAAAATAAAATAAAGCCAATGATCAAAGATGGAGTGACCGGAATGGAAAGACCTTCATGAGCCAATGGCTACCAGAACATTCTCAATTAAAGTCCTTAGGCAAGCTTCTTTGCAGATAGAATCTCAGCCAGGGAAGTTCAAAAGCACCAAACCCCAGCCTAGAACTTTAAGGTAAAATGTGCGAGTGTTGTGATGTTAGTGTGGAAATTATAGATTTCATTTTTCATAAGGCTATGAAATGTGATATACATATTTTCCTTCCAACATCAAAGTCTTGTTAATAGTTAAATATTCATGTGGGTTTAAATAAACTCTCATTGGCATAAAGTGATAATTATTTTACTCATTAGGAGTTGGTAAATTGTTGTTCTCTGATTTCTTCTTCTTCTTCTTCTTCTTCTTCTTCTTCTTCTTCTTCTTCTTCTTCTTCTTCTTCTTCTTCTTCTTTCTCCTCCTCCTCCTTCTTTAATCAAGGGTTCCCAAGAAGGGAGCGCTTGAGTTGAACTGGGCAATGCTTTTGTGAAAAGAGCTCATTTCCATTGTTGTGGGTGAGGAGGGAAGGAATTTACTTTGCTTGAGACAGACTGCAGCTCCAGCTCCGGCATTCTTAGTAGGGCATGTCCAGCCTTGCCTATTATATCAGCTAAATGTCTATAGGGAGATCTGGAGGACTGATGTCCCAGCAAGGTCATCTGTCAATGCCAGAGGAGGAGGGAAGGAGCTGTCATTCTTCTGGCATGATTGTGTCTTCACAGATCTCTTCTCTGCAATGCCCCCATTCATGCTTCTCTACCCATGGACAGAGTTAGGGGCTGCTGGGGAGGCTGGTCTGTCTTTCACTGCCTGTCCATTCCTGCACTCCCCCCCACCTCCCATGTACACACACACACACACACACACACACACACACACACACACACACACACACACACACACACACACACACACACACACACACACACACACCCTTGGGTCAAGAGAAACAATGGAGCAAAGAGGACAGGGCAAGCTCTGCTCTGAGCAGCAGACACTTGATAAATGGGTGGGCAGGCAGCAAGTGACAATATGCAGACAAGCGCTATCATTTGCAAATGGATTCAGCAGAGGAAAAGGGGGAAGTGTGTGTGTGTGAGAGAGTGAGTGAGTGAGAGGGGGGGAGAGAGAATGAGAGGGAGGGGGGAGGACAAAGTCATTGGCATGTAGCAGAAGAAAAGGTATCTCATTAACTCTTTCCAGGGTATCTGATGAGGATGAGATTAGATTAGACTGGGGAAATGTCTTTGGAATCTGCTGGACTGGAAGTTCTTACAAAAGGAACCCCCTGAATATGTAAAGTGTGTAGGTGGCTTCAGATTGGAGTAGAGGTCTCTGAAATTTTGGGGCAAATTCCACTCGTTCACCCATTGGCTGGTAATAAAGCATACATTTACAGGAACTGGACTGGCGTCAAAATGAATTACTTGAAATGAATTACTTACTTACTTATTTTATTTATTTATTTATTTATTTATTTATTTATTTTATTTATTTATTGGATTGATACCCCGCCCATCTTCCCATGGGAACTCTGGGCAGCTTACACAGGGCTGAACAATTCAGCAACACAACAGGTAGAAATAACCAACAATATAACACACAATAAAACAATTTTAGCAGCCTTGACTTAGATACGAGGCTCGACAGACAACACTAGTTAGACGAGCACACAGATGGTAGAAAAAAAAAACTAAACTAGATCGCCAAAGGCCTTGCCGAAGAGCAGAGTTTTTAACGCACGGCGGAAGGCCAGCAGGGACTCTGCAGTGCGCACCTCGCTTGGTAGGCTGTTCCAAAGAGAAGGAACAACCACCGAGAAGGCCCGGTTACGAGTGAGGGATTTCCAGGCCTCTCTCGGGGTGGCAACCTGAAGCGTGTGCGCCCGCGACTTCCGAACTGGACGGGCCGAGGTTGATCGCTGGACGATCTGCTCTGTCAGGTAGTCTGGGCCCAAGCCATGGAGGGTTTTATAAACTAAAACCAGCACCTTGAATCTGATCTGGGATGCAACGGGTAACCAATGCAGGCGAGCCAGAACTGGGGTGATGTGGTCATAACGACACACACCCGCCACCAGTCTGGCTGCCGCATTTTGCACCCACTGCAAACGTCAGAGGAGAGTCAAGGGCAACCCCATGTAGAGAGCGTTGCAATAGTCCAGCCTCGAGATCACCAGTGCTTGCACCACTGTTCTCAGAGAGTCACCATCTAGATATGGGCGGATCTGGGCGATTTGACGAAGGTGGTAGAAGGCAGCTCTGGTCACGGCGGCAACCTGGGCTTCCAGGTTTAGCGCCAGGTGCAGAACTACACCCAGATTCTGAACCCTGTCTGCCAGCTGGAGAGAAACTCCCTCCAAACTGGGGAGAGGGCCTCCATATCCAGATGGGGAGCTCCCGAAGAATATCACCTCCATCTTCTCGGGGTTGAGCTTGAGCCTGTTGGCCCTGGTCCATGCCAAGACCGCATCCAGGCACCGGTCGAGAGTCCGGACAGCTTCCACTGCAGAGGTGGAGAAGGAGAGATAGAGCTGTGTGTCATCAGCGTACTGATGACAGCAGACTCCAAATCTCCTAATGACCCCAGCCAGTGGCCTCACATAGATGTTAAGCAGCATGGGGGAGAGAGATGAGCCCTGTGGAACCCCACAAGGGAGTATCCACGGGGCCAACAGCTCTCCACCATGCTGCACATACTGGGGACAGCCCTCCAAGAAGGACCGGAGCCAACTGCGAGCAGTGCCTCCGATGCCCACCTCAGAGAGCCGGTCCAGTAAGATACCGTGGTCAACGGTATCGAAGGCCGCTGACAAATCCAGGAGAACCAACAGGGTAGAGCAACCCCTGTCGGCTGCCCGGATTAGGTCATCTTGCAGGGCGACCAAAGCTGTCTCGGTCCCCCGGCCCGGCCTGAACCCGGATTGGCATGGGTCAAGGCACTGCTGTTCCTCCAGAAAAGACTGAATCCGGGTCGCGGCCACCCTCTCGATTACCTTGCCCATAAAAGGGACGTTGGCGATTGGACGATAATTCGCCAATTGGTCCGACACCAAGCCAGGTTTTTTAAAGAATGGGCTTAACCACCGTCTCCTTCAAATGGGAGGGAAAGACCCCCTCATTGAAGGAGGCAGTGGCGATGGCAGACGCCCATTCTGGCATACTCCCTTCAGCAGCTTTTATCAGCCAAGCAGGGCAAGGATTGAAGGGGGTGGACGCGGGCCAGCAGTGGGCAATCGCCCTGGAGGCCTCCAAAGAGGAAACAGGCCCAAGCTCATCCAGACGAGGAGAACGAGGGGGAGCAGCAACAGGGGATGGCGGGGGAGGGCTCGCACAACCGGAGGTGAAGCCGGCCCGGATTGCCTCTATTTTGGATCGAAAAAAGACTGCGAAATTCTCACTACTGAACTCAGTAGAAGGAGGCCTGGCCAGACTTGGATTGGTGAGGTCCCGAACTACCCGAAAGAGCTCCGCCTGGTGGCTCGAGGCCTCACCAATTCTCAGGGAGTAATAGGATGTTTTAGCCTCCCTGATTGCTCGGGAATAGTGCCTAGTCTGGATAATAACTGCAGGCTTATTAATTGCCGTCCGGCTTCTTCTCCAGCTGCTCTCCAGCCTTCTCCGTTCCTGCTTCATCGCTCTTAACTCTGCCGTGAACCATGGCGAAGGTCAAGCTCTGCTACAGAGAAGGCACTTGGGGGCGATCCAGTCGATGGCGCGGGCAGCTATTTCAAACCATTGGTCAGCTGCAGTCTCGGCTGGAACGTCAGTCAAGCCACCAGGAAGCTCCCCGAAGGCATCCCGGAACCGGGCAGGGTCCAGTAGCCTCAGGGGGTGGGCCAACACAGGAGGCCGATGGTCCCCGCGGGGAGGGGCCGCGATCGACAGAGAGAAGGACAGCAGATGATGATCTGACCATGACACAGGTAGAGAACCAATGTCCCCCACATCCAGATGAAAATTCCCCAACATGAAGGTAAATACCAAGTCTAGGGTATGCCCTGACCTGTGAGTGGGGCATAAAACGTGCTGGGATAGGCTCATGGAGGACATGGACTCCATGAATTCCAGAGCTGCACCAGAAAGTTCACCACCAATGTGCACATTGAAGTCCCCCACAACCAGTAGGCGAGGAGACCTCAAAAGTGCAGCGGCGATGCACTCCGAGAGCTCTGGGAGGGTTTGTGCTGGGTTGCGGGGAGCGCGGTAGCCCAGTACAATGCCAAATCTATCCTGCTGTCCCACTAACAGGTGGAGGCATTCAAGCCCCTGACTAACCACAGAGAATCTCTGTAGATGATGGCGACCCCCCTTCTGACCCTCCAACCTGCCCACTCCCTGAACCGAGAACCCAGGAGGGCACAGCTGGGTGAGCGAAGCCCCCCCCCTGCACCCACCCAGGTCTCGGTAATGCAGGCCAGGTCGGCCCTCCCATCGATGATGGAATCGTAAATGACGGGGGTCTTATTGTGGACCGACCTGGCATTCATTAGGAGGCAGGACAGATTGGAGGCGCTGGTGGGATGGCTCCGGGACACGTGGCAGTGAGCCGAGGGGTCAGAACGTGGGACAGGCACAAGATGCCTGACCCTAGTTCTTCTTAACCGACTAACCCCACGACTACAAGCGTACCTTCCACAGTCCGACACAGTCGGAATGTGAGTCCCTGCTAACATGGCGGTAAGAGGAAGGGGAAAAAAAGGAACTAATACAGCAACAACAACTAACACAACAATAACAACTAAAAACTTAAAATAATAGTAAATACAATCACCTAGAACAATAAAGCATACAGATTAAATAAGTAAGCAAATAATAATAAAATAATAAAATAAACATAACATGGGCACTAAACCGGGCAGATGGAATAAATAGGAGAAGGGAAGGAAGGAAGGGGAACAGATGACAAACGAGGGCGGTCGAAAACAAGAGCGGGGCCATTCGAAATCCGATAACTCAGACAGGCCGAAAGGCCATAAGGTCGGGTGGATCAGGATCAGTAATAGATGGAAAATCAAAACTGGCCTCAGCACGGCCCTCCTCCAACTCAAATGTCACAACAGAGTCCAGAGTCCAAGGCTGTGGGAATCGGATTGCAAAGTAGATCCAGGCACACTTCTCCAGATAAGGGCAGCTCTTCAGCCCAAGTGTCTGTACTGTGTCAGAGCCCGTGGGGTTCAAAGAAAGCGGCTCAGTGGCGGTCCTCAGGCCGGGGTCAGCAGCCTCTTGGCCCAATTGATCCCATGAGGGACCTACACTGGGCCGACGGAGAACCCAGTCCGGGGTCTCTGGCCTGCTCAGATAGTCTCTTCTGCCTGATGGAGTCAGACATCGGCGGCAAGACGAACGAGGCAATAGATTGATCTTAAAGGGCCCCCCAACCCCTAAAAGGGGTTGGGGGGAGTCCGCCAGTAGCTGGCCCGTCACCCGGTCACCAGTACATGCAAGCCTCACTCGGGGAGAGAGGGAACCCTGGCGGCTGCCCTGCCGCCCGAGAAAGGCACCAGCGGCCAGTTCGCTGCCCAAACTGCAAGGTCCGTGACAGGACATGGCCACCAGATGGAGGAAAAGCCGCCAAAGGCAGCGGTAAGAAGGTGTTTCCTCACCGGCGGCCGGTCTACCACCTGATCTCAAAGGTCCACAGCAGGAATGATCGTAGTTGGAAAAAGGGTCGCCACGGAAGCGGCAGCCTGGTAGAGTCCCCGCGCTGGTGACTGATCTTCCACCCGGAGTCCGGGCCCTGTGGGGGTCGCGCCAGCACGCCATTGGTAGGGCGGCAAAAGGCTGCGATGGAACAAGGGGGGGAGGCATTGATGGCTGAACCGCCGCCCAAGCCCAAGCCCCCCCCCGCACGCACATCTGGCAGAGACCGGCTTCGGGCACTGTCGGGCAGGGTCCCCATACTGGGGGAGACGGCACCGGCGGTCCTCCATGCAGCTCCGGTGCCAGCTCGAGAAGTTAGAAAATGGCAGCGGCAGCAAGAGACGGTGAGGGACGACGCCATCGGGTCGCCTCAGCTTCGAAAAATTCAGCCGCTCTGGACTGAACCACCGGGTAGGGTGCCCAACCAACAGCTAGGAGGACTCCGGCAGAAGGTAGAAGAAACAAAAAAGGGGGATGGGAGGGAGGAGGGACGCTCAACTCAAATGTCGTGTCTAGCGTTTGGATGGTGTCTCCGCGTTCCGGTGTTGAGAATTCAATAGATGGTACGCCCGCTTGCAGTACAGTAGGACCCCCGTATCCACTGATTCATTATCCACTGATTCAGTTATCTACGGTTGGCAGAGGAAAAAATTAAATAATTCAGCAGCCACAAAACAAGCTGTAAAGCAAGCTGTTGTCACAAACAGCAGCTGAAAAGCAAGCTATTGTCACAAATAGCATCTGTAAAGCAAGCTGCTGTCACAAACAGTGGCCATAAAGCAAGCTACTGTCTAAAAACAGCAGTCATAAAGCAAGCTACTGTCAGGAAACAGCAATGAAGGTAAGGAAACTAGTTATAGTTATTTTTTAAACTAAGCAAACAATAACTTCACTCTTTTTGCAGTACAATTGGAAAATGTTGTAGGTGCAGTTAATAGCTGTGAAAGTCTGGTTTCACTACTGTAAATATCAGATGGTTCAAGGTGTGGCTGAATCTGAGCTTCCCGTTCCTCCATTTAGAGCCTTAAAAATAAACCCACACTTTAAAAGGGACTAAAACAGTTCTTAAAAGGTTTTATTTCATTCCCTTTCCAGAAACAAGAAAGCAAATCTTACTGCTCTAGGACACTGGGAGGAATCCCAGATAATGGCAGGAAAAGAGATTGCATTTGAACATTAGGAAGAACTTCATGATGGTTAGAGCTGTTCAGCAGTGGAATATGCTGCCACGGAGGGTGGTGGAGTCTCCTTCTTTGGAGGTTTTAAAGCAGAGGCTGGATTGCCATCTGTCAGAAATACTGTGATGGGGATTCCTGCGGGTTCCTGCATGGCAGGTGGTTGGCCTGGATGGCTCTTGAGGTCTCTTCCAACTCTATGATTCTCTGATTCTAGGAGCCTCTGGTGTGCTAGCACCACACCAGTAAGGCAAGGCAAAAATTACCTACTACTGTGCATTCATTTACCATATTTCAACCCAGTGATGGTTGGTCTGAGAGTGATAAGGAGCTCAGCCACTGTGATTGGGCTCATTTTGGGTCATGAGGACAATGAATAAACTAGACCAGTGAGAGAGAGGAGCCAAAGTGAAGGAAATCCCTACACAGCATCTCAAGATAAAGCACCTATACATGTTTTCTGGGAAGGATCCATGTTAGTCAGCAAAAGCAAAAACTTTTGGGCACCTCTAAGATGAATAGTGTATGTTTATTTAAGCATGAGCTTTCAGGGATCGGGATACATCTCTTAAAACATTGAAGTGTCTGAAGAGGTGGATTTTAATCCACAAAAGCTCACACTGAAGCAGATTAATTAACCCCAAAGAGTTTGTAAAAGTGATTTTGGAGGGGTTGGGAGGACAAGTTACAGCCCCAAGAATATCCCAACTGTGTGTGTGTGTGTGTGTGTGTGTGTGTGCGTGCGTGCGCGCGCGCGCGCAAGTGCATACGCGCACCTCATGGCACAGTGGTTAAATTGCCCTACTGTAGTTATAACTGTGCTCACAACCTGGGGTTCAATCCCAGGTAGCAGACTCAAATTTCTCTCAACCTTCCATCTTCCCGAGGTCGGTAAAATGAGTCCCCAGCTTGCTGGGGGGACAATATGTAACCTGCATGAATAAATTATAAACTGCCCAGAGAGTGCTTTAAGCACTATGGAGCAGTATATAAGCAGTACACTTTGCTTGTTCTTTTTGCTTTGTGTGCATGTGTGCATTGATGGTGTTGTTATGTACACTCAGGTTGGACTCAACTTTGACCCCAACAAGGTTTTTAAGGCAAGGGAGATGCTTAAAGGGTGGTTTTAACAGTTCCACACAGACCCCAGTGCGTTTCCATAGTTAAATGGAATCAAAACCAATTTATATATACAGTATTTACAATATATAAATTATGCCCGCTTTGTTAGGGGATTGGATGCAGTCACTCTTGGGATCTCTTCCAACTCCGCTATTCTATGATTCTGTTAAACAGCAAACCAAAAACCACCAGTCAATCAATCAGTCAGTCAAACAATCAATCAAAAATCAATTTGAGCTGAATTTAACTTTTAAAATGCATGGGCAAAGAGGCATGTTTTGATTAAATGCTAAAAATTGGCACCAGTTCTATTTCCCCTGGGGGAGAAATCCCAATCATGGTTCCCATTGCATGAAATACATAATGCATCCCCCCCTCTTATTTATGTTCTCCTCCCATCACAGTAGTTCATGTGTATTTACCATTTACGGGTGCTATTTTTTTTAAAAAAAACTTACAAGCCATGCCTAAAAATATTTTCACTGAAGAATGGAACATCAGTTCATATAAATAAATAAACACCCTAAATTTCAGCTCACATGAGATTATTTCCCAGGAGCATCTCTGCCTTGTTTATTTGTTTATCCATCACAGTTGCAGGAGGCTGTGGGGACAGAGAGAGATTGAGTTCTTCTTAATTGTTATGAAAACCTCCATTTCACCCTAGAGTACTTTGGTCTGCCATCAGTGATGTGTGTACGACTGGTTGGGAGCCAGTGCCATAGAACATGTCACACAGAAAGTCTTTGCAACACAGTGGCAGAGCACCCTCAGTGGAAGGTAGAAGGTCCCATATTCAGTTTTGGGCATCTCTGGATAAGGATCAGAAAACCCAGACTCAGCAGAGCTGTTGCCAGTTGGGATTTTTAGGCAGCAGAGATTCAATGCATGCTTCCATTGTTTTTCATGCCCCTATCAAAAGGGACATATGTACGGTGTTTTTCGCCATTTGATTCTGCAGTCAAAGCACTGCTCTTGACCGCCACCTACAGGCACAAAACAGTATGGCCATCCTTAAATGTAGACGAGATGAGTAGAATTTACAAAGGCTGGATTCTCCATTGAGAGCTTCGTAAAGAAAAGTGGCTAGATTGCTCAGGGGACTTGAGTTCAAAGTCATGCTTTGCCACGAAAGCTAACGGGGGATGGGGGAGGGATAGTAGTAGTAAGTGACTCCTTGAACAACTCACACACTTCTAAAAGCTTCAATAACAGGAGCTTGGCCAGTAAATTTGATTCTTCACTACAGGTTATGGTAAAAATGAAGTAAAATGAAACAAGAAAAGAAAAGATAAAGAGAGAAGGTTATTAACATTTTATTGGAAGATTGTTCTATTATGCATCCCCCTCAAGGTCAGCCCAAGGGGTCATCCCTGTTGAGCATCGTGTCCCAGAGGGGCATTTATTGGCAATCTCTAGAGTAGACCTTCTCAAGAGTGGATACGTAGATATTTTTAGTTTACTTTTTCTATCAATCCCTAACATAGACCCTTCTGGGGTCTGGGGATATTTCATTTATGTGTGTGTGTGCTGTGTCATTACAATCGTGACCGACTCTTTGTGACTCCATGTCCATGGAGTTTTCTTGGCAGGAATATTGGAGTGGTTTGCCAGTTCCTACTCCAGGTGCAGGGGGTTTAATCTATAATGTTTTTCATTTTACAAATCTTCAAGCAGTTTACCATGAAAACAGCAGAGAACAATAATGTCAGTCAATCAAATGTAAAATGGGACTGTTTTCTAAACACAAAACCTCAAAAACTCTTATGTTAGTATTCATAGGCTAGACTAAGCCTATGGAAAATAAAAAATAAAACACCTGGCCAAATGGATGAATGCTGAGCATTTTGTGGCCTTGTGGTGCAGTAGTTAAATTTCACCATGGCCGTGAAGACTGAGTTTGATCCTGAGCTTTAAGTTGACCCAGCCTTTCATCCTTATGCGGTTGGTAAATTGAATTCTCCCACCAGGACAAGGCTCTACCTGGACCATCTGAAACTCACGTAATAAACTTTGAAGTAAAGAAGCAAGATCAAAGAATAATCAAGCAAAATGGGGTGCTCAAATACAGGACAAATGTTACGTGACTGTGGAGAAATTGATTCAATGCAGCAGTTAGGCGCATGAAATGTGTGCTCTACTATGTGTACAAAATATGATAAGAACGTAAGAAGAGCCATGCTGGATCAGGCCAACGGCCCATCTAGTCCAGCTTCCCATATCTCACAGTGGCCCCACCAGATGTGTCTGGGAGCACACAAGACTAGATATCATCTGTCTCCTGATACCACTCCCCTGCATCTGGCCCTTGAAGTGCCCCGGTTTTAAGCCTGGAGATTACACATCACCATCATGGTTTGTCACCTGTGATGGACTTTTCCTCCAGGAATCTGCCCAATTCCCTTTTGAAGGCATCCAGGCCAGATGCCATCACCACATCCTGTAGCAGGGAGTTCCACAGACTAACAACGCGCTGGGTGAAAAAAAATATTTTCTTTTTTCTGTTTTTACTCTCCCAGCCCACAGTTTGAGTGTATGTCCCCTAGTTCTGGTATTTTGTGAGAGGGAGAAGAGCTTCCCTCTATCCACTTTACTCATGCCCTGCATTATTTTGTACGTCTCGATTATATCCCCCCTCAGGCGCCTTTTTTTCCCAGACTAAAGAGCCCCAAATGTTTTAGCCTTTCCTCATAAATTTAGCCTTTCCTCTAGTAAAGAGCTGAGACAATGCTATTGAAGTAGCCTGCTTCTGGTCACAAATGGTCTAATTATCCTAACATTTTAATTAGTTTTTAATTTCACTTATATTTCACATAAATCCATCATTTTAAACTGTTCAAAACTGATACAAATAAAGAAAAAAGAAAAAGAATTCTGAATTCATTTTAAGGATAAAATGCAGTACTTATTTTACTCCCTGTCAGATCCACTCCCCTACCCCATCTGCTGATTATTGCAAACAAAGGTTTTCACCCTAGAGGAGAATGTCTACTCATTTAGTTTCAAAGAAATAGCCATGCTGGTCTGTTTCTTCATGTATAAAAAATAAACAACATGAAAACAAATCCAACTGTCCTCCATGTATTTGTTCAGGGAGATTTATACCCCATCTTTCTGCTGATCAGCTGACCCACAAGTCAGCTGAAAATAACTGAGATTATACACACATACCAACACCCATATTCCTGTTGGTAGACCCAACAAAAGAAGACATAAATGTTGACCCCACTTCTCTAGTTAGGACCATTGACAGGACTTGATCTCATTTCTTTGATTGCTTTTATCTTTCAAATTTAAATATCAAATTGTATAAGTGCAACAACTGCTTTTAATGTGTTCCAATTTAATAAATGCCCATGTGCAGGTCAGAGCTTTCCTCTTTTGTTCTCAGTAGTTTTCAATATCATTCGAAACTTGCCTTTATTTTATTGAACTCCACCT
The DNA here is from genome assembly GCA_029282475.1 of Phrynocephalus forsythii. Lineage (NCBI taxonomy): Eukaryota > Metazoa > Chordata > Lepidosauria > Squamata > Agamidae > Phrynocephalus > Phrynocephalus forsythii. The sequence goes on along the minus strand of JAPFRF010000001.1, from coordinate 187,111,892 downwards.
TCCATGTTCATTTTACCATTCCAAAAGATCAGAGCAAAATTCTTTTTCTTTCTTTCTTTCTTTCTTTCTTTCTTTCTTTCTTTCTTTCTTTCTTTCTTTCTTTCTTTCTTTCTTTCTTTCTTTCTTTCTTTCTTTCTTTCTTTCTTTCTTTCTTTCCAGGATGCCAGCCCCAGCAGCCGTTTTTATATCCCTTCCAATTAGCTAGGCTAAAATAGAGATCAAATTGTCAGACCTTCCATTAACTATCTTAGTACCCTGCTAAAGGAAGATCCTTTTTCTTGATTTTATTGTGCTCCTGGACAGGAAACGCTGAATAAAACCTGTCTGCCATTAATAACCTGACACTGTCCTCCACCTCCTCAGCCTCCAAATGGCCAGTTAATGACAGCATTTACTTTAATGTCATTTATTAAATTGCACTACTCCCAACAACCTCTCATGCATTTGGAACTTGTTTCACTTAATTCTAGCCAGTTTCTTCTTCTTCTTCTTCTTCTTCTTCTTCTTCTTCTTCTTCTTCTTCTTCTTCTTCTTCTTCTTCTCCTCTCCTCCTCCTCCTCCTCCTCCTCCTCCTCCTCCTCCTCCTCCTCCTTGCCCTGTGGAGCTCTCCTGTTGAAAGAGGAGTGGACTAAGAGAAATACCCACATATATAGACACTTACCCACATGTGCAAATGACACTTAAGAGCCTTTCCCTTCACATAGTTTTGTTCCCAGTGACATGCCTGTGGAATAATACATAAATGAAGAATTATAGAGTCTGAAATGGTCCTTTCTCTCTAGCTATCTTAGCTGTGATGTTAGGCCAGATTTATTAATTCTAGTAATTATGGTCCCACGTACCCATGTGTCCTGGAGGGTTGCAAAGTGTCAAGAATGATTAGCACTAAGCTAGGCAGGTGAGGTTTTCCATGGGATGATTTCCTTCATGTAATTTAAGGTGTGTGCGCATTGCCCCCCCCCAAATTTTCATGTGGTCTCCTGTGTTGTCTCAGTTAGAAATTGTGGGGTCCACATTTTAGTTAAATAAAATTAAATAAGTTGGAGTTGCAGATGTAATCAGACAGCAGTATGAAGGAAACAACATCAACAGCCCTGGATGAAACCATAATTTAATCAAGTGTAAAAAAGCTTCGTACTTACCACTCTGCACCCTAACCATCAAACCATGGTTTCTCATTAAACCAGCCACAGGAAACTTTGGCTTAGTTTTACTAACCAGCAATGAAATCAGGGTCACATTCGGGTTTTGGTCTAATTCAGGCCTGCCCAACAGGTAGACCATGGGCTACTGGTAGCCCATGAAGGGTTCAAAAGTAGCCCGCTGCTCATCAATTAAAAAAGTGAGGGGATACATTCTCCACCCCTCACTCCGCCATCCCAAGGACCACCACTGCCCCAGCAAAGTTCTGGGTCTGCCAGCCCACTGTCTCAGCCGAGCGGGGCAGTTCAAGGGCCATGGCACATTGAAATCTGTTCCCTCCAGAACAGATTAATTGGTTTTCAATGCATTCCTATGGGACACCATTGCTCTACTTACATAAGTTTTTACTTATGAGCATGTGCTCAGAATGGATAAAATTTGTATTATGTATTAGCCCTCAGGCATTTGGGGCCAGAAAAAGTAGACCTTAGCCTGTTCAAAGTTGAACAGCCCTGGTCTAATTGGTAGACTGAGGGTGTGGAACAAGCCTTCCAAAAGGACGTAAATACATCCGGGCATCCTCCTTGGAATTATAGCACCCCACTGGCTGATTGTTCTGCTTTCGAAGCACCAGTACACTGCCCCTGACACAAACAAAAAGGAGCAGTGTGTAAAATGCAGTTTCCCAGTTCAAATGTCATTTAACTCAACCTAGAAATATTGAACTGCTCAGAAGTGACTAGCTATTCAAGAGTGATTATTTTAAGATATTGTATTTGTGTTTCTGCTGTCTTTGATGTGTTTTTACTGCTATTTTTATTTACTTGTTTGCAGAGTTTTATCTACTCTGGAATGCCCGCCCTACAGGGATTCACCTGGCGCTTTTGGCTTTTTGGCGCCAGGCAAAGACCTTCCAGTGTGGCCAGCATTTTAATTAAATAATCTTTTTAGCTGGGCTCATAAGCAGCAGGGTTTTATAATTTGTATTGTACGTTGATTGTTTTAAATCGTATTGTATTTTACAGTTTTAATAATTATGTTGTTTTATAGTTTTAATACATTGTTGTATGTCGCCCAGAGACCACATGGTAGTGGGGCAGCTAATTTTTTTGTAAATAAATAAATAAATATTATATTTGTATAATTCTTTTAAAATATAACATTAATTCACTGTTTTGGCTCTTAATATTATTTCTTTTAACTTTGTAAACCACCTTGGATGCTTTTTAGGAGACTGGTGGGGGACAGACAGACAGACAGACAGACAGGTATACAGGAGGAACTAGGCATTATATTCAACACAAACACGGATCTATTTCTCATTGAATAAATGTTCAAGTTCTTAATGGTTTAAAGATTGTTTTAAGCATCTGATGCTTAAGCAGACTTTTGTTTTATGGCTGCCTGACACGGGGTGTCTCTGAATGCAATAAGATGCAAGAAGAGTGATCATCTCAAAATTACATGCTGTTGCAGAGGAAAATGATGAAGCTGGGTTTTTTTGGACGACAACTCCTAGTCTCCATCACTGGCCATGCTATCCATGGGATTTTGGGGAGGGGTATTCCAATAAGCCTGATACCATGAAAAACCAGGCTCCAAAACATTTATTCTAGCTAGATAAATTATAGGAACTGGAATACATTAAGAATGTAAATTAACTTGAAGTACATGACTCCAGGAAGTGGCAGAACACCTGGATGAGGGGATTATCCCCAAGGTAAACTGTGCCTGAGGGACAGGAGATTGTCTCATTGTCTGGAGTTCCACATTCCCTGTCTCTGCCCTGTCTCTGCCAGACTGGGCCCAGTTGAACAATAGAACACCAGTCTATGGAACATTGACTCAAGGATTTGGAGCATCAAGAGCTTGATGGCACAGGAGATTGGATGCAACTGTGAACAATGACCCACCAATGCCGATTGAGGGAAACCTTGAACTGGTTTGTATGTATAAAAACTGTTGTTAAACAAATGCTCAGGGCTCACTCACACCATCCAGGGTGAGACCATTGACTGCTGCTTTTGGCTTTGCTTTAATAAATCAGACTTGAACAGTTCAGTGTTTGCACTTCCTTACTTTATTTGAATTGAATTATTGGACACTGGTTCCGAGCCAAGCACGGACTCAAAATAATCTGTAAAAACTGGTAACAGATTTTGGTGCATTAGCCGGGAAGTTGAGCTAAAATTAATTAAAGGGTAATTAATTAATCAGAAAGCTTTAAGCTTGGCGCAAATCTATCCCTGCAACGTGCAAGAGGGAGGATTTCCACAACGTCGGAGCCAGCAACACAAGGAGGAAACCAGGCGGACAACGGAGGTGCACTGGGTCGTAACGGTCAGGAACAGAAGTAAGTAACTAACGGGGTTTACCAATCTGGACCTTGCTTCCAGCGTAAGGCTGCAAGAAGGTTCGGGGACCAGCAGGCCGCCGGTTCCCAGAAGCACTGAGTGGCACAGTGGCTTCAGTTGTAGGGGCAGTGATAAACGGGATGTTTTGAGCTCCCAGCATCAGGTTGGTTTGATTGCAGCGCAAGGCAGCAACAAACTGAGAGCCCTTGTGGCAATCTGATTGCTTACGGAAACTGTAAGTGAGTGTAGGTTTCCTGGAAAAATCCCCCCCGGCTGTGAATTGTGTGTGAGTGTGGCTTACTGTATATCTTTTTTCTCTTCAAGTGGGTTTCTCAGCTTATAATTTCAAGGCGCCTGGAATTATAAGTCTGTTAAACTCAAGTGTGTATGAACTTCTGAACGACTGTTAATAAGCTTGTTTGATAGCTTGTGTGAAAGTGAGCCGGATTTACGTAAGACGCCCAAAGAGGGAAATCTACCTAACAGGATGGGGGTTGAAGGGGCATTGGTGGTTCAGTGGTAGAATTCTCGCCTGCCACGCGGGAGGCCCGGGTTCATCTCCCGGCCAATGCACCAAAATCTGTTACCAGTTTTTACAGATTATTTTGAGTCCGTGCTTGGCTCGGAACCAGTGTCCAATAATTCAATTCAAATAAAGTAAGGAAGCGCAAACACTGAACTGTTCAAGTCTGATTTATTAAAGCAAAGCCAAAAGCAGCAGTCAGTGGTCTCACCCTGGATGGTGTGAGTGAGCCCTGAGCATTTGTTTAACAACAGTTTTTATACATACAAACCAGTTCAAGGTTTCCCTCAATCGGCATTGGTGGGTCATTGTTCACAGTTGCATCCAACTCCTGTGCCATCAAGCTCTTGATGCTCCAAATCCTTGAGTCAATGTTCCATAGATTGGTGTTCTATTGTTCAACTGGGCCCAGTCTGGCAGAGACAGGGCAGAGACAGGGAATGTGGAACTCCAAACAATGAGACAATCTCCTGTCCCTCAGGCACAGTTTACCTTTGGGGATAATCCCCTCATCCAGGTGTTCTGCCACTTCCTGGAGTCATGTACTTCAAGTTAATTTACATTCTTAATGTATTCCAGTTCCTATAATTTATCTAGCTAGAATAAATGTTTTGGAGCCTGGTTTTTCATGGTATCAAGCCCACAAACGTTTTCGAGCTCTGGGTGACTGCAGCTTGTGTGTTATTAAAAAGGAAAAAAGGAAAACTCATCTGGTTTAGGAAGCAACATTAAGTGTTTTAAACGAAACAAATCCTTTTTAATTGTTTTACTTGCTTCTACAACATTGGTTCTTACCAAAAATTAAAGGGGAATGGGTGATACCTGTAGGCAACTAGAAAATTAATAAAAACGTTACTAACGTTTCGAGGGCGGAACCCCCTTCCTCAGAGCAGTAAAAGTAGGTTATAGCATGGCAAAAGATGGATTTGCCAGGAGTTATTTCTTAGATGTAAGGTCCTTGGCAAGATGGGGGGGAAAGCTGCGCAGTTTCTTAGTTGAGGCTTGGAGCTTGGATGTTCTTAGGCTGCACCCGAAATGAAGGGAGGGAGGTCTTTTGCTTTATTGTACTTGGTTTTTGCCCTAAGCACATCCGATCTTGACTGATTTCGGAAGCTAATCAGGGTCAGCCTTGGTTAGTACTTGGATGGGAGACCACCAGGGAATACCAGGTGCTGGAGGCTCCTGGAGTAGGAACTGGCAAGCCACTCCAGTATTCCTGCCAAGAAAACTCCATGGACATGGAGTCACGAAGAGTCGGTCACGACTGTAACGACACAACACACACACACATACGGCTCTTCAACTTGTTTTTCTACCAAAAATGAAAGTAAGGTACTTCTTCCATTTGTGTATCTAATCCATCAGGCCTCCTGTGTTGTAATCATACTAATTCAGTACTAAAAATGAGAGCGGCGGCATTATATTACCAAAATATACACCAACCTTCCCATGATTGACACTTGCTGAACAACTCCTGTATCATTTGAAAGAGAAGCAGAAGACACATGCTCCAGGAAATATATACTTTCTAAAATAGTAGATAAAGAAGAGACTTTAGGAATCCATCTCTTCCATTGTCTGGAGTTAGATGGCTAGCATAATGGTAACACGAGATGGGGAGCATTATCTGATTTCCATGTATAGCCTGAATTCCAGAGAAGATTGGAATCAATTTTTATTTCTATCGGGCTTTGGAATAAGATACTTTCCGCCATTCAGTTGTCTTGCTCTTTCACCTTGCAGAAAACCACTTTGAAATGCAATGTCTAGTTACCAGGGTCCACAAAGCTAATCGCACAATTACTTTCCTGGCGTCTATTAGCCGAGTTTTCTTAAAGAAAGGTTATATTTTTCCAAATGAGTGATGACAATCTGTGTTTGACTGACCATCACTTTATTGTTTTGATAACTCTTGGCTGTAGGAATGGGCTAACATACTTATCATTTTCCAGAAGCTGGAGGCTATGAAATCTCTCTCTCTCTCTCTCTCTCTCTCTATCTTTACACACACACACACACACACACACACACACACACACACACACACACACACACACACACACACACTTTTTATCATATCCAAAGAAGGATCCTGGTTGTTCCTTCCTCCCCAGCATCCACAAGCTCTTAAGGGCAATGATTATTCTTAATGTTGTCTGGATTGCCTGAAGATTTTATCTATTGCTCTTACAGGTCACCTTAATATCATCTCACTGTGAAAGGGAAGGGGTGTGTGTGTTTTCTTCTCGTGGACTAATATTAAGTTATACACCACAAGGTCAGACCACTGGAGATGATAATATATGGGTAAATCCACTGGGCATGAGAATGACTGGTGCAAGGGTGGGGGAAGGGGGGAAATAAATACCACAGGACAAGAAGAAAGGAAAAACAAATTCAAAAAGATAAAAAAACTGCAACAATAAAAGAGAACGATTGGGATGATGTAAATTCATAGAGCTGCCTTTCATATTTTCCTCAGGAGCTTTTGCCCTCCCTTTCATCTCTGCATTGGGTGCCAGGACTTTTTCTTGTCACCCAGACTCTGTGTGTTTGAAAATACATCATTCCTCCATTTCCAGAGCCATATTACTCTAATGCATCATTACTGTGATGGCTGGCTGCTGCTTCATACATCAGCCACCAGAAGCATTGTCTTACTTTGATGAAACGTTGGCGTGATACATAATCGAAGAAAGGTGCACAAAAGGGTCTGGTCCTAACGAGCCCAGGGTGTGCTAAAAAAGAGTTCTGCTAATATACCACCCCATACCACTTCAAGTAGTCTCTGGGAGGTTTACAGTTTTTAATTACAGTATGCAGGCTACACATGGCCTCCCCCCCGCAAGCTGGGTACTCATTTAACCGACCTTGGAAGGATGGAAGGCTGAGTCAACCATGAGTCTGCTACTGGGATTGACCCGCAGGTCATGAGCACAGTTTTACCTGTAGTACAGGCATGTAACCACTGCACCACGGGGCTCTTACAACTCTATAGACAACAACCTTGGTGGGTCCAGTAAAATCTTTAACAAAAAACCTTTCCTTCCAACAATCTATTAAATTAGGTGGTTCATATGAGGTGCTCAACAAGGGTCCTTCCCAAACAATATGAGTCTCATGGCACAGCGGATAAAGTGCTGTACAGCAACCAAAACTCTGCTCGTGACCTGGGGTTCAGTCCCAGTTAGACTGCTTGTGGTTGACTCAGCCTTCTATTCTTCTGAGGTTGGTAAAATGAGTACAGAGCTCGCTGGGTGAGGAAATGTATAGCTTGGATAATGAAACTGTAAATCAACCAGAGAAGGCTTTAAGCCAGGCATGTCCAAACTTGGCCCTCCTGATGTTTTGGACCACATTTCCCAGAATTCCAAGCCTGTGTTTCCAATGGCAAAGGACTGTGGGAGTTGTGGTCCAAAACATCTGGAGGACCAAAGTTTGGACATGCCTGCTTTAAGCACTACGGGGCGATATCTAAGCAGCATATTTTGCATTGCTCTCCGCCCCCTCAAGCATAGTGTCCCATAACAGGGATGCCTTCTCCACTCCACTTTGGGTCTCCTCCTCCCTTGATCACTGTGGTCTGCTCCCACAACCTTCCTCCAGGATACCGTTTCCATTTCGGGTACATATATACCATGCATTCAGACAGCTCTACCTCAGCTAAGTCCACCTGGACCCACACCACCTTCTCCCTCAACTCTCCTGCTTTTTCAATCTGCTCTCCCCAATCACCTTCCTCCATCACCAACAAACCCTCTATGATTGGCTCTCTCATTCCTGCTCTTTCTTTGAATTCCTCCTCTTTTCTTTCCTCTATCTCCATCCTCAAAATTGCTCATGCATCATAAGAACATAAGAACAAAAGAAGAGCCATGTTGGATCAGGCCAAAGGCCCATCTAGTCCAGCTTCCTGTATCTCACAGTGGCCCCACCAGATGCGTTTGGGAGCACACAAGACTAGATATCTGTCTCCTGATACCACTCCCTGCATCTGGCCCTTGAAGTACCCCAGTTTTAAAACTGGAGATTACACATCTCCATCATGGTTTGTAACCTGTGATGGACTTTTCCTCCAGGAATCTGTCCAATCCCCTTTTGAAGGCATCCAGGCCAGATGCCATCACCACATCCTGTGGCAGGGAGTTCCACAGACTAACAATGCGCTTGGTGAAAAATATTTTCTTTTGTCTGTTCTTACTCTCCCAGCCCTCAATTTGAGTGTATGTCCCCTAGTTCTGGTATTTTGTGAGAGGGAGAAGAGCTTCCCTCTATCCGCTTTACTCATGCTCTGCATTATTTTGTACGTCTCAAACATATCCCCCCTCAGACACCTTTTTTCCAGACTAAAGAGTCCAAAATGTTTTAGCCTTTCCTCATAAAGGAGGTGCCCCAGCCCAGTAATCATTTTAGTCGCTTTCTTCTGCACCTTTTCCAGTTCCACTATGTCTTTCTTGAGATGCGGTGACCAGAATTGTACACAATACTCCAGGTGCAGCCTTACTATTGTTTTGTATAATGGCATTATAATGTTGACTGTTTTATTTTCAATCCTGTTTTTGATAATCCCTAGCATGGAATTGGCCTTCTTCACCACTGTCACACATTGGGTAGACACCTTCATGGAGCTGTCCACCAACACACCAAGATCTCTTTCCTGATCCGTCACGGATAACTCAGAGCCCATGAGTTGATAGATAAAGTTTTGATTTTTTTGCCCCAATATGCATTACTTTACATTTGGCTACATTAAAACGCATTTGCCATTTCGCAGCCCATTCCTCCAGTTTGGAGAGATCCAGCCTGCTTGGTCATTGGAGGGGGTGGCTCACTCCTGGGCTCTCCCCCTTCAGCAGCTCTCTCCTCACACTCTTTTCTTGCTGCCTCCCACTTTTCCAAGTATTAGTCTTTTTCAGTGAGTTGGGTCTTCTCATGATATGCCCAAAATATGACAGTTTTTTTACTTAACACAGTATGCTTTGATCCATTCTTAGAGTCCAGCTGTTAGAACCACTGGAACCTATGTTACTCAAGGTCAATATGAAATCCATTCCTTCCCATGGAGATACTTTATATTCAATTAAGTCAGGATCTAGCCCTATTATTCCTACTGTAATATCTCTTGTATCAATCTTACAGTAGTGTGGAGTTTTCAGATATAGTGAGGAAAATAACTATACCTACTTTTCAGTACTAATCACGTCTGTTTGGAAGATTGCCATGAAGCATGTTTTATCTTATCAGGACAAAACAAAAGGAAAAAAGGAATTAAAGATAAAAATCTAGTGACACCTTAAAGACTAAATAATGAATTTCATGGACAAGTCCACTTCCTCAGACCATTTTATATCTTAGAAGTTGTAATATAATTCTGGCATCACACTGTGTGTGTATGTATGCATCCTTAGGCTTCTTCATCATTTGCAAAGGATCACACTAACAATGATAGCAAGTTTATATGCACAAATTTAGGATTGCTTTAATTCATTGTGTTTGTTAGCTTTGGTTTCAAGTGACAGTTCTTAAAGGCCAAGTATTCTGGTGGGATTGTCCTCTCATTCATAAATGGAAGCAGGGAGCCTTCTTCTAACCCAATCTCTCTTTTTGGTGATCTAATTCAATACTGTCGACTTTGAATGGCAGTGGCACATTGGGTTTTCAGGCTGAATTCTTTCCTAGACCTCCTTGGAAATCCCTGTTTTTGCTCAGTGGTGCAGTTCTCGATCCAAGAACCAACAAGGCCCCACTTTGCTTTGCTTCTGCAACCAGATGAGATCAAGCATGTGGTAAGGTAGTGCTCTGCACATCAAGTCAAGACCACTGAAAGGTTAGTAGTCACCTCTTGACCCTGCCAACCGAATGCACTCAATCTCCCCTGCTTGAGCAAGGTCTATGTTTCTAAGACATGCAGCAGAACTAGGAGGACAAAGGTCAAGTAGATTTTAGAGCTTGCTTATGGTTTCTGGATGGAAGGATGAAACTGGACATTGTCAGTGGTGACAGGGGTGATGAATGGTTGCCTAATCTTGGAATTCCTCAGAGGAAAATGAAAAGCTGACACTTTGAAGCATTTGTGTCAAAGGTGGTAGACAAGTAGGCAAGCTTTTGTCTACGCAGACTAAACACTGGTGAATTCTTGAACAAAATTAATGGAGAATGAACCTCGACAAGGTAGAGTGTCATTTCAAGCAAACACCTCGAACTTCAGATGCCTATCTGAGCCATCCATGTGTCTGGACTGAGGAATGCGGAAAATGGGATGGAACGACCCACCTAAACATGGCCACATACCAGAATTTTAATTAATCTATACCTGTGTTACAGACAGAAGAAACTTGTCTAAGATTTAAAAATGCAGGGGGACACAACCACATGAGAAAGATGGCAGATATGCTCCAGAACTTCCATCTCTTCAGAAAAACGCAAAGAATAATGTGTTATAATATCGGTGCCAGAGTGTATCATTGGCAAAAACTGGGATTGATATTGGATTATTTAAAGTGAACCACCATTTTGACTTGACTATTGAAGTATATGTTGGGGATGGGGTTGTGATACAGTACTTGGAAATGTGCCAAGCACTATAATTTGGACTACAAATCCCGGAATTTTCAGCCAGCACAGCTAACAGCCATGCTGACTGGGAGACTGCTTAGAAATATAGTCAGTTTTTCCAGGGGACCCTATGCTGATCCCCTACTACTTCTCTTCTCCAAGTCCCAGGAAAAATTTTTTTCAGGCAGGCTATGATGAGGACTGATATTTTTTTCTCTTAAAGTTTGGGTTTTACCTTGCTTTCTCCTTCCATATGAACCTACCCAGCAATTAAGATCCAGCCAGAGGGCCCTCCTGAAAGAGCCATCCCTCAAGGAGGTGAAAGGGATGGCTTGTAGGAACAGGGCCTTGTTGGCAGCTGCCCCCAGATTGTGGAATGCCCTCCCAAGTGAGACCCACCTGGCGCCAACATTGATGACATTCTGGCACCAGGTAAAAACATTGCTGTTCCAGAAGTTTTTTAACTGATTATTGTGGGTCCTAATGGAGATTTTAGTGTTGTATTTTAATATATTGCATTTATTGTATTTAAATGTTTTATTGTTGTAATTTTATTGCAATTTGATGTTTTAATTATTTGAATTGTTTACTTTGATTGTGAGCCGCCCAGAGACCTTTGGGTAGTGGGAGGCATACAAGCTATATAAATAAATAAATAAATAAATAATATCAGCTCATGTTTTTCAACCAAAAGCAAAAGCAAAGCAAAGTTTTCTGCTTATATACCACCCTATACCTTCAAGTAGTCTCTGGACGGTTTACAAATTTAATTACAGTGTGCAGGCTACACATTGCCTCCCCCCATCAAGCTGGGTATTCATTTCACTGACCTCGGAAGGATGGAAGGCTAAGTCAACCATGAGCTTATCTGGGATTGAACCCCAGGTCGTGAGCACAGTTTTAACTGCAGTACAGGCATTTAACCACTGCGCCACAAGGCTCTTAATGGATGAAATACTATAACTCAAACTTATAATGCCCAGAGTGGCCTCTGTTGCTAGATGGTGTGGTATATACATCCAATAAATAAATAATAAATCATAAATACCTTTGGTAGCTGCAATCACACCAAAGCAGAAGCGTTCTTTTTTTCTGCAAGTTGAGTCATGGCAAATGGACTTCTTTTTCTTGAGAGATTAAAATGTTTTGCTGCTCATCCAAACATTTTGTAGTTCACTTTGACCTCTTGTCAACCTGGTCTGAAATAGGATCATAAGATTAACAATGGCCTGAATATGCTTGTTAGGTAGACAACAGTCTCAATAGCCTTAAGGTGAACAATGGCCTAAAGTGCTCTAACCCATAAAGTATGGGTTTCTTTTATTGACTGTTTCTGGGGGATGAGAAGATAAAACTTCTTCATTTGCCTCTCTTTGCCTTTGCAATGCTGGGCCAGTTGTGCTTTCTGGACAAATTTTATGACTGCATCCAGTGCTGATTTGGATAGGGTGGTAAGTAGTTCCTGGTGAAGGTGGTCTTTTCTGTGTTCCAAAGTGTCTATGGTGAGGTCGACTTGTCTGATCCTTTCATTAAACAGTTGTTCTTGAGCTCTCTGAAGGATATTCAGAGCCATTGTTCATAATATGAGCCTATTTCAGAGCAGGGTGATAAGAGGTTTAAAGGTAAAGGTAATGGTTTCCCCTACATATGTGTACTAGTAGTGTCTGACTCTAGGGGCGGTGCTCATCTCTGTATTCAAGCCAAAGAGCCAGTGTTGTGCAAGTCCATGGCCATGTGGCTGGCATGCCTGCAAGGAAACACTGTTTTACCTTCCTGCTTTTTACGGCGGTCTCTATTTATCTTTTTGCATTTACATGCTTTCAAACTGCTAGGTTGGCAGGAGCTCACTCCATTGCGTGGCACCCGGGATTTGAACCACCAAGCTGCCGACTTTGTAGCCAACAGTTTGCGGAGCCTTAGTCCACTGAGCCACCATGTCCCAAATACACAACAAGATGTCAAAATGAGCTATAAAATGGAGGATTCGCAACTAGCTTTTTTCAGACTGATGAAGCTGTTTGGATGAGCAGCAAAACATTTCAATCTCTCAAGAAAATGAAGTGCAGTTCCCATGACTCAACTTCCAGATAAACTCACCTTGATGACTCAGAATCTTCACAGACAAGGCAGAAGCATAATTGTTCAGGTGGTAATTGGTCAAATTGAGAGCCAGGTGATCAACTGAAGAATTAATTTGCACAGTCCTTGTTGCCAGGGCAGAATGCTCAGCACATTTACAAAGGCATGCAGTTCTATTAAGACTTAACAAAATAAGGATTCTGGCATTTAATTTTGTTGAATTGTCATTAAATAATGTTTGTTTAAACATTTATATTCATTTTAAAGTTTGTGCTTTTACATCCCTTACAAACCCTTCAACATGGAAAAAGATGAGGTTAAATAAATAAATAAATAAATAAATAAATAAATACATACATACATACATACATACATACATACATACATACATACATACATACATAAAAAGCCCACCCCAGTCTATGGAATAGGTCGATCTAACTATAAAGTGTTCTGCTTATATACTGCCCCATACCACTTCAAGTAGTCTCTGGGCGGTTTACAGTTTAACTGCAGTATGCAGGCTGCACACTGAGAGATCCTAGTACATATGTCTTGTACAGATTGTCTAGGATTTGTTTTTCAGCAACACTTTCTGATCTTTAGGGTGTTTTTTTCCTTCTTCTTTTTGCTAATTCCCTTCATAGCTGCCCTTCCATTTCAATCTTGGCTGCAGTTTTCATCTGGATTGAGAATTGAACCAAGATACTGGAAATCTTTATGTTGAGTTCTTCATCATGAACATTTACCATATCTAGTTCTCACAGCCTTTATTTTTGTCTTAATGCTTATCTGGTATCCTTCTTTTTCACTTTCTTCTTTAACCTCCATCAGTAGTCATTTTAGGTCCCTGCTGGGTTTTGTCAGCAATGCAGTACAATGTTACATGTATCTCTTCAGTGATTCATACTTGAATAGAATAGAATAGAATAGAATAGAATAGAATAGAATACTTTTATTGGCCAAGTGTGGTTAGACACACCCAGAATTTGTTTTGGTAAAAATGCTCTCTCTATATAAAAGGAAATATAAGAATCATATAGTCAACAATAAAAACACAGTACAATACTACAATATAACCTATTATTTAAAAAGGAAGAAGAAATGTAAAAATTAATTATTCAACAGTTTGATAGCACTTGGAAAGAAACTATCTCTATATCTAGTTGTCCTAGTATGCAATGCCCTAAAAAGGGTAACAATTGAAACAGATTATGTCCAGGATGTGTGGAATCTGTATATATTTTCATCGCCCTCTTATTAGCTCGTGTGGTATACAATTCCACAATAGATGGCAAATTAGTAGCAATAATTTTTTCTGCAGTTCCAATTATCCTTTGAAGTCTATATCTGTCATGCTTAGTCGCAGAGCTCTCCTCTGCCATCTGAATCTGATCCAGCAGCTGTTTAATATGTTCCCTATATAGATAGGACAAATAGGGAGACAAAATACACCCTTGTCTGATATATTTGCCTATTAGAAACCATTCTGTCTTTCTGTATGCAGTGCTAATGGGAATCTTTTGCACAGAGGACAGATTAGGCATCAAGACAACCAAAATTTGTGGCATAACCATTCCTTTTAAAACAATCTGCAGCTTTTCAGCTTCTATGTTGATAGATTTAACACTTTAATGTTTTAAGAATGTTTTGATGTTATTTTAGTTGTTTAATTTTAAATTGTTTTAAATATCTTGTGTTTATAAATTGTTTTATAATGGCTGTGTAACCTCACCTGCTATAAATATTTCAAATAGTTCAATAAAAATAATAAAATAAATGCAAACGGGCATAAAATGGATTTTAGTCATTTTCTTCAGAAATATGTTGGTATGCTCCAGTAGCTACACAAATATTTGCAATATGGTCTCTAGTGCCTCTTCTTTTTCTGAATGTATCTTGAATACATGGCATTTATCACTCCATATGCAGTAAACATTCTTCTTAGAAAATCTTGAACAGGCATGGAAGACTTATGATGATCCCATAATTAATGTAATATTTGGCATCTCCTTTCTATGCAGTTGGCGTGTACATTGTTTTCCATATGTGCTTGTTAAGATTTTGATAGCTTGTTTTTGATAAGCTTGTTTTTGATAGCTTGAAATAGCTCTACTGATATTCCATTTACTCCTCCTGTTTATTTGTTTTCTTCCTTCTAGATCTTCTAATTTTAATCTATAGGCTTTAAATAAATTTGGACTTACCAATCAGCAGTTGCTTCATTGGCTCTGCATTTGTTGAGATCAGCAGTTATATTTAGGAACCCAAAAGCAACTTTTCCAAGGTCTGCATGAACATCAGAAAGCAAAGATTTTCATGGCTTGGAGATGAAATAGTTTGGATCTACAGAGAACTTTATCTTGTGCAACTATTAAGAACAGAGATACAGTCACACACAAACAGGGTTAAAGTCAAAATTATAAGCCTTATTAAAAAGGTACACCTCCCCCAGCTTGCTGAATAAAACAAGGTGAAGGCAAACTGCATGTATCAGTGGAAATCAAATTCCCAAGGGCTGCTAAACTTCCCTGATCAACCCAGAAGCTGCTTTCCCAAGCCCTGCCATTGCACACAGCAGGATGTGTTACTGGGAAGATGCCAAGCCAGAAGTTAGCTCTGCAGGTTAATGGCACAAAAGAGGCAAATAAATTAGGGTAGAAAGTAATTATTTCCATGTTTCAGCAGCATCTTCTAATTATTTACATGGTCTCCTGGGTCCTCAAGGAGACACAGCTTACAGCTGGACAAGGAAAACAAAAACTGAGAAGGAGGTAGTAGCCACATCAATCTATTAGAAAAAGTCCAGGCAGCAGAAGAAGCATGAGACCTTTTAGAGGACACAATTAAAGTGTGCTCACTCATCGGAATCTATGGCTTTGAGTCAGCCCTTTCCTCCACTAGAAGGAAATGCAAGTGTCTGAAAGAACCAGTGATGTGTCAGCTGTAAGGGCAAGTCTTTTTATATTGATTTGATTTATAGGTACTACCAACCCACTGGTGCATGCAGGGCAATGCTCCACCTCAGGGTCAGGGTACCCCATAGGTCGGCAACCCGTGGCTCCGGAGCCGCATGCGGCTCTTTGGAACCTTTGCCGCGGCTCCGGGATTTAAAAACACCATCCCTCTCTGTACAGTTATTCCTTGCACCGCAACTTCCTTGCAAGTGATGGGAAGGTGACCAACGGGAGGGAGGCGCCGAATCTCATGAGGACAGCCCGTCCCACAAGGCGCCGAAGCCAAGCGCGACCACACCCTCGTGCTCTACCTTCCCGCATGCTCCCTCTTCTTCAGAGCAAGAGAGAGAGGGAGGCGTGGTGGAAAGTGCCCCCCGAACGGCAGCCTTCCATGTTGCAGGGACCGTCGCAAGAAGCTTGAAGGAGGACCCCCTCCCCCCGTGAGAAAAAAAGACGGGAGGAGAAGAACAACTGGGGGCTTGTGGAGGGAAGAGAAGAGGAGGAGGAGGAGGGGTCCGCCCTGCAGGTAGGGCGGTAGGCAGAAAAAACCGGGCACGAGGCGGAGGGGGGGCAATTCCCTTTTTTTAAAAAAAATCTGAAGGCTTCACGGCCCCGCAAGAGCGGCGCGGTGGGTGGATTGGGGGTGGGAAATATTTCGGGAGTATGTGGTGGGGGATGAAGTTGGTTCGGCTTCTCCTCTCCTACTTCTTCAGGTATATCGGAGGCGACAACTGAAGGAAGGGACAGGTGGGAGGGGGAAGAAGTGATGTGTGTGTGTGTGTTGTGTGTGTGTGGTGGGGGGAGCGTTTAGACGGGACGGTTCAACGTGGAAGAGACAAAACCCTCCTCCCTTCCTTCCCCCCTTCCCCTTCCTTTCTTCTCCCCCCCACCCCCAACCCCACCCCCAGCTCGGCGGAAGGGGGTGGGGGGTGAGGTTGGTGCCTGGGTGGCCCCACGTGGAAAGGGGGGCGGAAAGGTGCAGGAGGCGAGAAAGGGGTTGGCGTGGGTGGGGGCTGCCTGGCTGGCTGGCGGGACTTGTTCTCTGAAGCACAGATGCTACTTGCTTGCTTGCTTGCTTGCTTGCTTGGTTTTCACAGGGACTCTTAGGACCAGTCCCCCCCCCCCCAAAAAAAACCCCAAACCCTATGGAAGCAGCATAGAAATTGCTGAGACCTGCTTGGGTGTTTGGTTGGAGTAGGTTGCAGGGAAAGGAAGGAGAGGTTCAGGAGCAAAAATCCCATTAACCAGGTAAATTAAATATTTTAATTAGCTATTAATTTGCAAAAATATATTTTACATTGTTAAGTGAAAAAGTCCTTTTTCTTCTTCAGATTGACAGCTGACTGCACGATCCTGTATATAGCGTTAAGATAAGATACAATATATGCAGTGTTATATTTGTTTTAAATGTCACAATGGTTTTGCGGCTCCCAGGTTTTTTTCCCCGTCGGAAACGGGTCCAAGTGGCTCTTTATGTCTTAAAGGTTGCAGACCCCTGGGCTACCCACTCTCAGGCATCACCACTCTCGCTTGCTTGTTTGTTTGAAAGAGAGATACAACTTTGGCTCTTGCTCTGTCCACCGTTGTTTACTGTGTCTTCTACCCCACCAGCCACCACTTCCAAGAGCATTCGTAATTTATAAAGCAAAGCAAAACAAAGCGTTCTGCTTATACACTGCCCCATACCATTTCAAGTAGTCTCTGGGTGGCTTGCAGTTTTTAATTACAGTAATGCAGGCTACACATATAAGAAGGAGTTAATTTACAGTATAAGGAGGAATCATAAGGATCAGTGGTAGAGAATAGGCTTCCCATGCAGAAGGATTAAAGTACTGTCACAAGTAGAACTGGGAGAAATTCCTGGAATGCTTCAGAAAATAAGTTTTGACAATACGAGTCCAGATGGACTAAGAAAGCTGTTGCCAGTCAGAGCAGACAGTACTGGCCTGGATGGCCCCAATGACTGGAAAACAAGATGGTTTCCTGTGTTCCTATGATCCTTGAGAACCTCCAGCCATATTCACAACAATCTATATAGTTCCTTCTCCTTCACTTTGCCCTCTTCTTTTTCTCCATCATTTCACAAAGTTTTTAACAGGATACAGAACATGTACTCCAAACCCACTTAATAAGAAGGAGATCAAAGCCTGCCCTAATGGCCAAAGAATCATTTAGAAAAAGAAGACCAGCCATGCATATGCGGAATTGTACACACATCTGTGAGTTCATCTGTACATGTTGCTTTTCTTTTTAATACAATTTCCAGAATCCTTTTTCAATCGTTTGGACTACAGCTCCCAGATTTGGCCAGCTGCCTTTCAAAGCCTGATTTTCAGGGGTACCTTGTGGGTGTGCCATGATATTCCAGTGGACAAATGGGGACCTTCTGCAGACAAACTGTGCTATGTCTCCTTTCACTAGCTAATTCAGATTCTGGAAATGTTGGTTCAAAAACAGTAACTTTTTCTGCTAGCTCAATTGCATGGACCTAAAGGTATGGTCAGACAGGAATGTCGGTTTGTATTGGATCACACTGGAAAGGGTTGGTTTACTGGGCAAGCATTCCTTTAAAGTTGCTTTCCATGTACATGCAGTCCAGTTCATAGCTCATAGCCCTGCTAAAAGGGGGGGGGGCTGCTACTGGACTGAAAAAGGTTCAGGCAGCTTACAGCAGGGTCAGGCTGGCTCCCGATTGCACCGGCCCATGCCAGAATTGATCCAGATAATGAGCTTTATTGCTGTCTAACCGCATTTTAAGTCTAAGTGTATTCTGAAATGTATGTGTCACCATGTATGCATAAACAGGCCTCTATCAATTCGCAATGCTCAGATATTCAAAAAGAGAAACAAATCCAGAGGCTGCCATGCAAGCTCAACCTAGAAGAGTGTGAGACCCTATGGATTTCTCACCACCTTAGGGAAGTAAGGAGGAAGGGATGGAGCATAAATGGGATTGAAAGAACCCCAACTAGGGAGGTGGATGGCTTGGGTGAGTGAATCACACCCCATGAGCTCTCCAAGGTGCTGAAAGCACTGGCAAAACAGGTTCACAGCAGTTTAAAGTCTTGAACAGTTCAGATTAAAATACAGTGGAGCCTCGTATAACAAATGGTTTGTATAACATAAAATCTGTACAACATAAAAAAATTCTAGAGATAGGGGAAATTTGCTTAACATAACCTCCTATGGGGCAAATCCATACAACATAAAAATGGTTGCGATTAGGGATTACTTTGTTTTCAATGCTTTCCTATGGGAAACCTTTATAAAGGAAAATTTGCTTAACAGAATTTCATTTGGAATGAATTAATTCCTTTATACAAGGTACCACTGTACAAATAATTAGAATGTATAATTGTGCAACCCAGCATGCATATGTGCTGGCATGTATTTATAAGAATGACTGAGATGTGTTATTTATACAGTGGACCCTCGTATAACAAGCAGTTTGTTTAACAGAAAATCTGCTTAAAGGAAAAAAATTCTGGAGACGGGGAAATTGCTTCACAGAATCGCCTATGGGGCGAACCTGTACAACAGAAAAAATGGTCGCAACTAGGGATTAATCCGCTTTCAATGCATTCCTATGAGAAATTTGTAGAAAGGAAAATTTGCTTAACATAATTTCAATTGGAACGAATTAATTCCTTTATACAAGGTACCACTGTATAGTAGAACACTATAACCAGTCAGCTCCTGCGAGTTTTTCTGCTTTTTTGTTGAGAACTAGTGTTTTTCAGTTATGCTGTCTGTAGTTAGTATATGACAAAAAAGCAGTTATTATGAAGCTGTTACAAGCCTGTTAAGCACAATTCTATGCCAAGTAAAAAGGTTCAAATACTATGAATTTATTTTTCAGCATGTTATTACCGGAAGCATTCTAAAAGTTTTAACCATGACTAAATGAATATTATTTCAATAGCTGGCACACACCATGCATACCAAGGGAGAATTGATTCATGATCAATTCTCATGATTTTTTTAATTCATTATCAATTCCCATGTTTTTTAAAAATACTCACAGTCAGTCCACTGTGCATGTAAATTCTCAGAAATTTCAACACAAAGTAAATGGTCCCGACTTACCGGGACCAGCATTGTGGGCGGCAGCGGCGCCGGGTCTGCGGGCGGAGTGGCGAAAGAAGATGGCGCCGGCCACGTGCCACCCGGGAGGCCAGCATCTGGGTCACCCAGGGCGTCGCTGGCCAATCCTGGGTGGTCACCTCTCACGTGGCGCGGGCGGGCATCCGGGTCCAGCCTGCCCGCGCATGCACCCAGGTTTGCCTGGGCACAACATTCAAAAAGGGGGCTGGCCGCTGGATGGCACCATTTTTGGCTCAGCAGCGGAAGCGTCAACCATGAGACTTCAAGGTCGCCGTTGCACTGTTTTCAATGTTTCATAATTGTCTTTGTACTTGTCACAGCTCAGCATCTGGCGGTTTGGAGCCACTGGGTCCGGATCCAGGCTGATGTGGTAGCAGGACGGAGCCTGTGCAGCTGGGAAGCAGCAGGTGGTGACAGTGGATCAAGGAGGGAGCACGGATAGTCCCAGCTCGGGTGGGACATCAGGCGGCTTCTCCGCTTGGCTTAGCAGAGGAAATCCCAAAGGAGTGTACGCCCACGGGGTTTCCGGAAACTGGGTAAACAGGGTGCTGCCACCTTGAGGTGCTGTCGGAGGCATCGGGGGGGCAGGCGGGTCCCCCGATGGAATTGATCCAACCCAATGCCTGTCCAGACTACTGCAGTTTCTTCCTTGTCATCTAATGTCAATAAAAGCTGTGGCCGTTACATCTTTCCCAAAAGCTAATGAGTCAGTGTGTTTATGTTCCAGCAGAACCCAAGCTCAGTGTTAGCCCACAATTGGCTCCACTGATTCCACAACAGTGGAGTCACCAGCCTCCACTGCAGACGGGGTTAAGAGGCAACAGTTCACATATCAGTTTATGCCCAGCACAAAAGATCTCTGATTACATGGACACATCCTGGAAAAGCAAGGCCTGTCCTCCCTTTAAAAATGAGACATGGCAAGAGTGGCAGGAGTTGTTGTTGTTGTTTTTGGATGGGGCTCTTACCTTTCCAAGTCTCACAGCTTTTCCACAATGCAGTGGTGATGCAGCCGTGATAGAGGGCTTCCTTGATAGCACCGCTCCTGAACACCCCCAAACCTGAGAGCTACTCTACTACTGGAGTGGCACTGTTGATGTCAATCCACTCACCTGCTTCCAGCAGCAGGCTTTTAACTGGTGCCTGCACATCCCAGAGGTCAGGCCGTTGAACTGCTCTCCGTGCCAGGGCTCAGTGGGGTGACCAGATGCAGTCAAATAGAAGGCTCCTGTATCTTTTTAATAGCTTCCACGGAAGAGGGGGCTTTGGCAACTCCACTCGTCATGGCACAAAGCTCGTGGGTTAGCAGACCTGCACCTGCTGCATTGTCACCTCTGTGCTGATCTTTAAGGTACACAAGACCTGCCCTCTGTCACCAAGCCTTGGCATAACAAAAGAGATCCTAAGCCAGAACCCTGGAATGTCTGGATAGAAATTAAAACTCCATTTTGAGCATAGCAGGAGAGTTGTTCCGGATGATGACTTTTTAAGGGAGTCCTCCTAGTAAAAGATTTATAAACAATCTAACGGAGCATGTGGTGAGGTCCCTGGCAAAGCTAGAGAAAGTGTGTGTGTGTGTGTGTGTGTGTGTGTGTGTGTGTGTGTGTGTGTGTGTGAGAGAGAGAGAGAGAGAGAGAGAGAGAGAGAGAGAGAGAGAGAGAGAGAGAGACAGAGAGACAGACAGAGACAGAGAGACAGACAGGGAGACAGACAGAGACAGAGAGACAGACAGTGAGAGAGAGAGAGAGAGAGAGAGAAAGTAAGTGAGTGGGAAGTTAGGTGATAACTTTATTCATCACTGCTAAAACAAAAAATAAGAGCTAAGCTTTTGATAGCAACTTGCTATCTTTATCAAAGCATTGTACCAGATATGCATTCTTGATAGTAGGTGTTGTCTATCAGGCACTGAGAATCTTTTGGTGAGATGAAAAACACCACATGATGGTATCAGGAAGCAGGCTGATGTTAGAGCAGCTTCAAAGTTCCGGGTATGGTTTAATGCATTTTTCTGCTTGTATACAGAAGACCCCAGCTTTAAGCCCTGGACAAGTTATATATTAATTCTCTTTCTCTCATTTGTATATCACTTGTGGGGGGCATTCAGGAGTTTAGTGCTTAAAAATATAATTCCTATATATATCTGCCCTTCTCTGACTTTGGAAGATAAGCAGCCATACGTTAAGGAAATCTTATATATGAAATTCAACAAAAGTTTGGCAAATAAGATGAAGATTTACGCATTTTTATATTCCCACAATGGCCAAGGAGAAAGTTACTTATTTTGGACTATCTGTGCTGCTTAGTATCATCTTAGAATATTAGTCCAACATACACAAGTAACCTCTACTGCTTCAGGTGCAACCAGATTCTTCTTAGGGCGTTTATACACGGCCCCTAAGCTCCGCCGCAAATGGCTGCAAGGTCCGGACCTTAAAAATGTTTACCCACCAGCTCCGGACTTTGCAGACAATTAAGTGCGACCCCGCCCACTTAGCTCGACCAAACAGCAGTTTTCTTGTACCTGCTTTTTGGATGTGACAAATTTTTGATCCGGTGTAAGGATAGTGAGTGCGGGGCTCTCCTGGCTTCTGTTTGTTCTTTTTTTGCGCCCTGCTCCTTTAAGAGATCTGAATGCTGCCCGGAACAAAACGGAGGTAACCGGCATGCTTTTCTTTCTTTTTTCTCCCTCCCTCGGGCAGCCAGAAACCAGGAAGTGTGGAGGGGGGTGGGGACAGAGGAAGAGCGAGGAACCCCTAAGATCTCTGGTCTGAATTTAAGTGGCCAGCGGATCTTAGGGGTCGTGTAAAAAGGCCCTTAGAAGCCTGGAACCAGGGCTTTGAAGCCATGTTCCTGCCCCAATGTAGTTACTCAAGAAGTGAATAAGTAATTTTGTAGGTCTATAATATTTATATCTGCCTGGTATGTCCTCAGCTGAGTTCAGGGTAGATAAAAATAAATGATTTTTAAAAAAATCAAATTGATTTTAAAGAATTTAAATTAATATTTTAATTTGAATCATTAAAATTCCAATTTTTAAAATTTAAATTTGATTAAAATCAAATCCACCCTGTTTTAAAGAGACAAATATAATTGTTATTGCTTCTTTAACAAAATGTTAACAATGAAACAATATGTGTGTGTGTGTGTGTGTGTGTGTGTGTGTGTGCGGGCTGATGCGCACATGTACATTCCCAGTGCTGTAAGATGTCTCTCAATTCCCTGTTTTCAAACTTGATTATGTCTTAATTGTACTGGACTGTATATTGTTCCTCATTACTGTGAGCTGCCTTGGGCCCTTTTCCATGGAGAAAGGTGGGGTAAAAATACTCTAAACAACAACAACAACAACAACAACAACAACAACAACAACAACAACAACGAGCTGCAATGGCAAACATACATAATGCTTTTCTGAGCTGTCCATTTGTTGTGATCCCTTAGCAGATCCTTCCAAAGCTGCTTTGGCATGCCTGGAAACTTAAAAGCATGGGTACCCCTGATGTGCTAATGTTATTATTTTTTTAAAAAGACCCAGATGTCTATGTGAAATGATTTGGCTTTGTGACACCTTTAATAAGCCTGCTGTGGTGAGATAATCTCTCTGACAGCACTCATTGGCCCTGTACTGGCAAACCGACCACCAATTATGATACCAGATTGAGATCCCCAGTGGGAGGCAATTTTCATGTGGCTCACCACTAACAAGGATATAATAATTACCTTATGGAAAATGTGGTCCTGGTTACTATATAGATAGTACTGCTAAGGGAAGAGAAGGAATGATCAGCTAGGAAAACTATCTCTAACGTTCGAAGCTCAGAGCCTCAGAACTTTAGGGTGTTGGTCTGGGACTCAGTAGGCCTGGTTCAAAGCCCTCCTCAGCCCCTTAGACCCGATCCATTCTCTCAGCCCAATCTACCTCACAGTTGTTGGCAGGATAAAAGGATGAGGAAGAGAACCATATACTCTGGCTTGAACTCACTGAAGGAAAGGCAGTAAATAAGGGAAATGGAAATGATAATAAATAATGTGCAATGTCTGGTTATCCCACCATGTGTGATATGTACAACAACATAATGTCTTTGGACATTGTGGCCAGAGGATGTGGCAATGACCAATAACCTGGTCAGCTTCTACCAATGATTTTGTACACTTGAGAGTGATAGATATATCAGGGCCACCAACCTTCAGTGTTGAAGGTGAACTGAGGCTTTGGAGGAATGAAGGAGCAGGAGGTGTGGGGTGTTATCTGGGGATGGGACATCCACGCTTTTCTGTCCTCATCAGAGCTATCATCCTCATTGTACCTGGGTTGTATGGTTTCTTAGCAATATTAAATTGTGGTGAGCGATTCTGGGTTTAACAAAGGGCGCTTTTACACAACCTCTAAAATCCGGTGGCAACTTAAATTCAGACCAGAGATCGTGGGGGTTTGTCGCTCTTCCTGTATTCCCACCCTTCCACACTCCATTGTTCCTGTCTGCGTGAGGGGAGGGAGAAAAAAAAGGAGAAAAAAATGCAGGCTCATCTCCGTCTGCCAGTCGAAGCAGCCCGAGCAGCCCCATAGTAATTCCTGTCTCTTAAAGGGGTGGTGGGGACAAAAAAGCAAACAGAAGGTGAGGGAGCCCGGCATTCACAGCTTTACAATCCGCATTGGAAGATTTTTTACCTCCTGGAGGCCAGGTACTTGAAAAGTGCTCTGGGACGCGCTTTTAATTTTTAAATTTACTTAATTTTAATTACTTAATTTTTTTTAAGTCCGGAGCTGGTGGGAAAACATTTTTAAGCGCCGGATCTGGAAGCCCTTTGCCTTGGATTTTAGGGGTCGTGTAAAAGCGCCCAAAGTAATCTTGGATGCTTTGGTCAAGAGCAGGCAATTAAAAATTTAAATTATAAGGTCTGTGCCATATTTTAATATTATTATTATTTCCCTTGTTTTTGATTGCATTATTTGCTGTGCTGATTATGTAGCTTGTTATTAGCATATTGTACTTGTATATTTTATTGAGATAAGATGCCCAGAGTGGCCTTTTAGGCCAGACGGGCGGGATAAAAATGATAGATAGATAGATAGATAGATAGATAGATAGATAGATAGATAGATAGATAGATAGATAGATAGATAGATAGATAGATAGATAGATAGATAGAACTGCTCCCAATGGAAATTCAAGCTGCTGCCACAAAGTACCTCCAGTTTGGAGCTTCTCTTCAGTTATTCAAGGAAAAGGCATATCAGCTGCTTCCTTTGAGCAGTGAAGGATGAAAGCAGTTGTTTTCAGGCCCTATCTCTGCATTCCTAGTTGGTCACTATGGGAAACAGGCTAGCAGATTGTTGTGATGTATTGTAATCTGGAAGTTGAGTCATGGCAACTGGACTTATGAGAAGTAGCTTCGTCGGTGGAAGGAAAGTTGCACCAACACTTCTTGTGAGATTGAAATGTTTTACTACTCATCCAAGTAGCTTCGTCAGTCGAAGGAAAGTTGCACCACATTTCCTTCAACTGATGGTGCTACAAGTGGTACCTTGTATAAAGGAATTAATTTGTTCCAAATGAAATTATGTTAAGGAAATTTTCCTTTATACAAAATTCCCAAAGGAATGCATTGGAAAACAGAGTAATCCCTAACTGTGACCATTTTTATGTTGTACGGATTCGCCCCAGGTGATTCTGTTAAGCAAATTTCCCCTATCTCTGGAATTTTTTATGTTGTACAGATTTTATGTTATACAAAACGTTTGTTATACGAGGGTCCACTGTACTTGGATGAGTTGTGAAATGTTTCAATTTCACATGAAATGGAGTCCAGTTGCCATGATGCTTGAGAACCTTCACAGATTCTCACCTGGATGACTGAGAATCTTCACAGATGTGATGCCTTATTCCAACTTAACAGGGCTCTTCTTCTGATCTTCTTCATAGAATCACCGGATCATGAAGTCGGAAGGGGCCTACAAGGCCATCAAGTTCAACACCCTGCTCAAGGCAGGGCTACAAATCATAGGATATCTGCAGGTATTCTTGTGATGCATCAGGCTGGCCAGTGATGATTCACATGGCTCTTATTTGGGGGTACATCAGAATGGTTCACAGGTTGGAAGTAATATAGTAATTAGAGATGGGCATGAAACAGAAACAATTTCATTTCATTATTCATTATTTGTTTCATTATGAAAATTCACGAAAAATGAAACAAAACAAACTGAACTCCTTAATGAAACAAAACGAATCACCATTTTTTCAATTTGTGCCCATCTCTAATAGTAATCTGTAACGAGTCATTTCTAAATTAGCAGTTAGAATGCGACCAAGGTTGTATTTCAAAATTAACACCATAAGTGTGACTGGAGTGGGGGGTGAGCCACATTGCTAGTATCGGCAGGTATGCTTCGGTCATTCCATTTATCTCAGCCTGTTGCGAATGAAAACCATGTAATCCCTTTGGCTCAGCTAAGGAAAGGAGGAATATAAATCCCAGCCAGCCAGCCATATATACACAATAAGTGCCAATTTCCAGTTATGTTACAAAGCATTATTTCCAGGGCATTTAAAAGCATTTCTAGACATCCATCGAAAGACACCTGGACAGCCAAATTCACATTTTAACCCATCCCCTTACCAGTACCATGGTTTGTATTATTTTACTCTTGTTGTTCAAGCTAGCAAAAGTGCACAACAGACCCTGCAACTAGTCTCTGGGTTCCATCCTAACAAGGCACCTCTCTTCATTTGCTACAGGAACAATAACAGAAACAAGGTACTTCAAAAAAGTAATGTCCTCAGCTCTGCCAGGACAGCTTCCCCAATCTATTGTTACTGCTTTTTAAACCCAACAACAGCATCGACAACAAAGCCTCAAGCAGGCTTTACAAAGTATTCACAGCTTCACCGAGTGCCCATTCTACTGCCAACTCTTCTCCTTCTGCCAGTCTCAACTTAATCCCCTATTACTGGCTATTAGGAAAGAGCCAGGAATCTCAATTGCCAGGGTTATGAACTGACACTGGTGGTGCTTGCTGCCTTCGTGTGAGCTCTTCGGTCTCTGTAATCTGCAGCTCGTTAAACAAAGCTGGCTTTATGAGCCACTGTGACTGTCACCTTAGGCTACACAGGTGTGCTAGGAGAGGTTAGGATGATGCTGGGTTCCCCTCGATGGAGCTCAATTACTTTGGTCTTAAAGTATCCCTTAAAGAAAAACAACAGCAACAACAAAGATCAGTGACAACCAGAGCTCAGCACCTGATCTCGTTTTCAATACAGCAGCTTAGTTCCGGTGTACGTAAAAACTGTAATGGCTGGCATCCATCCTGCCTCTAAAAGCTCAGTTTACCAACTGAATTGGCTTAAAACTCTTTTCTATAACAAAGACAAGATAAAGCACACAGGAAAGCAAACCTCATGGGGCCTTTAAGACTGGCAGATTTGTTGCAGCATCAACTTGGGTTGTAATCTCTGAAAGCTCCCACTGAACGAAACGGATGAGTTTTGAAAGCGCCGCAAGTCTTTCAACGATATTGTGGGTTCCTATTTGTGTTGTTTGTTTGTATTACCCATGCTGAAACAGACAAAGTCATTGAGAAACCCAGAAAATGCCATTCCTGTTCTGTGCTGGAATCTTTTATAAAGAGATTTAGCGCATTTGGTTGGTTAAATATGTTTTAGTAAGTAATAATGATAATGATTGTGTGCCAGTGAGTCAGCCCTAATGTATGGCAACTTTTTTCAGGGTTCCCTAGGTAGTTTACCGTTCCCTTCTTCTGGGAGTGCCCTGGGACTATGCAGCTAGCCCAAGGCCACACAGGCTGGCTCTTTTTTCCTAGAGACACAGTAGGGAATGAACTCTGGAGAGATTGGATTCCTTTTTACCTTCCCTTTCAATTTCTTTCAAACTAGTTTCCTCATCTGAGGGAAGTCTGCAATTCAGAAATCAAGGGTTTTTGTGTCTGATTTGCTTGACACTCTTCCCCTGACATGCCTAGCAAAGGAGATTGCAGCATGGTCACTGTTTCCCAGAGGCTCAATGACATTCACATCCCTGACAAGGTCCTGAGTATCACACAGTATTAGATCCAGTTGCCTGTTCCCAGGTGGGCTCCATGACAAGTTGCTGTAAGGCACAGTGATGTGGTTGGTGCTCCTGTTGAAACTCAGACCTCCCTATGCAATAGGGAAATATCCCGGGCAGTTGACATGATCGCACCTAAGTGCCGTCTCCCTATTTGCAGAGCCCGGATGGCTCCTTGGTATACACCTGAGCTATGGGCGATGAAGCGGGAGAGGAGACAGCTGGAGCGCAGGTGGAGAAAATACTGCTGTGTGTTTGATCGAACACAGCTTAGAGCCCACTACCCTGCTTAGCTTCCAAAATCAGGTGAGATCGGATGTGCTTAGGGCATATAAAGCCCTAAACGCCTTAGGACCAAGATACCTGAAGGGCTGCCTCCTTCCATATGAACCTACCCAGCAATTAAGATCCAGCCAGGGGGGCTCCTGAAAGAGCCATCCCTCAAGGAGGTGAAAGGGATGGTTTGCAGGTATAGGGCCTTTTCAGCAGCTGCCCTCAGGCTATTGAATGCCCTCCCGAGTGAGATTTGCCTGGTGCCAACATTAATGACATTTCGGTGCCAGACAGAAACCTTCCTGTTCCAGAAGTTTTTTAACTGATATAACATAAATTATGGGTCCGATGGCAGTTTTTATTGTATTATATTTGTATTTAAATGTTTTATTGTTTTAATTTTTTGTTGGTATTTTAGCATTTTTAATTGTTTTAATTGCTTTTACTGTGAGCTGCCCAGAGACCTTTGGATAGTGGTCAGCATATAAGTTGTATAAATTTTAAAAAAATAATAATAATGTAAGGTCTAACCAAATACTGTAATATCAATCAGATTTCTTGGAAAATCTATTAACATTACACTATCCACATCTATGCTTCAACTACACAGGCTGAAGAAGGTGAAATTTAAAAGCTTTTGTTGAAAACATCCAAGAGGAAATTTATCACACATAAAAACAAGCCATGCTTTTATTCATAAGTGACTTGAACGAAAAAGCAGGAAACAAAACAGAACCAAATGTTTGTATTTTCTATCACCATGTATGGGCATGAAAGCTGGACAGTAAAAAATGATTTGTTTGAAATGTGATAGTGGAGGAGAGCTTTGCAGGTACCCTGAATTGATAGAAAGATGTACAAGTGGGTCTTAGAGTGAATCAAGCTGAACTATCTCTGGAGACAAAAATGTTGGAACCGAGGCTGTCTTGCTTCGGGCACATCATGAGAAAGCAGGATTGTCTGGAAAAAAATAATGCTGGAGAAGGTTGAAGGCAACAGGAAAAGAGGAAAACAAAATGTGTGATGGACTGACCCCCGAAGGAACCCTCAGGCTTGCTTTTATAATAGCTAAGCAAGGCTGTTGAGGACAGAACGTGTTGGAGATTGCTCATTCAAAGGGTTACCATAACTTTGAGGAAACTTGATGGCACATAACAACACATCTTACATTTCTGTAGGTGCTGCTGACCCTTTATTATTATGTGTAAGTTATTGAAAATGATATTATTTTGATATTTTATTAAGATATTGTGGTGGCACTTTTGTATTCTACAAAGAAGGCTGAAGAATAAGCTACCAATTTAATTAATAAAACATTTTTTCCATACCATGGGAGCTATCACCCCTTGCCCATACAATTACATGGGGTTTTTCCATCATCTCCCCCACCCACTATGGAAGAAACCTGGTGCTGTTTTCATTAATTTATTATCATTCATTTTTCTGATATCTCATCCTGGCTTTCTACCCTGATGAGACTCAAGGTGGTTTACAGAAAACAATTTGTAATCACTCCATTGTTTGCTAGGATTAAAGGACTCAACAGTGGTTTAACCAGACCTACCTTCTGGTGGTGCTCTGGGACTGTGCAACTTTGCTCAAGGCTGTACAGCAGGCACGGCACAGACCATCAGCCATGCATGTTCTGTATTATCTCAACCGAACCATCTCCAAAGAGGCCAAGTGAGGATATAAATGCTTAGCCCTAAATCCTTCAGGCAAGCACTCCAACCCATTGACCCTCTTGTAGGTATCTCGCCAAATAAATATTGATGTGATGTGATGTTGTTGGAGCTGACATATAGCAACCCTAATAGAGCATTGAAGGCAACTGAGATATATAAGGAGTGGCTTTGCCAGTTCCACCCCCCCCCAATTAGTTTCCATGTCCAAGTGGGGCTTTATCTCCTGAGTTTTTAGTCTGTTACACTATCCATTTCACCACATGGGGGCTACAGATAAATGCATCAACCCACCTGTATTTTTCTGTCTATAAATGCACCCACGTGTAGGACAACCCCCACTTTCCCAACCCAAAGTTACATTTTCGCAACCACGCAGCTCTCTCTTTGGCTTAGTTCCATGTATATTTTTAGTCTAATAATTCTAGACAAAAATATAGTCTTATACAGGGGGAAAATACAGTGTTTGTGCATCATATGGACTCAAGGCCACTCTTTAGAATTTCTGCTTTTTATAATCAAATTTGTTAATCTCTGAATTAGTTTAATGCGTGATCTTTTGACTAAGATTTCTTTTATTGTCTGACAGATCTAATGGAACTGCTAATACTTTACAACAAGGGTGAGCATTGGTAAGCCAGGATCGACTGGTAGTGGATATCTGGATAGACATAGTAGATTGTATTAGCAGATTTCAACCAATCCTGTAGCAGAAACAAGGATTCCAGAGTCCCAACTATTTAACAGCAGAAACAAATTAAAAAAAACTCTTCTGCTCTCTCAAAGTGCAACAATTATAGCTGTTGTGAATTTTTCGAGCTGTTTCGCCATGTTCTGGAAGTTTTTCTTCCTGACGTTTTGCCAGACTCTGTGGCTGGTATCTTCAGAGGGTAAGGAGCTCATGGAACTAGGAGTTCAATAACAATAATCATGTGATGTCAGTTCAGTTCTGCCTCGTGGCTCTTAGGGGCACCCTTGCACTGTGTAGCTTGTCCAAGACCACAGACTGGCTCTGCTTACAGGTGGCACAGTGGAGAATCAACCTCTCAACCTCTCTGGCTTCACTACCAGATACCAGACAACTGTCAAATCATATGGTACAGCTAAAATGAAAACAGATTGGCGTTAATGCAGTGGTTCTCAACCTTCCTAATGCCGTGACCCTTTAATACAGTTCCTCATGTTGTGGTGACCTCTTGCCCTGCTTGGAAGAGGCCACAAGCCCCCATGGCCAGGCCACTGCCGCAGGGGCCATACAGCACTTCCCTCTACAGGCACCCTCAGCCAATTGCAGCCTCCGGTGCCACTGACTGACATCCCCTCCAACCTATCAAGCTATAACTCACTCTTTCCCCCCTTCTTCCCCCTCCTCCTCCAGACCCAAGTTGTTTGTGCCTTTTTCTTTACTGGCTCATGGAGACCCCCGTGAAATGGTCGTTTGACCCCCAAAGGGGTCCCGACTCCCAGGTTGGAAACCACTGGGTTAAAGGGAGTGTATTCTAGCACTGAAAGGATCAGAGTTCACTTCACTTCTGTTCTGAAGTACAACACTGAGTACAACATTGAGAATGCCCCAATCATTATAACCAGTAGCCATTCTGACTGTTCAATGGGCGAGAGATTCTGAAAGTTGATTCCCCAAAAAGATAAGATTTACAAGCTCCGGACTGTGACACTCAATGCAAAAACTGTTGATTCTACCTTTCCAACCAGATCCAACTGGAATATTTTGATAGGCTTCTAATAATAATAGAAAAGTAGGTCTCACACACCCGAGGAGAGGAGACGCAGCAGGCTGGAGGTGGAGTGGAAAGGGGGACGAGGCTCCCGACACCCACGGCTCTCCCACGGCTCCTCTACAGCCAGGAAGGTGCGCCCACTGGACACTGACTCCACCTCTCCAGCTTGCCTTGGTGCAGCGCAGCTGGAATTGCTGTGTGCTTGGTCACCTGCCTTCTTGCGCCCACTGCCCATTTCCCAAATAAGGGGCACTCTGGAACCAACCAAGGACACCGGCCAAGATACCCCCTCCTCCAGTGCTCCTTGGCTCATCGGCTCATTAAGGCATGGGAGCTGGGGTGGGGGGGCAGTCTGAGAGTGGTCCCGGCTGGATGCTGGCGGCAGGAGTGGAGGAGGTGTGCGTGTTGATGTTTGGGTTTGTTTTTTTGCACGCGTGCACACTACCACACGTGTGCGCACATTATCCCTACAGTCCCGGCCAGTGCCAGGTAAAACCTGACACCTATGCCTTAAATAAACAAATGCCCTGCTTAATTTGCAGATTTCTCTGAATGTTAGAAGATTGGCAGCAGCTCATTTCTGCAGCAGGCCATCATTAAAAAAAAAACCAACCACACCACCCATCAACAACTCACCACACACACACACACACAAAATCCACCTTCCTTCAAGGTCTCTTTACTACACCCAGGATGCTACATGGGCGCAAGCCCATGCAAATCGAAGTGCCCTCATCTGAGGCATTTCTGTTTTATGATTCTGACCTATGAACATCAGTGTCATAGAACCTAATTGGCTTTTATAGATGGGGCCATTAGGCTGGTAATTATCACACGCCTGCCTGTTTGGTTTGCCCAGGTGCCAGGACAAGAACTGGATATGATGCACATTTTTCGGTCCCATAGGAAGTTACAAGCAAAGGAAAGGGGGGGGGAGAAAGAAAGAAAGAAAGAAAGAAAGAAAGAAAGAAAGAAAGAAAGAAAGAAAGAAAGAAAGAAAAATAGTAGAGGGAGGCTTTGAAAGTTAATGGCTGAACTGGGCTCAAACAGAATGAATCTATTTGAGTCATTACTCTTCAGTGCCCAGCCTTTGTTTGTTTTCTATTTTTCACCAGAGATCTCTTGCCACAAAAGGTTAAAGATTACTGAGATAAGTGTCAATAATGTGGCTGGCCGTTGTGACTTTTGACCTATAATTATAACTTGAGCTAGCTGGCTGGGAGCAATCTGTTCCTCCTGTTAACTCACTGGCTGGAACAGAGAGTGACAAAGTGCGAATTAAAACCTTAACTCTTTTTATTAATATCTAAGAGGGAAGGAGGAGGGAGATGGGCACGTTGGCCATGAGCTACAGAAAAGAGGAAAAGGCCAGACCACCCTAACTGGGCCTCCGCTGAAGGCCAAAACACCCAACTGCTCCTTTTCTTAAAGATTTTATTTGAAGCTGTTCTCTATTTAAAGGGCAGGATTTAGCCAATTTAAAGACTTGGCGGGTACATACTAAAGGTCATCTCATTACTGTCTTCCCATTCAGGTGAGGAATACCCTGATTCGGTGTATATATTATTTTGTGTCTATACTTATAAATTAGCACACACACTTTTACGCAGATCAGTGGCTTTGAGGGGTATGTGTGTGATGTAGGTTGTCTCTTTTTGTGGTATGTAAACAGACATCATGGGCTGGGCTTTTTGTCAGGGGAGGCCCAAATCTTTTTGCTGACTAAGGAGGACATGATGGCAACCCCTCCCACAAAAGCCACCTCAGTGGCCATTGAATTTTGCTTCAGCTCAAGCAGTGGGACGGCATCTTCTACCTCATCTGGCCTAGAAGGTGTAGGGCCGGTTGCATGGCATAGGAAGTTCCTATCATTCCAACAACTCTTTGCAGCTGCCTCCCAGAGTCTGCTGCCTGAGGCAGCTGCCTCATTCTACCAAATGATTAGGCTAGACCCGCTCTTTGTTATGGTCCTGACAAGAGCTGTGGTGTTCTGGCATCTGCCACATGGTTTTTCTACTGTTGCAAGGCTGGGGAAGATTTTGCCCCTCAGAAATGTCTGGATTTCAGTCTCCATCAGGCCCAGTCCTGCCATTAGACAAGTTGAGAAGTAGTTACCTGAGGCAGCAGGCATGGTATCCTGAGAGGGTTTGTTGCTTAGTCTGCTCTTAAAACAGCTTTACTAACACAGAAAAATGGGGAAGTTGTGATATTTTTCTTTTTGGGGCCAGAATAAGAGCAAAAGCAGACAACATGTTTAGCATTTATTTAAAAGCTGTATTCCATCAAAAAGTGAAAAATAGGTCTCTGCCTCATGCTTTTCCTCACCTCTGTTTCATGCATTTAGCCATGCTTTGTTTTATGATGGGTCAATGGAAGGTAAACATGAGCGTATTTTGAAAGTCTGATTGCTGAGGCTGGAATCTCTAAGGAAATCTGATCACTGGAGAGAAAGCAAAAATTATAAATTGCATGTACAGCAGTACCCCAACAAAAGCAGCTCGACTTAAGAGCAATTCGACTTAATGGAAAGCTGATGGCATTTTAACTGTCGCCTAACAAATTTTAGATATGGTCTGCTCGACTTACATATATTTTTTCCCATTTTTTGATTTTTTAAACTTATTTTTTCAAATGTTTAGAGAGGTACCCTGACTTAAGAGTAGTTCAATTTAAGAGCATGCATTTGGAACGGATTAAATTCGTAAGCCAAGGTACCACTGCATTTCCTTTAATATCTAATTTTCTGCTGACATGGTTGTCTTTGTATTCTCCTATCCACCTTAATTTGTGTGGGTAGAAGTCTCATTTGCTACTCTGTCTCAGGCAGAAACATGTATTGGGCCATTACTGAATCTCAGCCACCATGGTAATGGTTGACAGTGATGGACATTATAGTCTAAAAAGACCTGAAATGCCATGGGTCCCCCCCCCCAAGACTGCAAGCTTCATAAACAGACAAATCATGTGGGGATCAAGGAAAAGAATAGTACCACTTCATTCTACTTTGATAGGTTCTCTCTTGAAATAGTGTGTCAAAATTAGTGCACCATAGTTTCAAAAAGCTAGTAGAGAGAAGTTGGAAAGCAACCAAGATGCAAAAAAGTCTGGAAAACATGTCCTGTGAGGAATAGGGAGATAGGTGGCTATGTAACTTCACTGTGGCTAAATGTGAGGCTATCACTGAAGGCACAGCAACAGGATCAAGCTATTCCCAACCCAGAACTGGGGTTTGATTCCCAGATGCCACACTACCTTCAGATCTGGGATTTGAGTTATGGCAACTGGACTCCTTTTCTTGTGGGATCATAATGTTTTGCTACTCATCTAAGTAGCTTCTTCAGTCTTCAAGAAGCTTCAGTCTTCAGACTGAAGAAGCTACTTGGATGAATAGTGAAACGTTTCAATCCCACAAAGATTTATTTATTTTATAGTATTTTTACCCTGCCTTTCTCCTTGGAAAAGGAACCAAGGTGGCTTTCAGTAATGAGGAATAATACACAGTCCAGTACAATTAAGACATTTTCAAATATTGAGAACAGGGAATTGAGGGACATAGCATTAATAGACAACATGACATTAAAACTACAAGAGAGCATGAACAGTTAAAAGGAGAGTAAAGTTCCATGCAAAGTTATGAGTGATTGAAACTAATATTGAAAGAAAAACATAGTGTCAATGTAATCACATAAGATTATAAGTAGTTATAAACACAAAGTCTATGTGATCCTATAGATTCATATAAAAGACACATAATAGATAGTCCATCATTCAATGAAAGCTTGGCAGAAGAGAAAAGTCTTTGTCTGTTTCCAGAAAGACAACAGAGATGAGGCAGTCTTGGCCTCTAGTGGGAGGGAATTCCATAGTCTGGGCACAGCAGCCAAGAAAGGCCCTTTCATGGGTTCCCACGAGACGTACCTGTTAGGGTGGTGGGATGGAGAGAAGGGCCTCTCCTGATGTCTTTAACACCTGACTCAGTTCTATGGCCTGGAATGCTGAATTGACCCCCCCTTATTATGTAGAGAAAAAGGAATCTAAGGTCCAGTTTTAAAAATAAAAGGAGGATGAGGGAAGTCCAGTCCTCCTCCTCCTCTCTGAGGCTTGCTGGCCTCAATTCCCTTTCTGCAGCATTTTTCTTGAAGAAATATTATTGACCATCGCAAGAGTGCCTCATTCCATGTGGTGTTTAAAGAGTCACATTCAGAGTGAGGAAACCCAGGATTGGATTCCATTCTCCTATGAATCTCATTGAATCATTCTTGATTATTCATCCAAGCTTCTACCACTTGTTCTTGCAGAGGACAAAATACAACCACACAGAGAGGGGTGAGGAGGGAGCAATAGGTTATATTATGGCTGTACCTTTTATTTTTAACAGATTGTACACCCAGAAGATAACTCTGAGGGGTAGGTTATTTTAAAATGTGAGACAGTAATAAAAAATACACTTTGAGCTCGTTAGAGAAAAGGTGGGACACAAATGTCATAAATTAATAAGCATACAGGCCAATATCATATCACAAACTTCAGTTAGGAGTGGACCCATTGTATCAGCTGCTGACTTATGGAAATCTCACTGAGTCAAGAGGTCTACTCTAGCCAGGACCATAGAATCATAGAATCACAGAGTTGGAAGAGACCTCAAGGGCCATCCAGTCCAACCCCCTGCCATGCAGGAACCCCCATCACAGTATTTCCAACAGATGGCCATCCAGCCTCTGCTTAAAAACCTCCAAAGGAGGAGACTCCAGCACCCTCTATGGCAGCTTATTCCACTGCCAAACAGCTCTAACCGTCAGGAAGTTCTTCCTAATGTTCAAATGGACTCTCTTTTCCTGTAGTTTGAAACCATTGCCCTGAGTCCCAGTCTCTGAAGCCATGGAAAACAAACCAGTCCCTTCTTCAATGTGACATTCTTTCAAATATTTAAACATAGCTATCATATCCCCTCTCAGTCTTCTTTTTGTAAGGCTAAACATTCCCAGCTCCCTAAGCCGTTCCTCGTAAGACATTTCTTCCTGATCCTCAGTCATCCTGGTCGCCCTCCTCTGTACCCGCTCAAGGTTGTCAACATCCTTTTTAAATTGAGGTGCACAGAACTGGATATAGTACTCCAGGTGGGGTCTGACCAGAGCAGAATCGAGTGGAAACAGGCAAAGTATTCAACTACTGAACACTTTGTACAACTTCTTCCACTTGGATCCCCCTTATGCTTTTAAGGTATTGGAAGCTCTGTTTTTTTTTTCTGCAATGGTTGAAAATGCAGACTATTCATAGAATCATAGAATAGTGAACTTGGAAGGGGCCTACAAGGCCACCAAGTCTAACCCCACCCCACCCCTGCTCCATCAGTCAAAGAATATCTGCCAAGTGGGTGTCCAAATTTATCTTGAATGCCTCCAGAGGTGGAGAGAAACACTCACCACCTCTTGAGGCAATTGGTTCCATTGCTGTATGGCTCAAATAGGAAGTTTTTCCTGATATTCATCCAAAACCTGGGCATTGAAGCAACCCGTCTCATGGGCCTTGTTTCCATAACTAGAGTTATTCTGGGGTGTGCCCTGTTGCATCTACTTCTTCCAGGTATAAGGCCATGTTTTCCATCTGTTCTGTGTATAATTCTATCCTTATCTTCAACCCAGCTCTTTGTGATCTGGTATCAGGTGTGGCTCAGGGTCACCCTATGACATTATCCCTACTACCTGTCCAGATCCTGGGTTTGGTTTCACAATCAACCCTGGCCACAGCATGCCCTTTGCTTTTAGGCTGGGTTTTAATTGTTTCCTTGTTGGGTTTGCTGAATCCTCCAGGGTGAGGCAGGGCATAATTTTCTTTGAACTTGTATTTGATTGCTTTGGCCTCTCTGCCCAGCTAGACATTTACACAGAATTCCCAGATGTGTTTGGAAAGGAAAGGAAAAGAAGGTCCCTCATCTGTCACTGCTCCTAGGCCCTCAAACTTCCTCCCACAAGAAGCTAGGCTGGCCCTGTTTTGTTGTCCTTCTGCGACCTGGCTTCAAATCCCCTCTTGGCCATGGAAATTCACTGGGGAGGGGGCGGCGGCAGTAAACCATCCCTTAAATATCTCATTTACCTTAACAGCCTACTAAGGGCGCTTTTACACAACCACTAAAATCCAGTGTCAACTTAAATTCGGACCAGAGATTGTGGGGGTTTGTCGCTCTTCCTGTGCTCCCACCCCTCCGCACTCCATTATTCCTGTCTGCGAGGGGGAGAAAAAAAGGGAGAAAAAAATGCAAGCTCACCTCCCTCTGCCAGTTGAAGCAGCTCCGAGCAGCCCCGTCATGATTCCAGTCTCTTAAAGGGGCGGTGGGGACAAAAACAAACAAACAGAAGGCGAGGAAGCCCGGCTTACAATCCGCATCGGAAGATTTTTTACCTCCCGAAGGCCAGGTACTTGAAAAGTGCGCTGGGACATGTTTAGGTGGGCGTGGTCGTACTTAATTTTTTTTAAAGCCCGGAGGTGGTGGGAAAACATTTTTAAGTTCTGGATCTGGGAGCCCTTTGCCTCGGATTTTAGGGGTCGTGTAAAAGCACCCTAAGACTGAAATAAGTTAGGTGAAATTTGGCACATAACAGAATTTTTAAATACAGTGGACCCTTGTATAACAAGTGGTTTGTTTAACAGAAAATCCGCTTCAAGGAAAAAAATTCCGGAGATACGGGAACATCATTTGAAAAGAATCGCCTAGGGGGCAAATCCTTACAATAGGAAAACAGTCATGATTAGGGATTGATCCATTTTCAATGCATTCCTATGGGAAATTTGTACAAAGGAAAATTTGCTTAACAGAATTTCATTTGGAACAAATTAGTTCCTCTTTATACAAGGTACCACTGTACAAGTTGCAGTATTAGAAATGGCCACTAGATGGTAGCTATGTCGTATATGCCATCAAGTAGGAACCAAATGACAAGGATCCTAACAGGACTTCCACAGAAAGGGAAATAGTTAAGGAGTGGTTCTAGTGGTAGCTCTCACCCACCACACTCACACACCCATGTGTTTGTGATCAAAATTTGAACCCAGGTCCAACATCCTATCTGATACAACAGACTAGATATTTCTAAGCCAATGCTTCCCAACCCAGGGGTTGGGACCTCTAAAGCTCACAAAGAGTGTGTGTGTGTGTGTGTGTG
Source organism: Phrynocephalus forsythii (assembly GCA_029282475.1). Lineage (NCBI taxonomy): Eukaryota > Metazoa > Chordata > Lepidosauria > Squamata > Agamidae > Phrynocephalus > Phrynocephalus forsythii. Next base: position 187,073,256 of record JAPFRF010000001.1, on the reverse strand, counting down.
TGTGTGTGTGTGTGTGTGAGATGGATCACCTTATATATTTTTAATTGACACAATATAGATTGTGGGTCCTCTGATGGCAATTTTAGTGTAATGATTTTAGTGTAAGGTTTTTATTATTGTTTTAATTATTTATTTATATTCTATGTTTTAACTGTTTTAATTCTTTGATTGTAAGCCATCCAGAGACATTTGGTAGTGGGCGGCATATAAGTTGTAAACATAAATAAATAAAATAAATAAAATAAATACATATTGTAGCCCTTGTCAAACAATTTTCCCCTTGATCTTTCAAAGCGTGTGTGTGTGGGGGGGGGACAGGCCCTTTGGGAAAGAAATAAGCCTCTGTTTTCTGAAAAAGGATGGCTGTGACTATTTTGGACTAAAAACCCGAAAGGAAATGCCAGTGTTAAAATATAATCTCCACAGGAAAGGGATTTTAACTCAGATCTGTCATTTCCAAGGAACCTGAAGAAGAGAAGGAGAAAAAAAGAAGGAAAACCTCACACAACGAGTCCCCACACAAACGGCCCACCTCTCCTGCGATGGGCCCAAGGAAAAGCTTTGTGCCATTTTCTGAGGGGGATCCTCTCTGGGTGAAGGTTTTGTCCCTTGCCTGCGTGATGTCCTTCTCTCCCATCTTTGAAGCCCTTTAACTTCCCCTGGCCTGTCCCCTCCCCAGTTTTAAAGGGGTGGTGATGGTGGAATCAGTAGCAGCAGGAGTGCTGTGAGCAGAATCAGCATCAATGGTGCCACCATGTTGGGGAATGATGACTACAGCCTGTTTATCCAATTCTGACTGGGGCTGCTGGTTACTTGGCTAAAGGGGGTCATGACCCGAAAAATGTTGGGAACCATTCCTCTAGAAGGGTTTTCAGAATATTTTTTCTTCCTTTGTGTGCAATAAGTGCTGCTACAATGTCCTTGCACTACCTAGCTGTCTGGAGTAACAAGCAGCGTAACAAAATCTATTTATAATGGAACATGAAGAACTCAGAGTGGTCTCTTAAGAATAGGGCCATAGGTAGTTGTCTTGCAGCAGAAAGTAGAGTCTGGTGGGGTGGAAGAAAAGGAAGAAAACTAAAATGTACCCCAGTTCAAAACATGTGATGCATTCAGCAAAATACGTAATATTTAACCTGAAATAAACAAATACGGTACAAAAATGAGCAGATAACACTGGCAAAATGAGAGTTAAGCCCTTTCTAGTCCAGCAGCCTAGAGCACCTAAATCAGATACCGTGTTTCTCCGAAAATAAGACACTCTCTTATATTTATTTTTTCCCAAGAAGATGCACTAGGTCTTATTTTTGGAGTAGGTCTTATTTTTTGGGAAACAGGAACTGCGAGCAAACATGCTACAAAGTATGGTAACTTTGGTGGCCCAAGCGAAGGGGGGGGGAGACCATGGATGGAAAGGGAGGGGCAATGTGCGCTATTTGTTTGTGTGTGTGTGCGTGTGTGCAGGCACAGCCACGCCCATCACTATGTCTTATTATCAGGGTATGGCTTATATTTAACAAATGCATAGAAATCCTGCTGGGCTTATTTTGGGGGTAGGTCTTATTTTCAGGGAAACAGGGTACATCTGGGAAAGCCATAGACTAGGATTCTTGGTGTCGCAGAAAACCAATCAATGAGTGCTGAACCTTGCTGAGTCAGCAAAAGAAAGACCCCCCCCTTTGTGTGCAAGCTCTATATAAACAAGAATGCCAGAAAAGCTGGGTTCTTGCTCTATAACTGTAAAGCACCCCCATGGGCAGGAATATCTCCTCTTCAGACTTAGCAATACTGATATGAAGAAAATTACGGAGATGGTGAGGTAGGTTCTGCCCTCTGTTTGCAGAGCCCAGTGGATTCATCAGGGCTTCGTACAACTGGAAAATAGGATGGGATCAAAAGAGTCACCTAGGCAGCATCTTAAAAAGCAAAAACATCACTTTGCCGACAAGGTCCAAATAGTCAAAGCTATGGTTTTTCCAATAGTGATGTATGGAAGTGAGAGCTGGACTATAAAGAAGGCTGATTGCCGAAGAATTGACGCTTTTGAGCTGCTGGAGGAGAGTCTTGAGAGTCCCCTGGACTGCAAGGAGATCAAACCTATCCATCCTGAAAGAAATCAACCCTGAATGTTCACTGGAAGGACAGATTTTGAAGCTGAGGCTTTAATATTTTAGCCACCTCATGAGGAGAGAGGAGTCATGGAAAAGTCCCTGATGTTGGGAAAGATTGAAAGCAAAAGGAAAGGGGAGGGCAGAGAATGAGATGGTTGGATGGTGTTATCAGTGCAACCAACATGGGTTTGACCAAACTCCGGGAGGCAGTGGAAGACAGAAGGGCCTGGCGTGCTCAAGTCCATGGGGTCACAAAGAGTTGGACATGACTGAACAAGTCCAACCCAATGCCAGTGGAGAAAATCAACAACTAAAACATTAATACAGTACATTAAACTAAAACAAGACACGCAGGTGCCTATCAAACTCTTTGTTTTTTTAAGAAAAAATCTCTAATGAAGGAGAGTCCATCACCTCCCAAGGTAGCACATTCCATTAAGAGACAGCTCTTATCAGAGGTCTCCCGCTGTTGCTTTCTACGGCCTTGTGTTTAGAGGTGTACTACCTCTTGACATGGCTTTCCTTTTTAAAGCTTGACAGCGTCACAATCCATTTGGGGAAAGAGACTTTTCTTGAACAGGTATGGTCCATCTTTGGGGAATGGGGGAGACAGGAAATAAGGAGCGGGTTCACACACATATGAACTTCCCTGAATTCTCCGTCTTTGATGGCTGTGATGTTAGGCAGCTATGAACTATTGACATGGGGGGGGGGGACTGTACAAGAGTTGGAAAGACATCGAGCATTGTTGTTATAGGAAAAGCAGTGGTCACTTCAGAAATCCCTAACGTGGAATCCCAGGCATGTGATATTCTTCTGTAGCTTCTGAAGTGTCTCAACCCACAACATAATACATGTGCTATTACAGTGGTACCTCGACTTAAGAGCAGCCCGACTTAAGAGCAATTTGAATTAAGAGTGGAAAACTATTGGCATTTTAACTGCCACCTTACAAATTTTAAATGCTCTGCTCAACTTACATTTTTTTATTTTTAACTTATTTATTTCAATTTTCAGATAGGTACCCCAACTTAAGAGTAGTTCGACTTAAGAGCATGCATTTGGAACAGATTTAATTCGTAAGTTGAGGTGCCACTGTATTTCCTGTTGCGGTCATCATCAACTGATGAGCGTACATGCCCATTTATACAGTCTCAGCCTCTGCCTTTGCCGACAAATGCCTAAATCACTGAACTACCCAAACGAGCTCATATAATATAAATCAGTGCTCCCCAACCTTTTTATCACCGTGGACCGGTAAATGCTTGATAATTTTTCCCTGGCCCGCTTGTTTTGATTTAATAAGATAGAAAATATGTAAATGCCCCTCCCGGCCGCTGACGCACATGCGTGCTAGTCGTTTCCCACTCTAGGGGGCGGTGCTCATCTCCGTACTCAAGCCGAAGAGCCAGTGTTGTGCGATGACTCCTTGGCATCGCTGCAAGGAAACACTGTTTTTACTTCCTTGCATCCCCCCCCCGGGGGCTACCCAGCCGCCGTGAGGTCTTAGGACCCTTTGCCCTTCCTTGACATGAGGCCTCCCTCCCTCCCTCCTTACTTTCTTTCTTTCTTTCCCTTTTCTTTCTCCCTCCCTCCCTCCCTCCCTCCCTCCCTTCTTTCTTTCTTTCTTTCTCTTTTCTTTCTCCCTCCCTCCCCCTCTCCCTTCTTTCTTTTCTTTCTCTCTCTCCCTTCCTCCCTCTTTCTTTCTTTCCTCCCACTCTCCTTCCTTCCTTCCTTCCTCTTTCTCTCCCTTCTTTCTTTCTTTCTCTCCCTCCCTCTCCCTTCTTTCTTTTTTTCTTTATTTCTCTCCCTCTCCTCTCTCTCTCTTTCCTTCCTTCCTTCCCTCCCACTCTACCTCCTTCCTTCCCTTCTTTCTTTCCTTCCTTCCTCATTTTCTTTCTTTCTTTCTTTCTTTCTTTCTTTCTTTCTTTCTTTCTTTCTTTCTTTCTCCCTCCCTCCTCCTCTCCTTCCTTCCCTCCCACTCTCCTTTCTTCTTCTTTCCCCCTTTTTTCTTTCTTCCTCTCTCCTCTCCTCTCCCTTCTTTATTTCCTTCCTTCCCTCCCTCCATCCCTTTCTTTTTCTTCCTTTCTTCCTCATTTTCTTTCTTCCTTCCTTCCTCCCCCTTCTTTCGTTCTTCCTCTCTCTCCCTCACTCCTTCTCTCCCTTTCTTTTTCTTTCCCTCCCTCCTTCCTTTACTTACGTACTTTCTTCCTCCCTTCCTCCTTCTCCCTCCTCCTTCTTTCTTTCTTTCTTTCTTTGTTCCTTCCTCTTCCTCTCCTTCCTTCCTCCCTCCCTCCCTCCCTTCCTTCCTTCCTTCCTTCCTTTCTCCCTTCTTTCTTTTTCTTTCTCTCTCTCTCTCCCTTCCTCCTTCTCCCCCTTTCTTTCTTTCTTTCTTTCTTTCTTTCTTTCTTTCTTTCTTTCTTTCTCCCTCCCTCCTTTCTTTCTTTCCCTTTTCTTCCCCCCTCCTTCCCTCCCTCCCTCCCTCCTTTCTTTCTTTCTTTCTTTCTTTCTTTCTTTCTTTCTTTCTTTCTTTCTCCCTCCCTCCCTACTTTTTCTTTCTTTCTTTCTGGCGCGGGGGGATTATGTCGAGCGGCGGCAGCGATGGTGAGACGGGGAGGGGCGGTGCGGGGCGATGGTGGGGGGTCACGGCAGCGGGACGGGGCAATTGGGGGGCGGTGCGCGACGGCGGCGGCAGGATGCTTGCGGTGGCGGCGGGCGGACGGGGGGGCGAGGCGCGGGGGACGGGGCGGGGCGGCGGCGGCGGCGGCGGGAGGAGTCGCGGCAGCGACAGGACGGGGCGGTGCGGCGGCGGCGGCAGGGACGGGGTAATTGCGGCGGGGAGTCGCAGCAGCGGCAGCAGCAGCGGGACGGGGTAATTGCGGCGGTGGGGGGTCGCGGCGGCGGCAGGACGGGGGTGATTGCGGCGGCAGCGGCAGGACGGGGGGAGCGGTGTGGGGGCGGCGGGGCGGGACGGTGCGGGGTCGGCAGCAGCACCCGGGGCGGGGTCGCTTGTGGGGTCACGGCAGCGGGGGGGCAATTGCGGGGGGGTGGCGTGGCGGCGGCCCGGTGCCGATTCATCCACGGACCGGCACCGGTCCGCGGCCCGGGGGTTGGGGAACACTGATATAAATGATGAACACAAACGAACCAAATTATGATTCAAGTAACTAACTGGAACAACATGGTAACAAAAGCATCCCCACTAGGGAGAAAAAAGTGTTATCTAAGGTAGTATTGTATTCATGCTTTTGTTAAATAAGGGATAATTTCATATGGGTTCCCTGTTCCTTCTTAGAGATGAGTGCTTTCCACCCAGAAAAGGCACGAGAAGCAGATCTTTATTCATCTTATGCAAAAATAATGCCTTTAAACAAGGCGATCGTGTCTTCTGTCTTTTTCATATTTTGTACTTTAAAAAAAAAAAAAGGCAAACCCAAATTATTTATTTCCATTTTAAAATGATCATGAAACGGAATTGTCCAGAGGGATTTGCTCTAGCAATCTGCGGGTTTTGATCTAGGGATACAGGCGGCCGTGTCTCCGTGCCCTTCTGTGGAACACGAACCCCTCGGGACATGTGATAGAACATAGAGATGGCTTCAATTCAATAAAGTCGCAATAAAACATCCAAGGCCTTTGATACTCTTTCACTTTCTTTAACTCAATTTATTTTTCATTTCATGGACAGAGATTTAGACTTGGTATTAGTTTGTGATTTTGCTGAAAGAATTACTCAATCCCTGTGAAAGGGAAATATTATCATTTATTCTTCATTTTTTTAATCTTTTTTTTTCTGTGTGCCACATTATGCCATCGGAGGCTTCAGCAACGGATGGAAACAAAAGAGCCGAGCCGAAATCACTTCAGCACTGCTGCGTTTTTCATTACAAAAGTTATTACATATAGAAATTACTTCAAATTATCCAAAATGAATGGAAATTATGAGGTTTAAATTCCCCAAGTTGTTGCAAGTGCAGCAGTGGAAATTTATTTTTGTCGTCTTGCCGAACATAATTGCTACAACAAAATTTCCTTGCCTTTTACAATGGCAGCATAACTTATTTATACCAGTGTTGGTGTAATCCAACATCAATAAGTTGCATGGGAAGAAGTACACAGGTGATAATTGAAAACAACAATTTGTAGTGGGGTCCAGGTGGAACCGGTGGTTGGCTAAGAAAAGGCTTTGCTATCCGTGTGGACCCCCCCTCCTCAAAACACACAGTCACATGCACACACAAACACACATACATACACAGATACACAGCAGTAGCAACCCCCAGGTCCAATGTGCTCTGAGGATGCCTAATCACTCTTCAATTGAATTTCAAATTGTCAGCTGAACTGAGTCCAACCAGCTGATCTATAATTATGGCCATGACCCACAGATCACAAGCAGGAAACAGAAGGAGGGCTTCTGAGGAAATCAATCTCTTCTTTCTCCCTGTCTTTCTCTCTTCTTTCGCCATCAAGCCAAGTCAGGAAAGTCATGTGTGTCACCTAGAAAATAGGGTTTCCAGGCTATATGGCATTATAGTTTATTGGCAGAGTTTTGATATGGAAAGCTGTTGATGGGTTGTTCCAGCACACACACACACACACACACACACACACACACACACACAGAGCAAACAATCTTCTTTACAAGTTGGAAAGTTGTTGGTGGGTTGTTCCAACACACACACACACACACACACACACACACAGAGAGAGAGAGAGAGAGAGAGAGAGAGAGATCTTCTTTGCAAGTCGGAAAGCTGTTGATGGGTTGTTCCAGCACGCACGTGCGTGCGCACACACACACAGAGAGAGCAAACAATCTTCTTTACAAGTTGGATTGTCATGGTCTCCTATCAAGGCTAGGGTGATATAGCGGATACAGTTTGGGCTAAGGTTTAGGAAACCAGGATAGCTATTGCCGCTTCGCCGTGGGATGGTGCAGGTAAAACCACACCTTATATAAGTCACAAATCTTGAACCCCCTACCAGTCATCATACGTTGGAAGTATGCATTGGCAGAAGGTAGGCAAAAGATCTGCTGACAGTGAATCGATATATAGAAATCATTATTATAGGTTGTAGAGCAAGAATTAATCATGCTTATGAACATAGGCCAGGCTCCCTCCCTCTTGGGCTTCAGGAACTATGTGAAATATGAGCTTTTAAGGAGGCCTATAAACCCCCACCACCACCCCTTTCTCACTGACCCGTGAAATTTGAATTTTGTTTGCCATTGCCATCAGAGATTGTTTAGTTTGGTCTATATGTTATATGTGTGTGCGTTGAGCATGTTGGCCAGGTGTATGTTTTAGTTTCTTGCAACCTGCTCAGAGTAGTGGCTTGCCGCTATATGGGTGGAACATAAAAATAGTGAATTAATGGATGAATGGATGGACTTTAGTAAAATTGGTGGACCTTAAAGTAGACATTAACTTGCTTGGGCCATTGATTATCATGGATCTGCTCTAATATGGCAAAACCTACCTTCAATACAAAATTGAAGATAGTAAATATAATGATTCAATACAAAAGTGCAATTTTGGAGCCTTTCCGCATGGAAAGAATAGCTAAAAGCAGCTATGTGGTTCCTTAGTTTTTGTCCAGGTGCTACCAGTTGTTGAGTAACTCCAATAAACCTTGCTCTTTCTTTTTATTCTTCTTAATTTTTAATTAAGTGTAACCCCTCAAATAAAGGATGCCTTTAGATAGATGACTGCCCCTTGTAGATCAAGACCCAAATCCACCAGCTTCTGTTTCAATATGAAAGATTGAGTTGCATGCATCTTTGGGGTCCTTGCAAAATGGAGGCCCAGGAAATTACCCATGACCTGTCTTTACAAATCGTAATTGAGCCTTCCTTGAAATCTGGTTCAAAAACAGAATATCTTACATGTTCTCAACCTTTACCTCAGTTCTTGCACCTCTAAAATGGAAATAATAAACCTTCCTGTGCCTCACGGGGCTGTGAAGAGGATGAATGAGAAAATAACGTTTTGTTAAATAATTTTGCCCAATTAGAGTGCTGTAGAGCAGATTAATAATAATTGGTCCCCCCTGAAGACACAAATAATGATCTTGCCCTTGTTAAATTCACCCAGGCTGCATTCCTCTGCTGCCGATTCCTTGCAAATAGTAAGATGCACTTAATGTTCAATCCACAATTATCACTCCCAAGTTAGGTGTCCTCAGTAGGTTTACTGTTTCATCTTGCTTGACAGGAATAATGTAGCTGCAAATGTTTTTAGCTATTCTAAATGCTTGGGATTTTCACTGTTGGGTTTGAAGGCTGTTTATTAAAGTCCCTTCAGTCTGTCTGGTTTGAAGACAACTTTTAGGGATCATTAGCAAGACCAGTTGGAACATCTTTCTTTTGGCAATGTTTGGAGCTTAATTTGTACCGTCTTGGAACAATCAAAGCAAGATTAAATTAAGCATGGTGGGGGCGAAAGGCTCTTGAGCAGTTGTCGAAGGCAGATTTGTAGTGCTGAATAGTTGCATAGAGGAATAGCACATAACCCCTATCATTAGAGCGTGAGACAGAAATGGTGCTGGGGTGGTGGAGGACACAACATGCAGCCTACCTTGTATCCTTAAGCACTGAGCTAAAATAGAGCACTTTGTCCACAGGAGAAATCAGAGGGCCAGCCTCTTATGTTGTGTAAGGTAGTGGCAGACCTACATTTTGCCCCTCCCCCCAAAGCTTGAAGCCTTAAGGCAGGGGTGCCCAAACTTTTTGTAAGGAGGGCCAGATTTGGTGGCTGAGAATGTATCAGGGGCCGGTTGCTCCCCGACCCTGCCACCCCACTGCAAGCTCCACCGAATGACCCATAAGCCCCACCCAATGACCCCTTGCAACCCCACCCGCAGGAAGGAAGGTGGGGACCAAGGGAGGCAGGGAGGAAGGTGGAAACCAAGAGAGGAAGGAAGGAAGGTAGGGAACAAGGAAGGGAGGGAGGGAGGAAGGTGGGGACCAAGGGAGGGAGGGAGGAAGGTAGGAAGGTGGGGACCAAGGGAGGGAGGAAAGAACGAAGGTGGGGACCAAAGGAAGCACAGGGAGCTGTGGCCACAGGTCGCCCCTTGGAAGAGGTGATCTGTGTGACCTTGCACCTCCCCCCAAGCTCCCCAGCGGTGGCAGAGGCCCACTGGCCTGCCCACCCCCGCACTTTCCCCTGCAGTGCCAGTGGCGGCAGACCGCCCGTCCGCCCAAGCTTCCCAGCGGTGTCAGTGTTGGCAAAATTAAAAAAAAACATGGGGCGAAGTCCGGCCCGGGGGCCAAATCCGGCCCGCGGCCAGCCAGCCGCGGGCCACTCAGAATGGCCTGACGGGCCAGATTTGGCCCCCCAGCCGGACTTTGGGCAGGCCTGCCTTAAGGGGGTACTCTTTGCTGGGACGTTGTTTCATGGAAGATAACCACAAATGCGTTAAAAACATGGACTCACGTTGCTTCTCAAGCCCTTCTGGGTTTAGAGGCCATGAAGCTCAAAGCATCATTGGTTTCATAGTAGATCCGCCCCAGTACAAGGACTGAGTCAAGATGCCAGTTGGATCTTTAAATCAGGCGACAAAATGTCTTGAACTGGAGTGGCCCTAAAAAGGTTAGCTAGTCAAAATTAGAAGGCATTTGGTTCTCACCCATACTTTATCACTGATGTCTCTTGCTGAAGGACAATCCTCCGAATGCCTGCTAATGGATGTTTCCCAGATGTAGAGCTGTGTATTTATTGCTGTATTGGGGAATTAAAACAGGATTTCAACAACTGCCTAACTAGCAGACTTCTTTACCAGTGGCTCCTAACCTTGGGTCCCCAGATGTGCTTGAACTTTAGTTCCTGAAGCCTTCACCACTAACTATGCTGGCCAGGATTTTTGGGAGTTATAACCCAAGAACATCTCAGTGCCTAAGGCTGGAAACCACTGGTCTATACAGATGGAGTTATTCTGAATCCTCTTCAGTTAACCTGATACCTAAGCTGGTTTCAGAAGTTTGCATCTTCACTCTTGTTGTTGTTGTTGTTCAGTCGTTCAGTCGTGTCTGACTCTTCATGACTCCATGGACCAGAGCTCGCCAGGCCTTCCTATCTTCCACTGCCTCCCGGAGTTTGGTCAAATCCATCGATGGTTGCATCGATGACACCGTCCAACCACCTCATTCTCTGCCGTCCTCTTTTCATTTTGCCTTCAATCTTTCCCAGCATCAGGGACTTTTCCAATGACTCCTCTCTCCTCATGAGGTGGCAAAAGTACTGGAGCCTCAGCTTCAAAATTTGTCCTTCCAGTGAACATTCGGGGTTGATTTCTTTCAGGGTGGATAGGTTTGATCTCCTTGAAGTCCAGGGGACTCTCAAGACTCTCCTCCAGCACCACAGCTCAAAAGCATCAATTCTGCGACAATCAGCCTTCTTTATAGTCCAGCTCTCACTTTCATACATCACTACTGGAAAAACCATAGCTTTGACTATCCTGACCTTAGTTGGCAAAGTGATGTCTCTGCTCTTCACTCTTACTACTCAATAAATTCAACATCTGGTCAGGGTGACTTGGGGTTTTTCTATTTCTGTTCACCCCTGACAGCTCTGCAATGGCTAGACTTATGAAGAATCCTGCGCTTATAAATGTGTCTGTTTTGACATGATTGTGATCACATGAAGGTATTGATCACTCTTGCTTTTGAAAACCCCAATCAAAGTACACATATCTACACAGCTCATACTTTAATAACATTCATTTTCTCCAGCACTGGTGTCATCATCAAAATCAGGTTATCCCAGGATACTGAGCCGGGCTCCCTGAAACCTACTGAAATTTTAATGTGAAAAATAGCGGACTGGACCACCAAGCAACATATCAGAAGTGACAAACTGGAGGCAATTCTGTACATTCTCAAAATTGTAGTTAAACTAAAAAGAGTTCCCCATTTCCCCACCATATTATGAAAAAAAATGATAGGATTGCTTCTGCTTCAGACTTCTAAACTGAATGAGATGCATTGATTACAGCTGTGTTTTGAATCCACTTTAAAGTTCTGGCTTTAACTTTTAAGCCATTCAGTGGTCTGGGTCCAAGATGTTTGAAGGAGCAGGTTTACTTGCATTAGAAATAGAAATAGAGGATGTAGGATAGTTCAGAGTGCCTAAATCCAGAGCCAGGGGCTGGGAGTTTGAGTTCTCACTGTGGTCCCAGTCTCAAGACGATTTTGCTGCTCTTTTTGCTGCGAAAAACAGCGCAACAAAAGATCGTGCCTTCACTCCGAAGAGCAGTATTTTGGTACTCCGGCCGACCACGCCCCTAGAAGCGTACTTTAACCGCAGCATTTTGAACCACTGCTAGGGGTTGTGAGGTTAAAAGACCTTTGGGTAGTGGGCGGCATACAAGCTATATAAATAAAATAAATAAAATGCTTCTGTTATTGATGCACACTTTTTAATGCCTCAAATGAGGTGTGACCTCAGAAAATTCGCACCAATTAGATTTGTACCCCTTTTTCTGGAACTTCCTGTAGTTCTGCCCTTGGTAATTGTTTATGCGACTGAACTGGTGGCATACCGGCATGCCAGCACAATTTTTACTGGCTTCCTGCCTGCAATTACAATCAATTTTAAGAAAAACTGCTACCTGGCTGCAACGCAGGTATTCACCACAAGGGAAAAAACAGGGAAAAGATGTGCAGTAAGCAAGTCTGGATGGACACAGAGAAGTAAAATACTCCCATGTCATTGGGGCACTAACTGCACATCAAACATCACGTGACCACCCAAAAAAAAATAGTACGCATCATATTAAGATGTGCAGATAATGGTAGTGAGACCGGGGCCACCTCCAAGAAGAGTGCGGGATCCAGTGAATGAGTGGCATAGTTGAAGCCACCAAGAGTGTGCATGTACCTGATGAGCCTTACATTGTGGTAAAAATCCAGGGAAGCCTCAGTCTGTGAGGCTTGAGAGATTTCTTGCCAAATAAAGGAATAATCCAGGGAAGCCTTAATGTTTAAGGCTTGAAAGAAAATGGGAACCCATAAAGGAAGCTTAACCAGCAAGCCGCCCCCCCCGATGGGTTGGAAAATAAAGACTCCGACAAGTGTTTTTTTGGTGCAAAATGATGGAGCTTCTTCCCTCCTTCTCTTGCTGCACCCAGCAAGAGCCTTTATTGAAAACCACAGAACTACAATACCCACATCGCCTTGCGATGGTTTCTTAACCAATCAAAACCTTACATGATGGCTCAATGCCCAAATAAGGCTATTTCTTTGTCTAAAACTTACACTACTGAGCACGCCCAAGAATGTTTGTTCATCACTAAGCTTCTGCGCATGTGTGAGATTTTAGCCTGGGAACTTGATCAGACCATGTAACTTCAGCCAATCGCAAACGATTTTTCCACCTAAATGTGCAACATAATATCTGAACATATCTAAGAGTGCCAGTGCGTATGTGTTAACCTTGCTCTGCTTGCTACGTGACTTGCTGTTAATGGCGATGCCACAGAGGCATGCTGGTAAAGATTCCCTACATTTCACTCTTTTGTTTTTAATTTTTTGTGAAAAATAGGAGCACTGAGTTCGTTGTACACATCTCCACCTCATCCCAATCATCCGAAACCCATGATATTGAACTTGCATGACCTGTCTCTTTAAAGCAGAGAGCTTGTCCCCTCTATAAAAAGAACCATCACCTTCCATATATGGCGGTACACTTGTCTTTGCGTGAAACCAGAAGTAGCAATTAGCAATAGCAAAAATCTGAGATATAGTAAATATACATTAAAGGCAGCAACTTATGATAATAATGCATACCACAATAATAAGCATAGCCTTTAAGCTAATATGAGAGGTGAGATTGTTGAGTCTCTTGATCTGGTGTTGTATAGCACTACTATGATCAGAAATATTAAAAAAAACACATGTGAGGCACTGATCCACAGCCAGATGCAATATCAGCAGTATAAATTCAATGTCATCTCTGTTATCTAAAGTAATCTATCTAATTTCAGTTTGAGCCTTGGAAGTGTTCAGTTACCCATAATTATGTTTATATTGAAGCATTGATTCATGTTACACAAAGTAGCTGTTAGCTTTCAAAAAAAATGCCCTAAAACCCCAAAAGATAGGTGATCCCTGAAACTAGCATTATATTTCTAAACCACTGTGAAACAACAAACAAAATCTGATACGTTAGCTGGAATGTAGTTGAAGATGGATTAACAATAACAGAACATTTCAGTTGTGTGGTACTAGTCTTGTGACAATAAGGCTTCTGTGAGTCAGAAGAACAGTTCACCATACGCATGCAAGGGACACCCCTCCCTACTACAACATGTGGTGTGCAGATTTAGGGAGTCACTTGGTGGCTGCACCCCAGCTGGAGCCATTCACTAAGTGTTCATATGTTCCTTGAGACCAGTGATATTATGAGGCTTGTAGCAAACTACAATAAGGCATGATGAAAGTAAATTCCCAGCAGCATAGCTGGTAGAGACAAAACTTGGTGCATTACTGATTTTTGGCCAGTTGAAGGCAGACGTTAGTCTGTAGGCCATTAAAAGGTAGCTCAGGAGGCACTGCAGCGTGACACTGAGTTCTGTACTCAAAAACAAGGAAAAGGAATGGCAAAAGTATCACTAGTGGAAACTCCTTGGAGGAGTGCCATGACTAAACACAGCATGCAGGAATCCACACCCTTGTCCAGGGCTATGACTCGTCCCAGGGAATGAGACTGGAGAGCTATTTCTTCAGTCCTGAAATAATTCAATGGAAGAATGAAGCAGGCAATTTAAAGCAGAAAACCCTTTGGCAAGCACAGCACTAATATCTACCATAGTTGTATGAATAGCAGAGGCCTTGCTTGACCCAAACCATGTTCCAAGCAGAGCCAGCTTGACCCAAACTAGAGGGTGCAAAAATCAGAAAAATCTCATGACTAGCATTGAAATTCTAGCTTGTGAAATTGTCAGAAAAAATCCACAAGCTAATGTGCAGGCTGCCAAATTTGTGTGTGCTCTGATACGGCCAAAAGTACATCATGCAGCATTCCTTGAATCTGTTGAAACAAAGCACAATTGACATTCCGCCAGTAGAGATAAGCTTGGCACTTGGCAGCATGTCAGCTTAGGAACATACTGTGAGAACAAAGGCAGAATCACAGAATCTTGCCCAGGAAAGGCTGTGAAGAAAAAAAATTGTTAGACCATAGAAATTAAAATGCAAAAGATGATTCTCTGATCCTTAGGAGGAAAAAATGCCTGTGGAAAAAGCAAAATAAACAGAGTCAATTGTTATAGCAGCCAGTTATTTTGCCCTTCCCCTGCAGTTTATGAAACATTAGGGAGTGTGGTCCCCAGTCATTGACAGAGACATAAAAGTGAATGCAGGATGGCTGTTTAGCTGAAGGCAGGAATTTTTTGTGGTAAGCAGCACAGGAATGTTGCAGACAGACGATGGCCCAGATACTTGTAGAGAACACACTGGACATTTTTCAGGATTAAGAGGCACAGTTCACAGCTGGTAAGGAGAGAACAAAGTGCTTCCAGGTCTGTTCTGTTGATCTCTGGAGTTGTTCCAAGAACATAATCCATGTGAAGCAGAAATCAGGCCAGCAGTGATGCGGACAGTGGGTGGGCGTAAATCAAGGCACGACAGCACCATGGCAACTGTATCAGCTGAGATGAGCCTTTTCCAGGACGAAAGGAGGGGGCCATTTCCCATGGGGTGTGCAGAGAGACAGCAAGGGAAATGGAGACACCCGAGGAAGGGGGGCCTTGTTTAAGCCTGGATTTCTCCCCCTCATCCTGATTACTGTTCCACAACTCATTAACCTCTTCCGTTCCTCCACCACCACCACCATCATCACCATCTTCATTCCCCAAAGGCTGCCGCGGATGGTGACCTGTTGTTTTCCCAGGATTAGAATTAGGAATTTGAACTGCGGCAGCAGAAAAAGCCTTATCAGAGTCAGTACTCACAAATTGGCATGCACGCAGAATATCAGTCAGGGAGATAGCAGGACTGCTGAAGAGAGTAGCAACAGCTGGCTTGCAGCCAGCATTAGAGTTCTCAAAGGCCAATTGTTTAGTCAGGAGTTGTTGAGCCTCCTTATTTCCCATCTGCTCTTCAACTGCCACAATCAAGCGATCCACAAATTCAGCAAATGGCTCATCAGACAACTCCTTGGCACCCTGGCGAATGGCAGCAAGCCCAGCAACATTAGAGTCAGATTCGGCAGGTATACGGCTCCATGCCTTAAGAGCAATTTCAGCCACACTGGAGAGTGCAGTGTCCGGCAGAAGCATCTGCTGGGCAGTTGTGGCATAAGCATCCTCACCCATTAACATTGGCAGAGTAAAGGGAACGGGAAGTCAATGAGCCTCATTTTCAGCAGCTGTTGCTGTTGCCAATTCCCGCCACCCTTGAAGGCAAAGCATGGCCTCGGTGGGTGTCAGGCAGTCCTTGATAATTGTCTGCCAATCTGTGGGAAGCAGCTTTTGAAGGGCGAAACCTTCCAGCAGGCTATGGGTGTAGGGAGCTTGCAGCCCATTGTCATGAATGCTACGACGTAACTCTTTCAGTGCTTCAAAGGGAACTGGGGCATTTTTTTCAGTGTGAGCAGGGGCGGTAGCCCGCAGGACTGGAGAAGCAGGATGCACAGGCTCCATGTCCAAGGCTGCTGCTGGAACAGCGTCAACAAAGGCAGCACTGAGTAATTTCCCATCATTTGCAGTGGATAAGGCTGGAGAGGGCTCAGGCAGTGGATCTGGCAGCTGGTTTGGGAATTCAAGGGCTAGGCACGCTGGTGGTGGAGCTGATGGGAGTGCAGGCAGAGCTGTGCTTACGGCAGTGGTGCTGGGGCTTTGGGAGCCAAGAATTAGCCAAGAGGCTGGTTTGGGAGGCAAAATGATTGGCAATGGTGATGGCAGAGACTGTATTGCCAATAAAGGATTGCCTGGAGTGGGTCCTTGAAGACATGCACGGACCTGAAACCAAGTGTGCCGGACCTTAAAATTAACTTTGGGATGATTCTGAAGGAAGCAGCCAATTTTGTCCCATTTTTGAAGATCTAACTTGCCATCTAGTGGGAACAAGGGGCACAGTTCGTCTATGGCTATCACTAGATTTTCAACTTCCAAGGTAGTAGTTTGATTGCCATTATCTAACAAAAGTCTTTTAAGGTCATCTCGGAAGTTCTGTTGTTCAGCAGACAGGGCTGAGAAGGCAGCACCCATTTTTAAACAGTATTAAGTGAGAGATCACTCACCAGAGGTCGAAGGTACGTCTTCGATGGTGAAAATGGAGCACGCTTGGGATCCTTTTTACCCGGATGAGAATGGTGAGTGATGAAAAGTAGACTCCGTAGTCTCCTGCCTGGCTCGCCAAATGTGGTAAAAATCCAGGGAAGCCTCAGTCTGTGAGTCTTGAGAGATTTCTTGCCAAATAAAGGAATAATCCAGGGAAGCCTTAATGTTTAAGGCTTGAAAGAAAATGGGAACCCATAAAGGAAGCTTAACCAGCAACCCCCCCGATGGGTTGGAAAATAAAGACTCCGACAAGTGTTTTTTGGTGCAAAATGATGGAGCTTCTTCCCTCCTTCTCTTGCTGCACCCAGCAAGAGCCTTTATTGAAAACCACAGAACTACAATACCCACA
This sequence comes from Phrynocephalus forsythii, assembly GCA_029282475.1. Classification (NCBI taxonomy): domain Eukaryota; kingdom Metazoa; phylum Chordata; class Lepidosauria; order Squamata; family Agamidae; genus Phrynocephalus; species Phrynocephalus forsythii. The sequence continues at coordinate 187,056,513 of JAPFRF010000001.1, read as the reverse complement.
TCGCCTTGCAATGGTTTCTTAACCAATCAAAAGCTTACACGATGGCTCAATGCCCAAATAAGGCTATTTCTTTGTCTAAAACTTACACTACTGAGCATGCCCAAGAATGTTTGTTCATCACTAAGCTTCTGCGCATGTGTGAGATTTTAGCCTGGGAACTTGATCAGACCATGTAACTTCAACCAATCGCAAACGATTTTTCCACTTAAATGTGCAACATAATATCTGAACATATCTAAGAGTGCCAGTGCGTATGTGTTAACCTTGCTCTGCTTGCTACGTGACTTGCTGTTAATGGCGATGCCACAGAGGCATGCTGGTAAAGATTCCCTACATTACATGTCCTACCACTGCTCACTGTCCTTCTATCAGCTTGTATTACTTTATTGTTAACACTTGCCAGGACAGTGTTATTGTAAACACTTGCCAGGTCAGTACTCCTGCCGCAGGTCAAGCTCTAGCACAGTGGTTCTCAATCTTCCTAATACCATGACCCTTTAATACAGTTCTTCATGTGGTGACCCCTTGCCCTGCTTGGAAGAGGCCACAAGCTCCCTTTGGCAGGCCACTGCCATAGGTGCCATAACTTCTCTCTATAGGCACCCTTGGCCAATCACAGCCTCCAGTGCCATTGACTGACATCCTGTCCAACCTATCAAGCTGTAACTCACTCCCCCCCTTCCTCCCCCTTCCTCCTCCAGACCCAAGCCGTTTGTGTCTTTTTCTTCACGGGCTCATGGCGATCCCTGTGAAATGGTCATTCAACCCCCACAGGGGTCCTGACCCCCAGGTTAGGAACCACTGCTCTAGCACAACGCAAGGAGAAAGCTGAAGCTGGACTTACAAAATACAGTGGACATATTTGAACAACCTATTCTCTGCAGGTCACCGAGATTGCCTCTTTCTTTTCCCCAACCCCCCATTCAAGATCCCAATTTAAAATGGCTGGGTGACGTCTACTTTACCATGCTCCTTTTGCTTCCTTGGTACTTCATTAAAGCTCAGGAAGGAAGACTTGAAGCTTTGTAGTAGATCCTTCTTGTTTTGTCTAGAAAAAACTTCAGCTAAGACAGTGGTTCCCATCCTGGGGGTCGGGACCCCTTTGGGGGGGGTGTTGAACGACCATTTCACAAGGGTCACCATGAGCCAGTGAAGAAAGGGGCACAAACGGATTGGGTCTGGAGGACGGGGAGGAAGGGGGGAAAGAGTGAGTTACAGTTTGATAGGTTGGAGGGGATGTCAGTCAATGGCACCGGAGGCTGTGATTTAGCTGAGGGTGCCTTTAGAGGGTTAGGGTTAGGGGACCTGTGGCCAATTCCAAGCAGGGCAAAGGGTCACTACAACATGAAGAACTGTATTAAAGGGTTGCAGCATTAGGAAGATTGGGAACCACTGAGCTAAGATATGGTTTCTTGTGATGACAGGTCTGGGAAGAAAAGTGCCTGGTTTAGGTTCTAGATAGCAAGCAATCACAAAAGGTAATGCTCAACTAGGTCGACAGGTGGGCTGACTACCTAGTTGAGCTAGGTAGGACAACTTTATATGTTCAGAAGAGCTACCTTTCAATTCCTCTGCCTGTAAATGTCTTCAAAAGGGGAAGACATTTATCGGCAGTCTGCTTTGTATACCAGCGTAATAAAAAAGTATTGTTTCATGCACAATTGTTGGTGGGCTATGACTCTCCCATCATGGAAACAAGATGCTCACATTTCCCAAGGAAGACATTTGCATGTTCACAGGCACCTTGAAATATTTATAATTCACAGTAATGTATATGAAAATTACAGGACTAAGGTTGAGCATAAGCGCAAACAAAGTTCCACTAGTGGTTGAAAACTGTCATAATAACGTTGGATATACATCTTGCTGTGATGGCCATTGGGAACTAAGGCACAGTAAATTCTTCTTAACTGGTATGCCACCTTAAGCCCAATCTAGACCTCCACATATCACTAGTACATACCAGTGGATGTGAACCACTATTTAAAACGATAGAAGACTGTTTATTGTTTCTACCTTTTCAGACATTTCCACAATTTCAGAAAACTCTTCTCTTCAAGAGACAAAGGGATCTTATACAGTACTGCTGGATAGCCAAGTGTCTGCTTGCAGCGCCAGAGTTTTGAGAGTATGATTCCCCACTGTGGTTCCTTGACCTTGCTCCCTGGATGTATTTTATCCCCATAGGCAGCCAATACTTCTTTTAAAAGACTCTGCCTTCTGCCCTAGTTAGTGTAAGCAAAATTTTTGCTTTTGAGGAGCACAGCTGCAAGAATCCCCCAGCCAGCAGAGACAAACCCAGGGGAGGGGAAGTGTCTGAAATTCTTAATCTTGAAATAAAGTTGAAAAGCAATTTTTCCAAGTGCTTCAGTGCCAGGAGCAGCTTTCTGAACTATGTGCAAGTCACATTTTTGCAGCCTCAGTTCACCAGTCACAAAAAAGAGTAATAAATGTAGCAAACGAGCTTATCAATGGTTATGTCCAAGAAAATGGCAAGTCCAATGGTGTGCTTGAATGAAACTGGGGGTAGAGGGGCCCAGCAAAGTCAGTTACAGTTTTCAGAGGAAAGTGTGACAACCAAGTGCATAATTTTACCTAAACACATCCGATCTCACCAGTTTTTGGAAGCTTAAGCAGGTTAGTACTTGGATGGGAGTCCACCAGGGAATACCAGGTGCTGTAGGCGCCTGGAGTAGGAACTGGCAAACCACTCCAGTATTCCTGCCAAGAAAACTCCATGGACATGGGGTCACGAAGAGTTGGCCATGACTGTAACCACACACACACACACACACACACACAGAGAGAGAGAGAGAGAGAGAGAGAGAGAGAGAGAGAGAGAGAGAGAGAGAGAGAGAGAGAGAGAGAGAGCAGGCAGGCATAGAGCCAGGTTGATGGATTTCATTGTGGGGCTCTACCTTTCCTCCTGAAACTGGAGCATAAGAACATAAGAAAAGCCATGCTGGATCAGGCCAAAGGTCCATCTAGTCCAGTTTCCTGTATCTCACAGTGGCCCCACCAGACGCGTTTGGGAGTGCATGAGACTAGATATCTGTCTCCTGATACCTCTCCCCTGCATCTGGCCCTTGAAGTACCCTGGTTTTAAGCCTGGAGATTACACATCTCCATCATGGTTTATAACCTGTGATGGACTTTTCCTCCAGGAATTTGTCCAATCCCCTTTTGAAGGCATCCAGGCCAGATGCCATCAGCACATCCTGTGGCAGGGAGTTCTGCAGGCTAACAACACGCTGGGTTAAAAATATTTTGTCTGTTCTCATTCTCCCAGCTACTTACCATCTTACCTCTACACAGGCTGGAACTGCACAGTTTGATTCCTTAATAGTTCCTTCTATTAAAGAATGTATACCCTGCTCTCAGGGCAAAGGCACTGAAAACAGGTTGCGACTTTTAAAAACTATGATTCCATAAAGCAAAAATTCCCACACACATAAAGTTGCAAAGTGAGATGGACTTTGCAGTTAAAACCTGATGATAACAATACAGCTGGAAGACTGCAGTACCTCTTTCGGGATAAAAAAGATCTTAAACCACAGGCCCTGAGTGCTCTGGGCGGAGCCCCTGAAGGGATCCTGTTTGCGTTCCCATCCCGGCTGTTTCCACCTTTAGAGAAGAGCCCGCCCAACTGCCTTTCTTCCTTGGATCGCAAGGGTCCTTTCCACCGATCAACCTTGCAGGGTTGTTGTCAGACCCACGGGACAATGATTGAAAAAGGCCTAGTCGGGCGAAGGAAACCGTTTCCAACCTTGTGGGGAGGCTGAGCAGTGTGAAGACACGCGGCCCCCTCGACTCTTTCCCTGAAAGCGGAAAGGGGGGGGGGGCGCCGCAACAACGCCGATCGAAAATGGCCCCTTCCCTTTCCTTAGTAGGGCCATGCCGAGTTGGAACACACACACGCCGAGCTGGGGAAAGTTCCTTTCGCCGAGACTACCCTTCCCAGAGGCCACCCCCTCCCTTTTCCCGCCGACCGCTTCCCCCGCCCCCGATTTAAAAGGGAAAAAACTTGTTCGGGAGCTGCGTTCCAAGTCCAAGGACGCCGCTCGGCGCTACCGTTCCAAGTTCGCCGCTGCGCTTCCTCGACTCCTCGCAAGGTGGAGCGACGGCTCGCCTCCGCGTCGAGTTCTTTGGGTGTCGCTTTCCTCTTTCGTCCTCCGCCCCGGCCCTCCTCCCTCCACCTGCAAGAGACAAACCCCACAATGCAACCGTCGGAGGCGGGCTGGAGCCCGGAAGGCAGGGCTAACTTTTGCAAAGGAGGCGCCTTCCTCGTCTTCCCTCTCTCTCTCTCTCTCTCCCTCCCCACTCCCCGCCCTCCGCCACGATCCCCACCCCCCGTTATCCCTCCCGGCATCCTCACGTGACGGGGAGCTCGCTTCCCCGTTCCGCGTGTTTGCTGGCGAGGAAAAGCCCCGCGGCACTTAAAGGGAGATCGAACCAGCAACTGGAGGGGGGGGAGAGAAGGAAGGCGCAAAACAGACACCACTAGCTGGGGAGAGGGGAGGGAGAGAGGAGGAGAGAGAGAGTGGGGGGGGACTTTGGTTTTTAATGCATTCTTCTGCTTGTATACGGAAGAGAGAGAGAGAGGGAGATTTGCGATCCGCGTCGCTGGAGAGGAAAACGCAAGCAGGACAGCTGAAAAAGGCGAGGCGCGTCCGAGTTGCAGGACTCCTCTGCAAACTTTTGATCAGACGCGGCAGCTCCGCCTCAAAACCCGATTAGAAGCCCATCACCGCCACAGGAACGGGGGGGGGGTGGCGGCAACCACTGAAGGGGTGTGTGTGTGCTTTGTGTGTCCTATCCCTAGGCCACAAGTGTGTTTTCAATTTAGGTTAGGCTGTCCTCAGGCATGCGATTGGTCTCCATTGCGCCCGCGGGCAGGAGCAGGTCCGGCGGGGCCAAAACATGCGTGCTCAAGCTTTTGCCGGCCTTAAACGCCAAACCACCGTCGATAAGGCTGGAAAGCGATTTCCTGCCGAATGGACCTGTATAGGCTGGAAGTGCGCCGCGTTGCGTCGTGGTTTTTCCTTGCTAGAAACATGTCTTGCGTCGAAAAGTTTAGCTCGACGCAGGATGCTTAAAAAGGGGGGGAGAGTTCGCGTTCCTGTGTACATTATCTCCTCCTCTCTTTTTTGGTAGCTGCCAGTTGAAGAGAGATTGGATTTCGCCGGATCACTTTGGTCTGACATGCATGAGATGAAATAACTAGAGGTTAACTCACGCCCCCCCCCCAATTATGACATTAGTCTTTCTTTCCCGCACTTTATCTTGTTTAAGTGACGTAGTGTTTAACTGCGCGCGCGAGAGCACGTACGTGTGAAAGAAAGTTAAAGGGTAGCTCCCAGACGGAATTCACCCTGGTTAGGAAAGTCCCATCGAGTTCAATGCTTGCAGGCATAAAGTAACAGCCAAGCGAACCTGAAACACGAGTTAATCCATCGCTAAACTTGACCTCCCCCGCCCCCAAACTTCAAGTTTTCTCTGATTTAGTTCACTGGGACCTGTTTCAGATTAAACCCTGTCGCAACTGTGGCCGGATTGTGTATACACATATTTTGCCTTTCTTAAGGTTTTTTTTTAAAGCACCTCTTAAAAGCAGCGATGGGCTTATCATTAATATTTGAATGCCCACTTAAGAGGGCAGTTCATCAATAGTTTTTTAAAAGTCCCGCAAATATAGACTGACTGACTGACTAACTGACTGATTGACTTATTTATTTATTTATTTATTTATTTATTTATTTATTTATTTATTTATTTATTTATTTAAAGACTTCAATTTTCAGGCAATTTATAGGCAATCTTGCTTTTTCAAAGAAGATGCATGCCAGACCTCGAGAAGAAGGAGGAGGAGGAGGAGGTGGGCAAAGAAGAGGAGTCGAGAAAGAAAGAAAGAAAGAAAGAAAGAAAGAAAGAAAGAAAGAAAGAAAGAAAGAAAGAAAGAAAGCATCCGGTCCGGCTCCAACACTAATATTGTGACTGGGCGGCCTGATAGCTGTTAAATTTGAGACGGAGGATGGTGGAATTAGGATCGTGGTTTGAGTGGGGATTTATTTATTCATTCATTCATTCATTCATTCATTCATTCATTCATTCATTTATGCATGCCTCTGCCTCTGTCTGTCTGTCTGATTCTTTCTCCGGCTGCCCCTCCGGGCTCAACCCAAGCTTTCCCTCTTGTCTGCCTGCTGCCACCGTTTGTGGCCGGGATATCGACAGGCCTGGGTGGGGGGACTGGGACGGAGGCATGTATGTGTGTGTGTGCGTGTGTGTTGCCTGGCAAGGGAGGAACAAAACCGTGGTGGGGGCCAGCTGCAGATGGAGGCGGGCTCGTCGAGGCGGAGGTCAAGGTTAGCCCGAGCCGGCTATTGATCCTGACTTGGTACGCGAGGCGAGGAGCGCGCCGAGACTAAAGGGGGAGCTGTGAGACAAGACATTAACAGCTTTCCCTGTGCTAATGATCACAAGTGGCAGACGGGGGTGGGTGGGTGGGAAGGAGAGGGCGGGGGAGGACGAAACGATGAAGAAAATCGCCTTGGCATCTCGCCGCCCCCGCTCCTTTGTCCAAACCCGGCTCTGTTGGATTATATTAGAGGAGGGGGAAGAAACTTTTAAGGGGGGGGGACGCTCTCCCTCTTTATGACCTGGCTTTTTATCTCTTAGGGAGGAGCACCATCCAGGTGCCCCGCCACCCCCACCCATACTCAGCTTTCTGAAGGCAATAAAGGAAACTGCTGTGGCCAATCATTGATGTGTCCTTATCTTAGATCTGAATGCCCACTGCTAGATGGCCGTTAATCAACATGGGATGGCCAGCTATTCCCTGATAAGGCGCGTCAAATGCGCGCGCGCCCCCCCCTTCCTTCCTTCCTCACCTCAACTTTGAAGTTTTTCCTACAAGGAATAACACAAAGTCATTCAAGGTGGACTTTGGACAAATCGCTAGATCTCCGGGCTGGAAGAAACCTCTCGGGAAAGAAAGAAAAAAGCTACCCACAGGACGTCAAAGCACGTAAGGCACATTCACACGTCCGCGCCTTGCTAGTTCCGCAGGACGTTCAGCACCAACTCTTCTGGGTCGAGAGCCGCACGTTTTACAAAGATCCTCTCTCGCCCACCTTATGGGCATTGCTCTTCTGGGGCCATAACACGACACGCATTCCGGGGGGGGCTCTTTCTGATAAGACGTGCACAGAATGGCCCCGGTTGCTTAATCAAGACTACACTCCTCGCTTCACGTTTAATACACGTGCGTGGGTTTTTTTTTTCAGAAGCAAACCCCGCTTATTTGAAAAGGACTCTCTTTCTGCACCACTTGAGTTTGATTTTAACGGGAATAAGGTCGAGTAGAAAGGTAAACGAGGCAAATTCACACTTGTTGGGGGTGAGGGTATTTTTTTTAAAGGTAACTATAATTTTGTACGATCCTTGATACTGAAAAAAAAGTTTCCCGCCCCGACCTGATGCCGACTTTCTTCAAAAGAAATTCCAGCCTAATTCGAGGTGGGGCAATATTGCCAAATTGTGTCTGAAGGACTGCATAGGCTTTAAATGTGGTGCGTCAGCCTTATAGGAAAAGAAGTTTTTTTAAAAAAAAATCAACAGGGTTTAGGCTTTAGAGATGCATTTGGCGTGACATGTTGGAAGGATTCACAAGAAACTCAACGAAAAGGAAAGAAGAAACACAATGGAGAGAGGTAAATGTGTCGTCCAGGGGCCCGGAAGTCGTAGCAGGTCCCCCGCCTGACAAAGAGTTCACGTGGAAAACTTCAGCCTAGGAGGGTAGTGTTTAGATGTCCCGAATTCTTCTCACTGGCCCCGATTTGTGGGTCTTCCGTGACACTCCCCCCCCCCCAAACCTAAGATCCTTGCCCGGGAAAGCCACCTTGACTTTAGTCCTTTCTGCAGGCTCTCTCTACCCACCCGCGGGAATCCATCCTACTGACGCCAGGTGGGGCTGGCGCGTTTCAAGCCGAGACTCGAGAGAAGAGGGAAATAGAAGGGAATGGGAACTTCAAGATAATGAAGCGAGTTAAAAATAACACGAAACAAGGACGTTCTGAGTTTTTTGGGTGGCGGGGGGGAAGGGAAGGGAGCGTTCCTTGAAGAGCGGAGAAGTATTTCAAATCCCTTTTCTCCTCTGTACGCAGACGCAGCAGCCGATTTCTTTCTATGCCCCCCCCCCCAAATTCTTTCTTGTGTGTGTGCTGTGTCCTTACAGTCCTGACCGATTCTTCGTGACCCCATGTCCATGGAGTTTTCTTGGCAGGAATATTGGAGCGGTTTCTCCAGTTCCTACTCCAAGCACCTACAGCACCTGGTATTCCCTGTTGGTCTCCCATCCAAGTACTAACCAGGGCCGACCCTGCTTAGCTTCCGAAATCAGGCGAGATCGATGTGCTTAGGGCATCTAGGCAGCTCTTACTAGAATTGTTTGAGCAACTTTTTAAAATGACGCGTGCCTGTTTCGTGGAAGGCAACCTTCCCAGTGCGACTATCTGAGTTTACTGGGAAGGTCGTCCTTTATCCTGATGCTCTTCCTTTCTCCCGAACTCAAGGCTCTGCAAAACGTCTGACAATCTCAAGACCAAAAAGGGAACGGGCGGGCTGTAGAAGATGCTGACCGCCCGGCTTTTTAAGTACAGTACTGTACTGCTTTGACCTCCCGTGGGGAGGGACCAGGTCTTCCCAACGATGGGCGAAGGAAGTTTTCCGGGGGACCTCTCCCTCTAAGGAAAGTTAGGTCCCCCCCCCCAATAGCACCCCATTCCTGGCGGCAGAGGTAGTGATGGGCCGGGAGGGTGGGTTTTTCTCATCTGTCCTGGAAAAGCCCAGTTCTGATGGAAACGCAGGAGTAGAAAGCGTAATGAAATAACGACGAGGAGGATAATAATATGGTGACGATGAGGCTTTCGACTTGTAAGAAGGTTCTTGAAAGGAGGCTGGTTTTTGATCGTTGTCTCGATTATGATGGGCATTTTTTTAAATTAGAAGACAGCAGAAGCTTATGCGTTTCCGTGGCGGGGGGGGAAAAGGTGGATTCAAACTGGGTAAATACAGGTATCCTAAACGCTTCGCTTGAAGCGACAGCAACTGAACACCAGGGGCCTTTACTGCGGAGTTGAGACGACATTTGAGAAGCAGGTCCTGAGTTCAGTGGGTTGCACCAGAGAGAAAAATCTGTCCGGTGGAAAGAATAGGGTCTGGGTCACCTCACAAGCAAGTCCTGTGGCGTTCAGAGGGACTGGTTCAGGATGGCAGCCTTAAGCGCCCTCCTCTTAATTCTCCGAGGGGGATCCCTTTGGGTTGGATTGTCTTCCAGCCGGTCGGGGCTTTCTTTTAACTGAACGCCTGGAAGAAGATCACCCAGAGGTGTCTCTTCTTCCCCAAGCGTTCCGCGGACTAGATCAGAAGGAATCATTAATGATGCGGCGGGTGCGCGCTCAGCCGGGCGCGCCCGAAAAGAGTTCCCGAGTTTCCTCGTTTGTGTCCCTTATTGACAAAGAGAAAGGAAGGCAGTCTAGGTTATATTCAAACTGGAAGGGAGCATCCCTTTCTCGCTCGGGCACCTGTGGCCGCCCCCATCCTTAAGGAAAAGACGGCTGTTGTCTACGGCACCCTTGATCTCTCCAGTAAAACTGGGCCAGAGCGAGTTCCAGGGACGGTGTTTTGGGGTTTTTTTTAAAAACCATTTCCCAGTTACAATGTAAAAGGATAAAAGAACGATTTAAGAAAAGGTGATAATGACAGGAGAATCCAACGTAATGAGGACCGAAAACTCGAGTTTCCTGAGCTTAACTTCTTTCATGGTTGGTTTGGGTTCAGGTTGAGAGAGTTCCCCAGCCATGGGGCCGAGGGGGAATGTTCGAATCTAATCACTCGGTGCCCTTGGCTGGTTGCAAAAAGCGTGGATCCTTATGGACCTCCTCCCAGAAAGGACCTCGCCGTGGTCTTTCTTCTTCATCTCTCTGTGGTTTAAAAGGCGCGATTCTCATCCAGTTTAAGCGGAGAGCCAAGTGGCATTTTGAGAGAAGTCGCCAAAAACCTTAAGATGCCTGAGAGCTTGCAGGTGGTGGCAAAGGACATATTCTTTTTGGAATTTCGCCAAAAACAGGCTGGATGCCCTTCGGTACTTCAATGGCCTTCTCTGGATCTAGCCCCCTGTTCTAACCCGAGAGTGACAAAAAGTGGCTACCCTTCACTTGTTCCTTCCAAAATCTTCTGCTTAGAAAACGTTCGATCCAGAAGAAATGCGCCTTTTAAACGCGGTTTAACAGCACAATCGGAAAAAAAAAATCAGGGCGACTTAAGTTTCGGAAAAAACTTCGTGCTCTCCTTCTCTTCTTTGTCTTGCTTTGGAACCGCTTAAGAGCCCACAATTCGCTGACACTTGTGTGTTTAACATCCGCGCCCCTGGCGGCTTTTTGCCTCCTAAGACCCCCCCCCCAACGACCTTGTTCTGCATTTAAGGTGCGTCGGGATGGCTGGACGCTCACTCCGGCATGGGGATCATCCCGGTCAACGCAGGGCCAGGTCTCAAAATTGTTATGATCTGTGATATGTTATATGATCATTTGAAAATAAAGTTCTAGCAGCCCCGCAGAACCCGACGGCCTGGCCTTTATTCTCAAGCCCCACATAGGTTTGTTGCAGGGGAGAGGAGGGGACGCGAGCCGGGGAGACCCTCTCAACCAGGCCAAGGGGACTTATTCCTCTCTCTCTCTCTCTCTCTCTCTCTCTCTCTCTCTCTCTCTCTCTCTCTCTCTCTCTCTCTCTCTCTCCAGGTTTCGACCGAATGGAAGCACAGTTTCCTTTGACCAGGCGAGTTTTTGCAGTACTGTACTGTACTGGCCTCCATGCCTAGATATTTAGGTAGGGATCTCTATCCGCACGAGGTGGCTGGGCGCATAAGAGAGAGAGAAAAAGAGAGAGAGAGAGAGAGAGAGAGGAGAGAGAGAGAGAGAGAGAGAGAGAGAGAGAGAGAGCGGAGTCTGTATGTGTGCGTGGCTCCCTCGGCAATCGCAATTCAGATTGAGAGAAGGGGGGCATCTCTTCCCCCCACGCAGATATTTGTGTTATTGTAAAAACTGTTGGAAATGCACTGCGAAGAAGGTGTTTCCGAGAGGAGTTGGGGCTGCTCACCGCCCGCTGCCTGCCTGTGCCTGCTTTCCTGCCTGCCGCGCAAGGAACAGAGCGAGGAGAAAGCGACAGCGAGAGATCTCTTTTAGTTTAAAAAGGGAGGAGGGGTGGTGGGGTGGAAAACGAATGGATCTCCGCGAAGCAAAGATCCAGCCGCCGGGGAGATCTCGGAGCAGGTGGATCGAGCGGCAGCAGGATGGATCCCGAATCTCCCGGGCGCCCACCACTCCAGCCTCGTCTCGTGCCCCGGCGGGCTCTCCGGGTTGAGCCGATCATCCCCACCTCCGCCGCTTTCTCTCTCTCAATCTCTCAATCTCTCCCCCCCCCGCCTGTTCCGGCGCCGGCTTGCTTGGCTTAACCAACCCAACCCCTTACCTACTCTTCCCCCACCCCTCATCTTTCCCCAGGAGACGTCCGTCCCATTTGGGCCTCCTGCCAGTGGGCGGAGGAGGGGGGGAGGCGGGGAATGGCCCGGGTCTTGATCACCTCTTCCCCCGGCCGCCGCCGCCACCTAAGACCCTCCTCCAGACGTTTCTTTTGCTTCTTATCCTAAATCTAATCGCGCGCGCATGGGGGGAGAGAGAGACCACGGAGGCTGCCCTCTCCCCCACCTACCCTCCATACATCGCTTTCCGGATTGCTTACCCCCTTCTTCCACCCCCACCCCCACCCCCACCCCTCCCACCCCGCTCTTTCTAAATTCGCTTAATTTCATTTGGAGGGTCGCTCCGCAGAAGGCAACCTTCAGCTAAGTCATCGCGCGTGTGCTTGGAGTGTGTTTGAGGGTGGCTTTTTCCTCTCCCCCCCGCGCTCTTTTTCCTCCTTCTTTCTCTTCTTCTCCCCTTCTTCTTCTTCTTCTTCTTCTTCTTCGGCTTGTTCTCTTGCAGGGTACAATGTTAAAAAGCCACCGCTAGTCGCCCCCAGTGCTCTTACTCTCTAGGTCTTTTTTGTCTCTAGTGCAGATTAAACGTCACGTCCGCACTTGAACTTGAATTTTATCCCATTGTACGGAGCCAGACCCAGCCATAGAGAGACAGAGCGCTCCCAGGGAACCAGGACTCCGCCATCTTCACATTGCAATATATCTCCTAGTAATAGCCAGCACTAACCCAGAAGCACTGGGGGGGCTTTCCTTCTTAGCAAGACCCGGTGCCAAGCGGAAGGGAGGAGGGGAGGAAAGCCGGCAGCAAAGTGGTGCGAGCAAAGCAACGCAAATATATATATATAAATATAAATATAAATATATTTATATATATTTATATAGGACAGCAACAACAACAAAAAACCCACCCCAGTGGCGCTTGAACTGGCAAAGAGAAGACACAGTTTGGGCTACCCCTTTTAAAAGGGGGGGAGGAAGAGAAAAAAATATTCTAATTAACCCAGCAAGGGTGATTTTTTTTCCACTGCATTTTTCTCTGCGTGTGGGCAAATCTCAAGTCCCCCCTACTTTTGTGCGAGCGCGTGTCTATAATCCATTTTTTAAAAAGAAAATCCTTCGGGTGGAAGAAGTGCACTTTGGCTTCCCCCCTCCCCTTCCCCCGTCTAAGCACTCTGGAAAAATAAAAAGTGTCAGCGCTTGGTGAAAGGGGAGGGGGGAAACCATCCTTCCGAAGTTCAAGAAAAGATCTGGAAGCGGCGGAAAAGGGGGGAAAAGCCACGCAAAGACAGTTCTCCTGCGAAAAGAACCCCCCCCCGGCTTTGATGATGCTTTTTTAATTGAAGGAAGAACCTCATCTGGAGTGCGCCAAGCGGGGGGCTAGAAAGAGTTTCTCTTTCTATCTGTTTCCTTAGTTCTTTATCATCATCATCATCATCATCATCATCATAATTCTTGTTAAAAAAAAAAGAAATCCGTCAAGAAGAACATAGAAGAAGAGGAGGACGAAACAGAAGCCGAAGACCGCTCTCCCCCCCTTTTCCTTCAACCTGATCCCCCCCACCCCACCCAAGTCCAGCTCTCCGGGCGATGACCGTGTAAATGCCAGGGCAATGTCCCGTCGCAAGCAGGGGAACCCGCAGCACTTATCACAAAGGGAAATTATCACGCGTAAGTTGGAACTCGCAAGAAGCCGGATCGAAGTGTGTGTGTGTGTTTGTGTGTGTGTAGTTGGGGTGGTGGTGGTGGAGGATAGAGATTGTGTTTGTGATTAATGTGCCGGGAGATGGTGGGGTGGCTGGGGAGGGGTGATACTGAGTGTGCCCAGACTGAAACTTGGGCTTGCGTTTTGGGTGCTTGGTGTGAAACTGACCAGGAGAGCTCTTTTTTCCTTTCCTTTTTTTTTCTTCGAAGGGGGGTCGCTTCGCGGGTGCGTGGAAGTAAAGGGGGGGTCTTCTTGGAGAGCTTGGAAACAAGGGAGGAGGACGGTGGCGATGATGGTATTGGTAGTAGTAGCTGCGCGGCTGGCAGGCAGACTAGGTAGACGTTGCGGGTGGGGGGGGGGACCGAGGAGGGGAGAAGGGAGCCGAGTTGAGAGAGAGAAAAGAGAGCGCGGGTATGTGCGTGTGTGTCTTGGTGGGGGGGCAGGAAAGTTTTCCTGCAAACTGGCAAGGCGGCGTGGAGATACCGGCGGAGGCCAGGAAGCCGGTTCAAAGAAGGGGAGAAGTCGCCTCGCCGGGGATGGCGGTGACGGTGGGGTTGGGGTGGGTGCAGGGGGGTGGTGGTGGGAGATCCGCAGCAGAAGCTTGGAACGAGCGAGAGACAGGCAGAAGGAGGCAGGGAGAGGCTGCCGGTCCAAAGTTGGCCCGGGCTGGCGGCGAGCAGCAGCGGCCGCGTTGGGGAACGAAGGAAGGTGGCTGGAGAGCGGGGTGGGGGCGCGCGCGCTTTAATGGGAACCACATGGAAGCGACGCCTGGGCCGGCGATGGAGCGGCGAGGCCGGCGCGGGGAGATGGGCAGCAGGCAGGCAGGCAGGCAGGCAGGGAAGAGAGGCGGAGGCAGAGCGAGGGAGTGGAGGTGTGTGGAGGTGGGGGGAGAGAGAGAAAGAGCGCCAGTATTGGGGGATCTTCCTTCACCCCCCCTCCCGCCCCGTTAGGGAAACCCAGCTCGATAAGTGAGCCAGTCCCGGACTTGGGAGGCCAGGCTTGTTTGTTTGTTTATTATGTGCTTCGCTGGCTCTTGAGAGAGGCGTGTGCGCCCAGGTAGAGCGGGACAAGCGGGCTCCTTCAGTGCCACTTTGCCCTCAGCAAGGTCCGGCTGAGCGCCCTCGGGGAGAGGTTGGGGTGCGCTCGTGGACCTTGGCCACACGGCACTGACGCCACGCCGGCCAGACAGTCCTCCTCACATCTTTTAATTCATGGATACAGTATGTAGATGCCGAGGGTGACCGCCTCGAAACGAGAGGAGGGCAGGTGTGTGCGTGTGTGTGTTTGTTTGTAGGTTGAAGCGGGGAGGGAAAGCGCGTGGGGAAAGGGTGTGAGGTGCACTGGGGTGCGCGTGAGCAACAACCTTAGTTTAAGTTGGGGAGCCCCCCCTTTTAGGACGGCAGAGCGCGCGCACTGTTTGCAAAAGAGCAGCGAGAAGAAAGTCCTGCAAGGGGAAAAAAGGCGCGCCACTTTTGCAAAAGCCGAGGAAAGCACGGATTATAATCAGATCTCGTCCAGTGTGATGCTGCGGGGTGGAAAAAGAGGTCCAGAACGTGGGGTTCCTTGCAGAAGAGTTGGAGAAATAGGTTGGAGGGTGGTGGTGGTGGTCCAAAGCGACTTAGGTTGGCAAGTCTTGGGGGAATCACCATCCAGAGTCAGTTTCTCTCCGTTGCAAGCTGCTGCTTCTTTGCAAAACCTCCAGCCTTGCCAGTTGGAAACACAAAACGCGTCTTATTTGGCCGGTGTACCTTCCAGCTAGCTTTTTGTCTTGAATGCCTTTTAACAGAGGCAGCAGAACACCCCCCTCTCCTCCCAGACTTCCGAAGGTGCCCTGAAAGGATGTGCAGGCTTCCCCTTGGGCGCCCTGAAACCTCCCTCCTGCTTTTGCATCCCTGGTGCCTGGCTTGGATTGTGTTTTTTTTTTTTTGAGGCCTCGCAGGAAAATGCAAAGCAGGAAAAAAAAAAGGGGGTTCTCTCTTTTATTTTTAAGTTGTGAGTGTCTAGGTTTGGCTGGGGTTTGTGTTTGTGGGGGGACAGATGAGTAAAAGAAAAGACCCGAGAGGGAAGGAGAGAACGAGAAGAAGCCGAAGCCCCAAACAAATCCCAAGCAAACGCCAAAAAAGAACAGCTTCCTTTGCACGCTTGGAGCTGCTTGCGAGGCAGCCGTTTGCGCGCGTGGAGCGAGGCGGCAGGAGGAGAAAGCGGGGGGAGTGCAGTAAAATGCGCGTGAGGGAGAGCGAGGGAAAACAAGAGGCGATGGGGGGCGAGGCGGAGAGACGTGTGCTGAGGTGGGGTGAGGGGGGTGAGGGAGAGGACGAGCGAGGGAGAAAGGAATAGAATATGTATGCTACCTTTATTTCCCGAAAATTTAAATAAATAAATAAATAAATATGTATACACACACAGACACACCGTCTCTCTCTCTCTCTCTCTCTCTCTCTTTTCCCCCTCCCCAAACTCTGAAAGCCCAAGACTTGCAGCCATCTGCCAGCAGCTTTGGGTGACGGCGGCGGCTTCTCTCTTTTCCTCTCCTTTGTTACAGCTGATAAAAATTGGTTGTTTTGCGAGAACGCATCGGAATTGTAATCGATTGGCAGAGGCAGTCGCTCGACCCTGGATTTTTGTCTCCTCCTCCTCCTCCCCTTAGAAAAACAAAACAAAAACCCTTCTCTTATTTTTTTTTCTTTGCCTTTCCCCTTATCTCCCCTTCCCCACTTTATTAACCTGCAACACCCAGGAAGATGCATTTTGGGGATCAGCCTTTTCATTGATTTTTTGAGTTCTTTATTTTGCAACCAGAGAATTGATGAACTACCAGGGAGGAAAAGTGGATTGAAAAAACAAACAAACAAGCCCCAAAACCAACAACAGCCAAACAAACCCAAACTAGCCAAAATCCAAAACACCTTCCTGAGCAAACAGCTTTTTCCATTTTTTTCCTGTTGTGCTTAAGAAAACCTAGCCGGTTTGTAAAATATCTTTTTGCTCTTGGAGAGGGAAGGGGGGAGTGTTCTTTTAAAATCCCATTTTTCTTTGTGTGTATGTGTGTTGTGTGTGTGTGGGAAATCAGATTACTCATAGGAACTCTTGTTTTCTGCACTGTCCTGCATGGGGAAGTTTTTGATATGGGGAAGGGTGGAGAGGAAAAAGGAATTAATGTATGGCAACAATAGGAAAAGGCAGTTAATAGGCCAGGCTTGTTTCAGTAATCTTTTTGAAGGGGTGAGATTAGGTTAGATTGGTTTGCATGTGTGTATTTTGTGTCATCCTCCTCCCAATTGTGAAAAGGTATACTGTACATTGAGATTTAGGATGAAGTGGATAACAGGCATATTAGAAGGTTACTCCAAAGAGTAACAGAAACTCCTGTATATGTAATTTGCATTATCTTCTGTGTTCCTTCAAGAGGTGTTATCTTGAATTGGACAGGAAAAGCAGGTGTGTGTGGGGGGCAGAGAGATGATGGGCTTAAATAGTGTGTATATGTCTCTGTGTCTTTATGAGGGGGGAGAGAACCAGTAAATACAACCCATATTTGAGCTGATAAAAGGTCTGGAAAATGGTTTCCACCAAACAGGAGTTTTGTATGACAGAAAAAGGGCCATGTCAAAAAAGCAAGGAAGACCTAGAGAAGTTTGGTAAGAAGCACAAACACAAAAACCAAATAAATACAAGTAATCCCCCTCTTTCATTTTTTTTCTTCTGAGTGCTTCGGATTCCTTCGAAGAACTGGAGCTATTGGACGGCTTACTATCAAGCAACTTGTAAAGGGAATGTTTTTGCATTTCCAGCCTCACTGTTTTGGTTTTGGGGTGTGTGTGTGTGTGTGTTTGTTGTGAGGGCAGGTGATGGTGGGGAATTTTTAAATGTTTTTTATTTCTGGCCCTTCATTAGTGTTTCTTAGACTAATCCCTGTATATGCTGAAAGGTACTCTGAATGGCAAACAAATAGAAAGTGAAGACAAGAGACAAAATAGGTACAATCTATGTCAGTTATATGTATATTTCCTGGGAAGCAAGAACTCCTGTATTCTGTGGGGCTTCTTACCCCTTAGCAAGTACAGTATGCACAGGATATGCAGTCTTAAGAGTACAGCCCTAGATTCAAAGTGGATCAGCAGATATTTTTGTTCCTGCTGTCTGACTTTTATTTCAATGGTATTTTTATTTATTTAGCTTGGAGGCTGCTGTGATTCTTGGACCTTCATCCTTTTCCCCTGAACAAATCCCAACCTATTAGCAATTGATGAAGAGCTGATGAATGAGCACACTTCCGTTTGTCTCCAGTGAGGGCTGTGTAATAGTTACATAACATTGAGAAAGTGAAAATGGGATTTTGATCTGTTCTAGATCTTATTTCTGTGTGAAAGAAGATCACTTTGCCTGGATTTCCAGGACAAGTTTGTCAAGTTTAGTAGCTGTAGCAGTCATCAGAAGTTTGGATTATGGGGATGAGGTTGGTATACTAGAATGGAGCCAGAGTAACCTTCTAATGGTGAAATGACCTTCATCTGTCCATAATACAGGGCTGAACCCACCCGAGGAAACTTAAGGGCTGTGTGGATGCAGAACTGAGAGACAGGATGGCTATGTGGCTAGGTGGGGTGGTGGTGAAGAAAATAAACAGAAACATCAAAACCTTCAACAAAACACTTCAATCCAATTCCTTAAAATCTTTGGCTAACAGGTTATTTGCCAAGGTTATTGTTTCTTCCTGCTAATTTGTATTTTGCCCAGCTGATCTCACACACACACACACACACACACACACACACACAGAGAGAGAGAGAGAGAGAGAGAGAGATCAACCTTATTTTTTATTTTCATTTTGTCTTTAGGATTTTCATTAGTAGAACAGTTTCTGCTACCTAGAGGAAATAAAGGAAACTAACTGGCATAGTGTCTCATAGCTTATAGGTGTAACTAAAGAATTAGCTAGGAAAGAAAATGTAGAAATGCTTGCATTTTTAAATATACCTGCAGGGCTGTAACATGCACCACCCCTAGCAGGTGTTGCTGGCTGAATTAAGGAAGGACTTTGGAAATATCTCAGTTTCCATTATCTGCATCTGATCAGCACCATATCAGGTTGTACATGGTGTGTGTGTGTGTGTGTGTGTATTTAAATATATATATTTACTTAGATGGCAAGATTTTACTTCCTGTTTTTGTTTTGTTTTTAACCTGGGACCCTCGCCCTAGCATTCTTTGTGTCCATGCCTTCATGCATTCTTTGAGTTGTTTGATTTACTCAGGATAAGAAACATCTTTGTGAATGGATATTGGAGTAAGAAGCAGATTAGCTTCTCATTCCTAAGCAAACACGGCAGAGGCTATTTTGTCAAGCTTACTGAAGCATTTTAGTAAGCTTGGCTAAAGCTCTCTCTCTTAAAAAAGTAGCATGGTTTGTCAATAGTAAGGTGTTATTTGTGTATTTGAGTGTGCCTTTGTCTAGTACCAGATGTCATGTGTTGTATGTTGAACAAAGAATTGCCTTCCAGGGTGTAGAGGAGGAGAAATGGTGATCTGCATGAATGTGGTCCAGATAGATTAAGCCAAATTATAGATGTTACTTTTTTCTAGCTGGCACCTATTCCTCCCTTATCAGAGCTAAGTGTGCTTGGAGCCTAATCTTTTAGTTTAATACACTCACACAAGGATTTTCTTTACTCCTTAACATTTCCTATTTAGATTGCCCTGCACCCTCATGTTTGCTATTACAAAATACTTTCCAAAATAAACTTTGCTAGCATTTTGGCTGAACAGCGAGTCACATTTATGCCTTACTATGCGCTTTGGCTTGCCTTGGCGGCTAGGGGGCGCTCGTAGCCTGTTGCATGGAAAATAATTCTGGTTCCCAGCACCCATGGAGATGAACATAATCAGTAGAAGCAAATCAGTTTCCAGTGCTGCAAAAAAATGAAAAAAAAAAAAAAAAAAAAAAAAAAATAAAAAAATGGTGTAAAGTTGTGGTATTGATTTTCATGCCGAGATCTATATGGTACAAGATGAGAGAGATTGCAAGCTAGATAAATCTATTTTCTAAGCAAATTATGACTGATTAAGTGGCTTGGGCAAGATAGATGCTTTTTAATTAAAATTAGTTTTTAACAGTGTCTTTTACTATCAACATCTTGTCTTTGCTTTCCTCATTCTGGGTTGCTGGATTAGCTAACAGCAAAGGGTAGACACTGCACAAGTATGAAAATGTATATACACATACTGATTAATTTGCCTGCTTTGTAGGTTTGGATTTGTGCGCAATGAGACTGAAAGGTTTTTGCAGTGGAGTATATAAGCATGATTATTGTGAACAGCAAAAAGGACCAGCTAGCCTAAATCTTTGAGAAGGCATAGTATAACAGAAAGTGCATATCTATATGGATATGTCAGCATGTTCATTCACACGCTATCATTCATCTTTGCATCACACTTTTTCTTTACTGTATATTTAGATTTGTGTGTAGTCTGTATAGATGTATCTTGCACAAATAGATTGAGGATGGAAAAAAATCAGTAAAAAGTTATATAAATGCTAGTTGGGATTTCTGCTACATTAGAGCTGTACAGACAAAAATGGGTCTTTCTGTACTTAATGCATGTGTGAACAAATTTAGCAGATTAATCAACGTATGTCAGTAGTAGCTAATGTATAATAAGAACCTGCCCTAGAAAACAGGAATAGTTAACATAATGGCTAGTACTGTACATACGATTGTAGTTCGTCATAGTGAATGATGAATGAAACCACATATTTTGAAGGCTGCTAATCTGTGGTATGTTTGTACAAATTGCTATTATACAAATAAGGATATTTTTTCCAGTAAGCATACAATGAAATTGAAGATATGGCTAGAGAATAAAAACAGTTATCACATACCTAAAAGTACAGTATTAAGTATTACTGTGGAGGACAAAACCTTGTAGAAAGCTCCTGGTTCTAGTCAGAAATCTAAATGGATGAATTCTTCTTACTTTCAGTTTCTCAATCTAACTTTATAATAATGCACAAACCCAGGCATTTCATTTGTAAAAAAGAGGCAGAAAACAACTTTCCATGTACAAAAGTTTGTTCCAGTAGTTGCGTGTGCATGAGTGAACGTGAACGCCTATCTGTGTTCCCATGACTTGTGCACACCTTGTAGCTGTCAAGACTGTTGGAGAGGTTCTTGTTTAAATGTGTTTATCTTAATGACTTTGCAGGGACAGAGGATACATGGATTTAGAATAGCTAGGGAAAAGGTGGATGAGCAAGTTTGTCAGGCTATAATATTGGTAGCTGTTCCACAGATTAATGTTTTTATCATTTTATTATTATTATTATTATTATTGGGATGCAAGATGTGGGTGGAATATTCTCTTTTGACAGAATGGAGGACTTCATTGAAACTTGAAAGAGAAATAAATTAGGTCAGACAAAAGAGTAGGGCTGTCATCCGCTGTAGGAAAAGCCTTCACTCTCCACTAGACAGGGCCTGCAATTTATCTGATGATTCCTCTAGTTCATTTAATGTTCGCACAGCATTCATCGGAAGCCTAGAGACAGCAGGCAGTTGATTTGACTAACCTGAAAGATGAAATGGTAAAAAAGTTGTTAAGTCTCACTTGCTCCCAACCCGTCAGGTTCGTTATCTTTTTAAAAAAAACCATCCCAAATCATTAAGAATATGTTGTCTCAGTTCTGAGACAAATAAAACTTTTTTGTAATCATTTTTTTAAAGACATTGAATCGTTCTCGATTACCCTTGCCTTTCCAGGCATTGAAAGCATTGGTTCCCAAACACTGGGCCCCAAATGTTCTTGGACTATAATTCCCAGAGGCCCTAGCTGGCTGAGCCAACAGTCTAAGCATCTGGGAGCTGTAGTCCAGGAACAGCTGGGATCGGCAAGCATGGGAACAGCGGGTCTACAGTATATTTCACAAAGGCTTTTACTGTGCTTAGCCTACTTTCTGATCTGTTTATAAATCAGTAGTATTCCTCTTGTTAAACGATTTAGAGGTGGATAAGCCTTTTTTTTAAAAAAGCACAATCCCATGCATGTTTACTAAAAAGTTAGAAGAAGTACAGTAAGTGTGCATGGGATTGCAGTCTAAAACACCTTTCAGTCTTTGTGAAGGTAAAAGTTTAGTCATGCTACAAGAATTGGCATGAAAGCTATTGTACAGTCATCGTAATATAGATGTAATAGTAGTCACTGCGCAATCCGCCGGTGTAGTATGGTGCAGCAACAGTTTGCTTCTAGGGTTCTTGTACAAGAGAAATCCTAGGCTACAGTCAGTCCTGCTGCCTGGAGTTTCAGTCAGACCGAAGCATATCTTGCATGGGTGTATGAGAAATGCTTACAGACACATGCACATATCTTTGAGAATAAGATGAAGGAAAACAGGCGCTACTGTAGAGCGGGCATTACACATAAATGCGTGGTCTTTCCACTGGCTTTGGTATGGACACTTCCCTCCTTTTCTGCTTATTCTAACTGGTCTCCCCATGCCTTCTCTGAGAAATCCCTTCCCAGTCTGAGCCATGAAGGCAGTGTTCACAGAACATTAAAACTTCCCTATGTATGAATTTAGGTGTGTGTGTGTAAAGTAAGCTTTTTGGAAACAAAATGAAAGACGATACAGTGAATGGAGCAATGGGATAAGGAGGAGGACTGGTGATGGCCCCAGTGAGCTTAGAAGGGTATTGTTGTTTTCTGCCATCAGATGGAGAGGGGGTTTGATGGATGACATGGCATTTGTAGGGGCTGGCTTAGGGGTTTTATATTTTATTTTTACATATGCATGACTTTGGGCTCAGTGCAAATAATTCATTTTGCTTTTTGAAGGAGCTAATGATTTGTGTGTTTAGCGGGTACCGTAAGCTGTTGGTTATGTGTGCTGATAAAGAGGGATGAATAGAAGGAAACTGTGTGCAAAAAGTTGCTTTTATTTAAAAAAAAGTCTCTGAAACCAACGAACAAAATATGTTGGAAATTGAAACAGCTGAGTTTCTGTGAAATGTGAAAAATAGCTCAAGTAGAGTGTGGCTGTGAATAACAGTCGTGATGTACAACTCCCCTGAAAACCCCTCCTGAGGAAGACACTTGACATAGGTACCACCTGTTATTTAAGTCCACAGCAGAAATCAAATACATTGATTTCTTCTCATTGAGGTTGTTCATATATTGCTAAGAATCTATAACCCAGACAGCCTGTTCTACCTGAGCCAAAACCATCAGAATTCCCTGTGTAGACATTCCCCTCCTTTTTTTAACATATTTCCCCCATCATTTAGTTTTAACTAAAACAAATCTATTCACAGAGGAACAAAGGAAGCTTTTGTATCACATCTTCTCAATCCCTGATTTATCTGTGAAGATTTACAGCTTTTGGTGGTCTATACAAGAACCTATGCATTTTAGCCTCTCAGTTGCAATAAATCTTTTTTCTGCCTCTGTGCCTCCAGGAACTAGTTTATTTAGGAAAACATACATCACCTTTGTTCTATTAACATTGTACATATGCAGCTTTTGATTTAAATAAGAACAAAAAGCATGTCTCAGGATAGAGATTCAGGGAGGAAGCACTGGGGTAATTCTAAGTATTCTAGAGATGACCACTGTGCACTATTTTGTACACTTTTAAGTGGCCTCATTGGGACCAATAGATTTTTGATTCTCCTGCTACATGTATGTATGTGTTGGAACATGCTGATAATTTTGTTTGCACTCAGAACTCCTTTTACTTCATCTTCTTCTGTCTGCCAATTTGCCTTTCTTTCTGTTCCTTTAAATTGTCTGCCAATTTGCCTTTCTTTCTGTTCCTTTAAAAATACTAAAGCATTTATTAATTGTTACATTTGCTCCTTTTCTCAATTTCAAAACTGTTTGTCAAAGCGAGAGCTGGCGTTCACTTGTTTCCTAAAATATAGACTAGTTCAGCAAAAAACATCTGACTTGCAGGTTTATAAAGGAGTGCCGAAATTCACAGCTGTGCGGGCTAACATTTGCAAATGCATTCAATATAAGTGAATAATAATTCTGAGCTATCCCTAAAAAAATAATAACACTGCTTTCCGTAGTAACTGGAAACCATTAAGATTAAAAGCCCAGATGTTTAATTTTTTTCCTGCATAAAACAAATAGAAGTAACCAGAAGCCACAGTTGAGTTTGCAAAGGGGTACATATTCCATCCTTCAGGCACATAAGGAATTAGACAAGATTGACACATTCATGATGCATCTTCAGTTGGCAAGAAAACCAAAGGATAAGCAGGTTGTAGGGACATAATTGACTTTTCATCAAGCTGCACTGTTTCTGCATTTAATATTTTAATGGAAGTGTGTTTGATGCACCTTGGTATAAGCTTTTGTGCCAGTCGTGAATGCTCATTAAAATGTGGAAGAGAAGTGGAATGTGCCCATCGGCTAGCGTAGGTTTTAAATGCTCATCACCTTTCGAATTGGTACAGAAACTGTACCAAGCCTTCAGTGTGACTATTCTCTTACTTAGAGCCATTATGAGCACGAAGGTAGGACTCCGTGAATCCCCCAGGAGAGCTGCTCAATTCTGCACCTAACCAGGAGTTGTGTGGAATGAGCAGTCATGAGCAAACATTTTGCAGCAGTGGATTCAGCTGCACATTTCTTCTCTCAAAGTAGTCTATGATCAGTACCTTCTTTTTTTTTATCATGCATTCCCCTCCCTCCATGGAAACCAGTGTCCACATCTGTCAAAACTCCAAACAACTTTGATTGTCAAAAGAGAAAAAAATGGAGGTCTGTGGTGTAAGTAATGTTCAGATATGATGAAGGTCTGGGAATGATTTCCAGATAAATAAAATCAAGTGATGCAGCAGTACGGGGAATGTTGGCTGTCAGTTTTCCCCATGAACAGTGTTCCTTAAGTTGGTGGCTTTTTCATGACCAGAGATAGGAAAAGTTACTTTTATTTTGGTAGTACAGTTTAGTACTACAGTTGTTGCGATCAACAGGGCTTTTTGAGTTTGCCGGCTGGAGGAGTCAGGGAGCTATTATTCAAAACACTTCTTAGCATTCTTGCTCTTGCGGAGCGATTGGCTTGAGTTATTTTCTTCCTTGTTAAGTATGTGATTTTGCAGTATGTTCAGGTGTGAGAGAGACAATTGCTACTAGAGGCACCGCATCGATATAAAATATGTTTTATAGGAAGCATCTTAAGAGAACAGTAAGTCCCTCAGTAAGCAGTGGAATAAAGCACTCTGATGTAGGGCTTTTGGGTACCTCACCCAACCAAGATACAAAACCTGGGAGTGGGTGGGCAGCAGCTGGGAGATCCTGGGAGCATTGGAAGATCCTCACAGGAGGTAAAGGCGGGAGACTCTGTCTGATATACCTTTGAAGTTAGGATTTCCCTGTAGAGGGGTGCAGCTGGCAAACGTTGCATGATTCATCAGTTCATCATTACAAAACGCAGTCAGATCTGGTTAATCTGCAGTCTGCTCATCTGGGTCTGGGAAGAGATTTACATGGTAACCAACCTTACACAGTACCCATGGCGATGGCAGCACCCGCTTAGCACCTTTGCAAAGGATTGCAGCGGCTGCTGCTGCTGCTGCAGGAGCAGCATTTCCATTGGCTTCTGGCCTCAAGCATGGATCAAATGTCTTGTAAAACCAAGATGTCCTTACCACAAGGGTGGGGGAAAGGGGTGGGGACGGAGAAAATTATTATTTCTGATTCCTTTTTGTACGAAAGGGGACAGAAGGATTGATTACTTAGAGGGCCCAAACCTTTTTGTTTCTAGATACAGTACTGGAAAGCACTGTTTCCTAAACCAAACTTACTAGATTATCATTTTTGCCCCTTTGATAACTAGTAATAACAAATAAGAATTATTTTGCTCTTCTTGCCCAGCGGGCAAGGTTACAAACAGGAACAAATGACTCAACTACCTACTTCTTCCAGTTTAATTTTTGGCCCTATGAATCCTGTAAAAATCACAAAAGAACCAAAGAGGTTACTCCATGGATTGCATTATTTTTAATGCTTGTATAATTTAGATGTGTGCACGCACAATAAGCATGTGCCTCACTCCTATGGGAACAGTCACCAGGTTGCAGTAGCTTCCATGGTGGCAAACTGGGTTTGCGTTGCATGATTTGTAACACAACCGTCTCTAAGGAGCCTGACACACAGTTAAAAATGGAATTATTGTAGCCAAATGATTCCCTGACCCCACTTAAACCGATTTCTTGCTGAGAAGGGAGGTCTAATGTCTAGTAACCTTTCTACTTCCTACCCTGCTGGAAGAGTAACATGTTGAAGCCACAAGAGTGTGACAAACAGTAGCTGTCTTAGTGGTATTGGTTTGCATAACCCCTGATGAAGAATGAACAGATCCCTGAGCTATTTAAACTGTACTCTGTTTCAGTTACCGGTAATTAGGATGCAGGGCTTTTGATCCTCCTGTTGTGCCGGAGCTAACCACAAAATTTGGAAATAATTATTAATTATAGTAGCAGTAACAATAATGAGAGTAATAATAAATATTATGGGAGAGAAAGGAGATGGCGTTGATAAGCAATGATACCTCAGTCTGATTTGGACTATACTGTATTTGTTTCTCAGCCTGAGGTATTTTGTTTAATTTTGTGGTATCCCAGCTTCACGGGCTAGTAGATTTTTTTTTAAAAGAGGGGGTAGTTAAAATCTTATGATGGCAATTATGTTTTCCCCTAAAACAGAGATTAAAGCATTTGAAACTGAAGGGTTTTCTGTATAAAGGTTAGCAGATGTATAGGGTCTCTTGTGAACCCGGAGCTCTTAGGTTTAGGAATAGGAAAAAGAGTACTGTACCAGGCTGTATAGATTTCTGGCTTGTGTAATCTACTTTTGTTTTTTGTTTTTATACAGTATTTGACTTTCTTAATCCACCAATTTAAGTTTACAAAAGGGTTTACATAGTGGCTTGTTTGAAGCAGCTAGTCATACTGTTGGCGTGCAAAATTATTTTCAGTTGTAGAGCTGAGTTTTTAGAGTCTTAGAGTTGACACAAAATTTCATCCCGGATTCTGCATTTCCCCAAGGTTCTTAATTTTGCCATCCAGAAAGAGATTTTTTTAGAGGCCAGAATCTTGCTGGGGAAACATGGGAATGGAAGAGCAGGCAGGCAACCCCTTAACAGGTTCTCCTTTGTGTACCTGGTTGGAGAGATGGGTGTGTGGGACCAGTTATATGACCAATTGCAGGAAGGACAGTCCCCCCCAAAAGAGGGGGGGGGATAAAATGCAAGATTACTTTTACACATCTGCAGCAGGATTTGGGCCACACTTCTAGTGGCTTATTGCAAACCAGACTGTGAGCTACTCAGTAGCTTTTGTTTTAAACTTTGCTTGTCTCTGAATTAGCCTTGAGGACACATTCTTGTCTGTTTAAGTTGGATTTCCTTGTTTGGTGCCAAAGAAATCCATCTCCTATCCTTTCTTTTTGGGGCATGAGGGCATGATCTAAAGTTCTTTCTAAATGAAAATGGTAGAGGAAAATTTTCTGTTTATTCTCTTTATTACACATGTTTGTTATAGTTCTGTCCCATAGTTTCTTGGTTGAATTCGTAGGTTCTCACTGTTGCCAATTTACTCTGTCAGTATCCTTGTATCCAGCTGAGAGAGTTTGACTGGACCAAGGTGGCTTGGAGAGGTTTATTTATTTGGTCTGAAAGTGGATTTAAATCTGGTTCTCTTGAGCTCTAGTTCAGCAGTCTAACCAACACTGTCTCATTTCTTTCTTAGCCATAGTGCAGTGAAGTGAGCCCTAGGCACACATAGCCTGTGGGGAAATTTAGATATTGCCAGCCTGAATGAAATCTGTAGTGTCCAGTATGGATGTACTGTACTGACTCTGAGGAGAAACTACTGAATATTGCTCTCATATAAACGCCCTGACATAAATACCTGTTTCTTAGGAATTGTGTCTGTTGGATCATGCATTTTCCCCTGCTTCATAGCTTAAAGTTATTGAAAGAAAGCCTATGGAAGAAAATAATCTTTTGCACTGTTTACACAACATTACTTATAGATGTTTAGTTAAAAATATTACAACATCACAGTTTCTGTTTATTTTTGTGTGTGGAAGCTTTTGAAACTTTATATAAAATAGACTCACTTGTTTTTCTGATATCTGTGTTGTCTTCCTGTCTGCATTTATAGTATAAGCTACTTGACACAAATGTCTGCGTCTTAGGAATGGGTTCATGGGTTATACATCTTATACATATAGCACAGAGGATATAGCTTCAGTATTTCTTTAGACGGTGAGTTTTACTCTAGCTGTTCCCCCAAGAATATTCATAATATACTAAGGATTATAATAAAGTTCCTTTTCACTTTTTTTAAAAAAATAAAGATACAGTTTTTTTTTTGTCTCCATTTTAAACTTAATTTCAAAATAAAATAGAAGCCTTTAATTATAGGGAGCCAGTTTGAGTCATTAAACTAAAAAGTGAATGAAAATAACTGGAAAGAGATAATGTGTCTTGGTTTCTTTTATACTGACAAAGATCCTTCAAGAATGCTTTGTGCGGAAGGAATCTTGAAATCTTTCATAAATGATTTTCTAAAGTGTTAGGACTATAAAGGATAGTTCACCCCCCGCCCCCAAATAATGTTTGGGGGCAAAGGGAGGAGAAAATTCATTTGAATTTTGTAAATAAATAAATAAATAATAAATAAATAAATAATGTGGTCTAATGACAGGTGAATATGTGAATGTGTGTGTGAGTTGGTGTAGTAATGGAGGATACCAATTTGTGCAGCTAAAGCTGGGAAAAACTGGCCAGGTTAAAAACTTCTGATTTCCAGATCTGTTGGTAGAAAGGGAGAAAACTCTCTTTTTTTTCTTTGTAGCTGTATATATGCATAAATAGAATATAATCCTTCTGAAGTGACTTAAACCATGAAGGGAAATCACTGGAGAAGTGAAAAGAAAACCATGAACAATTCAGTTGCTTGACAACTGAAGGAGATTATGGAATTTTGACATAGACAGGATCTGAAAGTTTGGTTCAGTTACTGCAGGTTTATACTTTCCTTTCTTTGTTAGAAAGACAGAAGGAAAGAAAGGCGGGAAGCTGTAATACTCTCTTGTGTTTTTCTTCTTTCTTCCATCTTGAAAAGATAAAAAGATTTTGCAAAAATAACTTTGCTGTTCGTATGTATGCATAGTTAGAGTGCTGAAATTTCATAGCCGTATCTTGACTGTAAGGTAGATCAGAACACATAGAACATGACAAGAGGTGGTTTGGAATTTCACCATTAGTTGCATTTCTTTCTTATGTATCTTGGCTCACTTCAGCTCTGCTACTTTTGTCTCTTCCAGTTCTTTTACCTTTATCTCCCTTTGTGCATATGTGTTTTAATATTTTGACACCCTGCTTCCACCTAATAAGAATTCTTTTCTAGAAGCTAGGCACATGTTGTCTAAAGGAGTCTTTTCATAGCACTTGTATTTTTCTTTCTTTCTCTCCTTTTTGGCTCTAAAATTATGTATATGTAATTGGTAATTAAAGGTGCAAGCTCTCTTCAATATAAACAGTATTGCTCAATGTTAGATCATTAAAGGGAAGAGAAGCACTAAATAATTACCTTTTGCATTGTGACAAACCGTTTGCACAGAAATCCACTTACTTCCTGCTCAGCACCGAGGTTATGATTACATTTTCATGACGGCAAAGAGTCTTTTCATAAAATAAATTGGTAAATTAATTACATTGCATTGTCTACTGACTGCTTTTAAAGTAAACTTGGAGGAAGGGATGGGGGGGAGTAATTAATGGGTTTCACATACCATGCATTATGCCTAGAGTTGAGTTACCTAGTGGATTAATTTGGCTACAAGGAAGGAAGGAAAACTCAAAAGCTTTCAAGCGTGCATCTTCTGTTACTGGCCGCGTCTTGTTCATACACCTCCGTTGACTGTAAGGGGTGTTAGTGTAGGCTTAATCTGAACTGCTGTGACTATAAGAAGCTGAGTTTGATACACTTTTCTTACATAATACATGTCCTGAGTGGGTAGTAATACAGTTTATAATACATATGAGTCATTATTAATTAGTGACCCCCCAAAAAAGGGAAATCAGATTCATTTTGACCTCAAAATACTGTTAAGTGATTTTTTTTGCTAGTTTGGACAGCAGTTTCTCTTTCTTTGTTTATGGGAAACATACAATAACAATAAACTGCAGTTAAAAATATTTAGGCCAAGTTCCCATTGAGTCTATTGATTGCAATTCAGAACGATGACAAATGTTTTGTATTGTCATGCTGCTTTCAGAATTTGGAAACAAATCACCAGTGCTAGTATTTCCATGTGTTCATTTCCCCCCTGTAGAGCTTTACTATTCCCAACTCCAGATAAAAGTTCATGTCTTTTATTTACATGCTGTTAGCTCACCGTACATTGATCGGGCCAAATTTTTGTTCAAAGCAAACTCGACCAGCCAATGGGAATTCTGCCTGATTGAAGACCATGTTTCACGTGGTTTTTCAATTAGTCTAGGATGGAAATAAATACTGAAAAAATAAAGTTAACTGCACAGTACCTCTGAATTAATCACTTAAAGGGCATCACTGTCTTGTCTAGGAATAAGCTGTCCCAAAACACCTGATTGTCTATTTATTTGATAAATATATGATAATTATTCCAAGGATCCTGGCCTTGAGTTTTTGTTTCACCATTGTTGTTTTCTTATATTTTTTGTTTTTGTTTACTATTGTGTTATTTTTGATTGAACTATAGTTATTGATAATTTTTTATTATTATTGATTTTATATAATTAATTTGCTATGTATATGTATAGTTTTTGTGTTATTTATGTTTCACACTGTAAGCTGCCCAGAGTGACCTTCAGTCAGATGGGTGGTATATAAATCTAATAAATAATAAATAATAGAAACACAGTGCACATCCCTACTTTGGTTTTTAGAAGAACATTTTTATACAAATAGTCTAGGTGTTAAAATGCTAGAATTGCTTTAGGTCACTTGCATTACTAGGGGATATCCAGAATTGTTAAGCATCGCAAAGCTCAATATGAATATGAATCTGGGAATTCAGTGTTTCTTCATGAATTCTTCAAGTGTATCTCAGCATATTAAGATATTTTGATAAGAAACAGGGAGAGTGAAATCCGAAGTAAATATAAATAGGCTCAGGGACTAAGTTGACCAAAACAATTAGGCTTGAAGTATATATTTTTATTTTCACTTTGCAGTATGTTCTCTCTCTCTGTGTGTGTGTTTTTAAGAAAGTTCAAACCTTTACTCTGCAGCCATATAATTTGCATGCAAAAATAAATGAAATAAGGAAAGAAATAATGCTTGCTTTGCCTAGACTTGGAATCACAGCAGTGTAATAGAATCAGAAGATGGGGTGGAGGTGGAAGAAGGAGAAAACACATAACATTTGAGAAAAATTATTCAAGAAGAAAATGCTCAGTAACCATGTGAATATTTCTGTACAGTTCTATAACACCCCAAAACGGCAATGTTTGCAGTCTTAACTTAAAATTGACTTGTAGATATGTGCATGACCAGAACATACTCAGCAAAAAAAAATTAAGCCAAATTAAAGTTCAACAGTAAAGAATCGAGGATGAATGAAGAACCGTCTGGTACTTCTCTCTCTCTCTGTTTCTGTTTCTGTTTCTGTTTCTGTTTCTGTTTCTGTCTCTCTGTGTGTGTGTGTGTGTGTGTGTGTGTGTGTGTGTGTGTGTGTGTGTGTGTGTGTGTGTGTGTGTGTGTGTGTGTGTGTGTGTGTGTCCCATAGGCAGAGAGTGTTTAATTCTCCTTTCCTCCCATTGTGGATGTTGGCCAAAATTATTCCTTTGAATCTGCTGTTTGACTTGGGAAGAAGTTCTCTGTTGGTATCCGAAAGTGGTGTTGAGTAGACAATGACCACTGGAAACCCATTCATTCTTAGGAAACCTTGTGCACTATTTTTGGATACTACCTTGTATGGAAACCCATATGAACAGTATTCACAATACCTGCATTATGCAACAGAGCAAACATTTTGGTCCTGTGCTTGTTTTGTCCAGCGCATGAAAAGCTAACTACCTGTATATAGTTAGGCAGAGCCAGAATTGCTCAGCCAATTTGTATTTGTGAGCTCTGGCTGTATCTGATCAGTCTTTGAAGGATGGATGTATTAATATGGCTGGATGTACGACAAGTTGTAACCTCTCTCTCACTACTTGAGGCAAGCCGGCATGCTGTCTCAGTTGTGTGCAGCTCAATGAGAAGCAGTGCATGCGTCTTCCTTAGCATACCACTGGGGTGTTGATGTTTGGTCAGACTTGCGTTGGGAGTTAACAAACTCTCTTCTTGCTCAAGGCAGGCCTAAGAAGCATCCATATGCAGCAAGAAAACTGTAGGGACCTATTCCTGGAGCTGATTTTACCCAGTTAGAGGGCTATCACATGCAAAATTCCTACCAGCTTCCGGCCAACAGTGATGCAATGACTACACCCCTAGGATTGCTTCTTGGCATCAAGGAAAGTAGGAGCCATTAATGGAGGCTGTATGGAATCTTAGCATGAAAGAGCAAACAGATATTATGTGGACTCTATTGTTAGAGTTTTTTTTTTTTTGGAATTCCTAGAAAAGTTACTTTTTTGAACTTTTATAAGTACAGTAGGACCCCTGTATCCACTGATTCAGTTATTCACAGCTGACAGAGGAAAAAGGTTAAATAAATAATTTAGCAGCCGCAAAGCAAGCTACTGTCATCAATAGCAGCTGTAAAGCAAGCTACTGTATAAAACAGCAGTATAAAGCAAGCTACGGTAACGAACAGCAGCCATAAAGCAAGCTACTGTTGCAAAACAGCAGCTGTAAACCAAACTACTGTCACAAAACAGCAATGTTGGGGGCGTATTTTGGCAGTCTCTCTTATCCACGCTTTTCGTTATCCATAGGAAGTTCTGGAACCAATTCCCAGTGGATACCAGAGTCCTACTATACCGTATCCCCGAATCTGTTCTTACACACATGGAACATAATTTTTTCACTGCATCTTAACTGCCGCTTGTTTTTCACCAAAACTTTTCCCAGGCTTATTAGATCCAAGTTATGTTAACTTGTTTGTGCCCAGTCTCATGCCTGTATTTGTAAGCCCAAATTTGTATATTCAGATCTTCTAAATGACTCATTCCCAGACAAATGTTTATCTAATAAAATGCAGTTTTTTGGGATGGATGCTTAGTGATAATGTGTAGATGAACTAAATTGGATATGGTGGATTGAGATTCAAGATCTAGTTACGTGGTCTGTGAAAGAGGATCTTGTATGCAAAAAAATGGGTGGAAAATATATTTCTTACCAGTTTTTTTTGTTTTAAATGGCAAATTACACCTAAGTCTCAAGAATGTCCCTGTCAGGAGGGTCATTATTGCTTCCATTTTACAGGAAGAGCAGTGGAGGCTGAGATTTGGCTGAGGTTGCATAAGACATCTTTAAACGAATTGTTGGGACTTGAACATTGGTTTTAAGTCCGTCATCTTGTCCACTGAATCATACTGGTTATGGTTCTATCCTAAAATGCTTTTACTGTTATTATTACTGTGTTGCTCCAGGGTAGTTGGAAGACACATTCAGGAAAGCCACATCAGATACGTGTGTGTGTGTGTGTGTGTGTGTGTGTGTGCAGACAGGGTTGCAACATGGATTTTGAATCATTCAGGGAGACATCCAGGGAGGGGAAATTAGATGCAAGTTGTACAATTGGGCTTTATTAAATTCTTGTTCCAATTCAGGTGATATGAATATGTAAACCAATTGCTCTCAATTCTTTTCCTTCTCTTTCTTTTCTTTCCTGCCCTCTTTGACCCCCTCCTCACCGTTCCCCCTGCATACCCACATAAAGCAGAGGCTGACCATGTGGAAACGGCCATCGCCCATGAGGAAGAGAGCCTAGCAATAGGAGAGCCAGTTGGGCTTAGCCTTGCAACGGGTGGAGCAGAGCCTGACCTACTCACATGTGGACAGTGTCAGATGAACTTCCCCCTGGGAGACATCTTGGTTTTTATAGAGCACAAGAAGAAGCAGTGCCATGGCCCTGGCAGTGCCTGCTATGAAAAGAACCTGGATAAGAGCAGTCCTCCCTCTTCATCACGCTCCGAGCTCAGGAAAGTGTCAGAGCCAGTGGAAATCGGGATCCAAGTCACGCCCGATGAAGAAGATCGCCTTCTCACGCCTACAAAAGGAATTTGCCCCAAGCAGGAGAACATTGCAGGTACAGCATGTTTTACATTAAGACAACTGCAGAGGTAGCTTCTCTCTGGCTCTCCTTTCTCCGCTCCTAACCCCCTCTCATTTTTTGTTTTAAATTTAAAAAGGGGAGAGAGATTTCTTTGTGAGAGCCGTCAGCATTACACATTTCGTCGGCAGTCTATCAAACATTCATAAGACTTAAACATAATTTGCAGAACCTCTTTCTTGCAGGCCTCAGTGGATCATTTTTTTGTGGAGGGTTTGGTTAGGTTCGTGGGAAGTACTGCTTTCTTTATACATCTGTCAATTTTCTAATTGCTAGCATAAACTCTGATGTGCATTAAGGTGACAGGATTTTGGGGGAAAGTCAGTCATCCTCCTCCCAAAGAAGGACATTTCTCTGATCTAATCTGCCCTCCTTTGGGTGGTACAATCTACCAGTTTTAATTCTCAGTGGTGTGATTGCTCTTAACTTATGGCCTTGCCTTGCAATGATAGAGCAGGGCAATACTTTCACATTTAAACCTTGCCTTGGGAATTGCCTGCACAGACAAAACAGAGGTGTTAATATTACATTTTACTTCTTTGTACTGAAACTGCATATTGTTTCCAGATAAGGACACTTCCTTCTTAGCACTGTTTTTTAGGTTTTATCTTGAAAAATTGATTAAAGTAGTTTAGACAAAATCCTAACCCTGTCTACCTTCTCCTGAAGGGTCGGTAAGGATCCATTATATCAAGGCAGGCTCCTGTCTGGACTACGTCTTGACTTTCTATATCTTGGCCATTAACAAATGTGCAGTCAATGAAAATGGGTGGGAGAAATCTCATGTAACATGGGGGAAACTGCCATTAATTTCAACAAAAAGAACACTTGAATAAATAAAAGTTTTAAGACCACATATGTAAGACAGGTTAAATTGGTGAACATTGTTCTTGGGATCTGGAGAGATTTTTTCCTATAAGTGTCCATCAAGATTAAATGAGTTTAAAATTGAGTTAGGAATGTTGTTACGGACGATACAAAACCAACGTGCTTATAAGCTGTATCTTTCCTGGTGCTTCTACCTTAAATAAGAACTTTGGCTTGAGCAGGATTGCAGTTGCTGGTATGGAAGTGTCTCAGATATTTTTGAGCCTGTAGCAGGAAAACAAGGCACAGTATCTTAATACCACTTCATCCCAGAAATTAATTTCTTCAATGGAGTAGGTGGGTGGGAAGAACATTAGGTCAGAAGTTGACAAGTACTGTACACTGCATTTTCATTGATAAAACCAGCCCGACAGGGTTTCAGCAACTTTCTTTCTTTCTTTCTTTCTTTCTTTCTTTCTTTCTTTCTTTCTTTCTTTCTTTCTTTCTTTCTTTCTTTCTTTCTTTCTTCCTTTCTTTCTTTCTTTCTTTCTTCCTTTCTTTCTTTCTTTCTTTCTTTCTTTTCCTCCCTCCCTCCCTCCCTCCCTCCCTGCCTCCTTTACCATGTGTGTGTATCCAATATTTCCTTAACAGGTCACCATTAGTTGCATTATAGAGGCCGTAGAAAGAGATGTTGGTATGTCATATGCACTGATGACCTTCATGGATAAATTGTCTTACAATAGAAAAACCATGCACTTCTTTACCCTGGACAGCCACAGACAATAGTCCCAAAGTATATTTTAATAATCAGGGAAGTTTCTTCCCCTGAATGAATGGCCTCTTATACTAAAGCAGAGAATTTAGTGTCGGATCTCTCTCTCTCTCTCTCAAACAGATAGATAGATAGATAGATAGATAGATAGATAGATAGAGAGAGAGAGAGAGAGAGAGAGAGAGAGAGAGAGAGAGTGTGTCTCTGTGTGTGTCTGTGACTGTCTCTCTGTGTTTTCAACAACATGGAGGATAGCCTCAGTTTCCTCTTATGTTGTCGTTCCTTCACTTCCTCTACCTCTTTGGTTGTTAGGAATACCATTGTATTTTCTTCTTAATAGTTGCTTAGAGTTATGATTTGAAATGAAGATTACACTGACACCTCATTTTAAAACGGAGAGAATTACACTCATCTAGAGCCCGAGAAAGACGATGGCTGTCATTGTAAATAGCACTATGCTACTAGGATATCTAGAATATATACCGCCCCATACCACTTCAAGTAGTCTCTGGGCAGTTTACAGTTTAATTATGCAGGATACACATTGCCCCCCAGCCAGCTGGGTACTCATTTTACCAACCTCGGAAGGATGGAAGGCTGAGTGAGCCTTGAGCCGGCTACCTGGGATTGAATCCCAGGTTGTGAGCACAGTTTTAGCTCCAGTGTTCCTGTGTTTGTTCTTGTATCCTTACAAGAATATCTACTCTGCACAATTATAGTTTTTTCAATACCACTGTAGCTGTGTCCTATGGAATCCCAGGATTTGCAGTTGGATTAGGTACAGTACTTAGAATTCTTTGTTGAACTTTTGGCGTAGCACTGGGGGTGCCTGGCCACAAATTGTAAGTACCTCACCAAACTGTTGATCCCAGGATTCCACAGGATGGAATCGTGGAAACAGAAGTGCTGTCGAGCCACTACAACTATGTTGTGTAGACAGTGGCTCTTGAGCTAAAGCCAAACCACAAGGCTCAGAAGCTGTCATATTAGAGTTTAAACACTGGCCAGCAATTATTGGCTCTGAAGAATATATTGTCACATAGCACAATGCCAAATGTTTATATATTTTGTGGTTTAAAATATATTTATTCACTGCTTTTTTATTTATTTATTTATTTATTTATTTATTTATTTATTTATTTATTTATTTATTTATTTATTATACATCTTAATCGTACAGACTTTCCTTTCTCCCCAAGCAGACCCAAAAGTGCTCCTACAAGCATATGGGTAACTTTATACGGGCATTATATTTATCTTGCAGTGGACAAAATGACTCCTAGTTTATGGGTTCTCATGCATCAATTCTTATATTCATCAATAAGACTGTATTATGGATTTTAGTTCTGCATGTAGCTAAATTTCTCTAAGACTGCAGCCCTATACAGGCGTTTGATAAATGCTAAATTCAATAATTTGAGCAGGGAAACATTCTATCCCTGTCCCCTTCTTGTTGCTATCTTCCTGGAGGGGGGGGGAGAGAGAGCACATCTGAAGAAGAAAGCTTTTATATATGGAGTCTTGCCATGTGGATGTGGATCCTGAAAAAAATAGGTTTGCTGACAGTCGAGGCTGTATGAATGACAGACTATCTTCAGTTCAGATTTTCCTGTTCTTGTTTCCATGGAGGTAGAGACAAGTGGACTGGGGGGTAGAACTCTTATTCTGCTCACACTTTCCAGATAATGCCACTTCGAATGCCTTACTTATGTTCTTCCACATATGGAGAGATCATTTCCAGACCGTGTCCCAGCCTTTCAGAATAGGGGATGGTGGAATGTATAGTATGCAACATCAGAAGACAATAAACTGGTTTGCATGAGTTAGTTCTTAGATGCAAGAACTGTAGTGCCCTGCAGTTTGTTTCTTCCCATGTAAATTATGCGCTGTTAGTGAAATGGTACATGAAACCAAAAGCACAGATTTTGCAATATCCTAATGCAGTCCTTTTAGGGGCAGCTTAAGAGAAGCTGCTTAACCATGAACAAAACTTCAGGTGCTGTTTTTACAGCAACCAACCCGTCCTGTTATTGAGTATCGTTGTTGCATGGTAATCAACTATGGTGTCAGAAGATGTTATCAATATATTACATAAGAATAAATGGTACCAAATACTGTAAAGTGAAGTAGTCCATTCTATCCCAAATCTGCCTTGCAGTTCATTCATCAAAACCATTCTCCTTTAGACTGAACTAGTTGTGGTATTAAATTCCTTTTTTGCATTTAAATATTCCTGGAAAAAGTGTGTGTGTGTGTGTGTGTGTGTGTGTGTGTGTGTGTGTGTGTGTGTGTGTGGGGAGAATGTTTAATTCTCCTTTCCTCCCATTGTGGATGTTGGCCAAAATTATTCCTTCAAATCTGCTATTTGACTTGGGAAGAAGTTCTTTGTTGGTATCCAAAACGTTGAGTCATGGGAGCTGGACTTCTTTTCGAAACACTTCACTGCTCATCAAAGCAGCTTCACCTGATGTTTCAATCTCACAAGAAAAGAAGTCCAGTTGCCATGACTCAGCTTTCAGATAACCTCAATTGGATGACTGAGAATCTTTACAGACATACATCTCTTTTGGTACTTTTCTTCCCAGACCATATGGAAGTATGAGAGGGACAGTTTTTGTCGAGAAGGCATCAGGAGAAAAGATAGGAGTCAGCCTCTTTCTACCTTCCTGTCCCAGAGATAATTGTCACCTGCCCCCTCAGCCCTTTTGCACTGTGGTGTGAACAAGAGGCAGAACTTAGAACTTCTCAGGAGGAAATTTGTTAGAAGGATGCTGGGCTCTTGATCGTTGGGGATCACCAAGAAGGGCGAGTTTAGCATCAAGGGTGCCTGTGAACTTTGGCTTTCTGCTGTGCAAACATAAGTGGCTGCTACTGCAGAAGGCGATGCAGGAGAGCGAAACAGCGCCCTTAGAAACCTGATAGATTCAAGGCTTCTTATAATATAGAATCCCTCTGTTTTATGCACTTTCTGCTGGTCATATGGAAAATCATTTTGTAAGTAGTTACACTTGGGTAGGTACATCTCCATCCCCAACTCCGTTTCTGTGTGGGTAACTTCGGCTGCATTATTTACAGTGTTTTAGCATACTTTGGCTTTCGGTGCAACAAGGTTGCATAGTTAAAAAAACAAAAAACAAAAAAAACAAAAACCGATCCCTTTGCAGCTGTGCACTTATAGGCAAAAGTAATAATAATGATAATAATTGCATGCAGAAAAGAAAAGAAAAGAAAAGAAAAGAAAAGTGGGGAGGGGGAGAGTAGAACTGGAGGTCTTAATCTTTCTCCATGCTAAACCAAAGATCAAATGGAAACGAACTGGGGATTTTTAATCTGCAAATAAAATAAAATGGTTGGTTGGTTTGATTCCCCCCTCCCCCTTTCACACTGGATGCAAGCTACCTATGGCAGTGATAAGGCTTTCCCAAATGAGGGATTGAACTCTTAGATGAAAAGGTTTGTAGTGCCCTATTTTAGTTTAGGGCTTTCGCTCACCTTCCTTGGCCCTCCGCCCTTTCCCTTTTGTCTTACTCGTTTCTTTCTTCCCCCTTAAAAAAAAAAAACAGCAGAGGATAGTTTTCAATGGTAGGATAAAAGCTTCATATTACAGCGATGGAGGGTAGCCATGGGAAACCCCCCCTACAAAAGTCATTCACTGAAAAGGCTTTACTAGGATCTAGCAAGCCCCTTATTTATTTTTCAATAGAAGGGCTTTCTGCATTAGCCAAGAAAATCAGAATCTGTATTTAACACTAAAGGTATTTCCCAGTGAGAGGCTGTAGAGCATTGTTGTTAGATTTGTTAAAAAAAGAGGCTAAATACGATTTCATAAAAGGGAAACTTAATCTCTAAGGCAGCTACCCCCCCCCCACTCCCACCTCCTCTTTCTTTCTCCCCCCCTCTTTTTTTTGTAATAATGCAACAGCCTATAATATTTTCACTTTCTATGTGCCGAAAGATATTCTTAGCTTTTTCTTTGCTGTGACAGGAAGAATGAAAATTTCTTTATTCCGCCAAGAAATATGTAAAATAATCCTTTAGAAGAACGGGGGAAGATATGTTTGTTCAAAGCATTTAAAATGTTATTTTAATCAAAGGCACAAAACAGTCGACATGCTATGTCAGCTAAAAGGAGACTATTACATTTGAACTGCAAACTGCGCTCATCTTTTTATTTTATTCTCCCCTAACCAACCTCTTTCCCCCTCCCTTCCCTAGCACTTTGAAACAAATTTATATAAAAAAGAAAGAATAAAAAAAGAGAAGAGAAATAAAGATTAAAAGAATAAAGGAGGAAAAAACTTCAGTGGCTCAAATGTGTAAAAGTAATTTAATATGGCGGAAGCATTAATTATTTTAGCTTAATTGAATTTGGAGGACTGCAGCCGTTGCATTTTTGTTAGACAAGCTTTGTTTATTATTTCTTTGTATGTAGATTAACAGTAAAGGAAACACAGATAACTTTTTTTGTAAAATAAATGTGCCAAATCATGTGTAGAATAAGCTGCTCTAAGACAACTGAGTCTTTACATTTGAGGAGGGGGGAACACAGAAAATCATTTGCTTTCTGAAATAACACAGTTGTCCTCCAGAGAGTTTGCACCTACTTTTCCAGATTTGTGTCCTGCCTGCAAAACCTCTTATTCAGATTATCTGATGAGAATTCTGCCTCTATGGCTCAAAAACTGTGGCTCACCTCTCTTAGGTTTCACCACGTTAATTCATGTACTGAGCTTGGCTGAGACATTTTTGTCTGGCTTCTTGGATAGTCCAGCCTTTAAAACTATGAGGGAACAGGAAAGCAGAAGCAGATCTGATGTACAGTACACGGTGCAACTTCCAAAGTAGCCTGGTTCAAGGGCACCTTGAAGTATGTGCATGTCTGGGTGTTGATGCATTTTGACAGAGCTAGAGAGCTTGCTACACTAAAGTAGGTTTGTCCCCAAATCCTCTAGGGTAGATCTGTTGGACCAGTTGCTTTTTTGGAAGTGTTGACTAATTTAGCAGTTGATTCAATGAGTTTTATCTAGTTGGCACAAATAACCGCACCTGTACCTGTGTTTTCACTTCACCCATCTAGAAAGGGAAACCAACCAACCAACCAACTAATCAACAGCCTAAACTGGCCTTCATGGATAGATTTACAAGGGAACCTAGCTTAATTAGGTTCTTATACAATGCAAGATCTTTATAGTGCGAATGTGCTGCTACAGGCTCCAAATTCCCTGCAGTGTCTTATTTTCAGTAGAACAAGTGTTCATTAGCAGTTGTATGTAATATAGGCATAAGGATGGTGGTACATGTGGTGGTGTAGGTGCCCATTAATGTTGCTTTATTTGACCCTGGGAGTTTCAAAATTTTATGTAGGAAACTGGTGTAGAATTGTGTTCTTTGACATTTGCTGTTTTTCTCCCCTTTACCTTACCTTTCAAACCATTATGTGTTTTTACAGTTCTTTTCCTTCTTCCTAGTGTTTTCCTGCAGGTGCATTAAATACTCTATGCAACTTTCATTCTTTCCCTTTCTTTTTAAAATGGAAGTCACCCTGGTCCCACTTCTTTGAAGCTACATAAATACAAAGAAAATGCTTGATATCATGTATGCAGAACAGTTACGTAGTGTTCTGGTATTCCATGCCCCACCGTCACTCTGTTTGCTCTAGAAGTGCAGTCATACCAGTGTTTGGTTGTTTCTTACTTTGCTGTCTCTTCGTCGCATGCTGCGGAATAACAAATTATATACTACAAACCAAAAGCCAGTGTAGATTACGGATGGAACCATGTGAAAAAATTACTAGACACATCTCAGAATTTACTGTCTTGGCAGAGCATTCTACAGACAAGAATACAGCACAGTACTAGGCAGTAACTCAGCAATAGCTTATGTTACCGTTACCTGTAGGATGCATGCATTTTAATAATCAAGGTAGAAAAAAGACTGATTTAAATTAAGCTTCACAATAATATCTGGTGAGTTTCCTAAACAACTGCAGGCACTGGTTTGTTTGTATTGTCACTAAGATGATTCACAAAAATATAAAGTAGCTTTGCAAGGTCACCAACATGGGAATCTATATGTTATGCAAGATGACCTAGTGATATCCTGCAACTGAGAACTGAATTCTGTTAACTCTGAAGGCTTACCTATTGTAACCTATAGTATCAAATCTAGAATAGTAATTTAGTATAGGACCTGATATATCATATACTTACATAAACTTGGTTTGCAGTATTTTCATGGCTCTTTGTTTACATTCGCACATGTTATATCAACAGTGATGCATTGATACCTTTGTGAGAGGTTGCTGAATAAATGTAAATTGAAATTACTCATATTATTCAGATATAATCATAAACAGTCTACTTAGAAAATAGAAACTTTTAAAAAAATAAATCAAGAGTTTTAAAAAGCATTTTATTTATTTATTTATTTATTTATTTATTTATTTATTTATTTACTGCCTGTCTTCCCAAAAGTATTTCTGTACACTTCCTAAAATAGAGTCTAGTAGTCTCTTTCATTCCTTCCCCACAAAGGGAGTGATCTGCTCCATACTGTTAGACCAGTGGTTCTCAGCCTTGGATCCTCAAGTGTTCTTGGACTGGAACTCCCAGAAATCCTGACAAGCACAACTAAGGGTAGAAGCTGGGAGTTTTAGTCCAAGAATACCTTGGGCACCCAAGGTAAACCACAAGGGAGCCACACTAGATCCACCTAGCATTGTATCAAAAGAAACAGAACAAATGGTATCACACACATTTAACAGATTTATGCTGTTTTGAGCATCCGTCTTTTCAGAAGACTAGATCTTCTGCTGAAATAAATTTGTTATTCTTAAAGGTACTGCAAAACTCTTAGTATTGCTGTTGCTGAAAGATATTCAGCCCTGTTTGGATGTGGCGGGTGTAGTAGCTCTGCACACCTTTTGTTCCTCAGCGGCTACATGATGCACAAGCTGTGTTTAATTGTCGTGTTTGATAGATTTGTCCCCCCTCCAAATTCTTCTCTCTTTTCGCATGACCCATCATCACATCTTGTTGTGACAAATTCTGCAATGTGTTTGTGTTTGCTTATTGCACAGTAGAGATCAAGATGGTGCATGTGGGGGTCCCAAATGGTCTCCCATTCAGGCATTAATTTGCACACAGACTTAGTGCTTGCATTTATTTCTGTTGGGTTAAAAATAGAGTTTTTGTTTGTTTGCTTTTCTCAGTTTTCTCCCAGTTAGTTTCTTCACAGGACACTGAATTGTAATGTTGCACATAGGAATAAAATGAAGATTTCTCTATCTTCTCTCCTGAGGCTATTCATACCTCTATAAAAATCCATCATGTCCTGTGAAGTAAAAAGGTTGCAACACCTCAGCCTCTTCTTAAAGGAAAGCTTCTCTTTCTTTCTTCCTTTTGCATAACCTTTATGTTCTCTTTTTAATAGGCTTTCTTCCTTAAGAATATTTTGCAAGGAGAAACATCCTAAGATAAATCTAGCAAAATAAATAACGTGATGCTTTCACTTTGAAAGAGTGGAGAGTTGAAATTTCAACATCTTGTAATATTGAAGTTGACAGTATTCCCTTAAGTTCTGGATTTCCAAGTCAAACTGGAAGGGCAGAGTATGCTTTTAGTTACACAATGCTACCTGTTAGTGGTGCCGTGTTTTAGTGTGTCACGTGTGCGTGGATTTGGAAAATCTATAGGACTCCAGGCTATATGTCTGCACGCCTGCTGCTTTTCACCAGCTACAGTTCTGGTGTTCACTGTATAATAAGAGCAGTCTCATTCTGCAAGTACTGCTTATTAGGTAGACAAAATGGCGCCATTTTGAAAAAGAGGGGAAAACCCCAATGTCTGTGCCAGCAGGAAGAAAAACCCTAATGGGGAGGGACCTCAAATGTGGCTCATGCATTTAGACGTTGTGTGTGTGTTTGTTTGTGTGTGTGTGTGTGTAAAAAGAATTTATTTAAATTTATTTACAGTAGTACCTCTTAAGACCAAAAACTGTTCCGCATGTACCCAGGAAACCCCCCTGGTTATTTTTGTCTTTATTCTAGCCTCTGGAATGGATTAATCGGTTCCCAATGCATTCATATGGAAACCGCATTTCGTAAGACAAAATTTTCGTAAAACAAAGCGACCCATTGCCTCTGGAATGGATTAATCCATTGTGAATGCATTCCTATGGGAAACTGTGTTTCATAAGATAAAATTTTCTTGACCTGTAAAATGAATTAAATTTGTTTTGAGAGGTACCACTATATATATTTTTTATCTCACCTTTCCCCCTTAAAAAGGACTCAGAAATATGGAAGCAAGACCACTTCACATTGCAGCATTTTGTTTCAGGTCCTAGTTTTAATTATACATACACTCATATGTTGTGCTTACAATAATTTTCTTTTAAATTTAGCTCATATGCTGCAAAACCCCTTTTACTATCATTCAGAAAGTTCAGTGTATGCACAATACAACTCAGTAATATTCAGACTGGAGAAGTAGTATCAGCTGCATATTTAATTCTATTGTACCACATGCATTTTTTTAGTACATGCACAAACGTCAGACTGCAGAGTCAGTTTTTAACATGCTAACTGATGAATTGCCCCCTTGCACATGTTGTATGTCTGTTGTGCTGTATCCTAAATTTCTACAAAAAACAAACCCTGCCATTTTTGTTTGGAAGAATGGGAAATAAAGTCACGCATTTACATGAATTACAAAAGGGAAAAGGCACATAAACTTGAGAAAGATAAGGGATCAAATCAGGGCATGAAGGCTATGCTGTTTTCTCTTTACTCTTCACCTCAGCAGGTAACAGGTAGCTGTCATGGCCAAGGAATCATAGAACCATAGATTTAGAAGAGACCTCAAGGGCCATTTAGTCCAACCCCTGCCATGCAGAAACCCCCAT
Organism: Phrynocephalus forsythii; assembly: GCA_029282475.1. NCBI lineage: Eukaryota > Metazoa > Chordata > Lepidosauria > Squamata > Agamidae > Phrynocephalus > Phrynocephalus forsythii. Next base: position 187,012,518 of record JAPFRF010000001.1, on the reverse strand, counting down.
CACATGATTATACAGTGGTCACCCACCCTTTTGCAGTTTATATACTGCAGTTCTGCTATATTGCGGGACCGCAGTACAGTGGTATCCTGAAAGGTTTTTCTCCATCACCCCAGCGCCAATCAGCTAGAGCCCGGAGCTTGAGGGAGGGAAAAAAGTTTTAAAAGCCTGGGCTTTTTAAACCTTCCCCCCCTTTCCCAAACCCTGAGCTCCAGCTGATTGGCACTGGGGTGGGGAAACAAAAGGTTTTTCTCCTCTACCTCAGGGCCAATCAGATGGAGCCCAGGGCTTGGAGAAGGGGAAAAAGATTTTAAAAGCCCAGGCTTTTAAAATCTTTTTTTTTCCCTTCCCCAAGTCTGGGGCTCCAGCTGATTGGCGCTGGGGTGTGGAAATAAAGGTTTTTCTCGCCTACCCCAGCGCCAATCAGCTGGAGTCTGGGGGGGTGTCAGGAGAAGCGTTGTGCGATGTTTATAATGTCTTTAAGCAGTGGAGCCAAGCACTTGGCTCCATTGCTTAAAGACATTTTAAACATTGTGTGCTGCCGCCCCCAGCCCGACCCGACCTGCATCCGCATATCACGGATGTTCAGTGATCGCGGGTCAGGTCAGGTCCCTAAACCCTGTGATAGACGGGGAGGGGGAGGGTTACTGTACTCCATGCAAGCTTTCCCTGAATGAGGGACTACATACAATGTGACTTTCATATGGATTACAATGCATTATTACATTGACTGATTTCATAAGAACACCAGTGTTTTCTATGTTAGTTTCCACTTCTCATAATGGATCTTTTTTCTTTTTGTGTGTTCTTTGCAGCTTTAATGTTACCTTTTAATGTTCAAAGATGCCTCTTCTAATTCCCTGTTCTTAACTTGAATATGTCTTAAATGTCCTGGGCTGTATATTGTCCCTCATTATTGTAAGTCACCTTGGGTCCTTTTCCAAGGAGAAAGTGTGTGTGTGGGAAATATTCAAAATAAATAATAAATAAATGCATTATTTAAACCCTTTTCAACTTGCTGCCATCATCCCTGATTGCATTTTCTTCTTTGGCTGCCCCTGTTTACCTTCTTGTTTTTCCTGCGATGAACAACTGGCTCTTCTCCTCCCTTCTGCAACTCCCTTTGGGTACTTTTGTGTTATTGACTTAAATTGATTTGACAGTCATTGCTTTTCCATGGTACCTCTGGGAGCTCTACAGTCCTTGAAGGGATTTAGGGATTTGCCATCACAAAGTTGTCAGCACCCTCATCAAACTACAGGAATCTTTGGGAGAATCCATGATTGATAAACTGCTATATCTGAACTATTTATAGCAGTAATGCTGTACATTATCCCCTTTATGTTTAGTCCCATAATGTTGTTCATACTTGATGCAACCAGGTTTTCTCTTCCTTCCTTCATTTTTTCCTTGAAAATCCTTTGGCCATATGTATTTTTCCCCAGCTTCTTGAAAAGAGAGATTTCTAGTGATGCAATGAGATTTTTCTGTCTGTCATGGTGTCTTGTATCACCACGTGAGATCTGTTCATTCATGTAAGGCCTCTTCATTCACTTGACATGATAGCATGTTTACTGAAGGCATGTGGAATGGAGCATGTAGGCCTAATCCCTCAATTTGCTGCCAGGGTTGATGGGAGAGCATCAGGTCTTCACATGAGCACAGTAGGCATGGAGGAAGATGTGGCTACTGCACCTCATGTGAAGAACGGTGTGCTAAATTAGGACTAAGATAATAGGAGCTAGATGAAGTGTTGGAAATTTATCTCCACATGGTGTCAGTAGTATGTCAACTTGAATGATGTCTAGAAAGCTGCTGGCACATATTACTTCACTTGTGGACTCTATGGTGTTCTCTCAGCCTCAGTCCTGCATCTTCCTCACAGGATTAATTATAGAGGCCTACTTTGCAGGGGTGTTGTAAGGACTGCTGGCATAAATCTGTATGAAATGCTTTCTAAATCTGCAATTAAATGCCAAATGCAGTTAGTAACTCATCTTCTAATTTGGGCATTCTGTAGACTTCTGAGACTCAAAATATTATCCACTCCCTCAGTGTTCTGTCACTGTAGCGGTCATCTGAAGCAAATTCAGAACAATATCAGCCCCTCCCCCTTTTTTGAAAGGGAGTTTGTTTTCAAATCTCAGATTGGAAACCACATGTTTGAATTCTTCTTTATTAAAAAGTTCCTATAAACTGAAAAATATTATATAAAAAAGAGGGTTATAGCTGTTATTGGGATTTACGTCATCTGCAGCTTGAAATATTACAGTCCGACAAATGCTAAAACTGTGAGTGCTCTGAATGTTATCCTTACAAAATGAGGCCTGACGGATAGGATTGCCTCACAAAAAGCTGTTGGTACTCTGGACACTGTACAAATTTACTGATCAGCAGCACCAGTAGTAGAGTGGCAGAGTAATGTTCACTGATTTTCAAATTGTGATCAAACCAATAATGGAAATTCATTATAGGCAACTGTGTTGATTGCCACAAAAGCTGCCGAAGATATTACATGAAACTCACTTTCATTCAGTCTGTGGTAGAACTTGACCTATAAGTGGCAAAGAAAGAAGGGTAGGGTTGGGAGAAGATGTAGAATAGAATAATAAACTATAAGCCCTGCTCCGTGAATGTTCATTTTGGTCTTTTAAATGGCAAGACTGCCAATGAGAGAAATGGGCGAACTCCATTTAGTACTGGAAGCTCGAGATAAACACGCCCACAGGTTGCTATGAAAATAAACTGTTTGATACATTTAGAACTGTTACTTTTCTCCCAAATTAAGATCAGTTAAAATCCATGGGTGTTGTGTGAGTGATTGTTAACTTAATGGCATAGATTATACTTCCCTTTCATCATGACAACTCATTGTTATTGCCGTCTACTCAAGGACATTAACTTACATGGTATACCATTATGGGTCTGGGCATCCCATATTAAGGTTCAGGTATTAGACAAGTCAACATGGCATTTTTAAATGGGAGAAGGGAAGGAGGTAGGATGAGGTGTGCAATGGAAAGGCCTCCCTCTCTGCCTCATTTGCCGTTGCAAATAGGTTTGGAACAGGTGGTAGAAAAACCACAAAGTTTCCACCTTTGAACTGTTTTCAGGGCAGCAAATCCAAAAGCATCGCAACACTTTTAAGATTCTAACATATTTATTTTATAGTGACCTTTTTGTGATTTACAATCCATTCCTTTAGAGTACTCCTGTTTTTATTTGCAGCTGAGAATTTGCAAAAGTTATAACTAGATAGCCATATGATATGGACTAATCTTATCTGAAACATTTTATCGTTTTATGTATTTTATGTATTTTACATATTTTATATACTGTATTTTATAAGCCTATTTTTAATTACTTGGGTCTCTGATGTGGATTAAGTCCTTGCGTCCTCACTTACAAGTAAGTGAAAATAAGAGTGGTCATCTGTATGTTTATGTAATGTGTACTTTCACCTTGTGTAGGGTGCATCTCGCTGGTCTAAATCCAAAACTTTATCTTTAGTGGCTGCACCATAATAAAAACCAGTGGTATATTCAGAATTACATGGACCTAAGCCATAATTCTGAGAAGAGCTGCTTAATCTGTCAAGGAGAAAAATAGAATTTATTTATTTATTTTTTCTCATTTATAGGCTAGATTTCTCCTGATGAGGGGATTCAAGGCAGCTATATGATCATTGACACATGAAAACCATAGACTCCCAGTCTAAAATTGCCTGTTGCCAGAGAAGAAGAGACGCAGGGAAACAAGGACAGGCACAAGTGCATGTTTTCAACAAATCTTTAGTCTTCACATGGATGTATTTCAGGGAGCTTATAGAGCTTCACATGTTTCTCAGCAGTACTGATGGGTAAAAAGTTAGGGAAAATATGCTACCTAATAGGCTTTTTTAAAAAAATAGCGATAAGGTTGACCCCTGGAAACCCCTCCAGCTGAAGAAAACTTGCAGGTCTCAAATTGTGTCATATTGCTGCTAATAATTGCATGATTAAATACATAAATCCAGGTTTGTTTGTTTGTAGGAAATTTATTATTTTAAGTTTTTTTTAAATCTAGCTTTACTTTATGACATGGGTACCAGCTTTCATATTTGTTTACATTCCTATATACAATACCCAGTGTTAGTGGTTGTTTAGAAGCAGTTGCATCTGAGTTGTTCACACTTTTATACTGGGCATATCCAATAACTCCCCTTGAGTCTCTTTTTGGGAAAAAGGTGGGATAGAATTAGAGTAAGCAAGCAAGTAAGAAAGAAAGAAAGAAAGAAAGAAAGAAAGAAAAAAAAAGAAAGAAAGAAAGAAAGAAAGAAAGAAAGAAAGAAAGAACAACACCATGTCTGGAATCACTGGTATTTATGTAAAGTTTGCATAACTTGCCACAGCTTATCAGGGTTAGTAGAGAGAGTTCCAGACCATGTCCTGCTTTTGTAATTAGACTTGCGACCAGGCATATGACTTCTCCCTTACCACAGAACCTCAGAACAGTGTCTGTTTGCCACAGTTAGCCACAGGAAATAGCACAAATCTCGCACAAACACCAGCAGTTTCTGTCAGAGTGTACTGTAACTCAATAGGTCAGTATTATTGTTATCCTAATATCATAGTTAGGTGTATGTGCTGTGTGTATAGCCGTGTTGGTGGTGAGACTAAGAAATGGTAGCTTGTTTAAAGTTGCCGTGGTAAATACAAACCTTAAGAGCAATAGGAGTTGAATTAAGACATTCTCTTAGTCATTGAGATGCCTTTCCAACCTGGCACCAGTGCTGGTAGGGGAAGATCAAGTTGTAGTCCAGCAGAAAATAAAGAGTGCTGTTCCTGAAAGATCACACTTGTTGTCATGTATACCTAGCTGACTGAGTGAAAGCAACATACATAGAGTACCAAGCTGAAATAATGTCCTGTATCATAAAAAGCATATCCTTGAACTAGTGTCTGAACACTAGACAAGCAATTCTAGGTTAACTACTGCAGCTTTTAAATGATCACCTTGAAGTGTTGGCTTGTTTGCTGGTTGTGCGTGGGAGAAGTGAAATTGGTTAATTAGTTGCTTCTGTCCCACATCCTCTTGGCAGATTTATGCTCACAATACAAAAGTATGCTAGCAGATGATAATAATCTAGCACACTGTCCCAGGTGGCTAACGGCCTTCATCCTGTAATATATAGAAGGAATGCTAGCAGACTTCACTTTCTCTTCACCCTCTGAAGATAGACAAACTACCATGGGTATATTTTATGCGGACTATCCTCCATGTAAGTGCTCTGAATCAGAGAAGCAGTTGGGGGCAGTGGCTGGAGATCTGGACAATCACTTTTTGCTGAGTTTCACACCTATATCTCTGGTTGACACAGTCACGCAGGCTGTATTATAATCAGGATATCTTCAAATATGTGTACCCATTTAAAGCATATTAGATAGAACAAATAGGTTTTTGTTGCATACTGTCTTCTTTCAAGTAGACCGAAAAGACATCACCTTGGAGAATTGTCTTACCAGTAGTTGTGCCTTAAGACTGAGTGCATTCAAAAAAGTGAAGTATTTCTTTTCCCCCCTTTCAATTTGCAATGGATTCAACTACCTGCTTTATTATAAACAATTGTGCTGGGCAGTGTACAAAGAAAGTATGCAAATTATGCCACAAATAGTTTATTTATGCATTTATTTGTCAACTTCATTTGTACCCTGCCTTGTGGCACAATTTTCACCCAATTCTACCGTTGTCAGTTTATCTTAATCTGGTTAAATCTAATTCTATAGGTGTCAGTTCTATAGGCATCAGTTCTGTTTAACTCACATTGCCAAAGAATAAATATTTGTAAATTACAGCATACTGAAATGCACAGTTCCTTTCAACACCCAAACTCTCACCTGTAATAATGAGAGTGTTACCCAGATTTTCAGTGCAAGGAGGCATACATAATTTGAGCAATGAGCATGCTGTGGATTTAGTTCATTTAGAAATGTGTTTTTAAAAGTAATCTCAGAAAACCTGTCTGTCCTGCTTGTAGCTGAAGACAGTAGGTGGATCTTTTTCTGTGGGCTTCCTGTGAAGTCACAAGGCCCTTGCTTTCTCCTTTCTCAAGTTTAAAAGAACTGTGTGCTTTGAACAAGGAACAGCTATTCCTTTAAATTTAAACAAGTACTGATGTATTCATTTAAATTTAAAAAACAAAGATGAAAAAGTACATGTGAAGTATAGTATATGGAGATGTGCAAGAGATTGCACTTGATACAAGTACAGTGGTACCTTTTATTTCCCATAGGAATGCATTGAAAACAGAGTAATCCCTAATCATGACAATTTTTATGTTGTACAGATTCGCCCCATAGAGATTCTGTTAAGCAAATTTCCCCTATCTCTGGAATTTTTTATGTTGTACAGATTGTATGTTATACAAACTGTTATACGAGGGTACACTGTATTCGGAATACAGAAGGAAGCCAAGCGTATACTTTGGAGATAATATGTAGTATGACTCCTGCATTTAGTGTATCTGAATGCACTTTTATTGTCCTCCTCGTTAGATCTTTATGTTGGTTTTTATTAACTATAGTGGAAACTGTCTCCATTACTGCCCACTACTGCTCGATGGTCTCCCAGCTCTGTGTGCACTTTCCTATGTGAGATCCTTATAGAATATATCTTCATGGCTACATATTTGTTAGTGGGTAGAAAAGGGCCAGATAGCTGTTTTCACACTTTTCTTTTCATATCTAACATTGATGCTGTAATCAGGATTTGTAGCTTTGTTAAAAAGAACTTGTTTCTGTTTAAGAAATAGATATAATGCATATCTTCATTGCTGTTTAAACACACGGACCACTGCGAGAAAGAGAATAGAGACTATATTTTTCTCATTGTACTGGAATTGTTTGCATGATGTATTAAGAGTTTCCCCACAAAACTCTCTGGGAACAAGGTGCTTATTCCAGGCAGTGCATACCATAGTCATTTATAGTGCTTTTAAAAAATGTGCATTGACTTCTCTAGATACAATGAGTGGGTGAAATTTTCCTCTGGTTGTAGAGAGTTATCTTGTCCCATGAATATGTTTGGAATAATTAGCTGTGGCCTTTTTTGTAAAAAAAGGAGAAGATGATGAAAACATGGGTGATGTGTAGTTTGGTGTTGGAGGGATACAGTTGTTTTCATGCTACTGTGGATTCATGTTATTTAAAGTATTTTCAGTTTTGGGGGAATTTGCATCTTAATTAAATCAGAATCAGAAGTCTTCTTGGAAAAGGTGAAGATGTGGCCATTATTTGCTTCCTTCTTCCTCCATCACAATTCATGGACTTCACTCATTTCTATCTATGTGGTGTGCTAAAGAGCAACAGCCCTTGGATATTCTTTCTAATGTAAGCAGTAATGTGGTTTCTGAAAACAGTACTGGTCATGGGACACCTATGAGCCGCGAAGCCTTGTTGATGGCTTGCCAGGTTACTGGCGGACTGACAGTGACAAACTTGGTTATATGAATCCAAGGTAGCATTTGCTGGCATTTGTTTTAATTTGGTCATATTGGTAACTAGATTAATCTTGTCATTTACCTTCTCTGTAATGAGACTTCACAGTTATTTAAGCTTCAGAGTGCCAGGAAAGACTCAGATCTGGCCTTTTATTTTGCTGTAACAAAAAGGAGCTGCAGCTTCATGGTTTCACTTTAGTTTTGGCTGCCTTTACCAGTACTGTATTCTGTGGGAGATATATTTATAGTGGGGGTTTTTTCTCTGCAGCAAGGTTGAAATGTTCCTGGTGGGTCCTTTTGAAACAGAGGTAGCAAAAGAAATGTTTATGTATATGAGCATCATATGCTGGAATGTTGAGATGTAGATTAAAATCTAAAAATGTCTTTGTATATGCCCTACTATAAGCAGGTGTTATTCCACGCATGCCTTTATTCTAGTTTTCCTGTAGGCAAGTTGTGAATAGGATGTTGCACTGCATACTGTAGGTCCTTGGTCAAACTCAGAAGAGCTCATCTGGTGTTCAAGTCAACACAATACACCAAAGCAAGAATTAGTGATACAGTGGACCCTTGTATAACAAACAGCTTGTATAACATAAAATTTGTACAACATAAAAAATTCCAGAGATAGGGGAAATTTGCTTAACATAATTGCCTATGGGGAGAATCCGTACAACATAAAAATGGGATCACTCCGTTTTCAATGCATTCCTATGGGAATTTGAATAAAGGAAAATTTGCTTAACATAATTTCATTTGGAATGTATTAATTCCTTTGTACAAGGTACCACTGTAAATTACTTTTGGCCTCGCTTCTTCCCACTTCATGTTTCTCCGTTTGTCCTTGAAGATCTGTGCTTGCAATTCTAGCTAGGCTACTGTAATGATGCAATCCTGTAATGACACAGCTGGTGCAGGGCCATGGCAGTGTAACTGAGTGACACTTGGGTAACTGGGAGGGTAGCCTATCAATGGTTATCAGATGACTTCATGTGAGGAGATAGAATCTTCCTAATATTTTGGTTGTACAGTGTTATGGGCACAGTTGAAGCCAACATTGAGCGCTTGTGCAGATCCTCAAACTGCTGTCTCCAGTGTAGGTCAGCTGAATCCAGAAGGATTTAAGGCACTGGGCGAATGTAAGTGTTTGCAATTCAGCCAAGCGAATGAATCATGCTAAGTACAGTACTGGTAATATAATGCAGAATAGTAACAAGCCGATTAAAAGTAGAGAACCGCATTCGTTCATGCATCTGACCTCTTTTGTTTGCAGTAATCTTAATAGGAGCAGTACATGCCATTCACACTTTATATGCTTAACTGCAGACAGCTGCTTATACATTCAGAACTAGTAGCTGTTTGTTATAACAGGAAACAAACAACACAAACCATGCAATGGCTTATGCCCTCCATCTCTGGACAAAGCATATTGGACAAAATAAAGAGTTTTACAACAGTGGATTCAAATGGCATGACTAGATTAAACATAATACAAAATGGGCTATATACAGAAAAATGGAATTTTCCGTATGTCTGGAAGAGCGACTTGATAAATAGTACCAGAATACCACCACCACCACCTAATTGTGTTATTGTTCTTTCTTGCTCTATCCTTATTCTAAAGAACCTATAGGGCCATACTACTAGCAGTGTTTCTACTATTGCTATTTAGAACCGAAAACGTAATGTGCCTGTTTAGCGTTCTACACTGGTTCGTTTGAAATAAATATGCATAGTGGCATGGTATGCTTCTTCTTGAAGCTTCCTGAGGCTTTGCTGCTTTGTATACGTGTGTGTGTGAGTGTTGTGTTGTTACACTCGTGTCCGACTCTTTGTGACTCCATGTCCATGGAGTTTTCTTTGCAGGAATACTGGAGTACCCCTTTTTTTTTTGGTAGGCAGCTGCATTTCCCATGTGCTGGGCAAAAGGTGAATTTTTGTACCCTTTAAAATGGTGTGATTAAAGCGTCATAGCTTAGAGGTAGAAAACATGCTTTGTAATGGTGATATTCTGCCCAAGAAGTACCACTGATATAAGGGTTCTGATATTAGTCTCTAGACTTGATGGGCTGACTGGGGATTAGGTGAGCGATGTTTCAGTGGCAAAGTGTGTTTAATTATATGAGAAATTGTCCAAAGAACTTGTTGTTCATTTTGTTAGGTGGGGCCTTGGGCTCCCATCACAGACATGACAGCACAATTGTGTATAAGATCTCTCATTCATTTATGGTATGTCCAGTTTGAATGAATCTTGGAGAGCAGAGCTGCAAAACAAAACAAAACAAAAACAAAACAAAACCTGTGAGCTGTTGGCAACCAAGAACATTGGCTAGACTAAGATGATGATTTGACACTATATATGTTCTTAGACGAGGGAAAATGTGTGCAATCTCATGCTGCCAGTTTGGGGAAAAAGCTAAAATGCTTTCCTTGTCCTTCAAGCAGAAGAGCATGACACTACATTTTATGGCAAGCTCCACCAAATGTAGAAGAGGTTATTTGTTGAATGCAAGCACCTGTGTGACTGTGTAAAAAAAAAATTAAGTGTGAATTTGGTTCTGACCTGAGGTTTGGGCACGGTACTGGGAAATGCTTTATACCAAGTCATCCTATTTGTTCATCAGGCCCAAAACTATCTTGTAGCAGTTGTTCAGGGTCTCAGTCACACCCCTCTGACATCACCTCGTAGCACATGGCCTGGTCAGGGAGTTGACCAATAAAGCTTCCAGTATGCAGCGTGGGTCTCCTGCATCACTCTGGGCTCTTTCTTGGGAGACCTGGAATCATAGTCACACTTGACCATAAAGCTCATTGAGTGAATTTAGGACAGTTAGATTTTGTCAATCTGACCTACCTCACAGGGGTTGACATAAGGGTAAAGGAGCCGGGGGGAGGACCATGCGCTTCAATTTATTGGAGAAACAGTGTTATGTAAATGTCAGAAACAAAGCATATGCATTATAGATGTAGGCCCCCTTCCTTTTAGTCCCATAACCTCTTTACCTTGATGAAATATAGGACCACTTGATACAATTTGCAAGATCAACTGATGATCTTGATGCGTGTTTATTCTCCCGTACTGCATGCTTGTGTGGCTCGGTGGGAGGCATGGTTGAAGGCCCTTCCTAAAAATATCATTTCATATGGAAAAATTGTATGTTGGGAAAAACACTTAACACCTGTCTTTATGATCCTATGATATAATGTTCTGTGTGCAAATAGAACCCCCCTTTCATTTTCCTTTGTAGGGGCAAATGAAGCTCGTGGACCTGATGTACATAACATTTATACTCTGTCAAGTAAGTTTGGACCTAAGTTGATGCTTCCAGGGTTTTCTGAGTATATACAGTGTTTAGCAATGGTTCCACATTCCTTTCTTTTGATGTTACCCTAGGACTGGAAAGCTTGCTCTATGCTACGTAGGCTGTCTCAACACTCAGGAGGCATTGGGGAATTGAACTCCCAACCTTTGACTCTGCAGATAAATATCACCGAATATATAAACTTGCCCAAATTATTGCTCGTGTTTTCTTGATGTTCTAGGATGCCTACTTCAATCGGAAAGGCTCCTTCCATTCAAGGAAGGCTTTACATTTACTGGGTTACTGTAGTGGTACTAGAGGGCAGAAGTATTTTTAGCTTGCTTTCTCAGCTTTCTGGACTTCTTCCAGTCCTTTGGATTAGATTTATGGGGTGAAAGAAATCTGCAGAGCAAAAATTACTTTCCATCAGGGCAGCATCCCATATGTATGCTCATGAAATTCATTAAATTCACCATTTTGGGGAGCAAATTCAAACACCCCCTCTCTCTCTCCCTCCCTCCCTCCCTCCCTCCCCCCCTCTCTCTCTCTGTGTGTGTGTGTGTGTGTGTGTGTGTGTGTGTGTGTGTGTGTGTGTAGAGGAGGGACAGATTCATACACATATTCCTGCTATAATTAGCAGGTTGATGTTTTTCCTTGTAAATATGGTGACAAAATAGGTAGAAGTCACTAGATTTGTTTGTACCATATTTTTCTTTCTCTACTAATGAATAAGTTGCCAAAAAGAAGAATTAAAAGGACACTTACAAACAAAGGAAAGGCTCTTCTGGCACTTGTTAGAAAGTAAGTAGAGAGAGGTAAAGAAAAAATACCAGCTACTTTACAGATAGTGGGATATTGATTGTAGGAGATATGCCATGTGAATTTGCTTGGGAATTTGAGGTCGCCTGGGAAGATGCTTGAAAAGGACAGTTACATCGGGTCTAACCAAGCCCCCTTGCTTCCATCAGAAAAGCCAAGTCTCTGAGTACAAATTATTTGACAGCTGGAGACTGGTGGGTGATCAATAAAAGTCACTCTGACTTGGGTTTACCATATGTAAATAAATAAAAGGGACAGAAAAATGTGTTCCTCTCCATCCCCCACCAAAACTGCAGGAGGAGATGGCTGCTGCATCGGAGCATGCCAGGCATTGTCTTTTTGATTATTGTTTTGCCTGCATTTGAACCTGCACTGCATTTACTCTCATTGACCAAATAAGCTGTGATACAATGGTTTCACCTCCATATCTGACACTTCTTGAGAACAGAACACACTTTTCTGTCATAGCTGGTAAAATATACATTGCCTATCAGTGTACTTACATAGCTGTGTCTTATAAAGTAGGCATGCATTTTTTTCCCTACAATAAAAGCGTAAATTTCTTTCACTTATTTTTTTGTACAGGGAAGCACACACTGCTGTGCCATGTCGTATAATTTAGACAGTCATTGATTTTAGCCGTGGATTTTGCTTCTGCTGTCCCTGATCAGGGAACAGTTGGTGGGGCTTCAGAGAACATGCCCCTATGCAGTCCAGAGGGGTGAAAGGAGGGCTGTTGGCCCTCCCTTAGTAGTTCTGTATCTGAAGCTGCGTTTGTTAACTGCGGCCAAATTCAAATAAATGGAAGAACCAGCCTACTGCAGCCTGAGACAATGCATTTTGTCAACTTCAGCCAGAATATCATCATCATCATCATCATCATCATCATCATCATCATCATCATCATCATCATCATCATCATCATCATCATCATCATCTTTTGTTGTTGTTGTGTGGGTTGGAAATGCTATTTATGGAGTCTTTTCCTTCTCTAAAAAAGTAGGGAAAAGCATTAAAATGGCACAGCTATTAACCACATTCATAAAAGAGATAATTGGTGAAACCGGGTTGTAGGAATCCCAAATAGAATTTGTATCTATCTTCTTCTTCTCCTCCGTGTGTGTGTGTGTGTGTGTGTGTGTGTGTGTGTGTGTGTGTGTGTGTGTGTGTGTGTGTGTGTGTGTGTGTATGTGCGTGTGTGTGTGTGTGTGTGTGTGTGTGTGTGTGTGTGTGTGTGTGTGTGTGTGTGTGTGTTGTGTTTTTTTAAGTGGGTGGGATAGTTTGGGATTTAGTATCTAAGCTAAGGAGCTAAGCCGGAAATCCCAGCAATGTAATGAAAACAAAACGGACTTTTCACTCACGCTGTGGCATTCTGGCAGCCAGAGCGCTTTCGTGTGCCAATGTTTTCATTGTAGGTTTTCTCGAGAGAAGTAGTGGAAACGAATCGTTAACCCCTTAACTGGAATAAATGTCTGTAGCTGCAGCAGCAGCAGCAGCAGCAGTTCAAGCGGCAGTGGCAAGCAGCAGTGGTTTCTGGCTCTCTTAAGCCCTGTTGGAAGGCTGAGAGCAGCAGACAATGGGATGACAGTGATGGGGGGTTGGTTGGGGGGAGGTAGATGCATTTCCGTCAACAAGTTGGGTGAATCATTTCTGGGTGTAAAGCAGCTGCTTCCCTTTTCTCCTCCCTCCCTCCTGCCTGTTTCATTCATGTTTTTGCTCTTTTATATATCTTTGTCTCTCTCTTTCTGTGCATCCACACACACACACACACACACACACACACACACACACACACAGAGAGAGAGAGAGAGAGAGAGAGAGAGAGAGAGAGAGAAAAGCACACACAGAGCACCTAAGAACATCTGTTTTGGAAGATGGAGGAAAAGGATGGAAAAATTAAGCTAATTAAGTTTTGTTTGCATGGCTGTTTATATGCCAAAAAAATAAAGATTGAGGTCCGCCTGCCTCAATAGATGCACACTGTGATTTTATTCTTGATTTTTTTCTATTTAACCTTTTGATCATGGCCAGTGCTTACCCATGTAAGCCTCCTCCCACCCCCTCTCTCATTAGGACCTTTTATCTCCATTTATGCTAGCAAAACTGTATTGCACTTCAGACTCTTTACTAGAGAGAGCGAGAGAGCGTCTTAATCTTGCCTTTAGAAATCTGCAAAGCAATTAAAATCATTCAGCATCTCTTTTTTGGTGTCCCACAAGCTTCTGTCTCTCTGTCTGGGTATACCAGTCTCAGTCTTTGGAATTTCAGTGCCACGCATAATTTAGGCATAATTGTGCAGCTGCTGTGAGGGGCCATGTCTCCCCAGCTGACCTTGGTCAGCATGCCTGGTTCTTGAATAGATGCTCTGCCTTCTTTCTTTCCACTTTGACAGCTCCCTCCCTCCTCTTCATGCATACTGCCTCCCCTCCACACACACACACACACTCAGCACTGCACACACAGTCTCTCAGCCATTGCTTTTCAGTCTTCATTTCAAAAACCTGATGAAGGTTTTGGGAAGGGGAATATGTTCATTTGTGTACCAATGTCCACTTTCAAAACAGAGCTGTAGGAACAATGATGCTGATGATAACATTAATAAGGATGGGTATTGGTAATTGCATCATGGCTTAAGTCATAACTGTCATCTTCTTGTGGCAACCCTATATGCTTTGCATTATATATAAAGGAAAATATTCATTTTCCATAGGCACATTGGTGTGCATTGAGGGAGAAAGGTGGGACAGAAATATTTTAAATAAATACATAAATAAATTAGTATATTTATATTACATGACAGCACTTCCTGGAAAATGGGTTAGAACTAGCCTTTGAATGAGATGTTGTAAAACAGCCACATTTTTATGGTTTTTAAAATGTATATATTTTTGCCACAAGTAAGAGTCCATTTGGGCTTTCTAAGTCAGATTCCATAATTCCTGGAGCCAAGACTGGAAATACTTTATTTGTACATAGGGTAGCTTCATTGTTTAAATAAGTTTGTTTTTCTCTGCTATTTATATATGCAGAAGAGGGCTTTACATTCTAAAAGAAGGAAAACTCTGATTTTAAACCTCTACTGCCCTGTGGCTATATGCATTTCTGGAAAGGGCTTCAGGAGTTAACTTCGAGGCAAAATTCAGAGCTGGAGTCCCGGAGGCCGTTCATGGCTGTGTTCAATCACGTTCTCACAACTCCTGTGACACAGCTGGAACTAATCGTATTGGCTCTGCCGTTCTATTAGACTATTCCAGTGACGTGGAGAGGGTTTTTTTTTTGCTGCTTGGATAACAGTTTTCACCTCCATATTAATCTACCCAGGCCTTGTGCTCTGAAGAGGCCACATGAGCTTTGCATGCAGTGTGGAAACAACATGAGAAGAGGCAGTTACCTGGCCTTTTTAGCCACACTAGATGTTGCTTTAGGCCAGGCATGTCCAGACTCCAGCCCTCCTGATGTTTTGGACCACAACTCCCAGAATTCTAAGCTTAGATTGCCAATGACAAAGCACTGTGAGAGTTGCAGTCCAAAACATCTGGAGGGCTGGACATACCTGCTTTAGGCCTTCTATTCAGAGCACAATACAATTATCTCTTCACATTTAAACCTGTTTGTGAAAATAATAGGGTTTGTGAAAAATAGGATTTAGACTGAAAAAATAACGCAGGTTATAAAACTCTCTAATTAATTAATTTATATATTAATAATGACTGCAAAAGAGTGGAGGTGCCCAGTGTGGTGTAGTTGATAGAATAATGGATCTGTGAAGATTCTCAGTGATCCAGGTGAGGTTATCTGGGAGTTGAGTCCTGGCAACTAGGCTTCTTATGAGATCAAAATGTTTTGCTACTTCGCTGCTCGGATGAGTAATGAAATGTTTCAGTCTCACAAGAAAAGCAGTCCAGTTACCATGACTCAACTTCCAGATAGAATAATGGACTAGGACTCAGGAGAACTGAGTTCAATTCCCCCCTGCCATGGAAACTCTGTCAATGTCTCTGTCTCTGTCTCTGTCTGTCTGTCTGTGTCTGTCTGTCTGTCTCTCTCTCCCTCTCCCTCCCCCCCCTCTCTCTCTATGTGTGTGTGTGTGTGTGTGTGTGTGTGTGTGTGTGTGTGTGTGTGTAACTGGTAAAACCACTCCTTAAATACCCACTTTGAAAACCCTGTTAGGGTTGCTGTAAGACAGTTCTGACTTGACAGCACATAACAATATACAGTGGTTCCTCGCTTTACAAATGCCTCGGTTAATGTAATTTTCGATTTACAAATGAAAATCCATTGAAAATAATCATCAGTTTACAATCCCCCCCCCCCGCAATACAAAGCAAGTTTCCTGTAGGGAGCCCATTTTGAGGCTCAGAACCCCAAGGTACCTGGCGAGCACCAAGGAAACCATTAGCCGCTGGATGTAGGATCATGTCTGCAGTGGGGTATCCACCCAGCATGGAAGCCAGGGCAGAGCGAACTCCAGATGACCCCAAATGCAGGCAAAGACCAGCCACCAGCAAGGATGATTTGGGAAAGGTGCAGGGGAAAATAGGCTCTGGCACCCAGAGATTAGGCAGGGGGAGGTGCCACATGTCTAGAAGCGGATGTGACCAGAGACCCTTCCTCTCTTCCCTGCTGTCAATGATTTATAACCCAGCCTTGTTTACTGTAACTAATAAAAAGCTTTGAGCTGCTTGGGAGGGAGGACTCAGAGCACTCTGCTTGAACCCCGCCAATGTGTCATGTGGTCATTCCTACAGTTTCCCCAGAATGCATTGCGCTAGGGAGGTTTATAGTGTCGCTCCCCTAATGCTGTTTCAGTTTACAAATTTTTCGCAATACGAAATGTCCTGGAGAATGCATTAAATTCATAAACCGAGGTATCACTGTAAAGTGTTATCGAAGGATTGTTGCTTTATGTGAATCCATCTCGATCACATATGTGATGTCTTAGGGCAGAGGACTTTATTGTATTCAACACCATATCCATGCAACTTCCATCTTAGTAGAATTTAGAAAATTAAAGGCCTTCGTTTAAACTGCACACCCACCCTTGCATTTTGGAGAGGCATATATAGTCCAGCTTGCAAAGTACTTCAAATATGTGAATGTATACACTCAGTCTTATGATTTAAGGTGTCACTGGATCATTTTTTATCCTACAGTGTAGATTGTTAGTATTGCTACTGCATTGCAGTAAAAACAGCACATATCGGGACACCTCAAAGACTAACAAGTTTTATTTGGCCTCAGATTTATTTGGTCTAAATCCACTTCAGATGCAGTTATATTTCATAACATTCCCAGTTCTTCAGAACTAAAATTACAGAAATGGGAAAGAAATTTATGTTCACTTTTGGAATTGGGTGGTAGGGGACATGCCAGGACAAACATGTCAACCAGAGAGTGGACAAGATTTATGAAGTAATAAATAACTCCACTGGATTTGCTACCGTTGTTTATTTCATTTCCAGAGTGACCACATAAAAGGGGCAGAGGAAGCAGGAATCAAGTAAATACAAGCAGAGTTTAAGCTTGCCTTGTTGTCCTTTATAAAGAGGTTTATTATTATTTTCAATCTCCACTCTGGAGCCTGATGCTGTAAACGTGTCTGTTCAAGCTCTTGGCTGGAGGTGAGGGTCTGAAATCTTAGGGGGGGGGAGCAGATTCTTATTCTGTACAGACAAAGTCCAGCCTAAGGACGGAGAGGGAAATGAAAACAGCCTTTGAATTGTTTCATTTGGTATTGAAGCTCCTTGTTTCCCCTGCCTTTACCTCCCCCCAATTAATTTTCACCTGGCCGCCTACTGTCCTTGCTGGAGAGGCCCTGTTATTAGCTCGTTAAAAAAACACTGAAACCGAGTCTTGAAAATTGAAGGGAAGTTTCCTGAATAGGAGGGTTTCCTATTCATTCCCATCCACCACCACCCTCTCTCTTTTCCAGTGGTGTTAGCTAGACTTGGCCTGGTGCCAAGCTGTCTTTCAGCAAGAAGGGAACCATTCCAGGTTGAAATTTATAGAGCAGAGTGCAGGTTCAAGGGCTGGAGCCTGCCAGCAGACCCAGCCTCTTTGTTATTGATTAATGCTGCAAGCGGTTCAGCTGGTTTGCTCACCTCTGCCTTGCCTCCACAGTGCTGCCTCCTTTACTAATAAGCAAGATTCTGACTGCCTCTGTTCACCCCCCCCACCCCAATTCCTTGCTTTTATTTCTCTCCCCGCTATACAACAATCTCTTCCCTTTCCAGCCACTTGAGGGCTGAAAGTCTTTCAGATAAATTCTTTGACTTTGCTTGATGCTTCTCTGCACAGTGTTTGGGGGGTGGTGGTGTTCCTCTCATGGCTCCAACGTCTTTCCAGTATTCAGTGGAACAAAACAGTTCATTCAGCCTCAAATTGAGAAGCCCTTCTCTTTCCAGCCAATCTGCAAGATGCTGAAGGCAGGGAAAGGCAAGGGAAGAAAGTCCAGGCCTCTCTTCCTTGTAATGCAGGATGAATGCTTTTGGCTAGATTTTTCTAGGTAGGGGCTTAAACATACGCTTAGTTATAAAGTCCTGGATGGGTTACTGAAAACTAACATTAATAAGCAGTATTCCAGGAAATAAGCTAAAAGCTGAGAGTAATCTACACTTGTGATTCAAAGACAAGTCCAAATAATTCTCACTGCTCAGTTCTCCCTTCCCTATGCCCTGCTCTGTTTTGCTGGAGTAAGCAAAATTATACATGGTGGCAAGAGTTCTGCATTCATATGCTTTTAAAAATATGTCATCTTTTATAGAAGTGTGTTTTCATGATCACTTAATGGATTAATAATGGGTAGTAACATTTGTCTAGCACAAGGGATGATGTTTCAGTAAAGGAAACTGGAGTTTTTCCAGCTGGCTCTCTCTTTGATGATTCAGTTGGCAACATAGAGATCAGGAGGATGAAATCGGAACCAAGCAGAGCTCAGAACTTTACGGTCCAAACTGCAAATGGCACCCATGATTCTAAACCTATTTAGACACATCATGGTGAATTGACTCCATTAGGATCTTCTGACTAAAGAATGCCCCCAAAGGTGATCTCAGGAGTGATTTTTTTTAGGCGGGTGTCCTAACTGTTGAGGTTCTACGGTTTTTAACTCTAGAACCCTAGAAATCAAAAGAAACACGTCCTATTTGGAGTAGATATATTTCTAAATCTAAAGTCTAAAGAGGAAGGGGTGAAGTATGTTGATTATATTTATGAAATTGCTAAATTAGTTTCTTTTTTAAATTTTTATTTATTTCTACACTAAATTACATAAAACAAATATATTGCTTGTCTCCTGTCATGTTACCACTTCAATCACATTTTTCTCAACATTCGAGCCCAATATAATTCATATCTCCCTTCCCAGCTTAAATGGGCATACTTTCATACTTAGTTTCCTTATTATCTCATCCCTATTCTATCTTTACTTGCATCTATTTTAATACAAAAATATAGCCTGTCTAATCTTAATAATCTATTCAAACTCACTGTTTAGCTCTTCAATACTAAGCAATTTAGGATAGATTTGGCTAACTATATATATTCTATATATCATCATATCACTTTATGCATAGAAGTTCTTGTCTACACCCAACTGCCTCTATTCTTTTAAAAATCTAACAGATTAACATTTATTTATATATCAGGTTTATCTTCACATTTCCATTTTCTCTTTCCCATATCATTCCAATTAACTACTGGTTTAAATACAGAAAACACTTTTTATGTAATAGATTCACTAAGCCAGAAATTCTTTTTTTCAATTTTCCCTTTTCCTGCCAAGGCCCTTATCTTCACAGGTTGTTCCCCCCTTGTCAAATCATTTATCTTCATGGGTTGTTTTATTATGTTGATAATAATCTTGATGGCCACTCTGCTACTGAAAAAGTCCAAAATTGTTCCTCTTTTTGGCACCCAGTTTAAGCAAGACAGTTGCGCTTACCATATTCCATGGACTTGGCACATCTAAGGGTTTAGCCTGCACCATTCTTTTCATGTTTGCCTTCATGTTGAGATCCGCCCTTTGTTCTGGTTTAATCTCTTGATTCAAGCCGATTTCAGTATATGTGTTTATCAAATTTTATGAATTTGGCATATCCAAAGATTTATCCTGCATCAATCATTTTGTGTTCGTCTGTAGATTAAGATCATCTCCCTGTTTTAGCACAATCTCCTGATCAGAACTAATTTCAGTTTTTTCTAGAGACCCAGTGTTATCAACCACTCCATATTAAATTATCTGTTTTGCCTCCTTGACTTTATCAAAATGGAAAATCTCTGTATCTTCAGAGGATGAGTCTCTGTAGGTATCTATATATCTTTTGCAAACCAGATAGAATTATGTTGGCAAAATCTTCTTTTGAGATGTCCTCCCAATCCATTGTGTTTTATAGCTCACAAGAAAGGATTAATATTTCTTGTAATAGTTTCTGCCACTTAGTTTCCAAAAAAGAGAGGTACAGAGGAGAGTAACTAGGCTAGATTGAAGCCAAAGCAGTGAGGAACATTTTTCAAAACATGCGGTTACTCCAAGGTCATATGATGTTTTTTGAAAAAACAACTTTCCCAATGCTGCTCTTACAATTGCGTCTTTAAATTCAACATATAGAAAGCACAGAGGCATATGGTAGTTTCCTTTAAATGTGTCTTTAAATCCACCATATATAAAGAGAAACCAAGGCAGAAAGGCAAGTACATGAAATAATGTGAAAACAATCACTTCTTCTGTGCTTCACTTTTGAAAACATTCACCTGTTCTTTGCTAAAAGCCCCTTTTTCAGAAGGGTTTTAGTGCTTGTTTGAAGGAAAGATTTTCCAGATACCAAGGAGAAGCTTCGCGTAGAAAGAGATCAAAGCATTCTACTCACGACACGCCAAATATTTACAGTTTGAATGTCCAGCACTGACAGCTCCACCTCCTCCATAGCGAAGATCTTCCTCCAGTGGGAGATGAAGCATTTTCCTGCTTCTGCAAAGTTCACAGCTGCTCCCTTCATGGTCTACAGGTGTTGCCTCTTCTTTACTTCCCCTCCAAGGAAACTTTACCTTTATTAGGGTCCCTTTATCTGGAGGAATTCAACTTGATAAGCTGGAGCACTTAATCAAGTTGTCTCGCTGTGGTGTAGCTGGAACTGGAAGTCCTAAATTATTTTTTTGATGCTACAATAACAGAAGCAAGACTTTTTAAACAGGGGTTTTGATTTTGGATATGAGAATAGCTTTCAAAATAATGAGCATATACATCCCTTTCTCTTGCAATATCAATTCAAGTTTATTCTTTTAGTGAATGAAATCTGGACACACAACACACACATGAGTTTTTAAATATATAAAACAAACAAGCAAGGCAAGAAAAAAATGCCTAGTAGTACAAGGATTAAGTACTGTACCGTCTTGTAATATCTGTGGTGAGTTTTTGGGCTGTTTGACTGTGTTCTGGAACATGGCCAAACAGCCCGAAAAATTGACAACAGCTATCAGATCCCGGCCATGAAAGCCTTTGAGAATACCATCATGTAAATTGCATTGCTGCAGTATTTTCTCACAATGTGTGGGATTCAACATAGGCTAGCAATTCAAAATGATATATTTGTGAAATATTATTACCTTCACTCTTACTCAAGATCTCTGACCCTATTAAAAGAGTTGGTCATATTAGAAATAAATCAGAAAAAGACTGTTTGCTAAATTATTATTTTTAATAATGGATTAAATCTTCCAGCTTTTCTTCCAGCTAATGAAGTTAGTGGGATTTCAATAAATCAAGACTTTCCCCTTAATTCAGTAGGTGTACTCTAATTGGAAATTAAAATTGGATTTGGCTCAAAAGTTGTATTTTTAAAATTCCAAATTTTATTGTATGGTGATGAAATTAAGTCCTCTGGGAGATTTTTATAGGGCACCACAGAAGAACAAGTGATTGGGAGAATTGGCTTTAAATTCGGAGCTGGTTTTCATTAATAGTATTTTTTATATTAACCAGAAATAAAAACGCATGTGAGTACTCGCTTTGTTGTGGGTCTTTATTGTCCTTTTCCTCCCTGCCACAGCTCTTTCTTCCCTGATAGTTAAATAGTTATTTAAAGAACTCTAAAGAGTACTTTAAGAGCCAGAAAAATAAAGAACAGTATATGCCCTTACCACAAATCTCTTAAATTATTGTTCAAACATTTTCCCAAAGCTGTTGCTCCAGAAATAAAAAAAAAGTATGCCGTTTGACTGTAGGAGATTCAGAGTTTACCTTTTGAAATGACATCGTCTCAAGTCTAGAGCTGGAAATGTGTGATGTTCTTTTTGTGGTATGCAAAAACATGTCTGGACCAGGCAGAATAAATTAATAATGAAAAAGCTAGGTTTATTTTTTTTAAAAAAAGATGATTTGTGATCACAATTTCCCCTCTGCATCTATCTCTCCTGTAGATTCTTTTTTTTAATGCACAGAAATAGCAAACACAAAGAAGCATGAGCTGCATGTTTGAAAGGAAATTTTGAGATTTAAAACAAATGGGCAATACCAAACTGTTTGTTGTTCTGTGGTCACGAACCGCTGGGGATTCCAGCTGTGCAAACCTCATTGCATTGAATGAGAGATGGGCAATAAGTGGGTCTACCCATATTGTGAGATTTTGTTTAGGAAAAACTTTTAAGAGATTGTGCCTCGTGAGTTTTGTTTTGTTTTTTAAATTATTATTTATAATTTTCGTAGTGGAATGTAAAAAAAATGCATTTAAAGCCTTAAAAAACAAAAGCATCTGGGGAAGAAAAAGCTTTCACAGCTGCCAATGCCTGTGTGTATTGAATCCCTGGGGTCCCATTTATAACAATCTAACGAGATAGAAACTGCCTTTAGTAAACATGGCTAAAGATCACAAAACTGTACTCATAATTGTTCAACTTTAAAAGAAAGAACACAGAGTTTCATTAATTTTTATACTATAACACTTCTTGAAGGTGGAGAAAGGAAGTGGTGGGAAGTCGAATCAGACTGCATTCCTGAAATGTCAGCTGGTTAAATTAATGTTTTAAAAATGCTTTCATTTTCAAATATTTTAGATGTGCAGATTTTACTTTACTTGTTCCGTGGGCCAAGCCATTTCCTCTCTTGATGACTGAAGACGGAAGTTGAGATTAAAGAGACAAAAAACTGGTATGCTCTTTGTCATAGTTCCTTCATGGATGTTGGCCTTTATGGATAGAGCTCTGAGATCAAGAAAGGGAACTGTAATCCCAGGATGTAGAAAATATAGTTCTTTATTTTAGTATAAAATGCCATATACATTTCTGTGTTTCAGCCTTTTTCAAGCTCTATATAATATAAAAAGAATTACAGTTACAGTTATTGGGGACATCATATAAATAAGTTCATAATATATGTTCTACATCCTGGGACTAAGATTTCAGTGGATGTACCAGTTCCCTTTGTTGTTTTCTGGCTACATCTCTGACCACTTTCAGTAAATTTGCTTTACACAAAAATGGAAAAATGTCAAAATGATCCTGATAGTTTCAAAGCATATTTTAATGGGAATTTGGAGTTGTATAACTTGTTTTGGTTGGTTGGTTGGTGATAGTGACAGTTATTCACACTCATTTATAAAGGCTTGCTTCCACTTTTTAGATGAAAGAATTAAAGCTGAGAAACTGACTGGCCCAAAGACACATGAAGAGTTTACAAATTTACAGTACTGTATAAGCATTCCAAGCTATCTCTTGTATATAGGGATAGCATTGTAGGAGATACTGGATTCACACTGCATGGTGCAATGATTTAGAATAATTTGTTTTGACATGGAAGATCTAGGTTCAAATGCTAAGAGGTGCACAGAATTCAGCAGGTGGGAGTGAAGACTCTTTAGTCCTGATTCAGTGAGTGAAAAACAACCCCCATCTTTTATTCTATAAAGAAGATTCAGCACAGATGCCTCTGTTTTTATCTTTATTATTTGCTGTACACCAAAAAAGCATGAGCAGACTCTTTTGATAGACCTTTGAGTTGGGTCAGTTTAGCACACTGCATAGAAGAGGTTCATAGAGATTTTAGTTGTAAGAAGATCCATAAGATTTTCTAATGGTGACTCCCCTAACCATTGATAGTGGTATGATTTCCAGAGACACTTATTGGATGCTACAGTAACTATTATACGGAATTGGTCTGCTTTTGAATTCTGTGTTTGTTTCAAGCCAACCAACTTTGTAGGGTTGGTTTCTAAGAATATCTTAAAATCTCACACTGAAACCTAGGGTGAAATCATATGAGGACTGGCCCCACAATGTAGTCTGGTTTGATGACAGCCTGGCTTGCTTCTTTTTTTCATCAACCGCATGACACATGGTCATTGCAAACAGCCTGTTCCTGATCCATGGCTAGACACATCTTTTTGGGTCCCTGTCAGGGGCTACTGTTTTTATGGTGTAGGTAGATTTCTCTATTTTGATTTGGTTCCAGCATGTATGATTGTCAAGGTCAAACCAAGCAGATAGCTTAAGCTGTCATTTTGCTGAAGCTGCTTCATCATCTTGAGAAACTGAAAGCTTCCTCCCACTCCCCCACAAAGGAGAAAACAAGAGGGGACAAGGGTGTTTGTTTTTGGTTATTTTTCCTTTTCTTCCATTTTAAAAGAAGAATGGGCCAAATAGGGTCACAGTGTGGTTTCCCATCCCTAAACCACCCAGTCCTTGCATGTGGATGCAAGGATTGCCCCAGATAACATATTGCAGCTGAGAGTGACCCCGTTTAGCCCAATCTAGCCCAATATAGGGTGGGATATAATACAATTGACCCGTCATTCATGAAAGTTGGGCTTAATTGAAGCAGGAAAACTTTACTACTCTGATTCCAGATTTTCTCCCTTTGAGTTATTGGTTTCTTTGTTATTTCCTCATCAGCACACCTTGAGATATCTTTAATGTGTCTTTAAGAGGTTTGTTTCCAATGACTCCTTGATTAGACTGGAAGGCTCTGGGTTTCTGAAGGAAAATGGAGGAGGGTGTAAAAATACAATTCTTCTTGTGGAACAACAGAAAGGGATAAAGCAAGCAAGGTGACACCTTTTAGTCGATTGCTTTCTATTGGTGAATGTTGAAGATTTCAAGCACCAGAGAACCTATGTTCTGCTTATTGAAATGTAAAAAGCTAACTTTGATTCGCAAATAATAAATTTCTGTTACTATGAAAACTCTGTGTGTGCATACACATGTGTATGCATAGGAATATGACTTTAAACAAACCCAGTGGTAATGATACATTTAAGGATTAATCCCAGAAAGGATGGAGCATGTTGAGGTGCTTCTTCACCTTCCTTGTTTTGACTGGATTAACTTGTCCAAGCATTTGCAGAAAAGAAGGTACCTGTAAAATACATGCGCATGCGCAACATTGTAATCATGATAATGATGTTAGGGATAGGTTTGGTGAACATGATGTCCAATTACCTGTTTATTCTGCCCTGGAGTTGTCTGCTTGTGTAAACACAGCCTTTGGCCCCAGGCAGCAAAATGACTGTGCCTAGAGGAGCTGGGTGTTGCCGAAACAAACAGAACAGAGAAAGTGAGGCAGAGCACAAACAAATGTGATGCGGGAGCTTGTAGGTCAGTAGCACTTGTGATCTTGGAATTCCCAAGTTCAGGCAAAATCTGAGTGATAGAAGTGTCGACTTCCAAATAATCTTTCTCTCTAAACCCCCAATTCTGTCTTTACTGCATGAACATTGTTCACCCAGCCACTTTGTTGGATGCCCATATAGAACTCCGCTGGCTGGTCTAGCATAGTAGGTACAACTCAGATTAAGGATGGTGAGATTAATTGGAAGGAGGGAGCGAAAGAACAGGGAAATAAACAAACAGGAATGAAGCAATGGCAAAGAACAGTACTAAGTGCCCCACCCACCCACCCAGTCAGTCAGTCAGTCAATCAATCAATCAATCAGTAGTTTATTCTAGTCATATGACCCATTCAGATGAGAGAAAAAAGAAACAACAACAGCAAAAGCAGTACAATAAAGAATAGAGGGAGGCATAGACTGGGATCATAGAGAACATATGCATAGATCAGTGATGGTGAACCTTTTAGAGACTGAGTGCCCAAACTGCGATTCAGAACCCACTAATTTTTTGCAGAGTGCCAATACGGCAATTTAACCTGAAAACTGATGGCTGTGAGAGGGCAATGTCAGGTGACCACAGAAAGGACTCCAAGTGCCACCTTTGGCACCGTTGCCATAGGTTCACCAACACTGGCATAGATCAACCATCTGCAAATAGTACAGCCCTTCTATGGATTGTAGCTAATTTTTTTAACAACTTGAGTTGTTACATATATAAGAATTCTGGTCTGACAGACAGTACGAGACCAGCCAGTTATCTGAACAACCTTCAAATCTGTGGACCAGAAAATGGATCAGATCCCTCCTGATTTGTTTGTAGAAAATACAATGTAAAAGGTTGTGTGATAGAAATTCAGGGACCCTGGCTTCACATGGGCAGAATCTTTGCATGGGGTTCCCTGAAATCTGCCCTGAAGTAAAGCTGAGGGTAGAACATTAAATGTTCTAAGTATAAATGCTCTACAGGCTTGAGGTGTTCAAAGCATAGTTAGGTATGTTGCAGGTGTCCTATACACTGGAAGCATACCATATGCCAGAGGTGAGCAGATTCTATTCGCTAGTGAAAACAATTATTGTTTCCCTATGTCATGGAGTCTCTGACTTAGTGTTCGATAGGCCTGTTGTCCAAGCAATAGAATAGAATCAAGGGGCATACCAGTGGATCTGATTTTATGTTGAGTTGTGGATATACGCTTGCTGGTATAAGAATCGGTTAACAAAAGAAGTTTGTAACCCAGGTGTTCAGCCAGAAAGTGGATCCTCAACCAGAATTTTAAGGTCTAGATCCATGCCCTAGTTCTCATTTGGTCAAATCCTGCTTCCTGATATAGAGCTGCCAGTCCTACACAGTTGGGGACACCCTGGCCAGTCTTTACTGCAGTAGTGGAAGGGTCCACTCCATTTCTTCTTCCATTTGAAGTTCTATCTTAATGATATAGCTTTTTATTTTCCACTATCTATATGAGCTTTTGTCTCTGCATAATCTTTCCCTTCCTCCCCCCACATACCTTGATGTGTCTGTGAAGGCCAGTCTACATTGATCTTGTGGTTTCTTCTGCCCCTACCTTGAGTTTGAACAGTTTTCTGTTGGCATCTGGAACCATGACCACTTGTCAGCTCGCCTTCCCTATGAAGTGGCATTTCTGCATCACAGAGACCAACAATATTGACCTACTTAGCATGGTGGTTGTAGGGATTGCTCAGATAATGTTGGGAAAGTTTGGTCACCCCTAAAATGCTACAGTACTCTTGTTGCTGTTTTTCTTAATGGTGCACTACAAGAACATCCCGGGCTACCAGTGCATTGAAAATAATGGAGAATCAAGTACATTCCCTGCTTAGATATAATCTTATGATTGTTCCACATGTTAACATAACAGTGCTTTCATGGAGTTCTTAATCTACAACTCTTGGCTTAAAAGGTCACACAGTGTCATACAATGTAGGTTGACTTGGGTTGGGTTTTCTAGCATGTGCACATAGAGCCCAGGAAAAACACACTGTGACTTGTATATGAATAAATGGAGTGCAAACATATGAATCTGTTTTCAGGGGAATCTTCTATGCAGAATCACTTAGCAAGCAGCTTCTGTTGGCTAGCCTGAGGGACCTGCTGTCTTGGTCTAATTTACCACATTGGGTTATTGCAGGATAAATTAGATAAAAATTGCATAGCATTCCCAAGGCTAGAAGATTCCATAGAAATTATGGAGTGGATGTGCATTCGGGTGAAATATCCTAGCTAGTGGGCAAGAGCAGCCCCTAAAAGAAGAATATCTCATGTAGATGCCATCTTCTTCTATTTATTGATGGCTGTACTTTGTCTTTCAAATAGGAAGTGGCTTAGAAAGAAGGGCAGTAATGTAAACTCTGTGGGAAGTGTACAATGTGAACTCTGAAACATTTATTTCGGTTTCAGCTGGCTTCATGGCAAAGTCCCTGCAATTATATAAGCCATTTTAAAATATATGTTAAACATGCCCCTACTTACCGCTTAGCAGTTTGATCTGTAGGAGAAGTTTGACATTGCTTCCTATTGTTCTACCACCTAGGCAGTGTCACATGTCACAGCCGAAGTAATTGTTAAGCTAAGTATGCTACAACAGTTCAGGTTTCTGCCTGTATTATGGTCTTTGATCTAGTGTAATTATGAGAGAGTGCCTCTGTGGGTGCATAATGCCTTTTCACTCTAGAAGTCCACAACCTGGTGGCCCTTCACACATCACTTTTTGTGCCAAGTGTTCAAATTTAATTATTAATATTCATATTATGCATCTGTGAAAAAGAAACACACACACACACACACACACACACCTAGACCTCTTGTTCAGTGTTGCTGAGCATTGGTCCCAAAGCCCAGCTGTTGTATCTGAATACACAGATTGTGACATTGTTGGGCACTTGGTATGATTCATTCATACCTTGAAATCCTGCACTGCTACTTTCTCGGGACTCAAATCATTTAATTTTTCATCTCAGTTCAGCTACAGGTGGCTTTATCCCAGTTGGGTTTCAGACCAGTAAGTGTAAGGAACAAATTCAGGATATACAGTATAATCCAGCAGTTCAGTTCATGAAACATATTAGCTATAAGGCTTTTATTATGAAACATATATGTACAAAAGATTTAAGTTAAAATAAATGCTTTATTTGTACTGCTTATTTTTAAATTGTATGATTAGAAACTTGTTTAATACCTTGAAGACATTGCCAAATCAATTTTTAAGAGGCAGGAAAAAGAACTTAGTAACTTATTACATTACTACTCGCTAACTTCAAGGTTCTATATTTCTCAAATGACAAAAGAAAATGAAATGAATTAGCAAACTTAAACAGATGGATCTTAAACAGCGCTGGCATATCTGCAACCTGCATATAATTTTCATTGTTGTTTTAATTCATTGTTACAGGTTTCTGTAACTGCTGTTTAATCTCCCTCAAAAAGAACTACCTTCTTCATATGAGATCTTCATGGCAGTGATGATACTGATATTTAGCTAATTTATATCTTGGCACTAGCAAAAGTCCCATGAACAGTATCCATTTTGTTCACACCTGTTAGAGCGTGCTGGCTGTCATCTTCAGTTCTGGTTGCCTAACAGCATTCACTGGTATTATTTTGCACAGATGAAAGTTAGATTTTTGGGGGATTACAGCTCCAAGAATTGCCATGATGTCTGAGAGTTTCTGGAAGTTGTCGCCTCCAAAAGTAACTTCTCAGCCTCTGATACTATTTCTCTTAGTACCTTTCTGGGGAGCATAATTTGCCTAGCTCTAGCACCATGTCTGCCCTCTTCTGGGCAAGATAGCTTCCCTGATATGCTTATATTTATAATTGCAATAAGATGGCACTCAAGACATTCAACTTCCACAGGTCTCTCCTTTCCCTGTCAGGCTTGAGTGTCCCTTCAGATTTCCTTGGCCGTATAAAACAGGGCCTGGTAGATGACAGACCTGGACTTAAGAGAAACTATTATTTTGGAAGTTCAGGGGCCCAGTAGTGCTCTGTACTACACACCCTGTTCTGTGGGGGCCTTAGAGGCCTAGCCACCCCAGGTGCATTATTCATGGCCCCTACAGAGGCTGGCTCAACACAATAGATTGGGGTTACTCTGTAGTACACAGCAGAGGTGCTCCCTCCACAGTCTTTCTTTCCTACTCTAGGATGAGACACATTTGTTCTTGGTCTCTGATGAACTGCTGCTACTTCTTTAGGTTCACATTAATGGTGTACAGTACTTCTAAAAATTATTTAATAACCATAAAAGCCAGAATGCCATAGCACAATCTTATGTCTCCTGTTGTGCTTCTGTGATTTCATACATACCTCTCTAAAAATATAAGTGCTGTGTCAAACCTGAGTGTATATGTATTTGAACAGTAGCCAGGTAGAGTCTCATGGGAGTTCATAATCAGGGCATAAGTGCATCATCACTTTTCTTATGCTCTTAATCCTCAGAAACTGGTATTTAGAGACATCTTGCTTCTGATACCAAAGTTATCATTTTTAGAAACAATTGTAACCTCAGCTTCCATGAATTTCTTGAATCTGCTGTTCAAGCTGTCGGCAGTCATGGCATCTTGTAGTGGCAAATTCCGCTATTTATATCTACTATATTTGCAGAAGTAATTCTTGTAACATGCATGTTGACCAAATGTTTTTCAGGTGCCTATCTGAATACCTCCCATATCTTGCCCTTGAAGAGAAAGAGTATAGAAGCTTGTATAAACCTCAGACATATAAATCTTCCCAGATTTATATTTGTTTATAGTGATAATTGAAATTTTGGTTTTGGGGAGGTATTGACTGTGTAAGGGGCCACTTGTGAACTGGAATGGGGAGAGACTAACCCCAAAATTTCTGAGGGGAAGTAGACTCACACACTGGTTAACCAGCGACTCTTGGGCTGTATTATCTCAGGAATTCTTTTTCAGATTCTCTTATGTTTAATTTTTGTCTTCTGAAAATGATTCAGGTTCTGTTCTGATTCAAGAGGAAAACAACCCTTGTAATTTTTGAAGCATGGGTAGCCCGCTAAGACCGTTTTGCCTACCAAAGCATGGAGCCAATATGCAGGAAGACACTAAATGAGTGGGGATGTCCAAGGTGGCGGTGATTTATCCTTTCCATTTCCAGGGATAATTTTTTTTTAAAAAATTACAGCCTTTCCCCATCCATGAATAGCTGTTCTTAAAAGTAACAAAGGAATTTGTCAAGTGCTTGTTGATAGCTTTGAAAAAAAATTAAGCCAGGGGGCATATTTTGGATCACAAAAAGGAGGCCAGGATCAGAGCCAAGAACAGTTTCCTCTCCTCTCTTCTTTCTGAACCTTTTCGTTTGAAGTATACCTGCTCTTGTTAAAAGTCTCGCTTGCCCTTTCCCTTCCTGTTAAGAGTAAAATGGGTTACCAGTTAGTTGTTCTGTCAGTGAAAGGGTTTTAAGTCACATAAAGGCACATATTTTTTGCCTTTGAGAGTTTAGTGTGCTTCTCCCTTCTCCCACCCTCACTGTTGCCTGACCCTCGCATGAGCTCACATTAGATCTGTTCTTCCGGTGACCAGCAGGCTGAATACTGAGGTAGTACCGGTATGTTTCTCTTCTCTGCAGTGGTATTTTTCACTGAGGAACTTATTATGAACTTCTGAAAGTCTTTATTTTTTAGCCTTCCGGCTCTTTCACTCTTCTGGTGGATTGTTCTTTTCCCATAATAATTATGGAATGTATTTTTTCATAATTGGTTTTTCATAATTTATAATGTGGTTACACATATATACCTCAGATATTTTAATGTTCTATTGGGGTTAAATACTACAGGACTCTGTAATTCAGGATTTTGGAACCATCCTATTCAGCTTTTGCTCATCACATAATATTGCACATCTATTTATGAATATTTATGGGTCATTTTCTCCACATCCTTCTCTCCTGCCATGCCAAAGGCCACAAATGTAAGAGTCTTTTTGTTTAATTCAGGAAAACAAGTTAAATTTCATTGTAGATTTTGGATTTTGTTTGACTCCCTGTTTTTTCCAGTTTCTCTTTGGCATTTTGTTCAAGTGAGAACTATGCCTCTACCCAAGCGGTGACTTGGTGTACACACTGGCTCTTCTATACTTTTTGCTTGATGCCAGAATCAGTACATATGTATTTTTTGCTGAATTTTTGAATTCAATTTTGTTGAATTTTCAAACAGTGAAAAATACAATTTTCTGGATATTCGCAAAAATGCTGGAAACAAGTTTTTGAAAAATGTGTTTTGATTTAGAAGGAGTGGAAGAATGAAACATGTAGGGAGAATGCTGAAGTGGTGTTTCAGAAGTATGAGGGAGAAGGAAGGGTGTGTGTGTGTGTGTGTGTGTGTGTGTGTGTGTGTGTGTGTGTGTGTGTGTGTGTGTTTGCATATGCCATGTAGAGAAGAAGATGGAGGTAGGAATTAGAATTTGCAAGGGCCACTTGGGAAGGTGAGGATGTCCATGCAGAGTGAAACTGACTTTCATGTGATACAGCTTGAGAAAACAGCTTTTTATGTTGTGCTCTGTAGAGAAAAGTATTGTAAAAGACAAGTGCAGTTTCAAATGCCATGTATTGCACATGGCATAGCATATCTTTATAGAACATTAATTGAAAACTAGGATAGAGTTCTTACCTCTGTGATATACTCTGTGTCAGCCACCTCACATTCACAGTCTGCAGAGAGAGAACAAGTCCATGCCACTATGACCAGCCTAGATGCCAGCTTTCTAGAACGTTGGTTGCAGTACTGAGTATTAAGCAGTCCGAGGCCACTCAGAGGAAAAAAGCACAGTGCCCTACAAGGCAGCGAGTAGGAAATACAGCGCTTTATTTGTTTTGTACCACCAGGTCAGAATCTACTAATCTGTTAGCTAGAGTCCCAGACATCTGAAACGGCTCTTCTAATTAACTCAAAAGGGGATAAAATATCATCTTGACTATTTGCCAGTGAGCATGCCCTCACCTCTGGCTTGAAACACATTTTTGTGAAGAGGTTTCCTTCTTTCCTTCTTTCCTTGAACTTGTTCCAGGTTGAATTAGCTGTTTTGAAGAAAGAGCAGTTTGGAGAGGGCACACACATGCCCAGATGTCGGCCCTTCCTTGCAGTGGGTGTCCTGCTGGTGTTCCCCTCCTTACATTTCTACGGGGAGCGTGCTGCTTCTCAGCAACACACTATTGTTGCATTTTTGGGAGTGCTGCCAAAAGATGGCTGCTGCCTTCCTAATTGAATAAAGATCTAAGTAAATTTCACTTGTGATCATGTGACCGGAGATTGCATTTTTTCCCTGTGGGGGGAAAAATCTGGAATATTTTATGCTGCTCATACTCCACCTAATTAAATCAGAAGCCCATGGCTCTTGAATTGAATGGCAAACAATAAAAATTGGTTTTGTGGTTGTTAGTGTCCCCACAATCTCTCTCTCTCTCTCTCTCTCTCTCTCTCTCTGTGTGTGTGTGTGTGTGTTTGTGTGTGTGTGTGTGTGTGTGTGTGTGTGTGTGTGTGTGTGTGTGTGTCTGTCTGTGTGTGTGTGTGTGTGATGTATTTTGTTTGTGTTCAGAGAGAACACTGTCACAGACCACTGAAGAGTGTGTGGAAAAAAAAGCTCAAGGAAGGATCTGCGCCAGCCTCACAATATTCAGATCAACATTGTTGGTATGAGGAGGAGTCCTTTGTCTTTGTAATCAGGACCTTCTAAATTAACAGCACATTACTGCTATTTCTCTTTCAACCCACAAATATATTTTGGATTTGAAAATGTGTGTGTGTGTTGCATCATTACAGTTGTGACCGACTCTTCGTGATCCCATATCCATGGAGTTTTCTTGGCAGGAATACTGGAGTATGCAAAAAACTCACATGTGTGACTGAAGAATTCAGCTGGATTTCCAGGTTTAAGAAAAAGCATTGGTTCTCTTTGCCCTGTGTGTGTTTTTAAAAAACATTTCTTGTTTAAACACAAGCAAAATTTTGCAGAGTAGTGCAGATGAAGCACATGAAGCACAACTAAATAAATCATATTTACTCTTGGTTTTCTTCTCTGTTAAAGGGGTGGTGATGGAATCTGTTGGGTGTTTTTAACTTCCTTGTTTCTCAGTGTTTGCTTCCGACCTGTTTTTGAGTGTGTGCCCAGAAGTAGTACTTTTGTCAAATGAGTGGATTATGCCAACCGGCAGTTCTCTCTGCCAACTAAACTGCTGGATTGGAAAACCCAGAGCTTTCCCCCCCCTCAGCGATACTGAAATATGCCTCTTCTCATACTCGTGTTAACAAAAGGAATGAGGATATAGAATTGAGGGCATAAAACCTGCAGAATGGAAAAGATAACATAATATTGACACCTGGTCAGGCCAGTAGAGGAAAATTAGAAAGCAGTTTTATGGCAATGGCAGTCCCTTCTCATCCTGTTTAATGACTGCATTTTTCAATTGTGGAGTTTGAAAGGAGAAATAAGAATCAAGGCAATAACAACTAAAGATACTTCCTTTGTTGTCTTCCTTTTTCCCACAGAGAACAGATATAGCTGGGGCTTGATTTTATGTACTGATAAATTTATATTCAGCATATTGCCATTTTAACATAGACCTCTGGGTGGTTTTCAAAATAAAATATACTAAAACTCTAAAATTTAAACATCAAACAGATTATGCACCCTCCAGTGCAACATGGTTAGATAAAATTAAATTAAAATTCTCTCAGTCGCAGATTTATGGCAGTTAAAGACATCAGTATGATCAGCTCTTGTTTCTGTTTGAGTCAGATAGTTTATGTTTCACATATGGGTTGCCTGCCTAGTTGAACTCCGTGTGAATTGCAGCAGAAAACACCAGTTCTTGAGAGTCAGCGTGATGTAGTGGGTAGAATGTTGGATTATGAGTCTGGATACCTTGTGGGCTAAAATACTCCTTGAACATCTCATGCAACTGAAAAACTCGGCCAGGATGGCTGTAAATTAGAAGTGCCCTAAGGGCAGACCACAAAATACCTTAGTGACCTATGAAAGTTCTTGGTTTGGTTCCAGATTTCCTTCCGTGAAAGTACAGTACCTGCAATGAAAGGTATTATTCTCACTGCAGTGTTTTCTATCAGCATTTGGATTCTTTCTCGCAATTAAATATTTTAAATATATTATTTAAAATATTTATATATCACCTTTCTTCTTACAGGAGCCCCATGACCCAGTGGTAAAATGCCTGTACTGCAGGTAAAACTGTGCTCACGATCTGGGGTTCAATCCCAGGGAGCAGGCTCATGGTTGACTCAGCCTTCCATCCTTCCGAGGTCGGTAAAATGAGTACCCAACTTGTTGGGAGGGGGGCAATGTGTAGCCTGCATACTGTAATTAAAACTGTAAACCGCCCAGAGACTACTTGATGTGGTATGGGGCGGTATAGAAGCAGAATACTTTGCTTTTGCTTTAAAGGTTCCAAGGAGAATTACAGTATTAAAAGAAACAGAGTTAAAGACCAAACAATAAATTATTGTACTAGTTTAAAAAATATCAAATATATTAAAATTCATAATACGTAAGTACAATATTAGTTATATCTTGACATTAGTTTTGACTTGATATTCACTGTCCAATCTTGAACATTTCGTAGAAATAAATCTCATCAATATTTTGCAACTGCGTTTGAGATTTGCAGGTGAAAGAAATTTAAGCAGCCACTGAGGTATAAAGAGGAACATTGTACTTATTCATAGATACATAGCATCATTTAGTTAGGATACATGCAGCTAGTAAAGATAATCTGGGGCAGTAACATGGGTGTGTTTCTAAAATATGTATTATATCAAGCGCATTGAAGGTTGTTGTGACACTATAGTTGACTGCATAGGTATGTATGTTAATTCATTAGAAATTAGGTGTAGAAACAGTGGAGGGTAGCAACCCTAGTTTCTTGAATCAAGGTGCAGCACTTTGGATAGCTCTTTTATATTTTGGGTTAAAATCCAGAGTTGGAGCCACCATACCTACAAAATAGGAACCTCCTGCCCCCATTGAGTTGTGCAATAGTCAATATATAGTAAGTACATTACAAGCATTATTTAATTCTAACATGAGACGCTTGTCTGTGCTGGAATAAGTACAGACCATTCTGCCTGCAGAATTACATACACACAGTCTTCTACACAGATCCTTTAGTTGTGTATAATAGAAACAACATCTACCAATTAGAATTATTTGTAACTGAAGTGAAGGCTTCTGCCTGCCTAGTAGGGTATGTGTGTGTGTTGAATCGTTACTTCGTGACCCCATGTCCATGGAGTTTTCTTGGCAGGAATACTGGAGTGGTTTGCCAGTTCCTACTCCAGGCATCTACAGCACCTGGTATTCCCTGGTGGTCTCCCATCCAAGTACTAACCAGGGACGACCCTGCTTAGCTTCCGAAATCAGGTGAGCTCAGATGTGCTAGGGCAGGGATGGCGAACCTATGGCACGGGTGCCAAAGGTGGCACTCGGAGCCCTTTCTGTGGGCACCTGACACCGCCCCTTCACAGCAACCTGTACTCAGGTTTAATGGCTGTATTGGCACTTTGCAAAAAAAAAAAAAAAAAAAGTGGGTTTTGAATCACAGTTTGGGCACTCAGTCTCTAAAAGGTTCGCCATCACTGTGCTAGGGCATCTAGGCAGCTTGCCTAGTAGTACCAACTACAGTATTTGTGTAGAATCAGCTGTGGAATGGTTAGTCAACACTTACATAAACCTCACAGATTCAGTGGGTTGGGAGTAACAATAGATTCTACCCATAGTGCACTGTTCTAGTTAATTACTTTGGGGAGATCTGTTACGTAGATCCAGTGGCTTGATCTTTTGTGGATGTTCTGATGCCGCTTACTCTTCCTTGTTCTTTCGCACTGTCTTGTGAACCTCTGGCATATCCATGACTTCCCAGAGGTGTTCAACTCCCTCAAGAAACAGGAAATAAAAGAGAAAGAGGAGGTGGAAAGATTCAAGGCATCTTAATAACCCCCTCCAATTTTCCTATCAGAATTTTTTTTTTTACTTAGGCTTTGTACATATGTTTTTACTCAGCCAATTATTTGCTGAAGATTATCATTTATTGCAAATGACTTTTTGTGTCTTCATAAAGTGAAATGAATTCTTCCTTTCCCTCTGCTAAGCCTCAGAATGTAGTTGATGAATTTCGAAGAGAGGGTTTTGTGGCTAAGAAATTAAGACAAAAATCAAAGTTTATATGTTATGATTCCTCCAAATTTCTGGTGGGAATACTTTGTGATAGAAATGACATATCCACAGAGACATTTCCTGCCAGTTTGTTTAATTACATTAAGCATTGGTATAACCATCAGTAGAAACTAAACCTCTTCTAAATCCAGTTACTTGAATATTGAATTATAAGGAATAACTAGCTTAGTGTAACGTATTATAACAATCTTTATTAAATTAGTAATTTGAAGTGCTACTGTTTTTTCAGAATTACAAATACTAATACGACTGCATGTTTCCCTCTTATCACTCATTAAGAGTCCGAAGAGGGGATTGTATTTAGTTTGGGGGGCGGGGGAGAATAACTAAAATTGTTTAGAATGCTAAATTGGAAGGCCAATGATGATTCTGCAATTGGATCCTACTCATATTTTTAAAAGGCTTGTGGCACTTAAATTGAAATGCCATCTACAGTTTCAAAATTAGGGTTAAAAGGGCTACTTTGTTGAAACTAATTACAGTCCTATTCATTATAAATAAAAACCTGTGACATTTTAGAAACTTGGCTTGGAAAACAAGAAGCCATAGGAATTTGTTATTTTACTTTATTATTATTATTTTTTTACATTGTGTTATAAAGCAGTGGTCTCCTAGTTGGAGTGTATATCCAGTTTCACTTAAAGCCAAAGCAAAATAGAAACCCGCTGGCATTTATTTTACAAGGATAATAAAGAAGAATTGAACACATCCCCTCTCACATTGAAGCCAGGTCTATTGTTTGAGTTCCAGGGATAGGACACTACTGTTTTATCGGTGTCTTTAAAAAGAAAAAGAAAAGGGGGTAAACACACTTGGCTGAGAAATAAAGTTGGCTTCACTTCTGAGCAACTAGTGTGCTGCACTTGCCTTTATCTTGGCTGAGAAACGGAACCATGTTCTGTGCTTGGCACGGAGCACAAAAATAGATGCCCCTTAAAAGGAGACAGGTTGCCTCTAATGAGGCTCTAATGAATCATAAGAAAACCTGGAAACTTATTTTAAAAGGTAATTAGTTCCAAGCCCTCCAAAGTAGCTTGTTACCCTTATATTAAAATATGTAATTCACTTTCTTATTTCAGAAAAGTATTTAAATTATTTTTATCTAATTTAAAAATACTTCTGGATGTCGTAAACCACTAGTTTGTGTTGAGAAGCACTTTTCCCTCTTCCCACCTTATTGTTGCTTCAACCCCACCACCCACCACCTCAAATTCAAGCCACCCCATGAATTATGTAGTATTTTCTTCATCTACTACTCCCTCTCACAAAATACCAGAACTAGGGGACATACACTCAAATTGAGGGCTGGGAGAGTGAGAACAGACAAAATAAAATATAGTGTGTTGTTAGTCTGTGGAACTCCCTGCCACAGGAGGTGGTGATGGCATCTAGCCTAGATGCCTTCAAAAGGGGATTGGGCAGATTCCTGGAGGAAAAGACCATCACAGGTTACAAACCATGATGGAGATGTGTAATCTCCAGGCTTAAAACCGGGGTACTTCAAGGGCCAGATGCAGGGGAGTGCTATCAGGAGACAGATATCTAGTCTCGTGCGCTCCCAGAGGCATCTGGTGGGGCCACTGTGAGATACAGGAAGCTGGACCAGATGGGCCTTTGGCCTGATCCAGCATGGCTCTTCTTATGTCCTTAGGTTCTTATGAGTCTACAACTCATTAATTATAAAAAGTACGTTACCTAAAACTAGAGCTACATGTAAGTAGCTGATTTACTTTAAAGTAGTGGAGTCACCCTTATTACCTTTCATTGATAAGGTAATTTAGGCTTATATTTCCAATGAGGAAAATATTTATTTATTTATTTATTTATTTATTTATTTATTATATTTATAGACCACCTGTCTTTCCCAAAGAAACTGTAGGTGGTGATCAACATAAACTATAATAGGGGCAATAAAATATAAATCCATATAAGTAAAGCATATAAAAACATAAAAAGACCAAACCCAATACTCTATAGGCTGGCTGTAGACTTCTGGACAGTGTTTACCAACTTTTAAAAAAAAACTTGTATCCCCTTTTGATACGCATAAACAATAACACACTCTTCTTTAAATCTACTGTCTGTAACAGTTCTGTTTAAAATTGGAAGTATTGCAAATAAAAAGACATGAAAAGGATTTATAGATTTAGAGGGAAAATTATATTGGCCAGTGTCCTGCTGAGCTTCCTCTTAGTGGAAAGTCCTGCCAGCATGGTGACTCAGAATCATGCTGCTTACACAGGCATTGTCTTTAGGCAAGCAAAGGGTGGGTTTTACTTCGTAGAGATCATTGCTTGCACAATGGTAAAGCTCACATTTCTAATGCAGCCTAATACATGCCAGATGAGTAATGCATATTGCTGCATTACTAGGCTGGCGGGATTTTCTGCGTAGCGGATGCTCAGTAGGATGCAGGCCATTGATCTTCATATTTTTGGACATTAATTAAAGTTAAGAATTTTATTTGCTTTAGTAGGTCTCAGTGGCACACAGTAAAATGTACTGTTAGCTTAACTTAGAAATGAAGAAAGATAAATGTTGGATAATAGCTATTGGTATAGCTTTATTTTCTCCCCCCCCCCTTGTATTATATTCATGAATTACAGTAGTTTCTCAAAACCACACATACAAGTTGGGACCAAGCCCGCGTGATGCTACCTTGAATCATGCCCCAGAATATTTTGTGATACACAAGACTTCTACAGCAGATGTACAAGGATGTGTAATAGGTCCTTAAAGTTAGAAAGTCTGGTATTGATGAGTCATGCGTCACTAAATGCCCCTACTTGTTCTATAATATGCTTCTCTTGGTCAGTTAACTATGAACATGGTTCCTGACTGTGGACAACCCAGGTGTTCTTGGGACTGGAACTTCCAGAAACTCCACCACTAGAGCTGGTGGTGAAAGACAGTGGAAGTTACAGTCCAAGAACACTTGGATTACCCAAAGTTGGGAACTACTGGGTTTTAACATCCCACCTTTATGCATCTGATTAATTTATTTACTGCATTGGGTGTCCTTGATGAAAACATCTACAAATCCAAAGAGGTTGAGAACCAGTGCTGTAGAACATTGTCAGTACCTGGATCAAGCATTTTTATCCTTCTGCCTGGTGTTAAAAGTAAAGCAAAATAAAATAAAATTTATTTATTGTATTGTATTTTATTTATTTCTTAAATTAATACACTACCCCATTAATGCTATGCAAAATTAAGAAATGCAACCACAAATTATTAGTTATCTGAATCTGTACTCTTAGAACTAACCTTTGGTCCCTTCTTTTGAAGGCAGGTTTCAGAGCAGTTGTGGTGGAAGGCTGGATGGTGTTTAGAGTCAAGTAGCAAAAGATGTACAAGATAACACTATAGAAGTTAGACCAGCACTGTCAAAGGTTATCTGGTGACCTTGGAGATCTCATTTTAGCCTTGCAGCACATTTTACAAGGTTTATAGAAACCTGTAAAAGACAAGATATGTATAATTTTGTAAAATATTCTTTAACATGCTTTGCAAACTATAACGTTCATACTCTCAGTTTTCTAGACCTCAGATTATGTACCAAGTTGTGGGACATACGAGGTTCACACTGAGAAATCATTTGCATATACAGAACAGCTTCATTTACTAACCTCACATGGATGTTTTAAAGCTAAGTTCATTTAGGCTCATCCAGTACTTGAGCATGCTTGAACAGAAGCCATTAGAGGAATGAAAAACTCATTGGTATCAATTATTATTAATGAATTAGCACTCAGTATCTCCCTGCTGGTGGGCAATGAGAATTTTCTGTGCATATTTTGGTGGGACGTAATCGGAAAAAGCTTATTTTTTTAAAAAGAAATGAAAACAACAGTCCTAATTCTCTTCAGATTGTTTCTGTACTCTGGCATACATTGCATCTTAGCTCACTGAAATACCATTATGGCTTGATAATGGGCACAGAAAAATATAATGAAAATCAAAACAAAAAATAAATAAATCTTAAGGATATACAGTATTCATTAATATGATAATACTGAGTTTAATCTTAACTACCGGTATTTAACTATACTCACTACTTACTTCTTGGACTTTGTAGATCAGTGGTTTATTTTTGTGTATAAGTTAAGGGTGTGAATTTTTATTTAAGTTACTTCACCTCTGTCAATAAGTGGAATATAATATAACGTGATGTGACAAACATCTTTAATCACTATCAAACAGATTTAAACACAGGACCAAGTCAATCATGTAGATATACTAGTGCAAATATTTAATGTGTGCATGTATCAAAGCTTGAAAAAGTTACTATTTTGGGATTACATTTCCTACATTTATCAAAGTAAGCCTGCTGACAACCATGTGAACTAGAAAGCTTTAAGAAATGTACTTCAAAAAAGCAAGTTGAAGCATAAATGAAATGAGCCTGGTCTATAGAAAATGCAGGTCATGATGTTAAACTGGTTCAGTCCTGCAGTACTGTACTTCTGATTGTAGCCATCACTCTACTATAACACCACTGTCTTATGTGTGTTTTAGATAGTTAAGCATGACAAGCTGCTTTATGTTGAGCTAATAACGAGACTCACAACAAGACCAGAGTAAAAGTATGACAATTCATTCTGTTCACATACTCTGAATGAGTCGCATAATTCAGATTTCCATGGTACACAACTGGGTTTGCTTAGAGACAGAGTATTAGTGGATATAACCCACACTTAAAAAGTGAAGTTCCACTCATGAGACTCCACTGGCAGAAGGGGTGAGAAGTAATTATTTCATTCCCTTACAAGCCTGTCTTCCTCAAGTTCCTCAAGGAGATAGGCCAACTGGCAAAAGTTACCTCTTGCCTATCTTCCTTTGAGATTTAAGTCCCTTCCAAAACAGAAGGATCCCTTCATTTCATAGAAAGCCATTTGAGAATCCAATCCATAAGTGCAGAGGATATATAATCTGAGCTGCAGGCTTCAGCCTGGGTCATGATGCACACCCATCCTCCTGAGTATGTCTTACATAAATGTAGTAATGTATTTACTGTTTGAGGTATTGAATATCTTATTGCAAATGTCCATTGGTCACTGGAGCTCACCAAAGAATCTCAGAAAATCAAATAACTGCTTTATAGACTACAGAACAGGGGTTGTTCTGAAAGAAATGTGTGTTGTGGACAAGGAGCTACCATTAAGACAGAATGTGTAGAGGCAGAAAGGTTTTGTGTAGGCAGAGGTGTCAGACAAGGGTGCATTTTATCCTCTTATCTCTGTTCAATCCACACACACACAAATCCTATGGAAAACAAGAATAGATTCAGATGAAAGAGTTAACATTCATGGAATAATCAATAATGAATAATTTAAGATATGTAGATGACATCATCTTACTGGCAGAAAGCAGCAATGACTTGACACAATGTCTAATAAAAGTAAATGAAATAAAAGCCAAATCAGGAGTGCAATTGAACATGAAGACAAAAACCTTGACAACAGAATGACTATACAATTTTGTTGCTGACAATTAATAAATTGAAATTGCTGAAGATTTCATATATCGTTGTTCAGTCATGAGTC
Organism: Phrynocephalus forsythii; assembly: GCA_029282475.1. Taxonomy (NCBI): domain Eukaryota; kingdom Metazoa; phylum Chordata; class Lepidosauria; order Squamata; family Agamidae; genus Phrynocephalus; species Phrynocephalus forsythii. The sequence goes on along the minus strand of JAPFRF010000001.1, from coordinate 186,970,553 downwards.
CAAAGGAAGACAGCCAAGAAATCAGAAAAAGACAGATTCGTAAAGGCAGCAATTAAGGAACTATAAAAGATCAAGTGTGAGGACATATCACTGGTATCCACACATATTCTGATCACCACATATGAGCGTAAAAGCAAAAATGTTGAAACAGGCATTCATACTTTGAGCACATGAAGAGAATTCAGTATTCTCTGGAAAAGGCAATAATATTTGAAAAGACTGATGATAGCAGGAAAAGAAGACAACATATAAAATGAATTGATTTCCTGAAGTAAATTGTAGGCTTGATTTCACAAGAACTGAGCATGACTGTTTGAAGGTAGGACATGTCAAGAATCTGTCGTTCATAGGGTTGCCATGATTTGTAGGCAACCTGACTGCATGTAACAGCAACAATCAACCCAAATTTGTGGCTAATTTGGTGCTTCTGTACAGATTGGGGTTATTCCAATATTTTAAAAGAAATTCATATAGAGTTTTTTGTGACTACTGTATTTGCATTCACTCAGAAAACATTACTTTGGACTGCAGTTGGTAATGGTTCCTACTCCTCTACATTATGACACACTGAACAGCTTTCACAATTACATTATGAAAGGTATCTCAGTAAATTTTTTTGTAGCTCTATCAGTTTCTGAACAGAAAATAATAATTAAAAAAATACCAATCCTCCTCTAATAGTTAGGCTTTGTGAGAAAATGGGCTTTTCGTCTATGAGCAAACAATGTGTTTAATTATGATTTCCCATACTCTGATCCAATCTTACTACCCACTTAGGCCTTTTTTCCCTTTACACTTTTAAAACAAAGCAGCTGATAAAATATTGAACCAATGAATTTTATTTTGTATTTTATCTCCTTTGCTCTGCCCAATTGTATGGATTCAATTGGGTTATCAGCCTATCTTGTTTGTGAATTTTTGTGCTGTCTTTGCTGCTCAGGCTGTGGCTCCCAAATCTTCTGCAGCTCTATTTCCATATTCCTGCGTGCTTGTTCTTTGTTAATCACTTGGCAAGCGCTTATTTGAATATTAAAAATTTCTTTAATCATCAAAGGCAGGAGCACAGCTTCATGAATATTCATTTTTTTCCCTCCTCAGACTGGATTCTAGTTCATTACCCTGCAGTAAAGCCAAACAGTCATCAATCGCGCTCATTACTGCCGCTGGCGTTTTGATTGGCTGCCTGCTGCTGGTAGTTTTCTGTCCCCCCCTTCCTGCTTTTCTCTATGAGCTGTCGCATACCTGCCAACAACAACAACAATAACAACCACAAAAATCCCCCAACATAACAAGAATATAGATAGATATATTCTGGCTGGGGGGAAAAAAACCCAACTCTGCAAACTCATCACATAGTCTTGATCACTCTCCCCCCCCATCTCTATTTTATTTTATTTTTTTAAATTAAAAGAGCGATTTTTTAAAGGGAGAAACTTGAGCTTCAGAGATGAATATTTGTCAAGAGAGTTGACGTAAGTTTCATTTGCATAATGACTTTGTACTTCTGCATTAATAAAATTTGCATATGAAGCCATGTTAATTACTCCTGATCATGCTTTTTGCATTCATGCATAGTAATTTTCTCCGACTTGTGAGAATTAATGTCTTGGCATGGGGGGGGAGGAATAGACGAGGGGGAGGCAGTAAGGGGACTGTCAAATTTCTACCCCAGTGTCCCTCACTTGCAGGCTCCCCTCTTCCTGCTCTCAACATTGCTTTTCTTGATCTATGACTCATTTATGGCAAATCAGTAGGAATCCTGGCTATAAAAGAAATGTATCAATTCAGAATGAAATCTTGTTTGCCAGTGGGGAAAAATTGCAAGCAAGTCTAAAAATGTGCATTAACTTGAATAGATTAGCTGTAGTCACTTGGTGTGCAATATTGCATTTTCAGAAACTTGCAACATGATGTGAAAGATATTGTGGGTTCTGCAAAGGTGCATCTAAGTGTGCATGGCATATACACTTTTGGACACCCTACTACATGTTTTGGGGCGTACCCCTGTGTTTTTATCAGTGTATATTGATGCATTATGTGTGTGTTTCCATTGTTCTCCACTTTTATCTTAATCAGTCATGGAAAACATTCCACTTTAAAGGAAATTTCCATAAAAGCAAGAAATGAATCAGCTTGTTGGGTTTTTTTTTTGTAAAGGATTTCCCCATTTTTGAGTGTTTTGCAAAAAGTGGGATCACTGCAGTATGACTCATACAGGTAAACATGTCACAAGGTCAATTTAAAAAAAAAACCTAGAAATAGCAGGAATTATTATGCCTGATCTTTTTCTAAAAGGGGATCGATCTTTCATCTAAGATTGAGGATGGGGATTATTTTTAAATACTTCCATAATTTAGCTTCAGATTGTTTGTTTGTTTAGTTGTCATCCAACCAACACATTCATCCTTTGGCTTAGCCACATGAATACTTAGGGCCTTTTTACACGACCCCTAAGATCCGCTGGCCCCTTAAATTCGGACCAGAGATCTTAGGGGTTTGTCGCTCTTCGTGCATCTCCACCCCTCCGTACTTCCTGGCTGCCGGCTGCGTGAGGGGAGGGAGGAAAAAAAGGGACAGAAGAATAAAGCCTTACCTCCCGGTGTTGGTGGACGCTGCCGGGGGGAGCCCCGGTCACTTCCTGGTTCCTCTTAAAGGGGCGGGAGGCAAAAAACAACAACAAAAAGAAGCGAGGAGAGCCCAGCACATCCACATCAAATATTTTTCACCTCCCAAGAGCAGGTACAAGAAAAGTGCGGTGGGTTGCGCTTAGGTGGGCGGGGTCGCACTTAATTGTCTGCAAACTCTGGAGCTGGTGGGGAAACATTTTTAAGCTCCGGAGCTTGCAGCCATTTGCAGCGGAGTTTAGGGGTCGTGTATAAACGCCCTTACAGGGAAAGGGCTTTAGAATTTGAAGGGACAACACAGTCCTTTTTTGGATTGGAGTTTAATTCATGGAATAGCCTTGGGCATACTGCTGACTTATAAGGCAAGGGCATTTGTGCATGTGGGAATTGAACCATCTCTTGTTTAAGTTGCTTTGCAGTATGACTATGAGCTCTACAGTGGCAGGAATGATAATTTGCATTACAAATGCCTCCCTCTTTTTTAATTCTGTGGTTATAGTGGCTTTATATTAAGTGAACATAACGGTTGTGGCTAGAGGTTAAAAGGTGATTTAAACCCCACTTGTGATGACGATACCAAACTATCTTACCATGGCAGGCATATATGAATATACACACTTACAGTCCCTTTGGAGCTAACATAATCTCTTTTTCACAGGCCTTGTGAGTGACTTTATTTATTTTATTTATTTATTTTCAAACTTATATACCACACCTATTTCCCCAAAGGGGACTCAGGGCGGTTTACACAATACCATAGCAAATAAAACAGATAAAAACAATAAAACTATGGGACCCAAAGCAATTGTGAACCTTAGTCAGAAACATGGCATATGCAGAGTTGGTTTGGGCTTTGAATCTCAACAGTTTTCATTAATGGAACAACAGTTGTACTAGGTGGCTTGAGTTTCTGGCACTAGCCTTCCGTCCCCCCTCATACAGTCTTTCCAAGTGGAGCTAAAGTTGATTCCACTGGAGCCATAGAAAGTCCAGGTACAACAAAACAGGCGGGGAAAATAGGACTTGGTCTGAGTCACAGTCTTTTGAAGGAGCTCTGGAAGAGAGGGACTGAGGTCTGCTGAGTGGTTCCTCCCAGAGCCCCATTTGCTACTCCTTTGGGTGCTTACACCTCCAGTGCCAAAGCTGTGCTGGGGAGGGCACTTCAGCTTCTGTTAGATGGGAAGGACACCAAGGCAGAAACAGTGTAGCACCTGCAGCAGGTTGCAAAGTAGGGGTCCCAGGTCCCTAGTCCTGTTCTGTCTTAACATCTTAAATCTTCATGGAGGCACCTCTTCCCATGTCTCCTCCCTGCTCCTCCTTCAATGATGATGATGACAACTGTCTTGAGTTTTACAGCTCACGCCCTTTTATCCCTGCCATGGCTTCCCCTCTCCAGCTGACCTGCATCCATCTGTTGCCCTTCCTTCGGCAGTGTCAGTGCTTCTCTGCTCACCAGGGACCCAGAAGACTCTTTTTCTTTTGGGCAACCTTGGGTCTATGGGGTGGGACCAGGCAGTCTCCCAGGAGAGCCTGAGGTGACCCCTGCACATACATACACCATTCTGGTTTGGTGATATATGGAGCAACCTCGAGTGTTCCAGTTAATAAAATAGGGATACCATTTAGCTTGCAGGGATTTTGCAAGAACTGGAAGTAGGGTTTTTTTTTTTTTTGCACACAGCTGATACATTCCTGCAACAACAAGGAAACAGTGCTTCCATCAGTAAGATGCTCTGAATATGAGGGTCAGTAACATTTTAAAACAAAGCCATCTGAAACAAGTGAGAAAGCAAATAAACAAACAAACAGAAACCAGAACAGTGAAACTCCATCATTGCACAGTTTCATTCTTGTTTATTTTCAAATATGTGGGTATGGTTACGCATTAGCAGTGCTTCCCACAGATTCTAGCTATAAATGAAAATAAACGAGAAACATACCTTAAATGTGGCTACCCAAGTCTTTTGTGTGTAATGTTTTAAATTTCATTTGGATTTTGTGGTTTGACTTTCTTTGATTGCTCTCTCTTTTTTATGGGGGAAGAAGGGGGGGAGTGACTTATGGGAATGGGAGAGGAAGTATGAAATTTTTTCTTAGAAGTGTTTGGTATTCATCAGGGTTGATAGTCTCAAACTCCTAGCTCCCATATGCACAAAAGATATTTAATCCAGGCCTAGAGACAAGAATAATTTTTCATTCTTTTTCTTTTTAAAATACAGTTCACCTTACTGAGAACTAGGCTCCTTATACTGCATGAACACACACACACTACTGAGACTGGCAATGTTTATGAAAGACTTTCTTCTCTTCCCCGCATGGTCGTACTGAAAAGTCAAAGGTATCAGAAAGATTGTAGCGCTCAAAAGCAGACTGAAATTCAAGACACACTTGCTGGCATGCTTCCATGAAACAAAAGGGGGTACTTACAATTATACTAGATAACCCCTGATATGGGAGACTCTCATCCAACTCTTGCTTTTTTTCCTGTGAAAGATGAACACGAAAACACCCAACTAAAATAAAACATTACACCGGCTCTTCTGTTGCTGTAATTCTCAAAGTGATTTGACTTCATGAGTGTGGTTCTTTTTTATAGGTTGTGTTGTCCAAAAAATCGATTAGATCATACGCTTGATACTAGATACTGGATACAATTCTATGCTATAGTATAATAATTCTGATTTATATGACCCTTTTCAGGGTTTTCTAGGTAGAAACTGCTCAGAAATACTTTACCATCCACTTCTTCTCATCTGCTTTCGAAACCTGTTCATTATTCCAGCCCCACCATGGGTTGGGTGGTGTTTTTTTTTTTTTTTTTGATGAAATCCTATTGCTACGTTTAAGAAAATTTATACCCTTCAGTCAATTGGTGCTTTGGTGTATGCCTCCCTCCCCCCACAAAAGCCCGACAGAGAGTTTTTTTCCACTCCCTCTCCAAACAGATAGGCTGTACTCCTGTATTCAGTTATCACAATCTGTCTTTTCAATGGGCTGTCTTGTCTTTTGTACTTTTCACCCCCTTAATTTTTTTTAAACGTTGCATTGCTTTTGCAAACTATGGGAAACATTGGCAAAACCGAGGATCACCAGCAGCTGAATAAAGACTTCCTTTTGCAGCTCCATCACATTGTGTGTCAGCTGCATGCATCCTGAAATTGGAAAATGAAACTGAATCAGTGGCAGTCTTCCTCTGCCAGTGAAGTCATTCCAGCTGTGCAGGCCAAACTGTTTCACAGGATTAGAGCATATGAGTGCAGATGCTCCTTTGACTTTATTATTGATTTGAGAACAACGTCAAAGATGGCACTCTAGTATGCGATTGCTGAGCTATGCAAAATAATCTATTTTCTACAGGGAAAAGAAGTAAAAAAAGATGGTCACTGATGTAGTCACTCTGTGAGTTATCCTTGGTCTATTTGAGGATAATTGTCTTCATTTGCAATTCAGTTGTTGGATATTATTCTGATGTTTTCTTAGTATTGTATGTGGTGAAATTGAAGTTGTTTTTATTGAAGTGTCCTCTTTGAAGATTTTTAGCAATGACCTCAGTGATAGTTTGAGTTGTTTTTAGCAGGGTGATGGTCAAGAAAAAGAAGAAAAGACAAAGTGTTTTGCTTTTGGTAAGTTTTTGGTGGTAGCAAGTCTAGAGCTAACGTCAGGAAGTATATGGTTTCAGTTCATTTTGTATAGGCATCTCATGTGGCTTATAATAATCTTCTTCAACTCTTTTCTGCTTTGGTTTGACAGAGGGAGGCTCTACCCCTGAGTCTGTCAGGGTCATGCTGGCATCCCTTCAAGAGCCTGAGGGCTTTGACTCAATGGAAGAGAAATCTGCTGTCCTCCCACTTAATAGAGAGGTGTGGTTTGTGGGGACAGACTCTGCAGCCTTGGTCAGAATAGGTTGGACTGCATGTTGAGGCCTGCAGCCTTTGTACACTCTGGTTTCTCCCAGGTCCGATTGGCTCTAACGCTAGATAGATGTTTGGCAATAAGATGCCTGCATGCTTTGTGGTTCTGCTCTAATGCTGTGTTTGCAAATAGCCCCTGAAAACTTCTCTAACCTGTTTATGGGCACAGGAATTACAGAGGGTGGGGTGGGATTTGCAGTTTATCTCTTCAGAGGATGGAGAAATTCTCTAAAAGTTTCTCAGAGTTGAGGATCACCTTAAGGTAATTACTGTATTACTGTACCTTGCATTACTGCAAGGTAATGCAGTTTCTCTCCCCTTTCTGCAATTTCCCTCCTTGCTGTTGGTGTAAATTGCACCAGTGATCAGGTTGCCATTTTGTGGCTTCTTTTGCAGCATGGTGGTTAGCTTTGTGAGTTTGAAGGCCATCTCTCAAGTCCACTATAAACTTACTAAAATGAGACTATGGCGAGGCCTTATCTCTGGTTCATCCCCTTAATTCAGTAGGACTCCTCCTCCTCCTCCTCCTCCTCCTCCTCCTCCTCCTCCTCCTCCTCCTCCTCCTCCTCCTCCTCCTAGTAGTAGTAGTAGTAGTAGTAGTAGTAGTAGTAGTAGTAGTAGCAGCAGCAGCAGCAGCAGCAGCAGTTGTTGTTGTTATGCTGATGAAGTTAAAAAGAGCCTTCATTTATAGGCTTGAGCTAAAGATTCCTCAGTTGTGAAGCTTATTTGGCACTTGGGAAAGGAGTGTCTATATGCTACTATTGCTGTTTTGTTGCTTATGGCTGCTTAGAAAGAAAACTAATGGTATGTGATTTCCCTAAGGCCCTATGAATTTACCATGTAATTCTGCCATCACTATTCCTCTCGGATTCTGGAAAGCATTACAAGAGGTTATGTTGGTGGCCATGGGTTATGTGGAGAACCAAGAAGTTAACACTTTACATTTTTCTGGCCAGAAGATAAAGGTTCAGGTTCTGTGCCAGCTGAGCTCAACCTACAGTACTGATATTAACTGCTCTCTCTCTCTCTCTTTCCATCCTTCTCCATTCACTACATCAAAATTGAAAAATACCACTGAGATTCCTTTTTTTCTTTGGACATCCTTCTTAATACATTGAAAGATCCTTCTGTTAACTGCTCCAAGACAAGCAAAGTTGTTTATATATATATTGAGACCATATATATTGTGTGCCATCTGCTTTCATTGATTTGACTCACAGAAAGTATTATCCAAATTGCAATGTAGATGCAGTTCCTGTCTGTAGTTTTGCTTACCTGTTTGTGCAGTGATTTGAAGTGAAATCAAAAGGTCACAAAGGAAAAGGAAAAGGATCCCAGGACTCCAGAAAGTCTATTAATAAAAGGTAAATAAATAAACCTGCTCACAAAAGCACATACACTTTTATCCTTGATGGTTTGGAATTTACACCAGAAAATTTCAACCTTTTGCTTGTGGTTTTGGCAACAGCCTCACAAACAGCCTGGTAGTCTCTTAGCCGTTAAAATAAATGACAAAATCAAACACCATCCATACAAACAAGAGCACTGGACGTATTGCCAGGGGTGAAATATACTGTTGGAGTCACATGTGTGGCTATCAAATCACTGTAGTTGTCTAACCGGGACATTTGAGACAGTGAAGGCTTTGTGGGAGAGACAAGGATGTTTTCTAGTTCCATTGACTCGGTGCAGAAGAATTTAGTCTATTGGTGTTTGTAGGCTTGGAAAAATCACTATACTGAGTAGTCCTCATTCAAAGAGTGCGCTTTTATGTTGATCCATCATCAGTAGCAAAGGTCCCAAAGAAGAAGATTGTAGCAAACTCATATTCTAGATATGCATTTTACCTCTGCATTTGGCTATTAGAAACAACTGTGTGCAGTTGTCTGACCTGTATTATTAGTGTTCAGTTTATCTAAGTATCTGCAAAAATTTAATTGTTAATGCCTGTCCTGAGCTCTGTAGATCAGTCACAGTAGAAGTTCAGATAAAATAAACTTGCCAGCTGTGAGACTCATACGTTAATGACAGAAGCTGCTTTTGATTATTAACTACCTGAATTCAAAGGCTACAAGTAAAACACTGTCTGCAACTGGAGTCCTAGTTATTGAAAATAGGAATGTAGCAGCCCGACTGAGATTAATACTGCCTGAAAGTTAACGTCACGCGATATGTCTGTGTGTACACATTTGTATGCTTTTATTTAATTTCTTAAGTCATAGCGCGACATTCTGACTGCTGCCAAGAGAGCAAGTGCTTCCAACAGAGCAGGAACAGAGACTAAATACAGTTTTAAATAACAGATGATTTCTAAGAAGTGTGTATTTTAAATGAATAATACATTTTGAGGATGCAATGTCATATTTCAAGTAATGGGGGGAAAGAAAGGTTGCTACAGAAATAGACACAGGAAACAGAATGTGCAAATGGAAATACATTGTTGGCTGTAGCTCACAGGGCAAGAGAGCGAGGATGGGCCATGCTTGTTTTTCCCTGGTATTTTTGTGAAGTTGTTTGAGTTGCTGTAGATTATCCATCCTGATGTTCTGAACTTGGTTTGGCGACAACCAGGGTAAATCCTATCTTCACTTCTTGGCGTTAGGACAGCGGTAAAACAGTACTGCTGATTCACATCCTCACTTTAGCATAGCAGCCTTCTTGCTGAGCTATCTTCCCTTCTTACCCACTCTTCCATGCTTACCTAATGAGGACGTTCATTTCCTAGACCTCTGCCTAGATTAACATGGGGTGGTGTTTCAAAAGTAAAAATGACTTTTTAAAATTTGTTTTGTTAAGTGTCGAGTTATTACGTTTTATAACATGACAGATTATAGCCAGATTAAAGACAGATTATTTATTTATTTTAGAGTATTTTTATCCTGCCTTTCTCCTTGGAAAAGGACCCAAGGTGGCTTACAGTAGTTGATAAATATATAGTCCAGTGCAATTAAGACATGTTCAAGAATTGAGAACAGGGAATTGAGGGATGTCTTACAGCAGGGCTTTTCAACTTTGAACAGGCCAAGGTCTACTTTTTCCGGCCCAAAGTGTCTGAGGGCTATTACACTAAAACCTCTACTTACAAATTTTATCCATTCCGAGCACATACTCATAAGTAAAAACTTTTGTAAGTAGAGCAATGGTTTCCCGTAGGAATGCATTGAAAACCAATTAATCTGTTCTGGATGGAACATATTTCAATGTGCCATGGCCCTTGAACTGCCCCGCTCAGCTGAGACAGTGGGCTGGCAGACCCAGAACTTTGCTGGGGCAGTGGTGGTCCTTGGGGTGGGGGAGGGAGGGGTGGAGAACTTATGCTCTCACTTTTTTATTGATAGTTGGTGGGCTACTTTTGAATCCTTCGCGGGCTACCAGTAGCCCGTGGTCTACCTGTTGGGCAGGCCTGTCTTACAGCATTAAAAGACAACATTACATTAAAGCTACAAGAGAATGCAAGCAGTTGAAAAGAGAGTAAAATTCCATGTAAAAGTTATGAGTGATGGAAATAACATTGAAAACATAGTGTCAGTGCAATCACACAAGGTTAGTATAAGTAGTTATAAACACAAAGTCTATGTGATCACATAGATTCATATAAAAGACACATAATAGGTAGTCCAAGTTACTGTCTGGAGCAAATTGAGTAGAATATCAAGGGGCTTTTTATTAACCCCCATATATAATCATGATTCCCTGTTGGGCAAAATGTTTATTTATTTATTTAAAATATTATTGCCCCACTTTTTTCCTTTGAAAGGAGCCAAGGCTGCATACATTGACAACATACAAAGTTGTAAGAACAATGGACAAGCAAATAAAAAAGAAAACATGCCACTCGGAGAGATAAAATCGAAAAATACAAGTAGTACTACAAATTCAGTCCAACAAGCAATATGTTTATTAGACCAAAAGGTTGCAGAAGTGTGCAGCATCTGGGTTGTCCAAAATATTTCTTCAGGTTAGGTCAGGGGTCTGCAACCTTTAAGACATAAAGAGCCACTTGGACCCGTTTCCGACGGAAAAAAAAACCATTGCGACATTTAAAACAAATATATACAACTGCCGCCGCCGTTCTCGCTGTTCCGCCTCAGCAACCGGGCGCTGGGCCAGCCGCCGTTCGAGGCTCCGTGAGGCGATGACCCGCGCTCCGGGCCTACCAGCGCCACCGCCGCCGCCACGGTCCCGCAGCTGGAGGCGAGGGAGTGGCGCCCGCCTCAGCGGTTGAAAGGACGGGCCTGTGACCCCGCGGCTGGTCCCTTTTTTTGGAAGCGGGCGAGCGGCGACCTCTACACACACACACACACACACACACACACACACACACACACACTTCTTGCAGCCGTGGTGTGTGTTCGTGTGTGGGCAAAGTTTGGCTTGTGAAGGAGATGGAGGGAAGGGGCGGTTGATGCGACACACACACACACACACACACACACTTCTTGCAGCCGTGGTGTGTGTGCGTGTGTGGGCAAAGTTTGGCTTGTGAAGGAGACGGAAGGAAGGGGGCGGTGATGATGCCACACACACACACACACACACACACACACACACACACACACACACACACACACACACAAACACCCTTCTTGCAGCCGTGGTGTGTGTGCGTGTGTGGGCAAAGTTTGGCTTGTGAAGGAGACGGAGGGAAGGGGCGGGTGATGCCACACACACACACACACACACACACACACACACACACACACACACACACACACACACACACACACCCTTCTTGCAGCCGTGGTGTGTGTGCGTGTGTGGGCAAAGTTTGGCTTGTGAAGGAGACGGAGGGAAGGGGCGGGTGATGCCACCACACACACACACACACACACACACACACACACACACACACACACACACACACACACACACACACACACACGTGGTGTGTGCGCACACACACCCTTCTTGCAGCCGTGGTGTGAAGGAGACGGAGGGAAAGTTTGGGTGAAGGAGACGGACACAAGGGGGGTGACACACACACACACACACACACACACACACACACACACACACACACCCTTCTTGCAGCTGTGGTGTGTGTGCGTGTGTGGGCAAAGTTTGGCTTGTGAAGGAGACGGAGGGAAGGGGCGGATGAGGCTGAAAGAAGCGGGAGGGTGAGTGGCGCGCTGGGCCACCGTGGATCTCCCCGGTCCGCTCCTCCATTCTGCTTTCGGACCCCCTTTTTGTCCGTCCAGGCCGCCGCCGCCGCCACCACCACCACCACGAACCAACCGGCTGCTTGGGCCTGGCCGCCGCTGCCTCCCCTCGCCCTTTTCCCGGCCGGGTGCGGCCATTGTGCCCGCTTCCCCCTCGCCGCCGCTGCCCTCGCCTCCTCCACTGCTGGCGGTGGCGGGAGGAGGGGGAGGAGGAGGAGGAGGAGGATTACCAACACGCGTGGCTTCCTGCTGCTGCTGCTGCTGCTGAGCAGCCCCTGACCCCCGTGGTGGGAGGAGACCCCGGCGGCCACCGATGCCACCCCCACCACCCCTCCAACGCCGCCGCCGCCGCCGCCGCCATCCTGGCCCGGCCCAGGAGCCTTCGCCATGGCCGAGGAGGCGGCGGCGCACCGGTGGTGGCAGCAGCACCAGGAGGAGGAGGAGGAGGAGGAGGAGGAGGAAGATGAAGACGAGGAGGACGGCGGCGGCGGCGAGCTGGAGTTTCCCCCGCGGTCCTAGTTTAAATGCTGCGGGACCCCTTCCACGAGGGGAACCTCCCGGAGCCGCGGCAAAGGTTCCAAAGAGCCGCATGCGGCTCCAGAGCCGCGGGTTGCAGACCCCCGGGTTAGGTGATACACAAATTATGGCAGATGGAGAAAAATCAAAATCACAGGTATCTAAAGCAATATTGGAAAACTAGTATGTAAGGCTTTCACTCCTTCAATAATTGTTATAGTATTTTCTTGCATAGCTATTTTAGTTTTTAGAACAGAGGGAACAAACAGCAAGTGTGCATTGGTGTTTCTACAAAGCTATTGACACATTATTTTTAAACTAGGTTTGCTATTGCTATTGTTTTATGTCTCCAGAAATAAAACACATACTTTCTGTAGGCTGAATTGACAGGCTTGTGTTAGGACACCGACAATTCTTCCAAATCTGTCTCCAAAATTCATCCATAAAATTTCTTACTAATATAAATAGAGCTCCTAAAAATAAAACAAGACATAAAATCATTTAAACATAGGGTAAAACTAATCCATGATTAGACAGAGATGCCAGTAGATGTACTGTATCTCCATTCATGGCATGAAAGATACACAATAGGGAGTAAAACACACACATACACTTTAATATGGTAAAAACTAAATACAGTAATTGTCTTTTAGTTCCTATGACTTGTGAAGGTTTTAGGCAGGTACCAAAAACACTCCCCTAAAAATAAGGAGACGAACCATCCCAGATAAACCAAATAAAATAAAATGCCAGAAGTCTTATCACACGTTTGGTAAGTCTATCTCTGCCTCATAATGACTGCAGGCATCTGTTCTCTCCAAGCTTTCAGCTTCTGTCCTGTGAGTTTGTTAAGAAATGTGTCCTGTGAATTCGGCACAGCAGTTGTACATTGCTGCTGCTCTTCCTTTTCCTTTTCAGAAATAGGTACCACTGACAGATTTTTCTATTGTTTTCTCCTCAGGGCCGTCCAGGCCTGCAAAGCTGCCGGCGGCCTCCATAACTGCCTCTTCCCACCCTCACATATCAGTGACCGCACCGCCACCTCTCCGTGCTCTGACCTCAGTCCCGCCCTGCCTGAGCCTGCCCTGCTGTGGTGCGTGCGCAGTCTCAGTTGGTGGGTCTCAGAGTGAGACGTCAGACACATTTGGATGTCATTGTCAGTTGTCAGGTAACAGAAACCTTTTATTGTCACTCTCTGATGGCCAGGGGCCTGCGTGATGTATCCTCTTAACCCTGGGAGCATCCTTTCCATTCAGATGCATCTTCAAAGCAATGCAGAATTATGTGCCCACCATTTCTGAGGCAGGAATTGATATTAATTTGCTCTCCTCTTGACCCTTTTTGGAGGGGAACAGGTGGAACATGGAGCTGATATCTGGGAAAGAGGGAAGGCAACCAACGACATTATGTAGCTGTTCTGGGAGATGGTTCCCCAAGCATGAAAGGGCAAGAAGGATGAACATGTTGTTCAAAATTATAGGTAGCTGACTCGAATGTATCCTGAAATTTCAGAAATAAATTAAATGGGTTAAAATATATTGGAATTTGAAGCAAACAGCAAGGGCCTTGTATTACATGAAAATGGTCATCTTACTAGATAGAGAAAGAAAAGCACCATAACACATATGTTTTCACATACATTTAATGTATTTTATTTTACTTTTTGGTAAACTTCATTATGTACTTGCCTCAGATTAAAACAGCCAGCAACAATTCAAGATATAAAAAAAACAGCTAAGAATAACAATGGTAAAACATTTTAAAAAATCAAAGACAACACATGGTAATCTGGAGAACAGTAAACAATCTGCAGTTTGTTGTAGACAGTATCCCTTTAAATGCAAAGACAGAGATTATCAAGTAGCATGGTCTTGGACTCAGAATGTTAAAAGCATCAGGGCATGTGTAAGGCATTTGCTGTCTCAGGCAAAAGATGTGATAGAAGCCCCACTAATATTGTATACAAAAAGCTGATTAGACTCTAAAGCACATTTTTCTTCAATGTTGGTGAAAGGACAGCAGTACTTATTACAGCTCGAGGCAATAAGCACACTTAAGGCCTTGTAACATCTATACCTCAGTCTTTAAACGTTTCAAAACCACCACCACAACAACTACCCACTCCTATCACCCATTGTCAGAGATAGCTGTTTCTTTCTATCTAATGGAAGGGTTGGTCCAGTGAACACCTTGAGTAATAAAGTTCCCAGGCCCAATCCTTGACTCTTAGGGTTCCCAACTTGTAGTAGTGATGATGGGGGATATGATGAAATTCCAACAGGGGGCACAAGAGTGATATTTTTAAAAATATTTTTGTATCAGATTTCTGTGATAGTCCCTATTACTAGAATCAAGAATTTCTTGAGAAAAGCTACTTGAGCTTTAAAAAGAAAAATTAAAGCAGCACATTTAAATTAAGTTTCATGTTTATTTTAGAGTTTAAATTGAGCTGATTTTAATTTTATTAAAATAGGCTCGAATGATGGTCATAGAGTGGGAAGGCATGGTGTCTCTTCCCCCCAAATGAAAAAGGAATTATGTTGCAAAGATTTGGAACATATGGTACGAGCACTGAAGGTCTGAAAAAGGTTTGGGATTTTGGAGCATTGCCGTCAATGCTAATTTCCACAGGGTAGCCATTTTCATTTGTATAATTTGCTGTAGCTAAATCAACAAGAACCTTGGGACATCTCAGGCAAATGTATTTGTCACAACGTGACTTTTGTGGCCTTTAGCCCACCTCATCAGCGAATGGAGCATTACCCTAGAATTTCAGATGTGTATACAATATACAGTTTTTTTTTTTTTTTTGGAGAATGAGATGGTTACCACAGTCAGTACTTTCTGTATTGAATTTACCTCAGACCTCACTGTCTGCAGTGTGTATATGCGGTATATACCTGAAGGTCTGGATAATTTCTCCAGTTGGATTACACTGAATCTCATTGGACTATGGATAGCAGATGCTTGTGCTCTATTAGGTATTTATTTGAAAGGGCACAGGGCTGCTTTTGTTTTTCCTTTTAGTTCCTGCATCAGTGGACTGACATGGTATCAGCCCATATATGCAACCATTGAATTCTGAAGAGTTCAGCTACTTTGCTGGAATAATGTTTTAGAAAGAAGTAAGCCCAGAAACTATGCATACACCACCTTCCATCATTAGATTCCTGATATGGATTTTGCCATCATTATTATGAATGTTTTCTTTATATATACTCATTTCTCTAGCATGTGTTTTGTAATGTAGAAAGAATCCTCTCTTTAGCAAATATAACTCGTAAGTACTGCTGTGTTTGCTCAATATTTCTAAAGTAAACAGACACCAATAATTGGGAGAGTAAAACTAAGAATAGATAAGGACTGTGTTACTCAACTAAAGCACACAGGAGACTTGAGCTTTCCATTTTCCCTTACTTTCTGCTTGATCATTGTGTGCTGTTTTTGGACTGATCTGTTTGCCAAACAGGCCACAGCAGTTTAAAGCAGGGGATTGCCCTATTGTTATCATGGATTCTTGTAGTAAGTGCTGTGGTCTACAACAATGAGACAAGATGTTAGTATCAAGGTGTGTGGTAAGTGAATGTGACAGTAGTTGGGCATATATTTTGGGGAAAGAAGAATGATTTCCCTCCTTTCAAGAACACTCAGTCCCTTATGATCTTACAATTAGGTAGGATTTAGAGTACAGCGCAATATTTATAGCCTTCTGGGCTCATATATTAAAGGAAGTCAAAATTAGATGATTTTTTTTTGCACTATAGTAGCATTAATGTTGGTTTTGAGAGCTCCAATTCAGTGAGGTGACAGTGACAGTGCAGTTTTACATTGATAAGAGTATTGGAAACGAAGGGTTCTTCCATTTTGGTAACTTTAGCACTAAACATTTTAACCTGTTCTGAATTTTGAGTCTTCAATAGTGTTTCTCCCCCTCTTTTTTTTTTTTAAAAATAGGAAAATAAGCCTGTATGTCACTTTATTATAAATCTTTTTTGCTATATTTAGAGTCACTTTTGTTTCCCCTTTTCAAGGTAATTGTTTCTTCCTCTGAACAAATGTGCTTAATTGGGTTTTATTTCTAAAACTCAGTGTGAGGTAGTCATCATTTTCATTTAGCAATACATTCTGTCTCAAGATTGCAACACATAATGAGAATAAGAAACCTTTTGTTGTTGTTTTTTGTTGTTATCATTTTTAAGATATAAAAGCTTTACCAGAAAGTGGCAGGAAGGAAATACTGTAGGAGGTACAAAGTAAATATAAAATGATGAAGCTTAAATCAGTTTATAATCAATAAGATGAAAATAATTTAAAAAAACAACAACTCGTCTTTATGTTGGTTTAAACTCTAGCCGCTAGAAAAAGTCCACATAATAAGAGTGCTACTGGAAAATATATGTACTTGGAAAAATGTTAGGCAGAAAAGGATTCTTGAAGTTCTGGCCCAGAAACTGAGCGCAGTACAGAATAGATAATTCATATATAAATAACATAAATAATACAGCTTCTTACTATGTTGTTGTCGTTCAGTCATTCAGTCGTGTCTGACTCTTCGTGACCCCATGGACCAGAGCTCGCCAGGCCTTCCTATCTTCCACTGCCTCCCGGAGTTTTGTCAAATTCATATTGGTTGCATCGATGACACCGTCCAACCATCTCATTCTCTGCCGTCCTCTTTTCCTTTTGCCTTCAATCTTTCCCAACATCAGGGACTTTTCTTACTATGAGTTGTTGCTAAACGGGATTGGCTTGGACAGGGAAGTGTTGAGATACAGAAAGTGTGGGAAGCTGAGCAGTTGTAATTTATAGTAGATTCTCTGTTTTCCTGGCTGCCTGCTGAAGTTTGTAACCATACATAATAACTACAATTGAAGATGTCCCATGTTACTAATTCTTCTTGATGTTTTCTATTTATAGCGTGGTGTCAAGTAGACATGGCCACGGAGCGGCGAAATTCTCGTTTCCGTTTTTGGTTCTCGTTATGTTAGGTAACGGGTAACGGTAACGAGAATTACTCCGCTCCAGCTCGAACCAGACCTGAAAAAGAAAAATTGGGTCTGATTTTTCGTTGTCGTTCATGGCATCGCAGCAATCGCATGATGCCAAGCAGCACAGAAAAAAGTTTAAAAAAAACACCCCGATTCCCGGCCAAAAAAGCAGGCGAAAATATGCCTGCCTCAGTGAGGGCACCTACCAGAGAGGGGTGGTTTCTGGGGGGGGGTCCCCGGCCTTCCCCCCCTCTCCTGTCCTGGGCTGCTGGCACCAGGCTGGGGGGCCCATCCTCATTGTCTCCATTTGCCATGCAGTGGGGGGGATCCAAAATGGCGACCACAATATTTATTTTTAAATCGTGGTCCAAAAACCCACCAAAGCACCACAGAAACATTTGAAAGTTAGGTATTTTAAATGCCTGATTTTTTATAGTAGCAGCAGTGGGTTTTTCTTGCAATAAAATGTCTCCATTGATTTTATTTTATTTTATTTTTATTTTTATTTTTTTACACCTGCGCAATGATGGGCTGGCCATGGGATGGGACCATGCA
Source organism: Phrynocephalus forsythii (assembly GCA_029282475.1). Lineage (NCBI taxonomy): Eukaryota > Metazoa > Chordata > Lepidosauria > Squamata > Agamidae > Phrynocephalus > Phrynocephalus forsythii. The sequence continues at coordinate 186,952,800 of JAPFRF010000001.1, read as the reverse complement.
AATTTTTGGACCCATTCCACCAATCGCATGGCCAGGTTTTGATGTGCCAGAGGGCATAAAAAGCCCACTAACCCTAACCCTAATCCTAACCCTAACCCATATGCCAGTACACTGTCCTTCTTAGTGGGTCAGAGACACCCAGAGGTGCAGCCCACTAACCCACCCTAACCTTAACCATAACCCTAAGCCTAGCCCTTACCCTAACCCCAACCCTAACCCAGATCCATACGCAAGTACACTTCCCTTCTTAGTGGGTCACAGGAGGCACCCAGAGAGGTGCCTCCCAGCCAGAGCCCACTACCCCTACCCCTAACCTGTACGCCAGTACGCCAGTATGTTTTCCTTCTTAGTGAGTCAGAGGCACCCAGAGAGGTGCCTCTGCCACTTACCCCCAACCCTAACATAATGTATGGTATGCGGCGGCTACACAAAACGCTTCCCTTCCCTTCCCTTCCCTTCTTAGTGGGTCAGATGTCAGAGGCACCCAGAGAGGTGCCTTCCAGAGCCCACTTACCCCAACCCCAACACAAACACAAACGACAAACGGAAATGATAAATTTTTGAAAATTTCTGCGACAAACGGAAACGACCCGAAACGGACCCGTCCCAACAAACGAAAACTCGAAACGTCATTTTTCCTGGTCGTGCCCATCTCTATTTGTTTATTGAGTGTAATTCTAGTTCAGTGTCACAATTTATGATCTCACATTCAAAATTGTAGACATAAAGGTTTGGTTTCTTAGTCTGTGATCCTGTACACCTTTAATTGAGAGTAAGACACACTTAATGGAATGGGGCTTAATCTTTTTAGACCTATTGATGATTACATAGCTTAGTTACATTTTTACCCACTTAGGAAGGAATAATCCCTGCCAAACTTAAAGTGACTATTGAATAGTTAATGTGCGCAAGTAAAATTGACCCATCAAACCTCCATTGCTTCTTTTTCTGATTAACTTGTTGTGAATACTAAGAAAGGAAAGTTGGAAGTAAATCCGATAAAATCATGCAAGTTGGGTAAGGGGAGGCAGACTTGGAAATGATTCTGTATAGTTAGACATGTATTTTATATCAGTTTTGGCAAAAGGCAAAGTAGTTCAGTATCTCATAACCCATAGTGTCTAGCAAAAATAACTGATACTGTATACCATAATTGTGAATTGACTTCTATCCCTTCCTCCAAAAGCCTACTTAACCTTGATAATAGAAACATAAAAATATAAATAAATAAATAAATAAATAAATAAATAAATAAATAAATTGTATGTATGTATGCATGTAATAGGAGCTCAGAAAAGTTTTCAGTAGCTCTTCCAACCTTGGCATTGTAAGGTTCTTTTACTTTCAAAGGGCTTACAAGGGGAGAGATGTTGGTAATAAAACAAATCTTCAAATCCACAGTGTAAGCATAAAAATGTGTGTAAGATCATCAGATCTTTTAATCAGCTTGGAGGTTGCAAGTTCAAATGGAAGAGGAGGAAAAGTGGAAAGATTTCATGTGAGAGTAATGTATTCTTCATGTTGGCTAGAGATGTAATGAAGAAAGAAGGTTCTGCAGATGTTCAGTCCAGGCTTAACGAACAATGTAGTAGTGTTAGGTTACTTCTGAAGTAGCTGATAGACATGCGAGAAGCAGAAAATGCAAGAAGCAAAAACAAAATAAGACAAAAACAAGGGTGTTTTTTCATTTTACAAAATAGGGAACTCTGTGGGAACTCTGTATGAAGCACATTGGAAAGCACATAGCACCATGGATTGGTATAAGAGAATTTAGACATTAAAGGACATTATAATTATAATGTAGCAGATGCCATGGTGGTGACTAAGAGGATTTTGCTTGGGCCACTGCTTGTATCCATACTTGTCAATAGAACACTATTCTATGATGGTAATTATTCTATGATGGCAATAAAAAGCTAATTGTGATTGTCACATGAACAGCCAAAGGACCTAATTTCCTTTTCTCAGTTGCCTGCTCACTACAGATGGCAACTAGCTTCACAAGTTCTTACCATCTATCCACCTTCCAACTAAACTGGTTATCATGTTTATGTACTATTGTTCCCAGTATACAATCCCTGACCTGGTACATGGGCACACAAATCAAGTCCAAGCTGCCATGTACCATTTTAGTGACACTTTGATTCAGTCCTTATCCTGGCCTGGAACACTGTTAGCGTGTTTCTGGTTCTTAAGAATTCGTTCCTTTGAGTGGGGAAAAGCACCCACAGAAAGGGCAGGTTTTGTTGGCTTCCCAAGGCACCCATCAGGTAGCCACAGGGATAGAGGGTTGAGTGAGGGTTTTTAAAAGGGCAAAGGACATGGTCTAAGATTTCTTCTTAAAAGGAAAAACTGTGACATTTCTATACTTCTCATCCCTTCTCTCACCTTCAGGCTTTTTGTTCCCTGGCTCTGAAATTAGTTCCAGAGAGGGTAGCCTTGTTAGCCTTTTCCAGAATTCCAGGAAAAACAAAAGAAAAACAAAAGAAAAGACACAAAACATGTGGCACCTTAAAGACTAGCTTTCATCCCATCCCATATTATATTGCACACCTCATTCTCCTGTTATATGTCTGAAGAAGTGGACGTGTAGTCCACGAAATGTTACATTAAAATATGAAAGTTAGTCTTTAAGGTGCCACATGTTTTGTGTCTTTTGTTTTGTTCTTAAATTAGTGGTGCTCTGGCCACAGATTTTGATGATTTTATCAATGAGTACAGCAAGACATGCAAGGAACAACAATAACTAAGATCTGAAGCATCTGTCTCTGTCGACACTAACTCAGTGTGTTTGTTCCTTTGTCCACACACCCATGAAACTTTTCTATTTTCAACTCTGATATGTGAATGCTGAGTTTATCAGGTAAGGATCCATGGTAGTGCCTGTCTGCCCTGTTAACATCTCTGGGCTCTTTGCTCTGATCTATGGTTGCCTTGAAAATGCACAAATAATTCTGACTTGTTTGTGCTTACACATTTGTTCTAAGACAGTAGATACCCCTAATTGGCAACAGAAGATGATGGCTTATAATCTCATACATAAACAAGAGAGAAAATGGTGTATTCAGATACTGACTCATATGTAAAGAGCAATCATTTTATCCATGCTATCAGCTTTTTCCCTGGCAGTGATCTTCTGAGAGCCAGAGTTGGTCTGATGGCCTATAGTAGCTTTTTCTGTGGAGATGGAAAATTCTGGAATGTAAAAGAAAAGGAACTAGATTTCCCTGACAACCAGAGTGAATTTGATTTGAATCAAATTGATTTAAATTGAAAAAAATGGATTTTTTACAGTTTAACCTTTTTTAAAAAGAATCCATGCTTTTGATCTTAATTGTGATTTAAATCATAATCTAAATCAATATGGTTTAAAAAGTCATAGATTTTTGTCCAACCTGCTGACAACTATATCTTTCCCCAAAGTTTTATGAAGATTAAATTGTCTCCATACATAGGAAGACAGCTAACTCAGTTATGCATGTATGTACCTCAAGAAATAGTGCAGAGCAGATAAAGAGATAGAAAGGAATAATGAGTTGTGCATTTAAAAAGAGCCAAGTGGCCATTGACAGGCTTGATTAATAGGCAGAGCTGTGAAGTTCAAGGACAAGGACTGGGTAAAGCATGGGCACCCTAGTCCTGAGAGCTTAAAACAAATACTTTAATATATCAGGGTACTTGCATGCATTAACCCTTAAGGTGTCTTAAAAACTGACATGTGTTCTTGTAAATTACCAAGAGATCAGCTTGATTTTCTTTTAACTTGATACAGTGCTTAGTTTATCTCGTGTTTTCATGAGATAGTTTAAAATACTGTACAGGTAAACCTGTACTTCAAAATAGGTTTAAACTGTAAAAGGTTGTGGTATGTATAACATGTTTAATTAATACAGATTTCTCTTTCTCTTTCATTTTCGGTAATATCCTTATATATCATTGTTAAATTTCTAAGCAGTCAGCCAATGAGAAGCCTAGATCAGACCACCCTTGCTGTAAAAAAAAGTGGAAAAAGAAAAAAAGAAAAGAAAAGAGCTTGATGCAATTAATATAGTCTGTCTGGAAAGCAGCATTATTTCAGAAACGTTTATGTTAATGATATGGTATGTGTTCTGCACATTTCATACTCAAACAAGCAGCAAGCTTTTGTTTCATTCCAGACTGGGTTTTATTAAAACTGGAGGATCAATGGGAAAACAAAACAGTAATCAGTGGAGTGGAGGATGCAAACTCATCCAGTTTTTTTAAAGCCTCTTGAACTCATCAAGGCTTGAGGAGAACAAGGCAGATATAGCACTGTTCTTGCTTTGTGTCCAGATGAGTCCTCCTGAACAACAAACACTCCCAAAATCACAATAGAAAACACACTGCCCTAAGTCCCCATACACATGGGAGGAAAAAGTGTGTGTGTGTGTGTGTGTGTGCAGGGGGGGGAGGTGGAATTCCCCTTCCCCGTATAAGTGCCAAACATCAAGGATCTATCTATAGCTGTATAGCTATATTGATGATATATTTAAAATATAGTTTCCTCTTCTAATAAGAAAACCTGACTTTTGTCAGGGTGAAAATTTCTAAAGTTTATGCAAGTAGAAAGAGAGCTCCATTATTTATTTATTTATTTATTGAATTTCTATACCACCCGTTGAGCTACAAGGCTACTCTGGGTGGTTTATGATAATAAAAATACAAGAAAATTAATAATTAAATAAGATATCATAATATAAACAGCATAATAACAGAATAGAAAGACAAATAAACATCATAAACAAATATAAACTGGGGAAAATGAAAACAGACAATGTTTAGAAGAGACAAACAAATAATGTTTAGAAGAGGCAAAGGCGGTATTAGCCACCATTACTTTTATTGATTGATTTAAACAGTTCAGGTTTTTATTTAATAGGATCTGGAAAACAGTTTGCCCATCATAGTTGTGCTCACATATAATAAGAAACTAAACTCAAGCATTATAAACAGAGTTCATCTGCTTATCTAATTTTATCTTCTAGTCACACTTGGAAAATTATTAAATGCATGCTTATAAATGCATAAACAATTACTAGAAATGTAACAATATTGTAGAAATCAGTGAATAAAAATGACCTTGGGTCCTTTTAAGGGCAAAAGATGGGATAAAATATTTTAAATGGATAAAAAATAAATAATTAATCTCTCAAGTAAAGCTAAAACTTTATTGTTGCGGGCAAGGATGTTCTTCATCACCACAGTACTTCTTGTGCTATTAATTTAACCTGAGCACTGTTTTGTGTTCTAAAAAGAGATTCAAGTTGGTAAATCTACTTCATATGGAATTAAGAAACCAGCAGGGGTGAGAGTATTTAGAGATGTTCAAAAGTAAAAGCTTGCAACTTCTTCACATCAAATCCTTGGGTGTTTGTATTCCACTTGCATGTACATGTGTCTGTGGATCTGTGCTTCTGCAATATTGTCAGGTAGAACAAATGGCATGTTCTAAACACAAACATTGCAAAGGGTTGAAGATACAGCAGAAACAACAGCTCTAACAGTTAGAGGGTTAACTGGATTTCATTCTAATACCCGAGCCCCAAAGCCTGAACTTTTCAAACACTCCAAATATAGAGCTAAATCAAAGAATTCTGTTTCAAATCCATACAAGATGTTGCTGCGTTTTTCACCCCCAGTTCCTCTGACAGGAGAAACATTTGGAAGTGTAGTTTCTTTCTTTCCTTTTTATAGCTATCTTAAAAAGGAGTTTGGATGTTTAGCACAGCTGGTGCTCATTACATTATGCACTATCAATAAAATAGCATGTGTAATTAATTTTTAATGCAGTGCTCTATGCAGCGCTTTAAAGCCGTTACTGTATGGAGAGAGCTGACACTGGTCACCAGCATCAGAAATATTGCAAAGAATAAGGGTAGGTCTTTGCATTTTTTTTAAAAAAAAAAGCATGGAAAGAGACAGTAGTTGTCATTGGATTGCTGTGTTTTTGGCCAAGAATAATTCTCTAGAATACTATGTGAGGGTTTTTTTTTTAAATGATGTTGAAATAATAACCCAACGTAGGGTGACATGGCAAACAGAAGCTTTCCTTGATGTGGGTGACATGGGTTCAAATTTCCACTTAGTTACAGTTCTTAATGTGTGGCCCTAAGCAAAGCTCACACTTCTTTTCAGACTGTTTTGAAAGCCTTAGAAATGAATGTAATAAGGCAGAATGCAGATTTAATAGACGAATCTGGATCACATATTTTTTTTTTTTTACTAGTTCAGGCTCTGCTGAGGGAAGGTTTGGCTCAGACATCGCTCCTCAGAAGAGGTAAATATACCACTGGATGGAGAAGAAAGTTAGTTCCCCACCCAACTGATCTGCATTAAAACTCAGTTGCAGCTAGTAAATATAAAGTCATGGAAACCTCTGGGAAAAGACGGATTCAGATGCAAGTCTAAAAGAAAACAAAAGGAGAACAGATTGGCTTCCTTCCAGGAAAAATGTTTAAAATTATAATAAGAGCCTCAGTTGTTTCTTGTGGCTTTTGGTTGGTTACCCTCAGAATAAATACCAAAGTGCTTCACTTCATATTTGGGGAATGACACTTACTTGGAAAACAGGAAAAAAATGAAAGCATGGGAAGAAGTCAACACCATTTGCTCTGATAACTGACCAACTCTCTCTGACACCAAACTTTCCAGGAAAACAACACCAAAGAGACAATTGTAATGGCAAGAGTGTCAAGAAATATTTTACGAACATGGTTGCCAAATCCTAAAATTGACAGTTCTCCTGTAGCTTTAAATATTGCATAGAAAGCAGAAGTGCATCAGGTGTGACAGTTCTCTAATCTCAGCACTGATGGGAAAAGACACAGCTGGTGAAATTTCCCCTTCCAGGCAGCCATTAAAAGTATAGGAATCCTCTCAGGGCATGGATGAGATTACTTGTTCTACTCAGTGTATGTATTTGTTTTCACTGCTTTTATCCAGTCTTTCCAGAAGCTCAAGATTGTAATGCAACTTAATAAAAGCTAGTGCACTGGGTAGAAGTCATCAGCCCAATGAGATTTTTTTTAAAAAAAATGGAGGTGGGGGGGGCCTACATTTGGTGTGGGAAAAGGGACCAAGATTGGTTTTATATATTGAGTGGCGTTTTAAAGAATGTTTAGATGCAAAGTGAGTTTTAAAATGCAACAACGTACATGTAAGGATAAACAGCTTTGTTCCCACTTGAAGAGGTGGCTTGTCTGCTTTCCCTTTGCTGCTTTCTCAGATTTTAACAGGAATACCATCAGGAGACTTCTGAGATTGGAAACAAGATTTCTTTCTTGTGCTAAAAAAGACCAATTTTGTTACTCATCTGTGAAGGTGAGTTTGTCCGCTGCCAACAAGAATGGTGATAGGATCATGTGGGTCTACCATGTGAGTAGGTTGACTGAGTGGTATCTGATTTTAATAGAAGCAGAAACACACATGAGTAATTACTATTGGTACCAGAGATGGGCACATGTCAGTTCGTGCCAAGTTGTCAGACGTTGGTGGCATGGCACCATAGGTGCCAAACTTTCCCTTCTCCCCCCCCCTCCACTCCTGCAGGTTCCCCCACTCACTAGCTGGTGCATGCTGCTCTACTTCTCATTGTCACATGACTTTTCCAGTCCCAGCAGGAGTTCCTGCTTCCCTGCTCCAGCAGCTGCCCACCTAAAGGCTGTGCTGCAGGAACCCCTGCCCTATCTTCTCATTTGAATGGAGGAGGAAACCAGGTGCTCCTACTGGGACTGGACACTTGTATGAGGAGGAGGTACCAAGCAGTGCACATTGGGTAGTGAGTCGGGGAGCCAGCTGGGGGTGGGAGATGGGAATATTCAACATGAAGCAATTTGTGTCCATCTATAATTGCTACCCATCTTTTGCTACCCTTGTTAGGCACTTTCCTAAATAATTTCCCCTCATTTCAGATGCCCCAGGGTGGCAAATGTTAAGTCAGTTGGCATTCCTCAAGCAATGTGGCCACATGAAAAAAGAAAAGAGGACGCTTTAATAATTATATGAAGAGAACATTTCTGGACGCATAGCTTTATCCTGCAAGCAACACTTGGTGAAGTTCTCTCTTTCTTTGAACTATCAGAGGTACAAGAAGCATCTTTTTTCATGTGGCCACCCTGCCCTTATGCCTCCAGCATGACTCATTTTCTCTTGCAGGTCATCTTTCTATACTCATGTTTATAGATAGCCAACCATTGGGCCAAAGTGTAAGTTCACTTCTCCATAAACCTTCTTTAGGACCAGGCTGGACTGGATGTAGATGGTGTGCTTTTGAGCAGCTTGAGCAGTTCAGTGTTTCGGTTTAAAATGTGGCATATTTCTTTATTCACAAATCAAGGAGGAATTTCCATGTTCTGCAGCAGCATCACCTTAGCAACAGGGTAAACCAGCATGGATGATTTGTGTTGTAGAATCAGCTGTGCTAAGTTACTCCTACAACTCCTTAATTTCGCTAAATGCAGTCATGTCAACTGAATGTCTCCATGCAACCCGCCTTCATTTTTTTTTAAAAAGAGAGATTAAAAGCCAGAGAGGAGGAAGGTTTATATGAAAGAATAATCTGCTAGGAAATGAAGCAACAAATTAGGAAACTTGGCACCTGGCTAGACCTGTGCTCAATGCAAAGTTTTAGCGCTGGGGGTTTCAGACATGCACATATAATAACTAGATGTCTGCTGTTCTCTCACTCCCCCAGTAAGATTTCATTCAGTTACGTGTGACATTTTTGCCAAATCATTCTTTTCCTTCCTGTCACCTGGCATGTGAGAAAATAAAGTGTTTTAAGGCTTTGTATATATTGTGGCATCTCTGTGTGGATACAGAGATAGTTTTACCATTCAGTGACTGTAGGTGGCTGCCTAGGATAGAACTGTGCAAGGTGACTACACCTACAATAACTATTCAGAAACCTATAGAACTTTGCAGAGATAGATCAGATACACTTTTGTGCTGCCAGAATGTAATTCTTCTGTCATAGCCAATAATGCAGATGTATTTATGGGGAGAATATGTTATTACTGGCAACTTCTTACTGCCTCTTTTGCCATTTAAAATACAGCCTGACACACCTGATCCCTGATTTAGAGATAATATTGGGGAAAGCATTTTTTATGTCAAGCTGCAGTTAAGCAGGACAGGAGCAAGGACATTTCTAAAAACATCAACAACTCTGTGTGATAACTAATTTTTACTTAGATGTCAAAATACATAAGACATAAGATTTGCAAAAACATCTAATGTTCAGTTCAGTTTAGCCAAGCACATGTACGCATGCACACACACATACACACGCACGCACACACACACACACACACACACACACACACACACACACACACACACACACACACACACACACACACAGAGAGGTCAGATACGTTCTGTAATTCCCTTGTACAAGATTAATTTGAAGTTATCCAGTGTTTCATAAATCAAACTTGTTGAAAGTATAATGTGTGCATGTTTGTTTATGTGTGTTGGCTAGATTTAGCAGACCTTTATCTCACCCTTAGGAGAGAACATATTCCAGAAGTAGAATGGTTTTTCAAGAAACCATTCTTGAAATCAGGATGGAAACATAAAATATCTGCATAAATATTTTGTCTGTTATGCACAATTGCAATGCTAAAACAGAAGAATCAAGAAATGATTTGTTTAGTTGGGTTTGTCACATTAGGTATGAACTATAGTGTTTTCTTTTCGGTAGTGCTTTTCTTAAATAATGCTATTTTAAATAGAATTGGAAAAAAGATTTTCAAATCAATTCAGTACAGGTGGAGAGTGAGGAGATACTTTGTTTTGAATGACCACCACTTTCTAATTATACAGTACCCATCTTTTCTAAATGTGTCTGGAAGGTTGGGGGCAACCGTGCCTACCCTAGAAGTATTTTTTTTATTATTATTATTCCAACCATTTACTCAGTTGACAACTAGTCATGTGTTGTCTTTGGCCATGTCAGGGAGAGGATCTGTATCCATTGAAACTAGTACCACCTTTTTAAACATATTGGACTTGTTAATAGTTGGCCTAAAAACTTTGGACATGCCAAAGATCTGTAAGTAGAGGCAAAAAATAAATATCACTTGAAAGCCTGGAGAATTGCCACCGGTTCTGTCAAGAAGAATAGCTATCTAGATGTCAACGGAGTGGGTGGATGGACATTAAAAAAAGATCTTGAAGAGTATGTAACCTTCCAGCCAGGACAGTGCTGGGCTAGATGGAGTCAAGGTCTAATTCAGCTTCTTGTGTTCCTGCATTCTCCAGCACACTCATAGAATGCCCCAGTGTGAGGCTGTCCCTCCCCCAAATCAACAGTGATACATGCAGGCATGCTTACAGAACTTCCTGTGGGAGTACTCCAGGTGGCTGGAGCATGTGCTCCATATTGAATGGGCATTTTGCCAGCTTCAGGATTGCTCTACTTCTTGTCCCTTTGCCTGTTTTTGATTCCCATTTTTAATATCTGATTAGTTAATGTGCTGAGAAGCTTTCTTAACACTTTCTTCCTTTTCCTTTGTAAAAATTGCCTATTTTTATTTAATAGCGGAAGCAGCCGAGACCATTTGATATAAGACAGTGGAGAGGTGAGGGTTAGAGGTCAGAAATAAAAAAGCTAATGAATCAGTGAGAGGTATATAAGGAATAAATCCACACTTGTATCCCCCCCCTCAAAAAAAGCTTACATTTTTATAAACTGAGCTGGAGAAGTCAGAGGGCTGAGAACTCGAGGTTAATGTGTGGGTGTTTGAGGTGGCATTTGGAAAAATTCCACAAAGCTGCACTTTAAACATGATTTTTCCTTCTTTAGAAGGAATTACATGGTATCCAGAAATGAGAAAGGACTAAGTTGTACCATTTCTACAAATGGCATATTTGGTGTTCCATTTTTGAGCCAAGCCCAGGAGCTGTGCCTTACATGAGTAGTCCTGCAACTGGTCTGGATTTAGGCTTAAATCATGCTTAGAGGAGATCAAACGAAATCTGCTAGAATTACATTATCCATGGTTAACTGAAGTTCCATTGATGCTTTAAGCTGTCCAGGTTCATTTTAGAACATTAGGGCATTTCACCATACTATCAGGAACACTAAGCCAGATCTCTTAGTACTTGGTCGGGAGATTACAAGGCATCTTAAAGTAGAGATAGAGGACAGTACTTCCAAAAACCCCATATAGCTACTGCCAGGCAGGGTAGTACTGACCTAAATTGACCAGATTTATGACACAGTATAAAGCAGCTTTCTGTGTTGCTGTTTAATTATGGTAGGTGCTGATGCTTCCGTTACTAAATATTGTATTGGGGACGAGAATATTTTGTACCAGGGTGTACTATGCTTGTTCATTTATGACTGATCCTCTCAACTATCGGACAAGATAGATAGGGCCAAGAATTACCACAAGGACATAGGCGAAGGAATTATTTCAGCCTGTGTGTTCCATAGCAAATCCCACACTGTACCTATTCAGTTGTACTATTTGTCTTCCCAAAATAGGGTATTCAATTCTTTGCCCATTACCTTGTGTTAAGCAAAAGTAGTCATCAATCTGTGAATGGAATAGTGTCATTTCATGCTGGTGCATGTAGTTAGTAGGTGTAAGCCTAAGTGTGTACGTGTGTCTATATCTATCTATCTATCTATCTATCTATCTATCTATCTATCTATCTATCTATCTATCTATCTATCTATCTACATAAGAACATAAGAAGAGCCATCTATCTATCTATCTATCTATCTATCTATCTATCTATCTATCTATCTATCTATCTATCTATCTATCTATCTATCTATCTATCTATCTATCTATCTATCAATCTGAGAATAAGGCATAGTCACCCATGTCTTCACTGTTTGATGATCACAGCATCTGATTATAGTTTATATGGTGCTCTGTTGTGCTACATCACAGGTGTAGCACTACAATTTTTGCTTCCCTTCTCAAATAACCTATTGAAATAAAAAAACTGGAATGGATTTGCATGTGAAATGATTTACATGTAAACTCTAATTCCACTTTTGAAAATACATTCCTGAATTGAATTTGTGCTCAGAAACTCCATAGGCTATGTGTTTTGGGTTTTTTTGCACATCTTTTTGTAACGCTATTTCGTTTCTGGCTCTGGTTGGTGAATCCTGAAGTTCTATGGAAAACAAATTAGATCCTCTAAGCTTGTCCACCATGCCACAAAAATGAAATGTGTTGTATCTTATATGTACATGTGAATTCGTATTTAGTAAAAAAATAATCTGAAGAACTTCTAAGTGAACAAGTTTAACATTTTAAGATAATCACATATTCTAAGAGAACTAGTAGTTAGGGTCACCTCCATTCATGGGTTAAACATTATAATATGGCATGATTTAAAAACAAACCAAAATCAGATTTACAGAGATTAATTAACCCAGTACCTTAATAAAATGTGCAATTAACTTTAGGTTTCCTATTCTTTCTTGACAAAAACAGGTCTTAAACCAAGCAGCTTTTAAAAAACTGTTCCGTTTATTCTGTTAAGTCATCATTTTAACCCTACCAATACTGAAGGGGATGGAGTTCCACTCAGGGAATAAACCGATGCTCTTTGCCCTTTAGCCACTCTGTGAACCCACAAACCATATCGTTAATACCTCTGAGCTGTTTGTTTTTGCATGTTTGTCCAAGGACACTGCACATATTTCATTAAAAGAACATAAGAACATAAGAAGAGCCATGCTGGATCAGGTCAAAGGCCCATCTAATCCAGCTTCCTGTATCTCACAGTGGCCCCACCAGATGCATTTGGGAGCGCATGAGACTAGATACCTGTCTCCTGATACCATTCCCCTGCATCTGGCCCTTGAAGTGCCCCGGTTTTAAGCCTGAAGATTACACATCTCCATTATGGTTTGTAACCTGTGATGGACTTTTCCTCCAGCAATCTGTCCAGTCCCCTTTTGAAGGCATCCAGGCCAGATGCCATCACCACATCCTGTGGCAGGGAGTTCCACAGACTAATAACGCGCTGGGTGAAAAAATATTTTCTTTTGTCTGTTCTTACTCTCCCAGCCCTCAATTTGAGTGTATGTCCCCTAGTTCTGGTATTTTGTGAGAGGGAGAAGAGCTTCCCTCTATCCACTTTACTCATGCCTTGCATTGTTTTGTACGTCTCAGTCATATCCCCCCTCAGCCGCCTTTTTTTTCCAGATTAAATAAATACTGTAGTTCTCCTGTAAAAGAATCAGAGATGCAAGAGGAGGACAACAGTATTCTTGCAGAATATAAAATATTAAAAAAACACTCAATTGTATTCTTAAGGATAGCAAGAGTGTAAGAGGATGATGTCCATGAAAGGAAAAATACAATTTCATGTTGCAATGTGCGGAGCTTTATGTTATTGTTTTGTTTTATGCCACTTTCAAGTAACAGATTTATTTAAAGCTAGTGCTGAAATAAATCTGTTAGTCTTTAAGAAGCAACAATACATTTTTTTGTTATACAGTACATTCTTTAGCAGATCAAGACAACCTGTTTGAAAACTGCTCTGATTTTTTGCAGTCACCACTATGTCAGAGGTGTATGGGGCCATCCTTGTTCCTAGCCTTTATTGTTGCAAATTATGGTACCATTTGTGGATTCTGTTTATTTTTCTTTTTTCAGACCTTAGTTGTTTGTATCATCACTTGGAGATTTTTAAAAAAATAATTTACAAAAATGTGTATACATGTATTCTAATAATGCACATTTTGTATACGTTTTTGCCCAGTATACAGTTCACATTTTCCCAAGGTGCTTTCCTTATAATGCATTTTCTGGATACATTTTGCATACATTTTTGTATGCCAAATTTTATGTAAATTTTAAAAAGTATTTTTGGGAAGTATGCATAGCGTACTTATGAGAAGGATAAGTCACAGGGATAACTGCATTCAGGTATTGATTTTAGTACTGCGATGGTTTTAGCAAGCTTGCAATAATACTGTATGTGAATTGCACTAAATCCAATCCATTCTGACACTGACTGATGCATGACCCATTGGCAAAGCTGTCCATGTAATGATGCTCAAGAAGAGTTCTCAGGTAGGAGCCCATTCTCTATGTTTATGCTTCTTGCTTGGTTTAGGACCCTGTATGAGCAGAGTGGAATTTCCATTTTAGAGCTTCCTTTTTCAGAGTTTATCCCCAGTTCTTGGACAGTGGTAAGACTGGTGGGGTAGGGCAGCAGCAAAAGATGTGGCATTGGAGGGTAACCTCTTCCCATGCTCCCATTCATGCTGTTATAACCTTTTGAAGGTCCAAACAGGCTTCTTCTCTGAGATAATGTCCAAACAGATTTTCTATCTTTATATCTCACATTGCCTAAAATCCTTCAGTGCAGCCAAAAAGGTGAAGCAAATACAAGTACTGAACAATAAAAATGCTCTCCCCCAAGTCAGATTCAAAACCCCATAAAACCCTAAAGGCTGTTATTGTAAATGTAATCAAGTAAATTTAATTGAAGCCATTCAGAACAAAAAATCTTGCCTTTTTTCACAAAGTTGCAAGGGACAATTAAGGAAGAGGCAAGATGGAACGAAATGAGCATAGTCCAAGAGCCTCCGTGCAGCTACCAAGAAGGCCCTCCTGTTTATCCCAGTCAGCCAGTGACTGTGGGCCATGTTAAGTAGCTTCTGCTAATCATGGTAATGTTCTGTTCATGTTGAGGAAGATGGACCAGCTTCCTGTTAGCCCTTATTTCCTTTAGTATATGGCTAGTAATTCCTTCCACTGACATTTTAAATGAATTTTATGACTGTGAGCCTGCCTAAGACCAATTTGCTGATGAGTAGAAAGGAGGATAGCTTGTGTCAGTCTGGCCATCAAAATAAGTGGGAGAGAGAAAGTTCAGTATGAGTTTAAATGGCAAGGAAGGTTTATTGAGAACATGTGTGTTAATGTGAAAATTGTATCCTTTCATGATGTTTTTCTTGCCAAGCCAACTTTGAGATGACCCTTGGGCCACAACAATTTATATAACTGCTCTGAACAATCCACTTGGGATTCTTCACACATTGTGTTTTTTGAGGTATATCCTTAAAAATTGCAATGCACATCTGCCAAAAGCTGTTATCACATAGATAAAATTGGCAAGCAGTGACTACTGCTCCCTCTCTACATGGTGTGACAAACAAGCCCATGTTTACCATATTGAAATGGGCAAAATCACTCAAAGGATGTTTAGTGCATAGAGTATTAAGGCTTTATTATTATTATTATTATTATTATTATTATTATTATTAGTAGTAGTAGTAGTAGTAGTAGTAGTAGTAGTAGTAGTAGTAGTAGTAGTAGTAGGAGTAGGAGGAGGAGGAGGAGGAGGAGGAGGACCAGCAGCAGCAGCAGCGGCAGCAGTACTATTATATCTGAACATTCAACATGATACCTGTATTGCTGTATTTTAATCATTCATTCCTACTATACTATAGTTGTGTTGTATTCATAGGAAAACAAACATTATGGACCAAACTGATCATCTACATATTTTCCCCTATTTTACTCCAGGAATCCTTGCTTTCAGAATTGGCAGCTATATGTTAAGTTGAAAATGATTTCAGCCTTTTCTGTAATTAGCTGAATTTTTTTAAAAAAGAAAAATATTTTACTCTTCTCCACAACCCTAAATGTACCCAGATTTAACTTGCTCATACAAATTGAAAATACCAATTCTGATTAAATAATGGTTGATTCCATCTGCTATTTTTTTGTAGAAAGAATCCAGCCATCAGGTGCTGAAATACTAATATTCAAAACTTGCTTTTCAAAAGGGAAAAACAAACACTTCTGTTATAAGACTAAGCATGTTTGGAATAGCAAAAAGATTCTGTGTTTGTCTGTAAAATATTCTGAAGAAAATTTAAAAAGAATAGAAACCAACCATTCAGAATATCACTCATTTAAGCTGTGAAATTACTGTTTTTTCCTTTGTAACTCAGGTAGTTTAACGTTTGTGCCTATATCCTGTCTTAGTTGCAGCTATTCCACCTGTCTTGTCACAAAATTTGTCTGGTAATTAAGAAAAATGTTGTGTGCCCTCAGGTCACTTCTGATGTGTGCTGACTTTTTGTCACTTTGTGAGGTAATGGCCTCTAAAGATGTCCTATCATTAATAGCTGTAGTGTACTCAGATCTTGCAAACCAACAGGATCTCGTATTGGGTTGTTCTTTCTTCTTACTGCCCCCTGCCCCAGCAATTTTGTCTATTTTTGTTTATTCTCATTATATGTACATGGTAGCATAGCCTCAGTTTGCTCATTTTTGCTGATTTGACAGTTCAGGCTCAACTTGGTTGAGCAGCCACCTGTCTATCTTTCTGGCTAGCTGAGGTATCTCTGCAGCTGTCCTCCAACACCACATTTCAAATAAGTTGAATTTTGTCTCTCTTCACTGCCTTTCCTTCATATTTTGATTTTGGTTTTCAATGTCAGTTTTTGCTAACTCCAAGCTGTATGTTTTTTAATATTTCAAAAGGCAATGGGTCATATTTTGGAAAACAGGGAGGCAATATGTCCATAGAACTTTTTCTTCTCAGGTTGTCTTTCGCCAGGAAAGAGATTGGAAATTGGAACATAGGTTCTAATCTGCATTCTGGGGATCAGGCATAGTAACACTCGTTTACTGGAGAATGTGTATGTTTCTCCATTGTTATGTGTTGCACTCACACCTATGCTTTGTCATTTTCATTAACTTGAAAATGTTTGTTGAAAATAGCTTTGTGTTGGGTGAGAAGTAGTTAACTGATGAGAAAAGGAGTCCATTCATGGAATTTCCCCTTGCCTTTGGGAATGATAGCGAGCCGAAAAGGGTGTCCTGTAGGCCATCTTGACTGATGCCATTGGTGCTGTAAGCGTTCAAGTTCCCTTTTACTATGTAAAGCTTGGCGTCCTTTTTTCCTGCTGGCAACACGGACATAATGTTGTGCAGCAGTATTGGACCACTTCCTGGCATTTTGAGTCATAGATACAGAACAAAATATGCCAAATTCATAAACTGGAGTTTGTTAAAAAAAAAAAAAGAAGAATTAAGTACAACTACACACAAAGGTGGCTGTATACCTCAGTGGTTGACATATCTGCCTGGGGAATCAGAGGTTGGGAGTTCAATTCTTTGCCGTGCCTCCAGGGAGAAGAGCCTGCCTGTGTGGCTTTTCCAGGAGGCACCACAGGAGAAAGGAATGGTAAACCCATTCTGAGTATTCTCTACCTAGAAATGCTCAAAAAGGGTAACCATAAGTCAAATCTTAGGCACAATTATTAAATGTGTGTGTGCCCGTGTGCATGCATGCGTATGTGCATGCGTGCGTGCAGTGGCAGATTGCCACTGGTTAAAATCTTCCTTTTGTGTGTTGGGGGTATACATTACTTTGGCACATTTTGTATTAGCCATGTACATATTGGAATTTAAAAAGGAAGCCGATGATCATGGCAGTAATTCCTGTTGTGCCAGTGGAGTTGCACAACAGGATTCAGCAAATATGCATGTGTGAGTGTTTGCATGTAGCATAAGAAAAATTGTAAATAGGAGGACTGATAACATTCAGAGATTACACTTCCTCCTTTCGATACTTGGTTGAGTCCACAGTTTACATTGTTTGTGTGTGTGTGAATAAATTTACCTGCCGAGTGAGGATAATAACACTTCATGCATCTCTAGTTCATGGGCAGTTGCGTCATAATAAATCTTTTGGATGTTAAGCATGGCTGAAAATCCCAGTGCTTCTGCATCTCACTTCTTCTGCTCCTCTGTTTATATTCCCTATCTGTTCAGCACCCACTTAGAATTTCAGGAAGTCTTAGCTTCTCTCAATCAAATAACACAGTCAAATAATGCATTGTTTCGGATACGATCATAGACTTGGAACAGGGGCACTTACAATGTCAGGAGCCTTGGTGTCAGCACTGAATAGTCATCTCCCCAGAACAGCACCAGTGAAAATGCAATTATAAGTCTGCATTTGAAAACAGAGATGAATGAGTTTAATTGACATATCATATGAGAGCTATATCCATCAAAGCCTACTGTCTGCTATTAAGTTGTAGGTCCAAAGATGACAAAATGAGCGGCACATTTTTCACTTGAGAATGAGATTTTCCCCCTATCAAATATTATTATGACACCCCTGTTTGTTTATGTGATTGATATCCCATCTTTCAAGACACCTCCCAAAAAGATTTAAAAGGATGCAAGTGTAAATCCCAATTGTTATAATATTAAAATACAGGCAAATTATAATATTAGAGCACAGTAAATAAAAAGTATAACACCCACCCATTCTGTGTGAATACTCAGGTGTCTGTTACTGCAGTAGGTTTTTCAGTTGTCCCTACCAGCCCTTACGTGATTAGTTCTCAGCATTAAATTTCTTATTTTGCTTTTAACTGTTACATTTGGTCAGAAATAATATGCGGTTGAAGGGAAGTGAACAGTACCCCAGGAGAAGGGTTGCTTTGTGTCACATTGTGGTTTTTAGAAACTCAGTTTGGCTTCAGACTGTGTCGGGTTGTTACTTAAAAAACATAATGCGAAATGACATATTCAATACTGTTTTGTTTGGGTTAAGCTGTCATGGCCCTCAGCCCTTTTCAGAAGCCTGGGAGGTGAGTTGGTATATCACAGGTCAGATTTTAGAAAAAACCCACCTTGGTTTATTGTGACATGTAAAATGGTGTTTCACTTTGAAGTCCTAGTGTATCTATTCTGGTTACTCCTTCCTCCTTATGAGGCATGTTCCAAGGTTTAGGGATCCTATTTTACTAGCTGTCATGCTTTTTTGACCGACCCAGCAATATGTCCTTCTGTGTTGCTGATTTCTTTCATCTCAGTAAAAGGTCTCGTCATTCTCCGTGGTTTCTTCCAATAAAATGCTTGCACTGCTTTCAGTTCGGTGGTTGTCAAGCCCCTGAGCAAAATCATTTTAATTTTAATTGTAAAAGGGGGGGGGGGAATAGAAATGTTGGCTGACTGAATGTACTGCTGTGCAACATCCGCGCATGCGTACACACACACACACACACACACACACACACACAGAGAGAGAGAGAGAGAGAGAGAGAGAGAGAGAGAGAGAGAGAGAGAGAGAGAGAGAGAGAGAGAGAGAGAGAGAGGTTTATTGTGCCAACACAAGCTATGATAGCAGAATCTTAGAAGAAAAATTAAGGGCACTGTCCTTTTAAATCTGATCTCTCAAACTTTACTGGATATTTTACAGAGCCTGGTTTCATTTATAGTGGAGCCAGACTTGCTGTGTGAGTCGTTCGCATGCTGGAATTAGTCTTAAGCTTGCTTCTGTGGCGTTGCCAAATTCCATGTTTGTGTTTTATTTAGAATTCTTTTCACGGCCAGTCGAATCTGTTCAGGCATACACAGGCGCTGTTGCACCCCACAGAGAAAATAAGCAAGCTTGCATTTTCTTTGGCATAGACTATGGCCACAAAAGACTGCGGTCTAAAAAACATTTTAAAAAGAAAAAGAAAAAGAAAAAAAAGCTATCTTAACCCATAACAGATGTATAAAGTAGGCATATGCATGCCAGTTTTCTTAGTTTTAATTAAAAAATAATTATGGCTTTAATGGGATGCTGGTGACAAATTTGGATGAATGGTGGGTGACAGTATCTCCAGGCTCCCTTCAAGTTATAAATTAGTGTATTTCTCTTGGCTGATGGAACAGATGAAATTAAGAAAATGGAACAGTCATATATTTTTTCACAAGTCACATTTATTGAATATAAAATATACAGAAATAATTGAAGGATGAGGAACCTTCATCCTTGCCTAAAGAATAATTGAGTTGAGGTTAGAGATCTGCTGTGTAAGACACCTGTAAAGGCATCCTTCGTTATTTAACAGTTGCCACACTGCTAGATCTTTGTGGTTTACCTCACTAGGTAGTTTTATTTACAGCTACATCTGACCTGCCATGAGGTGCTTCTCACCAAGGTATCCTTTAAAAATAGGAACGTGTCCATGTACTGTGGAAAACCAGGACAGTGGACCCTCGTATAACAAGTGGTTTGTTTAACGGAAAAAACACTTCAAGGAAAAAATTTCCAAAGATGGTGGAAATCGCTTAACAGAATCGCCTATGGGGCGAATCTGAACAACAGAAAAATGGTTGCATTTAGGGATTAATCCGTTTCCAATGCATTTATTTGGGAAAATTGTACAAAGGAAAATTTGCTTAACAGACTTTCATTTGGAACAAATTAATTCCTTTATGCAAGGTACCACTGTACTATTACCATCACTTCAGTTACTTTGATGATAGATAATTATGTCTTTTATATGTAATATTAATTATATGCCATCAAGTTGCCAGAGACTTAGGGTGAAGCTTCTCAGAGTGCTCTAGGTATAAACTACTATAAGCACTTTGGGACTGTATAGCTTGCTGACAGTCACACAGGCTGGTTCTTCTATAAGGCACAGTGAGGAATTGTTCTCCCAAGCTCAGGCTACACACACACACACACACACACACACACACACACACACACACACACACACACACACACACACACACACACACACACACACACACACACACACACACACACACACACACACACACACACACACCTATCTAGCCAAAATATATGTTGTGCCTATGCCTGTCGTATTATATTTCTTGATCTCTGTTTGCCCCCTTGAATTAAAGATTGTGAAGAAACAAACTATACCAAGTCCTAGCAGTGTATCATGTTCTTGGTATCTTTGGATGCAGTTTAAAAGTGCTTCCTCCACAAAGCATCAAGAAACAGCACCCTTTGTGATACCAAGTCATGACTAGAAAGGTACTATTTAAGACACTGGTGCTTGCCATAAAAACCCTACAGGACTTTATGAGGCATGAGATTCAGAAACCTGAAAGTATGGTTGTACTTAATCAAGCTGACTATATGCAAAGGCCATCTATTGATATTCTCCTCCAAGTGTCTATGCTATCAGAGATGAGGTGGGTAGCAGCTGGTGAGGTGAAAATTTGAGTTTCGGCATCTCATTTGTGGAACTTGCTATTCAGGGATGGTTGTATGTGACCCATGCTGTTATCCTTTCAGTGCATGCTAAATTCCTTTTTAAAAAATTCTCTCAGGCTATTTTAGATCATCTTATTCTGCTTTAGATTGCTGTTTTAGGACTGTATTTTATCTTTGGACATTATGTTTTATTACTTTATTTGTAATTTTGTAAATCGCCCTGGAGCCCTTGTCTGAAGAGCAGTTTAAAAATCTATTTAACAGGCCCTCATTTCATATGCCATTGCCTGCAGGATCATTTAAGGTTTTTAAAAATTATAAGAGTAGGTGCAACAGTTCAGCATTGAATTGGGACCATAGTTGATGGACACTGAAAGTATAATTGTTCCATCTCCTGCCACAATCCTGATTATAATGACTTCCTGTACTAAAATTAGTGACATGAAAAAGGGTCCCATATGCACCAGTGGAAGCTCCTTTCTGACCTCGTTTCATTAGCTGTAGCCTGCAAGAGGAGCGTTCCTTCCAAACACTTTGTAATAATGGGTGACTAAATTCCACCCCACCCCCACCCCCACACCAGGTATGCTGGCTGGCTAGTCTTCTGTTTTGGAATTTTCTCTTCTTGATGTTTTAGGGCATTACTGCAGTCAGGGTTAAACAGTTGCAAGCTCTGTAAGGCAAGCTGGCCTTGCCACAAGAGTGCAACTGGACAATATTTCTTGTGCAATATATGTCAATATCAAGTCTTTTGATTTCTAGTTTTCACAACAATGTTGGGGAATGATATTTCTAAGGTGTATGTGTTGCATGTACATTTTCTGGAGCTGTTTCAGTCCCTTGTGGGTCCTCAGATGTTCATTATTACAACTCCAATCAACCAGCTCTGCCAATGACAAGATACCATTGCCAGTGTAGTCCAGGAACATCGTGTGAGTCACAGATTCCCTCCCATTTTCCATGTGCAAGAACTTTCTATGATATGGAAGGAAATGATATCTCTCCCCTGCCCCCCCCCGGCCCAAGTTAGGTTTTTTTCTTTCAGTTAGGAAATGCTGCAGTAGGGCATTTCTATTTGAGGCATTTAGGATTCAGGCAAAAAATAGAAATACTGTACTTGATACTTGTTGAAGAGAGTAATCCAAGGTGTTAGTATATATCTTGCGTAGAATAACAGAGAATTTGTTCAGCTGATGTCAGTGTGCTCCTCTGAAGTCTGAATAGAGCATGCCAAACATCTGGATTTTCTTGCTAGGAATTTTCTATGCAGGAGAGAGACGGGGGTTTGTGTGTCCATGGGAGAGGACTATTCTATTCTGTTTTGCATTATGTGTGAGTCACGCTAGCTTCAATGCTACTGCTTCCTTGAACAAGACCTAAAGGCTTAGGCCTCTGTTGCTGAGGCCTTTTATGCCCAGCAGTTGCCTTCATCTAATGATTTGGATAGTGATGCCAGTAGATAGTTGTAATCTTTCTAATACTGACTGAGGTTCACAGAGTTCAGATCATATCAACTAACAACATTTATTAATACTAGAGCACATGTGTATTGGTTTACCTGTTTCCCTGAGAACATTTTGCTTTACAGTGGTGTTTTTGTTTTTATTTTCCAAAACCTTTTTAGCCATTGAATGCGTTCTTGATGGAAATGCCTCTGCTTCTAGCATTCAAATGACTCCAGCTTAAATCTGCTTTCAGTGAAATCAATCAAAATTAGGCTTCTGATTTCAGAGTATCAAAACTGCACTCTTCCTCAGTTCTTTCTATTAGTAACTTGCTGACTTTTAAACCAGGGGTTTAAAAAGCACTGCTTAATATTGACTAAAACATACATTTAAATTAAAGTATACATTTACTATTCATTAAATTCTTGATTCCTTTTTTACTTCTGTTGGAAACAGTACTGTTGCCCACTTGCCAGCATTCTGTGTCCATTGCCTGAAAACAAGCCAGTTCAAATCCATTTAAATTCTGGCTCTCCTCTTTTAGATATACATAGCACAGAGAGAGATATAAATTTCATGTTGCTAGTGAAAGCATGTTTCTGGTCTGAAAACATAGCTTACCCTAGTTCAGGTTCCTCCAAAGTGGAAATTGTGTTTCAGTTTTAAAACGATGAGTCATGTAAGCATAAAAAGCATGTTCCTGGATTATTATTTTTTTTTGGGGGGGGAGCGAAACAATATACTGATGCAAATCCATTCATACATTATATATTATTATTAAATATCTGTCCACTAGACATTCTAAAAAGAGCCACTCTTCAGACTGAGTACAAATGATTAGCCTTTGAAAATGTCACCAAAATACTGTTGTGTTGTTATAGTTAGTGAATATTTTTAAAATATTTTGTGGGGGGAGCTATACTCACATGTCTGCTAATTCCCTCACTTTCCCATCTGAACTTCTTTGTCTTTCTTTCTTTCTTTCTTTCTTTCTTTCTTTCTTTCTTTCTTTCTTTCTTTCTTTCTTTCTTTCTTTCTTTCTTTCTTTCTTTCTTTCTTTCTTTACAGAGGCTAAATTCAATTTGTTCTGATTTATCTCACGTATCTAATTGCTGCTGTTGAGAATGATTAATGTCCAGCTAAAGAGTTTCCACATCTATAAATGAAAATTGAAAACAGATGTTGCTTTGATGAAAGTGTCTTCTTCCAGCTCTCATCAGCAGTGGCTGGCAGCACAGGCTGCAGAGATATAGCTATCTGTCAATAGATAGATATTTAGTTAAGACAATTAATGATTTCCTCCAGTTTTTAAAAATTGTTTTTAAAGAACGGTCTGTTTTGAAGTATGTTTTTTTTAAACCATGAGCAAGTAGTGCCTGGCTTATCATATCCCCCCAAAAGATATAAACAGCTTAAAAGCTAACTGTGGACATATTGCCAAGATTCATCTGCAGTAATCTTTCTGGGGCCTCAGTAGAAATCTGCCAAATACTGGCTAGAATGCTGTTGATGCTCCTATAAGGTTTGTATAATTTGCCACAGCTAATCAGGATTAATTGATAAGGTACCAGGCCACATATTAGGTGTACAGTTGAGCGCATGCCCAAGCACACAACTCAGCACCTCATTAGTTATCTGGAATGAGTAGCAACAAGTTATGCAAATTTTATACAAGCTCCTCTAGCAGTGATGGCGAACCTTTTAGAGTCTGCCCAAGGTGCGATTCAAAACCCACAAATTTTTCGCACAGTGCCAATACAGCAATTTATACTGAATACAGGTGGCTGTGAAAGGGCAATGTCAGGTGCCCATAGAAAGGGCTCTGAGTGTCACCTTTGGCACTTGTGCCATAGGTTCACCAACACTGTCCTATAGGATTCTGTCCTCTGGGTTTCTCTTGTTGAGTATTGCTGACATGGACTGACAAGAGCTCTCCACATTTTAATTTTTTTTTATTTTGATAGTAGATCTTGTTTCTATGTACTGCTTCCATGACATGTATCTGTCCAATGGAAACTTCTTATTTACGTACAGTCTTTCTGCTCCTATGCATTGCATTCTACTAATCCTCGTTTACATTTCTTTTATGAAGAAAAGCTTGAATATTCTGCTGTAGTAAGAGCAAATACCAAAAGTGAAATGAGATGAGAGTGAAAATGCTTAACTTTGTCATGATTGTCCCTACTGGCTCTTCTTTTGGGTGTTGGGGTTCAACTACATTGATAAGTAATATGGGAAATTCTCTGTGATGGGAACAGTTCAATTTGTGTCATTTCCCATTGCCTACATGATATAAAATCAATTCTGATGAGCCCAAAGTATTTCCCCTCTAATCCATACTCCCCCTCTACTCACTGACGCCACTGGGGCTTCTACTTTTGAATGGACTGCACTCATACTGATTCAGATGATATGATTGCTTCAGCTGCTGTCGAGGGCTTGTAGCCATTCTAGGGGAAGTCAGTCCATCCTGCAACAGCAGCAGTGAGAGAGTGGTGAAACTTGGCTGCCATTTGAATCATCTCCTGTACATGGCACCTGAGTTCTTCCTTCTCATTCAATCTCTCTCTCCTCTTCTTGCTACCCTTTTAATTTAAAGGAGTGCTAATCTAGCACTTTAGGGGTATGGTGGCTCAGCGGGCTAGAGTGCTGAAATGTTGGCTGCAAAGTCAGCAGCTTGGCCTTTCGAATCCCGGGTGCCATGCAGTGGAACGTGCTCCCGCTGTTAACCCCAGCTCCTGCCAACCTAGCAGTTCGACAGCATGTAAATGCAAGTAGACAAATAGGTACCACTGCAAAAAGTGGGAAAGCAAACAGTGTTCCATGGGCAGAAATGCGTTCAGCCATGCCAGCCACATGGCCACAGACTTACACAACACTGGCTCTTTGGCTCGGAAACAGAGATGAGCACTGCCCCTAAAATCAGACATGACTAGCATGCAAGTGTAGGGGGAACCTTTACCTTTTTATTCTAGCACTAGATCCGGTGGGTGACCAAAGTGAGAAAAGAGTGAACTCAACAGAGAGAAAAGAGAGAGAGAGAGAGAGAGAGAGAGAGAGAGATTTTCTTTTTCTCTCCTGCTGCTGCTGTTGCTTCCTTTTGGTTGTCTGAAGCAAACTAAGCCTAAATGTCCTCCTGAGTGCAGTTTCACAGTAGATCCATTTGCATTTTTCCTGCTGTGTAGCACTCACACTCCAGATTAATGGCCTGAAATTACATGGACTTCCTCCACTATCCTCTTTAGTCTATCCTCCAGGGGTAGAAAAAGTCTATCTGGAATATGTGTGTGTGTGTGTGTGTGTGTGTGTGTGTGTGTGTGTGTGTGTGTGTGTGTGTGTGTGTGTGAGAGAGAGAGAGAGAGAGAGAGAGAGAGAGAGAGAGAGAGAGAGAGAGAGAGAGAGAGAGAGAGAGAGAGAGAGAGAGAGAGAAGCAAGTAGAGTTATTTTGAAGCCGTTCCCTGTGAGCTGGGTATGAAAAGTATTCAACTGATAACAAACAATGCACACGAACCAAATGTATAACAATCACTGCTATGATTGCTCAAGACAGGCTATTGTGTATGAAAGATAAGAAGACCCTGTCTACAATTCAAAATTGTATTGGCTTCCCCTCACTTTAATAGAGTACCACTAAATTGTTTGGTGATGTTGCTGCAAATTTCAGTCAGTTTCATCTCTGCACGGTTCCTAGAAAAGATTCACTGAGAAGAACAGAATGTGGATGCGGAATATGATGTAAATATATATGATGTGACTACGCAGAGAACAGGGCAGGAATTTTAAGTGAAGTAACAGTGTGACTTTTGTAAGTCTCAGAATTATATAGGGCTAAGTAATGTAATGCCACACTATGCAGTCTTGTGCTCATGCACTGTCTGCTTTCTTAATACAGTGGACCCTTGTATAACAAACAGCTTGTATAACATAAAATTTGTACAACATAAAAATTCCGGAGATGGGGGAAATTTGCTTAACATAATCGCCTATGGGGAGAATCTGTACAACATAAAAATGGGATTACTCCGTTTTCAATGCATTCCTATGGGAATTTGTATAAAGGAAAATTTGTTAACATAATTTCATTTGGATCGAATTAATTCCTTTATACAAGGTACCACTGTACATATCAAATGACTTAGTTTCTTCTTTTTCCAATGTTTTTCTACTTGTTGTCCTGTACATCACAGCTCAATGGGGTACAACAATAAAATTAAAACATGAATAAATGTCACAACTCAAAACAAACAAACTAAATGGATTTCAGTAAACAGTGGTTTATAGTTCTGGTTTGAGAGATACGCTGAAAGCATAATTTGCTAGTTCATATAGAATGGCTAGTTCTGGCTTGCAACAAACAAGGAAGTAAAATAGAGTGTGAGGAGGAAGGAGTGCATGAATGCCACAACACTAAACCATGTTTTTTCACGAACTACCCATTGTCTGGCAGAGTTTTTAACTCTGGTCACTATGACAATCAGCATCATCCGATAATCTCCAGTATGGCTATGTATTAACGGTGGTGCCATCTCTTAGTAGCTTTCCAGCGCCGTTCTCTCAGATGAGTAGTGAAGTTAAAAATAATATTGCCCAACATGAAATAATTAATTGGACTAAATTATATGGCCAAGCACTTATAAAGTCTATTTCTCAGCTATAAGTGTGGAAATGCTGCAACAAGCAATCCTCTTCTTCCCAGGTGATCTTGAAAGTACCAGTTGGAGAGAATGGAAGATAATACTTTGTTCTTAAGACTATGGGTATGTAAACTGTAGGTGGTTTGGGTTATGAATATTACTATTATTTTTTGGGGGGGCTTTTGCCAATAACTTGAGTTTTTGCCCAAGGTGACTGTTTTCTATGTTTATTTATTTCTACTCTATTTTATTTTATTTTACTCGTTTTATTGATCTTCCCACCCAGTTCAACCTCACCCTTGCCACTCAAGACAACCTATACGCTACCACCTACTTAATAGGACTGCAATGCACAGTTGCAAACTTAGTATCCATGGGAAACACACATGTATGATTTTCGAAAACAAAGGTTTTTCTGAACTGAAGTTTGAATAATGAAATGTCTTTCTTGTTAAGCTTAAAAAGAGTCAAGATAAGTGGGTCAATGGAAACTCAATTTTCAAGAGTCTAAAGTTTCATCTTATATTTCACAAATTGCTTCTCTCCTAAGGATATAATAATTCTTGTTTGGGGCCCTGGCTGTTGGTTGGGACGAGGGCATTTTAATAGGTTTGAGAGAAGGCCAAGACAGAAGAAAAGCTCTGTGTCCTTGAGAAACAGCCCATGGGACAGACTACAAGATCAGACTAGCTTCCTTTCTTTTGGAGCCAAGAAAGTGGAAAATCACAGTTTTATCATGATGTCATTTCAGCCAGTGGATGGGAGTTGTTGATACCTGCCTTAAGATCTTTTGGGGCGTATCTCATCATATTGCTTGGGGGAACATTGAAGAATGCTAAATGAGCAATGTTGAAATGCAAATTTAGAGAGTTTAAGATAGTGGGTGGAAAATATGCCACATTTCTGACCAATAGCTTGTAGGTGTATAGGAACTCCTACACAACTCATCTTTGTTTCTAAATGTCCAAGGGGACAATTTATTTCTGGAAGTGATAGAGGTGAGGTGGGGACTGTGATTATTTCTCAAACATATGTACAGATACGAGTACAGATATGATTTTTAGTTTAGCTCCCTGTTTTTTTAACATTGAGTGACTATTGCCGTGGACAATTAAAATGGTTCTGCATATTAGATATATATTCAAAAACACATATACCTTTGCTTGAAATAATTGGGTCCCCTCCTCAATTTTTAAGATCATTTCTGCTGTCAATAAAATCACTGTTGCTTTCATGAGGTATGTACAAAAAGAAAACAATAAAAACAAATGCTCATTAAAAGCCTGCATATAATATTTTAAAGAGCAGGCCTTTGAATCATACTGAATCTAGCCCCATTTCCCCTACCCCTAGATTTAAAATGGCATATCTAAAGTACATGGGATTGGGATATGCTGGTTTGAATTTTCCCCAGAATGTTGTAGACTTGCTTATTTTCCTTTTGCAGTTGGGAATAGGGATATAGGCCTTGCTCTTCTAATTCAAATCCTGCAAACGCTTGCAAATAAATCTCCTATAAATCAGTGGGAAGCATGATAATTTCCTTCTAATTCTAACTCCTAAGCCTGAGAGAAATGACTTTTTTATTGCAGCATTGCTTCAAGGAACCCTAGGAAGGAAAGGTGTAAACAGCAAACTGTGCCAGTGGCGAGTGGAAAGTTTGGCCTAATAAACTGCAAGTAAATAACTCGGTGATTATCCAGAATTGGCAAGCCACTTAAGTGCAGTGCTGACTGGGAAGACAGGTTTCCCTTTCCACTCTTTAATACTAGAAAACAGCTAGAAAACATACAAAGGTCCATTACCCAAAAGGTGTTCTGCAGCTGCTGTGATATTTCTGTTAGGAGTAATGATGAGCAGTAGTAATAACAATGTGTATTTATTTTCTACCCTTGTCTTCAGAGAAGCAGGAGTTGGTTATTTCTATAAAACTGAAGCTTGGGGTGAGATCTTAAGAGTGCTGATTTGTTTTATGTAAACCAAAGAGCAACTTTGCTAGGCATTGCCACTGAGATGTGGTGGTCTTAATAATGACGTAGTGTGCAATGTTTGTGCAGATGATTTGCTTCAAGCCAAGATGTAAGATATTTTTGTTTCTCACTGTTATCAAACCATTGTAAGGACACCTTTAAATGCAAGAATGCATGGGGTAAAGCATTGAGCCACTGTAGTGTGGTAGATCTAGTACTGGATTAACACTGGTAATATCCAGGGTTAAATTTTACTTGCCCCAGTGTTCACTGCATGATGTTGAGCTACCTTTAGCTTCACTGGATTGATATGAAAGTAAAAATAAGGAAGACAAAGTGCTTTGCCTTTTGGTCCTTGAAGGAAAGGCAGTGGGATAAAATTGTAACAAGAACATAATTGTGTTCCTGCATGAGACTGGAGAGATTGCTAGTGGGGTGGAGGGAGAGAATTATCATAAAATA
Organism: Phrynocephalus forsythii; assembly: GCA_029282475.1. NCBI lineage: Eukaryota > Metazoa > Chordata > Lepidosauria > Squamata > Agamidae > Phrynocephalus > Phrynocephalus forsythii. The sequence continues at coordinate 186,923,286 of JAPFRF010000001.1, read as the reverse complement.
ATTGTTTGATTTCCACATTTTTTTGCCTAGTGAAAATGGTATACAAGTCCATAGTACCTCTAAATTCTAGAGAAGAATTGGCTGAAATTTGTATTTATAGTTTATTTAGTAGATTCCAAATCTTCACAGTAGTTCCAATAATGGCAATATAAAATGTTTGGATTACTTTTGTAACAAAGAAGGAGTTCAGGCCCATGGAGGGGAAAGGAAGGGTTTCAGAAGCCAGTGCCCCAAGGACACTGATTAGTCAAGTTTGCTCATTTGGTGTTTTCATATTTAGTTTAGGCCTCAGGCTCTCCTTTCCAGACTTGAGGGAAAGACTGGTCCTACACCTGAGTTTCTCAAACATCAAAGTCAGGGATTCCCCAGGCAAATCACACAGCTACTTAACAAAATGCTCTTTGATTTCTGAATGTATTTGCCTCCTCATAAACATGGAAGGGAGTAACTCTGTGGTCCCTGGGCGTTTACTTTTGAGAAACACGGAATGGCGATCCACAGCCCAAGTCTTCTGAACAAGTTCTTGCTGTGTGTTCATCAGGGAGCATTGAGTTTCCGCCCTTAAAAAAGAACCAAAAAGAACCAGAGAGAGAGAGAGAGAGAGAGAGAGAGAGAGAGAGAGAGAGAGAGAGAGAGAGAGAGAGAGAGAGAGAGAGAGAGAGAGAGAGATGCTTAGAATACTTCTGGTTGTGAGAGGATGACTGGCTAAGATTAAAATGTGACATGTCTAGATATGTATTTGAATCTTCTTGAAAAAATAATTTTTTGGACTGCCCAACTTCCAAGATTCCAAAGTTAGCAAAGGGATTCTGGAAGCTATAGTCCATAAAAGTTTTCCAAGCTTTTCTGTTAGTGAATATCTCTTGACAAAATGGCTCTTAAGGGAAAGAGCAATACCGGCCGCACTCCTCTAACCTTTCCTTCACCCTCCCTTTCATTTTTGCCCATAGTAATAAAGTGCCTGAGCTGTTAGTTCAAGAGTGCTTGTGCTCAAATGCCATTTATAGCTCCTGTTTGATGCCATCCCCATTTTTTTTGTACTGTGTTCAGTAGCTTCAAGGAACAATTATTCAAAATGCTTTATTGGGGGCTGTTTCTAGACCACTAAAAAAACCATCTACAGGCTTTCTTGGATGACTTCGTCAGGCATGCGCCCTTGTGATGAATTTCAAGTCCAAAAATTCATGGCAAGATGGATTTTGCCAGGAAAGTCACTGTCTGAGATGTGAAGTCCAAAAGTTCTTGGTAAGATGGGTTTCACCAGGCATGTCTTTCTAAACATGAATCTTTCCTGGCATACATCTAAGAAAGATGTGCCTGGTGAAATCCAATGTTGTTGGGGCTGAAAGCTGTTACATCCAGGTATTTTATAAATGAAGAACAGGAAGGAAATAAAAGGAAAGGAGAGAGAAGTGGCAAGAAAGGAAATATTTGGCTGACATGAATGAGTCTGATAGGACTAGAATAGTTGGCACATTGGGAAAACTACATGCTCCTTTGTAGTGAAGGAGGAACAGTTTTAAGAAACTATTTTGCTTACCAGTAATGTGATAATATGGGTGGTGAGAGTAGTAGAAACAGCTGGCTGGTTGACAGGAACTATTCCTGAGCAGGAGTACTTGAGATAAGGGTGCACTGCAGCATTTAGTTGCAGGTCCCATGTGTGTGTGTGTGTGTGTGTGTGTGTGTGTGTGTGTGTGTGTGTGTGTGTGTGTGTGTGTGTGTGTGTGTGTGTGTGTGTGTGTGTGTTTGGATTTATATACTGCTGAGTTTAATTCAAAGAACAACTCCAGACGGTGTGCAAGTACTGTAAATTTAAAACAATAAAATAAAAATTACTTACTTCCAGCTTGGCACTGCCCTGAACAGGCCTTCCCAGGCCTGTCGGAAGCCCCTAAAGGGCTTCTGCATGAACCGGAAGCGACTTCTGGTAAACTATAAAAGTAAACCCGAAGTGACCTCCGGATCATCGACAAGCATTTCTGAGGCCTCTGACCTTGGAGGCCTCAGAAATGCTTTTCAGTGATTCCAAAGTCACACGAAAGCCCTTTTGTGGCCTCCGACAGGCTCGGGGAGGCCCTTGCAGGCCCGTTCGGGACAGTGCCAGTTCTGGGGTAAGTACAGGAGGCCTGAAACAAGCCTTTCTCCCTTACCCCAGGGGGCCTTTTTTTATATACTGCGGACCCGCAATGTAGCAGGACAGCAGTATATGAACCGCGAAAGGGCAGGGGGATTACTGTATCCAGTTTATGGAGAGTTGCATCCTGCATTCCCACATGGAATCATAGAAATATGTTAGGGTTGGAAGGGATCCTGGAAGTCTTCTAGGAAACCCACTCCCCAAAGCAGGAGACCTCATACCATCTTGGATAGATGGCTATCCAATCTTTTCTTCAGAACCTCCAGCAAAAACATGTTGAAATATATAAAGCACGTTCCCGAAAGGCTGGTTTTATATTTTTAAATCATAAAATGCAAGGATTCCCTGAAGCTACTGCATGTCAGACGTCAGTCCATTTGACCCAAACAATGTTTCAGACTCAGGTTCTCTCTAACGTTTATTAGAAATCTCTATGCATCCTGCCACCTGAGGTCTTTTTGGCAGGATTTTCCAGTTCACACCTGTACTTGTCAGACTGAAGTTCCTTCCCTTCCCAACCAGCAAGCAGAACAATCATGTTTAGGGATCACATGGGCTATGCTCTGGTCCAGCCATGCTTCAGTCCCTGAATAAATATAAGTAAAATGTTGTTAAATGTACAATTCAAGCTAATTCAAGTCAAAATAGTGAAACCTGGTCATCTAAAATTAGATTAGAAAGAAGTAACTTTTTCTTATTACAGAACCCCCCACCCCACCCCATTAAAGCAGCAAGGTTGGGTTTTAGTTTTTTGCACATTGGAATAAATAGAAAAACACATAAGGTTTCCTGATGCGCACACACTGAGACCGTTGTTAATTTGACAGGACGAAGCAGTAGACTGCAGTTGCCTGCCCTTATATCTTGTGTATTCCAGCCAGATTCCAAATAGATTGTGAAAGTCTGTAGTCCGATGTGAAAAAAAAGAGCCACTGAGCTGGGGAGGATGTCTTGATAAACCTTGAGGGGAAATGGCAGAAACCTACCTTGGATAGTGAGTGACACTTGACTGTTGCCGAGACGTAACGTACTTTGTCAGTCTTCATTGAACCCACTCTCATTTCCTTTCTGTGGCTGCACTTTTGGCCAGAGCTGTTCAAACCCTGCAGGGTTCAGCTTACAACGGTGTGTTTGAAAGTGAAGTCCGCTGTTCGGTTTGCAAGAGTTTGACGGTCAACTATAGCCTGTCAGGTTTGCTTGGAGGTTGAGCCAGATAAATTTAAATCATATCAGGCACTCCCTCACCCTCCTTCACTATTTCCCAGGAGGAAAGGTCCTCTTCTGTCTTATTCTATCTCGTGGTTTTGGGGAATAGGTGGGGAGGGTTGTCATTAGCTGCTATCTGTGTTGTCTGTCTGTGCTACGCATGACATTGCAAGCTGAACAATTCAAAACGAGCACTGGTCTGCTGGCTTCGACTTCTCTAAGTTTCGAGGGTACTCACCTGTACGTGTGGAAATAATTCTTCCTCCTCTCTCCGCTAAGACATGGATAATGCTACTTCCAAGCACAGAACTGAAACACTTTTTTAAAAAAAAAATCAGTTGCAGATTTCTTTAAACATCTCTGTGTTGTCCCTGAACAGCAGGGCTGTTTTCCCCAAGCACCCACCAGTCCTAATGGACAGCCCAGTAAAAAGGAAGCCATTTCCTCTTTAGAAAGCTTAATGCTCCTGCTTCTCTTTTTACCAGTCTTAAGGGATTTTCCTAGTCATTTCCAACTTTCTAAATTTCAATATACTGTAGCTGCTTCTCTTTGGGAGTGAAAGTGCAGAGAGAATGTTCTTTGATGGAGAGCCCTCCTAGATCAACTTGGTTAAGAATAAACACAGCTTCTTCACCTTGGCAAGTAGTTGCTTGGCTCTTTGGGGAAGATTGATATTGTAATAGTGTGATAGCAGGAGAACTGACCAAGCCTATCTGAAAACTACTTCAGGGCAGAGCTGTCAAGTGTCCCGTTTTAGCCTAGACACTACCAGTTTTCAAGCTTTGTCCCGCTACCATCCCGGAACATTTATTTTCCCAGAAATGTCTCCGGGTGGCGACAGTTACGAGCAGAAGAGGGGGAACGAGGTGGCGTGGCTGCAGCTTGGCAGGGTGGGAGGGGGGAAGAGAGCGGTGTGTGCATGTGTGTGCGTGTGCGCCCGTGTGCAAGGTGGGCGGGCATGCTTGCACATGTGTGTGTGTGCGTGCGTGCGTATGTGTGTGTGCGCGCATTTGGGTGGCCGGTCGGGCGTCTCTGTGTTTGCACACACATGCATAGGCACACAAGCGCATTACACCTCTCTCCTCCCGTCCCGGCAGGCACTGGGACGAACTTGACAGGTAAGCTTCAGGGGAAAAAGAAGCAGTGGGAGTTCGGGGAGCAAAATAATATTTTCTGAAAGATAAAAAGAGTTGCATTTAAGTGTTGTGATAAATATGTGACTACTTACAGACCACCAGCTGTATGGCTATTTCTTTCTTCTCTCATACTGTTCAGCCATGATGTTGTGGCATTTTATGTTTCTCTACACACCATCGACTGCCAGTGGTATGTGTCTATTTGCATATGTGCACACGTACATATACCCAAGTCAGCCTTTTACCATCTTAGGTTAATCACTCAGATTCGCCCTTACCTTGATGGCGACTCCCTGAGGACAGTTGTGCAAGTGCTGGTGATCTCAAGGATTGATTACTGCAACACTCTTTACATGGGGCTTCCCTTGAACCTTGTCCAGTGATTGCAGTGAGTGCAGAATGTGGCGGCCAGATTGGCGGTTGGTGTGGATCGTTTTGACCAATCCTGGCTCAGTTGCACTGGCTAACTGTTGCCTCGAGGATAAGGTTCAAGGTACTGGTTTTGGGGCTTGAGTATCTGTCAGAGCAGATCTACCAAAGGTCAAAATCAACCCGGCCCACCAGAACATCCTTGGCACTTTTGCTCTGCCTGACCACCCCTCGGGAGGCCCATAGAGTTTCCACCCATAATTGGGCCTTCTCTGTGGCTGGCCCCACTGCATGGAATAAACTTCCTAGCGAAATCCACCAAACTGAGTCCTTCCCAGCCATTAAAAAAGCATTAAGGACCTTGCTTTTTAAAGAGGCATACGGCGATCGGTAACCTGTTATGTTGCTCTCTCCTTGTTTGTTGTTCTTTCCCTCACCCTTTAATATTAAAGTCAATATTTTATATGATTTTAATGCTTTGTGTTTTTATTTATTTATTTATTTATTTATTTATTTATTTATTTAGCTTGTATGCCGCCCACTACCCAAAGGTCTCTGGGCGGCTCACAATCAGAACGAACAGTTAAAACATCAAAATACAATAAAATTAGAACAATAAAACATGTAGATGCAATAAATACGATACATTAAAAACACACCACTAAAATTGCCATCAGGGCCCACAATCATTAGTTAAAACACTTTTGGAATAGGAGGGTTTTTACCTGGCGCCGAAATGTTAGCAACGTCGGTGCCAGGCGAGTCTCATTTGGGAGGGTATTCCATAGTCTGGGGGCAGTTGCTGAAAAAGCCCTATTCCTGCAAGCCATCCCCTTCACCTCCTTAAGGGATGGCTCTTTCAGGAGGGCTCCCTGACTAGATCTTAATTGCCGGGTAGGTTCATATGGAAGGAGGCGGTCCTTCAGGTATCTAGGTCCTAAGCCGTTTAGGGTTTTATATGTCAAAACAAGCACTTTGAATTGGGCTCGGGCAGCAACTGGTAACCAGTGTAGGTTATACAGAATCGGCGTGATGTGTTCCTTGGTGGCCCTACCACTCACCAGCTGTGCAGCACGATTCTGAACCTTTATTTGCCTTGCTGCTTATTACTTATTTTCTATTTATTGCCACTATTTATTTGCATTTATGTAAACCACCCAGAGTCCCGCTTGGGAACTCGGTGTGGTTTAAAAATGCAATAAATAAATACACAAACATCGTTTGTTGTAAAATCAGGCAATGAAGTGAAATTGCAGCCAAGGCTACTGCAATCTACCTATGCTGAGACACTGTGGAGAGGAAGGGAAGGAGTAGATCCATGCTAATGCTGTTTTGGGATGCAACTGTATGTTTTTAGTTTGGACAGAAATCTGGGTGGTATGTTAGAAGGTCCTTTGCATAAACCAACGGATATGGCAGATGTGTAGATTTAAAATACAGATGCATATATTGATTCTAAGTGGTGCTTTCCTCAGGGAAAATTGTTCCTCCAGGTGTGTTACATCCTTCCCACCCATCTCATGACCTAAATTTCTTATCAAATTAATTAAACCAATAGGCAAATTTGGACCTACCTTTCTTCTTCCATGTCCTAGTGCAACCCAGGCAGATTTGGGAAAGTTGGGTGGTATATAAATGGAAATAAATAAATAAATAAATAAATAAATAAATAAATAAATAAATAAATAAATAAATAAATAAATAAATGTGATTCACCCAATGTGTTAATGATGTTGAATGCCAATGAAGCAGTTCTATACTTTTTGTAATCTAGTCTTTGCATGCCTGGAGCAAAAGGTTGATGTAACCCAGTTTCATCTTCCTCCCTCATAGTTTCTCCTGGATGCTTTCCAGGGATAATTTTTTAAAAAAAATTGTTTCAGCCAGTAAGTCATTACTGTCTTCAGATTTCATTTGGGGAGGCACATTCTGTTTGTTGGAAGAGATAAATTATACAGTATGTATGTGGGTGGGTGGGGGGCAGAATTCCAGTGTTCTCTCCCCCACCCCAGCATATTTAAATGCATCATTCATAAGCAGGTATGTTTTGTGACATGGCATTGGAGGGAAATGAAATGAATGGGAAGTCAGTTTGGGAGTGTCCAGATGGACAAGCCCAGACCATGTCTGGCTCAAGGGAAGATTTGATGCTGTTTTTTCACAATGAGATCAGCATGCACAGGTCTATGGAAAGCCACTTGGCAGAAAATTATGTATTTTACATTAAAACCATGATGACAGCAACAGACCATCAGATCAACGATTCTTAAAGTTTCATAGTAATTGTGGGATGCTTTACAGGAAATGTATACAGCATTACAATGCATCAGCAGAAAGTGCAGTTGGTTGTAATTATTCCCACTGATGGTTCCTTCCTTTCTGTCACTCTTGTTACATCTAAGTTTCCTGTAGTAAATGTTGAAAGGACAGAACAGAAGGTATTTGGGAGTGGAGGGTGAGTGTGATGTTCTGTCCTATTGGTCTGGTCAATTTGGGCAGAGAAGGAATACGTAAACCCAAGGCTAATTCACACAGTGCCAAATCAAGGGTTGGTCTTATGTCTGTGCTAATCATCATCATGTGACATCAAGCTGAACTAAGCAACAGAGAAATTCTTGGCTTGCCACTGGATGCAAATCCTTTATAATTTTAGACACATATATTTGAAGGATGGTCTGAGATGAGTTTCAGATTTAGCAAGAAAACCCCCGTTCTTTCTTCTATTGGTTGTCCAAGTCCTTTGTGATAAGAATAATTTGAAAAAATCAAGAAGGGTTGATCTACCCTGTCTGTTTTGCTCAAGGTGTCATTCACAAATTATATATATGTCGTATAAATGGTAAACAAAATGCACTAATTAGACATTTGTTTATCAGTCTCAGCACCTTGACAAATGGACAATGTATGCTTGTTATGGATGTACAGATCTATTTTCTAAAGGTACTACATCCCATATTTTCTTTATCAGATATTTGATATGGACACTGTTAAAAAAGACCACATCAAAACATTGTTTGCAAGCTTTATTTCACACTTTGCCTGCCCAATTTCCCATAGTGGTGATATCATTTGATCATCTGGAAACAATGCATAGAATATGGTTCTGTTACTGATGGTGCATAGTACTGTTTTTTTTTTGAGGAGGCAGGCAGATTAACTCTGAAGAGAAAATAGTACTGTTTAGGCATGTGACAAATTAGTATGTATGCTCATCCGTACCTGTATGCTTAATCATTACCACACTGAGGTGTTTGAGTTTGCATTTAAATATTAAAACATTGAGAATAATCCCTTCCCTCCCCCCTTTATTCCACTATATTTGTGTTTCATTCCACAGAATCTAATAATGAAGTAGTCAGGGGGAGCTGTTCCACAACAAATGTAGCCGAGAAATTCGCAGGATCTTTTGGAAGCAAAAACCTGAAAGAAATCCGGGCAGCAGGTGGGGGGGATGACTTCCCTTCCATAGTCTTTATTATTAAGATATTCATTCTTATAAAAGGATGTTAAATAATTAAGTTGGTGGAAGGGGACAATGCAAATAAATGCTGGAATATATTTAAATAATGAACAACATCTTTAATTTGCACATGTAAAATAATTGAGGGCCGATGGCAGGTTAAACCTTCGCATTTATTAAACCATTCTTTCTTTTTCAAAAGAAGGACAATTTCTTATCATCTTCACTTTACCAAAGATGAAAGCCATTTCAAGCTTCTATTTTTCCTGCTGTTGATGTTGAACAAAATTGGTTATGCAGTGTGATCACAACCGCTAGAACCCCCTTTTCAGGACTGGAATATGGGGAGAGATGACTGTGTTCTGAGCTGTGTTTTGATACTACTTCCACACTTCAACACCCATGCAAAAGCTTTCTATTTGTCATCATTTTTAAGGTTCATACGGAGCCAATGCAGAAACACACAGCCCTTTTTATCCCAATTTACCTTTGTCTTGCCCTCTTTCTAAAATCAGATAAGATTCTGCTAATTTCCTAAGCAGCCTGTAGTCCAGTTTGCAATCAGGGAATACCAGTAATAGCCAAGAAGAAACAAAAATGAGTGGGTGGGCTTATGGAATATATGAGGTCTGATATTTCACAAATTTAGGGTGATGTCCCCCTGCTGTGATTATTACCCTCATATGATAAGAAAATAGATGACATAAGAGCATACAGAATTGCATGGCAGAGTACTGTTGTTCCCAGGTTCTTTCACAATGGAAACAAAATCTTTTTTTTTCTATAATTCTTATGAAAAATATTATTCTCTGTTCTAGAAAAGTGGAAATTCCTGGACATAATCCCAACCACCACAAAGCTCCAAAACATGTATGCAGTTCTCTGAGAGAATGAGGCGAACTGTTTTCTTCATTAGTTTGTAGGACATACTCATTGTCCTGTCGCTTGTGTAAAATAAGTTAGTTCCTGTATCCTTGAAATTGACCAAATGCTCTTGTACATATGGAAGACAAGAATATGAGCAATTCTATGATGAGCTGCACAAATTGTTGAATAAATCCTATAGAGGAAGCAAGAGTGTTATGGTTACTGTCTATAGAACACATAGCTAATGGTAGATGCAAGCTTGTTATTATATTTCAGCTTAAAACAGCAAACCTCCTGGAAAGACAAAACATTATTCAGAATTTAGCCACATATATGACCGTTTAAATATGAAATCCAAGTGATTCCGTGTATTGACAGCAATCAGAATTCTCAAGCCATTGAAACTTCCCCTCTAATTGAACTGGGAAAGGTAAACCAGCTTCAGTGCTCTGCACGCTGTAATTGCAATAATTTAATTTAGCTATTTAACCTGTAATTCAGTGGTATTTATTAAAGAGCATGGGAGAAAATGAGGCCATTAGGAGCCAGAGATGAATACATTGAAATGAAAATGAACACTTCTAACTGCTAGTTGACCTTCGTTTTGTAGCAGTTTTTATTAGACTGGTCATGGTAATTACCGGGACGTGAATCATGGAGAAAAGTGAATAATTCTGTAATGAACATTTTTATTCATTATCTCACATTTTCAGGAAGCAGGGAAATCTTGTGTAAGAGGATCAGCAGACTTCTCTCCCCCCCCTTTGTTTGTTTTTCTGACAAATAATGGTTTGTGGACAATAGCCCAGCACAAAATATCATTCCATTGGGCAAATTTGTGTCATGCTGAATTGATGGGCCAGTGGTGTTCAATATGCAGTATACTGACTTTCATAGTACTGACTTTCCTGGAGACATAACTGTTTTCAAAGTGAACAGGAAATGTACCAGCAAAGAGAAGACAGGTTAGTTGCACAGACCCAAAAGCAAGATGTGCAGTATTTATTAAAACAGGGTTTTTTGCACATTCTGCAATTCAGATGTGTCAGGTACATTAAGAGAATGGATCCTCAAAGACACCTTGGACCCCTATAGAGCTGGGTTTTACTTCCATTGTAGTCTCATCTACTGGGCGGAGTTAAACGTTTGTGGTTGTTAACTGACAGGTAAAGATCCATCTTTCCTCCCAGCGAGGACCTGTGTTTACTACAAAAGCTTTTGCTAATGCATCTTCAGCAGACTGTGAGGCACGTGAGGTGGAGCTGTGACATTTATCTGCAAATGTTTTCTACCAAGAGTGAGAGTAAATGGGAAACAACAACATTAATATAAGAGAGTTAACATTAAAAGCAGAACTCCAAGTCAAGATTTGGTGATGAAGGTCTTCCAATAACATTAAGGCCAGCAGAGGTTATAAAAATATAACTCAGAGAACCCAATTGATTTATGACAGAAATAGACATGATGGTTGATTGGAATGTATTGATAGGCCTCTGGTTGACTTGCAGTAGATCAGGAGAGGTTTGGACTTACAGTTATTTTATGGTAGCAATAACAATATATTTTTTCTCTCTGAATTGTCCTTTGACAGGAATATTAAAAGTTTAGACAAAAACTGGAGTAGATGTTTCAAGTCTGAAGTCTGTTCATCACTATTTCTACAGATCTTATTGATAAAGACTAAGGTGATGGCCTTGGGAAGGTTGGTTGGAGGAGTTTAACAAAAGAACAGAGATAATGTCCTGACTCCCTAGGATGGGATTGGTATGTTCTGACAAGAGAAGGTGAAAGGTTTCATTTCTGAAACAGAAAATGTTTCGTTACTTGACAAAATGTTTGCTTGTGTTTCGTTTCATTTTGTAATGTTTCATAATGTTACGAAATGATGAAACAGCTTGTCATTTTTCATTTTGTGCCCATCTCTAGTTTAATGTAGAAAAAAGCAGTGAGCTTTCACACACTGTCCTTATATCTGGAATTTGGATATTTCATATTTATTTATTTATTTATTTATTTATTTATTTACATACAAATCTTGTCTCTCCTTCAGTTAGCTCAAAATGGCATACACAGTATATGACTTCTTGCTTCCAAGTTTATTCAAAAAAATCCTGCAGACTGCAGAGCCAGAGGTTAAGAGCTTGATTCCCTCCTGTGCCTTCTGAAAGCAGAGCTAGCCTGTGGGACCTTGGGCAGCCCAGGACACCCCCCAGAAGGGAATGATAAACCACTTCTGAGTACTCTTTATTTAGAATTATAGAATCATAGAGTTGGAAGAGACCTCAAGGGCCATCTAGTCCAACCCCCTGCCATGCAGGAACCCCATCACAATATTTCTGACAGATGGCCATTCAGCCTCTGCTTAAAAACCTCCAAAGAAGGAGACTCCACCACCCTCCGTGGCAGCATATTCCCTCAAAAGTTAGCATTGACTTGATGATACATTTTTTTTAAAAAAAGTTGGTCTGTGAGAAGTCTGTTAATGGCCCAAGGTCACCTAGTGAGTGTCAGGACCAAGTAGGAATTTGAACCATAGTCTTGCAGTTGCGCCCACTGTACTGCATCAGCCTGTCCAATTTTATTTGGGAAGGATAGCAAAATGTCCCCCTAACACTCCTAAAATACCACATTAGAACAGAAAGAGATTATATAGATGATTTTTCAGTGGTGACACAACCACAGTTATGGAAATATCTCATGAAAGAATTTTCACAATGCAAGCTGTGGCAGACATATTTGTTTGTACTGTTGGGCTGGCTTTATTCTTGGCTGAATTTATTTTCTTCTGGGAAAAAAATGTTTTAATGGTGTTCCCGGTCTTTCAGCCTATCTATACAGGTTTGTTATAAATTGTTGTCAAAATCAGTTGTTGGAAAGTTATGAATTGTCAAAATAAATACAACAAATTCAGCAAATATTTCTAAAAATGTTAGAAATAACCACTTTTAGCATCCTCCTTGACAGTGAGCAACTGAGATGAAAAATATGGCCTGCTTGCTATTTTAAAAGTGGATAAGCTTTTTAAAATTCCCTCAGGCATGTCTTCATCACCTGTGGGCATGATAATCCTAACTAATATTAGAAAAGTGCCCTAAGGAATATCCATGTTAATTACATGCAATTATGGTTATTGTATAATACGGGAATATAAGCATGAATTACTGGAAATGTAATTCATATCCCAGCCTGAGCAGCTTTTGGAAGCAGTGTGAAACTAACCTGTTTAGACTGGCTTTTGAATATGAGAATTGAAGTGGGAAATGATGTGGGAATATTAGTGAAATTAATTATATTTTTATTTTCTTCCATTTGGGGCCAGAATGTTTGCTGTCTTCTGCGACTTATCTTGAACCTTCGAAATGAGGCAGGGTACACATCAGAAACAAAGAAATAATTGTACTGGTTCTAATCCAGAAAAAAAATCAGCGGTTGCTAAATTGTTAAATTGGTTTATACTACATACCTGCAATTCAGATCTCAAAGACTCATGCAGATGCTTCCCCACCCCCAGCAACACCGCTGAATGATTTAGTCCTTGACATTCCAATTTAGAGAGTGATTAGAATGAACTCTTAAGATTATACATCTGTCTGTCTAAAAGCCTTGCCTCCTACTTGCCCACCTCTGCTGCAAGTACAGTATTTCAAAATCCTGAAGTGGTAGATTTTAAATTCTTAGTCCTGTTATAGTAATCATTCTGTCCTTCTCCAGCCATCATCAAAGCCCACCCCATGGTTAAAAAGATAGCTGATAAAACAGTTTTTAGAGCTTGCATAATCTGCTGCATTTCATTGCTGATGCCCATGTGTAGGAAACATTATGTGTATGTGGAACTTTATTCTCTTGAACAAGTTTAGTAGCGACTGTATAAAATAGTTGGGAGTGCCCAACAGCTAAAATGGCATCTGGTATTTGGCAAAGAACTGAGTGCTTCTTCAGTGTTCCACTTGCCACAAACTCCTTCCTATATGAGAAAAGATTCCTGGCTTCTGTGCCAGGGTGCTACCTACAGAGGTTGTTAACCCTACCCCAGAGGTAAAGAACCTGGGATGCTTCAGATATTGCTCTTCTCTTGTCCCTGGCTATCACCCCTCTCCCTTAGCCCTTTATGTATGTTATCTGTTTGTTCAAAAATATGGTAAATGAAAATGGCTGTAGTGTAACTCAGTGGATTTTACATCATGCCTAATGTTAGTAGAAGAGGACAGTTCACCCATCTTTTCATGCTGACCTCCCATACGAAAAAGTTCCTTGGTGTTTCAGGGTACAGAAAATACCTTTTTGGACTATAGTTCCTTAAATCCCTCATCCAGCAGGGGATTTATACTTCAGGATTATAATCCAAAATTTGAATTTTTCTAAACTTTGTTTAGATCAGATGTAGGAGACCTCTAGAGGCTAATGCAATCTCCACTGTCCTCAGCCCTTTCAAATGTGGGGTGTTTTACTGCTCCAGACTTATTTAGTCCCATTGGGTATAAACAAAATTGAGTTTTGAGACATGGCATGAAATTGCCATCTTTGTTCCCTAGAGAGAATTGGGGAGACATTGTTCAGTATTGGAGGCTTCATACATGTGATGCTCAGCTCTGGCTGCATGGCATAAAACCTTTCCTTCTTTCCTTGGTCAATACGGCTTGACATCCAGTATGTTCTTGGGACTCCTCTCTTCCCTCACTAGCAGTAGCACCCAAGCAGCTGGAGGAATAACATAGTAATAGCCAGTGCCATATGCATTTTCCTTTTTGATTGTGTGAGATTGCATTGCTGGGAGACATCTGGTAGTACTTCAGATGGACTGAGCAAAATAAATATAAATCAACATGAAGGAGATTGAACTCTTACAATTAAGGGAATGCTTCCAACTATATATTGATGTTCCCATTTCTAAAATCATTGGAGATTTTAGAGCTTGGGGAATTACATTTTAGGGCTACAGTTTAAAGAATTCTCCAGATAGTGTGGTTACCTGTTGGCCAAGACATTCTGGGATCTGTAGTCTAAAACCATAGACAAAGGTACATCATCATCATCATCATCATCATCATTGAACAACAAAGCTGGAAGTGACCCTATGAATCATTGAGTCCAGCCCCTGTCAAGAAGGCACAAGAGGAGATTTAAACTCCCAAGCTTTGGATCTGCAGCCAGATAACTAAAGCCCACTGACCTATCCAGCAGTTCATGCTATCCAATATATGTTCTCAAACATAGCATATTCCTGAATGTACATTCTTCGGGTATAACCAAAGCTGAAACAAACTCTCCTATTAAATATTTGCCAAATAGTGCCTCAGCATTGTCAAGAAGCATTAGAGAGCTGGGTGATATACTGTATCTTAACTTTGGACATTACTTAATGGGTAGGATTTTGCTGTGACAGAGTGGATCTGTCATTGTATTTTCTATTTTTGTTTATACAATTTCACATGCATGAAGAAATGCACCTTCATGTCTGTTGTCCCAAGTCTGTAGCTTCAGATGCTTGCCTGATAATGGCAATGTGCTTCTCAGGAATGCGCAACTGACAGCAAGACTTTGCAAACAGTGTGTAGGGTGAAAAGATGCCTTGCCTTAAGTAACAGGATGGGGTTTTAAGATAAGATAAAAATAAAATAAGATAAACTTTATTGTCATTGTATTTTCATACAATGAAATTAAATGCCATTTTGGGGGAATATTGTAAAAATATGATAATTTTATTTTCACCATTTGGATTTTGGAAGATATTTATTTCTGAATGCCAGGTGAACATGTCTAAAATATATTTTCACAGAAGCTTTTTAAAACCTAGTGAAAGACACTGAAGTCAAGGATGATCGAAATACGTAGAGACTGCTCAGACCAAGAGAAATTGGGAAACAGAAGAAAGCGCTCACAAAAATTGAGCCCTATTCATTACAATCAGTCTGAGATAGAATTGTGTATTTTTATTATCATTTTTTAAAGAGGTCAGTCTTCCTTTGTGGATGGTAGTATGGGATAATTGGCCAATATGTGAATTTTGAAAATATGAATTATGTGTAAAGACATCAAATCAATTATCATTCAACCTGTTGAACAGTGGAGTGAAGCTGGGGTTTGTGGAGGGGTACACTGAACCACAAAATGTTATTAAATACAGGACAGTGTTTTATTGTATTGTTTCATTTCCTGGGAAGGGCTCAGCCTGGCTGTGGAGTGGGAAAAGAGATGACAAAGATATAGTATTATACACAGAAAAGTACTGTATTTGGCAGGTTACTCTGTTTTGTTGCAGGGCACACATAAGGGAATATGCAGAATGTTTCTCGCATTAAGCCCTCTGAAGTTCTGGCTTGTGTTGGGGTATAAACATTTCTGTGCACATGCAAACAGGGGGCAGGACACATAATTCATGCCACTCTGCTGAATATGAAGGATAAAATATGCAAAAAAAGAGTGTTTAATTTACAAAAATATTGATTTTTCAGTCTTGGATTTTGAACAAAAAAAATAACTCCATTGAGGAATAGATAGGTTTATTTGAAAATGGATGTCTCCTCTTTGGCCAGATCCTGCACTTCTAAACAATCTGCAGCAAAACCATCATGTGTGCTGGAACTTTGAAACCCTTCATCTGTCCGGTTGCTTGGTTACAGTATCACTTGTTATGTATTCCATTAGGAAAGGGGTGTGTGTGTGTGTGGAGAAGATTGGATGTGCTGTTGCAAATGCAATGAGCCCATTTGATCATATCTAATTCCCATTCATATTACTGTGGACAACCCTCTTGTCCAGCTGCCCTCTTGCAAGGCCCAGATTTTATACACATATGTGTGTATACATACAAAGAAGACTGGGAACAGAATATATATGTATATACATATATGAGCACAGACACACACATACATACACACACGGCATGAATGAAAATGGAGGACTGGGGCAGAATTCTGTTCCCCGTCTTCTTCATCATTTATAACCTTCTGGTTTTTAATTGTTTTATTTTGTCTTGTGAGATACTTATCAGTAAGCACTTGTGTGTCACAAGAGAAATATAAGGAAACCACATCCTTAATTCCTCTACCTCTTAGAATCAGTACCATTGACTAGACTGTCGTGTGGCAGGTTACCTGGGGAAAGAAAAATTTCTCCAGTAAGTATTGTATTAAAACTATCAAGTAAGATGTGTGTTGAAATTTAGAAAGAGCCAAGTGAGTTGTTCTGCCTTTCTGTTGTAATCTCAGGTATATCATCTTGTTCTTTTTCAGGGTGAGAAGCCTATGTAGAATTCAGCAAGGTTTGCCAGTTTTCATTCAGGAGGAGGGGGAACAGTGACGGAAGAAATTGTTCTGGCTTTGAGCCTGCCACCCTTGCTTTTCTTGGGTACAGTGTGCTTTCTTATGGTTTCCCATTGAAATCAGCTTGAGGAAGTATCATAGATTCAACCCTCAAGTGGGTGATTAATTCCATTGATTCTGATATGGCCCATAGTAAGGACTTAGGATATGGTTGTATCACCCCCTTCTGACTTTCTAAGAGGAAATGAATGAAACTCTTCTGTAGAACCAGCCCTCTAGATCTACCCCTTCTGCTGACAATCATATCAGCCCTTCAAGTCCTTTGGACCCAATCTAATATAAATGGAATTTTCACCATGCAAATCGTATTACCTAAACTGCCAATGAAACTAATGGGATTTGGAGTTTTTGAAAAAAAAATCCCACCACACTCGGCAGTGTGATGCACAGTTTGAAATATAAAATTACAGAGAAGGAACCGTTGCTGTATGTGCTGAGTTGTGATTAGTGTTGTCGTCTGGCCAGCTTTTAAAACAGCCTGGCCACTTTTTAAAAAGCTTAGTTGCTGTGCCATTATATGTTAGCATACATTTGCATGAATTAACATATGAAGGTGAACCATTGGGCAGTTTTAGTTCCTTTAGGGAGAATCAGCAGAGCAGATTGGACCCTAGCAAGTGATTTTGGAATGCTACTTGAAATCCTGTCTTTTCTCTGCATTCCAAGAGGCTCTCGTCCTTACAAAGAAATAACATTCTCCACCTACTCTGTTCTCCATTGCATCAGTTCTTGTCTTGTGTAATTCAAAATGTATTTATTTGATGGTGGGGACTAACATCCCATTCAACCCAATGAAGCTTCCACTTCAAGGGCAAACTTCTAGAGGAATTATTTGTCACCCCCAAGGGAAAATAGTTTTGCCATAGAGGGTTGGCAGAAAGCACCAGAGACACAAGAAGTGTTGGGATTCATTTTGACAATTGCTAGATCCAAAATGGCCAATCTTATTTAGATAAAACACTGTTTTTTTTTTTAAAAAAGAGACAAAAAGAAAGAGCAGCCTCCGGCTACCAACCTGTATGGAACTCCTGGAAAATGCAAGGTTAGCAAGTGTTATTTTAACTCTTCTGAGTGCTATAGATGGTTGCTCTTAACATGGCACAAGAAAAAAACTGACTCTAGGTTCTACACATACAGATGAAACTCAACAAAGTGAGAAGGCCAGCTGACAAAAGCCACATTTGCTGTGTAAAGGTGAACTCACTGAACGATCTGCCACGTGGCCAGCTTCAGTAAGGCTTTTGTCTGCTGGCCTTCTGACTGTGTTGAGTCTCATCTGTATGTGTAGAAACTAGAGCCAGTTAACCACCTGGGTCTTTCAGGAATCTCCATCTAAAGAACTACAAACAAAATATGTGGCTCTGTCCATTCTTACATGGACAACCAAGTCCTGCTGCCAGGCACAGAAACCTCTGAACACAAAGCGCTTCATACCCCATATTGTGCACATAGAATGTGGTTCCACAATCATGGTCTGTATTATGGGCAAAGCTTCCAATGGTTTCCTGGGATTTTTGCTTATGAGTGGATAGGGCAGTTATACGAGTATTGCAGGCATCATTTATTGATCACTGTTACACTTTGATGAAGGTACTGTACGTCCATTCATTTCCGCAGTGGAGGAAGAATGAATAATTATTTTACTTTTTAAAAAAGAACACTACAGAAAAGTGAAGGGAGAAAAGAGCAGGAGGTCATAATAGAAACAACTGAAATCTGTTTGTGCGTAGGGTTTTGTGGAGCTGATGATTATTTTTCCCAAAGAAAATAATGTCCTTTTTATTTGCTTTTAACATTTTGCCCTTGGCATCTGTTCCATCCATTGTGGACTAACCTAGACTGTGTTCTGACAATGTGTTAAAGTGAGCACTTATTGAAAAGTGTTCTGTACTTAATTACTTTTCCTTCTTCTGGAAGCTATTTTTTTTATAATCACATGTTAATTGTGTATTAGCAGGCCTTCCTGATTAGTGGAAAACATAATGAAACCTTTGTAAACAAGGGGGAGAGAGGGAGAGGGAGATAAAAAGCGAAACACGTAAGAGGTGTAAAGGGGAAATGGGCCAGATGGAAAACAATTTCTAAAAGGAAAAGTTGCTGTATAGGGCAAATCCACATGTTACAAAGAACATGAGGTTGTCACTGAAAACAGCAGCCCTGGGTTGTGATCCTCCTCTATAACATCTATGCATGATTGACTTAAGAAATGTCTACATCTTAAAGTACAGCAGGCAACTTCTAAAAAGTATGTAGTTCTAAAAATATTTTCAAAACCCAAGAAACAAAGGGATGACACTTTAAGATAATAGTGATTAAAAACAAATGATTGAAAATCTTTTGGATAAGTAAGACTATCTGAGCTTGATGCTTATATCTAGGTAGACTAGACATGGATCAGACAAATTTTGGAAGAGTTAGGTTGCCAGTATAAGGTAAATGCATGCTAGTTGTGTCCGACTCTAGGGGCGGTGCTCATTTCCGTGTTCAAGCCAGACAGTCAGTGTTGCGCAAGTCAATGGCCATGTGGCTGGTATGGTTGCACAGAACACCTTCCCACTTTTTACGGCATCTACATTTTACCTATTTTTGTAAACCGCCCAGAGTTCCTTCAGGAAGATGGGCGGTATAAAAATGCAACAAATAAATAAATAAATATTTATCTACTTGCATTTGCATGTTTTCAAACTGCTAGGTTGGCAGGAGCTGGGGTGGGAGCTCGCTCCTCTGCGTGGTACTCTGGATTCGAACCGCTGAGCTGCCGATTCTAGTCCACCACGCATCTTAGGTTGCCAGTATAGAAAGGCTCTTTTCCTACATTTTACCTATTTAACCTCTGATTACATGTTTGTAACCAAAGAAAACCCTGTGATGATAATCCCAAATCTCATATAATTTGCTGTTTTGTACTGTATCTCTTTCTGTTTTTAGCTGACATGGATGGGAAAATTTACAGGGGAACAATATGTGATGGAGAGTGAGTTACTGTTATTGGGTTAGAACCAGCAGGAATTACCCTTGAGTAGAGCCATTGGCCAGTCTGCAGAGTGTAATGGTCCACTTTGCTGTGCGTCTCCAATCTGTTGGGCCATCCAATATCATCCTCATGGCTTTCAGTATGATGTACATCTGCTTAAGTTCCACTGGGTTCCTCCTCATGATAGTTCTTGGAGCATTCACCTGTCACTGTAATTTGAGAGCTAACAGTCAAATAATCTCTCTTGGTATCTCCATCCAATCAATGCCCTACATTTGCAGTGGGATCCAATACTCCCCCACCACATTTACTCCCCCACCACATTATTCCGTTCTCTTGAAATTTTGGGGTGGGGTGCTCCTTTGGCTTGATACCTGAGATACAACTGGAATACAAGGCTTTTGAACTGACTCAGGAATCTTATTTTGCAAAGTCAAATATACAGCTTTGCAGGGAAGAGGGGTAGGAGTGGGCAAGGCTAGCCAGAATTCTTCTTCTCCCTGTTTGTATGGGAACACATGGGGAAGTGGGACTAAGTTTACACCTCCAACTTATGATATTGTGCATCTGCCATTGAATGCAACAGTGGTGCATCAAATCCCCTTCTCAAATACCTACTATTGTCAATTTTGTGACTTTAGTATTTCCCCACCACCACCATTACATCCCCACTTCCACGCCAGTGGCAACTCATGATACAGAATATTACAACTTGAGTGTGTGTGTGTATTATTAGATGTTACAGGGAGGGGGCGGGAAAGCTAGATGCATGACTATTGTTTTTGGTGGCAGAAACACAATTAGTGTCTCATTTCGTTCGGCTTTCTGCACGTGCTTCTGTGGAAGTATTTTGGGATGAATCGCACAGTGCTGGCTGTTACCTAGCATTTTCCATCCTAGTGACTCAGCAGGATGATAATGTTTGCTGTGCTTTCCTTTTTCTTGGATCCTAGGTTATAAAAATGTGTTTTTCGTAGAGATTTAAATTTAAAGGACCATTTCCCATTAAGAGCTGCTCTGTTTGATAAGGTAGATCTTGCCCGACTTTGCCTCCTTTCTGTTGCTGCTTTAGAAACCAACACTCAAAGAAATTTTATGTTCTTGCCGCTCTCTCTTTCTCTCTCTCTCTCTCTCTCTCTCTCTCTCTCTCTCTCTCTCCCCCTGTTATTAGAAAACGGGTGGCTGGGATGCTTAAAATGGGAGTGCTACTGTATGCAAGAGCAATATCCACTGTAAGCACTCCAAGGGAAGTCTGCCAAGGCAGTATGTGAACAGCAGCCAAACAAAATACAGGCGCCTTTCCAGTGAAAACCAGCACACTTCTGCAAATAGAGGAAAAATGACTTTCTGATTTAGAGTGTTTCTACAATTTAGAAGCAGTACTGCAGGAATTATTCTAAAAATAATTCGAGCCAGTGAATTCCTCAGGAGTTTGAGATACTTATCATTCTTTCATCAAGCTTTACTTGATGTGATAAACCAAGAGTAATTCTATATTGTGAAATAATTTACAAAGTTCTCTTTTTTGGGGGATGTATTTTTGTTTGATTTGTTTTTGTTGTGGCAGCTGTACTTACATAATTAACAGCTAATGATTTCTTCCTATATATACGGTGCCATCACTACATGTGACTTTCCACCAAGTCCCAGAATGAAGACCAAAAAAGTCTCTGCCTTCAAGAAGCTTGCAATCTAAAATGCCTTGTGGGAAGTAGGGGGAGGAATGAAAACAAATGGTGCTATATATTGTTAAAGCTCTTATAACTTGGAAATGGATGAACCAACAGTTATGAAGAATATGTAGAGTATGGGCAGAGTTGTGGTAGGATGTGGGAAAATCATATCGTATGAGGAAGCACTTGTTAAATTCTTCATTCTTATTGATCTAGGCTATCTTGACAAGCTACCATGTTGAGGAATTTCCAAGCCATGTGAGATTCCTCATCTCTAGGTGAGAAAAACAAGGTGCACTGTTTTTTTTTCCTCATCAAGGTCTTCTTAATTTTCACAAGCGGTCTCTGTTCAAAATTCTTTTCCTTTGAGAAACAAGGCATGTGCACACATCAAGCATAGAATGACTGTCTGATTGTTGAACCTCTCTCAGTTCTCATTCAAAGTCATAACTATCAATTATTTGTGTTGCTTGCATTCTTTTAGCATATGCATGATTTTCTTTGGCTTGCCCACACCAAAAATGTTCTTGACCAATTTTCAAGAGTGGCACAAAAATACCTCACCATCTTACAAGCGGAAGAATGAGAATAATTTAGAAGTTCCTCATTTTCACATGTGAGGATGAGATTTTTATTCCTTCACCACTTACACATTCAAGAAGGGGGTTCTAAGATGATGGCTCTTAAATAAAGAGAACAGCCCTTGATGTTACACTAGTATTGAGTGGTATATCTCTGTTAATTGAATTATAGTGGGCTTTCTTTACTGTTGCATCCTCAGGTAAGGATGGAAAAGTCCTGTGAAAGAATCTGGGGTGAGCTACTGTGAAGTCTGCATACGTACGTCAGCCTTCTCCAATTTGGTGCCCTCTATATATGTTAACTACTATTCCCATCATCAGCCAAGAATCTGCTAGATGTGGATGACAAGAGCTACACTCCCAACGCAACCATAGGATGAGTTTTGGGAAAGGTTTATGCAGAAAATATGGAAACTAGATAGCGCATTGGTCTGAATCTATACAATGTACTTGATTTGTTTTCATCCTGCCTCTAATTTATGGAAGGGTGAGCCTTATTGGAATCAGTGAGATTTATGTCTGACATAACAAGAGACAGGATCACAGCTTGAGTGCTTTTGCTTACTATACTGTTCTTTTTCCTCTGTCTCAGAATCGTCTTTTACAGGATTTGAAGTTTATAATATCCATGTTAACTAAAAGGTGCAAGTGTGGGCATTCTGACTCTCAAATAATCTCCATAATGATGGAGGATGCCTGAGATTCTGCTGTTTTCTCTCCCATAAAACCCAGAGTAAATAATGTACAGTGTGTGTGTGTGTGTGTGTGTGTGTGTGTGTGTGTGTCTATATCTATATATCTATATCTATATCTATCTATCTATCTATAGCTATAGCTATATCTATCTATATCTATATCTATCTTATCTAATCTATCTATCTATCTATCTATCTATCTATCTATCTATCTATCTATCTATCTATCTATCTATCATCTATCTATCTATCTATCTATCTATCTATCTATCTATCTATCTATCTATCTATCTATATTTGCTGTTTTGCCAGTTTCAGCTGCAGTTCATACAAGTAAGATTTAATAAGAAGGACTTAGGAATGCTGTCCATTTATCTAAAAACGAAGGAAAAGAATGAGATGCTGAGAGTGTTATTTTTCTTCTGAATACAATAGTGCAGTGGGAAAATGCATAAAAATCACCCAAGCCTAATTTCAATAGATCTCTCTCTCTCTCTCTCTCTCTCTCACTCTCTGGGGGTGGGTTGGGTATAAGTCAGCTTTTGTATAGTGTGATGTTGGTAGACCAAAGCCCTTGAACACATGTCACTACAGAATTCTGGAAAGTGTGGGTGTTTGAGTGCAATTTCAAGTAGACAAGTCGGAGGTGGGAAGGAGGATGGTGCTGAACCTTCCCTGCTTAGTGCCATCCTCACAGTTATTGCTCCCAGTTACTTTCCATTACAACACAGATAACAGAGAGGAGGAAAACAGCAGGAGGAAGGAGACGCAGTAGTCATCTACCAGCCTGTGGTATTTTACTTAGAAATAATAATAATAATAATAATAATAATAATAATAATAATAATAATAATAATAATAATAATAATAATAATAATAATAATAATAATAATAAATTCCCCCCACACACCTTTCTCCTTGGAAAAGGACCCAAGGTGGCTTACAATAATGAGGGACAGTATACAGTCCAGAACATTTAAGACATATTCAAGTTAAGAACAGGGAATTTGAAGAGGCATCTTAGGAAATTAAAAAAGGTAACATTAGAGCTACAAAGAAGAAGAAGAAGAAGAAGAAGAAGAAGAAGAAGAAGAAGAAGAAGAAGAAGAAGAAGAAGAAGAAGAAATCCATTATGAGGGGTGAAAAGCAACATGGAGAACAGTAGTGTTCTTATGAAATCAGTCAATGCAATCATGAATGGTATAAAGTCACATAGTATGTAGTCCCTCATTCAGGGAAGGTTTTTGCCTTCTTCCAGAAAGACAGCAGAGACGAGGCAGTCCTGGTTTTCAGCGGGAGGGAGTTCCAAAGTCTGGGACCAGCCACAGAGAAGGCCCTTTCATGTGTTTTTCTGAGACATACCTGTGAAGGTGGCAGGATGGAGAGAAAGGCCACTCATGATGACCTTAGCATCCAAGCTTATTCATACTGCAATATTCTGTCTTTGAGGTAGCTTGGACCCAAGCTGTTTTGTGTTTTGTAGGTTAAGGTCAGCACCTTGAATTGTGCGCAATAGCTGATTGGTAGCCAGTGGAGGTGCTTTAGAGAGAGATCTATTGTAATGTGATCTCTGTAACCTGCCCACGTCAGCAATCTGGCTGCTGCATTCTGGACCCATTGAAGTTTCCTGAGACTTCTCCATCGTGTCCTCCGTGAATCCACACCATAGGGTTCTCGTGCGCGTCGCGCTCGATGGTACCGGAAGCACTTCTAAGCAAGGAAGTCAGTTAGTCTCCGCCCCACCACCCATGGTTTGTCAGTTCCTCTAACCGCCGTGTTGGATGGTGAAATCTCTGCTCCAGTCACGGATAGTTCTCTTCGACCAACTTTTAAACGGGCCCTCTTTCAAAAACTGTGTCCGTTATGGGGAAAATTCCTTTCTACCGACGGACACTCTTCCTCTTGAAAGTTGGGTGTTTGAGTGGCCCATTCCCAGAGCTCCTGCCCGCATTGTAAGAGTCTCAGCTCCCAGGCTCTCAGGAATAGGAGGCATAGACTCAATACTTACCTTCTGGAGAAATCCCTGAAGCCTCCGATGGAGTCCGAGTCCACCTCTCAAGCGGCGGCGGAACCTGTGGAAAAACCGACCAAAAAATCTAAGTCGAAAAAGACCGATACCGAGGCCTCGGCTCGAGACCGGAGATCGCCATCTTTATCTCCGAATCAGGAGCCCTCGCCGGTATCGATATGCTCATCCGGCCACCGCTCTCGGTAAGCCACCCCATCGTTCGGAGCTGGCTTCCTTGTTCACCAGTGCAGCCCTATCGCGACCTTCCGTCCAGATGCCTGCGCCTATGTCGCATCCATCTTTTCCTGGCTACCCGGGACCGGGTTGGCACGGCACGGTACCGCCTTTGCCACCGGTACCTGAACTTAGCGCCCAGAGCATACGGAAGCGCACTGCCGACTGTGAAGAGGAGAGGACGACAGCTTCGCACCCCCTCGCTCTCGACCTTCTCCATCGGTCTCAGCGGGACCTTCTACCTGGGAGGTATCCTCGGTACCGCCTGCCTGGCCCGTCTAGCCAGGCCCCCTGGTACCGTACCATTTCCCGACTTACCCCATGTTCCCGGGGCCGGTACCATGGGATTTTACATGGTTCGACAGAGACAGATCGGAACCGAGGTCCTCCAGTTCAATAATGAACCCGTCAAGACATAATCGGCATAATAGTCGGCATAACCGCTGTTACGGATGCAAACCCACCCTCACGGTCTAACTCGGAGTCATCTTCTACTGCCTCTTCTGACTCTGGGGATGACGACGGTACCGATCAGGACAGACCTGCTACTCCTGATTCCAATGTTGCAGGGGAGAGCCCTCCATCTTCTGCGGACTCCATTGGTAACTACTCTGAATTCATTAACAAGATGGCTACTACTCTCAACATTCCTGTGCATCACCCCACCCCTCAGTATTCTGGTCATTTGTTTGATCAGATTGCATCTGACTCTAATTCTCCTGCACACCTTGGGGTCCTCCCATCCATCCTTATGGCCAAGGACTCTTTTAAAAAGATCCCTTCCTCCTCTAAATCAAGAAAGCTGGAGGGCTTCTACAGGGTTTTTGATGAGGATGCACCCTTTCTTGCCAAACACCCAGTACCTAATTCTTCTCAGCTTCAATCCAGGTCTTCCCAGATCCCCATTCCCCCTTCCAAGGAGGGTAGAAAGATAGACACCATGGCCAGCAACTATACTCAACAGCTGCCTTGTCTTTCAAAATGGCCAATATTCATGGCCGCTTACCAAGTCCTCATCAACAGGATCAAGTCATCCATCGACTCTGCGGCTGATGCCTCTAAGGCCACTGCTCTCCCAGCGATTGAAGAGGCGTTGTCCATCGCTGCCCAACAGATGAGGTCCGGCCGCCATGCCTCTGATGCTGCCACCAAGGCCATGGGCTCCGCCATCGCCTTTAGCCACGCCTGGCTGAGATCCACTGGCCTGTCTGAGGATTCCAAAAACAAAATATGTAGCCTACCATTTGAAGGGGAAGGCTTATTCCATGAAAAGACGGATGAGATCATGAACGAGCACCAGAAGAGCCAAAACACTGCTAAACGCCTTAATTTGGTCCCATCAAAACAAAATCGGTCCTTTCGCTCCTCCTGGAAGAGACCCTTCACCCAGTCCTCTCCGAGACAGCAAGCGGGACCAGTCCTTCCCCTCCTCTTCTGCGACAGCAGAAAGGACAAGCAACAGAAGTCCAAGTTTCGCCCTTCTGCCCGTCACCAGGATAGACGGGGACGCAAACTTCTGACCTACCCCGACTACGGCCGTTCCTACCTGCATGGCGCCGTATCACCACGGACAGATGGGTCCTCTCCATCATTTCTATGGGGTACCTGATAGAGTTCTCCACTCTCCCCCTACGGGCCATGTTGTACCAACTTCCCATCTCCTGTACTCTGGGCCGAAATTTCCACTCTTCTCCAAAAAGCCGCCATCCGTCCTGTGCCACCAGAACATGTTCATCTGGGCCATTACTCCCCTACTTCACTGTCCCGAAGAAAGATGGGGGCCTCCGACCCATACTGGACCTCAGATCCGTCAATTGGTTTATCCCACCAAAAAAGTTCAAAATGGTTACCCTAGAGACTATTCTCCCGCTACTTCAACCAAACGATTGGTTCACAGTTATCGATCTTCGGGACGCTTATTTTCACATTTCTATCCATCCTTCTCACCGCAAGTACCTCGCTTCATCATTACGGATCAGGCCTTCGAGTTTAAAGACGGCACCCAGGGTGTTTACCAAGTGTAAGCCTTCCTGCACTCACAAGGGATAGTTATTTTTCCCTATATAGACGATTGGCTTCTGGTCTCCTCCTCGCGCGCCGAGGCCCTCCAGCATCTTCGCACTACTCTCCATCTCCTCCAGGACCTCGGGCTCGAGGTCAATGGCGAGAAATCCAAACTGATTCCCTCTCAACGAGTCGAGTACATCGGGGCAGTGATAGACTCCCAACGCCGGAAGGCGAAGGACATCACCTCGGCCATCACCTTACTACGCCCGAATACCCACGCACCGGCTCGGCTTGTCCAACGAATTTCGGGCTGATGGCCTCCACTACCTCAGTGGTAGCACGCCCGACTGAATATGAGGCACCTCCAAATGTGCCTCCTGACCCACCCGACCCAGAGGTGGATCCCCTCAAACACCTATCCTCGTTCCCACCCAGGTCTGGGAGCGCACTCGCTGGTGGCTCCGTCCGTCCAATCTCTTTGCCGGCCGTCGTTTCCAACCTGTTTCCCCAACTGTCCAGATTACGCCGGACGCCAGCCTCTCGGGGTGGGGGCTTTTTGTGGCAAACACCAGATCCATGGTCTCTGGTCCGCTCCGGACTCCTCTCGTCACATCAACGAGCTGGAACTTTTGGCCATTTTTATAGCCATGAAGGCCTTCCTTCCCTTGATTCGGGGTCAAGTCGTTCTGAACGGACAATTCCACAGCTATGTGGTACCTGAACAAGCAGGGCGGCACCCACTCCCTGGCGCTCCTGTCCCTCGCGATCGACCTTTGGGATTGGTGCCTCCTGCACCAGATCTATCCGATGGCGATCCACCTCTCAGGAGACGACAACGACTTGGCGGACACCCTCAGCCGCCAGACCTCGATTTCCCACGAATGGGAACTCCGGGACTCCGTCTTCCGGCTCCTGGTTCGGAGATGGGGCCTCCCTTCCATCGACCTGTTTGCCTCGGAGACCAACGCCAAGTGCGACCGCTTTTGTTCCCGGGCGGGTGTCGGCCCCGATCTCTGGGAGACGCCTTTATGTTCCGGTGGTCCCGCCACCTCATGTATGTTTTTCCCCCAATCCCCCTTCTCCACAGAACTCTGGTGAAATTTACGCCGCGACAAGGCCAATGCCATACTGATTGCCCCTTGGTGGCCTCGTCAACCCTGGTTCGCTACCCTTCTCCAGATGACCCAGGATTACATCTCCTTACCTTTAGTGTCCGACCTTCTGTCGAGGGACAACGGGCTGGTGCTCCATCCACATCTTCCGAACCTCAAGCTGACGGCTTGGAGGATCAGGCCATGATAGACGCCATCTGCCAGGCCGCCGTAAACCGTCCACCAGGAGGAATTAGTTCTAAGTGGAGGCGCTTTCGGGCCTTCACGACTACCCACTCCTATCCTCACCTTAACCCTCCCCTACTAGTAATCCTTCGCTTTCTCCTTTATTTAAAACAGTCTGGTCTCTCCATGTCCTCCCTCCGGGTTTACCTTTCGGCCATAGTGGCTCACCAGCCTCCTGGTTCTGTGGCTTCAGCCTTCTTCCGGCATCCCAGGCTGAAAACGCGTTTATGAGGGGCCTTAAAAACACCTATCCGGATAGACGGCTCCCGACTCCTCAATGGTCTCTTCGCCTGGTCCTGCAAGCCTTAACCCGGCCACCTTTCGAACCCCTGGCAACTGCATCTCTCCGTCTTCTCACCCTAAAAGTTGCCTTCTTGGTTGCCATCACCTCGGCTAGACGAGCCAGTGAGCTTTGTGCGCTCCGACATGACCGGCCCTACCTTCAGTTTTTTCCGGACAAAGTTGTCGCCTTCCCGGACGTTTCCTTTCTCCCTAAGGTGGTCTCCCCTTTCCACCTCTCCCAACCAATCACCTTCCCTGTGTTTTTCCCATCCCCTTCTACTCCTATTGAGCGGACCTCCACTCCCTGGATGTCCGGAGGGCCTTGGCCTTCTATGTTTCTAAAACTGCTACTCTCCGAAGCACACCTCGTTTGTTTATTGCTTACGGGCCCAAGTTTCATGGCTCCCCTGTTTCTTCTCAACGTTTTTCTAAATGGATTGTTGACACTATTGAACTTTGTTACCAGTTGTCTCACCGCCCCCTCCCTCAGGGAGTGCGCTCTCATTCCACCAGGGCCATGGCTTCTTCTACGGCCTTTCTCCGTGGCATCCCCTCGAGGATATCTGCAGGGCAGCCACGTGGTCTCAACCATCTACGTTCGTCCGCCACTACCGTCTGGACACTAGGGCCAAGTCCTCTGCATCCTTTGGCCGGGCGGTATTGGCTGCTGTTCTTCCGTGACTCCCCACCACCTTCTCAGGTAGCTTGGTACTCACCCTATGGTGTGGATTCACGGAGGACACGATGGAGAAGAACCGGTTGCTTACCTGTAATGGTGGTTCTTCGAGTGTCCTCCGTGATTCCACACCAACCCGCCCGCCTCCCCCTCTAGTCACGTCAGTTCTGGATTTTTATCCTCCTTACGGCGTGTAGAGGGAACTGAGGCGTTTCGGCGGGAACGCAAGGGACCATGGGTGGTGGGGCGGAGACTAACGCTTCTACTTCCTTGCTTAGAAGTGCTTCCGGTACCATCAAGCGCGACGCGCACGAGAACCCTATGGTGTGGAATCACGGAGGACACTCGAAGAACCACCATTACAGGTAAGCAACCGGTTCTTTCCATCAGTAGCCCCACATAGCACACATTACAGTAGTCCAAATAGGGCATGTGTCACAGTGGCCAGAGCAGGGTTCTCAAGAAACGGATGTGACTGGCATACTAGTTTTAATTTTGCAAACGCACTCCTGGCCACAGCTGTGACCTGGGGAACTAGGTTCAAGGATAACTCCAGGAGCACCCCCAAGCTACGCACCTCTTTTTTAAAATTGGGGAGTGATCTCATCCAGTACAGGTTGCATCCCTATCCCTTGATCTCCTTTTTTGACTGACCAGAATCACCTCTGTCTGGTTTGGTTTTAGTTTCAGTTTGTTTTTCCTCATCCACTTCATTACTGAAGCTAAGGAAGGCAGATGCAGGATGCTATTCGTAGAGTTCTGAATGTCATAAATATAGCAAATAAAGAAAAACGGAAATTAGCAGTCCTCTCGTTAGATGCCCTCAAGGCCTTTGATCGTGTAGAATGGCGGTATATGTTTGGTCTATTAAAAAAATGAATATGGATGGAAAAATTATTAATCTTTTGAAAAATTTATATATAGGAGCGGAGGCTAAGGTCCTTATCAATGGAATAGAATCTGATAAATTCACTCTTTGTAGGGGAACGAGACAAGGGGACCCTTTATCTCCAATTATATTTGCAATAGCAATTGAGCCACTTGCCTCACAAATAAGAGAAAATGGAAATATTAAAGGATTGGTGATTAAAAATAAAAACCATAAAATAAACCTTTACGCAGATGACATGCTCCTGTTTTTGGAAGATCCAATAAAAAGTATAGAATCATTAAAACATATACTACAAGAACATTGTTATTATACGGGCCTAAAAATTAACTATCAAAAATCTAAATTGTTATATATATATTTCTATAGCAGAGCAAAAGGAAATTAAAAAAAAGTTAAATCTGGACTTATGCTACTCAACTTTCAAATATTTAGGAGTATGGATAACAAAAAGTAAAAACCAATTAATAAATAGAAATTACAAAATAGTATTTAATTCAGTTAAAGAAAAAACTAGAAAATGGATGAAACTGAATATGTCAATGCTGGGAAGAATAGCATTAGTCAAATCATATATATTACCAAAAATTTTATTTTTATTTCAAAATATACCATTACAACCTGAAATTTAAAAAATTAAACTATGGCAAAAAATATGGAGAAGTTTATTGGAGGAAAGGGGAAGAAAATAAGGTTCATAAGCAGTGTTAAATATGGTCAAAGCAAAAAAAGGGGGGCTAGGAATACCACAATTAATAAAATACCATGAAGCTTTTCAAATCACTCAAGCTATAAAGTTTATTCAGATAGAAGAAATCCCAGATTGGGTCGAAATGGGAAAAGGCGAGGAAACTGGATTAGTTAATACCTATATATTTACAAGGGAATTCATTAGAAAAAAGGAGCAAATACAAAATCCTTATACGTGTGAGACATTGAAAATTTGGTGCAAGTATATGAACATTTTTGTTCCACCTATATCTCCTTTGTGCCCTATGTTGGATTATCCTAAATTTAAATCAAGAGAGAAATATGCACAATTTAAAAATTGGAAACAAATTGGAATTTATAGAATAAGAGACTTATTTGAGGCTGGGAAACCAATAACAATTAGACAGTTGGAAGATAAAACAAAGGAAATAAAAGCAAATTGGCTACAATTGATACAAGTAAGAAATTTGGCAAACCAATTATATCAAAGACATGGACCCATGAGAACACTTACAGTACTCGAACAATACTGTATAGAAAAGGTTCGAAATAAAAGAAAGGGTATAACTTCAATCATATATAAACAGTTGATTGAAAAAGCATTTGTTAGGGGCATGGGATCCAAAGTAGCCTGGGAAACAAATTTAAATATTAGTATATCTGAGAAAGAATGGATGGGAATATGGAACACATATCCATACAAATCAATATCAACTAAAGCGAAAGAACTGGTGTTAAAAGTAGCTCACAGATGGTATTGGTATCCCACAAAATTACATAAAATTAATCAAGAAATTCCAGACAATTGTTGGAGGAATTGTGGAAGTAAAGGCACCCTAGAACATATGTGGATCTCTTGCCCCAAAGTAGGAGCATATTGGCAGGAAATAATTAAATGGATAGAAACCCTGTTAAAACAAAGAATAATTATAAATGAAGCTTTACTATTATTTTCAATATTTAAGGATGGAAATGAAAAATTATCATATAAAGACTTAATAGCAAATCTGATTGGTGTAGCAAGAGCTGAAATTGCAAAAAATTGGAGAAATGCTCAAGATCTTTCACTACAAAAATTTCTGAACAAAATCTGGCAAATGGTTCTTATGGAAAAGTTGACCTATCAAATTAAAATATATAGAGGGGAAATAAAACATGATACATTTATGAAAACCTGGAAGCCCTTATTAACGTATGGAATTAACACAAAAAATGAGGAATCTGTTATGGGGAATAATTTTGACTGCTGGAATGTAAAATTTTAAAAGAATTAACTTACTTGTGTGTGTGTCACAATTAACTGTGTTGGAAGATGAATTAGAGGGTGGATTTTGAAAAGGATATTGGTCCTGTAGAATGTATAAATAATGAGACGCTATTGTACTGTTGTCTTAACTTGTCTTGTGAAATAAAGTATAAAAATTTAAAATTAATTAAATAAATAAATAAAAAAGCTGTGACCTGGGGAACTAGGTTCAAGGATAACTCCAGGAGCACCCCCAAGCTACGCACCTCTTTTTTAAAATTGGGGAGTGATCTCATCCAGTACAGGTTGCATCCCTATCCCTTGATCTCCTTTTTTGACTGACCAGAATCACCTCTGTCTGGTTTGGTTTTAGTTTCAGTTTGTTCTTCCTCATCCACTTCATTACTGAAGCTAAGCATTGATCTAAAGTCGAAATAGCTTCCTTAGAATCTGGAGGTGACGAGAGGTAGAGTTGAGTGTCATTGGCATACTGGTGACATTTCACCACAAAACTCAGAATAATTTCCTCCAGTGGTTTCATATAAATGTTAAATAACATAGGAGACAGAACAGAACCCTGAGGTACCCCGCAGGTCAGTAGCCGTGGTGTTGAACATGAGTCCCCCAACACCACTTTCTGCATTCTCTCCTGCAGGGAGGACTGAAGCCACAGTAAGACAGTGCCCCCAAGTCCCATTTCAGAGAGATGAGGCAGGAGGATGCTGTGGTCGATAGTGTCAAAAGCAGCTGAGAGGTCCAGTAAGACCAAAAGGGACACAGATTCCCTATCAATTGCATAAGTCATCTACGAAGGCAACCAGTGCCGTCTCAGTCCCATAACTGGGCCTAAAGCCAGATTGAGCTGGATCCAGATAGTTTATTTCATGCAGAAACTTCTGGAGCTACAAGGCTACAACCCACTCTAGTACTTTACCCAAGAATGGGATGTTAGATACCAGTCGGTAATTGTTCAATATTGTTGGATCTAAAGAGGGCTTTTTAAGAGCAGTTTTTCATGATCCAATCAGCTACACGGAGGAGATCCAATTATGCAATCATCATCACTAATTTAACAACTTGTGTCTTGTCTGCAAACATTGGCCAGATTTTTTGGATCTTCTTCCCCCAACCAGCAATTTTTGTATCATCAAATCTAATAAAGCATTCTGAAGAACATGTAAAATTGCATATTCACTGACCAATGTTTTGAACTGAGGAAATGGGGATGGGAAAAACTGAGCTGCTGGTACCAAAGGAGAAGGTACTGACAGCTGAACCCTTAAATAAAGCACATAGCTTCCCCCAGACAGTCCAGTCTGAGGCATTAGGGAGGGCTCAGGCTGAGGTGTTGCACAGTACAGATAGCCCTTTCAGCCAGCCATTGTATGTCGATGTAGGGTAAAGCGAAGAGCTAGCGGTATCATTGCCTAGCTAGGATTGGCAATCTAGACCTTTTCTTTCTTATCTTTTTTTAGTTACTTTACTAGAGAACTTTCTACTAGGACCGGTGGTGATTCTGGTGAATGGCTTTTGTATGAAATTCGATTGCCTCAATCAGAATTAGTGTGCTTAAGTCAGAATTAGAATCTTTCTTCCCATCCACTTCCATAAATCCCACTGCCTGCTCACCTTTGTGTGATTGCCAAATGTGTACCTCTAGGCAGAAGTAACATCCTGTTAAATCACATCTCTGGAGTTGCTGCACTGTGTAGCAGTCCACCCTGGGTCATGGCTATTTGTGTTTTCTTCATTACAAGAAACACACATATACTATAATGGACCAAAATAAGGGTCAAGTTGGAATGTCATCCAAAGGGAACCAGACAATAGCTCAGGTCCTAATATTTGTGCCCTTATTTAAAAACCAGGAATAAAATAATTAAGTTGGTAGGGCCAACCTCCAAATAAGGAAAAAAATACATCATGCAATCTAGCATAGATACATGTGTCAGTAGATGTAGTTTGCATGAGATGGAAATTCACCATACTATATTGTATACTAGGTATATTAAATTATTGCATTTAGAGGAAGTGGGGCAGTTCCAGGAATTAAGGGCTGAATATAGTGTTGGATAACGTTATTGGTATTTTCACGTAGATGCTTGTTAAGTAGAAGGATCAGATGGCAGTTGCTGTCATTGCTCAGGGAAGCCTGAATATTTTTATATTCTTTGGAAAGGCTGCTTCTCCAAAATTATTAGTGGGGAATTGCAATTTAATAAGTCCTAAACCTCTCACTTTTTTCTTATTATTGTTGATCCTAAAGACGCATAGTCACAGTGTTTACAAAAAACTTAAAATGTATTAAACAGTCTGTGGAGGTGGGGAGCAGGATAGTAGCCTGTCTTCATATACTTTCGGAGAATAATGAGACACAAAACAAGTTATGTGGGCAGCAAAACCTTGGCTATTCACAAGGTGAGGCTTCTTCATAAAAGAGGTTATAGAAACATAACAAACTAAATTGACATTTACAGGATTGTGTTAATAATGATCTGTTACTGCTTGAATCTGAAGTGGATAAAGGCATATTCAAGCTCTGAGCTAATGATCTGTTATTAAGTGAATGTTCAAGCAGTAAAAGAGTGTGTGCAGCCTTTGTATACAGAACTCTTTATTTTGGGGGGATTAAATATGATGGCAGCTATAAACTGCAGAGCCAAGGGGTTAACTCTTCAGTAAAAGTTGCGAACAAAATAAGCAAACATTCAAGCCTGTGTAGGAGTTTCCTCTGGCTTTGTTTGTGTGAATGGGTGGGTAGAATGGTGAAGAATGTCAGGATCACAGGGTTGCTAGCATATATATATATCAGAGAGAAGGTTGCAGTTTTTAGCAATTTCTGTCTTACTGTTCTTAAATGTCAGCAAGATTAACAGACAGGAAATCTTTGGCTATGATGCAGCACCAAACCATGCCACTGGTTCTGTGTGGCCAAGGGGACTTTAAGGTTGTGTTTCTCAAATAGGAGCTGCTCCCTTGTATTACATGGTATCTCGAGTTTTGACAACTATAAGACCTGAGAATTAAGCAGACTCTGACATATTATGAAATCAATTCTTCCAAGAGAAAAATATATTTATAAGGGTCAAGCATCCCATTGCAAATGATCAAAGCCCTTAGGGGTGCCCCTTTTGATTCTCAGCCTTTTCCGTTCTTTTCTGGTTCTTTTCTGGTTCAGGAAGCTTTGTTAAGCAGATATTTCAGTGTTGAATCTAAGGATTATGACCCACTATGTTCAAATCAGAGCACTTAATTTGTATGACATGCCATGTCGAGTCACAGAAACAGAATCCTGCATCTTTAACTGTTGACTCATAAGAGTTGAACCAGGTGAGGTCTGGCCCCAGGTGCTGGCTCCTGCATGCATTACTGAGTAATTTGAAGATATGAATATTAGGTTAGGATGAAGAATAGCAAAAAAGGGTATGTGTGTGGGGGGGGGAAATAGGATTTTGTGGAGGTCGGGTAATTTTAATATCACAGTACAGGTGACTTCATAGGTGTCTACATCAGTGCATTTCCTTCCTTGACCCAGATCTTTTTTTGATGTTCCAGGAACCACCCATATCTGTAGAAATATCAGCACTTCTTATTACTGATTTCAATGAAAACTTAGTTATGCTTTAATTAATATGAATTAATTATCCATTAGTCAAACACCAAGGAACAGAACATTCCAATCTTATAAGAGTCTGTATTCTGCCAGTACAGCTAATTAATTACATAGCATTTTAGCCTGTAAGGAATCTTGTGGCCTTCACTGTCTCAATCTTCACAGAAGCTCTGCCATATATTACAGGTTATTTTTTTTATCAAGTTAGTGTACAACGCCTATTTCTCTGCTGTAAAGCATCAATGAAGGGAGCAAGACTTCATGGAAAAGCAGAGATGGAAGTGGGTTGATGCTTAATCCTTTCCCTTTTCATTACTTGATTTTTGAAAGTTCCCTCTGGGATGGAGTACCAGCTCCAGTTGCAAAATACTAAGATAAGTATCTGCCTAGAATCTGTATTCACAGCATATAGACCAGTGGTTCCCAACGTGGCACTCACGGCCCACAAGGGGGCAATTTGATTTTTAAGGGGGGGGCAATTTAACTGAATTTTTGATATATTTTTGAGTTATTAACTTTGAATTTGAAAGCCAGCTAATTGTTCTTAGATATTTGTGATGAAACAGCTATTTCATGTTTTAAATAGTAAGAATTATATGTCATGGGGGCCATTAGGATTTTAGAGATGCTTAGGTAGGGCATGCCCCCCAAAAGGTTGAGAACCACTGATATATACTATAGATACTGATCTTAGAATTGTTTATTATGAACTCCTAGAGCTGAGGTTCTATTTTAGGGTGGCTTACTTCATACATATAGTGTAATTAAGAGTATCTTTTTTTTTTTTTTTTTTGCATTATAGTGCAGTCAAAAAACCCTAAGGGCAGATCTTTGCTAACAGTAGAAATTAGTCCTGTTGAAGTCAATGTCCTCACAATGTAGCACAAGACAGAAAAAGAGCCACCAAAGCTCATGAGGAAGCATTGGTGCAGCTACTGAGAAGGCCCTATCGTTTGTCATTGACAAACCGTGCCCTAGATGTTACAAAGGGGAAAAGGCTGATGTTAGGGAGCTGGCAGGTTAGTGTGGCGGTAGGTGGGCCTTCAAGTGATCTAAACTCAAGACATGTACAAAGCAACACCTGTCAGCATAGTTATGCCAGGTTAGATGATAATTACTCTTCTTTGACATGCATGAATGGAACATTTTGCAGAACATGGTTCCCAAAGGCCACATGATGATGTCATACAGGACTGGCTACAGACCGAATCTTAGTGGGCTTCAAATGCAAATTGCTATGAGATCTGAAGGAGTCATGCCAGTGTAAATACTTTTAGTACTGAAATGACACTTACATGCAAATACCTTTTGAGCTGCAGTGCCAGTTAATCTACCAGTATCACTGAGGCTATCTGACACATACAGTCTCTGATTTCCAGATTTTCTTGATTCTAGGTTTCCGAACCACAAATAGAGTATAGCATGGTGTGGTGACATGTCCAAATAGGACAATTTAGCAATTAAGCTTATCATTCCTGTGAGTGAGCATGTGCCCTGTGTACCACAATTTATGCCTCTTATTATGCCATGTACAAAAAAAAAAGCCACACAGCTCTTGTGTTCTGTCTCAATTCATCCGGAATGACTAACATCTTGTGGTGCCATATACACAATCACTAATGTGGATTAGAATCCCCACTTCATACATTTGAAAGCTAGGAGGAGGGGAGGGGAGACATCTATCCTTTAACCATCCTGTTTTGTGATTACATCAGTTAAGGAACAGCTAATCCACATTAAGTGACCTCAAATGCGCACCCCTTTAGATCGGTATGCAAACAAAACCGTATAGTGGATTGCCCTGGGGGGTGAGGTGGGGGAGGATAAACTCACTGGTTACTTTCTTTTCAGTCCTGTTCCCCCCTCCTCCAGATTTGTTTCCCAGTCAATCAGGGCTTTGGGTAAGCCCGTTTAGATTTGGGGGCTCTGTGTATGTGCGTGTGGTGGGAAGACTAATAATCTTTACCCAAGGTTTACAGCTTTGACTTTAATTACAGCAGTTTGATATAGCCAGGAGGTGAAACGGTCCTGTAGGAAGGTTTTATTTTGAGACATCTGTAGGTTGGCAGCTGAGCCAGCCGTGTCAGGAAACGGAAGCGGCAGAGCCAAGCACCTCGGTGTTTTTGACGGTGAGGGTGTTGTGAGTATTGGCTGCCCTATACGGTGACAGCACCTCCTCCTTCCCACGTTTGCGTTATGTTTCAGGTGTGTGCATGGGTATGTGAATGTATATAGGTACACACATGTGGATTGAAAGGCTGTATTGTGCCACAAATTGAAACAGCAGCTCCTTAGCTAGTGTGTAACTATTTGTGTACATATGTATTCATTAGCAACCTTGTAGAGCAGTTTTGCTAAATAATTGGGCGATTCACTTTAAATTCAGGGTCGTTGCAACTTTGAAACTACAGTGTAAGATTTTGACTGACAAGGATGACCAGTTGTGTAGTCATTGCCCCCTCCTCCCCCACTCTTCTCTCTCCTCTCTCCCCCCCCCCCATTTCACAGTGTGCTAGTTGAAGGAAGCTGGCATTGTCGCAGAGTGAAAGCTCTGCAGAAGTGCCGCAGGTTTTTTCATATGGAAATGTGAAATAATGGGGTGATTAAATAGAGCTGTATATTAAAGTACATCTGACATTAGAATTAGCATAATGTGCTCTAGCCCTAGGCTGAGTACTTTATTTGCCATCTGCGTCGGACCAAAATCCCCTGGGGAAGCGCTAAAATATTCTGAATAAACTCAGCCCGAGTTCTTATTGAGAGTAAAATACCATTTGTGGCACGTCTTATTGATTCGTCTTAATTGCGGTGCAGAAAAGAACATTCAGTTGCCGATGACTTTTGTACTCTGTGACAAGTCAGCTGGAGTTATTCTAACACTGCAGTTGGTTAACCTGAACAGACTGTGGTACTCAGAGTAGGAGGAAACCCTTATCTTCAGCCACATAAAGTACAATATCATCACATTTTTATTTCAGATTTTTCTCCCTCTAATCAAAAACCTTTAAAATACACAGAAAGAAGGAAATTGGACAAGGCATCAGCTGGCCAAAAGAAAAAAAATACCTAGAGAATTAGTGCTTTAAAATTTAAGTTATTTTAACCTATTAATTTAATATGTATATTTGGTAAGCATTTATTGAGGGGACTGAAAAATCTGTAATTTTGCTTTGATCATCTATCAAATAAGCTGTTAGTTCCTGAGATTTATTGTACATATCTATATCTATATCTCAACATAAACATATTTACATAACACAGAGATACACACATAGTAAGCACCTAAGATATGTTGGTTTTCAAACTGCATTGTGTTAGATTGTTATAATGGTTTCTAAAATAGTTTGCTAGGTATCTTCTATTATAATATGTGTAAAGGAAAGAAAATACACCTAAACAAGTCATGTAAAAGGTGGGGGAAGATATATTATACTCTGTAATTTTGTTAAAATTCATAAGTCTAGTTTTTATCCTATAATTTCCCATCATTGTACATGATTTACATATTCAAACATTCCCAACAAACCTTAGTCTAGGATGTTTTTATTACAAATTCAGATCAAGGGAATAACCTTTAACTTCAGAGACAAATGAGACAAATTTACAAGTGCATGTCTGCTGTTTTCTTGTGTTTTATAAATCCCTGTGGACCTGAACACTTTTGCTATAACGCCACTCGGAACAATATACATACATTACTACTTGTTTGTAGTGCTTCAGTAATGAGTCCCCTTTGTATTAGATAACCTATATAATTCAGCATCCAGGCTGTCCATAACGTCAATTATCTCCTCATAGCTAAATGTACATTCCATTAAAATAAGATTTACAGCCCTCACCATACTTCTTAGGCTTGAACGTAGAGATTTTGTAGATTTGAAGAAGCAAGATTGGGAGTTCATGTTTGTTAAATATGTAATGAATAAAAATAAAAATACTTTTCCATTTAATGGCTAAGAACAAATATCTGATGTCCCCTCAGAGTGTGTTACATTAAATCTCATGCAGTATTTCAAGGGGAGGGGAGGTTCATGTCAAAATTGTCTTTTTCTGCCTTTCATAGTTTTTTTTCAAATCACACTGTGTATATTTTACATTAAATTATTTTGAAAATATTTTCTTAATGTTTTCCTCCCCACTCTCATTTTTCTCCTAACTTAAGACATCTTCAATCGTTTCTTAATTTGCAATGTCAAAATTTCACAGTCTCCTGCTCTGGAAGGAAAAGAAAGAATGCAATAATTCCTTTACAGTACAGTACCACTTTTCAAATAAACTATTGTGCAGGATCTAGATTTTGAACATAAAAATATACACTTATTTTCTATATTTTGTCAGAGGCTGGCATTATTTCAGTGGTACCTGAATACCTTACACAAAAAGAATAGGCCTGAAATGTCCATGTGCAGTTTAGAGATTTTTCTTTAAAAACTCTAAATGCAGTATTCTATTGAAACAATAGCAAATGACAACACTATAACACAGATAAATCCAGTGGTCTTTTACCTCACTAACAGCTATATTCCACCTCATTTTAATGTATCTTTTCTTTTTATATTACAGTAATGATTCTTTCCAATTCAAAAAGCTTATTTTTAATCTGCCCTATTCATCTGTTTTCTGCCAACTGCAGTCTAACAAACCTGCTTTTTGTCTTGACAAAAGACAAAAAAGAATCCATTTAAGGATTAATTGTGTGAATTTTGTTGAAGTAGGGAACGGCAATGAATAATTTAGAAGTTAGTAAAAAGCTTACTTTTCCCATTCTATCGATTTTTCACCTATTTTTCTCTTACTGGTGATAGGTTCTAGTATGCTGTATCCATGCATCCATGGAAATGTAACCAAGTTCACAGTTTTTCTTTCCTTTTTGATATGTATGGGAAATATAATATACATATCCTAACTTGTTTTAAATGCTTTAGCACTCAGGTGCTAAAAGCAGAGTCTTGTTTTATGTTGTTGTAAGAAGTGCAAACCACTGGTAAAAATTTTACATCACTAAAGTGCTGTTTCTTTTTGAAATAGGCTAGATGGGTTTTTTTCTAATGTTAATTACCTCTGTAATACAAACCCTCTTACAAACTGACTTGGTATTTTCTGTGTGGTCCTTGTGGGTAATAGTTTGCAGTGTGTTGTGTCTTTACAGTTGTGACCGACTCTTCGTGACCCCATGACCATGGAGTTTTCTTGGCAGGAATACTGGAGTGGTTTGCCAGTTCCTACTCCAGGCGCCTACAGCAGCTGGTATTCCCTGGTGGTCTCCCATCCAAGTACTAACCAGGGCCGACCCTGCTTAGCTTCCGAAATCGGGCGAGATCGGAAGTAGCAAGTAATTCTTTGGCGTAGCCCCCAACTATAGTAATAAAAACCTAAGAACAGCCTTGCTGGAACAGGTCACACTTCATCCAGTCCAAATTAGTAGAGAAATACAGATATCAACTCTTACATCCAGACAGAAATAAAAACATCAACAAGAATAGAAGAAGCCTTATGGAATGTCAAGAGATACTGTATACCCATGGAAGGTGATATTGGAATACAATTATGAAGTCAAGATTCCACACCTTCTTTTTGTTTTGGTCTGGATAAGCTTCCACAGACAGACATGGTTACGTCTTTGAACTCATCAGTCCTTGTGAGAGAGGAACCATAAAGCTGTCTGGCCATGGTTCATGGGTTCTGGCTTTTTGAAGTGAAATAATAACAATAAGAAATCTATCTTCCATATAACATTTCTGTTCTACATATTCTCTTAATTAAACCATATTCTTGTTGTTAGGTGCTGTCCAGTTCCTTCTGGTTTATGGCAATCCTGTGAATGGGAGATCTCCCAAATATCTTGTCCTCGGCAGCTATGCTCAGCTCTTGTAGATTCAAGCCTGTGGGCTTCTTGGAGTCAGTCCATCTTGTATTTTGTCTTCCTCTTTCCCTTTTACTTTCCAGCTAAAAATAGTTCAGGCTTGATTTGTACCTACTTGTTCTTCTTTCTGGCAGTCCAGGTATCCACAAAGCCCCCCTCCAACATTATTATTATTATTATTATTATTATTATTATTATTATTATTATTATTATTATTATTATTATTATTATTATTATTATTTCTCCCATACCTTATTAAGCCATATAGTTTTTCACAAAACAACCCCTATATACTACTACTGTACATGAGTAGAAACCATATTACAGTGGTCCCCTGCCCTTTTGCAGTTCATATACTGTGGTCCTGCTAAATCACGGGACCACAGTACTGTGCAACCCGAAAGGCATTTTACCCCCACGCGGGGCACCATGCCGGGGCTCCAGCTGATTAGCGCTGTGGTAGAGGATAAAAACCTTTATTTCACCACCCCAGCAGCAATCAGCTGGAGCCCAGGGTATGGGGCTTCCCCAAACCCCAGGCTCCATCTGATTGGCACTGATGTGGGGAAATAAAGGTTTTTCTCCTCTACCACAGCGCTAATCAGCTGGAGCCCGGCATGGTGCCCCGCTCCCCGTGCAGGGGTAATGAACTGGAGCCCCGGCATCGTGCCAGCACCAATGAACTGGAGCCCTGGCATCGTGCGCCGCTCCCCGCGCGTGGGGGATTGGGAGAAGTGGTGCGTGGTGTTTAAAATGCCTTTAAGCAATGGAGCCAAGCACTTGGCTCTTTTGCTGAAAGGGACTTTAAACTTTGCATGCCACCGCCCCCAGGCCCCACCCGACCTGCATCTGCATATCGCAGATTTTCAATCATTGCGGGTCGGGTGGGTCCCTAACCCCCGCGATAGGCGGGGGGTTACTGTGCAGTATTTTATGTGGGACAAAACTCTGCTTTTGCTGTAGCAAGTTGGAGATTGCGATAGAGTCCATCTGCTTCAAGATGATATTGGTTAACTTTTCTTAAAAGAGAGCCTATCAGTCCTCCATCCAAATCCTCTGTGGATCACGTGTTTTGAGCAGGAGCAGAAAAGGTATACCACAGCAAAGTGCTTTCAGGGGAGATGACTCAAACAAGTGAATTAAAAGGAAGGCCTTTGCTTATGCCATAAATAGCAAGAACTTAGTTATTTTTTTGGTTGTTAGGGAAGCACCATGCTTAGATGTACTTCATATTCTTGAGTCTCATATTTCTGGACAGCCTTGGCTTCCAGAGGTTCTTGGCACAGTGGTTAAACTGCTGTACTGCAGCCAAAACTGCTCACAACTCAAGGTTCAATAACCAGATAGCCAGCTCATGGTTGACTCAGCCTTTTATCCTTCCTAGGTTGGTAAAATGAGTATCCAGCTCACTGGGGGTGCATACACAATGTGTAGCTTGTGTAAGTGCCATATATTTCTATCTATAAGACACCATCATGTACAGTATAAGATGACCCCCACTTTCCCAACCCAAAATTACAGTTTTGCAACTGTGGTTCTTTCCTTGGCTTACTTTCATGTATAAGACAACCTTTAATTTTTAGTCTTAACAATTTTAGACAAAAATAGTCTTATACATCTGTGAAGATTCTCAGTCATCCAGGTGAGTTTATCTGGAAGATGAGTCATGGGAACTGGATTTCTTTTGATGAGAGATTGAAACGTTTCAGTCTCTCAAGAAAAGATGCCCTGCTGCCATGACTCAGTTTCGAAATAATCTTTATACAGTACATAGAAACGTACTGTAAATTGTAAACTACCCAGATATTGCTTTAAGCACTATGGGGCGGTACATATGTGATAAACAGTTTTTATTTAAGTGGACACAGAAAAGTGTGTACATCTCTGTAAAAATGTGGGACATAGATGCAACTAAAATGTGTATAAACCCTGTAGAATGTACACATTTCTAAAATTCTCCCCAAAGGTTATGCCCTGTATGTGATGGTTAGGGTAATACCTGTGCAATTTTGGAAATACAGTACTAGACATGTAGCTATTCCCCCGCCCCCAGCTCAGATTGTATCCTGCAGGAAAACACAACCAAATGAAAGAGGTATGGTGTGGACCAAGTGGTGAAAAAAGAAGGGCATCCATGCATGTAGGCATTATTATATATGCACATCTCTGGTCTGTGGTATGTCACACTGTTCTTATTTTAGGACAGAATTCTGTTTCTGAGATTAAGTTGTCTGCTTCCCCAAAGCTGTTTTAACATATCTGTGCTTGTAACCATGAATTAATTTGGTTGACGAGCAAGTACACCTTATACTTTTGTGGTAGAGAGAGAGAGCCTCTTGATTTCAACCCAGTAACTATCATGGCAACTAAACTGTGTAATAGCCATTTAACACAATCATTAAATTACTGCACAATAGCTAAAGTTATTAGATGATATCTATGTCAGTGTCGATCAGCTTTGATAAATTTTAAATTTTAGTAAAGAGTGCCTAATTTGTTTGTGGCGCATGCTTTCTTGTGAAAACTAAGACAAAGTGAGACAAAGTGGATGGCATACCCACATTGACACATTATATGGCACAGAAAATATTATGTATGCTCAGTCTCCAGATGTTGTATCAGAAAATACAGCCTTTTCCACAGTTGCCAAGCAAAGAGAGTGTTCCCCCTAGTTTTCCTTCAGTGAGAAATTTAAAACATTTTTACGGTTTAATTCCCTTCTCTTTAATATCAACT
Organism: Phrynocephalus forsythii; assembly: GCA_029282475.1. NCBI lineage: Eukaryota > Metazoa > Chordata > Lepidosauria > Squamata > Agamidae > Phrynocephalus > Phrynocephalus forsythii. The sequence goes on along the minus strand of JAPFRF010000001.1, from coordinate 186,879,261 downwards.
GGTCTTTTGAGGAGGCTTTTTAAAGCAGTGGTTTCAATTAAAGCATTTTAATTCAACAATAATTCAATTAAAGGTATATTTTAATGAGCATCCACACTACTATTATTGGGGGTATTAGAATACAAAAACATAAGTGGGAGCAATTATTGAAATGCTCAGTATGGGGGGTAGGGAAGCCATGGAAGTAGCTACAGAATAAGTAGATACAAGCGTGCTCCTGAGTGTTCATAATAATAAACATGCCTTTGCTTTAAAATCTTACAAGTTATTTTCTTCACCATTTCTAAAGCAGCACTAAGGTGACATTAAAATCTGTTATGCTTTTATTGCCTCTCTTGTAGGGTTGTAAAGTGAACCTGCAATATTTTTTAAAGGAGCTAAAGACATTTTTTTGTTAACACACCCTCCAACTGTGGACCATAGAAGAAATGAGAGGAAATGTGATTGTACATTCCCTAATGTGTACCTGTTACTAGTTGCCAATAATTTCTCTCCAGGGAAAGCTCCTACTGCTTATTTACATAAATTAGAATTAATTGTGCATGTGCTAATTAGAAATTCTTTTAATTCTAAGGACAGTGAAAACTAACCTCTTTGCTGTATTCTTCTTCTTTGTGTTTTGAAGTAGAAAAAATGGTTTAGGGACAATATAAGGCACTACTGGTGTATTAAATACTTTGTTTTATATCTGCTAGAAAAATGAAGTCTTATTGCAAGACAAAAGAAAACCCAATCTGTCTTATCACATAATTGCCTATGATTTTGCTTTGTTTCTGTGCAGCAATTCTTGCCCTGCTCTAAGCAGCATATTTCCTACTATGCACTATAATCTGCCATTTTGAGCGGATCCCATACATAGATAGAACAGATCCCACTGAACATACATAATATTTTTGTGCATGGTTAAGAGTACATCTGTTCCAAAAGTTCCATTTTAATATCATTATGCAGTATCTCCAAAGTAGAAAAGCAGAAAGTTGCAACAGCCCAGACACCTGTATTGTTAGATCGTAGTCAATCCTTTTATATGTAGAAGAAAACAGAAGAGGTGTATGCCCATTAGAAAGATGCTCAAGCTCAACTGTCTTTTCCCAAGGCATGTCCTTCATACAGTACAGTATGTATTTTGTGGTTGGGTTCCCCCCCCCCCGAACTACTGATACAAAGGAGTAATCAAACCTGGCTCAAAGTCTAAGCAAGTCGTCATGGCATTTGGGTCTGGATCTGTATTACTTCAAGCCCTTTAAAAAACATCTCTGTATTGTTGAATTTGGAAGAGAAGGATTGGCTGAAATGGAACAGGTAGGAATTCTTTATTGTCTGAAACTGGACACTAAGGGCGTTTATACAAGACCCCTAAACTCCAGGGCAAATGGCTCCCAGCTCCGGAGCGTAAAAATGTTTCCCCACCAGCTCCGGAGTTTACAGGAAATTAAGTGCGACCACGCCCACTTTAGCCCGTCCCAGCGCACCTTTCAAGTACCTGCTCTTCCGGGGTGAAAATTGCTTGATGCGGTGTAACGATAGTGAGTGCAGGGCTCTCCTCGCTTCTGTTTGTTGTTGTTTTTGCTCCCGCCCCTTTAAGAGCTACTTTACAGAGACAGGAATGTTGCTGCAGCAAGAACGGAGGCAGAATGGAGGTGAGCCACTATCTTTTCTTCCTTTTTTTTCTCCCTCCCCTCACGCAGCCAGCAGCCAGGGTGGGGACACAAGAAGAGCAACAAGCCCCTAAGATCTCTGGTCCGAATTTAAGTGGCCAGCGGATCTTAGGGGTTGTGTAAAAGCGCCCTAAGTGGAGACTTGGAAGGACAGACTTTGTCCTACCCTTTTTTCTTCGGTACTCATTGCCAAAAACATTTTAGGTCAAGGGCAAAGTTGTAATACCAGCTAAGGGTGGGATTTTTTTTTTGTAACTTTGGCTTGTTTGTTTGTTTTTTATTTTAAACATAACTTATTTGCATTAGAAGATAATGTAGCCTGTCAAAGATTTTAAAAAAAGGAACATTATTCACTTTGTCAGATGGTAGGGAGCCTATCCTTACAATAGGCAGATAGATTCAATGAATGCATTTACAGTGGACCCTCATATAACAAACAGTTTGTATAACAAAATCTGTACAGCATAAAAAATTCCAGAGATAGGGGAAATTTGCTTAGCAGAATTGCCTATGGGGCGAATCCATACAACATAAAAATGGTCATGATTAGGGATTACTCTGTTTTCAATGCATTCCTATGGGAAATTTGTATAAAGGAAAATTTGCTTAACAGAATTTCATTTGGAACGAATTAATTCCTTTAGACAAGGTACCACTTTACTTACTTCCAGAGATTTAAGCTATGGGATAGTCGAAAGTCTCACTAATTTAACCAGCAAAGTGTTGTCTTTTCAGAAACCCAAGGACTGCTGGAACAAACGTTGCTTAGTGAATTGGGTGGGAAACGCTTTAGGAGGAGGAATTTGTATGACCAACATAATTACTCAGTTATTAGAAAACAGTAGTTGGCAATACCTAGATGCATGAAGAACCTTTTGCCTTTGAAGGACAAATGATATAGGAAAGCATTTCTGTCTGCATTTCAGTAAGTTCTCACTAATTCCTGGGGAGTGGCAGCAAGGATATAGGGCCTTCTGTGAACATTTGGCCACCAGGGAAAGATGATGCAGACTAGGAGTTAGCTTATGAGTCTCTCTACTTCCCTGCTTGGTTGTATTTGGTGGTCCAATTGCATTTTGATCCACATTGATGATAAAAATCCCTGCAAAATTTGGACCCAGAGAGAAAATTATAAAGTCTTTGGCCAAGCATATCTTGCAATGCGTGAATGATTGTCACTTTGATTGTTAGTACAATATGGAGCTATCTGAGGAAGTGGATTTTCATCAGTGAAGTCTCATACTGAAAAAAATTATTTGTCTTTAAAGTGCTGCAGTATTGTAGGTCCTCTCTTAGCCCCCAACCACCCAAGTTTGTTTTGCCAACATGCTGAGATACACTAACAGGGCCATTTTGTTGGAAATAGTATACATTGGACTTACATTAGGCCATTATGAGTCATGGATATTAGTTAGAGCTAAAGATGTGCAGTTTGTTGTATCTTGTTAATGTTGGTGGGTGTGTAAAGAAACCACTTGATTTTTGTGCATCAAAATCTGATTCCTGACACTTTTTAAAAATTATTTTGATTTTTATTTTGTAAAAATGAAAATACCTTTAACAAAAGAAGACATTACAAGTTCTGGAGCACAGGGTGAGGAAATGTGCAGTCAAACTGGGATATGCACAAGAGGGAAGGATAAGTAGGAATGTTGTAGTTGCAGAATTTCAAAACAGTATTAAGGGGAAAACTTAGGTGGGCCTGAGTGTGCTCAGTAGGCACAAAATGCTCGAAAACTGTTGAGAGAGAAGAGGAAGGGAGGGGAGGAAAGGAGCAGAGTACTTTAGAAGATGGCTGAAGATGGCCTAAGTCAGTGGTTCCCAACCTTGGGTCCCCAGATGTTCTTGGACTACAACTCCCAGAAATCCCAGGCAGCAGAGCTAGTAGTGAAGGCTTCTTGGAGTTTTGGTATCAAAGTGAAAAAGCAAAGTGTACTGCTTATATACCCCATCCTATAGTGCTTAAAGCTCTCTCTGGGAGGTTTGCAATTTAATTATGCAGGATACAGCAGGTTGTTTCTCACCCTTATCCCCAGTGAGTGGGGTACTCAGTTTACCACCTTGAAAGTATGGAAGGTTGAATCAACCTCAAGCTAACTACTGAGCCTTGAAGCAAACTCAGGTCATGACTACTGCTATTTCACCATTGGAAATTTAACCTTGGAGGCATCCAAAGAACATCAGGGGATTAAAAGCTGGGAACTACTAGTGACTGAAATATGGGGTGGAGAAACTTTACAGTGCAAGCTTGACTTGCATATCTGTCTTGTGACAATGTGTGTGTTGTGTCGTTCAGTCGGGACCGACTCTTTGTGACCCCATGTCCATGGAATTTTCTTGGCAGGAATGCTGGAGTGGCTTGCCAGTTCCTACTCCAGGCGCCTACAGCACCTGGTATTCTCTGGCGGTCTCCCATCCAAGTACTAACCAGGCCCGACCCTGCTTAGCTTCCGAAATCAGGCGAGATTGGATGTGCTTAGGAGAAACTTTACAGTGCAAGCTTGAATTGCATATCTGTCTTGTGACTATAGCAAGGGCAAATTACTTACTTTTCCTCTAGTGTTCCAAGCCACATAAAACACATTAAACCAATATATCAGAATTTGTTCTTATAGCAAACTATTTTCTAGAGTAGACTCTTTGCCTTGTTAACTTGCAGGGATTACATTTTAATAGTATCTGACCGTTCCTGGGCATTTTAAAAATACGTAGAATATAAAACTATTCAGAGTGGATCTTCAAAGACTTTTTGACATTGTTCTGTTCTTAAAAGTGAGCATTCACACTGCTCAGGGCAACTTCGAGGCAAGATAACCATGAAGTGATAATATGGAAATGAACTTTTTTATTATTTTTATTTAAGTATATTAAAGAAAAATAAAGGGGAGTCTAGGGAGAGCCTTTGAGGGCTGTGAAAGAGAGGCAGGAAAAAGAAGAAAAATATATAAGTGAATCTGTCAGAGCCTTGGTAGCTGAGTAGCCTCCAGTCAGTTTTGCCATTGTGAACAGGGGCTGCTGAATAGAGAAGTGTTGGGGCATGAAAGCAGAATGAAAGAAAAACAAAGGAAAGATCTGCTACTGTTAGGACCAATAACTTGTCATATCAGTATCTTATGCCAGTAATACAGACTAATAAGCTGGTTTTGAAAGCGAGTCAGGAAGCAGAAGTAAAAGGAAGTCATTCTCTTGCTTACATTTTACAGAGGTGAACGATTTTTGATGGAAAATATTTAAAAAACAAACAAACCAAAGATCTCAACTGCATGGAACAAATGCTAACAGGTAGCCAGCTGCCAATCTGGAACTTTTTAAAAAAATTTTAAATAATCAATTTGATTGGCCTGGTCTTGAACTTATTTCAGAGCTCGGTTTTATATCTGTCTGCTGCTCTTAAGGTGAAGCTTTTGCTGTGTGTGTGGTGAGTGGGGTAATACCATTACTAGGTGAATCAGCTTCAAAGCAGCATAGGGGGATAACATAAAACATTATCCTTATGATTTTAAAGATGAAGACTCAATCATCTGTAGGTAATCAATCAATCAATTAGTTAGTTAGTAGAAGCTGGAGGTAAAGGATGCTGAACACTCTTTAATTCAAGCCTATTTGACCTTGGAAAATTCTGTGCTTAGTTGCTATTAGATTATACTTTAAAAAGGGGGTTTACTAAAGTCCATTGAAGGGTGAGCTGAGGTAAAACATATTGTTAAAAAAATCTTTTGACGGAATATGTTATATATGTTAGCCTGCCTCAGTGATTTCTGTCACTTTTTATACTACATACAGTGTTGTTTAAGAAACATTAAAGGTCTCGACTTTTTTTTGTCATGTCGATTCGTGAGAAGGAAAAAATAGAAGGTAGTAATAAGAGCATGGACTATTGAAGTATCTTCAGCACTGACATAAAACAATATCTCTCCCTGTCAAAACTTTTTTATATACATTTATATATTATCGGTATAAACGTTTGCTATAAACCTTTAATTGTTTGTTGTACTGGAGCAGTATGCAGTGTTTAAAAGCAGTAACTGTAGAGGCTGTATTGCAGAGTGTGTTGTAACAAAATACTAATGTGTTGCTGCTGCTGCTGCTGCTGGCTGTTTCTATTATATACAACCCACCAAATGTTGGTTGAATTTAGTATGAAAAATGAAAAATAGGTTGTTCACAAGGACTGAGGTATTCATAGTTATTTCCTTAAAATATGTGGTATTCTAAGTAGGATAGCCTTCTGCCTTCTTATTTACAACTATATTACAAAGATGTTTTCTTAGATGTTTTGGTATTACACATAAAACACCAATGACAGCCGGAGCAATTTTTGTTTCCCTTTGCCATAATCTTTGTATTTGGCAATCTTTTCGGATTCCTTCTCTTTGATTCTAACATCCCTGGTATTGCTACATCTGTTATCCAGGCCCACCACCTTTTAACAATGGTCAAACCAGGTGTATGGTGAGCCAGTGTCTTATCATTTTAAATTCAGAAGTCCCATGATATTTCTCAATGTAATTTACCACTTTTTTAGTTCAGTGGTCCCACCAGTTCTTTGTGGGTCACACAAGGACGGCAGTGACAATGATTTCCATCACCTTTTTGCCAGGACTCATACTATTAATCAGGTGAGGATTGAGTGTTCTCTTAAACTGGCTAATTGTCAATTGACACAGAAGAGGCTTTGTAATCTTTTTGTTTAAAATCTACTCTGGACCCCTATGTTTTGGCAAGCATAATTTGTCATGTGAGCCACTAATGCCTGCATGGTTTGTTCTTTATTTCATTTACCATAAAGACTTAGGCTTCATCTTCTGTTTGTAAGCTTTATGTTTGGGTAATCTTAATGCTTTCAGTGAGACTTGGGGAACAAAGTAAGCCTTGGGACCTGAGGTCTCACCTCAGGTCTCACCTTCTGAAAGTAACTGGAAGATACACTGAACAAGTAAAGTAGATTTGTATTACCCTGTCCTTGGCGATCAGGAGACTCTCAGTGAAAGGAATGAATTTCAAGATTATTGGATGGCATGTTGAGTGTTCAAAAATTATTGTGGGTCCAAGTGTTGGCACTTCTACACTTAGTAAAATCAGGAAATGAACTACGTATAGCTAATATCTACTTGTCATACAGTATATTAAATTCTACAGCAGGATTGTTGTTTATAATAATTCAGTTTGTGAGAGGAAAAAGCTGGACTTACCTTAGGACTGTTCTGAGCCTGGCCAAATTTTATGCTGGAATAATGGCTGTAAACCAGGACTAAGAGTGTTTGTATCTGGCATAACATCTCCTTCCCCCAATCCTCCTCTTATCTTCCTATTTTTATGGCTCTTTTGCCAGTGACCCCCAGCCAGCACAGTGGTTGGACTGGCAGATCCAGCTGTGATGTGGAAGATCTGAACCCATTGAGCCCAGGAAGGTTGTGCCAGTACAAGAGCAGTTAAATTGGCAGAAGAAGCTTCTGCATATTCCAGACTGTAGCTAGCACATTTTTTAATCTGGATTGCATTGTAAATGGCCAAGTCTTATCAAAGCTCTGTATCTTTAAGGGTTACCTGTATTTATTTGTTATATTAAAATAAATTCCTCAAAGAATTTAAGGTTGGCATATGTAATTTTTCATTATTTTCCATTCCCTTTAATAGTAACAGAGGTACCAGCTAGGTTAAGCCTGATAAAGCCCAGTTAGCTTGATGTTATTTTCTTAATTTATTGATGGCTCTAAAGGAATTTGAATGAATAATTCTTAAGTAAATTAGGAACTATTCCTCTGCTACTGAAACAGACGTGTGTAATTTTTTTATTCATATCCAATGTACAAATTTGGCCATAATATAATTTTAAATATTGTACTATGATGTGCTATTCTATTCCTTAAATGAGTTATAGATAGGTAAATAAAATGCATTTCCTTTTTATATTGAAAATACATGACTACAATTAGCAGTGCCCAACTAATCACTGTTAGAAGAAATTATGTTCTTTTCTGTGTTAACTTTTCTGATTGTTCTCTCTCTCTGTGTGTGTCCCCCCTCTCTCTCCCCTCTCCCCCCTTCTTCTTTTTTATTCTGCAGGTAAAGATGAGCCTTCAAGCTATATTTGCACAACATGCAAGCACCCTTTCAATAGCGCTTGGTTCTTGCTTCAGCATGCCCAGAACACACATGGATTCCGCATCTACCTGGAAACAAGCCCTTCAAACAGCTCCCTTACTCCACGCATCACCATCCCTCCTCCTCTGGGACCTGAGACTGTTGCACAGTCCCCGCTGATGAATTTCCTTGGCGACAACAACCCTTTTAGTCTCTTACGGATGACAGGTCCCATTTTGCGCGATCACCCCGGCTTTGGTGAAGGTCGACTCCCCAACACGCCTCCCCTTTTCAGCCCGCCACCTCGTCATCATCTGGATCCGCATCGCCTTAGTGCCGAAGAAATGGGGTTAGTTGCCCAGCATCCCAGTGCCTTTGACAGAGTCATGCGTTTAAACCCCATGGCAATCGAGTCGCCAGCGATGGATTTTTCCAGAAGGCTCCGAGAGCTGGCAGGGAACAACTCCACCCCTCCACCAGTTTCTCCCAATCGCAACAACCCTATGCATCGCTTGCTGAACCCGTTCCAGCCAAGTCCTAAGTCTCCTTTTCTGAGCACTCCACCGTTGCCGCCAATGCCCCCAAGCAGCACTACACCTCCCCAGCCTCAGGCTAAAAGTAAATCCTGTGAATTTTGTGGGAAAACATTCAAATTCCAGAGCAATCTTATTGTCCACCGCCGCAGCCACACAGGAGAGAAGCCCTACAAATGCCAGCTCTGTGACCACGCTTGTTCCCAAGCCAGCAAACTAAAACGCCATATGAAAACACATATACACAAGGCTGGGTCCATGACAGGAAGGTCAGATGATGGTTTGTCTGCTACCAGCTCCCCTGAGCCTGGCACAAGTGAACTCACTGGAGAAGGACTAAAGTCTAGTGAGGCTGACTTCAGGAACGAGAGCGACCCTTCTCTAGGCCATGACAATGAAGAAGAGGAGGAAGAGGAAGAGGAGGAGGAAGAGCTGGAGAATGAAAGTCGGCCCGAGTCAAGCTTTAGCATGGACTCTGAGCTAAGTCGTAATCGAGAGAACGGTTCCAAATCACTGCCAGATGAAAAATCCCTTGTACTTGGAAAAGTGATAGAGAATGTAAGCCTCGGGACGATCCAGCAATACAATGACATGCTGGCTGAGAAGCAGAAAAGGGGTGGCTTCATGAAAAGGTCTTCGGATCAGCGGGATCTCTGCCCGCGAGACCTCTGCCAGAGAGACACCGGCGACGAAGACTCTGTAGCCGGAGAACTTGACCGCCCTGAGGAAGGGGCAGTCAATGGAAGGAACTTTGGTCCAGGGGAGCCTTTTCCAGGCCTCTTTCCTCGCAAGCCTACCCCTATCACAAGCCCCAGTTTGAACAACTCCTCAAAAAGAATAAAGATAGAAAAAGATTTGGACTTGCCACCAGCAACGATAATACCTTCCGAAAACGTTTACTCCCAGTGGCTGGTAGGATATGCAGCATCAAGGCACTTCATGAAGGATCCATTTCTAGGATTCACAGATTCCCGACAATCCCCCTTTGCAACGTCTTCTGAGCATTCCTCAGAAAATGGAAGCTTGCGTTTCTCCACTCCACCAGGTGATATGCTGGATGGCGGTCTCTCAGGGCGCAGTGGGACGGCAAGCGGTGGCAGCACGCCCCATATCAGCGGACCTGGCCCCGGTCGACCCAGTTCAAAGGAAGGACGTCGGAGCGACACATGCGAGTACTGTGGCAAAGTCTTTAAGAACTGCAGTAACTTAACGGTGCATCGCCGGAGCCACACAGGAGAGCGGCCTTACAAATGTGAGCTCTGCAACTATGCATGTGCCCAGAGCAGTAAGCTGACACGTCATATGAAAACACATGGCCAGATAGGGAAGGAGGTCTACCGCTGTGACATTTGCCAGATGCCCTTCAGTGTTTACAGCACCCTGGAGAAACACATGAAAAAGTGGCATGGCGAACATTTGCTGACAAATGATGTCAAAATTGAGCAGGCAGAAAGAAGCTAAGCCCCTCCCCCCCAACTGGGTTAGATTCAGGGGTCTAGGTAACATTTAAATTGTACAGTTTTAACAATTGCCAACTGAGAAAAGCTGACCTAACTTGCCTCCATAAACATAACTTAGCATAACTATGGCAGGTGCCAAAATTTGGCACTTAAATATAACCTGTGTCCACAAAGTTCTATTAAACCTGAGGATTGGTTAAGGCAGTAAAAATTGTGAAGCCTTTTAACTGTGCAATAATTTCTGTATTTATTGGGTTTTTATTTTTTTGGCATGTGCAGGTACTTTTTTTAATACAGTTTTTTTTTTTTTAGATTTCCTTTAAAATTTTGTTGACTATCCCATTCTCATTTTTCCCAGTAGTAATCTGAGATTATTTGCATTACAGGGGGAGATACATATCAATTTAAATTATAATTTTAGAGGGCCGCTGCTTTGTTGAATCTTACGCTAAGCATGTGTAATTTCTTGTGAAGAAGCCAACACTTAAGTGATAATTTTCTTATCCTCTATTTTTGCTGTCCATTTTTTTAAAAAGAAAGGAAAAAATGAAATCATTTGAAAATTAGATTATATGAAATAGAACCGCGGATAACAATCTTTTAAAATGTAGCACTTTCTTTTTGGATTTGGATCTGATATGTAGCACTGATGATGCCACTAAAAATAGAGGCCTTTATATATTTATAAATTTTATACTCTTCCAGAGAGTGACACCTAAAAACAAATGAACACAAGAGCTTTCTAAAGGCAGCTATATTGATACAAGCAATAGCAATAATTGTGCATTATTTGTAAGGAATTTGTTTCAGTTATTAATGGCTTAATCTCACTTTTTTCCATTTTCTAAAGGTTCATAAAATTAAGAGAACTTGAGAGGTCTGACAGATGCATGTGCAAAGTCTAGCAAGCATGACAGGAAGAAAATCCTTCTTTTCTCATGGATGCCATTGGCTTTGTGGCTTTGTTCACATTAAACCTTAGGCACATTATAGTTGGGATTATTACCTGGTAGCGAGGATTATTGGTGTGGCTAGCTCTTGGACAGGAAATTCAGCAGTGGATTTTCATGGTATCCCAACTAGTCAAGATTGCTGAAAGCCATCTGAGCTGATACGAGACTACCTGAAGCTGTGCTGACTTAGACCTGTCCCAACAGTTGAGAGATACAAATTACTTACAACAACCCTGTATTTTGCCCAGCTTTGTATTCTCGATCTGGAAAAGGTTTAGATTTGCCATAATTTAACTCAACCCTTATTCTCCTTTTCTGCCCCTTCCTTTTGGCCCTTCTGATGAAAGACCTTAACCATTTCGGCAGTCAGACCCCTGTTTTTTAAGAACACTGAGAATAGCCAGAAAAATAGGGGGTTCTGCCAACAGAGGCGGATCTGCCAATACAAGGGCACCTCTCTCACCATAAATGACTTTTCAAAGCAGACCCCTTTGCTGTTTTCTCTAACCTCATACAATTGACGCATCTGTCAATTAAGGTTGCAGGGTCAGTTATGTTTTCTCACTAAAAACCCATTTATCGAACAAATGCACAAAATAGATAGATCTGAGCTAAACTGATCATTTTTGAAGAGCCAGCTTCTTAGGTTTTTAGAGAAAAATGTCTCATTTTCCTAATACAGTGCCTATCTGTAGTTTTCAACTACCAGTATGTTGCAAACAGTTGTCATTTTTAAAATAAATTTGCTGCATTTTGATGAGCCCTTGTCTTGAGGCAAGTCCCTTTGGAAACATTCTACTTTATAAATAAATTGGTCTAACAAATTAAAATTGCATCCTTAATGTTGACACATTGGCCAATATCCTATTGTAGAGTGGAATAGTAAGCATTCTTCCCCATACTCTCTCCATTGACCAGTTGTGTGACTGATTGCACAACCACTGCAAAATCATGCATGCTGTGGGGTGGCCTGGCAGAATGGGAGCAATGCTTAGGTGATTTCTCTTTCACCTGGTGTTTATGGACTAGAAATACTGGATATTATTCCCTTAAAAGTTTGCCACTTTTATCACTATCATATGCCCAGGGGAGCTGTTAATCCAGGTACTTGTTCATGCTCTGGTCAAACTACTAGTTTGTGAATAAATATTCTTCAACAGATTTTTAGAATGATCTAAAGAGATCCATTTATTCACATAGCCCTTTGAAAGGAAGGATGCCAATGTTTCCTCCCCATATCCTTTCATCTGTCACTCTTGAATGTCAGTTGTTTTTAGCTTTTATGTAATAATTGACACACTTTCATCAAGTTAGCCCATGAATGGAGCTTGAAAAGGGGAATGATGTCAGAATCAAAGAAGATGGTCTTTTGATGCATGGCACACAGAGGAGAAAACCTCATAGGATTGGTAGATGTTTGTTAAAGAAGAGAACAGCAGAGATTATAAATAAATAGTTCTCATAGTGGAGGAACATAAGAAGTATGCCTTAAGTGCTTTTGAACTAGTTTAGAAATTATCTGGAATTGGGAGTGGACAGTGAATAAAGGGGGGAGCATGACAAAGTTCTGTACTGTGTGAATAGGAAGAACTCCCCCCCCACACACACACACATTAGAAGCAGGAGTATCCCAACCTAATGGTAGGAGATTTAGGAGAGACCATCACACAATCCATAGTTAAACTATGGAATTCACATTTACAAGGTGTGGTGATGGAAGTCTACCAACTTGGATGGCTTTTAAAAAGGATGAGGCAAATATATAGAGAATGTGCCTATCAAGGTCTGAATGTTATGATGACTATATATTTACTGCAAGAATAATTATTGGGGAGGTATAATAGGACAGGAGCTGTTACACCCGTGTCCAGACTAGGAGTTTCATAATATAAGTATGTAGCAATCACTGTGCATCCTGGATGTTGAACTTGATAGGCCTTTGGTCTATTCTGGTACAACTTTTTTATGTTCTGAAGTATCACATTTTCCCCTGTTTATGTGTAGGGTGGCAGGGTGAGGCAAAACTTTTACTTAGAGTGCAGTGAGCTATGGTGAGAGGGGTGTTTATCTTTTCCCATTTGATCAGAGCCACTCTGCCCTTGCATGCAGGTGAGATGCTTAGATAAAGAACAGCATCTGTACTGGTGCCAGTTGGGACTTTTTAATCTAAACGTGTTAGCTGTATGAGGCAGGTGATTTGTTCTGTTTGTACTGAGGAGGAAAGGCATAAGCCTTCTCACAGGCTGTGGTTTTGCTATGCACACAAACACATAGCAGCATGCCATGCATCAAATGAACGTCTTGTTTGGCCCTAAGTCTTCTGTACTGGAAATAGGAGACAGTTTTGTGCCACTATAATTTTTTTTTTAAAAAAATCATATTGAGTAAATTGCAGCACTGATTGCAAAGCAGATGGCACGGAAGCCATTGAGCCAAATGAAATTCTTCTACAGGATCACTGGCCGATCTTTGGAATGAGATTTCCCCCCCTATTTCAAACACTGCAGTCATATTGATTCTGAATGCAAACACACAAGCAAAAGTGATTTAAGCCCTGAAGTTTCCTCACCCTGTACATGAACTGTCAGCTGCACTATGACAGTGTACATCCAAAAGTTCTGTGAGCCATTTGCACTCATCTTTGAGAATCACTTTATCCTTAGTTAGAGATCACATACAGAAATTCCATTTACTGGGATGGAGTGGCGTGTTTTCTCGCAGAGGTTTCCACTGTTGAATTTCTAGCTGTCTCTACTTTTCATTGTCCATGAGTTGGCAGATCTGAAGAACATCTGTAGAAGAAAGGGAGCCTGCTCTCTAATTATAGGATATTTTGTGGCATAGAATCATGGTCATTCAGAGGTCTATATCACAGGGCATCCCAGTTGTGTAGAGCAAACCTCCCTACATAAACGAATTCCCAAATTTTTGGCGCTATGGAACCCTTTCTCTGCAGATGTGATTTTTAAAAATAGAGTAACTAAATTTCCAATAAGACCTAAATTTACACTGCATAGTCGAGAGATAACTTGCTTGTATATCCTCATGGCTGTCATACTGAAGAGAGGCCATATGCAGCCTGCACGTATGGTGGTTGAACAAGCCTTCCTATTCTGATAGGGAATGAATGAATGAATGAATGTTTATTTACGGTTTTTAACCAAATCACACATAATACAAAAATTGTAATACAATAACTGATAGAGGTTTGAGTTATTATATATAGTGTTTTACCCATAAATGGTCTTTTTTACAAGTTCTGTATTTTCCAGTAATATAGATTATACTGTTTTATCATATTTTATTGTATTACAATTTTTGTATTATGTGTGATTTGGTTAACAACTGTAAATTACTTCAAATGTAGAAATGGAAATCCTCAAGTCTCTAGCAGGCCTCAGTATGTGTGTGGTGGGTTGTAGATGGCTTAATGAATCAACAGATTTTTATTTAATAGCATACTGAAGCCAACACATGACCTTGAGCATTTATGACATATTTGTCTGGAATAAAAGCTCTCAAAACAGAATTAAAAAAACATATTTCTATATCCCATATGACACAAGTTTGTGCCGGCAAGTGTAGTTTGCTGACATCACAGTTATGAACCTGACCTTAATCCAAAGATTTCCATGCACACTGTCACTCTGAATTGTGGAATACCTAAATTATCAGTGATAGGCAGAAGAACAATGCAAGGATGAGCATTATTCAGGTAAATGAAAATCATCTCATATAATGCACAATTGTGTTATTGTAAAGAAAACAGGCCAAAACCTGCAAACTGCTTCCCTTTTAAATCAGTGCCATTTTAGTAATTCATAAATATTGAAAACCTGTTTTGCCAGGAAAGTTTTAAGAGCAGCAGCCTTTTAAAAGGTACTCAAATGAAACAGTCCACAAATCCAGTGACCTCCCTGAGTCTGATAAATGTTTAAGTAGAAAATTCCAAATTTTTAAATTTTCAAACATAATGAACTTGTCATTCTTATTTAAGTTTAGGGAGTTTTGTAAATAAAGCATTATTTGCATTTATATTTGTAAATTCATCTCCCCACATGCATCTCCATTCTGCTTCAGCTCCAGTCATATTTTATGTATTGCTTAGGATACTGGACAACCTTTGTCCTACATTTCATAGTCCAGTACCTTGCATTGTCATAGAACATGATCAAGCTCCTTCATTGGGAATGATTAAACTGTCCTTTGAAGTTTATGGAAGGAATGATAACACTTTGGTGTTATTTCTATTTGAAGCTATCATTTACCAGCCCTTTTAATTCAGAACCTTCTAATGGCTAGTGCTTGGATTAATTCCATCAATGGTGAAGCTGATGGAAAGACTCCTGTTGTTTTAACAATTATGTTATATACTTGGGGAAATCTGTGCCATAATAGCTATAATGTGGTGGCATCTAACACTAGTATATCTGCTAGTGGCTGCTCTTTAAGAGCTTCTGGCTCTCCATGTGTGATGTGGCTATCTTGGGAGAAACGAGAACAGCTAGGAGATGAGTTACAGCTTCTTCTGTGAATCTTTACTCCTAATCATCTTGTGTATGTTGACTGGGCAGCAGAACCAGTGCTGAGTGCTTCTCTACTTTGTGTTGTTTTGATTGACAGACATTGAAGATTAGGATGTCTCCTGCTTGTCATAAGGTTTTGTTATCCACATGTGAGCATACTGTGAGTCCATCACGGCTTTAATCCAGAGTTGTGGGTTCTTTATGCCTCCAGATACTTTGGATTTTACTTTCCAGAATCTAAAGCTGGTGTGGCCAATGATAAAGGAATATAGGAATTTTAATCTGAAAGATTTGGAGGTAAAGAGATTCCCCACCTCTTACATTCCTTCTTTAAACAAATAAATAAAGTTTTCCAGATCAGAATAAATTGCTCATCATAATGCCCTGCCCCCAAATCTCTAATCATTTTGGCTGAACCAATATGTTCAATTTTGTTTCCAGAGGAGATTTTCTAGGGGTATAATTTGAATTCCCTTGATTTAACGTTTTAAAAACAATGGGCAATGTTATAAAAGTTATGCATTTTGGTTCTGTTGACCCGCACTTTAAATCTTTTTTTCTCCCCCATTCAAGACTGGCGGCTTCTGAACAAGAAATTACGACATTTTTTTCTTTGCTTGGCCCAGAGGTGGGTGAAACTGTTAAAGGGGGGGGGGGACATCTGAGATTAAGTGTCAGTGTTGCTAAGCGTGGCATTCACAATACTGGCACTATAAAGAAAAATAATAATAATTTATTGGACAGTTTTTCTACTGCCATTCAATTTGATGTGAGTGCCTTGAAAACTGATCTTCCTATTTGAGTCTCTTGAGACAAATGCAAACATTTTTGTGAAATGAAAAGACTTTTAAAAAAAGGTAGAACAAGAAAAGTACATTCTTTAGGGTTTAAAAAAAAAACAAGAGCCACATTTACTTTTTAAAAACCTGGTTGAAGATAGTGGACATGAAAATGCCATAAGACCCAATCAAATGAAGATGTATATCCAGCACAACTTCGGACGTCCAATTGCTGAATTGTTCTCAGCCTCTTTCTTTTTTTTCAGGACAACGCTGCTTAGGAAATGGAATGGAAATGATTTACTGCTGAATTAAAACTCAAATGACACAAATTGCAAGTTGTTATCATTGAATGAAAAAAAATTCAGGAACAACGGCTAATTTTTTTAAAAGTTAAATTTTGTGCACTCTGTCTTAAAATACGTTTACAGTATTGAATACATACAAGGGTAAAAAAAATTGTGTGTATGTGTGTTTGAGCAATCTCTCTCTCTCTCTCTCTCTCTCTCTCTCTCTTTTTTTCAAAGTTTGCTTAATAGGTTATTAAAATGCCATAATGGCCATGTGTATATTGTTTTCTTTTGGTGACGGGGTTTTAGTATATATTATATATATTAAAATTTCTTGATTACTGTAAAAGTGGACCAGTATTTGTAATAATGGAGAATGCCTGGGCATTTTACAAAACCAGAAAGAAAAAAAAACTTTTCTCTTTTTTCCTTGAAAATGTTGCAGTAAAATTTAAATGGTGGGTCTATAAATTTGTTCTTGTCACTGTAACTGTAAAGTCTGAGTTTTAGTAAAATTTTTTTCTGCCTTGGGTGTTGAATTTTTATTTCGAGAAAAATGTATAGAAACTTGTATTTGGGGATTAAAAGGTGACTGCTACACCATGTAGAAAAAGTATGTAGAAAAATGCTTAATATTGTTATTGCTTTGCAGATTAAAAAAAAATCACATTTCTGACCTGTACTTATTTTTATCTCTTCCCCCCAACCCCCTGTTCTGGAATGGATATTGATATTGGTTGATTCATATAATGTAGGCACTTGCTGTATTTTTACTGGAACTTGTAATTTTTTAACTGTACGCTTGTCCTTTTAAAGGGATTTAATGTACCTTTTTGTTAGTGAATTTGGAAATAAAAACAAAAACAAACAAACAGGCTGCCATAATATATTTTTTTTAATTTGGCAGGATAAAATAGTGCAAAAAATTTAATTTGTATGTCAAGACCTTATTGTATAGAACAAGAAAAAAATAAATGGGTTGTTTGACGACCTGTGGGTAAAAGAATCAAAACAATTATTATTTTTAATTATTATTTGGAGGGGTGCAGGGTGGGTGTCCGATTTTGTTTTGTTTTCTGTTCATACTTTTGGTGTGTGTGTGTGTATGTATATAAATGCAGATGCTAATTTTTTTCTGTCAGAAATGGCCTACAAAAAAGTGCTGTTCCTACAGGGCAGTAATAACTTTGAAGCTGACTGGATTCCTTGTATCAAGGCTTTCCCAGGTATAGTTGAACGATAATGGATGGATGTTGCCCGTTGTTGTTAAAGGAAATTCAATTTTTGTGAAAATGTTTGATGTAACATTCCACAGATAATACCCTCCCCCTTTTAAACAGAGAGGTGGCTTTTCCTTACAAATATAATTGCTCTACCCTCAGTCCATAAGAAACCCGCAAATTTGTGCTTTAGATACACTATAATCCTGGTTTAGACAGCACTGACTCCAAATGAGGGGGGCGGTAAGGCATACCCTCCCTCCCGTACACCATCACTGGCACTGTTGATTGTCACGGTGTCAGCCATTTGTTAGATCTGGACCTTAGCCCACCTGATCCTACAAGGTTTTCTGCTATGTACAGCACCCCTTTGCTTTAGTGCCACCTGATCCAGAGCCCATAATGCATCAGCACACACCTATCCATCGTTTCTCCATTTTCTTCTCAGCTTTCAGATAAAGCTGGTGGAAAAGGGAAACAGGAAGAACAAGTAATGTTCTGTTGGTACAACTGTGAATTGAATTAGAGTCAAGAACTGATCCAGGCACATCTACAATTTTTTTTCATTCTTCCTGTCAGAATGGGACCATGTACAGGTTTTGCCAGTCTATGTTCTTTAAGTCTGCTTTGCTGCTGTTGACTCTTAAATGTACATTCCATAGATTTCTGAAGTATTTGAAGGACTGGGATGAAATTCTGTGTCTTTTTATGTTAACTAAAGCTCACCCAACTGTTCAGTTACATTTTTGGGTGGGGCAAGGCAGGGGGAAATGACTGAAGCAGTTGAAATGCTAGTGATAATTATAAAGAAGGGGCTTGAAGCATTGTGAGGATTTATTAATGATGTGTAAAGAAATGGCCATGAAAACCAGGAGTGGGCTAGGTCCAGAACAATCCATCTCTGGACAGAAGAGATCTCTCTGTCAATCACTGTCTTCTCATCCAGTAGAAGAACCCCAATGGAAAAATGTTGGTGGATCTGTCCTTTCCTGCAATACCCTATCCAATGGTGGCAAACCTTTGGCACTCCAGATGTTTTGCACCACAACTCCCAGAATTCTGAGCCTGTATTGCCAATGATAAAGGACTGTGGGAGTTGGGATCCAAAACGTCTGGAATGCCGAAGATTCGCCACTACTGCCCTATGGGCCACCATTGCCTTCTCAATAACCATAGAACTGCTTTGCTGGAAGGGACCCTACAGATACGGTTAGAAGAACAGCAGGAGAGGTGATGTTGAGGGGCTGGAATTGATGCCTCTTTCTTTCCAGCAATTGGCACGTTCTGAGTGGGATTCTGCTTGCGAAATGCACTGATCAAAACAAGAGTTGGCTCCAGCCCATTCTGTCCAGTTATGCAGCCATCACAATGTCAGGGATATTTTGCATCAATTAGAATAGTTATTACTCATTCCACCTCTTGAAATTTAGGGGTAAGGATATGTTTAATGTGGTACCTTTCAGGATCTAATCCTCTTGAGCACTAGAAAATCAGCTTTTTGAAGGCATATTCCACGTGGTCTGCAAACTACTTTCCATACCAGGGAGAAAATGTAGTGAATTCAGTGGATACTATACTAATATATAATATAATATGGAAGAAAAGAGCAGAGTATTTAAAGCTCGATCTGTTTTAGCCCAATTCCACAAAAAAGGTAGATTCATCGTCACTGTGAGCAACATGCAGTCCTTTCCCGTCTGGATGAACTAAGATCAGAGCCACCAGCAGCTGTCTTACCCAGTGACTTGAATTGTGGAGAGCCCAGCACAAGTCACTCTAAAGCACAAACACTGTGTTCAGTGAAACCACAATGACCTTGCTCCTTCCATCCTATTTTTAGGAAATTTTGCTTTAAAAAGCCATAAGCACAACATGGCAGACGTATCATAGTTATCTCTGCTGTCATAAGATGGGAACATTGCTGATATCGGCAACATTAACTGTTAAATTAAAATTATTCAATATGACATAGTCCTGCTCCGCTTAAAATGGAAGCATGGAGCATATCTAGTGAGATAGTATGGGTTTTAATTTGTTGTAAGGTGTGATAGGAGAAACATAGTTGTACACTTCCAGTATAGTTCAGCATTTCATCCTAGTCCTGATTAAGATTTTGTTTTTCACAGGCAAACTCATTTTATGGTGCTCTTTGTATTTTAGAAACTGCAAAGCAAAGTAACTTTGATTTCAGTTGTTTGCATTTGTATCGGCAAGGCAAACTATTTTTATTACCTTTTTCTATTACTTATTGTATGAGCTTTGGTTGTTTACTTGGAGGTTTTGTCTTTTACAACAAGTTTTGAACTATTTATTATTGCTTGGTATTTCTGCTCCATTTAAAAAATGGAAGCACTTTTTTATTATTATGGATAAAAATATTGAGATGACGGGAAGTCATTTCAGTATCACTTAATGAAATATTTATTGTTCCTTTTATTCTCTGTACAAGACTTTTGGCCTCTTTCCCCCCCGACTGTCACATTGTTGAGTTCAGCATGTGTCTACCATTTCATTTGTACGCTCATTCAAAACAATGTTTGTTCCAGTTTCAAATTATTAAAAAATAAATTGGACATTTGACTTGATCTCCAAATATTGTCTTTACTACTTATTCAGAATTGATAAGGGTTCAAAATAAAATGGCTTATGAGACAATATCGCATGAAGTCTTGGGGGGGGGGGCGTTGTGTGTGTGCCGGAGGGAATCTCTGTCTCAGCCTGGCTGAGACACAGTATTTCCCATGTACGGACTGAAGTAGGGGGGAATAAATATTAAAGATGTAATGTGTATACAGCGCTAGAACATAGCTGATTGAAAGCATTATTTAAACTCAGGAACTCAAAGTTCATTTATAAGAATTTCCATCCCTGAGCTCTCCCTTTTCACGGGAAGCTGATCCCCCCCCATCAAATTTTACATCAAGGAAGGGAGGGAGGAAGGAATCTTTATTGTCATTGCCCCCTTGCAGGAACAATGAAATTTTGTGGTTGCTATATTCAACTCATTTAAAACATTCCACATAGATTTAAAAACAGCTACAACACATAAAATATGACATATAAAATGACTAAAATATGACATCAACATTAGTAATGGGACAAGATCTTCTCAGAACAGCTTAGGGATCAGCTCAAACTATATGGAGATACAGGTGTATCCTCCAACTTAAGAGAAAAGAGGATCAAGGCTGGTCCCTGGCACACAACAAGCACATCACACACTGTCATACCTGCTGCATGGGGTCAAAACTGCTGAATAGAGGTGGCTGCACTGTGTTCTAGAAAGCCTAGAGTCCTCTCAGAGCATGCTTAATTCTCATCGCTTAGCACCACTTGTTATTTTATTTTCAGTTACTTCTGCTGTAGTTATCACTTCTCTGACACAGGTGTGGGGGGGAACTGCCCTATTTAAGAACAGCAGTAGTAAATTAGAAGAGTGGGATACAGTTACAAGGTGGAGGGAGAGCAGTGCGATTAGGAACACTACTGGTGTGTGTTTTGGTGTGTGGATAGGAACATGCAGACACATTTGTAGGCAGGTGCGCCAAAATATATATTTTTAAAAAGATACTGGGGAAAAACCCTACTGAGGATTAACAGACTGTAGACCAAAACGGGTGAAAATCTGAGGTGGAAGAAAGAGGAACATTTCAGATTGGGTGGTGGTCAGGCAAGAAGAGTATTTTGCATGATTAATTACATACTAAGTCACTTGCTTCTTAGCAAGGGTAAGGGTGGGATCAACTTCTTTTACAACTCATTTGTGTTGCTGAGATCGAGCAATTTGTTCTTTTCTGACCTCTTGAGCAATTGGGACATGGTTGCTGGAACATCATACTTGCTCCATATTCTAGCAGTCTTCAATTTAGCAGGCAGAATATTGCCACACAATGTTGCTGCTTTCTAAATGATTTTAAAATACACATTAGGCACACTTTCTACCTACTTAGTTTTTCCTGTGATATAGAAAGACAGACAACAGAAATGGAAGTCAGTTTTGATACAGGATTCAAGTCAGTGCTGAATCAGGGTCCAAGTTGATTCACACAAAACGATCAAGCATGTGTTGTAGTGCGTCTTGGAACTCCTATCTCACTATACTGGCGTTAAATAGCTGGTTTCATAAATCTGCCACTCAACTCAGGATGAACCAGCACCAATTGGATGTATGTTTGTATCTGAAAACTCAACCTACAAGGCTATTCAGAGCCTGTTTTGAGAAAGCCATTGGTGGGGACGGAGGCAGCCGGATCCTCTTGGAGGTCTCAGTGAATCTTTTCAGAATCAGATTTCAGCAAATTTTCACATCTACGGGTTTCAAGTTATCCAGCAACCCATGGACCAAATTCCTGCAGGCTCTTCAAAATCATGTCTGCAATATGATGTGTTTGAAAATAGGAAGCCTAGTAAGAAGATTCACGTGGTTTTCTTTTTAAAGACAGTGACTATTTCCCCCATATATTCACACAAAAACATCTGTTCACACAACTCCACCAGACATTGTGTGACTGTTTCCAAATAATAGTTTGTTACACAGAGTTACTCTTCTGAGATGAAACATTTCTGAACCTTAACCTTCTTCAGGGCGACATTCCTTTCCTTTTCAAGAACAGTTCTGCCAGGGCCCAACATACAGCAGGTTTTCTCCAAACGTCAGACCTTGAGGTGGTATGTATCATCCCCTCAAAGAACTCAACCATCTGTAAAGGATAGAAGGAAAAACTGAAATCAGTCAATTTTAGGATAAGTTAGTAGATAAGGTTTCATCTATAGAGGAGTTCTCTCTCTCTCTGTGTGTGTGTCACAGATACAATGCATGTACACTCACAAAATAATGCACAGTACATGAACACAGTCCTGAGCCTAAATCTTAACATTCTTCTCATTTTCTTCCCTTGTGCCATCTGGAAACTTACTCCAGGGGGCTTTTCAGTGCTCTGGAACAAGCATACCCCCCCCACACACACACTTCACTGAAGCAGTTTTGATCAGCCAAACAACCCTGTGTTAAATCCTGTCCCTGTTATTTTATAACATGTGCAAATGATTTGCATGGCAACTGTGTGAACTGCCTCTCGGTTATGTGCCACTTTTTTTTTTTGTTCTTACCCTTTGGAAGTTGCATATTTTTTCCCTAACAGAACCTGGCCCATGTTTTTTTCTTTTTTGAATCCTCCTCCGACGTGGTCCCCCCCCCCAGGCATTTAAGGGATCTTGGCAGAAATGTATTTTTGAATTCAAAGTTGTACTCAGCCAGGTTGTGGCATGTGCCGAATAAAAGGGTGCAAAACAATAACATTTTTACACTATTAATCCAATCATACATATTTTTGCCGAAGATTTTCAACAAGGAAAAAAGGACAGGTGATTTTCTACGAATTATTCTACCAGCTCTGCTTAATAGTGACCTTTAGTTATCAAATGACACCATGTATTCTATTTTTCTGACAGACGACAGCCTATTCTGTTTGGGGAAAGATCCTACATGTTGAAGATGATAAAGAGCTTGGAGTTTATATTGTGCACCCCACAACCAAGGCAAGGTTGTTTCCCACTGCACATATCCAGGATGTTAACTTTATGCAGAGAGGGTTGAGTGTATTTCCACTAAACAGGAGAAGTGTGAAAATATAGGACCATTAAAAAGATGGGTGACCCTATTCTGTCTTTGGCTGCATCCTGTCAGCAAAACCAGCAGTCAGGGTGTCTCCCCTTGCAAAGAAATTGAAGCCACTGAATCTGCTTCTGAACAAATTTGTAAAGAAATATCACACCCTACGAAGCAGTCTAAGAAGCAAGCAAGTCAGAATTGACTGTAACTCCCCCCCCACACACACACAGAAGTAAATATTAAGGGTCTGGGTGATGGCAGCAGCAAAAAGAGTGCAGGTCTTGAGATATAAAGGAAAAAACACAGGATTTTGCTCATGACAATCCTGAGGCATAGTACAAGATGGTGCTTCATCTCCCAGCTCCGAACCAGGCTTGGCTGCCAGTTAAATACTGGAAATAGGAAAACATCTTCTATCACACCTGAAAATAGCTTTACCCTCTTTCTTTGAATGTTCTTAGCCAAGGTTTATGGCTTTTTGTCCTCAGATAGCCCTGTGAGGCTGCTGGTCAGCTCAGCTCCAGGCATTCCTGAAGATATGTCCCACCTCTGGTTACCTCCCACAAGCTCTGCCTTAGTACTGTCCTCCATGATGTGCGCTTCTACCTGAGGAGAACTTTCCTGTAAATCCTCTCCCCCAGGAGCTTTTTGCCATCCCTCAGCTTCAATAGCAGATGAGTCCAGAGGCATAGCTAGAGTTTGCAGCACCTGGGGACAAAGTCAGTTTTTGCAACCCCTCCTTCCCCCCACAATTGCATTTCACCCACAGAGCAAGGGGTGCCCACTCCTGGGGGAACAGCAGGGGAGGGGCAGAAGGGTCCTTCTTTCTCACGCCCTATTCGGGCTTCTGCCGGACAAGGCTCTCCTTTGCAAACCACACAGCATGTGGAGAGTGTCAAGCAGGCGATCCCCCCCCCAAGCATCACCTCTGTAGCATGCTTTCCCCTCCTCCTTTCCCTCTGCTAAGGCTTGGTGATCCTTAGCGCGGGGAAAGGAGGAGAGAGAAGCAGGCGATGGGATTTTGTTTCCAAGCAGCACCTCCGTTGCACACTTCCCTCTCCTCCTTTTCTTGGACTAATGATCACCAAGGCTTAGCGGGGGGGGAGGGGGGAGTAATTGATGGAGGTGCTGCTTGGGAAAAAAAATTGCCTGCTTCCATCTCCTTCACACACACCCCAATAACAATCACCAAGCCTTTGCGGGGCAAAAGGAGGACTGCTGGCGGGATGGTGCATGGTTTCCTCCTCCTGGCCCCCTCCAGACACCCCCAGATTGCTGTGTGCCCCAGGGCAAATGTACTCTTCCGCCTCTCCCTAATTATGCCAGTGGATGAGTACTGTTTTCATTGAAAAGCACTCAGGGCGCTTTTACACGACCCCTAAAATCCGAGGCAAAGGGCTCCCAGATGTGGAGCTTAAAATTGTTTTCCCACCAGCTCAGGATTTTAAACAAAATAAAGTATGACCACGCCCACCTAAGCGCGTCCCAGCACATTTTCCAAGTACCTGGTCTCCGAAGGTGAAAAACTTCTGATGCAGATGTAAAGCAGTGAGTGCTGGGCTCTCCTTGCCTTGTGTTTTTTGGGTTTTTTTGCCCCCGCCCCTTTAAGAGACTGGAATGGTTCCCGGAGCAGCTTGGGAGGCAGAGCGGAGGTGAGCCTGGATTCTTTTCTCCCCTTTTTATTCCCTCCCCTCACGCAGACAGGAGCAAGGAAGTGTGGAGGGGTGGGAACACACAAACCCCCAAGATCTCTGGTCTGAATTTAAGTTGCCAGCGGATCTTAGGGGTTGTGTAAAAGCGCCCTCATTTTCGCACTGCTCATCGCAACCTCCTCTGCAAAAAGCCAGGCCACCTGCTTTTCTGGGCAACAGTTTATTACTTCAGCACTAGGATTGGCAGGTCCCATTCACTGAGAGTAAGTGGGCCCTTGTGAGGTTTTGGGATAACACTAAGAAAGGAACCATGACCTGTGGACTGTTCTTCGTGGTGTCGGTGATTCACACCTATGGGTTCCTTCTTTGCCTCCTCTGACATCTTCAGAACATTCTAGAGTTGAATAGTTTAATCCACACCCTCTCACCGCTTCGTATGTAAACATTTACCAAAAAGAAATGAAAGATGAAGTGGGCAGGTGAAGGGGATGCGGATTCCTCTGCCCTCGTTGCAGTCAGATTTCTCTGTATGATTCCTCTCCCCTGAGAAATCGTGTGAGAAGATGCAAATATTTTGCCGTTCCCCATTGCCCCCCAAGAGGAAATACCAATAAGAACATAAGAACATAAGAACATAAGAAAAGCCATGCTGGATCATGCCAAAGGCCCATCTAGTCCAGCTTCCTGTATCTCACAGTGGCCCCACCAGATGCTTTTGGAAGCGCATGAGACTAGATATCTGTCTCCTGATTCCACTCTCCTGCATCTGGCCCTTGAAGTACCCTGGTTTAAACCCTGGAGGTTACACATCTCCATCATGGTTTGTAACCTGTGATGGACTTTTCCTCCAGGAATCTGTCCAATCCCCTTTTGAAGGCATCCAAGCCAGATGCCATCACCACATCCTGTGGCAGGGAGTTCCACAGACTAACAACCCGCTGGGTGAAAAAATATTTTCTTTTGTCTGTTCTTACTCTCCCAGCCCTCAATTTGAGTGCATGTCCCCTAGTTCTGGTATTTTGTGAGAGGGAAAAGAGCTTCCCTCTATCCACTTTACTCATGCCCTGCATTATTTTGTAAGTCTCAATCATATCCCCCCTCAGGCACCTTTTTTCCAGACTAAAGAGCCCCAAATGTTTTAGCCTTTCCTCATAAGGGAGGTGCCCCAGCCCAGTAATCATTTTGGTCGCTCTCTTCTGCACCTTTTCCAGTTCCACTATGTCTTTCTTGAGATGCGGTGACCAGAATTGTACACAATACTCCAGGTGGGGGCTTACTATTGTTTTGCATAATGGCATTATAATGTTGGCTGTTTTATTTTCAATCCCCTTTTTGATAATCCCTAGCATGGAATTGGCCTTCTTCACCGCTGCCACACATTGGGTAGACACCTTCATGGAGCTGTCCACCAACACACCAAGATCTCTTTCCTGATCTGTCACGGATAACTCAGAGCCCATGAGTTGATAGATGAAGTTTTGATTTTTCGCCCCAATATGCATTACTTTACATTTGGCTACATTAAAATGCATTTGCCATTTTGTAGCCCATTCCCCCAGTTTGGAGAGATCCTTCTGGAGCTCTTCACAATCTTCTCTGGTTTTTACCACACGGAAAAGTTTTGTGTCATCTGCAAACTTGGCCACCTCACTGCTTATCCCTGTCTCCAGGTCATTTATGAATAGATTGAAAAGCACCGGTCCCAGGACAGAGCCCTGGGGCACACCGCTTTTCACCTCTCTCCATTGTGAAAATTTCCCATTGACACCTACTCTTTGTTTCCTGGATCTCAACCAGTTCTCAATCCATAAGAGGACCTGCCCTCTTATCCCCTGACTGTGCAATTTTCTCAGCAGCCTCTGGTGAGGGACTGTGTCAAAGGCCTTTTGAAAATCCAGATAGACTATATCCACCAGTTCACCCAAATCTACATGCCTGCTGACCTTTTCAAAAAATTCTACAAGATTTGTCAGACAAGACTTACCCTTGCAGAAGCCATGCTGATTTTCTCTCAGCAAAGTTTGTTCTTCTATGTGTTTTAAGATTTTCTCTTGGATGAGGCTTTCCACCATCTTCCCTGGGACAGATGTAAGGCTAACTGGCCTGTAGTTTCCCGGGTCCCCCCTCCTTCCTTTTTTAAAAATTGGTGTGACATCTGCTATCCTCCAGTCCCCCGGCACTGTGGCCATTTTAAGAGACAAGTTGCATATTACCATTAAGAGATCTGCAATTTCATTTCTCAGTTCCCTAATAACCTTGGGTGGATGCCATCTGGGCCCGGGGACTTGTTAACCTTCAATTTATCAATTAGTCCTAAAACATCTTCTCTTTTAACCTGTATTTGATTTAATTCTTTAGTCAAGAGGGGCCGTTCAGGCAGCGGAATCTGCTCAAGGTCTTCTGTCATGGAGACAGATGCAAAGAACTCATTTAATTTCTCTGCAATTTCCAAGTCCTCCTTAATCTCCCCTTTTCCTCCCTCACCATCCAGAGGGCCAATTGCAATCCTTGCAATTTTTTTACAATTTATGTGGGAAGTGTCATCTTTTGTGTAGAAGGACATTCAGCCCCACAGAATGTACTTCCGCAAAAGAACAACTAAAAAAACCTAGACATTTCCACACCTTCAAATTTTAAAAAAATGAAACACATTGAACTAATTATTTTATGTTATTTTATTTTATTGGCATGAAGCTGGGGACTTTCATGGGTGTAAAGGGATGTCTCAGCAGGAACTCTGCAGGATGAGATTCAGAAAATCACCAAAAAATGAGAAATTTCCAGAGAACACGGCAAAGTTGTACTGTCCACTATATCTTACATGCTAACAGCAGTCAGCAGTGAATTTCAGCACGGGAGAGGAAAATGTTACATATCATATGGCTCTATGGTTCTCTTCTTAGAGATGCCTTGGAAACTGTGGTGTAGCTGGGGGGGGAGGGGGGACATCTGTCTTTGGGTGCAGCATCTGGGGGCATCAAATTGGAGGTCAAAGCTACCTGCCCAAGAGATGTGGGACGGTGCATTGCAGGCAACCTGCCAGGGCCCGCATGGATTAGCCTTTCAAAAAAGAAGGCTGCGAGGGGGGGATATGATAACTATGTTTAAATATTTGAAAGGATGTCATATTGAAGAGGGAACAGGTTTGTTTACCATGGCTTCAGAGACTAGGACTCGGGGCAATGGTTTCAAACTACAGGAAAAGGGATTCCATTTGAACATTAGGAAGAACTTCCTGACGGTTAGAGCTGTTCGCCAGTGGAATAATATTAAAATGTTTATTTTATTGTATAAATACAGATTAATATGGCATGTTAATATGGCTTGTTTGCAATGATCTGACGATTATGCAATAAATAGTTTTAACAGTGGAATATGCCGCCACGGAGGGTGGTGGAGTCTCCTTCTTTGAAGGTTTTTAAGCAGAGGCTGGATGGCCATTTGTCGGAAATACTGTGATGGGGGGTTTCTGCATGGCAGGGGGTTGGACTGGATGGCCCTTGAGTTCTCTTCCAACTCTGTGATTCTATGATTCTATTTTGGCTCCCTGGCCACCACCTTCTCCATGGCGCCTCAGCCCCTCCCTGTCTCTTGGGGGGAGCGAAAACTGACTTTGTCCCTAGGCACTGAAAACCCGAGCTACACTTTTGCTTGGAAAACCACAATGCGTGCTGGCAGCCATGCACCCCCTCCCCCAACATCCCCTGTAATATCTACTTTGGCCAAGTATTTGCCATTGTGTGCTGAAAATCACATTGGAGGTAACAGTTTCCAATGCTTACAGAACCTGCAGCTGTAATGCATTAGGCAAACAGTAATTTGTCTGTGAATTCTGAGTTTTTGACTGCCCATTCATTTGATTTCCCCTCTCAAATTTTCTTTTAGGCTGGACTGGCATTTTTTTAAAGCTTGAAAGAACTTAGAATACCTCGTAATACATGTTGCATATCAGGATGTTTTGGAATTTAGTTGAAGCTGTTAATTTAAAGACTCTTGGCTACAGCATTTCTCTCTGTCTCTCATCATTGCTGCTGCTGCTGCTGCTGCTGCTGCTGCTGTTTATTATTATTATTATTATTATTATTATTATTATTATTATTATTATTATTATTATTATTATTATTATTATTAGGCCCTCTCCCTGTTGCACATCAAGTCATATCTTAGAGCCCGACACTTTCTGTCCAGCCTGGCTTTTAAAGCTGTATAGATTTTAAGAAATATAATTTATGCCTTTGCCTTTTAACAAGGCACATTTTAACCAGCAATACAGCACAACTGTTGTTCCTTCTGATTTAGTTTTCTTGGCCTGGTTGAGCAGATCATTTTAGCAAAAGGCGCGCGGGGGGGGGGGGGGAAATTGCCTGCACTGGGTATCTCAGAACCAGGGAAGCTACTTTGTCTTAATTACCTCAGGAGGAGAGACTGCCCCTGAAGCAATCATCTTTGTTTGTTAACACACCCTATCGGCTCTGCCGCTCTGTATAAATAAAACATGACCAAGATTACAATGTCATGTTCTGGTGGACTCCAGACCCTGGTAACGGCTTGAGTCGAATGCACAAAAAACATCCCTAAGCAATCTGGGGCATATCGGAGGGCATCAAGGAATTGTATTCATTCCTAAGCAACCGCATGTGAACTGGGTTCTAATATTAAACACACAACTGTTTGTTCAAATGCTGAGAGGCAGGGTAGGAAAAGCACTTTTCTTTTGCCCTTTCTTAGCCAAGCAGTAAGCAACAGAACAACAAACTGACAGGCCTCCACTGAAACATTTAACTTAAAATAATGCTTACATTATGTCCTTTTCTTCTCTCCTCCCCCCACCACTTCATAGACATTTTTTTAGTTCCCCTTCTTCCTCCTTTTCCATTTATGATTCTGGCTGATTTATATCAACTGAAGATTGGGCCCTGATTTCAATCAGCTCAGAAAAGTATCCCTGTATAGGAAGCCAAGATGGCATCCATCAAATTACAGATACTGGCAATTGATGCTTTTAAGGAAAATCCAGTCAACTGTGACAGCAAATTGCTGCTCATTAATGAGATACAGGTTGCATTTCTGGATGTGCAGGAAGTTGCACATGTCCGAGAACATAACCAGCACATTATGAATGAGCGGCAATTTGCTGTTGCCACTGATACAATGTCTCTTTATAAGCATAAATCCCTAGCAGGATTAAACCCCTAACAGGATTCTGGCCATTATTAGTGGGTGGGTGGGTGAGTTGGGTATACACCCAGGGTAGTTTTAAACTTGTTCATTTCACTTGCCAGTACACTAAGAGAGTGTAGAGCCTTAGCAGTATGTGCATATATCACCAGTTTGAGAAGAGCCCTCAAGAGCACAAAAATATTTATGGGGTGGGGAACTCTCTTAAGCTAAGTCCCAAAATAAAGACTGAGCTTATTAAGTGGAAAAAATACATATAAAAAGGCATTACCCAACTCAGATGAATGTCACTTGATTTCCTTGCCATGGGTCATCGCTTATAGCAGCACCATGGACTCAGACCCAAGGAGAAGGGACCAAACCAGTCAGCTGGACCACTGGCCCCTGGATCCAGTAGTTCAGGAGAGTCACTCAGTCCCCATGAACATGTGGAAGCTTATACCTGAAGCCCCTCAAGCCAGGATCCCTGAACTAGGATCTCCGTAGTCAATAACGTCTGTTAAGCCTTGCCCACTAGTAGTGGTCTCTTCTATGCCTAGACCAGGCCTGCCCAATCCAGCCTGGGGGCCAAATCTGGCCCGTCAGGCCATTCTGTGTGGCCCGCGGCTGTCTGGCCCACCCCTCCCTCCCCCTCCTTCGCCCCATGTTTTTTTTTAAAATAATCTTCCACCAACACTGACACCATCGGGAAGCTTGAGGGGCTGGGCGGGCTGGACGGCCGATGAGCAGAAGCTTGTGGGGCTGGGTGGGTGGGCGAGGGGGCGGGCCACCACCACCAGCACCACTGGGAAGCTTTTGGGGCTGGACATGAACGCGGGAGTAGTGCGCAGGTGAGCCGCCGCCACCAGCATCACCGGGAACCTTGTGAAGCTAGGCACATGTGCGCCGGGCGGCGCGTGGGTGGGCCACCACCACCGGGATAGCCGGGAACATTGTGAGGTTGGGCGCACGCTCAGGGCAGTGATCAGGCAGGCCACGCCACCGGCACTGCTGGGAAGCTTGGGCGGCTAGGCGGACAGGCAGTCTGCCGCCACTGGCACCGCAGGGGAATGTGTGGGGGTGCGCAGGCCAGTGGGCCTCTGCCACCGCCAAGGAGCTTTGGGGTGGGCTGGTGGGTGAGCCGTCGCCACCGCTGGGGAGCTTGGGGGTGCAAGGTTGTACAGATCGCCTCTTCCAAGGGGCAACCTGTGGCCACGGCTCCCTGTGCTTCATTTGGTCCCCACCTTCCTTCTTTCCTCCCTCCCTTGGTCCTCACCTTCCTTCCTTCCTCCCTCCCTCCCTTGGTCCCCGCCTCCCTCCCTCCCTTCCTTGTTCCCCACCTTCCTTCCTTCCTCTCTTGGTTTCCACCTCCCTCCCTCCCTCCCTTGGTTCCTGCCTTCCTTCCTGTGGGTGGGATTGCAAGGGGTCAGTGGGTGGGGCTTGCAGTGGGGTGGCAGGGTCGGGGAGCAACCGGCCCCTGACACATTCTCAGCCACAAAATCTGGCCCTCCTTACAAAAAAATTTGGGCACCCCTGGCCTAGACCCTCAGAGATGCCTGCCTGAGCTGGACAGGTGGAGAATATGACCAAAGTGCAGGATGGAGTGTGTACACGATGACTGATGTCTAGTGGATGAGACATGCCCACCATTGCACCCTCAGTCTGGTCTCTGTTTTAAGGCTCTTCCTGGTTTCCTACCTCTCCACCATACCTAGTGGCTTCTAATATCTCTGTAAGAGGCTGCCACTATACTATCCCTTGAAGAAGAAGCGACATCCACTGAGCCCTATCCTTTTATTCAGAATGGTGAGGACATAACTTTCCCAGCATGATCAGCTAATAAGAAAGTTATCGAGCATATTATAGGAAATGAGGAACAGAGATTTAACTGAAATGTGTCTTTTTCCTTCCCCCACTCTTCTTGGGTTGGATATAAATGCATCCGATCATTAAGGTTGTGCCAGCATCTCTGTGTTCCCTTGGTACATGTTGGCACTCCAACGCTCAATCTGGGAACAAACATGCTTACATAATATGCATTTTGAAAAAAACAAATAGTTTTGCCTCTTGAAAATGATAAATGAGATAGCGGGGAAATGAGATAATACCAATTCTGAAATAACTTGGGTTTTATGGTTTGTTTTCTTCTTTCACTTTGGCTCGCAAATAAAATCTGGTTATCTGTGTTGGGGGGGGGGCTACCCAAAGACTGTCCAGAAGCTTCTATTACCACACACCTCTGGTTCTCAAGATCAGGCGGGGGATGCCAAGCAGAGATGAGAAAAATAATATATAGCTAACTAGATACTGCTGAACAATTACCACCATCCCTAGCTGACAAAGCCAGTAATGGAGGATAGTGGGAAAGACAACCTTACGAGATTTGGAAAAGCCCACACAACCCACTCCTAACACACAAAATCATTGTACTTGGTTTTACCCCTCTGGTTATATTGGATCACAATTCTTATCACTGTCCCTACAGTATGGTCAATAGGCACGCTGCTTGTGAATGATGGAAACTATTGTCCTACATAGCTGGAGGCAGCAGATCTGTAGAAAAGAACCACAGCTTGCCAATAGCTTGTTTTTGGATATGATTGAAGACACTTGGTTTGGTATCCGAAACTTGAGTCATGGCAACTGGACTTCTTTTCTTGAGGGATCGAAATAATGTGTCACTCATTCAAGCAGCTTCATCAGTGTGAGGAAGGTTGGTAGCAAGGCCTCTAATTTATACTTCACCTTGCTTTCACAATCACCCTTGTTTGAATAGGCTCACTAGGTGGACAGTGGCTTGAATAGGATATAAATTGGGGGCCTCTCTACCAACGTTTCTCAGACTGATGAAGCTGCTTGGATGAGCAGTAAAACTTTTCAATCTCACAAGAAAATAAATCCGGTTACTGTGACTCAACTTTCAGATAACCTCACCTGGATGATTGGGAATCTTCACAGACACATTGGTTTGGTATGCAACACTAGAAATGGTTGTTGTCCACCTCCAACTCCTAGCATTAACATTTTTTTTAAAAAAAATGGTCAGGAGATAGGTGATGGGGTGGTTTTCACTCAAGTTCTAGGGACTTGAGTGAAAAAAAGATTGTTTTCTCATGTCCCTAAAAAGTTTCCATCTCAGGCAGTAGTTTAGCTGAGGTTCTTACATTTCTGACTCGGTATAAGTTAGCTTCCATTGTACTTCTGAAGCAGTTTTTATCCATATGGGAAAAAATTAGGTTATTTCTACTTCGTCATTCTGGCAGCCTTTGGGAAGGGAGCTTTTACTGAAATTGCACTGCATTTATGGACTGTTCTCTTAACAAGGTTTGTCAAGATAGATCACCAAAAGTCTTCATAAGCCTAGTTAAGAAAAACTCATGTATTTCATCAGGCGGAGGTGACAGTCAATAAACAGAACTGTTAATGGGATCTTCTCTTAGCCTATCATTTTGTATGTACCTCTGGTGGGGCGCGGTGGTTCAGTGGGCTAGAGCGCTGAAATTGTCGGCTGTGGTTTGAATCCTGGGTGCCACACAGCGGAGTGAGCTCCTATTGTTAACCCCACCTTCTGCCAAACTAGTAGTTTGAAAGCATGTAAATGCAAATAGATAAATAGGTGCTGCCATAAAAAGCCGGAAGGTAAACAGTGTTCTGTGCCCAGAAATGTGTTCAGCCATGCCAGCCACATGGCCATGGACTTGCACAACACTGGTTCTTTGGCTTAGAAACGGAGATGAGCACCACCCCTAGAGTCAGACATGACTAGCACACCTTTACCTGGGGACCTTTACCTTTACCTTTACCTTTACCTGGTCTAGATTGGTGTGTGGTGTGTGATGGCATTCTACTCAGATGTCTCCCTAAACTCTGCTCATATGGGGCTCTGGTTCCCCCACAGTCAATTTACTGCCACTTCAATTTTCAGCCTGGTTGGTAACAAGCTGTTCAGTTTTCTAGTATACATATAGCCCTGCATTTTCCTTTCATTCTCTGGGTTTTTTTTTCTACTGAAGCCTTACTTGTGTCTTGAAGAACTCAGTGTTATTCTTTCTGCCATTCCCTTCCCCATCACTGTTTTTAAGACCCTGCCAAAAAACCATCTCATATTTGAATGTTTAAACTCTTTCTTGGTTTTCTGTTCTTATCTTCTGTCATTTTCTTTTCCCCTCTGCTTTCGATCCTTTTCTTCCAGCTTTCTTTATCAGTATTTTAGCTTTTCATTCACTCTGAAGATGGAATTAGTCTTAAATTGTCTTATTTTAAGGTGTGCTGGCATTTCTATTGTTTTTTTTTAAGGACAGGTTGCCATAATATAATCTGAATGTAAAGTGTTGGTGGAATATGTTACATAAAGAAATATAAGTTACATAAAGAAATATTTTTCTTTGTCCTTGGAGACTGCATGCTTCGGCCATCCTCTGCCCTGAGCAAGCCTTTGCTCCTCCCTTTTGCTCTCTTTTAGCACAGGCTCTGAGGGGAAACAGTCTCTAGCCTCCCAGGAAGGACCCCAGGATCTTTTCCTGCAGGGGGAACAGAAGGAATAAACAAGCAAGGATCTTGGGAAGACAGCCTAAATCGAGGTGAACTTTTCAGCCTCTAATTTTACTATCGTTATACCAAGAAGCAGAACTTGGAAAATAGGAAAAACAAATAGGAGGACATATTTTGAACTTACATGAAAGTTTACGGGGACTTTATAGAACTTGCTCTTAGGGTAATGGGCAAGCTGGGGCAGGATTCCAAGGAGCAAGAAGAGAACTGGAGGAGTAATACCTCCTTTAAAAAC
This sequence comes from Phrynocephalus forsythii, assembly GCA_029282475.1. Lineage (NCBI taxonomy): Eukaryota > Metazoa > Chordata > Lepidosauria > Squamata > Agamidae > Phrynocephalus > Phrynocephalus forsythii. The sequence goes on along the minus strand of JAPFRF010000001.1, from coordinate 186,844,552 downwards.
CTTGGTCCAGCTGGCCCGGCTGGTAGTACCTCGTAAGGGCCCCCATCTGGGGTTACAGGAGAGGACAGTCAACGGTTTTGAAGGTGGAAGAGGGCTCTCATTGCCCCGATGGCAGAAAAAGCGGAAGAACCACCCTTAGGAGAAGGAGACTCTTTCAAACCTCCACTGCCTTGTGGCTATATCCCTCATTGGAAAAGGCTTCAGGAATCAACCTTGAGGAAAAAACCGGAGCCGGAGTCCCGGAGACAGTTCATGACTGTATAAAATCATGTTCTGGCAACTCCTGCGATGCAGCTGGAACTAATCGTATCGGCTTTACCGTTCCATTGGACCACTCCAGCTACGTGGAGAGGGGGGTTTCGCTGCCTGGGTAACAGCCTAATCTCCATATTGAATCACCCAGGCCTTGTGCCCTGGAGAAGACCATTCGCAGCAAATAGTGGGGGAAGAACACAGGAAGCGGCAGCCACCTGGGTGTAGGCGGATCAGGATGGAAACCAGCAAACAAATGGTTGACTCCGCACCATGCAATAAACATAAAAAAATCTCAAGCCTAAAGTTGGGCACATGGAATGTTAGGACAATGAATCCTGGCTGTTCAGACTATCTCCAAGAAATGGACACTATACGAAAGATAGCTGTCATCGACAGGGAACTGTGCAGACTGCAGATGGACATTGTTGCTCTCCAAGAGACAAGGCTACCTGACTCTGGATTTGTTAAGGAGAGGAACTTTACATTCTTCTGGCAGGGAAAACCATCAAATGAGACCAGGGAATGTGGGGTTGGCTTTGCTGTTAGAAATACTTTACTAGGTCTCATTATCCCACCTGCTGTAGGAAGTGAGAGAATCCTGTCCATGCAACTACACTTTACAGCAGGGTTGGTTACACTTATCAGTGCATACACACCAACATTATCATCTCCAGCAGAACTCAAAGACAAATTCTATGATGATCTAGCTGCCACTATCAAGAAAATCCCTGAGAAAAGACCAATAGCCATCCTTGGTGACTTTAATGCCAGGGTTGGAGCTGATTATAACTCCTGGCCCACCTGCCGAGGTCGGTTCGGCATTGGAAAGATGAAAGAAAATGGCCAACGCCTGCTGGAGTTTTGCTGCTATTATGGTCTCTGTGTCAGCAACACATTCTTTAACACAAAGCCCCAGCACAAAGTCTCTTGGAGACATCCAAGATCGAAGCACTGGCATCAGCTCGACCTGATTCTTGTCAGGCGCTCCAGCATCTCTAGCGTTACAATCACACACAGTTATCAGAGTGCCGACTGTGACACAGACCACTCCCTGGTATATAGCAAAGTAAAACTGAAAACAAAGAGATTGCACCACCCAAAGAAGGAAAAATGATCAAAAATTGATACCAGTAAGACCTATAACCAAGGAAAAGTAGAGGAATTCTCCCATGTACTCAAGGAAGCTCTTCCTGGCCCTGCTGAAGATAATGCATCTAAACGCTGGGGACATTTTAAGAATGTTGTTTATAACACTGCTTTATCAGTATTCGGCAGGGAGACTTGAAAGACAGCAGATTGGTTTGAAGCCCACTCAGAAGAGCTGATGCCAGCTATTGAGGAAAAGAGGAGAGCCTTGACTGCATATAAAGCTTGTCCCAGTGAGCACAACCTACAGGCCCTGCGAGCTGTTCGTAATAAAGTCCAGCAGACTGCCAGGAAATGTGCTAATGATTACTGGCTGCAACTGTGTCCTCGGATTCAGATGGCAGCTGATACAGGTAACATCAAGGGGATGTATGATGGAATTAAACAGGCCTTAGGGCCAATACATAAGAAAACTGCACCCTTAAAGACTGTTTCAGCTGAGATCATCCAGGATCATCAGCAGCAGATGGCACGCTGGGTGCAGCACTATTCTGAACTATATTCCAGAGAAAACACAATAACCGAAGAAGTCTTAAATAATATTGAGTGCTTGTCTGTCTTGGAGGAGCTTGACAATGAACCAACAGTAAAAGAACAAAATGTGGCTCTGGATTCACTTGCCTCTGGCAAGGCACCTGGGAAAGATAACATCCCTGCTGAAGTTCTGAAGTGCTGCAAAGAGATCATTGCCACTGAACTGTACAAAATCCTCTGCCTTTGCTGGAGGGAAGGGGGAGTACCACAGGATATGAAGGACACTAATATTGTTATACTTTATAAGAACAAAGGTGACAGGAGCGACTGTAACAACTATTGTGGTATCTCTCTTCTTAGTGTTGTCGGGAAGCTGTTTGCACGTGTTATACTGAAGAGGCTCCAGGTACTTGCAGAGAGAGTCTACCCAGAATCACAGTGTGGCTTTCGAACCAACAGGTCCACTACTGATATGGTATTTTCCCTCACGCGGTTGCAGGGAACAAGGACAGCCACCTTTTGTAGCCTTCATAGATCTTATGAAGGCATTTGACATGGTTAGTAGGGACGGAATCTTTAAAATACTCCTCTGGGTTGGATGCCCACCCAAGCTCCTTAACATTATTAGGTCTTTTCATAAGGATATGAAGGTCAATGTAGTTTTTGATGGCCTAGTGTCAGATCCCTTCAACATCTGAAGTGGAGTGAAGCAGGACTGTGTCCTTGCGCCAATCTGGTTTGGGATCTTTTTTGCTATCATGCTGAAGTATGTTTTTGGAACTTCAACAGAGGGTATCTATCTCCGGACCAGATCAGATGGAAAACTGTTCAATCTCTCTAGACTGAGAGCAAAGTCTAAGGTACAGGTGAAATGTTTGCGGGATCTCCTCTTCGCTGATGATGCCACCATTATTGCTCACTCTGCCAAAGATCTCCAACAACTCATGGATCATTTTAGTAAAGCTTGCAAAGATTTTGGGCTAGAAATCAACCTGAAAAACACACAAATAATGGGCCAGAATGTGGACTCTCCTCCTCGCATTACAATTTCTGCAAAAGAACTGGAAGTTGTCCATGACTTTGTGTATCTTGGCTCAACTATCTCAGATACACTCTCACTAGAGTCTGAGCTGAATAAATGTATAGGTAAAGCAGCTACTATGTTTTCCAGACTAACAAAGAGAGTATGGCTCAATAAGAAGCTGACAGAACATACAAAGATACAGGTCTATAAAGCTTGTGTACTGAACACACTTTTGTATTGCAGTGAGTCTTGGACCATCCATGCCCGACAGGAAAGAAAGCTTAATACCTTCCATATGCGCTATCTTAGGTGAATATTCAACATTACCTGGCACGACAAAGTTCCAAATAGCATAGTCCTGAATTGAGCTGGAATCCCTAGCATGTACACTTTATTGAAACAGCGACGCCTACGCGGGCTTGGACACGTTGTGAGAATGGATGACGGCCGGATCCCAAAAGATCTTCTATATGGAGAACTAGTGCAGGGAAAGCACCCCAGAGGGAGACCAGAGCTGTGGTATAAGGATATCTGTAAGAGGGACCTGAAGGCCTTGGGAATGGACCTCAACAGATGGGAAACCCTGACCTCCGATCACACTGTCTGGAAGCAAGAGATACAGCATGGTCTACATAAATTTGAAGAGGCATTTGTCCAACAGGCAGAGGAAAAGAGGCAGGCACGGAAAGAACGAAACCCGAGGACCGGGCAAGAAACAGAATACATCTGTCCCCAGTGCAGTAGAGACTGCAATTCCTGAATTGGTCTATTTAGTCACACTAGGTGTTGTTTTTAGGATCTCTACTGCAGGCATGATACCATAGTCTTTCGAGACTGAAGGATGCCAATGATGAATGAAAGAAATACCAAGAGAAAATGATGCCTTCATTTTTAACTTAGATTCAGCTTGGATGCAGTTCCTTTTTTTAATGGACTGTAGTCTCCTTTCCCCCAGCCTTTATATGATCGCACTTTTCAATTACTTGAAAGGCTGTCATACAGGCAGGAGCTGTTCTTGATCAATCCAGAAAGCAAGTCACACAACAATGACCTCAAGTTAGAGAAAGCCAGATTTTGGTTGATTATCAGGAAAAACTTTCCAACTGTTAGAGCAGTATGGCAATGGAGCCTATTACCTTGAGAGATGACGAGTGCCCCAATGCTGGAGGGATTCAAGAGATATGTAGAAAACTGCCTGGCAGATATCCTATCGTTTCTATTCCTGCCTTGAGGGGTTGGTAAGCAGTCCTTTAAAGCAAACATCCACATGCTGCTTATCAAGGCTATGAGAGAAACAGTGTTGATCCTTCCAGTAGGTATTATTGCTTTAGAAATTGGCTATGTGGAATCTGCAAACTAAAGAAAGGGGCTCGCAGAAATGCACTCCATCAAAACAAACTAAGTGGATGATCTCATTCCATTATTTTTAACTCTGTACACCATTGATAATTAATTTGTCTGACATCATATTGATTTCCCGTCTCCTGTTTTATTGTCAACATTTTGTTTGTAATATAGAACTGGTTAGCTTCCAATTAACCCTTCTACTCAAACAACATCTTGAATAATAATATAAATTAGGAGCGTCACACAGTGTTAACTCATGTGAAGTTTTAATATCCACGAGGATGGATTCGGGATATTTGGATTCTTGTGTAGATATGGAAGAAATAAAAGATAGACTTCACATGAGCAGCCTGTCCCTGAAAAACATGCCTGCTGTTCATCTTTAATTCGCCAAATAACATTTCTAAAGGCTTGTTTTACATGAACAAACCAGCACGTGTTATGTTCCTTTATAGAACTCAATGACATTAGGAACTTTGAAATTCTTATACTACAAATACGTTCCCATATTGGGCTATAGTGGTCTGACACAGCTTTCATTTTCTTAACTTCAGCCTTTCTTGCATCCTATTTCTATGACATCACAAAGGTAAAAAAAATAGGATAATTAAAATGTTTCCTTCATTTTTGGACCAGTTCTTATAAATACATGTTCTTCTAATAATGTCGGGTTCTGTTTCTAAACCAGCACCAGAGTCATTATGCATATTAATCTCATGTAGAGTAACTTGAAAACCTGTGGAGATGATGGCAGGAAGTCAGGAACATTTGCAAAGAGGAACTGATGACATTTATTGGGAAATGCCTGATGCTTAATGATGTCATCCCATTAAAGAAATCTTCATTCTCTGGTCATGTCACTTCTCAGCTGACTAATTAATGTATACATTTGCTTATGCATAAGAAGAATGGCTCCCGAGGAAGGAAGTTGTGTGTGTATTTTTTTAAATTCAGTTGTGCAATCCGATACCCAGGTACCATTAGAGAGAAAGGAAGTTTCTCCTTGGAAAACAGAACACAGTATAGTACTGTACTTTTAAAGATGGCACCTTGTTTTTCCAAGAGCTTGGAAAAGTTAGCTTCCTGGAGTACAGTTCTCACAATCAGTGTACTAAGTTATCATACTTCTCAGGAGATTCCTGGTAATTCTTCCAAGTAATGGGGTTTTGCAAGTAACATTTCTTGTTAGAGAGGCTAGAGCAGGGGTCCTCACACTATGCCCTGTGGGCCGCATCCGGCCCACCAAGGTCCTGAATCCAGCCCTCCAGCAATTGCAGACCCCCCCCCGGGCTTTGAGCCGCCATTTTCCTTTCTTCCTCTGTCTCCCCTTTAAGAGAGGGACCCCTCGGTCCTGTGGGAGGCGGCACATGGCTGGGGCAAGGAAACTTTGTCTCTCTGGTTGGCTGCAGAGCTGGGCTGAGGAGGGGGACAGCGGCAGCAGCAGGCAGGCAGCTCCCCCGTCTCTCCCTTCCTCCCTCCCTCCGGATCCCAGGCAGGACAAGAAAGCCAGTGCCAGCGGGAAGCACACGCTTGCCAGCCAGCCAGCAAGAGCTGCATGTCAGTCTTTCACAAAGCTCAGGCTGGGCTTGCCCCTCCACCTCTCGGAGGCTCCACTTGGTCGAGGCACTCCAGACTGGCCGGCCATCCAACTGACCAATGAACATAAGAACATAAGAACATAAGAAGAGCCATGCTGGATCAGGCCAAAGGCCCATCTAGTCCAGCTTCCTGTATCTCACAGCGGCCCCACCAGATGTGTTTGGGAGCGCATGAGACTAGATATCTGTCTCCTGATTCCACTCTCCTGCATCTGGCCCTTGAAGTACCCTGGTTTAAACCCTGGAGGTTACACATCTCCATCATGGTTTGTAACCTGTGATGGACTTTTCCTCCAGGAATCTGTCCAATCCCCTTTTGAAGGCATCCAGGCCAGATGCCATCACCACATCCTGTGGCAGGGAGTTCCATAGACTTACAACGCGCTGGGTGAAAAAATATTTTCTTTTGTCAGTTCTTACTCTCCCAGCCCTCAATTTGAGTGTATGTCCCCTAGTTCTGGTATTTTGGGAGAGGGAGAAGAGCTTCCCTCTATCCACTTTACTCATACCCTGCATTATTTTGTATGTCTCAATCATATCCCCCCTCAATCGCCTTTTTTCCAGACTAAAGAGGCCCAAATGTTTTAGCCTTTCTTCATAAGGGAGGTGCCCCAGCCCAGTAATCATTTTAGTCGCTCTCTTCTGCACCTTTTCCAGTTCCACTATGTCTTTCTTGAGATGCGGTGACCAGAATTGTACACAATACTCCAGGTGCGGCCTTACTATTGTTTTGTATAATGGCATTATAATGTTGGCTGTTTTATTTTCAATCCCCTTTTTGATAATCCCTAGCATGGAATTGGCCTTTTTCACCGCTGCCACACATTGGGGAGACACCTTCATGGAGCTGTCCACCAACACACCAAGATCTCTTTCCTGATCCGTCACGGATAACTCAGAGCCCATGAGTTGATAGATGAAGTTTAGATTTCTTGCCCCAATATGCATTACTGCCACCGCCGCTCCTGCTTGCTCTTTTTGTGGAGTCCTTGGCCCTGGGGAGGGGATGACACCGGGGTGGGGAAGAGCACCAGAGGAAGCAGGACCCTTCAGGCACCTAGTGGGGTTGGGGGCTGATGGGCCTCCTTGGTCGCCAGTTCCCCGGGGGAGGGGGGAAGGAACAGAAGGGGTGTGTTTGTGTGTGTGTGGCGGGGGAAGTTCTTCCATCAGGATGAGTGGATCCTGCCAAGAACCTCCCCTCTTGCTGGGCTGAGGCATCAAATAGTCCCATCAATGCTTTTTGGGAAAGTTCACCTCCCCCCCCCCCACACACACACTTCAGTTCCAGGGAAAAAGAGGGGAAAGTTTCAGCACCTGGGAATGATAACATCCCTGCTGAAGTTCTGAAGTGCTGCAAAGAGATCATTGCCACTGAACTGTACGAAATCCTCTGCCTTTGCTGGAGGGAAGGGGGAGTACCACAGGATATGAAGGACGCTAATATTGTTATGCTTTATAAGAACAAAGGTGACAGGAGCGACTGTAACAACTATCGCGGTATCTCGTCTTAGTGTTGTCGGGAAGCTGTTTGCACGTGTTATACTGAAGAGGCTCCAGATACTTGCTGCGGATGCATACATTCAAGAACTCCATGGCATTCAGGAATTATTGCGAGAGCAACTTGACCATGCTAAGGAAGTATATAAGAAAGCAGCGGACAAGAAAAGACAGGAAGGGCCACAGCTAAATCCAGGCATGAAAGTTTCGCTATCTGCTCGATACCTGAGACATCCTGGGCGATCCCAAAAACTAGATCCTTGGTTCATCAGTCCTTATCCCATCTTAGAACAAATCAATCCAGTTGCTTTTCGTCTGCAACTACCTGATTCCCTTCATATTCATCCAGTATTCTACCGATCCCTCTTGGTTCCAGCTGCAGACCCTGACCCCAACCGACCACCAACTCCTGAACTTCCTCCACCAATTTTAGTAGAATGAGAAGAAGAATATGAAGTCCGTCAAATCTTGGATTCTCGAATACACAGTGGAGGATTGCAGTATTTGGTAGACTGGGAAGGTTATAGACCTGAAGATCGGTCATGGGAACCTGTGTCCAACTTGCATGCTCCTGAGTTGGTTCAACAATTCCATGACAGTTACCCTGATTGGCCTGGCCCATCAGAAGAGGGGGACCATGGGGAGGACCCTGCCTGTCACAGAACCTGTCTCTGAGGGGTTGAATAGTGAAGAGCTGCTGGAGGAGCATTGCAGCTCAAGTCAGCAGGCCGCTGGGTCTGATGACTCAGCTGAAAACATATCTTCTCCCCCTAGAAGGGCTAGGAGCAGGATTCTTCAAAGATGTGCTACCAGGAGAGCTAGGGAAAGGGTCTTTGATGCTAGAGAGGGAATCAGGTCGGGAAGCCCTGAGTACTAGCAGAAGTCTTTCCAGAAGTAAGGGTGTGTTCCCTGTTTTGGGATAAAGCTGGTAAGCTCACCTTGAGCTCTCTGTGGGAGCAACACGTCATTTGAACTTGCAACCACGTTCCTGTCTGTGACCTTGGCTGTTTCCTGATTTCGGATTGGCTTCCTGGACAATGGCTTAATCTGTTCCCTTGGGTTTGGCATCTGGTTTCCGTGAGATATTCTGGTTTTGACTTGGACTGTTAATTGCTGGGAGTTGGATTCTGTTATTTATCTGGCACTTGATTGTTGGCAAAGGACTTGAACTTGCCCAGCTTTCTACTAAAGATCTTGGCAAACAACTGAACCCTGTTTGTGTGTGTGCTCTGTGTGCGGGGCTTGACAGGGAGCATGCCAGAATGGGCTTCTGCCATCGCCACTGCCTCCTTCGGGGACGGGGTTTTCCCCTCGCGCCTGAAGGAGACTGTGGTAAAGCCCATTCTTAATAAACCTGCCATGGCATCGGATGAATTGGCCAATTACCGCCTGATTGTCAACATTCCCTTTATGGACTAGGTCATTGAGAGTGTGGCCGCAATCCGGCTCCAGTCTTTTTTGGAGGAACAACACCGCCTTGACCCATGCCAGTCTGGGTTCAGGCTGGGCTGGGGGACTGAGACAGCTTTGGTCACACTGCAAGATGACCTGATCCGGGGGGCCGACAGGGGTTGTTCTACCTTGTTGGTTCTCCTGGATCTGTCAGCGGCCTTCGATACTGTCAACCACGGTATCCTATTGGATCAGCTCTCCGAGGTGGGTATCGGGGGCACTGTTTGCAGTTGGCTCTGGTCCTTCCTGGAGGGCCGTCCCCAGTATGTGCAGCATGGGGGTGAGTTGTCGGCCCCGTGGACATTCCCTTGTGGGGTTCCGCAGGGGTCGTCTCTCTCCCCCATGCTGTTCAATATTTATGTGAGGCCGCTGGCTGGGGTCATTAGGAGATTTGGAGTCTGCTGCCATCAGTACGCTGATGACACGCAGCTCTACCTCTCCTTTTCCACCTCTGCAGTTGAAGCTGTCCAGCCCCTCGACCAGTGCCTGGACGTGGTCATGGCATGCACCAAGGCTAACAGAGTCAAACTCAACCCCGAGAAGACCGAGGTGATGTTCTTCGGGAGCTCCCCGTCTGGATATGGAGGCCCTCTCCCCAGCTTGGAGGGTGTTTCCCTCCAGCTGGCGGACAGTGTTTGGAATCTGGGCATGGTTCTGGTCCCGGCGCTCACCATGGAGGCCCAGGTGGCCGCTGTGACCAGAACCGCATTTTTCCATCTTCGTCAAACTGCCCAGATTCACCCATAACTGGATGGCGACTCCCTGAGAACAGTTGTGCAGGCGTTGGTGATCTCGAGGATAGACTACTGCAACGCTCTCTACATGGGGTTGCCCTTGACTCTCCTCCGGCGTCTGCAGTGGGTGCAGAATGCGGCAGCCAGGCTGGTGGCGGGTGTGCATCGTCACGACCACATCACCCCAGTTCTGGCTCGACTGCATTGGCTACCCGTTGCGTCCCAGATCAGATTCAAGGTCCTGGTTTTAGTTTATAAAATCCTGCATGGCCTGGGACCTGACTACCTGGCAGAGCGGATCACCCAGCGATCAACCTCGGCCCGTCCATTGTGGATGTCTCGGGTGCACTCGCTTTGGGTGGCCACCCCCAGAGAGGCCTGGAAAACATCGACCCGGAACTGGTCTTTCTCGGTGGTTGGCCCGACTTTGTGGAACCACCTCCCTTGCGAAGTGCACCTTGCAGAGTCCCTGCCAGCCTTCCACAGAGACTTAAAGACCCTGCTCTTTCGCGAGGCCTTTGGTGACTTAACTTACTTCCCCCCCCCCCTTTTTTTTTCCTTCCCGCCATCTGCTTAGTTAGTGATTCTAGCACTCGCCAAGGGTGCATACTTTGTTTTAAACTGCTGTGTATCATCTTGTATTGTCTTGACTGTTTTGTGAGTTTATTTGTTTAGGCTGAATTGATCAGCTCTTTGTAAACCGCCCAGAGTTCCTTCAGGAAGATGGGCGGTATAGAAGTCCCATAATAAATAAATAAATAAATAAATAAATAAATAAATAAATAAATAAATAAATAAATAAATAAATAAAACCTGTATTGGTTACCAGTTGTAGCCTGAGCCCAATTCAAAGTGCTTGTTTTGACATATAAAGCCCTAAATGGCTTAAAACCTCAATACTTGAAGGACTGCCTCCTTCCATATGAACCTACCCAGTAATTAAGATTGAGCCAGGGAGCCCTTTTGAAAGAGCCATCCCTCAAGGAGGTGAAAGGGGGATGCCTTGTAGGTCTAGGGCCTTTTCGGCACCTGCCCCCAGGCTACGAAATGCCCTCCCAAGTGAAATCCGCCTGGCACCGACATTGAGGCCATTTTGTGGCCTGGTAAAAACCTTCTTGTTCCAGAAGTTTTTTAACTGATATAGCACATAGACTGTGGGTCCTGATGACACTTTACTGTATTGTGTTTGTATTTAAATATTTTATCATTTTAAATTGTTCATTAGTGTTTTAATTGTTTTACTTGTTCATTTTAACGGTAAGCTAGAGACCTTTGGGTAGTGGGTGGCATACAAGTTGCATAAATAAATAAATAAATAAATAAATAAATAAATAAATAAATAAATAAATAAATTTGCATATTAATAATATTATAAGCAATCTTCCGAAATAAAAATATAATGCTGGATACAGCAGATGAGAGAATGATCAGAGACAGGAAGAACCTGAGGTGTTTAGTTTGCAGACTTAGTTACAGTGGACTGTGAAGATAATGAAGATTTTTGAATGTTTACTTAATTTTTTTAACTTATTCATTACATTTGTCTCTTGCCTTTCTTCCACGGAGCACAAGAAAGCACACATGAGGTTTCCATTTTAATTCCCATAACGGCTTCCACTCATCACCTCTCACAACTGTCTGCGATTGCTTGAGAAAAGTGATGAGTGGAAGAGGGAAGCGGAATGCATGTTATGACGGAGCAGGAATTTGAACCCAAGTCCTTCATTTCCAGTTAAACACATAGTGTAACCGTACCCCACAATGGCTATACATGAATATGTGAAGTTATATACCAATATTCATGAATTTAAAATCTCTCTTCAGAGTGCATTGAGCCTGTTTAAAACAACAATTAAATAAATAGCACCAGTGCATACCACAAAAGAAAGAAGAGCTCATTTAAGTCCAAGTATTCATTTTTTTGCATGAAGCAAGATGTTGAAGGCTCAAAGCACTAAAGGTCCTTCTTTTGGAAATCCTCCCCAAATGAGGAAAATAAAAAGGAACACAAACTCTGGCAAAAGAAATTAAAAAATTAATGGGAGGCAAAGAAAGATTTGAGGAACACTATGGATGATAAAAGGGTAATAATAAAAGCTTTTTAAATATGAAAAGTGAAAACCTGCCAGAGATATTATTGGGCCTCTGGATGGGCAAATTCCCTGGGAGGTCAAGGAGGACTTGGACATTGCAGAGCATCTGCTCCTTTCTGATAAATGTCTATCAAATAACCACAGCAGGTTGAGCGGATTCCGCTGCCTGAGGTTCGAAATCTTGATTAAAAATTAAATCAAAGAAGGTTAAAAGAGAGGAGGTTTTAATAATTGATAAATTGAGGATTAACTTTTCATCGGGCCCAGATGGCATCCAACAAGGGTTATCTAGAAATTTTATTGCAGATAATTAAAATTTTTATATGCAACTTGTCTTTATCGGCCACAGTTTTAGGACTGGAGGATAGCAGATGTCACACCAATTTTTGTACTTATTGAAATAGGGGGATCCAGGAAATACACATTGATGCCTTACATCTGTCCCAGGGAAGATGGTGGAAGGCCTCATCCAAAGAAAATCTTAAAACACATAAAAGAACAAACCTTGCTGAGAGAAAATCAGCATTTTTCAAACTAAATCTTGTCTTACAAACCTCTTAGAATTTTTTGAAAAGGTCAACAGGCACGTGGATTTGGGTGAGTAGTGGATATAGTCTATCTGGATTTTTTGATTTTGCTCTCCCTCACCAAAGGCATTTGATGAAAATTGCAAATCAGGGGATAAGAGGGCAGGTCCTTTATGGATTGAGAACCAGCTGAGATCCCGGAAACAAAGAGTAGGTGTCAATGGGAAATTTTCACAATGGAGAGAAGTGAAAAGCGGTGTCCCCAGGGCTCGGTCCTGGGACTCTTCAATCTGTTCATAAATGACCTGGAGACAGGGATAAACAGTGTGGTGGCCAAGTTTGCAGATGACAAAAAAACTTTTCCATGTGGTAAAAACCAGAGAAGATTGTGAAGAGCTCCAGAAGGATCTCTCCAAACTGGGGTTCAGTGGGCTGAGAAATGGCAAATGCGTTTTAATGTAACCAAATGTAAAGTAATGCATAAAGGGGCAAAAATCCAAACTTCATCTATCAAATGGGCTCTGAGTTATCCGTGGCGGATCAGGAAAGAGATCTTGGTGTGTTGGTGGACAGCTCCATGAAGGTGTCTCTCCCAATGTGTGGCAGCAGTGAAGAAGGCCAATTCCATGCTAGGGATTATCAAAAAGGGGATTGAAAATAAAACAGCCAACATTATAATGCTGTTGGAACAAAACAATAGTAAGGCCCCACCTTTAATTTGTACAATTCTGGTCACCGCATCTCCAAGAAAGACATAGTGGAACTGGAAAAGGTGCAGGGGGAAACTAAAATGATTACTGGAATGTGGCATTTTCCCTATGAAGAAAGCCTAAAACAATTGGGCCTCTTCAGTCTGGAAAATGAGTCTGAGGGGGATATGATTGAGACAAACAAAATAATGCAGAGTATGAGTAAAGTGGAAGGATGATGCTCTTCTCCCTCTCTCAAAATACCAGAACTGGGGACATACACTCAAATTGAGTGCTGGGAAGAAAGAACTGCAATTCCTGGGGAATTTTTCACCCAGCTGCATGGTAAGTCTATGGAACTCCCTGCCACAGGATGCAGGTGATGGCATCTGGCCTGGATGCCTTCAAAATGTGGATTGGACAGATTCCTAGAGGAAAAGTCCATCACGGGTTACAAACCATGATGGAGTGTTCTCTAGGCTTTAAACCAGGGTGGTTTCAAGGGCCAGATGCAGGGGAGTGGTATCAGGAGACAGATATCTAGTCTCATGCCATCCCAAACTAATCAAGGCCAACCCTGTGAGATACAGGAAGCTGGACTAGATGGGCCTTTGGCCTGATACAGCATGGCTCTTCTTATGTTCTTATGTTCTTATGTACCCCACAATGGCTATACATGAATATGTGAAGTTATATACCAATATTCATGAATTTAAAATCTGTGCTTCTCAGATCTATTGAAATTTTATATGTTTCTTCAGTTAAATAAATATCTCCATGCAATTCCACCAACATACAAGAGGGACAACTAGGACACAAGGTATTCATTTTTTTTTTTTGCATGAAGCAAGATGTTGAATTCCTCAAATACTAAATCGGTTTTTGGCTTTTGTTATAATAAACTGAGAGAATTAAAAAATAATGTTAGCATATATTTGTACACTATGGATGAGAAATGGGTGGTACAGCTTTCATTCAGGAAAACTGCATACTCTACAGATATATTAATCATTGATGTTAAATCTTCCTCTGTTATTATTAACGTTTTTCAAACTGCAAGCTGATAAAATGCCCTCCTCTTTTTATCCTTCCCCTCTACATGGCACTTGTTTATGCCTGAGTAGTATGAAGGTTTTGTTTTGTTTTGTTTTGCTCTCCCCCCCACCCTTCATTTGATGATAATTGCAAATTGGCCTGATTTAGGTCACCCCAGCTGGGACCCTTGCTCTCTCTCTCTCTCTCTCTCTCTCTCTCCAAGTTCTTAGAAATGACAACTTTTATCAAGGAGCGATTCAAAGCACTGAAAAGTGAAAAGGCCCTTCCCTTTGTTGCTGGCTGTAGAAACCGTTTGGCAGTGAGTTTGATTGGGTCATTTATGTTCAGTCCAGTTAGAACGGGGACAATTTCTCGCTTTCTTTTTTTAAAGGAGCTCAAAATGCTGAAGGGATGACAAAGAAGCAAGTTGCTGAAATGTCCATAGCACTTGGCTAAAGGGAGGCAAGCGTGCCTGGGTCTGTCCTCTGTTTCTCCAAATTCATGGTACAGCGGCTGGCAGAACACGGCTTCGTGATGAATATCTCATGAAAGGTCTATGTTAATCATTTCAGCTGTTGGAACAAGCACTTTAGTTGGCTTTAATTTGTAAATCTCCCGAGTCCATCACAACTTGATGGCCCTCCTTCAGGGGGAAACTTTGGTAAATGGAATGTGTCATTTTCCACTGTAAATGGAGCTGGCAACTCTCTCTCTCCCTCTCTCATATGAGTCTGCCAGTAAATTACAAACACATGATGTAATGCCCATGGAAGGATGATGTCTGACCGCTTTCAAGTAGAAAAGACCTGTGCGGAACCTAGATATCAACCGAGCAATGGTCTTAGGGAAGGGAACGGGCAATTCCTGGGGAATCCTTGAAAGCTGCATGGGGATCCCATGATGCCCGAGTTTGTGCAGGTGTTCCCCTACCGACTGGTTGGTTTACACAACTATGTGTGTTGCATCATTACAGTCGTGACCGACCCTTCGTGACTCCATATCCATGGAGTTTTCTTGGCGGGAATACGGGAGTGGTTTGCCAGTTCCTACTCCAGGCGCCTACAGCACCTGGTATTCCTTGGTGGTCTCCCATCCAAGTACTAACCAAGGCCAACCCTGCTTAGCTTCTGAAATCAGGTGAGATCAGATGTGCTTAGGGCAGGCATGTCCAAACTTTGGCCCTCCTGATGTTTTGGATCCCAACTCCCAGAATTCTAAGCGTAAATTGCCAATGGCATAGGACTGTGGGAGTTGGGGTCCAAAACATCAGGAGGGCCAACGTTTGGACATGCCTGGCTTAGGGCATCTAGGCAGCTTTACACAACTATAGGAAGATAAAATTGAACCACACAAAGCTTTGGACAACATGTGGCCCTGTCAGTAAGACTCATTCATCCAGTTGGGGAGAAGCATGGATTTACATGGATGAGGTCTACCCCTTATGCATGTATCAGCAAACTGCATATATGTTATCATCTGTTTGTGGACCAAGGGTTGCAGGTCTGAGTGCTACCCTTGTGCCTCTCTACCTTGGCTCCCGAGTAGTTAGGCACCATTTTGTTTCATCCAGCTCAGCACAACTCTGTGCTGGAAGACAAAGAACAGAGCCCAATCATCAGTACAGAAAGAAAGTGAGAAATTGCATGTGCTTTGTGGTAGAACATGATAACTACATAAACACGATGGGTCTTCTTCCCACATCTGAAATATCAAAATGGTATTTAACTGTCCTCACAACTTTACAGGGATTCTGAACAGAAAAATAAAATTTTTGGAAGCCTGTCTTGCTTTGCAATAACTCTGATATTTTTGAAATGCCAGCTTTCTATGAATATAGGAATTTGGCAGACAGTGCCAGAACAATTCATTACACTTGAAAAGTACATAAATGACAAACAGGAAAGGTGTTGATGTCATGGGTTTGGCATGTTGGCTATTCCAAACCAACTGGTCTCCTGTTTCTAGAACTGTTGACCCCTTCCTTAGTACAGTACACATTCCTGCATCCAAGGCAAATGTGACTAGCAACATTGTGGATACAAGGGACTCAACCAGTGTGGATTCCTACTGACTAATACTACAGACATATGTAGCTAATAGAGATGGGCACAAAACATTTTTTTATTTGTTTCGTTATTCGTTATTCATTTTGTTACCTAATGAAACAAATAACACACTGACCCATCAAAGAACCACAAAACGAAACAAAACGGAAATTTCTGCTTCGTTCCTTTCAGTTTTCTTTTTCCCATAGGAATGCATTGAAGCAATGCATTCCTATGGGAAAGGTTTCCCTTGCCATTGGTGTGGGGAAACCGTGGGCTTTTTTCCCACCAGAAGCCAGCGCTGCTGATCAGCTGTAGTGCTGGCTTTGGAGGGAAAAGGATTTCAAAAGCCCGCCCTTTCCTCCACCATTTTCTGAGGACTCCTGCTGGGCTGTCAGTTCTTGGACCCTTTTAAACCCAGCCCAGTCAGTATCAGGGGAACCCCCTGGTATGGACTGGACTAGGTTTAAAGCGGTCCAGCAATTGACAGCCCAGCAGGAGCCTTCAGAAAACGGGTCAGGAGGAGGAAAGTTGCAGTGATCGCACTGTCCTCCCGAACCATGTTCTGAGGGCTCCTGCCAAGCTGTCAATTGCTGGACCCCTTTAAACCTGGCTCAGTCCGTACCAGACTGGGCCAGGTTTAAAGTGGTCCAGCAATTGACAGTCCAGCAGGAGCCATCAGAAAACGGGTCGGGAGGAGGAAAGTTGCAGTGATTGCGCTGTCCTCCCGACCCGTGTTCTGAGGGCTCCTGCCGAGCTGTCAATCGCTGGCCCCTTTAAACGTGTCATCCACTCATGGCGGAGGACGGTGAGAGGGATCTCCACTGCGGTTCCATGACAGATGGCCTGGCTGTCATCCACTCGTGGCGGAGGGCGATCAGGAGAGGGCCGCGGTCTCGCCTCCACACAAGGAGGCGGGATTGTGGCTCCCACCACAGCCGCCACCGAACCGGTTCGGGTTCGAATGAATTTTTTAAAAAATTCATTTGAACCAACATCTGAACCGAACCAAGGATGGGCCCGAATCAGATGAACCCAAACCATGGGTTTTCTGGTTCGTGCCCATCTAGCTAATTCAAAGAGAGAAGCTGGAGAAGAGGCAGCTGTGTCCAGAGGCCTTTGTTTTGAGATGGATCCATTCTGCAGTTGTGGGACTGTGAACCACAGCCTGTGGGTGGCAGTGACTCCTAGAGGCATCTGGTGGGGCCACTGTGAGAAGCTGGACTAGATAGGCCTTTGGCCTGATCCATTATGGTTCTTCTTATGTTCTTACTCAGATCTTTAGCTGCCTGAGGCAAAGAATGGGAGGATGCCATTCCTTATTCAACAGATCAAACTGGCAGGCAGAAGTCTGCCTTGCTGCTGTTCCAGAGCATTTGCTTTCTGAGGACATGAACTCACTCAACCTGGCAGACATCCTTTGGTGTGTATTCCTGCTTGAATTGGGGGTTGGACTTGATGGCCTTGTAGGCCCCTTTCGACTTCACGATTCTATGATTCCACCTCACGACTGAGCTGGCTCTATTTGGAATACCAGTCACAGTTGAACAATAGTTTTCAGAAGGACAAATGCATTCCCGGTTGTCTTGTAGGATTTTCATTGACACTATATTGGCCACTCCGGTGGTTGTGTTATGGCAACTGGACTTCTTTTCTGTTCTTAGACTGATGAAGTTACTTGGATGAGGAGCAAAACATTTTGATCCCACAAACAAACAAACAAACAAACAAACAAACAAACAAACAACAACAACAACAACAACAGAAGCCTAGTTGCTAGGACTCAGCTCCTGGATAATCTCACCTGGATGACTGAGATTCTACACAGAGACGTATATTGGCCACTGTGGAACCAGAATGCTCACCTAGATACTAACCCAGCAGCACTTTCCATACCTTCATTGGGGACAGGGAACCTGCTACTTCCATGAGGGTCACACTGCCAGCTCACCTGTTAAAACATTTTAAGACATGCATGTGTGCATGCGCGTGTGAGCACGCACACACTCACACACGCACATGCACACACACTGAGAGAGAGAGAGAGAGAGAGAGAGAGAGAGAGAGAGAAGAGAGAGGGGGAGAGGGAGAGGGAGAGGGAGAGAGAGCCCTGTTAGGGAGAGAATCCCTCATCTTTCTCTATCTTTTGGTTTATTCATTCTTTTACAATGAGGGAGAGAATGGTTCAAGTTAAGGAAAATGCTCCTTTGTTTTATGCAGTAAAAGGCCTGCTGCTAACTTTGACTGTACGATCACCAAGAGAGTGTAGCTTCTGTGCTAGGTCATGGGAGTTCAGCTGAAAGTTGTATAGTAGAAAGAGCATGCCTGGAGTCTCTTAAATACATCAGACTTCTGTAATTCAACAATGCCCTTGGCCCTGAAGGGGAATCTACAGCTGATTGAAAGCCGAAAGCTGCTCTCTCCTCCTGCCCATCTTTCTCTTGGACTAAAGTGTGTGTGTGTGTGTGTGCGTGTGTGTGGTTGAGAGAGAGAGAGGGAGAGAACAACATTAAGCTTAATCAGTCAATATTAAATGTGCATTTAAAACAAAAACTGCTATATATATAAAACACTGCTTATATAAATTTATATAAATTATGAAACAAGATTATATATATATATATATATATATATATATATGATATATATACAATCTTTATCTATCCCTCATCTATATCACCAAAGAGATATTTTCCCATTTCTATTGAGTTCCACTTAAAAAACAAACCACCACCACAAAAACCCATTTAATTATTTATTGGACTCTAAAACTTTAGATAGGAAAATCAATTCATGTGATCCATGGATTCTCAATATTCTTTGTAATTTGTTACTAACAAGAATAGAGACCTAATATTAGAAATCAGTGGTTTGCTTCCTAAGTTCCAATTATCTGATTATGTAATGGACAAAGTTGTCTCTGCAGTAGAAAGATAGAAACTAGGATAGTTTCTATTTGCCCACTGCTGATTTTTCAAGGATAAGAGGAAATAATGTGCTGTGGATTCTACACTCAACTGGGGATCCAGTGGGTGTTATGGTCTGATGGAACAAGCAGTAATTTTAGGCACTTTTGTGCACCCACATTATGTGATCTTTCCCCTTTAAAGAAGGTTTGTATAAACCAGATACCTAAGGTTGGAAAAGGCACTTTATTTGAACTACAGTTCCAGTATAGTCCTACGGTAATTGTAGTCCAAAAAGTAATGTCTTTAAGCTATGATACATGTATAGATATATACCTGTCCCATCTAGTCAATGTTAGATATGTAAATTTACAGCAACAAGGAATTTTATAGCACAATACTCATTTTGGGTTTCTTTCTCCTTGAAGGTCTCAAGTGAATTTCTGTATGCACAGTTGTGTGTGTGTTGTGTCGTTACAGTCGTGACCGACTCTTCGTGACTCCATGTCCATGGAGTTTTCTCGGTAGGATACTGGAGTGGCTTGCCAGTTCCTACTCCAGGCGCCTACAGCACCTGGTATTCCCTGGTGGTCTCCCATCCAAGTACTAACCAGGGTCGACCCTACTTAGCTTCTGAAATCAGGCAAGATCAGATATGCTTAGGCATCTAGGCAGCTCATGCACAGTTGTATATGTAGTCAAATATTCCTCTCATCTCTTCCTGCAATTTGTGATTCCTCATTGGCTCAAAAAGGCACTGGTTGAAAATCCTGTTGACATTACTTATACTGCATAGGGCAGCTGATGTCACCTCCTGGATGACTTTACCAGTGGTGGTGACATTTGGTAATTAAAGACATCTCCCTCCAGTCACCTGGCTCAGGAAGCCTCCTGGTGATGAAGCTGCCAGAGCCAGAGCCTGGGAGCCTTGGGACCTTAAGAGCAGAAACTGGAAATACTGATTTTTCTGAAAAATCACCACTGCTGATGACATTATCAGATTCATGTGGCATAAATTATGCCAACAGGATTTCTGCCACTCCTCCTCAATGAATATTTATCTGAACATCTGAAAGGAATAAGTACAGTGGTACCTCTTAAGACAAATGCCTCATAAGACAAAAAACTTGTAGGAAGAAAAAGATTTCCGGGAATAGGTATGCTTTGCATGACAAAAAATTCTCTATGGGATTCTTTGCAAGAAAAAAAAACCCATTTTGCATGTACCCGTGGGTGGTATTTTTGTCTTCATACTAGCCTCTGGGATGGATTAATCTGTTCCCAATGCATTCCTATGGGAAATCATGTTTCATAAGGCAAATTTTTCATAAAACAATGAGACCCACAGCCTTCAGAACAGATTAATCCATTTTCAATGCATTTCTAAGGGAAACCGCGTTTCGTAAGACAAAATTTTCTGAAAACAAATTGACCTATACAATGAATTACATCTGTTTCAAGAGGTACCACTGTACTCATGGCACAGTGGTTAAATGCCTGTACTGCAGCTAAAACTGTGCGCACGACCTGGGGTTCAATCCCAGGTAGCAGGTTCATGGTTGACTCAGCCTTCCTTCCTTCCAAGGTCGATAAAATGAGTAACCAGCTTGCTGATGGTGGGGGGACAATGTGTAGCCTGCATACCGCCCAGAAACTACTTGAAGTGGTATGGGGCGGTATATAAGCAGAACACTTTCTTAAGGCAGCCACTTGGAAAACAGCAAGAGAGACTTTTCACTCACAAAGGAAATGCAGAGAGCCTGCTCTTCTAACTTTCTGACCATTCTTTCTCCCTGTGATGTATACCTCCCACACTTTTTATAATTCTTGCTGCCACCACCAGTTTCCTGAATCCCTTTACTTATTTTAATAGGAGATTCTGACACCGTTGTATATTTTTAAAATAAAACTTGAAACGCTGATTGATTTACAGATGGTTCTTGAATGTTATTGATATAACGTGACCGATTTACTTATATGCTTTGATCACATGCAGTTCACAATAACTTCCTATTTATTCACACAGTTACTTATTTGCATCAGCAACTACAAGTTTACTTATATCTATCTATATACCAGACCCTAACCAGCCTCAGGATCTCACTCCCAACTGCAGAGAAATCTCCTTAGGGAGAAAGGACACGACCCCAGCTGTCTGCATGGGTAAGGCCTTTGGGAACCATTAACCTCCTTGATCACTGCAGATGGCAACTGCAGCAATGAAATTAAAAGACTCCTGCTTCTTGGGAGGAAAGCAATGGCAAACCTAGGTAGCATCCTAAAGAGCAGAGACATCACTTTGCCAATTAAGGTCAGGATGGTCAAAGCTATGGTTTTTCCAGTAGTGATGTATGGAAGTGAGAGCTGGACTATAAAGAAGGCTGATCGCCGAAGAATTGACGCTTTTGAGCTGTGGTGCTGGAGGAGAGTCTTGAGAGTCCCCTGGAGTGCAAGGAGATCAAACTTATCCATTCTGAAAGAAATCAACCCCGAATATTCACTAGAAGGACAGATTTTGAAGCTGAAGCTCCAGTACTTTGGCCACCTCATGAGGAGAGAGGAGTCCTTGGAAAAGTCCCTGATGTTGGGAAAGATTGAAGGCAAAAGGAAAAGAAGATGGCAGAGAATGAGATGGTTGGATGGTGTCATTAATGCAACAAATATGGATTTGACCAAACTCCGGGAGGCAGTGGAAGACAGGAAGGCCTGGCAAGCTCTGGTCCATGGGGTCACGAAGAGTCGGACATGACTGAACGACTGAACAACAACAACCTCTCTACCTGAGCGGGAAGGCCCGGGATGGAAGGCAATGGATTCCATAGCTAAGCCCATATACTCAGGAAGCCAGCTCGGTCTCTGTCTCCCCTCAGATCAGCCAGGAAGCCTGTGAAAGTAGGTGGCAGGACAAACAGCTGCCTGTGACCCTCAGACAAGCTCTCCCCCCACCAATGGAATTCACGGCTCTACATGACGTCCATCAGGTAGCCTCTTCTATGTTAGTGCTTCTCTCTCCACCCCTTGTGATGCTTGTTTACTGTAACTAATAAAAGCTTTGAGCCCAGGCGAGAGACACACATGCAGAGACACACACACAGAGAGACACAGAACACACCTGGGACTCAGAGATGCAACACCCAATCCTGTGTTGTGTAGTTCGTATCGCTACACCTGATTGACTAAAGTTTAGAATACAGTACTCTCTTAGAACTTAACTGCCTTATGAATCTAAGGCTTCTCTTCTCCTTAGTACAGGGTTCTACATATTTATAGCCTTTAGCCAGACTCACCAGTTCACTGATTAGCTATTCTAAATGCTTACCTTAGGGCAAACCTGCTACCTGGCATTGAACCCCAGGGTTGTGACCAGAGTTATAGCTGCAGTACAGCATTTTAAAAGCCACTGGTTGAAAAACTTGTTGACATTACTTATACTACATGAGGCCAGGAGCTCTGTCCACAGAGCTCACCACTCACTGGGGCATCTCCCCAGAATATTGGTTGCTATCTGTAGTAGAGATGGGCACGAAACGAACAATTTTTCATTTCCATTTTTTTTTTTTGTTTCGTTACGTAACGAAACGAAAAATGAATTTTGTCTCTAAAATGAAACGAAACGAACAGAAACACCAGAATTTTTGTCGTGCTTTTCGTTTCCGTTACTGCAATATGAGTGAATTGCTTAAAATCCTTAAAAAATCACAAAAAATGAAATAAATAGTAACAAAATGGTAACGAAACGAATGAAAATGAAAACAATTTTTTTGCAAAAATTCACAAAAAATGGAAACGAATTGAAACGGACCCTCCAAACAACAAACAACAAACGAAATGCCATTTTTCTGATTCGTGCCCATCTCTAATCTGTAGTCTTATGGCAGGCCTTTGGAAGCATAGGCTCAGAGCACCCATATGGACACCTGTATTTTTACTTGTGCTGATAGAATTCTGAAAAGCCAAGAACTAAGAATCTATGGAGAAGTCATGCTGACCAGTCTCTCAATCAAGCTATTTTAACGATTCTACAGATTTTTGGCTTGGCTTTCTATTCATGAAGTATTTTGCCATGGCCGATCCAGAGAAGACTATCTCTGTGCAAATTATTTTTTAAAGATATCAATACAGTATTTCCATCACATAGATTAGGAAGAGAGGAACAATTGGGAGGGACAGGCACCTCTTTTGCAAGATAATCTGATTGGGGGAACTACCATCTTTCTGTCATACCTGGCAGTCAAGATGACATAAAAGATGGTATAGATAAAGCAGGTAGAGCTAAGGAAAAGACAGAAGCAGGCATATATAAAACAACCAGAAAATAGTTACATCTCTAACATCAGGAGCATGACTCTGTCATTGGATATCCTCAGAAGCATGGCTGTGCCCTTGATAGTCTTCTTCCTGAGGGAAATAAAGTGCAACATATTCTCTCAGCCAAGGCTACTGGGAACCAGCTGTTTTCTGAGCTAACTAGCTCCTCCATGTACTGTCTGAATGCAGGTCCAGCTTGAACACTTGATTACAGGAGGAGATGGGAGTGAAGACCTTTGAAGCTGTGCTTTGCAAGGCATAAATGAAAATATATGTCAAAACGTATTTTTGAATGCCTCAGAACACACCTTAAAAGTAACTCATCAAAGTAACAAATCCTTGCGTAAAGTAATTATGCTTCTCATTCCATTACCAAAAGTAACTAATTATGAGTAACTGTTACTTGTGACTTCTTACTTTCAAGCTGGGTGCAAACCTGAGTTTTAATGAGGGAAAGAGTTTGTTCTTTGTCATTTTTCCTCAGTTTACTATTCTGAATAGGGTTGCCAAGAGCAGTGAAAAAGGAGATCTCAGAAGTTCCCTAACCAAAAATAGGAAGGTTAAAAAAAACCTACCAAAACCCCCAGAGCCCTGACATCCTCTTTTGTTTTCACCCAAGTCTATAGCCACTGCCATTACTCTTTTACACCATGGATGGATAATAAGCCCCCTTTTCAGGAACAGAAAAAGCTCTTATACATTTTAATGTGACCTTAGACAGTGCTTTTCAGAAATCACAGGCACATCTGACTACACTTGAGGTTGAATTGAGCTAATGGCATTCACCTCATCTTTAGATGCAAAATTGGAAGATAAAAAGACCTTGATGTGAAAAGGAAAGGAGAGGGAGGGAGGGAGGGGGGGGGAAGAGAAGCAGATTAGAGATATTGCTTAAAAAATCTTATGATTGCTAGTTGATAACGAAATGTCTCCTCTTTCTGGGTGGAAAAAACCCTGTGGGCTTGCAAGATGTCCTCCCGCTTTTTATTTTTAATGATAGAATCTATTTTATTCCCTGGCCAAAGAAATTTCAATGTTGCTGCATATGTGACCAGGAGATATGCTGACCTTTAGCAAATCTTATTTTAAAAATCTGATGGAACAGTTATTGCAATATTGCATCCCTGTAAGATTAAAAAAAGGAGCTTTCTTCCCCTGTAATCAGAAGTGGATTAAATTTATTAAAGGTGCAGTAACTCCCCCCCCACACCCCAGAAATGACACTTGCCAGTCATACTCCATTAAAAAAAGGTGTTTGAAGATTCAGCTTTTTCCTGGTTCCTTCCACACACCCACCTCCTTGTAAGACCAAGGTATTAGAAAAAAATGAGAGGCATAGACTTGTTTGACTGTGAAAGTGGTTTGATGCTCAGAAAAGGGCTGGCAAAACAAATAGCAAACACATTCATAATAATGATATAAGAAAGCGACGAGAGCTCTTAAAAAGGCACACTCTGAGAAAGAATGCAGTCTAAATATCAAAGTTGAACTAAAAACACAAAGGTGCAATGAAGTACAGTGGACCCTCGTATAACAAGCAGTTTGTATAACATAACATCTGTACAACATAAAAAAAAATCCGGCGATAGGGGAAATTTGCTTAACAGAATCGCCTATGGGGTGAATCCATACAACATAATAATGGTCGCAATTAGGGATTACTCCATTTCCAATGCATTCCTATGGGAAATTTGTATAAAGGAAAATTTGCTTAACATAATTTGATTTGGAACAAATTAATTCCTTTATACAAGGTACCACTGTACTGAGAAATCTCTCAAGAAGGAGGTGGGTAATAGTGGGTCTTTTATTTTTACAGCTTATATGCTGCCCACTACCCAAAGGTCTCTGGGCGGCTTACAATCAAAAGAATTAAAACGGTTAAAACGTCAAAATGTCAATAAATAATAAAAACTATAATACAAATATTACACTAAAAATGCCATCAGGACCCACAATCTATATTATGTCAATTAAAAAACTTCTGGAACACAAAGGTTTTTTCCTGGCGTCCAAATGTCATCAATGTTGGGGCCAGGCGGATCTCACTCGGGAGGGCATTCCATAGCATGGGGGCAGCTGCCGAGAAGGCCCAGTGTCTACAAGCCATCCCCCTCACCTCCATGAGTGATGGCTCTTTCAAAAGGGCACCCTGGCTCAATCTTAATTGTTGGATAGGTTCATATGGAAGGAGGCGGTCCTTCACGTATCTAGGTCATAAGCCATTTAGGGTTTTATATGGCAAAACAAGCTCTTTGAACTGGGCTTGGGCAACAACTAGTAACCAATGCAGGTTACGCAGAATCGGTGTGATATGATCCCTGGCAGCCCCACCACTTACCAGCCGTGCTGCATGATCCAGAACGAGTTGCAATCGCCAAACCGTCTTCAAAGGCTGCCCCACATAAAGCGCATTGCAATAATCAATAAAGGATGTTACCAGTGCATGCATAACTGTCATGAGGATGCACTCGTCCAGGTACGGCCGCAGCTGGTATATTTTCCACAGATGAAGAAAGGCACCCCTAACCACCAAGTGCACTTGGGCTTCCAGAGTTAGACAAGGGTCCAGGAGCACCCTCAAGCTGTGGACCCTGTCCTTTAGGGGAATGCAACCCCGTCCAGAACAGGAAGATGGCTGGCCCTCTAGCCTGTCTGGTGAAGCACCCACCAACAGCACTTCATCTTGTCTGGATTGAGTTTCAATTTATTAACCCTCATCCAGTCCATTATCTGGCCCAGACATGAGTTCAGCACAGAAACCACCTCACCTGGATTGGTGGAGAAGGAGAGGTAGAGCTGACCCCTCAGCCCAACCCCCCAATGGCCTCTCTCAGCAGTTCCATGTAGATGTTAAACAGCATGGGAGACAGTATTGAGCCCTGTGGAACCCCATGACATAAATGCCATGAGGTAGAGCTACTATCTCCCAGCATCACCTCCTGGATACAGTCAGCCAGGAAAGAGCGGAACCACTGCAGAGCAGTGCCTCTGACCTCCAACCTGGCCAGCCTATCCAGAAGGACACCATGGTCAATGGTGTCAAAAGCTGCTGAGAGGTCCAGGAGTATCAACAGGGTTGCACTTCCCCTGTCTCTCTCCCGACAAAGGTAATCATACAGGGCAACCAAGTTAGTCTCTGTTCCAAAACCCAGCCTGAAACCCGATTGAAATGGATCCAGAAAATCCATTTCATCCAGCAGCGCCTGGAGCTGTACAGCCACCACCCACTCCAACACCTTGCCCAAATAAGGGAGGTTCAGTACTGGTTGGTAGTTAATCACCAGCCCTGGGTCCAGGTTAGGTTTTTTTAGGAGTGGCCTGATTACTGCCTCTTTCAAGGCAGCAGGGATCTCTCCCTCTCTTAAAGAGGCATTCACAGTCTCCTGGACTCAGGTGCGAACCCCCTTGGTGGATCTTTCAGTTAGCCAAGAAGGGCAAGGGTCGAGCAGCATGGTGGTAGAACAGACAGATCCAAGCACCCTGTCCACATCCTCGGGTCTCAACAATTGAAGCTCATCCAATAACACTGGACCTAAGCACGGCACACTAGACACATCCCCTGATTCTGCACCAATGGTGGAGTCCAGTTCACTGTGAATCTGACCAACTTCCCCTCAAACTGGACAGCAAACTCATCACAGCGAGATGATGAGTGGTCCAGGACCTTCACCGTCTCTCCCGGTTGAAGAAGTTCCCAGACCACCAGAAAGAGCTCCGTTGGATGGCACTCTGAGGGAGCAATATGATCGGTGAAATGTTGCCTTTTCACCAACAGTATGGACATAGAACAGGCCCGATAGTGGGCTCCAAGCTGTGTTCTATCAGACTCAAAGCGATATTTTCTCCACCTGTGCTCCAGCCATCTCCCCTCTTGGTTCATTGTCAGCAGCTCAGATGTATACCAAGGAGCCATCCAGGCTCTGCATGTAGGGAGAGGGCATTTAGGTGCGATCTTGTCAACTGCCTGGGTCATCACCCTATTCCACAGGGCAACCTGAGCTTCAACAGGAGCACCAACCATATCAGATGGATAATCCCCCATAGCTTTCAGGAAACCATCTGGATCCATTAGTCTCCAAGGGAGGATCATCTTAATGGATGCCCCACCCTTGCAGAGGGTTGGAATAGCTAATAGCCTAAACATATCATAGAATTTTGTTTTGTTAACATAAGAACATAAGAAAAACCATGATGGATCAGGCCAAAGGTCCATCTAGTTCAGTTTCCTGTATCTCACAGTGGCCCCACCAACTGTGTCTGGGAGCGCACGAGACTAAATATCTGTCTCCTGATACTACTGCCTTGGATCTGGCCCTTGAAGTACCCTGGTTTTAAGCCAGAAGATTACACATCTCCATCATGGTTTGTAACCTGTGATGGACTTTTCCTCCAGGAATCTGTCCAATCCCCTCTAGAAGGCATCTAGGCCAGATGCCATCACCACATTGTGTGGCAGGGAGTTCCACAGACTAACAACACACTGGGTAGAAAAATATTTCAATTTGAGTGGATGTCCCCTAGTTCTGGTATTTTGTGAGAGGGAGAAGAGCATCCCCCTATCCACTTTACTCATGCCCTGCATTATTTTGTATGCCACAATGTTTTAGCCTTTCCTCATAAGGAGGTCCCCCAGCCCAGTAATCATTTTAGTCGCTCTCTTCTGCACCTTTTCCAGTTCCACTATGTCTTTCTTGAGATGCGGTGATCAGAACTGTACACAATATTCCAGGGGTGGCCTTTCTAACATTTTGTACAATGGCATTATAATGTTGGCTGTTTTATTTTCAATCCTATTTTTGGTGACCCCTAGCATAGAATTGGCCTTCTTCACCACTGCCATACATTGTGTAGACACCTTTATTGAGCTGTCCACCAGCACACCAAGATCTGTCACAGATAGCTCAGAGCCTATGAGTTGATAGATAAAGTTTTGATTTTTTTTTTACCCCAATATGCATTACTTTACATTTTCCTACATTGAAATGCATTTGCCATTTCACAGCCCATTCTCCCAGTTTGGAGAGAGTCTTCTGGAGCTTTTCACAATCTTCTCTGGTTTTTACCACCTGGAAAAATTTTGTGTCATCTGCAAACTGCTTATCCCTGTCTCCGTGTCATTTATGGACAGATTGAAAAGCACCAATCCCAGAACAGATCCCTGGGGCACACAACTTTTCAACTCTCTCCATTGTGAAAATTGCCTATTGACCTGCTCTTTGTTTCCTGGATCTCAACCAGTTCTCGATCCATAGGAGGAGCTGCCCTCTTATACCCTGACTGTGCAATTTTGTCAGTAGCCTTTGGTGAGGGACTGTGTCAAAAGCCTTATTATAATCAAGATAGACGATATCCACTGGTTCACACAAATCCACATGCCTGTTGACCTTTTCAAAGAATTCTAAAAGATTTGTCAGGCAGGATTTACTCTTATAGAGCCATGCTGATTTTCCCACAGCAAGGCTTGTTCTTCTATATGTTTTAAGATTTTCTCTTGGATGAGGCTTTCCACCATCTTCCCTGGGATAGACATAAGGCTAACCAGACTGTAGTTTCCCGGGTCCCCACTCCTCCCTTTTTTAAAACATTGGTGTGACATCTGCTCTCCTCCAGTCCTACAGCACTGTGGCCTTTTAAAGAGACAAGTTGCATATTACCATTAAGCGATCCACAGTTTAATTTCTCAGTTCCTTAATAAACCTTGGCTTGATGCCATCTGGGCACAGTGACCTGTTGATTTTCAATTTCAAACCTAAGACATCCTCTCTTTTAACCTGAGTTTGATTTAATTATTTAGTCAAGAGGGAATCTGCCTGAGGTCTTCTGTCGTGAGGACAGATGCAAAGAAGTCATTTTATTTCTCTGCAATTTCCAAGTCCTCCTTTACCTCCCCTTTACCTCCCTCACCATCCAGAGGGCCAACTGGTTTTCTGGCAGGCTTTCTATTTCTAACATATTTAAAGAAACTTTTATTATTTCCCTTTATATTGCTAGCCATATGTTCCTCAAAGTCATTTATTTTGCCAGAGATTTTTTTATTTTCCTCATTTGGGGAGGATTTCCAGTTCTGGAAAGACTTCTCCTTGCACTTTAGAGCCTCTCTAACTCCACTCGTTAACTCTGCTGGTGTCCTCTTGGACTTAGAGGAGCTCTTTTTTTTGTGGTATGCACTTGTGCTGTACCTCTACTACCATTGTTTTAAACAGGCTCCATGCACTCTGGAATGATTGGATTCTTTTTACTGTTCTAACTAGCTTCCTCATCTGAGGGAAGTCCACCCTTCAGAAATCAAGAGTTTTTGTGTCATATTTGCTTGACACTCTTCCCCTGACATGGATGGCAAAGGAGATTGCAGCATGGTCACTGTTCCCCAAAGGCTCAGTGACATTCACATCCATGACCAGATCCTGAGTATCACACAGTATTAGATCCAGAGTTGCCTGTTCTCAGGTGGGCTCAATGACAAGTTGCTCTAAGGCACAGTCATTCAGCATGTCAAGAATCACCTGGTTTCTCTTTCTTGCCCTGAGCTTGCATTGGCCCAGTCAATGTGGGGATAATTGAAGTCCCCCATGATTACTATCCTGTCCCTCTTAAACACCTCCATGATTTGTCTCATTTCAAGGTCCCCCTCAAGTTTTTGATTTGGTGGACGATAGCACACCCCCACTATCACATCACTCCTTGGACCTGGTAGTTTAACCCACAGTGATTCTATGGTGGAGTCAGACCCAGATGGCCACTCCATCTCAAACCCGCCCCTCTCTATAGCTCCTATAGAGTTTATAGCCTGTGATTGCGGTATCGCACTGGTTCTCCGCATTGCACAAGGTTTCTGTTATGTCTATTATATAAATGTTATCCCTAGCTACCTAATGTTCAAGTTCTCCCATTTCTGCTTGGAGACTTTGAGCATTTGCATAAAAGCACCAATACAGTGGGTCCCCCAAGAACAGCTGCTTCTTTGTTCTTTTCCCCCTGCAGTGTGTACTCAAGTACACACTTTCCCGAACCGGATGCTGCCCAGCTCCTGTCAGCTTTTCCCCAGTTATCAGTTTAAAAGCTGCTCTGCATCCTTTTTGATGTTGAGTGCCAGCAATCTGGTCCCATCATGGTTTAAGTGCAACCCATCCCTCCTGAACAGGTTTGCCTTGTCCCAAAATGTTCTCCAGTTCCTGAAAAATCTGAAACTCTCCTCCTGACACCATCGCCTCATCTACACATTGAAGCCTCTGAGCTCTGCCTGCCTTTTAGGTCCTGCACAAGGAATAGGCAGCACTTCTGAAAATGCAACCTTGGAAGTTTGGAACTTCAATCTTCTTCCTAATAACCTGAATGTAGCTTCAAGGACTGACCGCTTTGCCTTCCCAATGTCATTAGTACCAAATGTGTACCATGATGAATGGTTTCTTCCCAGTTCTGTCTAACAAACTATCTAAATTTCTTGTGATGTCTGCAATCTTTGCACCTGACACGCAAGTCACTATATGATTATCATGTGCATCACAAATCCATCTCTCTGAATTTCTAATAATTGAATCACTTAGTACAAGGAGCCTCTCTCCTGCAGCCTGTTTATCTACATGCATCCCATCAACTATATTAAGGGAGCATCCCATCAACTATATTAAGGGAGAGGTCTTCAGTTTGTTCCTGTTATATGTCTTCCTGTATCTCATCAAGTGTGATGAGGGAGAGATTCTCAGGTGGAACCAGTTGTTCATCTGTGCATTCCTCAAGTGTGAAGAGGGAGAGATTCTCAAGTGGAACCAGTTGTTCCTCTGTGCATTCCTCATGAGGTGTGATGAGGTGAAGCGCCTCAAATTGATTCTGCAATTTCAGACTCTCAGAGTGATCCCTTGACCTTCTACTTCTTCAAGTCACATTCCTCCATGCATCTACCTTCTGAGTTAGTGAAATGACTTCTTCGTCAGAACTGTGCCCTGTCTCTTCTTTGTCTAGGATAGTCTGCTCAGCTCTGTCCAAGAACAGCTCAAGCTCCTTGATTTGTTGCTGGTTAGATATGTGGGCCTCTAGTTGCTGAACCTTCTCTTCTAGTAGAAGCTTTTCTGGCAGAGCAGCAGAGAGGAAGGAGCTGGTCAGAGGAGCACACGGCCAAAGGGCAGAGCTAACTTCTTCTTTTTGCAGGAGCAAGGGGCGGAGTTTTAGCTTTAAATAGCTGCTACCAGCAGTCTCTCAGTCCTTTTCTGGCAGAGCAGCAGAGAGGAAGGAGCTGGTCAGAGGAGCACACGGCCAAAGGGCAGAGCTAACTTCTTCTTTTTGCAGGAGCAAGGGGCGGAGTTTTAGCTTTAAATAGCTGCTACCAGCAGTCTCTCAGTCCTTTTCTGGCAGAGCAGCAGAGAGGAAGGAGCTGGTCAGAGGAGCACACGGCCAAAGGGCAGAGCTAACTTCTTCTTTTGCAGGAGCAAGGGGCGGAGTTTTAGCTTTAAATAGCTGCTACCAGCAGTCTCTCAGTCCTTTTCTGGCAGAGCAGCAGAGAGGAAGGAGGTGATCAGAGGAGCACACGGCCAAAGGGCAGAGCTAACTTCTTCTTTTTGCAGGAGCAAGGGGCGGAGTTTTAGCTTTAAATAACTGCTACCAGCAGTCTCTCAGTCCTTTTCTGGCAGAGCAGCAGAGAGGAAGGAGCTGGTCAGAGGAGCACACGGCCAAAGGGCAGAGCTAACTTCTTTTTGCAGGAGCAAGGGGCGGAGTTTTAGCTTTAAATAGCTGCTACCAGCAGTCTCTCAGTCCTTTTCTGGCAGAGCAGCAGAGAGGAAGGAGGTGATCAGAGGAGCACACGGACAAAGGGCAGAGCTAACTTCTTCTTTTTGCAGGAGCAAGGGGCGGAGTTTTAGCTTTAAATAGCTGCTACCAGCAGTCTTTCAGTCCTTTTCTGGCAGAGCAGCAGAGAGGAAGGAGGTGATCAGAGGAGCACACGGCCAAAGGGCAGAGCTAACTTCTTCTTTTTGCAGGAGCAAAGGGCGGAGTTTTAGCTTTAAATAGCTGCTACCAGCAGTCTCTCAGTCCTTTTCTGGCAGAGCAGCAGAGAGGAAGGAGGTGATCAGAGGAGCACACGGCCAAAGGGCAGAGCTAACTTCTTCTTTTTGCAGGAGCAAGGGGCGGAGTTTTAGCTTTAAATAGCTGCTACCAGCAGTCTCTCAGTCCTTTTCTGGCAGAGCAGCAGAGAGGAAGGAGGTGATCAGAGGAGCACACGGCCAAAGGGCAGAGCTAACTTCTTCTTTTTGCAGGAGCAAGGGGCGGAGTTTTAGCTTTAAATAGCTGCTACCAGCAGTCTCTCAGTCCTTTTCTGGCAGAGCAGCAGAGAGGAAGGAGCTGGTCAGAGGAGCACACGGCCAAAGGGCAGAGCTAACTTCTTCTTTTTGCAGGAGCAAGGGGCGGAGTTTTAGCTTTAAATAGCTGCTACCAGCAGTCTCTCAGTCCTTTTCTGGCAGAGCAGCAGAGAGGAAGGAGCTGGTCAGAGGAGCACACGGCCAAAGGGCAGAGCTAACTTCTTCTTTTTGCAGGAGCAAGGGGCGGAGTTTTAGCTTTAAATAGCTGCTACCAGCAGTCTCTCAGTCCTTACGGCGCGTGCAAACTAAAAAAAAAAAAATTCTGGGTTTAATTGAGTTCCCAAGCCAAGCAACTCCTCAGGAGGTCCTACACTTCCTGACGTGCTTGCAGTTGGAGTAGAGGTCCTTTAGCGGCCCCTACACTGTTAGATTTTGACTAAACAATAAAAGAAGTAAAGAGTCTTACTAGATTAAAAAAAAAGTGCAAGTTTACATTTTTGAGACCTTGAATACATTTTATTGTAATCGTTAAAATGGAGTTGGAGGGAGCAGCTGTAGTTACCTGCAGTACTTGTGCCATGTTTGTTATCTTGACAGAGCATGTGCAGAACTACATCTGCTGCAAGTGCAAGCTGGTAGCGCTATTGGAAGAGAAGGTCCAGCAGCTAGAGGCTCGCATAATGGACCAGCAACATATTAAGGAGCTTGAGCAGTTCCTGGACAGAGCGGAAGAGACTATCCAGGTCCAAGAAGAGACAGGGCACACTTCAGAGTAGGAAGTCACTCCCCCAACTCAGGAGGTGGATGGGTGGAGGAATGTGACTCAAAGAAGTAGAAGGCCAAGGCGTCGCTCAGAGAGTCTCATCTTGCACAATCAATTTGAAGCTCTTTCCCTCAGCACACCTCATGAGGCACACATAGAGGAAGAAGTGGTTCCACCGGAGGATCTCTCCCTCATCACTATTGATGAGATACAAGATCAGGTACATGTTGATGAGCAGGCTGCAGGAGAGAAGCTCATTGTGCTAGGGGATTCTATCATTAGAAATACGGAGGGATGGATTTGTGAGGAGTATGATAACCGGATGGTCACTTGCCTGCCGGGTGCACCAGAAATATAGATAGCTTGTTAGACAGAACTGGGAAGAAACCATTCATCATGGTACACATTTGGTACTAATGACATTGGGAAGGCAAAGCGGTCAGTCCTAGAAGCCACATTCAGGTTATTAGGAAGAAGATTGAAGTTCCAAACTTCCAAGGTTGCATTTTCAGAAGTGCTGCCTATTCCTTGTGCAGGACCTAAAAGGCAGGCAGAGCTCAGAAGCTTCAATGTGTAGATGAGGCGATGGTGTCAGGAGGAGAGTTTCAGATTTTTCAGGAACTGGAGAACATTTTGGGACAAGGCAAACCTGTTCAGGAGGGATGGGTTGCACTTGAATCATGATGGGACCAGATTGCTGGCAGTCAACCTCAAAAAGGCAGCAGAGCAGCTTTTAAACTGATAACTGGGGGAAAGCCGACAGGAGCTGTGTGGCATCCGGTTCGGAACACCTCATCCTCGGGGAATGAGGTTGGAGAGGGTAGAGAATCACATAGAGATGACATAGCAAGTATTAACACTGGCAGAATAGCGGAATGTGACAGTTCATCTACTGAAAATAAAAGCTGTGGGGGAAGAAGAACAAGGCAGCAGCTGTTGCGGGACCCACTGTACAAGTGCTTCTACGCCAATGCTCAAAGCCTCCGAGCAAAGATGGGAGAACTTGAACATCTGGCAGCTAGGGATAACATTGATATAATAGCCATAACAGAAACCTGGTGGAATGTGGAGAACCAGTGGGACACAGCAATCCCAGGCTATAAACTCTATAGAAGGGATAGAGAGGGGCGGGTTGGAGGAGGAGTGGCCATCTATGTCAAAGAAGGCGTAAAATCCAGCAGAATGGAGATTGACAGAGGGTCTGACTCCACCATAGAATCACTGTGGGTTAAACTACCAGGTCCAAAGAGTGATGTGATAGTTGGAGTATTCTATCGTCCACCAGATCAAAAACTTGAGGGGGACCTTGAAATGAGGAGAGAAATCATGGAGGTGGCTAAGAGGGATAGGATAGTAATCATGGGGGACTTTAATTATCCCCACATTGACTGGGCCAATGCGAGCTCTGGGCAAGAAAGAGAAACTGGGTTTCTCGACTTGCTGAATGACTGTGCCTTAGAGCAACTTGTCATGGAGCCCACCCGAGAACAGGCAACTCTAGATCTAATATTGTGTGATACTCAGGACCTCGTCAGGGATGTGAATGTCACTGAGCCTCTGGGGAACAGTGACCATGCTGCAATTACCTTTGCCATGCATGTCGGAGGAAGAGTGTCAACCAAATCAGACATAAAAACCGTTGATTTTCGAAGGGCAAACTTCCCTCAGATGAGGAAACTAGTTAGAGAGAAACTGAAGGGGAGGGTTAGAAGAATCCAATCTCTTCAGAGTGCATGGAGCCTGTTTAAAACAACAATAATAGAGGCCCAGCACAAGTGCATACCACAAAGAAAGAAGAGCTCATTTAAGTCCAAGAGGACACCGGCATGGTTAATGAGTGGAGTTAGAGAGGCTCTAAAGCACAAGGAGAGGTCCTTCTGTAAATGGAAATCCTCCCCAAACGAGGAAAATAAAAAGGAACATAAACTCTGGCAAAAGAAATGTAAATAGATGATAAGGGAGGCAAAGAAAGACTTTGAGGAACGAATGGCTAGCAATATAAAGGGTAATAATAAAAGCTTCTTTAAATATGTTAGAAGTAGAAAACCTGCCAGAGAACCAATTGGGCCTCTGGATGGTGAGGGAGGAAAAGGGGAGGTTAAGGAGGACTTGGACATTGCAGAGAAATTGAACGAGTTCTTTGCGTCTGTCTTCACGACAGAGGACCTTGAGCGGATTCCGCTGCCTGAGCCGCCCCTCTTGACTAAAGAATTAAATCAAATACAGGTTAAAAGAGAGGAGGTTTTAGGACTAATTGATAAATTGAGGATTAACAAGTCACCGGGCCCAGATGGCATCCACCCAAGGGTTATTAGGGAACTGAGAAATGAAATTGCAGATCTCTTAACGGTTATATGCAACTTGTCTCTTAAAACGGCCACAGTGCCGGAGGACTGGAGGATAGCAGATGTCACACCAATTTTTAAAAAAGGAAGGAGGGGGACCCAGGAAACTACAGGCAGTTAGCCTTACATCTGTCCCAGGAAGATGGTGGAAGGCCTCATCCAAGAGAAAATCTTAAAACACATAAAAGAACAAACCTTGCTGAGAGAAAATCAGCATGGCTTCTGTAAGGGTAAATCTTGTCTTACAAACCTTTTAAAATTTTTTGAAAAGGTCAACAGGCACGTGGATTTGGGTGAACCGGTGGATATAGTCTATCTGGATTTTCAAAAGGCTTTTGACACAGTCCCTCACCAAAGGCTGCTGAGAAAATTGCATAGTCAGGGGATAAGAGGGCAGGTCCTCTTATGGATTGAGAACTGGTTGAGATCCCGGAAACAAAGAGTAGGTGTCAATGGGAAATTTTCACAATGGCGAGAAGTGAAAAGCGGTGTGCCCCAGGGCTCGGTCCTGGGACTGGTGCTTTTCAATCTGTTCATAAATGACCTGGAGATAGGGATAAACAGTGAGGTGGCCAAGTTTGCAGATGACACAAAACTTTTCCGTGTGGTAAAAACCAGAGAAGATTGTGAAGAGCTCCAGAAGGATCTCTCCAAACTGGGGGAGTGGGCTGAGAAATGGCAAATGCGTTTTAATGTAACCAAATGTAAAGTAATGCATATTGGGGCAAAAATCCAAACTTCATCTATCAACTCATGGGCTCTGAGTTATCCGTGACGGATCAGGAAAGAGATCTTGGTGTGTTGGTGGACAGCTCCATGAAGGTGTCTCCCCAATGTGTGGCAGCAGTGAAGAAGGCCAATTCCATGCTAGGGATGATCAAAAAGGGGATTGAAAATAAAACAGCCAACATTATAATGCCGTTATACAAAACAATAGTAAGGCCCCACCTGGAGTATTGTGTACAATTCTGGTCACCGCATCTCAAGAAAGACATAGTGGAACTGGAAAAGGTGCAGAAGAGAGCGACTAAAATGATTACTGGGCTGGGGCACCTCCCTTATGAAGAAAGGCTAAAACAATTGGGCCTCTTTAGTCTGGAAAAAAGGCGCTTGAGGGGGTATATGACTGATACATACAAAATAATGCAGGGTATGAGTAAAGTGGATAGAGGGAAGCTCTTCTCCCTCTCTCAAAATACCAGAACTAGGGGACATACACTCAAATTGAGTGCTGGGAAAGTAAGAACTGACAAAAGAAAATATTTTTTCACCCAGCGCGTTGTAAGTCTATGGAACTCCCTGCCACAGGATGTGGTGATGGCATCTGGCCTGGATGCCTTCAAAAGGGGATTGGACAGATTCCTAGAGGAAAAGTCCATCACGGGTTACAAACCATGATGGAGATGTGTAATCTCTAGGCTTTAAACCAGGGTAGTTCAAGGGCCAGATGCAGGGGAGTGGTATCAGGAGACAGATATCTAGTCTCATGCGCTCCCAAACGCATCTGGTGGGGCCGCTGTGAGATACAGGAAGCTGGACTAGATGGGCCTTTGGCCTGATGCAGCATGGCTCTTCTTATGTTCTTATGTAGTAGAGCAACAGGCTTGTAGTTGCTGCAAGTGTAGTTCTCCATGTGCTTTCGCAAGATCACAAACATGGCACAAGTATTGCAGATAACTACAGCAACTTCCTCAGACTCCATTTTAACAAGTGCAGTATTCTGGGCCTAAAAAATTTACACTTTTACTACCTTTGTATCTATTAAGAATATTTTCTTCCTTTGTTGTTTATATGAAATCTTGCACACCATTAAGCACATGGGCCTCTAAAGCAGCTCTACTCCAACTGCAAGCACCCCAGAAACTTACCAGCACTCATCTCCTTCTGTTTGTTTGGCTCTGCTCAGCAGCAGGTCCGCTTATCCCCTGCCTATTACATGGCAAAAGGGCCTAAACCTAATATAATACTTTCCTGTTGATTTATAATGTATTAATCTATGAATCTACAAATCCTAAATCTTAATTACATTAAATAAACAATATACAATAGAATGTAGAGAGTGTAAATGTAAGTTGCAGGTTCAGAAAAAGAGACAGGGAAAATTGCTGCCCTGTACCAGGGTATATCTTAACAGAATATAAATCTGCTCAAGGGATTTATAAACAGCTATGGCCACCTTTCATCTGAAAAGAACCAATGTGAAAAAATATCTTCTGTTATCTGTTCCTGCTTCTAAATTTCAATGGTGCAGACAAAAATCATCTACAAGTTTTGCTCTCATTCCAGCCCTCCTCCCTTAGGAAATCCATGGCAACCTCAATCAATATATACCAACATCAAGGTTATGACTCTACCATATAAAGCCCTAATCAATTTGAGACCTTGCTACCTGACAGAATGCCTCCACTAAGACATGCCTGTAATACACTTACACATTTGTTTCAAATTGGGCAATTAAGTTGGTTAACTCTGAGTAGAACAGGTGATACCTTTAGGCTACTAGAGAAATATCAAAAAGTTCCTAATATTTCGAGGGCAAAAACCCTCTTCTTCAGAGCTGTACCAACAGGTTAAAACATGGCAAAAGATGGAGTTGCCGGGCGTTATTTCTTAGATGTAAAGTCCTTGGCAAGATGGAACATATGCCAGGTAGTTTCTTAGTTTAGGCCCGTTGCTTAGAAGTTCAGAGGCTGTATCTAAAGTAAAGGGTCAAAGCTCTGACATGCCCAGAAAGTCCCTCAGAGGCCTCAAATGTGGTTTCAAGCAACCCAGAGGTCACTTCCTGTTTTCTGGAAGTCACTTCCGGTTCATGGGGAAGCCCTTTTGGAGCCTCCAACGGGCCTAGGAAGGCCCTCACAGGCCCGTTCGGGGCAGCGCCAGGCCAGGGGTAAGTACAACAGCCCCCAGCTAGCCCCCTCCCAGCCCAACCTTCATCCTCATATCACAGATTTTCAATTATCGTGGGTCGGGTTGGGTCCCTAACCCGCATGATAGGCGGGTGTTTTTACTATAATATTGTCGCCCACAAAACATACACAAAAGGACAATAAATTATTATTATTATTTCCTATCAATGTTTGTTG
This sequence comes from Phrynocephalus forsythii, assembly GCA_029282475.1. Taxonomy (NCBI): domain Eukaryota; kingdom Metazoa; phylum Chordata; class Lepidosauria; order Squamata; family Agamidae; genus Phrynocephalus; species Phrynocephalus forsythii. The sequence continues at coordinate 186,805,941 of JAPFRF010000001.1, read as the reverse complement.
TGTTGTTGTTGTTGTTGCTTCTGCTGCTGCTTCTGCTTCTGCTTCTGCTGCTTCTGCTGCTGCTGAATGCTAGAAAAAGTCCATCAAAATGATAAAAAACACTCTAAGTATCTGCTAAATACTGGTGCAGTATCTATGCTGCTCCCAACACTGCCAGTTTTTATAGCTCTGATTGTGTTATTTCTGAGATCTGTAACTTATTGTTCTTGTTTCTATGTAGGATGTACATGTCCAGAGACCTGGGTAGGGAATAAATCACTGGTAGATGGACCCTCCAGAGATTTACACTCCTACTTCTTTAATTTGACTTTTGCCCGCCTGAAGCCTGGGTAAGAATTAGAGTCACTTTTAATCTTGTTTCTCTAATTGGCAGAAGAAAAGGACTTGTCATTGAAATGCACTGGCAGCAAGAGGCCATTTTCGTAATTCCCTCTGTTTCGCATACTTATATTTTAAAAAATCATTATCTAACACCTTTCATGTTCAGGTTATTTTATTTATTTGAAAGATGTAAACTAAAAAAAATTGCTGAAAAAACCTATGGAGGATTTTTAAGGGCCCCTCTGAAGATGGAAACAGACCAAGACCAAAAACATAACAAGTGATCTAGTACACTATATCTAATGTAAATTCATCCAATACTGACTTTTAAAAGTTGAATAATAATTGATCGGATTGCACCTTGAGATACTGCCATTGTTGAGACTGAAGGAGTAATTTATTTATTTATTTATTTATTTAATATTCAATTTATATGTCATCCATCTGACAAATTGCAACTCTGAGCTGTGAACAACGAAGAATATTTTTATGAAATTTCTATAAATGTTAGACTATTGCCAAATTTATTTCAATGTATCTGAAGTCTTGGGCTTTCTTAGGCTCTGGTTAGTTTGGCTTTGACAACTGGAATAATTAACAGATCACCCACACGTACACACGTTTAGATGAACTTTAAATAAAAATGGCAGATAATATAAGCAGTGCTAGTTACTCTAGGTTGGGATTTAAGATTACAGAATTTAGTAAGATTATATATTTGATGAACATGGAGAGGTGGGGTGTCAGCTTTTGAAGGGGTTACCTCGCTTAGGAAGTAAGTATTAGCAGCATCTCAACCCCACTGAGATTAATGTCATAGAATCAAGAGTGGCATTAGCATACCAGGACTGTCAGCAAGCTGGCAACAGTTCAGTAAGTTTAATACCTCTGACATTTGATGGGTGGAAATAGGTACATCTAGTCCACAAGGGCTCCCTGCTGTGAGAGAGATTAGGTCAAATGACACCATCCTTCATGTGGTCTGGTGACATGACCTTCAGAGGCGTTTTGAAGTCCTGGTTTCCAAGCGTGCCTTTTACTTACAGCCCAGGACACAGAGCTTAATGCAAAGCTGCCATCGATTTCTGTCATCGCGCAAGACCTCACTCTTTCCAAACTTTAAAATATTCAGCATTTCATTATGCTCTATTCCGTCACCAACACCAAAGACCAATCCTCTTTCAGAAACCGTAGTTTTATAGAGATGGTCAGCTGTGAAGTCAAAATGTGTTGCTGATGAGTGAACAACACATGTCCGTTTCGGTGACTGTGGCAGCAAGCTGTGAAGTGCCATGCCCACCTTTCCACTCTCACCCTTCACACAATAAGTCTTGCACACACTTAACTTAGGAAAAAGCCCCGGTGGCTTACTTTTCCAGCGGCTTGTGTAGCACTGCACTGAACCTCTCCAGTATTGATGTTGCATGCCTTCCAAGTTGCTCCCCCATTTGTGACAACACTATGAATGAGTGTCCTTCAACGTGTCCTCTCCTCAAGAGCCATGCTCAGCTCTTCTAAACTCATGGCTATTGGCTTCCTTTATGGCAGGCATGTCCAGACTTCAGTCCTCCAGATGCTTTGGACCACAACTCCCACAGTCCTTTGTCACTGGCAATCTAAGCTTAGAATTCTGGGAGTTGTGGTCCAAAACATCAGGAGAGCCCAGGTCTGGACATGCCTGCTCTATGGAGTCAATCCACCCAACCTTTTATGGCATCTGGTAAAAGGGTAGGAAAACATTCAAGGGACAGGAATGTTAGGGTGTTTTGTTTTGTCTTTTAGTTCTATTGCTTTTTAAAAATGGATCCAAGCAAGATACCTTAGATCTCTTTGGATCTATTTATTTATTTTAATTTATTTACTTAATTTATATCCCCCCTTTCTTCCAAATAAGAGATACAGGAGAGGAAATGGTGCAGTGGTTAAATGCCTATACTGCAGGTAAAATTGTGCTCACAACCTGGGGTTGAGTCCCTGGTAGCAGGCTCATTGTTGACTCAGCCTTCCATCCTTCCGAGGTCAGTAAAATGAGTACCCAGCTTGCAGGGGGGGGGGCAAGCTTTTTGCTTTACTGTCATCTTCCCTGGTCCTTCAAACTTGCATTGTTATGTGCCCTTATGTTGTGACGAATTTATCACAACCCTTAGGGTTTTCAAGATATGTGAGCTATTTAAGGAGGAGTTTTGTTAGTGCCAAGTTGTTCCCCCGGCCACTTGTGAGTTTCCATACCCCAATGAGGATTTGAACCCAGATTTCCTGAGTTTCTGTCTGGTACTCAATTCATTGTACCACACTGGCTTTCACTGGCTCAGGTGGCATGGGGAAACTGTAAATGTAAACAAATAACAAAACACGGCTAAAATTTAAGACATGTGTTCAATTAAAAGCCATTTGAAAGGCATGTGATACAAACTACGGTAAATGTAGACTCACTGCTTTAGTAACGATATACAGTATGCATTCAAAGAACAACAGAGTAAAGGTCTTGTGTTGGTACCACCGAATGTGTACACCTTTGGGTATATGTGGTGAGGATGAAAATTAGTCTGCTTAAAAACACCAAATGTGCACCAGCACAGAACTGTGACAGAGGTTTTCCCCTCATCCATCCATCCATCCATCCATCCATCCATCCAAATTACTCTCATACTCCCATTTCCTACGTGGAAAGATTATTAAAAAAACAATTAAAAAGGGGAGGCAATGTTTAAATGTGGAAAATAAAACTCTAAAAGAAAGGAAAACAGCATATCTTGTACTGAGTAAAGAGCCGAGAGGTTGTTCTGCCAAGTCCTGTCAGACTCTTAAGTCCATGATCCAATGGAGGAACTTCCCTTAAAATGTGAAGGTGAGCCCTGCTTCTCTGTAGGTCACGAGAGCTTCTTCGCTCACAGTACTCTACCATTATTCATGGATGATATTGGTAGCTGCCAGTTGGAGAGACGCCTCACAGGATAGAAGCTTCCATTGCATAACTTCCGTCACACAGCCTCCATAACCCTGTTCAGACATTACAGAATCCGGGGGGGGGGGGTTTCAACAGTTTTAGAGGACAGCGCATAGCACCACCTCTCTACGCACCACCCCTCTACGTCATCCCTTTCATCGTCACTGTTGATTCTGATGAGAGGAGGCTCCTGATTGGATAGAGCAAGGATGAGCAAGAATCCTGGAGAACCTTATTTATTTATTTATTTATTTATTTATTTATTTATTTATTTATTTATTTATTTATTTATTTATTATACTTTTATTTATTTATTTATTACACTTATTAACCACCCGATTTTCCCCATAGGGAGCTCAGGGCGGTGTACAGACGTCAACCAAAGGTGACTCCCCAAATACAAAAAAATCCCCACAGCCTAACCAATCAGAACCTAACAAAATACAATAATATTAAAATTCTACATAAAACACTCATACAAAAATAACTGATAAATGGATGAGATCTTGCCCTCAGATACTGCCTGGTCTAAGTCTATGCCATCAAAGTAATCACAGAACTGAAGCTGGTGTTTCATGGGCAGGACTTGTGTCCATCCTAGGCAGCAGATGTATCTGGGACTGAGGTCCACCATGGTGCCAGAGCCATCCAGCTCTGAAGAAGCAGAGGATTTTTTAAAACTAGTCACCGCACAGTGCACCCTACTTGATGCACTTCACCTAAGTGGCATAAGTGAGAGCATGGCCCTTGACAGCTGCCATCTCCTGGCATTTGGGAGCTGGCGTGAACATGGAAAGTCCTTAACACAACATGTTAAGCTGTCAATGGAAAAATATGCATCTCACATGCATAGAGAGAATATGGAAATGTTTGTTAAAATGTGTAATTATTTGCTTAAGATATGTGGAGTGCTTCAGTAATGTTAAGCTGGTTAATTTAAATTTTAAACTACACATTTCAAGACTCCAATCACTCTGGAAGTGAAGTGGTTTAAACCCAATGTGAAGTGCTACTGCAACATTTGCCAGAGAGAGAGAGAGAGAGAGAGAGAGAGAGAGAGAGAGAGAGAGAGAGAGAGAGATGAGAATTTTTCAAAAGGGATTTTAAAAAGATAAACAGCAATATATTTTAATACTTACTGTGTTAAAAAATAATGATAGATTGTTTTTAATATAAAGGGACCAACGCTTCCCAAAATGTGCATGAAAAGATGGGGTTGTGCAGACTTTGTAGAAACTTGTGAAAATAAAGGGGAAACAAGTAGTGAGACTATGTGCCTCTTTTTAGCTTTGAAGGTTTGAGCCATGCACCTAGAAAACCCGGGAGGAGTATGCCTACTTGATGACTAGTCAGTTGTGAAAATGTGTTTGTGTTGTTACTTGGACAAATGAAAACTTTCTCGATCCTAGAAAATCTCCCCATCACCTGAAAAGTCCACATTTCCAAAGGCTCAACTATTTGTTATGGCAGGGCATGTGAAAAATTCCATGCTATACAGCAGAACAGAGAATGCATGACACCATTTGCTTTTGCAGGAGTTGGGTTAATAAACCACCACCAGATATGCAATGTGGCTGGTGTACACAGTGGCAGTACAATTCAGCCTACTGGCTCAACCCTCTGTCACAATGGTCTGGCACTAGCCTTTTGACTTTGTAGTACATTCACAATCACAAAACAGCTTACAGGGGATTCTAGTCCCTTCTTTGCCCACCCCTTCACAATATGTAATGACTTTAGCTCATAGACATCAGCAGAAGGACAAACCGTTAAACAGGTATTTGATGTGTAGTGTGGACTACACATCGAATATCTGACAAGTTCATAGAGAACAGGGGTATCAATGGCTATCGTTATGGATACCTAAGGACAACCTCCGGGTTGGAGAGACAAGCAAGATATCTCTCAATACCATTTGCAGATAATGTTAAGCAGGTGAAGACATCTGCTTGGGAATACCATGAAGCAAATGGCGAGCCACTGTGTGAGACAGAATGCTGGACTAGATGGGCGGTGGCCTGTTCCAGCAAGGCTGTTCTTATGTTCTTAAGTAGTGTGGCTCAACTCTTGGACAAGAGTCCCATGCCTTTAACTGCAAAAGCACCCTTTCTCCCACCCTATTGTTAGTTCACAGATGACCAGATTTCTTATGAAAGGGACAACTAGAAATAGTATTCATGGCTCCTGGAGTCTGCTAGAAGGTGAAATGGACTTTTTAAAAATGGTAACTGTGTGAGAGAAGGCCACCTTTGCAGGGCACACGCTGCCCCCTCTGATCTACAATTTCCAGTTGTCCATTTTAAAATAAAAAAAAAAAAGGGGGGGCTGTACCAATATTAGTAAAGATGCAAGAAACAACACCCACAAGGTGCAATGATCTCTAAGTGCAACCTATCAGACTTACCTTTTGTCTCTTTAAGCAATAGATAGATTGTCTGATAAACATATTTTATTTCGCATTTGTATTGTTTTTCTCTCTCCTCTCCCCCCCCCCCAGCCTCAGCGGATGGCAAGGAATAGTTCCAAATCTATTTTGGAATATATTTCCATATGCACATTTATAAAAGACCATGGGTGGGCTCTCCCCCCTCCCCCCATCTCCCTATCTCTGCAAAGTCCTATTCTGACCTTGGGTGTGCACAATCAATGGTGCTCTGTGACTTCAAACTTCTGAACCACAATTTCACTCCACAATTCATCTAAAGCTGCAAAACAACATGTGTTGGCGTTCAGCTCCCAGGGGTGCTTTCTGGAACAATCTGAACACTGGTATTGTTCAAGAAAGCAAGGGGCAGGCATGTTCGCCCAGGGTGTTTAATTGCTTAGCTTTATGCACGTGCATTGAGTTGGGGGAGCAATGTTCTGGTGTGTGTGTGTGTGTGTGTGTGTGTGTGTGTAAAAGGCACAGATCTTTTGCACAGTTTTATAATGTTGGTAAAAATGCATATTAGATTTACCCTCTAGTGGAGAGGAAGTGCAGCATAGAACCTAAAACCCTAAGCTACAGTATGAATAAAAAAAACCTCATCCAGATCTCAGCTCTGCTACGGATTTAGATGGTGCCCCTTGCCTAAGTTGCTATAGTTTATGTTTCAGTACTTCCTCTTCAAATAATCACTCAGACCACCTTTATAGATTGCTAGAAGGAGTCCTTGCATAAGATGTCTGAATTAGAGATGGGCACGACCAGGAAAAATTACGTTTCGAGTTGTCATGTGTCGGAGCCGGCCCGTTTCGGCTCATTTCCGCTTTTCGTGAAATTTTTCAAAAATTTGTCATTTCATTTGTCGTTTATTTTGTCTGTCGTTAGTACTGGTTTTTTTGGGGGGCTCCTGGAGGCACCTCTCTGGGGTGGGTGCCTCCTCTGGCCTGCCATGAAGGGAAAGCGGGCTCCTGGAGGCACCTCTCTGGGGTGGGTGCCTCCTCTGGCCCGCTACAAAATGGCATGCATAGCCAATTGGATATGCATACCATTAAGTTGCAGTTGCACTCCAGTAGCAGGCAGAGGCACCTCTCTTTCGGGTGCCTCTGTGACTCACTGCCTGCGGTGCACTTGGGCTGAGGAACGAAGTGAGAGAGGACCCCTACGGGCGCCCTGTGACTCACTAAGAAGGGAAGTGTACTTGCTGTAGTGCAATGCAAGTACACATCTGGCTTACTGGTTAGGGGTTAGCGCAAGGGCTAGGCTTAGGGTTACGGGTAAGGTTAGGGTGAGTTACTGGGGTGCACCTCTGGGTGCCTCTCTGACCCACTAAGAAGGACAGTGTACTGGCGTATGGGTTCAGGTTCGGGTTCGGGTTCGGGTTTGGGCTAGGGTTAGTGGGCTTTTTATGCCCGACTGGCACATCCCAGAAGTCTCGGTCAAAACCTGGCCAAGTGGCCATGCAATTGGTGGAATGGCTCCAAAAATTTGCATGGTCCACTCCCATGGTCAGCCCATCATTGCACAGGTGTAAAAAAATAAAAATAAAAATAAAATAAAATAAAATCAATGGAGACGTTTTGTTGCAAGAAAAACCCACTGCTGCTACTGAAAAAATTCAGGCAGTTTCAAAATAGCTATTTTCGCATGTTTCTGTGGTGCTTTGGTGTGTTTTTGGACCACGCGATTTCAAAATAAATATTGCGGTCGCCCCATTTGGATCCCCCGCCTGCACCTCATGGCATGGCAAGTTGGCAAGACGATGAGGATGCGCGCAGCCCAGGAGAGGAGGGGGGGAGGCTGGGGACCCCCAGAAACCACCCTTCTGGTAGGTGCCCTCACTGAGGCAGGCATATTTTCACCTGCTTTTTTGGCTGGGAATCGGGTTTTTTTTAATTTTTAAAACTTTTTTTCTGTGCCGCGCCGCTTGGCGAGTTGGCGTGGCGACTCGATGAGGATGCACACTTTGCGCAGCCCAGGAGAGGAGGGGGGGAGGCTGGGGTCCCCCCCGCCAGAAACCACCCCTCTGGTAGGTGCCCTCACTGAGGCAGGCATATTTTCGCCTGCTTTTTTGGCCGGAATTGGTTTTTTTTTATTTTTAAAACTTTTTTTCTGTGCCGCGCCGCTTGGCGAGTTGGCGTGGCGACTCGACGAGGATGCGCACTTTGCGCAGCCCAGGAGAGGGGGGGGGGAGGCCGGGGACCCCCCCCAGGAACCACCCCTCTGGTAGGTGCCTTCACTCAGGCAGGCATATTTTTGCCTGCTTTTTTGGCTGGGAATCGGTTTTTTTTATTTTTAAAACTTTTTTCCTGTGCCGCTTGGCATCGCACGATCGCTGTGATGCCAGGAACGACCACGACAAATCAGACCCAATTTTTCTTTAGTCGGTTCGAGTTCGAGTTCTGGCGGAGTAATTGTCGTTACCGTTTCCGTTACGTAACGGAAACGAGAAATGGAAACGGAAACGAGAATTTCGACAAGTCGTGCCCATGTCTAGGCTGAATGCAATATTAGTTGATTTTGGTTTCATGTGTATATGTACAGTGGTCCCCTGCCCTTTCGCAGTTCAAATACTGTGTTCCCACTATATTGCGGGACCACAGTATATGAAAAAGGCCCCCTGAGGTAAGGGGGGGGAAGTCCCTCGGATGCCTCAGAAATGCTTTTTGGTGATTCGGAAGTCACTTCCAGTTTCTGGAAGTCACTTCTGGTTCGCAGGGAGGCCCTTTTGGGGCCTCCAGAAGGCCCAGGAAGACCCTCGCAGGCCCATTCGGGGCAGCACCAGGCTGGTGGTAAGAACAAGGGCCCCCAGCTAGGCCCCCCCAGGCCTTACCCCACCTGCATCCGCATTTCACCGATTTTCAATTATCGTGGGTTGGCTCGGGTCCCTAACCCCCACGATAGGTGGGGGGCCACTGTAATTGCAAAAGTTCAAGTGCTTTCTATCTTGAATAGGTGGCTTTAAATTTTTCAGCAAATTCTTCAACAGTAAGCCAGAACAAAATTCTGGTATAGAGAACCATCTGCAATGACAAGAAGAAGAAGAAGAAGAAGAAGAAGAAGAAGAAGAAGAAGAAGAAGAAGAAGAAGATTATTATTATTATTATTATTATTATTATTGATGATGATGATGATTATTATTATTATTATTATTATTATTATTATTATTATTACTGTACCTATTTCTGTGGCACTATTATTAGTGATTTCAGTGGCTAGGCATGGTTAGGTTTGATGTCTTTCAGCTGTACTGCTGGCTTTTAATATCTTTGTTGTAATATATACAATTATGTGCACAAAACATCACAAGCATCACGTAAAAAAACTTATTAGAAAAGCTGAACTCCTGATTAGAATGATGTGTGCCATACAATTAATTATTCTGACTTTCTCTCTAAGTTTGATGTCTTTCAGCTGTACCGCTAGCTTTTAATATCTTTGTTGTAATATATACAATTATGTGCACAAAACATCACAAGCATCATGTAAAACAACTTATTAGAAAAGCTGAACTCCTGATTAGAATGATGTGTGCCATACAATTAATTATTCTGACTTTCTCTCTTCCCCGCTCCCCATCCTGACCAGTATTAAACACAGTTTAAGTTGTTGATAATATTATCCAACCAACATTTTTAAAAAATCATTCTGTCAGCCCAGCAGACGGAAGAGAATATCTTTTTAAGTGATAATAGATGCAATTAATTTGCTGCAATTTGAAATAAGAAAAGTGGTGGTAAAACTGAATTAGCAATGTGTAATTGGAAACGGCTATAGAATGATGCGATTTACAGGGTAATTTGGTGACAATGGGAGAAAAAAAAGGAAGCAGACACATGTCAATTAAAACATGGAGTCTGGTAACTTGAAGTTTTGCTTTAATAGCATGACGGGTATGTTAAGTATTCTTTGTAAGAATAATGAATGGAAGGTGGAGAACTACACTAAAAAAACTTGCGAGGGCTGAACCAAGGAAAAATGAGTGACAACAATAGTTATGCGGATTCTTTTTCTATCGCATGTCCTTATGCAAATAAGGCTTATAAGAGGAGTAAAACCTGAACTCTTGCTGGCGATACGAGCAGCTCCATTGCCTTTATTTCATCTTTGTAGTCCTATAATAAACAGCTGCTATATGAAATGTTAATACCCTCTCTGAGCCTGATAGGGTTTAACCTCACACATCAGCTTCTGACACCGAAAGACATTTGAAAGGCAGTAGAAACATTTCAGGGTGTTCAGCATGCACCAAGCAGTTTTCTCCCAATGGGTCTTCTCCCTCTGATTTCCAGTTTATTGAAGGCCCCCGCTGAGAAACAAGCTGCGTGAATTGGGATTGGCCAATGCGGTTGGGTTGAAGGTCAACCTTTGAGTTCTTTTTATAAGAACTTGAGAAAAGCCACCTTGCATCCAGCCACAAGTGAGTCTCCTAAAGTGTTTTGTTTGCAGAGACAAACAGTGGAAAAGCTGGGTGGCAAGGCTACTTGAGTGCTCTGCTAGCTAGTGAAACACCAAATATGGCCAAAATATGGAATATAAGACCAAGAGAGGACTAACAGAAGGAATGAGAGATGGACATGAAATGAAAAACAAAACACTGTTCCATCATTTTGTTACATAACGAATTACTTCATTACATAACAAAATGGTGGGGTGCATTTCATCACAAATTGAAATGAAATGCCATTTTCCCTTCTAGAAATAAAATGATTTATCCTAGAGGAATCAATGGCAGAGGCGTTCAAGCTCTTCCCTGTAACTCCCTGAAATTTGGAAAGGTTTGGAGGTCAGGAGGCTGAGTTATTAAACCCTCAAAGGGGGTACCCTTAGGAAAAAACCTTTGCAATTGAATCTGGAAATCGCACCCCCCCGGTAGGTGAGCGATTAGCATCACCATGGCTTGGCTTTCAAATCCCAATTCAATCAATTAGAAAGATTCCCCCAGGGACACCCCCTTTGGAGCTTAATAACTCATCCTCCTGACACCCAAAGCTTTCCAAATTTCAAGGGCGTACAGGGAAGAGCTTGTAGAAGCTCTCCAGCAGTTTTGGTGCTGATACATGGCTGTGATCCATATTTTCAAGTACATAAACATAACAAAACATTATGAACTCAAAAATACAGATTGCAGCCATGTTTTGGCATGGAAATGGCAGGGTAGCTTGCTAAATCGATTCCAGGTAAGTCCATGAAATTTGTAGATGTTTGGGGGTCAGGGGGCTGAGTTATAAGCTCCAAAGGGGGTCACGGTAGTTAATTGAAAGAGTGCGTAGAGTGTGCACCATCAACCCCAACTGATGGTGTGCACAAGTTTATGTACTCAAAAATACAGATTGCAGCCATGTTTCATCATGGAAATGGCAGGGTAGCTTCCTCAAGTGATTCTAAGTAAGCCCACAACATTTGGGGAGGTTTGGAGGTCAGGGGGCTGAGTCATTAAGCGCCAAAGGGGGGTAACCCTAGGAAAAATATTTCTAATTGATTGAATTGAGATTCAGAAGCCATGCCGCAGTGACGCTAATCGCTTATCTGCAGGGGGGCTATTGTGGCTTCCTGATTCAATTAGGATGATTTTTTTCCTAGGGGCACCCCCGTTGGAGCTGAATAACTCAGTCCCCTGACCCCTGAACCTTTCCAAATTTTGGGGGCTTACAGGGAAGAGCTTGAGGAAGGTTCCCTGCCACTTTGGTGCTTCTAGGACCCAGGGGAGCATAGCATATTGTTTCATTTCATTTTGTTTCATAACAAAACTACTTTAAAAATTCATTACAAATGAAACGAAACGAAACTACTAAAGACATATTACTAAAGAAACAAAATGAAACACTGTATTTCTGTTTCGTACCTATCTCTAGAAGGAAACATGGAGCTCAGAAAAAGTTATGTTGCTATTGTCATTTTTGTACGAAAAAGAGAGAAAGGAGTAGAGAGTGCTGCTTGAGAAAGGACAAATAGGTTGAGTCTGAGGAAAAATGTCTTTAGGGTGACAACTGTAAACAATCCGTTTCCAAAGCTGCACAGAAAGAGATACTCTCATAGGGAAATACTCTTGGCTCCCCTCTAGTACCCAATTCTGACATTGCAGCTTAGAAATATTTCTATAAATCCACTTTCCTTGCCACTTAATACAGATACAAAACTAGTATAAAGCCTGGAAAATTTTTAACACGATACCTAAAAATGCCTTTAAATGACCTTAAAAAGTAAATTTTGAAAATAATTTCAATTCTTAAAAAGTAACTTTTCAACTATCCACTAGTTTGTTTGTCATCACCCCTCCCCCTGGCCACTTTTTGCAGCTGGTTCTAAGACTTAGATTGGGACTTTTTTCTCTCCTTTGGTACATTAGAAATTAGTGTTAGGATGATTAGAAATTAGTGTTAGGATGAGAATTATAAGTTTGGGTCCCTAGTTCATCTAGACTATCCATGCAGACTTGAAGATGGAAACAAAAGCTGGAAACCAATGGGAACCACATCCAGGCCAGAAAATTATGCCAAAATCCAGAGTGAGCATGTGTTTCAAAATGTGTGGGAGCCTCATGCATTGAGTAGGGTTTGGGCCAATACCGGAATTAAAACTCTGAGATGGATGTAGCTGAGACTAGAGCTTTATCCAAACAGAATGATCCCTGCGGATATTACGGCAGACATAGAGAGACGACAACTCACTTTCCCTGCTTTTGACAGTCTGTCGCATTGAATGGAGGCTGTTTCACATCCTGCATTTTGACAGTCCATAAAGGCTAATTAAACAAATCTTCCCAGGTCCAAATGCTCCCTTCTTAGGAACACTAGTAATTCCTCTTTTCCAAATAGTTAATATCAGATATCATGGGCATGTGGCTAGCTAATGTGATATAACACATATTGCTGGAACCTACTGAACACAGATATTACCAATTAACACATGATATCAGCAATCAGCGGTCCTGCCATTTATAGAACACTTCACATCCCAGTTCCCATAGCTGCAAGCCCTATAACAAATCTGAAGTCATTTGAAAAGGAAGGATTTGTGTGTCAGATGGAAAATTAAGGTGCTGGGCTAGGCAGAGGAGAGGAGAAATTTATAAATCATAGAATCATTGTGTTGGTAGAGACCTCAAGGGCCATCTAGTCCAAACCCCTGCCATGCAGGAACCCCCATCACAGGACTCCCGACAGATGGCCATCCAGCCTCTGCTTAAAAAGCTCCAAAGAAGAAGTCTCCACCATCCTACGTGGCAGCATATTCCATTGCCGAACAGCTCTGTCATGAAATTCTTCCTAATGTTTAAATGGAATCTCTTTTCCTGTAGTTTGAAACCATTTCCCCATGTCCTAGTCTCTGAAGCCATGGAAAACAAACCAGTCCCTTCTTCAATGTGACATCCTTTCAAATATTTAAACATAGCTATCATATCGCCTTATAACTCATAAAGGGACATAGACCTGCATTGAGGGTGTACACAGGGAAATCAATGTTTTCTGCCATTTTACTCCAGATTAGTTTTCTTATCTTTCGCCATCTATCTTCATATGGAATTACGTGCATTAAACAGTTAGCCATGATAGATTTTACGTTTCTGGTTGGCTGCTGGCTGCTTGTACTAGCAGGCAGTATAGAAAGCTTTCATTGGTCAGGCTAAGCATAAATGCTGTGTTTCAGTGGGTGACACCCCATGGCCTTCTATAGGATACCAGATCCAGGCTACTGACTTCAGTGAGTCTGTTATTGGGTATAGTGAAGAATGCCTGAGGCTTGCCATATTTCCACTTGGCAATGGTCTGCCTACCATTATGTAGAGTGAAGCACTTAAGATGGCAGATAATCTGGAGCAGAAACAAGATTCCAAAAGGATGTCCTGTCATAGGAAGCCATCCTATACTTATGGTAATTGTGGGTTTTTCAGGCTGTTTGGCCATGTTTTGGAGGTTTTTCTTCAAAACATGGCCAAACAGCCTCCAAAACCCACAACAACCATCTGATCCCAGCTGTGAAAGCCCTTGAGAACATCATCTTATACTCTTGGTCCATATGACACAGTATGACATTGCAGTAACTTCAGTCAAAACCAGATTCTTTCTTAATTCAACTTCTGTGGTATTTTCCAGTGATCCTCTGTTCATGTAGCAACCAGTCTTGACTCTGCTTAGTTTTTGAAATCTGACAAAAATAAAGTGTGTTTAGAATGATATGATATTTATCCAAAGTAGTATTCTATATGGTACATCAGGCATGTCCAATCTTTGGCCCTCCTGATGTTTTGGACCACATCTGAGCTTGGTGCCTCATGGGTGGTATAAAAATCCAATAAAATAAAATAAAATAAACTCTCAGAATTCCAAGCCTGTATTTCAATTTGCAAAAGACTGTGCAAGTTGTGGTCCAAAACATCTGGAGGACCGAAGTCTGGATATACCTGTGGTACATGCTCTCAGAGTTGTAGCCTGCCGCACTTAGGTGCAACAGAGGGCACATCCCTGTCCCTAGTGTTGAAGTAAGATCCAGCTGCTTATCTAGTCAGTTTTTATAAGTAGAAAGGAGTGGTGTATAAGCTTACTTTGTGCCTCCAGGAACAAATAGTGCAATCAGGCCCTGCTTGACTGGTCCTGGCACAGAATGACATCTCTATTGTTAAATTCTTAGGGAGGGAAGAATTCCTAAGGTGGCTCAGCATGATCAGGGTTTTCTCCTGAAGAAAAAGCTCACGACGGAGGATTAAAGATAGGAAGAACAAAGGGTTTTCAACACGGGATTCTATCCACGTCATGAGACAGCTGCCACTCTGCCACCCGTCTGATTAATATGTTACCTACTTCTGTCATAGTTAATAATGATTCCCACTGATGTGAAAAAAACTCTTTCCCCTGCCCTCTCCCCACCGCAGACCAGTCCAGGCCTTCAAACCTGGTGCTGATCTGTCGTCAGGTTGATCAAGATGGCCCCTGACAAGTAATAAATAAACTCAGTGGACAACAGGACACTGAGAATTGAACCACTCGTCTGAGAGACAGGCTGGATTTATTATATAGGGTATCCACTGAGTGACGTGCTGTGTGTGCCCGATTGAACATGTACTTCTGGTATCTGAAGAACTCTTACCACTGCACAGTGAAGGATCTAGTCTCTGCAGGGGTACCGCAGGGAGCACATGCAGGAAGAGCTCATTCATGGGCAAGTGTCTATACTAAAGATTGAAGGGATTGACATAAGGACACCTGATGATCATTTGTCCTCACGCCACCTGTTTACAAGTGGCTGTTGGGAAATGTTTGAAGCCCAGGGGTTCCAAAGACTTCAAAGAAGAAACCCATTACCGATGAAGCATTATTGAGGGAATTAATAATACCTAGGTGGCCCATAATTAAGCATTTCCAGGTGAAGGCTTAAAGTGACATTGGCTGATAAAATCCTGTGTAAATAAATGGAGAAATACTTATTTGCAGCTGCCCATATAGCTCAGTGGGAGTTAAATTCCCCTCTGTTCCTCCTGTGAGTAGAGCCAGCCTATGTGGCCTTGGATCAGCTGCATAAGTCCTGGGATGACCACAGAAAGACATGGTAATCCACTTTTGAGTACTCTCTACTCGGAAAACCCTGCAAAGGGTCACCAGGTGTCAGAATTGATTTGATGACACATGATGATGACATATCTGCACTCATTTCCTTTACTGTAACCCCCCGCCTATCACGAGGGTTAGGGACCCAACCTGACCCGCGATAATTGAAAATCTGCGATATGCGGATGCAGGTCAGGTCAGTCCTGGGGGGGGGGGGCTAACTGGGGACTCTTGTACTTACCTCCAGTCTGGTGATGCCCCAAACGGGCCTGCAAAAAGGCTCTCAGAGGCCTCAGAAATGATTTTCGGTGACCCAGAAGTGACTTCCGGTTTACTGGAAGTGACTTCCAGTTCCCAGGGAGGCCCTTTTGGGGCCTCCAAAAGGCCTGGGAAGGCCCTCGTAGGCCCGTTCAGGGCAGCCCCTGTCCTGGGGTAAGCATGGGAGGCCTGAAACAGGCCTTTGCCTCTTACCCCAGGGGGCCTTTTTTCATATACTGCAGTCCCGTGATATAGCAGGACCGCAGTATATGAACCGCAAAAGGGCGGGGGACCACTGTACTAGCTTCTTTCATCTAAGGAAGGGAAAGGGAGGAAAGATTTGCATAGGCATTCTTGGTTTGGTCTAAGGACCAGAAGTCGAAACTACTTTGAAGCTTCCTTGGATCTTGGACAATGCATGGACCCTATGCATTGTTTGAGTATGTCCCTAAGTCATGGAAGCCACACCATGGAAAGAAGAATGGATTTAGCGCATGTAGTACAGTTAAGGTCTTTTACGAAGCCTTACTGCATTGCCTTGGGTGTCACTTGGAGTTCCTGTTTCATCTCCTGAGACAGGCAGGCACCAGGCAGAGAGTTTCTTCTGCAATAGGTTGGACCAGTTTGCCCATGGAACACTGTTCCCAGTTGCAGCAGTCCAGTCATCCATATTTCCTGGCAAGGGCTAACCCTGTTATCAAGATCTTCATTGCCATTATTTTTAATTAGGGTTTCCCATTAATTATTGAATTATGCAGTACTTTGTATCACACAGAATGTTTTGCAATCCTTTCTCTCGGTCTGAATAATCGGTAAATTGTGGTGCCAGCCCTAATATGCGTAGAAATTACTGTGTCAAGACAAACATCAAGGTTCTGGTTGCCAGATAAGCCTGGGGAAAATAACTTGCTTGTACTGTTTGGCAGAGTTCTGGAGTGCACAGACTTCCTGTTCCAATCTTAGGGTTGGAGTGCACTTGAGGCTACTGTCTCTAACCAGTTCTAGTGGCGCTTATTAATCTTGTCTACTCAGCCTGGAAAAAGTTTTACAAATGCTGAGACTCATACTCTCCATCCCAGGTTGGAGGGGTTGGATCTGAGACACGTGCTATGTTGTTATGCTGCATTTCTTACCCTAATAGAGGAGCAGGCAATGTCTTGTTTGGGCAACACTTGCACCCCCAAAGCCATGTTTTTGTTGTCGACAGCTCCATGTACCCTCCTGGGCTGGAAACAAAAGGTAGCCATAAAAATCCCCTCTCCTGTTCCTGGAGGCCTCCATGGGTAGTTTTCACCTTCTTTTCTCTTCTCTTCTCTTCTCTCCTTGGCTACCATTATGGATGCCTAAAGACAACCTCCGGGTTGCAGAGATAGGCAGGATATCTCTCAATGCCATTTGCAGGGAATCGTAAGCAGGGGAAGACATCTGCTTGGGAATACCCTGAAGCAGGCATGTCCAAACTTCAGCCCTCCTGATGTTTTGGACTACAGCTCCCAGAATTCTAAGCTTAGATTGCCAATGACAAAGGACTGTGGGAGTTGCGGTCCAAAACATCAGGAGGGCCGAAGTTTGGACATGCCTGCGAAGCAAATGGTGAGCCACCATGTGAGCAGGGCCGGTGCTAGGTTTTTTTGCGCCCTAGGCAAGGGGTGGGCGGGCAGGCCAGGGGGCGGCGGGCAGGTGGACGAGGGGTGGGGGGCGGAGCAGTGGGGGACGGGGGGTGGATGGTGGGGGACAGCGACAGGTGCAGGGGTGGATGGCAATGGGCGGGGGATGGGTGGGGATGGGCGAGGGCGGTGATGGGCGTGGGGGGGGGGCGGCGGGGGGCAGACAGTGATGGGCAGCGATGGGTGGACAGCAACGGGTGGCTGGCAGGTGGTGGGGGATGGACGGCGGTGGGCAGCGGTGGGGGGCAGCGGCAGGGGGGGCAGGCCGGCCAGCACCCTCTCTCCATTTTGGCACCCTAGGCAACTGCCTAGTTCGCCTTAATGGAAGCGCCGGCCCTCCATGTAAGATAGAATGCTGGACTGGATGGGCTGTGGCCTGCTCCAGCAAGTCCGATCTTATGTTCTCCTCTCCTTGCCTCTTCTCTCTCATCAGCTCCACTCTCTTCTCTTCTGTACTTTGTTAGGGGCTGATGTGGTAAACATTTCACTTTCCAGCCTCATCCAAGTTTGCACATCCCAGCTGTAATACTAAATCAGCCCCACTTGTGTGATCTGGCCTTTTTTTTAAAAGGCTGCTAGATCAGCATGAGTAAAAGTTTTATCTGTGGAATTTAATGTCTGTTGGATTTTTCACCCCCTGGATGCCAACCTGCACTTGATGTTGCACTCTTCAATCCATCAGTCTTTCAATTCAGTCTTGGATTCAAAGAGTTAAATCCAATAGTTGCTACCAACTTCAGTGGACTCATTGAATGATTGTGGCTTGTTAAGTCAGGTTGCATTGGCCAGAATCCTATTGGCATTTTAATCTAAAGTAAGTGAAATCCAATATGTGGTTTTGTTGATTAGATGCCTGGACACATGGTAGTTGTGTGATCTGGCTTCTTACCAGGAATGTGACCAACCTATATTGAATTATCAGCAAGTTTGTGCTGTTACTTATGCAATTTCTCTTACTCCAGGGTAAAATCTGAACCAGATTCTGGCCATTGATTTAATGGGGTTGCTTGATTCTTTGGCAAAATTGACCAGTTTCTTTGTGACCAGAGATGGCATGTTCTGATAGGGATGGAAAAACTAAGCTTTACTACTGTGACCTTGAGTCATTTCATAGAATCATAGAATAATGAAGTTGGAAGGGGCCTGCAAGACCATCAAGTCCAAACCCCTACTCCATTCAGGAACACATATCATTGGGCACTTTTACACGACCCCTAAAATCCGAGGCAAAGGGCTCCCAGATCCGGAGCTTAAAAATGTTTTCCACCAGCTCTGGACTTTAAAAAAAATCAAGTATGACCACGCCCACCTAAGCATGTCCCAGCGCACTTTTCAAGTACCCGGCCTCCAGGAGTTAAAAAATCTTCTGATGCGGATTGTAAAGCTGTGAATGCCGGGCTCCCTCACCTTCTGTTTGTTTTTTTGTCCCTGCTGCCCCTTTAAGAGACAGGAATCACTACAGGGCAGCTCGGGGCTGCTTCAACCGGCAGACGGAGGTGAGCCTGCATTTTTTCTCCTTTTTTCTCTCCCTCCCCTCACACATACAGAAGCAATGGAGTGCGGAGAGGTGGGAACACAGGAAGAGCGACAAACACCCACGATCTCTGGTCCGAATTTAAGTTGCCACCGGATTATAGAGGTCGTGTAAAAGCGCCCATTTCTGCCACATAATTCCTCTGTTATAATCTGATATGGACTGGAAAAAGTCTACTTCGTTGTTGCTGAATGTGGCTTGAGAAAGACTGCAGGGGAGGAAAGGCCTTCAGAAGTCAAGACCTTGACTCTGTTTAAAATGGCTGCTCTTTTTTTCATGCTTGGTAGAGAAGGGGCCTGTCCGAAGCATCTTGTGCCACTCGTTCTCACTTAAGCACACACTGCTCCCCTAGACTTCTTAAAGAATGCTCAGCATATTATAAAACGAAAAGGCATTGTATTCATAAATTTTAATCCACTGTTGGAAAAGGAGAGGATTTCTTTGATGCTTTGTAAAATGAAGAGAAGGAAGGAATGTAAATGCCTAGAGAGTCCAGTATTATGCTTAGGAAAGGTCTATTATCTCCCCTCCTTTCCTTTTCCCACCTGTGCTGTGACAGATGGATGAAGAAGGCAGTGGAAAAGTGTTAATTGCTCTTTTTTATGCAACTGGTTTGGAGGACCAGGAGACCCTCTAATTAAAGAATCTGTGAGAGAACTGGTCGTCTGGCCTGTGCCATTTCAATCAAACTTGTAACATGAAAAAAGGGCAATGGTTGTCCAATTACTTGACAACTTGAAAAAAGCATACAGGGTAAAAAGGATTCTTTTGAAAAATATCATAAATGCTGAATTGTTGTCATATTGTAATACAAGGCACTCTGTTTCCAAATGTCTAGTAAAATGAAGGTGTGCTGCTTATATGCCTTTTCTGCAGCTCTTCTGTTTCAATGAATGGCTTGTTCAGCATCCAAATTATCTCATTTTCCCTTTTTCTTTCTAGGATGGTTACTTCACGTCCTTCCTCATTCCGAGTTGACGTACGTTTCGTGATCATGTCGCTCGCGGTCACGTGGTCTTGTCCCAGTACTGTCCCTATTCCCAGGTACCCATGGGCATGATTGAGGGTACCGTGATGACTGTTACTGCATGTCCTTGTTTCGTGACAACATCTGAACTTCTCAGCCTTCGTTCTCTTTTTTTTTTTTTGGTCCAACCTTTTGAATCTCCTCAACTTTGCCTTCAATGCCTTATGGAGCTAAGTTTGAGGCATTTGTCTTTTAATCTCTTTGCACTGCATTGCTGACTCCATAGGGACTGTACTGGTGAATGGCACTTCACACTCCTGCCACTAGATGGAGAATGGCACGTTGCGTGACGAGCCTTACCTCATGGGCACTCGTCTCGGAACAAGAACCGAGACAAGCAGATTCCCGAGCCCAGGGAGGGGTATGGCTCATCACGCTTTTTAATGTCAGTTCAGGGGGCGTGGTTGGGATGAATTCCCGTCGTCATGCAATGGACGTGTGGTAAGATTTCCTCATACTGGTCCCAAGTGGGACTGCAAACAGTGATGAGAGGGACGTGAAGTAACAGCCTAGGTCCACAGGTTTCCAGTTCTTAAGGATGTAAAGATGGCCTGAAAAGTTCTTTCCACAGGTTGCCAATCGTTTGCAACTTCTACTGCCTTGTATAGCTAGGCCATCAATTTGAATGCATGAAGTGGGCTGTTTTTCTCCTCCCAAGACCTACATTTATATTATCTGCATGCAGGGATAATTATTGCTAAGTAATTTAATACAGAAGAAACTGACACAGGTGCATCCCTGTTATATTGTTTAACTGTATTGGGGTGATGACCTCTATTAGACAGCAAATAATCCGCCTAAAGACTGGTCATCCTCCACCTCCTTTCCCCCCTCTGGTGTGATTGGATTCAGAAAGAGTTTTCCGTACTCCCATAGGCTGGTTATTAGTGAACATGGACTGGTTGGTGGCCTAGAAGTTCAGCAGAATCATAATCACATTTGATTACCAGTTCCAAAGACGCCGGAGATCGAGGTTGTAAATGAGAATGTTCTCCTCATTTAATAGCTCTGGGAATTGAATGTGATCACGCTGTGTGACCAACTAAAATAAAATAATAATAAAAAATGAATTAGATTATTTGCTCATGCCAAGGCACATTAAATATTTTTTGACAACAATGAAGATGCTTTCTAAATTGTAATTAGACTGGAAATTATTGCACAAAGTCAGCTTCCCTGTAATCCTTTAAAATCAGAGGGGTTTGTAATTGGCCTTAGAGATTTAGCGCTGCTTTGTGCCTCATTTTCCAGAAGTTTTGGTTCTGCATATTTAATAGCTGGATCCATTGTGGCAGCTATAGAGAGGAAAGCAGCAGTGGGAGAGGAGGGTCAAAAATGGGGGGAGTATGAAGCAAATGGAATGACTGGCTTATTTGCCATACTTCCAATGCAGAGGGACAGACAAGAGAGTATTCTAAACTGTGTTTGTGACAGTGAGTACTTGGATTACATAATACAGAATAGAAGATGTGGCCCTATTAAAGAAGGTGGCTTCATGAATAGTGATATTATACTTGTTAAAATGTTATATTCTGGTGACAAAAAGGTTCTTAGTAAATTCTATAATTTAATGCTAAATGAGAAATCGAACAATATATTGGTAAAAGATTGCATGATAAGATGGGCAGAAAATTTTGGTTATTCATTACATCTGGATAAATGAGATTCTTTGTGGAATACTGTAAAGCTTTTTAAGTCTATAGCTTTTAAAGAAAACTGCTACAAGATGTTCTATAGATGGCATCTCTCCCCTCATTGTTTATCCAAAATGTATAATTGTTCCTCAAGATGCTGGAAATGTAAACATGACAGTGGCACCTTTTATCATATGTGGTGGACTTGTAAAGAGGCAAATATATATTGGAGAATGGTAAACCTATTTATAGAGAGATCATTGAAGATTAGAGTTTAGACCAGAACTCTTTTTATTGAATATAATTGATATGAATATTTCTCATGATCAAAAGTGTGTATGTAATTGTTGCAGCAAGGATTCTGTATGCACAATTTTGGAAGCATTCTGAAGCGCCTACGGAGAGAAATTTCTGTGAAAAGATAAGAAAATGTATCGAAATCGATAGACTTTCTGGATATTTGAAAAGACTATGAAGAGTCCACCAAAAGAAGATGGCAAGAAGTATTAAATTTATTAGTTAACTGATATGATATTAGATGCATAATCTTTGACTTGATAGACTTAATGTAATTCTTTGTGTTTTATTTTCTGTCCTTTCCCCCTTTCCCCCCTTTCAATTTCCTTTTAAAACTAATAAAACTTTTAATAATAAATAATAAAAAGAATAGAAGATGTGACCCAGCATATTCATTGTGTGTGGAGTCTGAAAGAGAGCATTTGGGTAACACTCTGAAGGGCAGAGAGATACTTTCACCACGGGGGTCTGCTACGGACCTCCTAACTAACTAGACTGAAAAGATGAGTGATACCAGCCTGTATTATATATTGACACACATTCAGGATTGAGAGACACAATAGTAATGGGAGACTTCAACCATTCCAATATCTGTTGGAAGTTCATCTTCACCAAGAAGGTAATATCCAAGAAATTCCTCATTTGCATTGTTGACAACTTCATCTTCTAGAACAGTGTTTTTTGCACACTACTGTGCCGTGGGATGTTGGCTGGTGTCGTGGTGGGGAGCCGCCACTTTTGAAGGCTCCAGCTGGTGAGCGCTGGATTGTAGCCAAGACCGGGGGAAGCCGCTGCTTCAGCTGCCTGGGTCACTACGTGCTGCCGCTTTAGGACGCGGGGAGGTCGCGAAAGAGGGGAGGGGAGGGGAGGGGCAGAGGCCGCCGCCGCGGATGCTGGCGTTCCTCCCGGCGGGGCAGGCCACCAGTGCGCCCTCCTGCCTGCCGGCCGCCTCTGAGACTCCGGTAACAGGCGAAAAGGGGGAATTCCCAGCGCGGCCCCACCCAAGCCCCCCGCCCCAGGCCAAGCAGTGTACTGTACCCCCTCCCCCCCATGGCCACCTCCGCCCACCACCTGCGGCCGCCCGGGAAGAGGAAAGAGGGGAGCGGAGGGGAGGGGAGGGGCGGCAGGCCGCCGCCAGGGATGCTGGCATTCCTCCCGGTGGGGCGGCGTTACTCAGGCGCCCTGGCCCTCGGTCGGGCGAGACTGCTGCTGCTGCTTTTGCTGCTGCTGCTGCCGGGGCGGCCCGGGCGGCGAGCGATGCTCGCTCCCGCTGCTGC
The DNA here is from genome assembly GCA_029282475.1 of Phrynocephalus forsythii. Classification (NCBI taxonomy): domain Eukaryota; kingdom Metazoa; phylum Chordata; class Lepidosauria; order Squamata; family Agamidae; genus Phrynocephalus; species Phrynocephalus forsythii. Next base: position 186,783,012 of record JAPFRF010000001.1, on the reverse strand, counting down.
GGCTCAGCCGAAGGCGAAGGGACGACTATCGCCCCAGGTCTCCTCGCCCCGCCCCCGCCCCCTGAGCCGCAGAACCGGAGGCCTGGCTAGGAACGAGGTGGAGGCTCTTCACCCATTCAGAGGGCAAAGCTCCCGCACCACCTGCGGAACTCCCCTCCACAGGATGTCGCCGGCCGGCCGGGTAAGAGCAGCACCGGGGCAGCTGGCTGGCGGGCTCCGGCCATCCCCTCCACCCCGAGCCCCTCGGAACAAAGCCGGCTGCTGCTGCGCCCTCCTGCTGGCTGGCTGCCTCCAGAGCTCTGGCAGGAGGCGAGCAGGGGGGATTCCGGCCATGGTCCCACCCCAGGCCAAGCAGCGCACCCCACTCCCTCCCCCCACACCGCGGCCACCTCTGCCCGACTACCTGCGGCCGCCCGGGGAAAGAGGGAAGGAAGGAGGTGAGAGGAGGGGCGGCAGACACGGAGGGGGGTGAGCCGGGGAGGGGCACTCTTACCTGGCACCTGCACGGGGTCCGCCGCCCCCCACCCCCGTCGCCCAAAAAAACCTAACGCCGCATTGGAACGGATTAAATCCAGTTTCAATGCATTCCTATGCATTTTTAACATTTTCTAATGGTGGTGTGCCTCGTGATTTTTTTCATGAAACAAGTGTGCCTTGGCCCAAAAAAGGTTGAAAAACACTGTTCTAGAAGGTAAGGGAAGCAACTGGAGGATCAGCTATCCTAGATCTGGCCCAAGTTAACTGAAAAGAATTGGTCAATGAGGTGGAAACAGTGGGAACTCTGGGTGTAAGTAACAATTTTCTCTTAGAATTTGTTACAGAACCATAGAATCATAGAGTTGGAAGAGACCTCAAGGGCCATCTAGTCCAACCCCCTGCCATGCAGGAACTCCATCACAATATTTCCGACAGATGGCCCATCCAGCCTCTGCTTAAAAACCTCCAAAGAAGGAGACCCCACCACCCTTTGTGGCAGCATATTCCACTGCCGAACAGCTCTAACTGTCATGAAGTTCTTCCTAATGTTCAAATGGACTCTCTTTTCCTGTAGTTCGAAACCATTGCCCCGAGTCCTAGTCTCTGAAGCCATGGAAAACAAACCTGTTCCCTCTTCAATATGACATCCTTTCAAATATTTAAACATAGCTATCATATCCCCCCTCAGCCTTCTTTTAGAAAGGCTAAACATTCCCAGTTCCCTAAGCCGTTCCTCATAAGACATTTCCTCTAGACCCTCAACCATCCTGGTCGCCCTCCTCTGCACCCGCTCAAGGTTGTCAACATCCTTTTTAAATTGAGGCACACAGAACTGGACACAGTACTCCAGGTGGGGTCTGACCAGAGCAGAATAGAGTGGTACTATCACTTCCCTTGATCTAGACACTATGGTTCTGTTGATGCAACCAAGAAAGTCGCATTGGCTTTCCTGGCCACCGCATCACACTGATGACTCATGTTCAATTTGTGGTCCACCAAGACTCCCATATCCCTTTCACAGGTAATGTTCTCCAGCCAAGTATCCCCCATCCTATATCTGTACAATTCATTCTTTTTACCTAGATGTAGCACCCTACATTTCCCTCTGTTGAAATCCATTCCGTTAGCTTTGGCCCAGCACTCTAATCTGTCAAGGTCTTTTTGGATTTTCATCCAATCCTCTAGGGAATTAGCAACCCCTCCCAACAGACTGAAGAACAGTTTTTATCCATGGGCTGTCAGACTGCTGAATGGGAAATAATCCCAGGACAAGTATAGAAGAACTGACCTGTGGGCTGGCGCATTCTGTGTCAAGTACACAGGGTGCAATAAGACTGAGTGATTGCCAGTGAGATGGGGGCGGGATGGTGGTGGGGGTGGGCATGGGAGACTCAGCTAATTTCATTGTGCACATGTTGTACATTGACAATAAAGGTATTATTATTATTATTATTATTATTATTATTATTATTATTATTATTATTATTATTATTATTATTATTATTATTGGTATCATCTGCAAATTTATTTATTTATTTATTTATTTATTTATTTGTTAAACTTATATCCTACCCATCTTCCAGGATGGAACTCTGGGCGGCTTACAATAAAACTAAATAAAACAAGACAGACCACCAACAGCAGTAAAAAGAAGGGATAGAGGGCATAACCCAAGTGGAGATATCGCGGGCAAGAAAAAACAACAACAACAAAATTAATTAGCATACTCTTTATTCCTTTCTCCAAGTCATTAATAAAGATATTGAACAGCACTGGACCCAGAACAGAACCCTGGGGCACCCCACTGGTCAGGTCTCTCCAAGCTGAAGAGAGGCCATTTATGGTCACCCTTTGGGTGCGATCAGTCAACCAATTACAAATCCACCTAACAGTAGCACTATCTATCCCACTTTCTACTAACTTCTTAGCAAGAATACCATGGGGAACCTTATCGAAGGCCTTATTAAAGTCCAGATAATCAATATCCACAGCATTCCCCTCATCCACCAGGCCTGTAATTCTATCATAGTGGAAAAGGGAAAGCTGAGACTACAATAACATACACTTAGAACATAGGAAATCTGATTTCAATAAAGTCACAGATATAGTGGGTGAGATCCTATGTTCAAAAATAATCAAAGAAAAGATAGCCCTTGATGGATGGGATTTCTTAAGAGTGAGACACTGGAAACACAATCACAAACAATTCCCCCAAGGAAAACAAAATGTGGGAGACAGTTAACAAAACTATGATGGCTTCATAAAGAGCTATCAGATGAGCTGCAATTCACAAGGAATTAGGTAGCTAATACTTGCAGAGCAGTAGTTCCTTCCCAATCTTTGGTCCCCAGATGTTTTTGGATACAGGTCCCAAAAGCCTTCACCATTGTGCTGGCCAGGAGTTTTGGGAGTTATAGCCCAATAACATCTGGGGAACCCAAGATTGGGAACCATTGTTTTAAGGATAAATGAAGAACTCATAATGAGTTCATATTTGCATGATTGTTAAAAATTTAACAAAAGATGTATTTTTGTCTACTTGGGAAACAAAGAGGTGTATAGGAGCATCTAGTTATCTGAAGTGAATTCAGGTCTCTATGGTCAGATGAATGATACTGCTTTGTATATAAACTGAATGAATGAATGAATGAATGAATGAATGAATGAATGAATGAATAAATAAATAAATAAATATACCATTCATCTTTTTTGCTGCTGTAAATAAAAGTATACTAAAGCAGCTTGCAGATGTAATCACAGAAACTCTATCTATACTTTTGTTCCAGTCTTCAAAAAATGTAAAAAAGAAGATCCAGGCAACTGCCAGCTGGTCAGCTTGACATCAATACCATGAAAGCCTCTGGATCAGATCATTAAACAGGCAATCTGTGAGCTCTTAGAAAAGGGCATGGTGAATTCTAAGACTCAGCATGGGTTTCTCAAAAACAAGTCATGCTAGACTAATCTTATCTCTTTTATTTTGATAGAGTCACAAGCTTGATAGATAAGGAGAGTGCTGTGGATGTACTGAATCTTGATTTTAGCAAGGTTTTTGACAGAATCACTGAAGATCATTTGGAGTTAAACTGGTAAAGATTGGGCTAGATCAGTGATGGTGAACCTTTTAGAGACCGAGTGCCCAAACTTCAATTCAAAACCCACTAATTTTTCACAAAGTGCCAATACAGCAATTTAACCGGAATACAGGTTACTGTGAAGGGGCAGTGTTGGGGGCCCACAGAAAGGGCTCCAAGTGCCACCTTTGGCACCCGTGCCATAGGTTCACCAACACTGGGCTAGATGATGCTACAGTTAGGAGGTGTAGCTGATATTTGAAGCTGCTTGATAGGCCACAGGTAAAGAGAGGTCACACATGACTCCTCATCAGTCAGGAGGAGAGAGACAAGTAGAGTGCTACAGTGTTCTGTCCTACCCCTGGTATTATTGGACATCTTTATAAATGACTTGGACTGGGGTGTGGAGAGAAGGACATTTGCAGTTAACAGGAAACTCAGAGAGGTAGCTAATACAGCAGAACACAGAATCAAGATTCAAAATAACTTTAACAGATTACAGAAAGAGGCCAAAATGAACAAAATGAATATCAACAGGAAAATAAAATAAAGTGCTGAACATAGACTGGAGAAAGCAAATGCACAACTTTTGGATGGGAAAAAGTTGGCTTGGAAGTAGTACGTGCAAACAAGATCTACAGGTCCTAGTAGATCAGAAAGCAAAGATGAGTCAATGATACAACAGGAAAACAACAACAACCAGGAATGTTATCTTGCCTTTCTGTTCTGCTTTGGTCAGAGCTTACTTTGAGTGTTGTGTCTGGTTCTGTGGACCACACTTTAAAAAGAATACCAAGAATCTGGCATGACTCCATAGGAGGGCAACAAGAATTCCTTGGGCTCTTTGCCCTCTGAAGATGCCGGCCACAGAGTCTGGTGAAACGTCAGGAAGAAAAACTTCCAGAACAGGGCCAAACAGCCTAGAAAACTCACAACAACTAGCAACAAGAATAGTTATTGGTTTGAAAACTGAAGCTGTGGGGGGGAAGGGTTGAGATAACGATAACCTACCAAGCTTAGCCTGGAGAAGAGAAGGCTGAGAGTCAATATGACCACCATCTTCAAGTACTGTATTTGAATGGCTGTCACAATGAAGAAGGAGCATGGTTGTTTTTTGCAGTTCGTCAGGATAGGACTAAAAGTACTGGATTTAGTTTACAAGAAAATATATTGGGATTAAATATGGGGAAGAATCTCTTAATGGAGAGAGCCATTTAACAGTGAAATAGACTTGGTGTGGATGGTGATGAATTCTCCACCACTCTGTATTTTTGAGTACAGGTTGGATCAGAAATGCTTTAACTGTCTTTCTCCAGCTTTGTCAGAGGGGTGGACTTGATGATCCTTGCAGTCCCTCCCAGTTCTACAATTATACGAGTCCCTGGTTCTATGAGTCTTAGGCAGTTACTTCATGTCCTTCTTTGTTCTGCGACTAGTTTTGTACCGTGACAACATTGGTCGCGATCACGTGGTTTTTGTCCCTGTTTCAGTGTTCCCGTGGTCGTGATAACTTGCCTCGTGACAAGTGTTACCTCATGGTCTTGTACTGTGACAAACACTGAATTTGTCTAGCTTCCTTTTTCCTTTTTTGGGGGGGAGCTTAAAATTCTTTTTTGATATTTCGCTTCTGAAAAGTCAAAAACCAAACCAAACCAGGACACAGTTTTCTGAGAGAAATGAATGTTTTGTTGTGTGACAGTCGCTACTACATGGGGTTTTGTCTCAGAACAGAAAGTGGGAACAAACAGTGACAAGGAAAAAGCCTATCTCAGCACCAGGTACAGCATTGTCACGCTTAGCACCCGTGCCGGGGGCATGGTTGAGACAAACTTCAGTAGTTGCGCGACGGATGTAAAGTAACATTTTTTGTACTGCTCCTAAGCACAACAGTAACAGAGACAAAACGGATGTGAAGTAACCACCTTAGGGGCAAATGGCACTGGAAAGCTCAAATAGGAGCAATTTGACTACAATTTGATTTGCCACACGTATTACGTTTGAACTATAAGTCAGTGCTCACACAGGGGCTGAAGGTTGATTCAGGAATGCTCCATGCATACATGATTCAATGCAATTAGCAATAGTGCCCACAGTCCTCCTTCCTTCCTTCTTTCCTTCCTCAGGTACTGCCTCTGCCAATCTTTATAGGGAGCATAAATGTGGGAAATAATAATAACGAGGACCCTTTGAGAAGGTGATAGGATGTTGTAGTGCTAATCATAGATATGTAAGACATTTTTCTTAAAGCACTGGAGAAAAATTAAGGGGGGAAGGAATGTCGGGGTTGGTTTTTCCAGAACTTTATGCCCTAATTGCCCACATCACTGAAACAGCGCCTCCCCCCCCCAATGTTCTGGCTTGAAAAAGTAGAAGCCCCTGAAGTGGCTGAGAAAACCCCCCACTATTTTGGAAGGGGGGAAGGCTGGAACCGATTCCAGTGGGTCAGTAAAAATGTTTTGAAATTATCCATTTTATAAGTGCAGCAAATCCAACGACATTTGGCCATGTAGTTGCAGGGTAAGTCAGATAGATATTGGTGGCTCAGGTTATCAGCAGCCAATAGTGTAGTACAGTGGTGGCCAAACTTCAGCCCTCCAGATGTTTTGGACCACAACTCCCAGAATCCCAAGCCTGTATTGCCAGTGACGAAGGACTGTGGGAGTTGTGGTCTAAAACATCTGGACTGGAGTGACAAAGTTTGGCCACCACTTGTGTAGTAACATGGGTGCAAAATCCTTAGGAGGTGCAAAATTTCTAAAGCAGCACCAGATGGTGTTGGTGTAGAGGAGGCAGCTGAAGGCCCAGCAGACCAAATCCCGTCTGGGCAGAGAAGCAAAAATTGGCACTAGCAATTCTGGTCACGCCTTCAGCAATAACAGCTAGGCCAGGCCCCACGAGCCCCTCCCCAGTGCCTCCTTGCCACTGCTACATTGACTTCCTCCTCTGACCTTCTTCCCCTCCACCATCTCTGGCTCCTGTGCCTGTGCCTTCTCCTCCTCCTCCAGGTGGGTGTCCGGCTTGCTGCTCTCCTTGACAGAGACATTGGAGGTGGTGTCCATTCCTTCCACTACACTCCCCACCACCGGAAGCCCCAGGTCGTGCCCACTGCCATGGCTGCAGAGCATCCTCTGCAGAGCACTGCTGGTTCCAGACAGAGCAGGCTTCATGTGCAGCTCCACCCCAGCCAATTGCTGGTGAGCCTCACTGTATTGCCTCACCCACTGTACTTCCCTTGTCCCGGGTGCTTGCAAATCCCACTGTGCCTTCCAAAAGGAGTACATATATTTAAGAGCTTACATTTAATTTGTGCTGGGGTATATGTTAGTGGCGGGGGGGGGAGGGGAAGTAATAAACATAGATTAAATGAACACTTTGAAAAAACAGTTTTTGATTTAATTGCATTGTACGTCTAGGTCCTGAGTTATTGCCCCATTTCAAAGGAACTCCTAAAAGCAGCGAGATATAAATAAAATGGCTGATGATGGATGTTAGGTTCATACTGCATGGGATAATTCAGCTGCCGTCAGCAGTGGCGGCTGGTGCACATTGAGGTTGTTGGGACAGAAGGCATAGCAGCCAGTGGCTGATGGAGTCAGAGGCAAAACTGGATACAGTGGTACCTTATATAAAGGAATTAATTTGTTCCAAATGAAATTATGTTAAGTACATTTTCCTTTATGCAAATTTCCCATAGGGTTGCATTGAAAACAGAGTAATCCCTAATTGCAACCATTTTTATATTGTATGGATTTGTCCCATAGACGATTCTCTTAAGCAAATTTCCTCTATCTCTGGGATTTTTGTTGTTGTACGGATTTGCCCCATGGGCGATTCTCTTAAGCAAATTTCCTCTATCTCTGGGATTTTTGTTGTTGTACAGATTTCATGTTATACAAACTCTTTGTTATACAAGGGTCCAGTGTATTCAGAAGGACAATGAGAGAGAAGCAAGTAAGCATTCACATATATTCACATTCAAAGAGACACATCGGTGGGCAGGCATTCATTCACATGCATTGTCTCACCGCCATCCCATTCATTCACTCCACAACTCAGTTGCAAAGGAGGAAAACATAACCTCTCCCACCTCATACTGAATATATTTCTGTTTGCTGCTGGTTCCCTGCTGTGAAGCTGAGCTAGAGATGATCCTGACAGGGGAAAAAAATTCTGGCCCGGTTGATTGGGATTGGTCACCTTTCATTCTGAAAGAGATTGAGACTTACCACGCAGAGAGAAGCAGTTTATGCAGGGAGATTCAACACTAGACACAATTGCTATAATCTCAAGCAGAGTTGTTGTGCTGGAAGGACAGTGAGCAGCTGAATTTCTTATGCTCTGAACAGATGACCTCAGGGTCCCTTTATAAAGTTCTGTATCTTTAAATCAGACTTGGACATCCCTTCATACGAAGATTGGCTTCTGGTGTGCCTTTAACTCTCTCCTCTGTAAAAGACAGCACATGGCTAGCCTCTAGCCTACTCACATAGTTCCTATTAATTTTGATTTGGGGTGGGGGAGGGTGGATTGTGGCTGATTTTATTTTTTAAGTGGTGATCAAGAAAGCTCACCAGGGCTTGAAAAGAAGTCCCTGGAGGGATTTGTGTATTTCAGCCAAGAATCGTCTTGATTTGACAAAAGAAAAACCTTCTTATTACCAAATAATTTCCTCCTTTAAAAAGACACAGCAACCCGACAACAGCAAAACCCCACAGCGCATCCCTTATGAAGGAAAATAACAAGGCAGATTTTGGTCTCGCTGGTTACTTTTGTCAGCGTTTCTTGAAATGGATCTTCTCCAGATCAGATTCATTTTCCAGCCAGACTTAGGCCTCCAGCTATGAATGCAATCCTTAATTAAGGTCTCCTCCTAGGCAACATGTTAAATTTTACTGCTGTCCCTTCAGGACAGCCAAACATTTCTGTATTACAAAATTTGGGAGGTTGTTCACTCACTCCCGAATGACACACAGAAGGGAAAGGAAGCTACTAAATTGTTGCAAAAGAATTATAAACGGTATCTATATCTAAGAATAATACTGCATTCCATCAAGTTGATTCTGATTTATGATTCACACAAAGGATTTTCTGGGGTTTCCAGCTAGCAAATACCCAGACATTTACCATTTCTTTTTTTTTATGGGGGTACTACTGGGATAATGTGGCTTTCCCAGTTAGGAATTGAACCCATCACTACTGCCATGTGCCTAATTTGCTGAGACAAAGAATGAAATTAGCCCAGTCCGCACTCTGTGGAACATACTAACACATGATAACAACTGTCCAGGAAATCAAAGGGGATAGTTAACTGGTAGCCAAGTCTGTATTCACACCCTGGAATATGTAGTATGTCCTTTTGTACCATATTATTCAGTTTTATCTGAACTTGGGAAAGTCTGATCTGTTTGAAGATAATTTCCTGTGCATCAGGAAATGCCCACATGAAGCACTATTGGATCTTTGCCCTTCCATTGGCTGTGGACTGAGATACTCATTGTGCCCAGAGTATTTATTTATTTATTTTAAAATTTATATACCGCCTGCTTCCTGAATGGAACTCAAGGCAGTGTACATCATAAATAAAACAAAAACAACAAGCACAACAACCAAGAATTAGTGGCAAGAACAAAATGTAGATATAAAGAAAATAAACAGGTGCCCAGCAGAACTACACAGAACAGAACATGTAGGGGACATACACTCAAATTGAGGGTTGGGAGAGTAAGAACAGACAAAAGAAAATATTTTTTCACCCAGCGCGTTGTTAGTCTGTGGAACTCCCTGCCACAGGAAGGTGTTGATGGCATCTGGCCTGGATGCCTTCAAAAGGGGATTGGACACATTCCTGGAAATGTGTAATCTCCAGGCTTAATACCAGGACACCTCAAGGGCCAGATGCAGGGGAGTGGTATCAGGAGACAGATATCTAGTCTTGTGTACTCCCGGATGCATCTGGTGGGGCCACTGTGAGATACAGGAAGCTGGACTAGATGGGCCTTTGGCCTGATCCAGCATGGCTCTTCTTATGTTCTTATGTAACACAAGACTTTAAAAACCTTACTGGTCACCGAATGCCTCCCTAAAGAGCCAGGTCATAGGAGCTTTAGGGAAGGCAGGCAGGGAAGGCATGAGGTGGACCTCGCTTGGTAAGGTATTCCATAATGATGGGCCAGCCACAGAAAAGGCCTGGTTTTGTGTAGCTGCTTTCCAGGCCTCTTTAATGGTGGTAGCCTGGAGCGCGAGGGTCTCTGACAATCTGGTCAAGAAACAGCTGACCTGAGGGAGATACGCTCCATCAGATATTCAGGGCCCAAGCTGTGGAGGGTTTTGTCAACCAAAACCAATACCTTGAACCTAATCTGGGAGCCAATGGGCCTCTTTAATGGTGGTAGCCTGGAGCGCGAGGGTCTGTGACAATCTGGTCAAGGAACAGCTGACCTGAGGGAGATACGCTGCACCAGATATTCAGCGCCCAAGCTGTGGAGGGTTTTGTCAACCAAAACCAGTACCTTGAACCTAATCTGGGAGCCAATGGGTAAATAACCAGTGCAGGAGAGCCAGGATATGGGTGATACATGCAAATCAGTCCCTGATGTTGGGAAAGATTGAAGGCAAAAGGAAAAGAGGACGGCAGAGAATGAGATGGTTGGATGGTGTCATCAATGCAACCAATATGGATTTGACAAAACTCCGGGAGGCAGTGGAAGATAGGAAGGCCTGGCGAGCTCTGGTCCATGGGGTCACAAAGAGTTGGACACGACTGAACGACTGAACAACAACATGCAAATCTAACCACACCAACCACCAACCTGGCTGCCGCATGCTGTACCTGCTGCAGTCTCCGAATCAGGGACAGGGGAAGCCCCCCATAGAGTATGTTCCAACAGTCAAACATGAAGATGACCAGCACATGCACACTGCCCTCAGGGAATCCTTGTCAAGAAATGGGCAAATCTGAGCGATCAGCCAAAGTTGATAAAAGGCTGATTTGGATATGGCTACTACCTGTCTGTAAAATGCTTCTTAAACAAAAGGCATTTTTTTGCTCTTGGAACTATCAGAGATAGAAAAGTGGCCTTTTTAAACAACACCCAAAGTACCTCAGCCAGCATGGCCACTAGAGATATTTTTCTGGGGCAAATTCTCTCTCTCTCTCAATCTCTCTCTCTCTCTCTCTCTCTCTCTCTCTCTCTCTCTCACACACACACACACACACACACACACACACACACACACACACACACACACACACACACACACCACCCACCTATTTCAATCAGTTCAGTAATACATAGGTTCTGTGTGTTCAAGAATACTCTTGTGGCCCTCCATTTTCAGGTAACTGGTAGGATGCTAGATATTGCTCCAATTATGTGTTAACCCATCTGGATTTTTGTGGCGAAATGTTGTTGTGGTCTTTCTTCTCAGTTGACTCAGGGGAAAAAAACATTGACTGAGTAGGAAACATTATCTGAGTCATGGGTGAACAAAGCTGCTGAGTAACTCTGCCTTTGGTGAAACGGACCAGATGACCCTTCACAGGCCTTTCCAAACACTCATTGTTGGTTTTCGTGGGCAAAACCAGGGACAATGAGTCTAGGAAATTAGGAAGTGAGGCAAGATAGCAATCAAGGCACGATACCTTAAGGCCTTATAGAACCTGCTGTTCTTTCTTCCAGTAGTTCTTGGGAGGGGCAGGTTAGGAAGTAGCTCAGTTTCAACCGAGAGCAATTGCACTTGTTGCATTCTTAGCAGATAGACCTTGCTCAGGAGACACATGTTATGTTGGGGCATTGGGCAGCTTTGGACAGCTTCCTTTACCGGCATGTCAGCTTGTCATCGAGATGCCGAGCTCCATTCTGTGTGCATGACTCACATGGCCTATCCCACTTGTGTTTTCTCAGAGCTGGCCCTCACCTGAAAATGCATCCCGTAAATCAGGCGTGACCAAATTTCGGCCCTCCAGATGTTTTGGACAGCAACTCCCACAGTCCTTTGCCATTGGCAATCTAAGCTTAGAATTCTGGGACTTGTGGTCCAAAACATCAGGAGGGCCGAAGTTTGGACATGCCTGCTGTAAATGTTCTACACTTCAGAGCTATGCATAGATAAGCATGGCAGAATTTGGCAAATTATTCTGCTAGCGGAAGCTAAGACTCAGGGAGACAAAATCCACACGAAACAACCAGAGTTTCTTAAAAACAGCTATATTACATATGTACAAACATAACAGAGTTTCAACATCACATCACAGAGTACACAGAGACAGCATATCAGCATAACATAATACAGACATAAAGCATGGCAACATGGGTACCTTATAGACATGGGCATTTCGTTTCGGAATGGGTCTGATTCCAAAGCGAAACACGGCAGAACAGCTGCTGTTCGGTACTGGGATCCACCTTCCAGAACAAAATCAACCAGTCTCTTACCTTGTTTTGAGTCACGCGGGGCTAAACTCCAACAAGGAAGCAGCCCCGGACATGCCATCTTTCACTCTTCCTGGTGCTGACCAATCAGGAGCTGTGCAGGGACATGCATCATCCAGCTTCCCTGTTTGATTGGCCAGCACCAGGGAGAGTGAAAGATGACATGTCTGAGGCTGAGTCCTCATTGGAGTTTAGCCCCACACTACCCCCAAAAAGGTAAGAAACTGGTTGATTTTGTTCTGGGAGGTGGATCCTGGTACTGAACGACAGCTGTTCTGTCATGTTTTGTTTCGGAACTGGACTCCTTCCAAACCAAAATGCCCATGTCTAGAACCTTCTCACCAAAGGTCCAAAAACTACTGATTTCTGGAGCTCTTTTATACTCCTGATAACCAATCAGAAACCTGATGACATCATGCTATTGCATCTACTTTGCATTGGCTTTACTTATTACATCTATTCCGCACATCTGGCAGTAATTAGAAAACTTATACACCTGTGCTGCAATGACTCTTTATTACATACTGGACTCCATTTTACAAATCAATTAAATATACATATAAAACACCTGTAGGCAAACCTATTCTGTCTAATACAAGATATTTCTCCTCATTTATATTTGACAAAGCACTGTCTTTGATGGGCTATGAGAAGTATTGTCCAGTGTCCACAGTGTTCAAGTACAGAATGTCTATTGCTAAGTTGCACAAAGCTCCAGGCTCTCAGGTTCAGTCTTTGGCATTGCTAGTTCAAAAGATCAGGTAGCTAACACCTGAAACAGCCTGAGATCCCCATTTAGGCATTATGGTTTCTCAGTATATGCATTGTGGGGCAGCACCATCTTAACTCCATTTTTGGTTTTGTTACCCTCCTACACATGGAGGGCAAGAAATTCAAAGGGAGGACGTTTTTCTAGTTGTATACACTGTGTAAACCACAGCCCTGGTTTTCCAGAATCTGAATTCACATGGAAAGTATGTTTGGAGAGAAGAGTATCTCTGTTCCGATTCATCACCCAACAATGGGTGACAGATCCTTGAGACTGAAAGGGAATCAAAATGGAACACTGCACTCTTCCCATGCTGAGTGTACAAGGGTTGTATAGTGCAGTGGTTCTCAACCTGTGGGTCTCCAGATGTTCCTGGACTGCAACTCCCAGAAGCCCCTTGTGGAGGCTTCTGGGAGTTGCAGTCCAGGAACATCTGGGGACCCACAGGTTGAGAACCACTGGTAGAGTGCATAGTAGTTGAGGCCAGGCAGCCTAGTGTTCTCCAGATGTTTTGGACAATTGCATCTGCTGGATGGCTCAATGCTTTAAGTCTCTGGCTATGGAGCTGGAGGTTGGGAGTTCAGTTCCTCACTGTTCTTCTTTGACAGGGTCTTCACTCAGGGATCCATCAGGTTCCTTCCACCTCTGCAGTTCTAAAATCATGATCATGGTGACGATGAGGGAATCCTCACACCACACATTCAGAAGACCAGCAGAAGAATAAGTGTCTCTCTTTCTTCGTCTTCTATCCAAGTTACCTGGGGAGAGCTTCCCCAGAAGTTTCTCCCAAAAAGCTCTGTTTTGAGATGCTTTTGTAAGGCATGAAGGAAAAGTGCCTAGCATAACTCCTAGAGCAAGCATGTCCAAACTTCGGCCCTCCAGATGTTTTGGACCACAACTCCCACAGTCCTTTGCCATTGGAAATACAGGCTTGGAATTCTGGGAGTTGTGGTCCAAAACATCAGGAGAGGGCGAAGTTTGGACATGCCTGCCCTAGAGTATTTCAATCCATAAGGAGGGTGCTACAGCTGAGAAGGCCCAGCATTGAGATGATGACGTTTTCCTTGCCTCTCAGTGTTAACACCACAAGCATTAGGCCCGTGAGACTGACTTAGATGGGCAGTTGAACCTGGCAGTATTTGACACTATTTGATGGGATGGGGGAGAACAGGATTGTTTTAGGCCCTAAACAGCCCTTTAAAAATAATTGAAAGTGACCTGAACCTAAAGCTTGAAAAAGAATTACTCAGCCACCCTTTCTAAACTCTGGATCCGGCTCTCTCTGCAGTTTGGCAAGGTTTTCTTTTTCAACAAGAAACCTACTGACCTTGGCAGGCAACAGTTGTGTCACATCTTGGGGAAGCTTTAGAACCAAACCTGTTCATTTTGAAACATAAAACAAAAACCTGCAACAGTGAGGATGTAACAGGAGAGCAATAAGGATTCTGTGCAGGCAAGAACAGGTGAGGACAGGTATTCTTGGTGAGGGTGTGGCTGCCAAAGGTGAAAAGCTTCCTATGTCAACTCAGTCCAGTGACTAATAAAGAAAGAGCCCTAATAGTCTCATGTCTGACGTTGATGCACACATCCTTTGTGTCAAAGGCTTGTATGAAAGTTGAGAGTCCCGCCTCCTCCTAAGAACCAGGGGCGAAAAATCACTTTAAGGAGACCTTGAACCTGAACATAGCTCTATGCTGTACATCTTTGCCCAGGGCACATTTTTCAGCGTTGAGTAATGACTTTTCTCACAATCCAGCTTTTAAATTAATTTCTAGAATACTAGACAGCAAGCCATTTTTTAAAAAAGGAAACTTGTTTCTAGAACACATCCTAAATTAAAAATAATTTTTTGCTGTCATTGCAATGCTCCCCCCATTTTCCTATCATTTTGTAACATCTTTGACTACATGTATGGTGAGGTATAAACTAGTACCTTTCAGGTGCTCATGCTGGGTAGAAGGGTCATGTGATAAGAATTTGGCCAACTATCTTTTTGGGAGTTTCTTTTTTTTAAAATGTTTTTTATTAAATTTTAAACTACATACAACGACATAAGAAAATGAAAGTAAAAAAAAACAACTACAACAAACAATATAAGTGCACCCCCATCCCACGGGGCCATCCATACATTCTTATTCGTTGCTCCATCTTCTATTCTTCTAGTAGTCTTCTTAAAGTTCTCTTCTCCAGAATTGTTGTGAGATATTCGTGGACTCTTTCCCTTTTCCTTCGACTAGTACATAATCTAAAAATTTACCCCAGATATCGTAGAAAATGTCTTTTTTCATTTCTCCTCGTTTAACCTTTAAACTGCAGGACAGTTTATTGTTTATAGCTATATCCCAAAGTTCATTATACCAGTCTTCCATCTTGAATTCTAGTTTTGACTTCCAATTTTTTGCTATAATTAATCTAGCAGCTGTCATAAAATTTGCTATTAGTTCCTTTGTTGTAACAACATAATCTTTACTTGTTAACAATGATAATAATGCTATCTCTGGATTACAATCTATATCCATCTTAATCATATTACTTAGCTCTAAAAACACTTTTTTCCAGAACCTTTGGACTATTTCACATTCCCACCAAAGATGCAAGTAAGTACCAAGCTCTTTTTCACATTTCCAACATATCTTAGAGTAAGCAGGATTCATTCTATTTAGTCTTACTGGGGTTAAATACCATCTAGAAACCAATTTGAAGTAGTTTTCTTTTATCCTGACCGATAATGATCTCAAAATTCTCATATTCCAAATTTTCTTCCAGTCTTCTTTCTCTATCTGTACATTAAGGTCTTGGTTCCAAACTTCTCTCAAGGTGTTTAACTCCTTCATTTCTGATAATTCCCCTAGTAATTTATATATTTTACGTGTTATTCCTTTCTCTGAATTTTCCTGTTCAGACTCAAGCAATAGTAGGAAATGTTCAAATTTTGTGCATTCTCTGATTTGATTATTTCTCTTTCCCCAGTCCTTCATCCATTTTCCTAGTTGAATATAATTTAACCATGTTAAATCACTGGGTTGCAAAATATTTTTATATCCTGAATTGTTTTAATCTTGAGCATCCAATCCTTTAGTCTAGCTATTTTCTTAATTTTGAATAACTCCAAATAATGCTTCAAGTTGTCTGGAAAGCTTTCCAAGTCAGTAACTAAAGCCAGTGGGGATCCCTTCGGAGACAAGATTTTCCTATATGTTCTCCATGTAACAATTAAACTATTCAATAGGGGGTTGTCAATCTTTACTTTGTTTTTAACTTCCGTGAATAAAAATGTGTTTATTTCCCCCTTTATATCCAAAGACTCTTGCTCCCACCATATTAACTTCTGTGGTTTAAAAAGAATTTCCCCCAAAGAACTAAGTTGATTGGCTATATAATAATTTTTTATATTGGGTATACCTATTCCTCCTTCTTTCTGAGATCTATACCATAGACTTTTATTTATTCTTGATTTTTCCCTGCATTACAATACCTATTTATCATGTCTTGAGTTTTAATTTCCTTTTCTAAAAACTGAACCGGTAACATTTTAAAAATAAAGTTAATTTTTGGAAGTATTTTCATTTTTATCAATGCAATTCTGCCAAACCACGATAATTTTAGTTTAGAGTAGGATAATAATTTGTTTTTCATCTCCTCTTCTAATTTCGAAATATTTCTTTCTTTAGTTTTAGTAAATTCTTTATGGAGTTCTAATCCTAGATATTTAATGCTTTTTCCCGGTTTAAGTCCAGATTTTTCAATCATCTTTAAGTCATGTTTTCCATAATTGAACAATAAACTCTCTGATTTTTGCCAGTTTACACATAATCCTGTTATTTCTCCAAATTCTTCTAAATGAGTTTTTACTCTTTGAATATTCTCTATTGGGTTTACAATAGTCAAAAGAGCATCGTCCGCGAATAAACTAATTTTAGTTGCCCCATCTTTCCCTATACCTTTAATAGATTTATCGTCCCTTATGGCATTTGCCAGGAGCTCTATAACAATACAAAAAAGGACTGGAGAAAGAGGACATCCTTGTCTAGTTCCTCGGCCTAGGGTGATTTGTTCAGTCAATCCATCATTAACTATTATTGAGGAAGTGCCCGTTGAATATAGTTGATTTATTACTCCCAAAAAGGATTTCCCAAATCCCCATTTTTTAACAATATTTTAATGTGGGCCATTGAACACAATCAAAAGCTTTAAAAAGATCTAGAGATAACATCCCAGCTTTAGTAGTACTCTTACCCATTTCATAAAGAACATTCAAATTCCTTCTAATAATATTTGCCATTTGTCTACCTTTGATAAAACCACATTGATCCTCTTTAATATATTTAGCTATAAATTTATTCATTCTTTTAGCCAAAATTGCTGTGAAAATCTTAGCATCTTGATTTAATAAGGATATTGGTCTGTATGACCCAATATCCATTAAATTTTTATTAGGTTTTGGAATTAAAATAGTTAAAGAATGGGTCCAAGATCTCGGAATTTGTTCTCCATCCAAAATTTCATTATATAGCTTCTTTAATTTAGGTATTAATACTGCTTTAAAAAGTTTGTAAAATTCAGGTCCCAGAGCGTCCACTCCGGGCGTTTTATTATTCTTTAGTTTGTCTATTACCTCGCTTATCTCTTGATCTGTAATAGGCTTTTCCATTTCCAGCATATCTTCCTGTTCCAAGACCCTCTTTAAATTCTTAGTGATGTACCTTTCTATATCCTCCTTAGGTTTATTTTTTGCAGTATATAACATCTGATAAAACTCTTGTATAGCTGACAACTTTTCCTTCATTTGTGTGCATGTCTTACCTGAGGAGTCTTTTATAATCCCTATTGTATTCTTGTCTTGTCTTTTCTGTGCTAATCTGGCTAAAAGTTTTGAGTTCTTGTTGCTGTATTCAAAAAAATTTCTTTTTAGGTACAGAAGATTCCTTTGTGTTTGTTGTAAATCTAGATCTTCTAACTCTTTTTTCCTTGCTTCAATCAACCTCAGTATCTTATTATCCTTAGTAAGAAAGAATTGGGATTCTAAATCTGCTATTAATTTTTCTAATTTTCTTTTATTGAGTTCTTCCTGTTTTTTAGTTTTAATATTTTCTTTTATGATAAGGCCTCTAGCTACCACTTTCAGGGTGTCCCATATGATTGGCGTTTGGCTACCTGCCTTTTCGTTTATATCCCAAGTTTCCAACCAATCTTTTTTAACCTTTTCCAGCACTTCTGGATATTGAAATATTTTTAAATTCATTCTCCACCTTTTAGCTTCTCTATAATTTTTATTTGTTGCTAAATCAATCGACATTAAAGCATGATCAGATGTTTTTATAATCTCAATTTCGGTATTATTTATCTTGGGTATTAGGCTTTGTGAAACAAACACAAAATCTATCCTAGAATAGGTTTTGTGCACTGGTGAGTAGAAGGTGTATTTTATTTCATCTCCTTTCAGTTCTCTCCAGACATCCTTCAATCCTGTTGTATTTATAAACTTTGCTAGAGTTGTATGTCTTGTCCTCCACTCTTCCTTTTTACATACCGATTTATCTTTAATTTTATCTAAGACCATATTGAAATCCCCTGCCATTATTAAATACCCATTTTTAACCAATTCAATCTGATCCCAAAGGAGATTGTAAAAGCGGCCTTGGTTAACGTTTGGTGCATACAGATTAACCAAAGTATAATGATCTTTCCCCATTAGAACTTGCAATATTATATATCTACCTTCTGAATCTTTTACCACATTTTCAACAACACATTCACAATTCCTTGAGATTATAATGGCAACCCCTCTTGCTTTAGATGTGCCAAAGCTTTTTTCATAAATATCAACATTTGGAATTTTTAATTCATTAATACCATCTCTTATTTGATGAGTCTCTTGCAAAAAGGCAATATCTATTTTGTGCCTTTTGATCATCGCTTCGATTCTATTTCTCTTCGAAAATGACCCCAGACCTTTTACATTCAACGTTGCTAATTTTATAAACTTTCCCATAACCCATTTCTTTTGGTTTCAATATTCTGGAATGGTCCCGTTGTGCATACAAAAGTAAAAACACCATCAATTAATAAAAAATAAACTAAAATAAATCTAATCCTCCACCCTAAAAAACTATTCTTTTCTCCCACCCCACCAGCTATCATACTGTTTAGCATGTGCATCAAGGGGATGGGAGGGAGGAGGTCGTCCACAGACATTAGCCAGCCTAGATCTCATTAACTCTTAAGTAGCGTGTTACTGAAAATTCTATAAATTTATTCTATCCCCCTCTAAACCACCCTCTCACCACCACCACCCCCCTCAAAACAAACAAACAAACAAACAAAACAAACAAAAACAAAAAAGGGAAGGGGGGAGAGGAGGGGGAAGGGAAGAAAAGGGATAATGAAAAAGAAAAAGAAAAAAAAACACCCCAAAAACAAAATTTAAAATTGAAATTGGAAAAAGAAAGAAAAAAAAACAAAAAAGGGGGGGAGAGGGGGGAAGGGAAGTGGAAGGGAAAAGGGGGAGAAGAGTAAAAGAAGAAAAACAAAGGGGATGATAGGAGGTGAGAGAGGGGGAGAGAGAGAGGAGTAAGTTAAATGAGTTTCAAATATTCTTCATCTTCATCGAAGATTCCTGGAGTCGGAGTAAAAAGAGAGAAATTCATTGTCCTGATGTTGCCACTGAAGTTCCCGGGGGAGAACAGGCAGAACCTGAGTCGTCTTGTATGTTCCATGCTTCAAGAAGATGCTGGCCTTCTTCTAGAGAGTGAATAGTGTGTTGAACAGAGCCTTTCCAAACTTTCAAAAATAGGGGGTGACCCAAAGAATAGCGATAGTTGTTCTTCCTTAATATGATTGTGACTGGTCTCATCGATTTACGCCAATCAGCAGTTTCTTTAGAAAAATCTTGAAAAACTTGCACAGTTGCATCTCCTCTCTTTAGAATATTAGGATTGGCTCTAATTGAAGACATAAGACGCTCTTTATTTACATAAGAAGCAAATCTTACTATCACTGGTTTTGGGGCCCCATCTCTTGACTTGCCCAGATAATGAACTCTCTCTAAATCGTCGTCCTCTAGTTGTTTGGGCAGAAAGGAGTTAAACCAGGTTAAAACTTCCTGTTTTAATGATACCCCCTTCTTTCGAATAACAAAATTAATCAGTTTGGCATTCTGCCTCCGGGAATAATCTTCAATATAAGTCAGTTTCTTATTAGTTTTGAGTAAAGCCTGCTTCTGAGAGTTAATTTGAGTTTCGTTTTCCATTACACGTATCTCCAGATTTTTAAATTCTCCTGTCAAATTATCAAGCCACTGGCCATTTAACTTTATTTCGTGTGATAAATCTTGTTTAGTGCTTTGGAGATCCTTTGAGAGGCCATCCATTCTGCGTATCACATCCTGTTGATTAACACTCATGATGCTAGGTAGCTCCGTCCTCATTAAACGCAGTTCCTTCATGAAGTCTTGATCTGTGGGAGGAGGAGTAGTCTCCCTCTTTCCCTTCTCAGATCCTGACGCCATTTTTACCCCTCCGTCATCTGGGGGCTGCTCGATACGCTGTAGAGCTGGGCGATTGTGTGCTGTATCAGATAATTTCCTAGTCCAACCTATTGGCTGGAGTTTCTTTTTTGCTCTCTTACCCAGCATATAATTAGACAAAAGGCAGGCATCAGAAAGTCTAACTGTTTGTAATCATCTGGTAACTTTCCAAGCAGCCGGGATGCAGTTTTCTAAGCAGCCGGCGGCCAGCAGAATCAAGCAGGCAAAACCGAAAGTAGCTCCTTTTGCTTATAAATCAAGCTTATCTAGTCTAGAAAAACACATATTTTGCTTCTCCTGACACTCAAGTAATTTATTGATGCATTACTCATGGCACCACGGCATTTAAACAGTAGTTTTAAAGCTCTTTTTAGATCGCGGCACAGAGCTCTAAGATCAGGCTGCCGGCATGTCTTGGTGGGCGGGACTTCCTCTTTTGGGAGTTTCAAGAATCTTATAGACAATACGGCTACTAGGAACTGTAGTTATTCTCTGCGAGTGATGTGATGTATGAGAGTAAGTGTTGTGTGTTTTTTCATGGTGGCAGAGAGGGAGTATAACAAAACAGAGTAATTTATGCCTAGACTTTACTTCCACAGTCTCTTGGCCAACCTCCATAAATCCCTATGTTACCTGAGAAGTATGTGTGTATGTGGGTGTTGTGTCATTACAGTCGTGACTGACTCTTCGTGACTCCATGTCCATGGAGTTTTCTTGGCAGGAATACTGGAGTGGTTTGCCAGTTCCTACTCCAGGCACCTACAGCCACTGGTATTCCCTGGTGGTCTCCCATCCAAGTACTAAACAGGGCCGACCCTGCTTAGCTTCCGAAATCAGGCGAGATCGGATGTGCTTAGGGCATCTATACACAATCTCTAACTTGATTTGTTTGAGATGTAGTGCTGGAGAGAGAGCTTTGTGGAAACCTTGGGTTGCCAGAAAGACAACCAAGTAAGTCCTAGGTTAAATCAAGCATGAACTATATCTGGAGAAAGAAATGTTGAAATGCTGTCCCCCTGCGGGCACATAATGAGCAGGCATGATTCTCTGGAAAAGATAATAATATTGGGAAATGCAACAGGAAAAGAGGAAGACCAACTACAGGGTGGATCAATGTCCTAAAGGAAACCATGGGATTGAGTTTGGAGTTGCTCTGGCAGGAATGTTAACAACAGGACATATTGGAGATCGCTCGTTCATATGTTGGGGAGACTTGATGGCGCTCAACAACAGCACCCAAGAGGTATATTTGAAAAGCTCTCAGGTTGCTTCCTTTAGGACAGGCATGTCCAAACTTTAGTCCTCTTGATGTTTTGGATACAACTCCCAGAATTCCAAGCCTGTATTACCAATGGCAAAGGACTGTGGGAGTTGTGGTCTAAAACATCTGGAGGGACAAAGATTGGGCATGCCTGCTTTAGGGCCTACCTCCACTGAAAGCTATTTGTGACATTTTAGGCATCAAGTTCTATAGTTTCAGTTTCTCTCATTTTTCTAATTTTTAAAAATCTTAAACCTATCTGCTTTGAATACATCTATCTGATTTCATCTGATTTCAGAAGGATTGGGCTTGGAGAGTATTTGGATGTTAGAACAGCATATCTCCCAGGTATGGCTAGGGAATAATTTTGGTTGAAATCTCAGAGAGTCGGGGGTGCCAGGTGGAATTGACAATATTGAGATAGGTGAACAAGCAGCTGCCTACAATCCAGTGAACAATGTGAATTGAAAACAACAACTTGTTTTTTGTTTGGCTGCTATGTTTGATTATGTCATTTGGCTTTTAATCTGAATTTTATATCCACACCACCCAGAATAGTGCTGTATACTATTGAGGTGGTGTATAAGTCTCAGAAGTACACAGGCAGACAGGCAGACAGGCAGTCAGGCAGGCAGTCAGGCATTCTGTCTGGTCTGAAGAAAAGTGGAAATGGATACTATTGTTCACCTTAAGGCAATGGATACGATTGTCTCCCTAACGAGCCTATTCAGGCCATTGTTCATCTTATGAGCCTAATTCAGACCAGGGTGACAAGAAGTCAAAGCTGACTGACTATAAGATGGAGGACTTGCACTAGTTGTATTCAGACTGATGAAGCTGTTTGGATGAGCAGCGAAACGTTTCTGTCTCTCAAAAAGAAGTCCAGTAGCCATGACTCAACTTCCAGATAAACTCACCTGGACGATTGAGAATCTTCGCAGATGTAATACTGTATGGCTGTGGTCAACTCCTATATCCTTGTCAAGAAATAAAAGAATCCAATATAAAGCAGAGGAGAGGAACATAGATATTTGCATTTTGTTAACAACTGGAGAGAAAATAACCAAGACAATTATCTGAAACATTTGAGAAACACTCATTAATTTGTCCCCAGAACATTCATATTCTGAAGTGTGCTAGAATTCATCTTGTTCCTTGGGGCTTATGGCGACAATGGCAACAATGCAAGTAATGGTGCTTACTTCCAAGTAATTGTGTTTAGAAAATTACACTGTGGGGCTACAATCCCATAGATACTAAGTTGGAAATAAGTTCCATAAAAATCAATGACTGATACTCCTGCATCCATTTATAGAGGAATGAGATTGATTCATTTCTACCCTGCAGAATGTAAGGAGTACATTCGTGGTGCATTTGCCTTATCTTTTTTTATAAGGATTCTAATTAGTGGCTCCCACAGCATCTTGAAGCAAGCAGTTCTATAAGTAGTTCATTTGCGGTAGATCCTTTTTGAAGAAGCTTATAGGAAGACGGGATGATGCTTGTTTTGACTCTGGTTAACAGTGACAGATTTAGTCCAAAGGATTGGACAAGAATGTGAAGTCACAGGGAAATAGTTTGGGCAAGGCGAAATGTGGTTGGTTTCCCATGCTGTGAGGAAGAGGGTAGAGGCACAGGTCCCCCTGTGGGCAGGCCATTGCCCTTTCTTCTAGGCACTGGTGAATATAACACAACATGCTCCCCAATAGACCTGGGCTTACTGGGTGCTGAGTTAGAAAATCTAAGGCACTAGAGAGGGGAACTCACACAGACGCCCCAGAGGAAGAGACACCAGTTGAGAATGGGAGGTTCATCCCTGGAGAAGAATGGGAGGAAGCTACCAGAAGAAGAGGAAAGAGTGGAGATGGTCCAAGACAGGAGACCTGCTATTGGATGTGAAAGTAGAGGCAGTTGGAGAGGACAGAGCTTGGGGAGATGCCCTAGACTGAGGACCCTTACAAGTAGACATGGGCACGGAGCGGCGAAATTCTTGTTTCCGTTTTCAGTTATCGTTATCGTTACGTAATGGGTAACGGTAACGAGAATTACTCCACTCCAGCTTGGACCCGAACCAAAAAAGAAAAATTGGGTCTGATTTTTCGTTGTCGTTCATAGCATCGCGGCGATCGCGCGATGCCAAGCAACACAGAAAAAAGTTTTAAAAATAAAAAACCCCGATTCCCGGCCATAAAAGCAGGCGAAAATATGCCTGCCTCTGTGAGGGCACCTACCAGAGAGGGGTGGTCTCTGGGGGGGGTCCCCGGCCTTCCCCCCCTCTCCTGTCATGGGCTGCTGGTACCAGGCTGGGGTGGGCATCCTCGTCGTCTCCATTTGCCATGTGGTGGTGGGGGGAATCCAAAATGGCGACCACAATATTTATTTTTAAATCGTGGTCCAAAAACCCACCAAAGCACCACAGAAACATTTGAAAATTAGGTATTTTAAATGCCTGATTTTTTTATAGTAGCAGCAGTGGGTTTTTCCTGCAATAAAACGTCTCCATTGATTTTATTTTATTTTATTTTTATTTTTATTTTTTTACACCTGTGCAATGATGGGCTAGCCATGGGATGGGACCATGCAAATTTTTGGACCCATTCCACCAATCGCATGACCAGGTTTTGACTGAGACTTCTGGATGTGCCAGAGGGCATAAAAAGCCCACTAACCCTAACCCGAACCCTAACCCGAACCCGAACCTGAACCCATACGCCAGTACACTGTCCTTCTTAGTGGGTCAGAGGCACCCAGAGGTGCAGCCCACTAACCCACCCTAACCTTAACCGTAACCCTAAGCCTAGCCCTTACCCTAACCCCAACGCTAACCCAGATCTGTACGCAAGTACGCTTCCCTTCTTAGTGGGTCCCAGCCAGAGCCCACTACCCCTACCCCTAACCTGTATGCCAGTACGCCAGTATGCTTTCCTTCTTAGTGACTCAGAGGCACCCAGAGAGGTGCCTCTGCCACTTACCCCCCAACCCTAACATAATGTAATGTATGGTACGTGGCGGCTACGCGAAACGCTTCCCTTCCCTTCTTAGTGGGTCAGATGTCAGAGGCACCCAGAGCGGTGCCTCCCAGAGCCCACTTACCCAAACCCCAACCCCAACCCCAACAAAAACGACAAATGACAAATGACAAACGGAAATGACAAATTTTTGAAAATTTCTGTGACAAAAGGAAACGACCCGAAACGGACCCGTCCCGAGAAACGACAAGTCGAAACGTCATTTTTTCTGGTCGTGCCCATCTCTACTTACAAGGGCTTCTGTGTGGAAGAAGACTCTTCAGAGGAACCAGAATCCTTAACTGAAGTCATATATAAAGAAAACCCCTAGATCTGTGATGGCGAACCTTTTAGAGACAGAGTGCCCAAACTGCTATTCAAAACCCACTAATTATTCGCAAGCTGCCAACACAGCAATTTAACCTGAATACAAGTGGCTGTGAAGGACGATGTCGGGTGCCTACAGAAAGGGCTCCAAGTGCCACCTTTGGCACTTGTGCCATAAGTTCTCCAACACTGCCCTAGATTGTGGTCTTGGTACAGCTAAGGGTGTCAAAAGACAAAGAAGAGAGGGATCCTAACCTTCAGCTCCATTCCCTACTTCTCTATGGTGTTGAAACTTGGACCCTTACAGACACATTATGTAGGAAGCTGGAAGCATTTGAGATGTGGACATACAGATGAATACTGAAGATACCTTGGACAGCCAGAGTCACTAATGTGGCCATATTATAGCATATGAATAAAAAGCTAGAAATTCTCAGTACCATAAAGAGAAGAAAATAGCAACATTTTGGTCACGTAATGCACAATAAAAAATACCATCTGCTGCAGGTTATGCTTCAAAGAAAAATAGATGGGAAGCATCACCTGGAACATAGAAGAATGTTCTGTCTTAAGAATTTAAGCCAGTGGTTCACAGTGAGCACAGCTTCTCTATTTATAAAAGCTTTGGATAAAAACCAGATCATGCTACTGATTGCCAAGGTTCAGTGAGGACATGGCACTAGAAGAAGCTCCATTCCCGCCAAATTTTCTCAGTGTAATGGAAGCTCTGGCCAGAGAAACTGAGAATCTGTAATGAGAGAACCCACCACCACCTAGCTAAGATGTGGAGAAGACAAGAGCACTAGTGCCAGACCTGAGAGAGACAACCCCTCAGGAAAAAAAATGAGTCTGTCACCATTGTGCTTGGGGAGGCATAAAAAGTCCTCCCTTTCATGGGCTTTAAGATGCTGGTTGGAATGAACATCCTCGCTAGGAGAAGAAAAGACTTGAGGCCCCTCAGATGACATTGGCTGGAAGGGCATTAGACTAAGAGGGCAATGAAAAATATATACAGAATCCACCATCCTGGACATAATCTGTTTCAATTGTTACCCTCAGGGTGACGTTTTAAGGCATTGCATGCTAGGACAACTAGATATAAAGATAGTTTCTTTCCAAGTGCTATCAAACTGTTGAATAATTCATTTTTACTTCTTTTCTTCCTTTTTAAATAATAGGTTATATTGTATTGTTGTACTTTGTTTTTATTGTTGAATATATGATTCTTATATTTCCTTCTTATATATGGAGAGCATTTTTTTTACCAAAACAAATTCTGGGTGTGTCCAACCACACTTGGCCAATAAAAGGATTCTGATTCTGATTCTGATTCTGGATTTGAACCTAAGAAAATAGAGGGGGTTAATGAAGGTTACGTCCTTTGGCAACGGCACCCCCTCTGCTGCCTCCACTGCCGCTTGCCAGGTAAGGGGCGAAGCAGGCAGGCAGGCAGGCAGGCAGGCAGGAATGTGGTAGCTGTGGCGCCCTCCTCCTCCTCTTCCTCGCCTTGGTGGGAGAGGTGTAAGATGCGCATGCACCCATAAACACCCATTCACCCATCCGCCACCACATGCATGCACCCATCCCATGCCCGCAGGGTTCAGCCTCCCGTTGCTGGGTGGGTGTAATATGGGGGGTGGCAGGAAGGGTGCAGAAATGAACTTTGTCCCCAGGCGCTCCAAATCCTGGCTACACCTCTGCACAGTTCTTTCCTCATAGGGTTTGGTTTCCAGTCCCCTGGTCATCTTTTGAACTACCTTTAGTGTTGTCTATGGCTTTGGAAATGGAGGAAGGAGCCCTTGCAGATGTGGCCAGGGCTGCCAGGGCTCACACATGCACTTACATCCCTCCCCCTGCTACATTTTTTTTGACAAGGCAGTCCTTCTGTTTGCTTTAGCAGTGGCAGTTCTAAATGGCCATCACGTCCTCAAGCAAGACTGATCTCTTGATGCAGCTGGTACTGTTGCGTTCCATATTTCATCCTTGCTCTATATTCTAAATAAACATTAGGAGGACTTTTCCTGACAGTTGAAGAACTGTGTGATAGTGGAATGGATTGTCTTAGAAGGTGGAAACACATTCATCGCCAGAGGGTAGTGGAGAGGAATTTGAAAACTTTAATTGCAGGTTTTCGTACACTGGTTGGACCATTGTCTGTCAGGGATACTTTTCCTATGGGTGCCTGCTATGGATGGAAAGGGGTTGGACTATATGACACTTAGGGTCTTTTCTTCTCTGTGATCTGTGATCCTGAAGCCACACCAGTGGTGAAGAACAACAGCAAGGATCCAGCAAAGTCAAGCAAGAAGGGTTTTTTTATTTCATCATGGCTGAACTGGACTCAGGCCCATGTTTAGTAAAGCAAAGCAGAGTATGCTGCCTTTATACTGCCCATAGTGCTTAAAGATCCCTCTGAGGATTTACAGTTTAATTATGCATGCTACACATATACATTGCACCTCCTCCCCAAACAAAAGAGTTGGGTACTCAGTTTACTGACCTCAAAAGGATGGAAGGTTGAGTCAACTTCTAGTCAGCTTCCTCAGCCCATGACTAAGCTCAGGTTGTGAGCAGAGTCTTCACTGCAGTACTGCAGTTCAACTACCATGTCACTTAGCATTTTACCTAAGGCCACCTGGTGAATTTATGGCTGGACAAAAATAAAGATTCAGCTACTGCTGACGCTTTCATCCACTGTGTCACGAAGACTGAAAGGTTCATTATGAAAATACTGTATTTTGTAAATCTAAAGGGATTAAATCTTTATAATCATTGGCCAGATTACTGTATTTGTATATTAATACACATTTACAAATCTGTCTTGGGAATCAGATCACTTTGCAATGTCCATCTGTCTATCTGCTGTCTATCTATCTATATATCCTCTCTCACTTTGTACATGAGCACAGTGTGCCCTGCAAATTCCTATTCTGGTATTTCATTGTGGCACAGAGTTCACCCATGGACCAGGGTCAGAGAACCCAGCACATTCTACAAAGGAGGTGAACCTTTAGGTATGGACTTAGCAGATGGACCGTATGGACCATGGTGGCCAAGGATGTAGAGGCTTCTGCTATGAAGACTTATCACTAAGCAAAGGATTGTCCACAGCAATAATACAATGGTGATGTGAAATAATTGTGATCTACACTGTTTGGAAGTGAGAGCTGGACTACAAAGAAGGCTGATTGCTGCAGAATCGATGCTTTTGAGCTGTGGGGCTGGAGGAGAGTCTTGAGAGTCCTCTGGACTACAAGGAGCTCAAACCTATCCATTCTGAAAGAAATCAACCCCGAACGTTCACTGGAAGGACAGATTTTGAAGCTGAGTCTCCAGTGCTTTGGCCACCTCATGAAGAGAGAGGACTCCTTGGAAAAGTCCCTGATGTTGGGAAAGATTGAAGACAAAAGGAAAAGAGGACGGCAGAGAATGAGATGGTTGGACGGTATCATTGATGCAACCAATATGGATTTGACCAAACTCCGGGAGGCAGGAAGAGACGAGAAATAAATTACAAAATTACTCAAATTAAATCTATCGTGGTTTGGCAGAATTGCATTGGTAAAAATGAAGATACTTCCTAAAATTAATTTCCCTTTTAGAATGCTACCTATACAGTTTACAGAAGCTGAACTTAAAGTTTTCAAACAACTGATAAATAAATATTGCAATGGTGGCAAAAAAAGCAAGATTAAACAAAAGTCTTTGGTATAGATCTCAAAAGGAAGGAGGCATAGGTATACCCAACCTTAGAAATTATTATATAGCTAATCAGTTTAGTTGTGTGGGGGAAATACTATATAAGCCAGAAAAGTTAATATGGTGGGAAATCGAATCAGCTGAGCTAAAAGGAAACATAACTAAATACTTGTTTAGATTTCCCCCAAAAAGATATGAGATTAAAAAACCCCTTTTGAATTCCTTAATAACTACTTGGACAAAGTATGGGAGGAAATTGGCACCGGAAGGATTCCCTCTCTGTTTAGTGATAATCAGGAAAACTTCCCTACAAATATGAAGAAATATGGAGAATTGTTTAAAATAATGAAAGTGGCAAGATTAATAGAATGGATTAGCAAAATGAGAACAAAGCAAGATATTAAACATATACTAAAAGCTAAGGATTTAACATGGATGAATTATGCTCATTTAGAAAGTTGGACGAAAGATTGGATTAGGAGAAATGTACAACCTAGAGAATATACAAAGTTTGAACAGTTCTTGTTAACATATGAACCTGAGAAAGAAAACTCAGGGAAAGGAGCGGTAGGCAAAATATACAAAATAATCCAAGATTCTCTAGAAGAAAGGGAGCAAGAAACAATAAGAGAGGTTTGGAAGCAAGATATTAATAAAGAAATAAAAAAAGATGAATGGAAAAAAATTTGGAAGATGAGGATTTTACGATCATTATCTGTCAGAATAAAGGAAAATTACTTTAAATTAATTTTAAGATGGTATATGACACCAGTCAGATTGAATGGAATAAATCCAAGATATCTAAACTATGTTGGAAATGTGGAAAAAAAGATAGGCACTTATATTCATCTTTGATGGGAATGTGAAATAGTTCAAAAGTTTTGGAAACAGAATTTTAGTGAGATAAAGGAAATACTTCAAGTCGATATTGAATGTAAACCGGAAATAGCATTGTTATCATTACCACTTACTAATGAACATGATATAAAAACAAAAGAACTAATTGCAAATCTTATGACAGCAGCAAGACTGATTATAGCAAAAAACTGGAAATTGAAGACTGATGACTGGTATAATGAAGTGTGGGATATAGCTTTAAATGATAAATCGTCTTGCAGTTTAAAAGTTTTGCGAGGGGAAATGAGGAAGGATATTTTTATGATATTTGGGGGAAATTTATAGACCATGTATTATTAAAAGGGAAAGGGAAACAACCCATTTATAATCCAACACAGTTCTGGAGAAAAGGACTCTAAGAAGCCAATAAGAAAAAGAGAAGATGATGAAGAAGAAGAAGCCAAAGGAACAACTGGATGGTCCCAGCGGGATTGAGGGGTGCACACTTATTGTTTGTATTGTTTGTTTATTTGTTAGTTTTATTATAAAATAATAATTTTTTTTTTAAAAAGGAAGGCCTGGCGAGCTCTTGTCCATGGGATCACGAAGAGTCGGACATGACTGAACAACTGCACAACAACAACAATAACAACAACACTGTTTGAGGAATTAGTTGCCTGGATGAAATAATGGGCCTGCAAGGAATTCCAGCTACATATATAGGTATGGATATAGATGTACTTGAAGGTATGGATGTGGATATGGATTAGATAGATATCCACATCCACTTGCACACATAGACTCATCATATATTTTCTTTTTAGTGTCTGGCACTCTTCGCAAGTGACAGTTTTGCAAATTGCTGGTAAAGAACTTAAATGTCTAATTAGATCCCAAAGATGTACAAGAGTTTGAAGACCGTGATTGATGCCCGCAAAGGTACAGCTTCCTAATGGAGCCATCCTGACAGCTACTGCAGAAGCCCATTTAACAGCTGATGCCTTGTTGTGATCCATGTTGTCATCCCCCCACCATTACTGATTAAAATTAAAAATCTGCTTGGCAAATCCATTGTAAAAAAAAAATCCTTCATGAAAATCGACGGGTACAAATTATTTTGTCAATCGCCTGGCAATCAAGATGTGAGTGGAGATTGTTTCATGCCCATTTTATTTCTTCTTCTCTTCCCTCCCCCAATACCAGCCACTTCTCATAACAAAATTTCTAAAAACATAGATGGCAGCATTGCCAACATTTTTTTAAAAAGGCCTCCGCTAAAACCTTACCTGTATCTTTTGTTGATATTCTTATTGCGTCCTTTTTTTTTCTTATTTAAAAAATAAGGAGGAGGGGGGAGATATAATTTTTTGCCTTATTCCAGGAGCCATCCTGTGATGTCTAATTGTTTAATGCTGTGTAATGACAGGTGACTAATAGTAATAAAAGCGTTTACTATGATAAAAAATATCTTATTTGAGAAATGCAAGCAAGAAGCCTCCACACCTGTCTGAAATAAACAATGAAAAAGGTAATAATTTGGCAGTGGCTGTTTTCTGAGGCCACATATGAGCAACTCTCCTGCGGATGACCAAATCTGCAGGAGGGCAGTGACACCTGCTTTTAATGCTAGTTTGATGTCAAGACGTCAACCGTTGAGTATATTACCCCCATGTCATGAACAAAGTCACCGGCTACATCTGCATAAGAAGCCACTGATCAAAACAGAGGAACAAGTCCTTGTGTGTTTTCTCCTGTAGAGCTGGGGGCCCTAGGAAAAGGTAGGTAGGTACATTAGGGCCATTCTCAGGACCGTCCCTACCCTTAGGCAGAGTGCAGCAACCTTTTCATGGGTTAGGAGATTTTACGGTGCTGGCCGACAGAGACCTGTGTTTGAAATGGCTGTTCCTTTTAACCTTCTAAATTTGGGTTTTGCTCATGATTGTGGTGGAGGACAATGTCCCATAGCTTTACATTTATTAATAAATTTGAGGATTTTAATACGTTCTCTCTTTTTTAATAAAACAGTTTTTTTTTTTAGACAGCACCAGATAAACACAGCTTGGGTCCAGGTGATTTGAAGGACTGAATCGCTGCATATGAGCCTTCTTGGCTTTTAAGATATTCTGGACAGCCCTTCTCTTGGTTCCACCACCTTCCGAAATTTGTTTGGTAAAGACACGAGACAGGGCCTGGTAAGTAGTTGTTCCCAGGCTTTGGAATGTATTGCTCTGAAAAGACAAGTTTCCCTCCTCCCTCTTGTTTTTCCATCACCAGACAAAGACTTTCTTCTTCAGGCAGGACTTTAAGCAACACTTTATCTTAGGAATGCTTGTTTTTAACTTACAGGTTTCCAAATGTTATTCAATTGTTTTTCAACTTGAGTTTTAATCTTAATATATGATTATTATTTTTTAAATGTGATACTTATATAGTGTTTTAAAATCTGTAGTTTTATCTCTGCCAATCTGCCTTGGGTTCCTTATGGGAAGAAAGGTGGCATATAAATATTTAAATAATACACATACATACATACAAGTGGTACCTCGGTTTAAGAATGCCACAGTTAAAGAAGAACTCAGTTTAGGAATATAAATTATTGGAAATGGTGGTGCCACGGTTTAAGAAAATTTTAAGTGGAATGCCCCGGTTTGCCTTTTTTCTGACCTCCAGAATGGATAAATTGGTTTTCAATGAATTCCAATGTGAAACCGCGTTTTGGTTTAAGATTCTTTTCACATTACAAAACAGCCCGGAGAATGAATTAAATTACTTAAACAGAGGTACCACTGTATGTACATACATACATACATACATACATACATACATACATACATACATACATACATACATACATACATACATACATACATACATAAAGTAGATATACCTTTTCCAAGCATGTACCAACATTCAGTACATAGTACTTTTGAGAAGGCATGATTACTAGCCCTTTTCTTTGAACATGGCCCATACATGAGGTTTTCAAACCTTTTTACAAGTTTTTACAGAAAAAAAAATAAGCGAATGAAATGACCACCAATGAACTTAAAAGGTCGCTAACCACAGAAACAAATTTTGCTTTACCTAGTCACAGCCTAACTGCTACTGATGCTTCCTTCTCTTCTCCTATTACACTGCTTGATGAAGAATATTGACTTTATGGAGGCAGAGGAAGAAGAGGGGAGAGGAAGGAGAAGGGAGATTAACTGTAGGAGGAAAAATATGCTTCTTACGCCTTCCTTGAAATCTTAGATGTGAAAGTATTGAACTTACACTTCCCGTTGAGATATTTCTTATAGATATTTTTAAAAAATCAATCCACTTTTCTTATGATTTGCCCTTGGTGCCTGCACAGCTGTGTGAACAGTTGAAAGAAGGCATACACTGTTGCTGTGTATATCATTTTCTTGGAGGGCTAACCTAGATTTGCAATACTGACTCTTTCTAGCCTTTACCTTTATGCATATACTTGGCTATGAGTTTGTTCTTTTTAAACACACAATGCAAATATTTCTAGTCATTACCGGCAAACATCAGGGGAAAGAAATCCCGTTCGTTTTCCTTTTGAACTGTTGGTAAAGTTGTGATGCAGATGTTGAGGTTCTTGGATGAAATACTACGGGTTTGCTGCTGATTTCCAGACAATTGCACTGGATTTTTGCTGCTTCGTTGGTTATTGTTCGTGGTGTGAGTAATAATTGGAGACAAATGGGTTGGAGAGGAAAGAAGCAAAAACAAAAGGGCAACTGAAAAGCTCGGGATACTATTGTCACTCTCTTCTCTTTTCCGAAAAGAACACAGTGCTTTGTTTGTTTTGGGGTTTTTTTGTAATAATAATTTTACAAGTCAAATAAAACATCCCCAGATTCTAATAAGTCATTGTTTATTTTTGCATGCTCAGTGCAGTTCCTAAGGAAATATTTGCTCTGCACAGGGTGGCTTATCATCATCATCATCATCATCATCATCATCATCATCATCATCATCATCATCATCATCATCATCACCACCACCACCACCACCACCACCACCACCACCACCACCACCACTTTACCAGTGTTTCAGGACCTGGTTCCAACACTTATTTCTGGATATATTCAAGCTGATGAATGTTTTTAAAATATGGGAGAAAAGAAACCCTGTTTTTAAGGAATATTGATTTCTATTATTTTTTTATTTTCATTGTTAAATGATCAATGGAACTTTCTCAACATATGTGGGACAGTCACATTGCTACATAGCAATGTTTTTTGTCTTTGTTTTTTGGGGGGATTGTTTTTGGTTATTGTCAGCAACTTCACTATTCAGTGAATAGTGAATGGCTTACTATAATAGTTGCTTTGCAACAAATACACAGATGCCAACTGTATCATCTGTACTTCCCTGTTAAAAATGTTAACAACACTAACTCTTCATTTTTTATTAGAACTCACATGCAAGGAAGCAAGGCTTAAACTTTCACTCTCCCATCACAACACTGATGAAAATTTCTCCTGTTTCCAGCGTACTTATTATTAACCTTGGAAGTTCCCCAAGCCAAAACTATGGCACAATGCAAAGAATGAGATGCGTTAGCAGAAGCTTTCAACAATGTGTATGGACATGTCCCAAGCTTAGAGTTGTTGCTTAAAAAATAGTGGTCACAACTAGGAGACTTGGGACTAACAGTCCCAAAAAGCAACCTTTCCAAGTGGTGCCAATAATTGCCTCCCAATTTGCAGCTGAATAAATGGACTAGGAAGGAACGCCTCTTGTAATGCAGAAGTAAATTGTTGCTCTTATCTGTGAAGATTCTATCAGTCATCCAGGTGAGTGTATCTGGAAGTTG
This sequence comes from Phrynocephalus forsythii, assembly GCA_029282475.1. Classification (NCBI taxonomy): domain Eukaryota; kingdom Metazoa; phylum Chordata; class Lepidosauria; order Squamata; family Agamidae; genus Phrynocephalus; species Phrynocephalus forsythii. The sequence goes on along the minus strand of JAPFRF010000001.1, from coordinate 186,748,775 downwards.
AGTCATGGCAACTGGAATTCTTTTTCTTCAGAGATTGAAACAGCTTCATCAGTCTGAAGAAAGCTAGTTGTGAGTCCTCCATTTTATAGTTCACTTTGACCTCTTGTCACCCTGGTCTAAAATAGGCTCATAAGATGAACAATGGTCTGAATAGGCTCGTTAGGTAGACAACAGTCTCAATAGCCTTAAGGTGAACAATGGCCTAAGGTGCTGAAACCCATAAAGTATAGGTCGTTAGTTATGGCCTTGTTGATTTACCTGGGTATTTTTGAAATCACAGCCTGATAAGTGGCAGATAGGCTGTGCCTGAGGCCCCCCCAGCTCTGTTGAGAGAGGGGTTTTCTATGCTCACATGAATGGCTTCCCTGACCCCTCTCTCAAACCACCTATCTTCTCTGTCTAATATGTGTACATCTTCATCTTTGAATGAGTGCCCTTTGTCCTTCAAATGGAGGTGTACTGCTGGTTCTGGTCCTGAGCTGTTGCCCCTCCTATGTTGGGCCACCCTCCTGTTTAATGGCTGTTTAGTTTCTCCAATGTAGAGGTCTGGACGCTCCTCACTGCATTGGACCGCATATACTATATTGTTCCTTTTGTGTTTTGGTATCGGGTCCTTTGGGTGGACAGGTTGCTCTAGTGTACTATCAAGTCAATTCAGACTAATGATGGCCCTTTTCAAGTTTTCTAGGCAGTGACTTCTCAAAACTACTTTTACCATTTTCTTCTTCAAGGGGCATCGTATGAGTCTGCAGCTTGCCCAAGGCCACAGAGTCTGGCTCTTCAGGGAACCACAGTGGGGTACTGAATTCCCAACCTCTGGTTCTTTGGCAAAGAATTTAATTCCCTAAGGTAGCGGTGGCGAACCTTCGGCACTCCAGATGTTGTGGACCACAACTGCTGCTGTCCTTTGTCACTGGCAATCTAGGCTCGGAATTCTGAGAGTCGTGGTCCAAAACATCTGGAGTGCCAAAGGTTCCCCACCACTGCCCTAGGCATGTCCAAAGTTGGCCCTCCAGTTGTTTTGGACAGCAGCTCCCACAGTCCTTTTTCATTGGCAATCTAAGCTTAGAATTCTGGGAGTTGTGGTCCAAAACATCAGGAGGGCCGAAGTTTGGACATGCCAGGCTAAGGTATCGAGCTAGCACAAGTAAATTAGTCTTCATTGACAAGACAATCTGGAATTGGGTGACTGTATAAGAAATGGGATAGTGACAGTAACAGCAGCCCCGTGTGAATTTTTCTCTCTAGCAAATATAGTACAACTTACTCTCTGCCCTGATGTCATCACTAAATTGATGACATCAGCACCAGTGATGGGATGCACAGTGACAGCTTTACACTTGGTCAAAAAGGAAGACGTAAGAGAATTCAACGTTCTGAAAACTGCCTTTCATGATAATCTTAGATAATAATCTTAAAATGTCTGAACTATGCAGGTGACCCGCAGTGGCCATGTGGATCATCACATCCAGTCCCAGCCAAAAAAGGCATGGTGGGGATTTGAACCCCCAATCTTGGGTATAGAAGCCAGATATATAAACCAATGAGCCATCCATAAGAACCTAAGAACCTAAGAAGAGCCATGCTGGATCAGGCCAAAGGCCCATCTAGTCCATCTTCCTGTATCTCACAGTGGCCCTACCAAATGCGTCTGGGAGTGCACAAGACTAGATGTCTGTCTCCTGATACTACTCCCCTGCATCTGGCCCTTGAAGTATCCTGGTTTTAAGCCTGCAGATTACACATCACCATCATGATTTGTAACCCTTGATGGACTTTTCCTCCAGGAATCTGTCCAATCCCCTTTTGAAGGCACCCAGGCCAGATACCATCACCACATCCTGTGGCAGGGAGTTCCACAGGCTAACAACATGCTGGGTAAAAAAAAAATTCTTTTGCCTGTTCTCATTCTCCCAACCCTCAATTTGAGTGGATGTCCCCTAGTTCTGGTATTTTGTGAGCAGTCTGTAGCTGCAGCTCAAACGTGCTGATTCCTACCAGATTTCTAGAAGAGCCCAGCACCCTGACTCACCTCTAGTGATGAAAACCTGAAGAAGTCAATGGTGACTCCTCCGCCTGCCTTCTCCTCTATTGCTCATCTTTTCATATGTCAGGCAGTACATGCATGACTAACACAACAAGAATATTAAAGTATTAAAGCAAAATGTTTCTGCTTCCTTTTAGACTTTAGTAATTTTTGTTGTGCTCTTCATTCTAATATATATATGATTTAAGTGATTAACTGTATGCTTCTGAGATCCAGAACAAACTTGTCTGAAGTGCTGTTTGATGGTGTGTCTCTATGTAAGCACACAGTTCCTCTCAATACAGAATGGGGAAAATCCCTTTGGTTTTCTTTATGCCTACATAAACAATCTCTCCCTTGCTAGAGGTGTTTGTTTTTTAAAAAATTCTGCTATTCTGAAATGATCTCTCAAACAATGCACACAATTAAGAGGGTCTACTGATTTATGATTTAGATGGGCATGGTTACATCACTTTTTCTTTGACCACTGCTCTTGGGATAGGAAAAGAATTTCGTATAGTCTTGATTTTTAACTGAAGGAACATAATTCATTCTTCCCAAACTCAAATGAAGACACAGAGGTTCCTTGAACTGCCAATCTTTCTGAATTTTATGATTGATTTCTCCGTGCAAACATTGCTTACCAAAATGCATATTTCAGGGAATGCTGCCTATGAAAATATCTTGGGGTAGTGGAATTGTGCCTAAAAATGCATATGCTAGGAAAAACTATATACAAAATTGGTAAGGAAAGAAGTGCATGAAAATAAATACAATGTGTGTGTACTTTGAAATTACCTATTGAGGCAAAACACTGAAGCCAAGCGGAGTTACAACGTAAACATGCAAAACTGATATGGCTGAAAACAGATTGACTTCCTCATTGGCGAGGTTGACAGGGAGGTTATAGATTATATCCTGAATTCTATGTTAGTTGCATAAAGATGATTGTCACCCAACATGGTATACTTTTCAGGTCAATAACAATTGTCTTTGTCCTCAAACATCGGAAGGCAGTAATTCTATACAGCTCAGTCTAGGCCAGGGGTGATGAACATTTAGCACTCCAGATGATCAGCTATAATAGCCTGTACTTTTTGTTTCTTTTTAAGACAGGAGGACTATTCCAGCTGTCTCCATTTTAATGGCATCTTGATCTTTAGTTGTTTGCCTCGGTTTTTCTTTAGTGATGATTCATAATCCTTTCAATTCAAGAACCTCTGTGTTCTTGAACTACATTTGGCTCAACAGATCCAAGAACAAATAACTTGAGTAATTAAAGATGTTGGCAATACGTGAACATTGTCCTGTCCTTGATAAAAAGAGTGTTGTCACCTTGTAGGGAAAAAAATACCCATTCTCCAATCCTATATGATGATGGAAGCACTACAATAGTGTTTCTTTTCATTATCAATAGCATTAGCAAGAAAACATCCTTGTATTTGCACATGAATCCAAGATTCTTAAGCAAAAGGCATATGTATCAACTTTTGGATATGAAAATAAGGGATCATGGTCACAGTATCCCCGCCCCTATCACCTATGGAGCATGCTTTGAGCATGCTCAGTAGCTGTCCCCAACATGGCAGCGTCCATGCTATACAGAGTATTTTTTAAAAATTATATAATCAGGGATATTTCTGGGTAAATAATATATCTGGGAAGACAGTGGGAAATAGGGGTAAAAATGGGATTTCCTGGTGAATACAGGACACTTGATAGGTATGAAAATGTAATGTGTTGTTTGCACAAAAAACTCTCTCTCAATTTTTCACAAAAAAGGTCCCGAAATGGGAAACATGCACAAAAGCTCTCATAATCTTTCCCAGTGGATGGAATCTGTTTGAAATGTTTCCTTTCCCCCAGCAAGAATGATATAAGGGAAGATTTTCTCCGGCCAAAGTACACTCTCAAAGTCAACTTTACATTTTGCTGTACATTTCATCCTTCCTCTTAAAGTAAGTTGACATTTATACTTATTTAATTCCTACACATTGCATTTGTTTTCTTATATTCACCTCTCTGCCACTGAAACTGGTGCCAGAAATGTCATGTTTCCATTTAAAGAAAAGGGTCATTATTTTTAAAAACATAATTGTGTTCTTTGAGCCACAAGTTTTGTTTGCCTTAATAGGACCTCATGATACACAGATACCTGCACCCACATTTCTTTGTGGAATATGGAACCCAAGGTTCCCTTTGGGAAATTTGATATAACGATCACAATTTAAGTGGGTTTCAGTTATGTGTTCTGATTTTGTAAATAAATATATAGATTTACATGGATATATTGTCAAGCTGGGCAAAAGTTGGTAAGAGGAAACCATATGGCCTGTACCCAATGCAAAATGTCTGGATATTAAGGGAATTAAATCATTTACAAAAGAAAGAGTTGACCCCTGGGTTCAGTGTTTCTTGTTGAACTGGAGTGCATACTGGTGAAATTCAGGGTAGCATGCTTTCATCAGAGAGAGAGAGAGAGAGAGAGAGAGAGAGAGAGAGAGAGAGAGAGAGAGAGAAGGGGGAGAGAACAACTCCCTCCTATGTATGTAACATCATAAACGAAGCTGATCTAAATGAAAGGCTTCTATCGCAACGGTTAGCTTTTATAGGGCTCGTCACTACAGTAATAGAAATCCCTGCAAATTTCAAAATTTCCATCTGAAGTGTTTTTGGAAGGCTGTTATTACCGACCTTCTAATTTCCACTGTAGCTAAGCATGTATTAATAACAAGGAGAGGTGAGGCAACTGCTGATACGTCCAATGGTGCTTGACATTTAGTAGATGAATTAAAGTTTACAGTCCAATTGGTTTTTAACCAGTAATATTAGAGATCTTTGTTGCAAGCATTCCTTTCTCCCCCCAGTTCTTTTCTGTCCCCCCTTCTCCTTATTATAATTAGCCAAGTCTATTATTTATATTCCCCTCACTATCTTTGCCATGTATTTTACAGCAGTGGAGTGACAAGCATTGTGTGTAAAGTGGTCGAACTGAATTTTGCCAATCTGCATTCTTGAACACAAAGAGTCTGAGTTAAATGTACCCCTTATATTGTATTAAAAGAGGCAAAGGGATTATCTACAGCAACAACTTAAATTGCTATGGTAAGGAAATCCAAAACCAATAGTCCTGCAAGGGGCCAGTGGCTAGAGGGCATTTAATGGAGCATTCCTAGTCTCTGCAATACATTTACAATTCTGAGAATGCATTGATGGTGAACTACAATGCAACACACTGCAATGCAATGCAGTGTATACTGCTGCTATATGTCTGAAGAAGTGGATGTGTCCATGAAACATTATATTAATGGACACATGTTTTGTGTATTTTGTTTTGTTTTGTTTTTCTTTGCTTTTTGCCTGCAATTCTTGAAAGGACTAACACGGCTGCCCTCTCTGAAACTACATGTTCTGTGTAGATGTAATTTACCAGAGTATCAGAGTGAATGTATTGAAACAAATAAGTGCGAGTTAAGGTAAACAAACAAATAAGGGGTGATCTCTATTAAGGGAGACTGTGGTTCAATCAGCTCTGTAGGTTCCTGCCAGAACCATTTTTATCCGCTGTGTAATAAGAGGAGGATTGTTGTTATTATTTTTAATTGAGGACATGCTCAATTTTACTCACACCAAAATTCAGCAAATACTTGCAACAGTATCTCCTCTATATCTTTTTCAGTGAACACAGGCATAAAACATTCACATTATAGTTTAGATGCTCAGGACAGCTGGGCAATGGGATTTGTGGAACTATCTAAGTTTTAAACAGCAGACGTCAGTGCCAGTATTCTATAGCCAGACATGGAGCAGAAGGCTAGGTAATGTGAGCTTAGCACATCCAAAGTCTGGTAGTCCTTCTGTTGTGCAACCACTTGCACAACTCATCTTAGAAATGGTGCAAGGATGTCCATGTACTGAGGCACGTGCAGGAATGGAGGACATGTGCATGATTGGCCAATTTGTTTATTATTCTCCCCAACATAAAAGGATCATTGGGTGTGTTAGGCTTCTAGCCATTTACGGTGCCATACCCTATCTAAGGTCCAACAAAAAAATGTTCCTCTTGAGGAAGCACAAAGACTGCAGGTTGAAGAAACAGCAAAGATCTACAGAAATACAGTATCTGTCAGTTCTTCCTTCTAAAACCCTAAACAACATAGAATTCACTGCATTGAAGATTGCCTCTGACTGTTTTTCTATGTGAGACAATCAATGCAAACAGCACTTCTCCATGTTCCCCCGCCAAATGCTCTTTTCACCACATTTTGCTTTCTAAAAAAAATCTCTCTGTGTTTAACAAGTCACCACATAAGGATAGAATAGCCAGTTGAACACATAGGGGTTCTGAGAGAAGTGAGTGGCCATTTTGTGTGTGTGTGAGGGGCAGTGTGAGAGCTATTTCCAAGGCATCTGGAGAGCTGTATGAGGAAGTCACATTTGTCACACGCAAAATTTGCCACCCGGGGCAGTTGCCTCACTCTACCTAAGGGAAGGGCCAGCCCAACTTGTATACCGATCTCTCATATAAAAGATGATCAAAGATGCTAATGCCATATGCATTCACCAATGTGGAGTCAAAAATATAAAAACCCAAGGTACAAAATAACCAGTAGTTCACTCAAAACATGTCATTCATTGAGTCAAACAATTTCATTGAGCCAAATTCCTGTCAAAATTTTTAAAAAGGCTTTAAAAACACCTGTCAGGAAGCATATCCCTGCACAGAGATCCGGGGACAAAGAGGAGGCTAAGGTGGTTAATTCATGTCCTTCTTTGTTCTGAGACTAGTTTTGTACCATGACAGCATTGGTTGCGATGACATGGTTTTGTCCCTGTTTCAGTGTTCCCATGATCATGATAACTTGTCTCATGACAAGTGTTACCTTATGGTCTTGTACCGTGACAAACACTGAATTTGTCTAGCTTCCTTTTTCCTTTTTCGGGGGGGGGGGGGCTTAAAATTCTTTTTCAATATTTCGCTTCTGAAGAGTCAAAATCTTTACAGGCAGGGAAGGAGTCTGCGGCTCGTCTGGCTAGCTTTTACTTTCTCCACATGGCCACATTGGAATGCTCTGGTTGATAGCCTTTGGGCTTTCTTTGTTCTTTATTCCTTTTGCTTGCTAATTAATTGTCTGCCTCGTGTCCCTCTTGCCTGGCTTTGAAGTTTGGTTTGTTTTATTGGTATTTAACCGAGGAGAATAAGGGGGTGGTGATCATCTGGGGTGGGTGGGCATGTTGAACGTAACACCCAACCCAGTACCTGGGATGCAGTTTTCTGAGAGATTTTTTTGTTTCATGACAGTTGTTACCTCATGGTGTATTCTCTCGGAACAGAAACCGGGACAAGGAAATACCCTACCCCAGCGCCAGGTACAGATTTGTCTCGCTTAGCATCCATTCCGGGGGCATGATAGAGACAAATTTCAGCTGTTGCGTGACAGATGTGAAGTAAGTTTTTTTGTACCGCTCCGAAGCGCAACACTTAGAGAGACAAAACAGACATGAAGTAACTGCCTAAGTGTCCAGACCTTCAGAGCAGATAGCAGAACAAAAGGATAATAAGTTTTTTTTAAAAAAAAATTGAATTTTTTTTTCTATATTTGAAAACCAAGGAAAGGATATTGACCAAGAGATTTGCATCTTGACTCGAGGAAGGCCACACCAGATACTAAAATTCCTTGGGCTGGGCTGGGTACAAATGGTTAGAAATAAGTAAATTGAAACCTTGGAAAAGATCTGGTATCTCTGTTCTTTGCTTTATCTGTACTTAGTGGTCGGAAAGAATTTGAGGGACCTTGAAATGCCCTGTTTCTAATGCCCAATGCATAACTTTTGCCAGGAGCCCAGTGAGGTCCTCAGTTCACCCCTGAAGTCTCCTGTCAAGCAGAAATTATATATGCAATGTGGGCATAACTAGCAACAAAATAACAGCTATGTGACAGCTGTCTTCCATGAATCTTACGATTCTGGTGAAAAGGCAGTAATAACTTTTGTGTGAACATGTGGGTGGAAGAGCTATCTCTGTCCTTGTTGCCATCCTGTCCTTCACAGATACCTGAATAAGTTAATTATAAATTGCTATTTAATGACATAACTAGGTTCCCTGATTCACACAGAATCACAATCTATGAGGAAAAAAACATGGCTTCTCAAGGTTCCTTGTATTCCTGAGGCAATTTATTATCATGTATCTGCCCCCGTGTGTTCATAAATGTACATACTAACCAAGCAATAGGCATGCATATTTACACAAATTCTAAGTGTGGTTTGGTTTGGACAGTAAAATTTAATTTGGGGAAATTTCATTATCAGATTAACTTCCACTCTTAGTTGTTTAGGCAGACATTTCTTCCAGGTATGCCTCAAAGTTAAAGATCTACCTAAAAAGGTTGTGTCAAAATGCCAAACATATGTTTGAAATATGGTACAGATGTTCACATGTGTCCTCTGCAGATTTGTGTTTGGCCTAACTCATGTTCTTCAGTGCATGGGTGGACAAAATATCCTCCATTTTAGCACTAAGGTTATGGTATTGTAAAATAGGGTCAATGGGATATTATTATTATTATTATTATTATTATTATTATTATTATTATTATTATTATTATTATTATTATTATTATTATTATTATTATTATTATTATTATTATTATTATTAATAATAATAATAATAATAATAATAATAAACCACACAGCTAACTACGCTGGATTTTGTAATACAAATCACTAGTTGAACGCTTCCCAAGCATTTAGGACTATGTGATGTATTGGCACATTATGCAAGTAGATCCCAGTAAGGCGGCTTTCTGCAGCTGATTGATGGTGACTTTGTCAACTCCAATTTCTTCTAAATACTTGCTTAGCTCTTTAGGTACCACACCCAGTGTGCCGATTACCATTGGGAGCACCTGTATTGGTTTATGCCAGAGTGTCTGAAGTTCAATTTTCAGATCCTGATATCGGGTGATTTTTTTCAAGTTGTTTCTCGGTGATTCTACTATCACCTGGTATAGCAACACCAATGATCCACACTTTTTTCTTCTCCACAATCACAATGTCTGGGGTATTATGCTCCAAAACCCTGCCCATCTGTATTTGGAAGTCCCAAAGTAATTTTGTATGCTCATTTTCAGTCACTTTTTCAGGCTTATGATCCCACCAGTTCTTTGCTACGGGCAGATGATAGTTCTGACACAAATTCCAGTGGACCATTTGAGCCACTACATTATGACGCTGTTTGTAATTAGTCTGAGCAATTTTCTTGCAACAACTCAATATATGGATGATAGTTTCATCTGCCTCTTTGCAGAGTCTACATGTGGGGGACTCAGCTGATTTTTCTATTCTAGCCTTAACTGCATTTGTTCTGATAGCTTGTTCTTGAGTTGCAAAAATCAGGGCTTCTGTCTCTTTTTTTCAGTGTTCCATTGGTGAGCCATAACCAGGTCTTTTCCTCATCTACTTTTCCTTTGACTTTTTCAAGGAACTGCCCATGCAGTACTTTATTATGCCAGCTATCAGCTCGTATTTACGTGTTTAATCCATTCCGAATGCATGCTCTTAAGTTGAACAACTGTAGTAGAGCAGCCCTATCTAAAAAGAAAAAAAATACAAAACATTGTAAGTAGAGCAAAGCAAAGTGTTCTACTTTTATAGCGCCCCATATCAGTTCAAGCAGTCTCTGGGCAGTTTGCAGTTTTTAATTACAGTATGCAGGCTACACATTGCCACCCCCACCCCCCGCAAGCTGGGTACTTATGTTACTGACCTCAGAAGGATGGAAGGCTGAGTCAACCATGAGCCTGCTACCTGGGATTGAACCCCAGGCCGTGAGCACAGTTTTACCTGCAGTAGAGGCATTTAACCACTGTGCGATGGGGCTCTGCATCTAAAATATTGCAGAACGCATCTAAAATGTGTAAGGCAGCTGTTAAAACGCCAATAGTTTTTCACTCTTAAGTCAAATTGCTCTTAAGTTAAGCCACTCATAAGTAGAGGTACCACTGTATCATCATCATCATCATCATCATCATCATCATCATCATCATCATCATCATCATCATCATCATCATCATCATTGTCGCATGCATGTGTAATTCCGCTGCCATTATCTAACTATTCTAACATTAGTACCAATTTTTTTCCAAAATCTTTTTTAGATAACTTCTGCTTTTCTGTCCCCAGGTTCTTAACCCTCTCAGCCAGAAATATTCCCTCAGACTCACAGAGAAACAAATTCTTCAACAGAGAAGCCCGATTTTCCTTCATAAACTCCACTAAATTTCCTAACTGCAGTTCTTCATCTAACTGGAACTATTCATCCCTCATTGGATTACTTTACATCCCTCATTGGATTAATTCCCACTGCTGCAACCAAATTTTCGCGTGCACGTGTAATTCTGCTGCCACCATCTAACTATTCTCACATCAGAACCAAGTGTAGCATTTTAAATCATGGAGTCTCACAGTCTTGGCTTTCAAAGCAAACACAAATCATTTATTGTAATACAAAGGACAAAAGAAACATTCATGCTTTTGGTATTAACTCAAGTTATTACTTCACGTCCTTACATCTGCCAGATCCTATCCCTACACAGTTTCTTTACATTCACCAGGCCCTATCTGTCCCTACAAAGCCCCTATCTGCCTTCTGAAGGAGCGCGCGCGCACACGCACACACACACACACACACACACACACACACACACACACACACACACACACACACACACACACACACACACACACACACACACACTTGAAGTATGCAAAACAGGAACATCTCAACATTCCAAACAATTATTATTCATCATCATCATCATCATCATCATCATTCTTATTCTTATTCTTATTCTTATTCTTATTCTTACTCCTCCTCCTCCTCCTCCTCCTCCTCCTCCTCCTCCTCCTCCTACTACTACTACTACTACTACTACTGCTGCTGCTGCTGCTGCTGCTGCTGCTGCTGCTACTGCTACTGCTGCTGCTACTGCTACTACAAGGGAATCTAGCCACAAGGGAATTCTTGTGTATTTGTTTGATTTGATTATCTGTTTCATTTTATATTGTTGTACACCGCCCAGAGTTCCTCCGGGAAGATGGGCAGTATAAGCTCTAAAATAAATAAATAAATAAAAAATACTACTACTACTACAACATCTGTGAAGATTCTCAGTCATCCAGGTGAGTTTATCTGGAAGTTGAGTCATGGCAACTGGACTTCTTTTTCTTGAGATAGAAAGAGACTCAACTTTCAGGTACTACTGCTGCTGCTGCCAATTTTAGTCTAAAAATGACAATTTAGGGATTCCTAGAAGAGATCATACCCCTTTCCCCAACAGAGAAGCCACAAGGGAATCTATTTATGGCAGATATCTTGTTGATCAGCACAAAAAGTCATTTGAGACTGGAATTATAACCTGTTGGAAATCCTTATGATTGCTTGGAGCTGAGGAGAAAAGCTAACCAGCCTGATGGATTGGAACTGAGGCAGAAGAGAGGAATCTCTACTTTACATGACAACAGAGGTAGCATGTGATAATATACTGTTCCTGGGAACATCTGATCCTCTCCCACTTCCTGTGAGAACTGCAGTGAATATCAGAGGAAACAGAGAAGCTGGAAGGGAATGACAGATGAAATCACAGTCCCCATTATCCATAAAGTCTTGGGATGTTGGTCTGTGAGCCCTGCTTTCATAGCATCACTGGCCCTGAGTCTAACTCCTACACTGTATCCAGCATAGGCCCTTACTTCACGAGGCGTGGCGCTCCACAGAGATATTGCCTTCGATTTGAATTCGGAGGCGGTCACGTGGCGGTCACGTGTTCTTGCTTCGCTCCCGCCCCTGTTTCTCAGTACTCACGAGCTGCAGTTTTAACGTGCTCCCTTCGCATTCTCATGCCACTTTTCAACGTTCATTATTTCCCATCCGTCCTTTAAAAAAATTCCTACCGACGGCGTATCGATGCACTAATGCTGGACTGTCAGTTGCAATGGCTCTACTGATTTCAACTGTTTCCTGGCATCATTGGCAGCCCCCCCCGCCGCTGCCGCTACTCGGGAGGGAGCCCCCATGGCACAGCCGCCCGCCCTTACGCTGCCTGCCCTGGGTGCTCTGCTCTGGCCGGGCGAGGCGGCAGCGGCTCCTCCTGCTCCCGCCGCCACCGCCGCCGCCGCTACTCGAGCGAGGAAGTAACAGCGCAAAGTGATGAAACGATATAGCGATGCATCGATATCCCTGTTTGAATATTTTTAAAAAAAACTTGAAATAAAAGCCAAAAACCGAGACCACACGTCACGTTGGGAGCGAAGCAAGATGCGAAGCGAAAAGATTCCCGGCAGCAGCCAGGGGCATCACTCGCCCCGGTTGGAGCACGGTTAAGTGGTCAGAAGCTAAAATGGAGGGGCGTGCGGACTAAAACGATCGATTCGGACAGAAAAGAATGCTAGCCGCGAAGCGAGCGGCTCGTGAAGTAACGGCCATAGTTAGCTCTCAAGAATGGGTGTTTTTAATTCAATGGTAGATAGCTGGGAGAAGAACTGCTACTCAGAGATGGATTATCTGTCCATCTATTCATTGGTATGCATAGGATGATGTTTTCTTAAAATGTTCCTATTTGTCATTGCTAATTCAGAACTGGAGGCACAGAAAAGGACAGACAGACGAATAGGGCTCGAAACCTGTGTAATTGCCGTCCTGCCAATCCATGATTTTTAATATATATGTTCTTGAACTTCTAAATTTGACATCATCACACTTACACATCCAAACATATTCGAGGCAGCAAATCAAGCGGTTGACTTAGTAAAAATGTGAAACACGTAACCACTCTGGTTATCAGAGATTCATAGAAATGGGATGTAGAAAATAACAATTGTCATACAGTCTATCTCCCTGTTATGGCAAGAACATCCCCTACTATATTAGATGTTCTACTGCTCTGACCTTCCTATCTTTAGAAGCCCATACAAATGAAATTACCATTATGATGTATTGGTTATCCTTTTGTATAAACATGTATAGTACCCATCCCATTATTTCTTATAGGTGCTTTTGGCTGTCTGCCTATATATTCACAATGGTTTAACCATTGGCTAATGGATGGGTCCCGAATGTTTTCTGAGCCATGAAACAAACTAAAAGCCTCAGATTCAAATAGCTAAACCCAAGTCATAGCAGAGACTGCTTAAATAGTATAAATGTGAGAAATGATGCTCCTTAAGGGAAAATAAAGAGGAGGTCTATATATTGAGTCCCAGTTCTTATTTTCACTTGCACTTTTCTCTGGTTGGTACAGTCAGCAGTATCCCATTTCGTAAAAACTTGAAATCAGGGGAAAGACACCGAGAATGTTATTGGGTGAGCTCTTGTGATGTCAAGTCCTGATATTCATCTGTGAGAAGGAAGAAGAGGAAGTTGTGGAGGACAATGACATGCCCCCTCGATTAGGAGAAGAATTCAGAACATGTTGTTCCCTTGTGGATATCAGCTTGCGGGATGTGTATCAGCCCTATTCACAAATTCATGCCATTCCCAGTTTTTCTGTTGTAGAAGGTTCCTGAAATTCTGCCGTCTGTTGTTATGAAGAATCGATGTGGGACGAGTGAAGAAGAACTACGAGCTCCCCTTAAAGTTATAGTTGCAATGTAAAAGCTGAAATAAAGAAACCTTGGGAGGGGGATACCCTAAAGCTACAGTCTGTCAGTTTGGAATTAGGACCGGGGTTGGGACTAGAGATGGGCATGAAATGAATTTTTTTGTTTCATTTTTTTGTTTTTTCCCTAATGAAACAAACAAAAAACCCTGAAGTGACCCATCAAAGAAAACTGAAATGAAACAAAAGCCCCCCCCCAAGCCCTGCACACCAGCTGATCGGCGCTGGGGTAGGGGAAACACCTTTCCCCCTCACCCCAGCACTGATCAATTGGCGCACGGGGCTTGGGGGAGGGGGAAAAGGACCCACAACTCCCCCCAGGCACCCCACGGGGAGGGCGTGGGGTTTTTAAAATGTCTTTGAGCCACCAAGGCAGCCTCGGTGTCTCAAAGACATTTTTAAAAACCCGCACCAACAAAAAAATGAAAACACACATAAAACGGAATGATTTTTTAAAAAAAAAAATCATTTCAAACAAAATGAAAAAATAAAAAAGGAAACAAAAATGAAACGAAATGTCATTTTGGCATTTTGTGCCAATGTCTAGTTCAGACATTTCATGGAACCGGCTTACATCATCCCATTATGCCATTTGTAGCCATTGAGAGTGGAGCACCTGTACTATAACAGTGGTGGGGCAGGCAGGAGTGGAAGAGGGTTGATATTTTCCCCCACAGACTTTGCACCAGTGCTGCTGTGGCATGTGAGAACAAGTCATGTCATGGGTGCTCCACTCTTAATAGCTACAAATGCCAAGATGGGATGAATGGGTACATGCAGCTGGGGTTATCATGTCACATGGAGCAATAGAACGAACAGATTAAAGGACAGTTTCTGTCCAAGAGCCATAACCATCTTAAATGCTGGGACCAAATAGTGTGACCTTGGGGAGTTGTGATGGTTGTGATGGATATGTATGAGTGCTTTTTAATTCTCTTAACCTTTTAAATGCTTTTTATCTTTTTAATTGCACCAGGGATAGTATTCAATTTCATTGTACTATGTGCAATGACAATATCTATCTATCTATCTATCTATCTATCTATCTATCTATCTATCTATCTATCTATCTATCTATCTATCTGATACTTTCATGCTAAGCCATGAGTCCTGGGTAGAGATGGTGGACAATCACCAGGACTTGCACTGAGACCTTTCTGCCTCTCATCCAAAGACTCAGAGAAACATAACAATTCCCAGAGTCTTTAGCTGACACCCAGAGAAGATATCGCTTGCTCTGGTAAGTGGCCAATAGGTATCATCCTATATTGGGGAATTCAGACTAATGTTGAAATAGTACATTAAAAATTGGCATATGTTAATATTATGGCCAAATCCCATTGGTTGTCCTAATGCAGGTTTAGACCCATTGAACAAAAGGGGTTTACATAAGTGTTGACTCTTTGTTCAGCAACTGCTTCAGTGGGGCTACTTTACCTGTTTTAACCAAGTGGGTATTAAGTTATGGTGTCACTCGCTATTAAAGATCAATAAGGCCTTTAAAGTGATTTAGAAAAATGGATTATGGAAAAATGTCCTTTCAGAAACTACTGTGGGTAAAATCACTGCATGCTCTGTCATACTGATGCGTCCGTTATGTCTAAACACACATTAACTTGTGCAGACAATAAAAATTAATCCTCTCCCTTCATCAAATGGAAGGTCATTTCCCCACGACCATTCCTTGGGGACATGATGTCATTATGCATGCACCTAAGATATTTTATTATATCTGACTTGGCTGTTTGCATGAAAACAAATTAGGGGAATGTTATTCGAGTTGAAAGAGATTTTAAGGGAGAGTAACTAATGATGAATCATTAATTAAATACTGTAAATAGTAAATGCAATTAGGTAAAACTGTAGATTACTGCCAAAAGAATGTGTAATGAAATATCAAATAACTTCCTTTAAAACAATGTAAAACTTCTGTTTTAACCTGGCAAGCAAGAAATGAGGCAGGATCCATTGAGATGCTTCGGTATTGATTTCTTAGCTCTTAGACACTTGTGACCTCCCCCCCCCCAGACCCCAACCCAGTTTCAATATATGTGGTCCCTCCAGGGACCACAAAAACACATTTTGTATGCATAGCATTGTGGAATGAATAGGTCTTTCAAATTTGCTTTCTTCCCTAAATTATCCAATATGAGGTTTGTTGGTGGATATTTCCCCAATATTCACCAGTAGCATAGCTGTTCAGCAAGTACTTGATAGACGGGAGCAGTATTTGACACAGCCAGCATGTCTCCTGAGTCGCATGAGCCATCTAAAGATTTTGTAGCAGCAGCCAACATTGATCAGTGTCTGACAGCTGGCATACAGAAGCAGTCAGCATTTGATCTTTTCCAATACAGAGCATGTAAACATTTGACAATGTCTGAGTAATGGCAAGCTGCAAAATCTAGTAGATTTCCTAATAAAGTTCAATTTCGAATTCTGGAATTCTGAAATTGGAATATCAGATTCAACAGTTAAATTTCAGCATTAGGATTATGCAAACCATACTATATTTGGTTTGCACTCCCTGGATGGAAACAGAGTACGAAGAAGTATCTGGTTGCCCAGAAGTATTTTTCTCTGGCTAATTTACATTAGGAAAGTCTATGAAATTAGCTTAAGTTAGAAACTGTTTTTTTTTAGATTTGTGTGTTAGGTTCCATCTCATTATTTCATTGTTTTTGATTATGGGGGTCTTTTTTATTTGCACTGATATATGTGCACACACAGAAGGATGTTTGATCAAATTTAATACATGTGACTATCCCTCATGTATTTTACAACTGCATTAGTGCCAATAGGCCACAAGTACCAACTGAGTGGCTTTTATGACACCAGTGCCAGATCCAAGATGCTTGCAGTGCTATTGTGAACTCTGACAAATTGAACTGTCACCAGCTGAAGAAATGTTTTTCATCTTTTTTTTTTTGTTTCTTCAGATGGCTAATGCTTGCGCAGCGGGGCTACCACCATGGGAAGCCACTGGCCACCTTAAAGCTCCCTGTCGTAATTAGGAAAAAAAGATCAAACAACTGTATTAAAATGTATTAGTCTTTAAAAATTGTATTATTCATACTCTGAACTAATATCCATGGAAATGTCCTTTTGAAAAAAATATGCATGTTTTAGGCCAACTTTTCTGTTCTGTTCTTGAGAGCAGTTTTGAGTGCCAGAAATTTACACTCTGCATTTTTATTAGCAATGAAAACATTTAATACACTATAGATCAGTGGCTTCCCTTCTTATTTACAAAGCGAAGAACATCCTTGTGTGCACTATTTCAGTTCTGTTTTACATGTTGAGTATTGCTGAAATATCAGGTAGAAATCCACTATGTTTTTAAAAAATGGAAAGAAATCTGATTCTAGAAACTGGTACATAGTGAATGTGGGTAACGGGCTTGATATCTGGATATGTTATTAATATAGCTAACTAAACCCAAGGGAGGAGGCATTTTGCAGCCCAGCCCACACCTGTATGCATTTACCTGTAACAGTGGTTGCCACAATTCCTGGCCAGGCCTTGCGCCCTGGCTTTAAGGAGCCTGTGGTGCAGTGGTTAAATGCCAGTACTGCAGCTAAAACTGTGCTCATGACCTGGGGTTCAATCCCAGGTAGCAGGTTCATGGCTGACTCATCCTTCCATCCTTCCGAGGTTGGTAAAATGAGTACCCAGCTTTGGGGGGCAATGTGTTGTCTGCATACTATGATTAAACTGTAAACCACCCAAAGACTACTTGAAGTGGTATGGGGTGGTATATAAGCAGAACATTTTGCTTTGCTTTGCTTACAAACAAAATCAAACTTTGTCCTCCTATGGAGCACATAACCTGAGATTTGTCTACTTCCCTGAAGATCACGAAAGCCCGTAGCTAGTGCTGGGGCAGTAACAGGAAATTTAAGTTCAACCCAGCCTAGCTAAGGCTCTAAGCCTTCCAATTTAGGCCTTTCGCCCTGGTGTTTGTGAGGGCCCTGCAAGATAGGTAGAGCTCCCTAGATGGAGAATTATGATATTTATAATCCAGAAATTTCTCAAATCCCATCTCTAATTCCCGAGACCAAACTTCTAACCTTACCTCTTTTGGGTCTTAAAGTTCTCTCTATCCATTGCCCATGTTGGCATCCTCTATGGATCCTTAAAAAAAAAAAGAGCTGTGTTGGGTTGGATCAAAGACTAATCTAGTTCAGCATTCTTCTCCCAGAGTGGACAGACAGCAGATATCACACAAAAGTCAACAGGTAGGGCATGAGTGCAACAATAGCATCCTGTTCATGTTCTCAAGCAAATAGTCCTCAGAGGCATACAGTCTCATAGGCTGCCATTGACTGGATTTTTTTCTATTTCTGCCAATGTAATGTCAGTGGGGTAACTTTCAGTGCCAAATTGCCTCCGGTTAATAAATGAGAGTAGGTATTTTCTATCGTATACAAGTCACGCAACTGGTGTGTGAGAGGAACCACTTGCAGCAATTTAATTCTGGAAGTTACACTGCTTGCATTACGCCAGTAGGTGTGACTTAAAGGATTCTGGCCATCATGATTACCAGGTATTGCCTGATACTCCAGTGCTCCAAATTATTGTCGCTGTGCTATCATTTGGAAAGAAATGAAGAACAAGTAAATGGAGGAAGGGTTAAAGACCGCACTTTGTACAGACCCTTCCCTAAAGTGGCTTCATCTGTTAGAAACAGCTCTTGGGTTGCTGCTACATGTGTTTGCATGTAACATGCAATTTCATCTTTCTACTTCTTATTGCCCAGAATCTTTCACAAAAGCCTTAAACAACAAGGTAATAAAAATCTCTGACATGACAAGTACCAGAAGGAGCTCATAAATAATTTGCTAAGTAAGTAATTCCAAAGCAACACGTGCACACGCACACACACACACACACACACACACAGAGAGAGAGAGAGAGAGAGAGAGAGAGAGAGAGAGAGAGAGAGAGAGAGGCATCCAAGCTCTGGCATTGTATACTCTAAGCCCTGTGTACAAACCAAGCACTGTGGAGCATACAGATGGCAAGTGTCCAATTTGAACACGTTAATCCAGCCTAAGTCTGAGGTTTTATTCCCCTTCCGTCAAGTTTCAATATGCATCTGATCTGAGGATATTGGATTTTTTCTCCTCTAAGGGGAAAAATAAATGACTTATCTGGGGAATAAATTCTGTTCTACTCTTAACATATTGCTCACTGTATACACGGTGCTGAAATAAGGCTCACTGTTTCTAATGTAAATCTCTAAAGCTGAACCGTGATAATGAGTTTTTAGATTTCTTTTTTTTTTTTAAACCTATGGTTGATATGTAAGTTGGAAGCTTCCTTGGGAGAAAAAAGAAAATAGCACGCATACAAAGTTAGTGTTTGTACTTCACCAGAAGAATTTCCAGGCACAGACATATTTTGGGCCTGTATCTGTCCCTGATATGGTGATGAGTAGGAGTGTAAACACATGTGTTTATTTTAACCGTAGCACAGTGGTTAAATGCCTGTACTGCAGATAAAACTGTGCTCACGACCTGGGGTTCAACCCCAGGTAGCAGGCTCATGGTTGACTCAGCCTTCCATCTTTCTGAGGCTGATAAAATGAGTACCCAGCTTGCTGGGGAGGTGGGGTAATGTGTAGCCTGCATACTGTAATTAAACTGTCAACTGCCCAGAGACTACTTGAAGTGGTATGGGGCAGTATATAAGCATAACACTTAGCTTTGCTTTATTCTTGAAATATGACTTCTTGGGGTGTTCTCCTCATCCTCTCCCTCATATTTTGTGTTATCCAGTCTGGACCTTTAGAAAACAGTTCTGAGGCACTTACTCAGACAGTTAACATGTCACAGAAACGGCTGCCCTCTTGACTTTCACCATTTTCCAAGAGAAAGTGGGGAGTCTGTGGTTTTCCAAATCTTGTCAGCCTCTGACACTTCTGAGCTCTGGGGATGATAGGACCCCAGCAACACCCAAAAGACACAATAGCACTGCCTCGCAATATGGTAACTGAGAAATATGACATCAATATTGTTGATAATTAGGTAGTGTCAATTCAGTTTGTGACCATTATTGTCCCTGGCTAGCCACAAATTTAGCCCCCCCCCAAATGTTTAGTTTTCTTAAGCTTTTTGTAAACCTAATCAAGTCAGACTGGGAGATATTTCAGTGAACCATAAATATAAAGTTTATAAATAAAGCATAGTGGTTTCTCATAACAGCTCAACATGTGTGTGGTTAAAGTTTCTTATTCAGCTTAGATTTCATAATTCCAGTCAGGTGTTCTCAAAAGAATCTGTTACAAATCATGTTAACTCAATTAACTGTCTACTGTCTGATACAGTAAACTTTTCAAGACCCTGTCACTATATAACTACACATAACATTCTTCAAATACCACCTCTCATATCAGACTCCTAGCTCAGACTCCGATTCCCATAATCTCTTCCCTTCAATTGTTTCTCTCATTTTCTTATTCTTCCCCTGTTCTTCTGACATCACACCTAAAATATCTTCTGTTGTTCTCTGATTGGTTCTCTCCCTGGTTCTTCTACAGCCAATCCCAATTCAGTCTGGTGTTCCTGGACAGACTTTCCTGTTCCAGTCTTGGAGACCGTCACAATGGCAACCAATGTGTTTGTTGGTTTCTCTGTTCTCGTGTAGTTTTGCTGCCGATCTACATTGTTTGTTTTCAATCTGTTATTATATTAAAATGTATTATTTTAATATGGTGTATTATTGTAGCAATGTATTATCAACCATTGCTACAATTTCCTAGGTATAGTGTCTTCAGAAGTGGTCTATCATTTCCTTCTTCTGGAGCTTTCTGGGAGCCCTTCTCCTACAAGACACATTGGAGAACCCAACTTTCGATCTCCAAGTACTTCACTCACTGGCGTATCCAGCCAACATTTGGAAAGGAGCTCATAATTCAGACAGAAAGTCTTACTTCACTTGATTCTAGGTTAAATGAAATTAGGAGCCTCATGGCGCAGTGGTAAAATGACAGTCCTGCAGATAAAACTGTGCTCACAACCTGGGGTTCAGTCCCAAGCAGCTGGTTCATAGTTGACTCTGCCTTCTATCCTTTTGAGGTAAATTGTAAACAGCCCAGAGAGTGCTTTAAGCACTATGGGGTGGTATATAAGCAGAACACTTTTTCTTTAAATGAAATTAGGTAGTTCTGGGAAACAGTTCAAATTAACACTAACCACTGTCAGTCATGGTAGGCAGTATAGGTTTAGATCAGCCTGCTCCTGTGTGTGTCAACTTCATATGTCCACGCATGCAGGTCCAACATAGCAGGCAACAGTTGAAGAGATGCAAATTTCCTCTGGCATACAAACATAATTTTGATTTTCTATATGTCATGCACACAGAGGTTGAAACTACTGCCTGTCTGGTAGGTGAAAACCAAAAACAGGAAGAACGGTAAACCTGGGGCACATAAATCCAATTCTTCAATCCTTCTTTTCATATGCAATAAATGGTTTGTAAACTAGTGTCAAACCATGGTATGTGGGTTTGGAAGACCATTGTAAACCATGGTTTGTTAGGTTAGTTAGTTAGTGTAAATGTTGTTGATTGCCTGAATCCAAATGTAGTGAAACTAAAGTGAAGGTGCTTCAACCCAGAAATACTAGCATTAAAGATTTTGCTTTAAAAAAAAAAAGACAATAAGGCACAAGATAATGGTTCATGATTTGCCAGGATAAATTCTCTCATCATGGGCAACTAAAATTTGTGAGCATAGACAGAATCAATGACAGCTATAAAAATGCTAAGAAATGAAAACAAAGAAGCACCCAGTGTATAAAAACAGTCAATAGTCAAGTATTGTTCACCAAATGTAAACTGTTCTTGTATGCTGACTTTTATTGGGGCAAAGAGTACTTCCCATGACTGAGAACAGCAAATTACATTTGTTATACTTATTGGATTATTGGGAAATGTTCCGAGATGAAGGTTTAAAAATGTAATAAAAGTGGATCAATATATGTTCGAGGATTTCATCATCATGTATTAACAGCATCAGTCCCTTTGACCTTTTTTCCTTAACATGATTCCCTTGATCACAGAAAAGAAAACCTTGATATAATAAATTACTCTTTATATACATCTCTGTTCTGAAGGCCATATTTTCTAGGTAGAAATTGGAAGGTGATGTGAGATTCTTAAGCTTCTAAAGCTGCTGGTCAGAATGATGGCCCACCTAATTCCATACCATCCGCCTTTTGTAGCTTTTCCCTGCAAGACTTTATCCAACTGGAATTTAAAATTCCTTTAAAAACAGTACAGAGGTTGGATCTCCTCTTTTTCCTACCATTTATTTAAATAATGGCTGAAATCTGTTTTGTAACACAGTAAGGTGCATGGGGATAGCTGCCTAAATGCCCTAAGCACATCCGATCTTGCCTGATTTCGGAAGCTAAGAAGAGTCAGCCCTGGTTAGTACTTGGATGGGAGACCACCAGGGAATACCAGGCACTGCAGGCACCTGGAGTAGGAACTGGCAAACCACTCCAGCATTCCTGCCAAGAAAACGCCATGGACATGGAGTCATGAAGAGTCGGTCGTGACTGTAAAGACACAACACACACACACACACACACACACACACACACACACACAAAGGCCCATTGAATCAGTGGGGACACACTCCACAAATTCAGTAATTTAAATTGCAATTTACTTTAGTGTTACACTTGACTCACTAAATCCCCATGGATTAAATGGACCTATTCTACTGTGTCTTATTACAGCAACATGATTTTGACCAATATGTTAAATATTTATGGATGCTCTGAAATCAAGGCACAGCTTGGGTGTCCTCCAAAGACAGGTCAAATGGATATGCCTGACATTGAAGGTTTCTTGCACAGTCCATACCATGGAATGTGTTTTGAAGATGATCAGTCTTGTGAAGGATCTGTCCTGCCACCACTTTTGCCTGGTCCTCTTCGAGCTATTTAAACAATTTTATTGGCCTAAATTCCTAAGCACATCCAATTGGTGGGTTTATGTCAGTGAAAAGGTAACTGGACAAACTGTGATAGTGCAAACCACTCAGTATTCCTTAAGAAAACTCCATGGTCATGGGGTCACAAAGAGTGGCTGTCAGTTCTGCAACTTGAAGCATGGCCAGGAATATACAGCACACAACTCATTTCTAGAGTTTGCCTGAATATTATGGATGAGCATGAAAATGTTTTTCTCCCATGCCAAGAAAGCTAGAAGTCTCAGTGAGAATCTGTCCTGAATTTGATTCTTTTATTTTCCTTTGTAAATCGTTTTTGGGTTGATTGGGTTGAAAAGGTAACTGGACAAACTGGATGCAATTCTCAATAATAATAATAATAATAATAATAATAATAATAATGAAATAATAGGAATAATAATAATAATAATAATATTTAATGAATAATGGATAATAAAACTCAAAAAGAAGTCCAGTTGCCATGAATCAACTTCCAGATTCTTTTATTTTCCTTTGTTTTTTCTCTTTTGGATTGATTGGCTTTACATACTTGTCATGTGGATGCAATAATAATAATAATAATAATAATAATAATAATAATAATAATAATAATAAAAACTCATTAATTAGCACGAAAAGAAAACCATGAAACAAAACTCAAACGGAGTCACTCAATAGCTACGGAGGTATAACAATATGACAGTATGCTGTCTTACGACTGCTGTGTTTTAAACTCGGGGCCAGGAACCTGTGACTGACCAGTTACTGTATTTCTGGCAAGGACAATGAGGAAAGATTATGGGAGCTGGTGTCCAGAAGCAGGTGGATGGCCACAGCAGCCCTTCCTAACACCCTTTCTTACAGTGAGGATCCCTTTCCAGCTATTGTATCACACATTATTGAAGTCTGTCCTATGTCTTGGGATGGCTGCATTCCTCTCCTGTACAATTGCCAGTCCTCCCCTGATTGAAAAGCAAAGCAAAGCAAATAAAATAAAAGAAGAGAGAGAGAGAGAGAGAGAGAGAGAGAGAGAGAGACTTTGTTCTTTCTCTTGGCTAAAGATATATCAGAGAAACATTATTGTTCTACAATATGTTACCCACGGTGCAAAATATACCTCAGCATCTGCACTGTGAGAAATGGCAGGCGGTGCACTGCATGGTGCCATAGTGATCATATGCCTGCATGTGTACACATGTGCACTAGAGACAAGATGCACCTCACTTCTCAGATAGTTTAACTGCTTCAGTTCAGGGAATGGGACGAATGGCCAATACCTCAATGAGCAGCAATGGGCAGTAATGAGATTTTGATGAGGAACGCCCAAAAGATGAAAACAAGGCAACATGTGATCAGAAAATTGGGGTGGCCTGTGGCAGACAGGAGCAGTTAGTATTCATGTTATAGATCGTGGGTATAGGGATAGAGGGCAAGCTGAAACTCACAAGATGGAGGTGCTGGTGGTCAAGGACCACATCTTCTGGATGGAGGCATGCAACTAGGAATGTGGCTAGACAGTCCAATCATCCCAGCCTAGATCAGGGTAACAGGGTTACTTTGTGGTGTAGAGTATCATGTGGGGCAGTCTTTGCATCCACATGCTAGGAGTGATAACACTACACCTTGTCACACTTCAGCTTTCTCTCTTCTGGATGTGAGCAAACTTTGTGGATGGAGCTACATTTTGATGTCTTCTCCTAAATTATGGCAACCAAAAGACATATGTGTGAGTACAATAAAAGGATGCTGATCATAAACACACTTTGAGCAACTGTTTATGGCAAACACAAGGGCCAAGTATCTCACCCTTAAGAATTTCACTGCCGTTTTCTTGTTGTTTCAGTTCCTCTGCCCTCAAAAGCAAAATATGTTTTGGTACAGCAAAAATCAAGTAGGAGCTTGTGGTGGCTCAGTGGACTAAGGCTCCCGAAAACTGTTGGCTGCAAAGTCGGCCGCTCGGCAGTTCAAATCCCAGGTGCCATGCAGTTTGAAAGCATGTCAATGCAAGTAGATAAATATGTACTGCAGTAAAAAGTGGGAAGGTTAAACAGTGGTTCCTTGCAGTCATGCCGGCCACGTGGCCATGGACTTGCACAACACTGGCTCTTCAGCTTGAATATGGAGATGAGCACTGCCCCTAGAGTCAGACACGACTATCATACATGTGCTGGGGGGATCCTTTACGTTTTACTTAAGAGTTATTGGAAGGCACTTTTTGCCCATCTGCCTGAAAAGAAAGGCTGGTGGGGTCTGCCTTAAAACGGATGATCAAGATAGAGAAGTTGTTGCAATTCTCAGAAATCTGGACCATAGATCTACGAGGTTTCAGTTCTAAATGAGGACAATGCACATGAGTAAAAGCAATATGAAACCAGCCTGCTTACATTTATGTACATTTATCTGTGTATAAATCAACTCATGATCTACTGAAGTGAGTGGAATTACACATGCTAATTTGGTCGATTTGGCTGCAGGCCTTAAACCACTCACTCCTGAGTGTTCCTCTCAGAGGCAACTAAGTGGTTTAATGATTGTAGGCTCTGGCTGGAAGCCACACACTACTTACTCTGGAGTAGTCCCATTGGTACTTAGCAAGAGACTGGATTTATTTGTCTCTGTGTTTGCGCAGATGTTCTCAAATGTATGTGTTGTTGTTTGAACTGGGCTTTCAACAAGTGATGGCAAAAAAGAAGGTGAAAAATAAAACTCTAACATGTGATATTGAAACTCTTGGGCCTATTTGTTGATGAACCACTTTGGGGGGAAGTTTTGCACAAGACCATTAACTACATGGATTTTTAACCTAAATAAAATTGCAGGGCTGAATTCAGATTAACACTTTTCACTTAGAGGAGTTGGGTGGGGGGAACAGTAGCAAGTTGCAACAGCTAGGAGGAAGTTTGGCTGGCTGATGCTAACTAGTAGACATGGGCACGACTCGGCGAAATTGTCGTTTCCATTTTTGGTTATCGTTTCCGTTACGTAATGGAAACGGTAATGATAATTAAGCCATCAGAACTCGAACTCGAACTGAAAAAAGAAAAATTTGGTCGGGTTTTTCGTTTCCGTTTGTGGCATCGCTGCGATCGTGCGATGCAAAGCACAGAAAAAGTTTTTAAAAGTTTTTTTAAAAACCCCGACTTCCAGCCAAAAATGCAGGCGAAAATTTGCCTGCCTGAGGCTTTGCCACCTACCAGAGGGGTGGTTTCTGGGGGGTCCCTGGCCTTCCACCCCTCTTCTCCTGTCCTGGGCTGTTTGCACCAGGCTGGGGGGGGGTCATCCTCGTCGTCTGTCTCGCTGCATGCCATGCGGTGGCGGGGGAAAATCCAAAATGGCGACCACAATTTTTCTTTTGAAATCATGGTCAAAAAACACACCAAATCACCACAGAAACATGTGAAATTTATTTATTTTAAATGCCTGAATTTTTATAGTAGCAGCAGTGGGTTTTTTATAGCAATAAAACGTCGTATTGATTTTATTTTATTTTATTTTATTTTTTATTTTTTTAGACCTGCCCATTTGGGCTGGGCATGGGATGGGACCATGCAAATTGTTTGAACCATTCCACCAATGGCATCGCCAGGTTTTTGACTGACACTTTTGGATGTCTCGGAGGGCATAAAAAGCCGAGGCACCTTCCAGAAATCTCAGTCGGGTGTATGGATGTGGTTGAGGGAGGAGGGCTGGCTGCTGGTGCTGGTGTGATCTGATCGAGATTGAGGAGGGAGGCTGGAGGCTTTAGGATTTAAGTTAGGCAGGCAGGGAGGGAATTGAATTTAGAAAATAATTTCTTTGATTCCCTGCATCTTTGTCTGCTGAAGGGAATAGCAGTTTATTCTTTATTTCTTCTCTGGCAGTTTGAGGATTTTTTTCTGATATTGGATAAAGGGGGAGGTTTGACTGGGAGTGGGAGGTGTGGATTTATTTTAAAAATATATTATATACTACCATTTATTTTCTATTTTCCCAACTTCAATTTGCTTGCACACACACACATTTGGGGTGCAAGCCAAGAACAGAACCTCTATCCTAAGTGATATCCTAACTGCCCACTCGCCCGTCCGCTCGCGCCGCCACCCACCTGTGGCCCGCGCCGCTGCCCGCCCATTCGCCCGCTGCCCACCCACTCGCCCGCCGCCCGCCCACTCGCCCACCCGCAGCCACCGCCCGCCCATGGCCCCCCGCCACCGCTGCCCGCCCGCACCTCCCCCACAGCCCGCCCCCCACCCCGCCTGCCACCTAGGGTGCAAAAACACCTAGCGCCGTCCCTGATTGCGGGAACGCCCCTATGCTCTGGGAAGTCAAATCACGCTAAATCGCGGTGGAAATGACAAACGACAAACGACAAACAGAAATGACAAATTTTTGAAAAATTTCGCGACAAATGGAAATGACCTGAAACGGACCCGTTCCGACAAACAAAAACTCGAAACGTCATTTTTTCTGGTCATGCCCATGTCTACTAACTAGCAGTTAAATAAATGCCAGGGAAATAAGAAGGCTGAAAGTCCACCCTATAAAGCAAAGTTTTCTGCTTATATTCTGCCCCATACCACTTCAAGTAGTCTCTGGGCGGTTTTACTATTTAATTACAATATGCAGGCTACACATTGCACCCTCCCCCCAGCAAGCGGGATACTCATTTTACCAACCTCAGAAGGATGGAAGGCTGAGTCAACCATGAGCCTTCTACCTGGGATTGAACCCCAGGTCGTGAGCACAGTTTTACCTGCAGTACAGGCATTTAACCACTGCACCTGACTCAAACAAGACTCAAACACACCTTTCAACAGATTAGCAGACTTGGCAATCTACTGTAGGAGGAAGAGGGGGGATGGGGGAATCTCATGGCCCATGGGAGCCTGCTGGTTTCCCAAGGAATTTGACTACAACTCGCAGAATCCCTTAGTCCAGTGGTTCCCAACCTTCCTAATGCCGCAACCCTTTAATACAGTTCCTCATGCAGTGGTGACCCATTGCCCTGCTTGGAAGAGGCCACAAACCCCCTTTGGCAGACCACTGGCGCAGGTGCCATAGAAAACTTCCCTCTACAGCCAATCACACCCTCTGGTGCCATTGACTGACATCCCCTCCAACCTATCAAGCTGTAACTCACTCTCCCCCACCCCTCCTCCTCCAGACCCAATTCATTTGTGCCTTTTCATTCACTGGCTCAAGGTGATGCCTGTGAAATGGTTGTTTGACCCCCAAAGGGGTCCCGACCCTCAGGTTGGGGACCACTGGCTTAGCCAAACTCACCAAATTAGGATGCTTCTAGGCCAACGAGGGGAGTCGTGGTGAATCTAGCTAGAGAAATCTCAGCTCAGGATCACCACGTGTCATTCTGAAAGATTCATAGATTACCAGAAAGACCTTGTGTGGTGTAGCAGGTAGAATGGCAGACTTGGACTCAGGAGACCTGGGTTCAAATGTGCAGTCGGCCATATAAGTTCACTGGGGGTTGTTGATAAAATAAAACTCCTAACATACGTCTCATACTTTAAAAACACCTTCGAGTTTGCCATAAGTCCCATGCAATTTGACAACAGCAACACAAATTATGAGAAAATGGGCATTTCTGGATGGAGGACTCCTCATGTTAACAGTTAGAAGAAGTTGTGCACACCATCCATCTTTTCCTCCTTAACGCTTTTTCCCATGGAAAAGAATGATGGGAAAACAAGGGTGGGCTACAAGCAGAGAACAACACTTGTGAAGCTCCAGTACAACCCAGCGAATGAAGCTGAGTGATGGCTTTGTTAAAGCCTCAGTTGAAACCCGAGGAAGATGGGACTGCATGGCTGTACCTATCCTGATCATAATAAAAACATGCCAACACATTCCAGCCAACCCAAAGCTTCTGCAGAAAGTGACCAAATGTGCCCCCAAAGTGCACATAAAGGGGCAAAGGGCACATAGTGGGCCTGGCATGCCCTCCATCCATAGTCTCATCTCCATCATGGATTACATACAAGGGCCTCAAGAGGTGCATGGTCTATATATACCAGTGGTGGCAAAAAGAGATGGGCACGAATCAAAAAAATTGCATTTTGTTTGTCGTTTGTCGTTTGGAGGGTCTGTTTCGGTTCGTTTCCATTTTTCGTGAATTTTTGCAAAAAAACATTTTCGTTTTTGTTCATTTCGTTACCATTTTGTTACCATTTATTTCATTTTTTGTGATTTTTAAAAGGATTTTAAGCAATTCACTCATATTGCTGTAACGGAAATGAAACGCATGAAAAAATTTCTGGTGTTTCTGTTCGTTTCGTTTCATTTTAGAGACAAAATTCGTTTGTTGTTTTGTTACGTAACGAAACAAAAAAAACAAAAACGGAAATGAAAAATTGTTCGTTTCATGCCCATCTCTAGTGGCAAACCTTTGGCACTCCAGATGTTTTGGACCACAACTCCCACAATCCTTTGTCATTGGAAATACAGACTTGGAAATCTGGGAGTTGTGGTCCAAAACATCTAAAGGTTTGCCACCACTGATATACACCCTATCCTAAGTATACCAATATGTACCTATGACCATGCAATTGAGAACACCAACCATATAGCATTTAGGGACAGGGACAATTGGCCGTGAATCCCATTTCTTATTCCATGCATACATCTTTAACACTCGTTTTGCATCTGCATAAGACTTTACTGTTTCTTGCAAAAAAAAAAAAGAAGAAGGAAAAAAAGAGCACACACCTTCTCCATATCTGCTCAGGATAATAAAAACAGCATTATAGAGAGAGAGAGAAAAAGAATCAATTAGATTAGCAGCGACAAGCAACTGCTTGCCCCACCATTCCGGAGTAACAATTTATTCCTAGGGTGGTGAGAGGGACTCAAGCCAGCGGTCAGCAAGCTGACAAATCTGTCTTCTTTGCTGGGTGGCTGTCACTCAAATTGGGTGCCTGCTGATTGTTGTGGCGCTCCCTGTATTAACACCCTGCTGGGATAATTCTTTTTTTATTCCTTTTTTGGCCACCAAGAGGGTCTGCCACCACACTGCTGTTTTTCATCTTGTTAATTGAGTCATTTATTTCCTTAAAAGGTGAAACTTTATCAGGCTTTACATGCCAAAATGTGAGAAGGCATTTTTAATGATACATCAAATGTTAGGAGCATGCAGGTGGCTCTGCGAAGGGGAAGGGGGGGAGGGAGAGAGAAATGGTCTTTTTCAAAAGGCTGAGCTTGAAAGACGGCAAAAACTGCCCAACAGAATCTAACAAAAAGCTTCTTTTATTTAAGTCTAAGCTAGATCTGTTTTATGCATGCCGGTTAGGATATCCTGTTTACTGGTGTCTAAGGTAAAGGTAAAGGTTCCCCCCGCACATGAGTGCTAGTCGTGTCCGACTCTAGGGGCAGTGCTCGTCTCCGTATTCAAGCCAAAGAGCCAGTGTTGTGCAAGTCCTTGGCCACGTGGCCGGCATGGCTGCAGAGGAAACACTGTTTTACCTTCCCACTTTTAATGGCGGCACCTATTGATCTACTTGCATTGACATAGTTTCGAACTGCTAGGTTGGCAGGAGCTGGGGTTATCAGTGGGAGCTCGCTCTGCTGCATGGCACCCTGGATTCGAACCGCTGAGCTGCCACCACACTCCATGGTGTCTATGTGTACGTAAATAAAGAGGTTATGTTTAGGGAATGCCTAACATGGAAAATAATTACTCAAGAATATGAGAAATGATGTTGAGTAGAGATCAGAACAAACTATCAGTGGCACCAACTCAATGTAGCGTCCAGAGAAAGCGAGGCAGGGGAAGCCAGGCCATTGCCTCAGAGTGGATGCTTGCCAGAGGGGGTGGGGCTTTGAAAGTTTTTGTGTAGGGTCTTGACCCTCAGTTTGAGTTAGGAGGTGGGCAAGAGTAAACCAAAGGGGGAACAACTTGTGTCTGAGGTGGGGTAGTGCCTCATTTTCCCCAAAGGACCAACGTCTAGTGGTATAGAAGTACAAGGATATCTAAAAACTCAAAAGCTATAGAAGGGGAACCAAAAAGGTGGTCTTTAGGTGACATCATGTGGCTTCCAATTTATGGTGACCCAATGAATTAGTGACCTCACAGAGGAATGTGAAGAGACATATTGTATATGTGAGTTGAAGAAAAATTAATAAAACCAAAGAACTCTACTGATTTGGGGTGGGGAGGGAGAGGTTAGGGGAACAGCAGAATGAAGTCAGTTTATAGATGGGAGAAATAGCAACTAGATTTCATATAGTCCATAACAAAGTCAACTACCAGAACAACCACCAAACCTATTAACACTGCCACTTTAAACACCAGCTCTCAGAACTCAATACTAAATAACAACCACATCATCATCTTCACCCTTTGACCCTGAAAGGATGTGCTGAGGGCTGGTGGTGCAGTAGTGCTGGAGCCTTAAGTGTCAACATGCAAAGTTTTGTTTTGATGAGCCAGGATGACTTCTGATGTCATGATGCCACCTCACCCAAAACACCTCTTATCTCTCTAAATGGCAACAGTTTGTATGAGTTCTTTTTAATATGTGCAAATTGGGTTGTTCTTTTTTTTTTTGGGGGTGCTCTTTCTTTAAATGACCAGTTGAGACCTGTTGTGTGTCTCTCCATGCGTGCTGTCAAGTCAGTTCAGAGTTATGGTGACCCTTTCCATGATTTTCTAGGTGGACAGTACTCAGAAGTAGTTTACCACTGCCTTCTTCTGGGGATACCCTGGGACCATGGAGCTTGCCCATGGACACACAGGCTGGTCCTTCTTCCAGGATGCACATTGGGGAATCAGCTTCCTAATCAGTGGCTCTGCAGCCAGAAACCTAAACCACTGAGCTACCCAGCTTGATCAAGAACTTTGCTTTTTGACATTCCATCAGTTCATGGCAGCCCTAGCAGTCTAGCACAAATTTTCAAATGAGTTGCAGGACTTTGCCATTGAGAAACTAAGCTTAGAATTCTGGGAGTTGTGGTCCAAAACATCAGGAGGGCCAAAGTTTGGACATGCCTGATGTAGAGCCTTTTTTTTTGTTCTGATTGGTTTTTCAATGGGATCAACAGATTACAATCTACTTCACCTGTCTGTATAGGGAGGGCAACCTGTCATCACCAGCTCAGGCCTCTGAAATATATGGACCCCCTCCCATCTCAATAAGCTTGTGTAATGGCAACCATTTTCCTATTTTCGTTTAAATTAAGATGGCAAATGGAAAGACAGTAGCACTGTTCAAGGGGTCCTGAACAGCACGAGGAGAATAAAATATTTAGCACTTTAGAAATGTTATAGAAAAAGACATAGTAAGGCTTTAAGACATTTAGAAATGTGTGTTGAGGAGGAATGGCAAATGGTTCCTGGTTGACTGAAAGAAGAAGGAATAGTGGAAGCAGGCGAAGGAGAAAGTAATGGCAAATGGCGTGAGCAGGAACTATAGACAGCTACATTTCACTCAATTAAACTCGGCATTTAATAGCAAAAGTTATAATTGTAACTCGTGGCAGAAAGCTACTGCTGGCAAGCCTAGATACAGTGCTGCCACTGGTTTATCATTTGATTTTTCTATCTTTCAGTCAACTGAATACAGTGTTCTGCTAAGGAGAATGTAGACCTTGTTCCATCAAAAACGATTTTAGAATGAATATTATGAGTCAGTTAATAATAATTATGTGCTGAGTTAGCAAATACTAATGCACAGCTCCTTAGCCTGCAGAGGGTTTGATCATGGGTTAGATGACAACCCATACAACACATAGTCATCCAATGGCCATGTTGATGGGAGGTGGTTGTCCAGCAAATCCGTAGAGTTCCAAAACAGGGAAAGTTGACCGACAATGTTTGATAAAATATTCTGTCTCAAAGAGTACAATAGTGGCAATGGTTATCAGGAAGATAAACATAATTCTGTGGATAATTTCTTTGTTGGAAGTGACTGGGTACAACTCAGCATGTATTCAAAGGAGTTTATGCTTCCCAGGTAGTCCTTTATCTGCTTAGACCTAGTCTAACTTTCCTTTGACCTTAGAGCCTGACTACACAGGGGGAAAATACAGGAAATACTACAGGTCTGAAGTGGGATAATTCTTTATTATGTGAATCAGCCTAGAACTCCATACAACCCAATCTGTACTTTTTTCTCCCCACTAGAGACCCTTCTCTCAATTTAAAAAGTCAATTTTTTTCACTTTGGTTCAAAGTGTATGATCACTTGAACTGATGTGGAAAGACCAAGAGAGCGCGTTTCACACATGCAAACATACACATGCAGTGGTGTTTGGCAAAAAACCTTCCCCTTTACATCTTGCCTCACAAAGAAGGATGAGGCAAGCATGCCCACCCACCCACCCACACGCGTAGATAAACAAGCAGTACCATAACTCACCTCTCTCTCTGCAAAGCCTCTTTCCCAGGCACTCCCATTTGCTTTTGTAACTTTTTCCAGGTAGACATAGTTATTTCTTCCTTTCTTCCTTCCTTCCTTCCTTCCTTCCTTCCTTCCTTCCTTCCTTCCTTTCTTTCTAAGTTTAATGAGCTCTCCCATCAATAAGATGAGATGAGGAAATGGTACCTCTTGATGTCTTCAGCTGTTACAAACTTTGCATAGGATCAATCCAGATCATGCTAAGGAGGGATGCTTTCAGAGGCAGGCTGTTATTTGGGGTGATTGTTGTATCTACATGCAAGGATTGACCACATTCCACCTCAAGTGACCCTGTTCAGCAAAGCCTAGACTGATCTTCCTTCCCTAAAGGAAAATAAAGCAAAAAATAAAAGCTGTCCTCCTCTATGTTTTATTTAAGCTTCTTAAAAATCTTGAGAAATGATAAGGTTCTTTTCTACTCCTGTGCCAGGGCAGCAGAGGGAGAGGACGTTTCATGCTTCTTTTTTATTGTTGTTAACTAACACGCCAAAAAAAAACCCTTTCAATTTCAAGGCATTGCTGATGCATTAGCAATAATTAAAAAGAAACGGAAAACCTCCTCTCCTTCCCACTCTGCAGGTGATTGGGAAGGAACCTTCTCATTTCTCAGTGGGAATTATTAGGCAATGTCGGCAAAGGGATAGCCAGTCAGCTGCTTTGGTTCAACCCCAGTGATC
Organism: Phrynocephalus forsythii; assembly: GCA_029282475.1. Taxonomy (NCBI): domain Eukaryota; kingdom Metazoa; phylum Chordata; class Lepidosauria; order Squamata; family Agamidae; genus Phrynocephalus; species Phrynocephalus forsythii. The sequence goes on along the minus strand of JAPFRF010000001.1, from coordinate 186,715,065 downwards.
ACACATGCTGGAATGGAAGCAAAATGGAACAATTCTAGTCACACAAAGAAACATTAGTCCCTGGCAGGGATCCAAAAATCTGTGTGTAGGTATTTATTGGGGGTGGGTGGGCTGGTTCATGGTGGTATGTATGTAGCTCAATCACCAGGATAGGGAGCAAAAGAGCCCAACCCCAACCCAGACCAAACGGGAGGAGAAATACTTCTCTAATCATACTCTTATTCATTTAATATATGTAGTGTGCTCCTGACTTGAACATGCTAAACAAGTGTCACTGTTGGGATGTCTCATGACTTAGGCTACCTGCTTATCTTTTTACTCCTAGAAATCATTCTGTTGCAGCAGGGCACTGCTTTCTCTTCCTATACAGCATTTTGTGGTATATTGCAGAAGTTAATTTTGTCATGCTAGCAGTGCTCCATTGGCAATCTACAAATTATAGCATAGAATTACTCCAGAGTAAATAAGCTCTAGTTTACAGCCTTGAGAGGTGATCATTATTTTGAGACAAATGTCACTTCAAAAGCTATTTTCCCCCTACAATCATCTGACAAAGTAGAATCCCACTTTGGAAATCAGCAGAAACAGCTATTACTACACTAGTTCCAGTAAAGAAACTGAAACACTGTTGAAGTCAGTTCAACTGCACTAATGCTGTGGATTGTAATTGTTCTGTGCCATCAAGTTGGAGTCTTGGAAGCCACTAACCCATAGTTGTGGGCCATCAAGTCAGAACTGACCTATAGCAGCCCTAATAAGGCTTTCAAAGAAAGTGAGCAATTTAAGGAGTGGCTTTATCAGCTCCCCAGCACCAATGAGCTTCAGTGGCTGAGTGGGGATTCGAACCCAGGCCTTCTGTGTTCTAGTCTGTCTACCCACAACGTCACACTAGGTATCTAATGCTGGATTAGAGCCAGCTAAATTTTGGTGGGAGGCCCAAATGGCTCATGTACTGGCCAGGGGTGGTATAAGGTAAAAAAGATAAAGCCCCCCCCCACATGCGCACTAGTCGTGTCTGACTCTAGGGGCGGTGCTCATCTCTGTATTCAAGCCGAAGAGCCAGTGTTGTGCAAGTCCATGGCCATGTGGCCGGCATGGCTGCAAGGAAACACAGTTTTCCCTTCCCACTTTTAATAGCAGTACCTATTTATCTACTTGCATTTACATGCTTTCAGACTGCTAGGTTGGCAGGAGCTGGGGTTATCAGTGGGAGCTGGCTCTGCTGCGTGGCACCCGGGATTCGAACCGTCGAGCTGCCGACTTTGCAGCTGACAGTTTTCGGACCCTTAGTCCGCTGAGCCACTGTGTCCCATAGGGGTGGTATATTTCACCCCAAAATTCCAAGATGAGGAATATCATTGCTTGGACCACTGGCGGACTACTGTGAAATTTTGGAAGCCTGAATATATCTTGATCTGGCCAAGAAAGAGCTAATAGTAACTACAGAATATATGTATATATAGTCAAAGGGAGGTGATGAGATTGAGAGGCACAAAGAAGTGATGAAGAAGTCTGCACAAACAGGTCAACGGAAGGAGTATGACTGAACAGTTTACCTAGTCCTTCAAAGGCAGCACTTAGCCCAGAAGTGATGGTGCAGCAATGTATTTTGAAAGACAACCATCGATTCTAGCAGGCCCTATAACCATACCTAAAAACACTGTGCAAAAAGATGGGCAGCTGGATAACAAACCAATTTCCCTCATTACCCATTTGCCTCCCCCACTCGCTACAATAAAAGCAATCAATCATAGTTGCCCATTTAGGACTACAGATAGGCACGAAATGAACCCCTGAAGCAAAAAACAAACAAACAAACAAACAACCCAACAACCCCCAACAACAACAACAACAACCATGGATCAGGCTGTTTTGTGGTTTGTTTTGAAGCACTTTGGTGAAATCTACCTGCCCAGAATGAAATTAAATGCTGAAATATTATCTGGCATGGAGATTTGAATGCTTTATGATTTATGCATTTTCTGGGAGTGGTAGAATACACACACACACCCTGTATGAATTAGGGATGCCAGACTCACAGCGGGTCTTTAGCTGACTCTCCTCTCCACCCCCCCCACCCAAGTTTACCAAAGATTGGATTTGGGATGTCCACATTTTAGCCTCTTCCCAAAGCAGGTCCCCCAGAAAAATAGTTTACATATCTTGGGTCACATCTTCACCCTTTTCTCAATGCTTCAGCAGGGATGCTGTTTGTCATAACCTCCCAGATTCAACATAGGCTTTATGACTGAAGCATCACACTTCTAAATGAACAAACACCCTGATGAAGCTGCTTGGACCTCTCAAGAAGAGAAGACCAGTTGCCATGACGCAACTTCAAGAGAAATGACACCTGTGACCAAAACGCATAACAAAATCAGGCTAATTGACTACTATGTTCTGTTATGCCCTGACAAGTTAGAGCCAATGGATGGTGACCTTGATAGGGCTTTGAAAGTAAGTGAGATACAGTGGACCCTTGTATAACAAACAGTTTGTATAACATAAAATTTGTACAACATAAAAAATTCCGGAGATAGGGGAAATTTTCTTATCATAATTACCTACGGGGAAAATCTGTAGAACATAAAATGGGATTACTCCATTTTCAATGCATTCCTATGGGAATTTGTATAAAGGAAAAGTTGTTTAACATAATTTCATTTGGAACAAATTAATTCCTTTATACAAGGTACCACTGTATTTAAAGAGTACAGTAGTTTTTAACAGTTCAATATCCCCACTCAACTTCCAAGGCTGAGCAGGTATTTGAACCCAGGCCTCCCGAGTCCTAGCTCATCATTCCAACCACTACACCTGAAAAAAATGTCCTATTAGGACAAACAATTGCTTCAGGGAAGTTCTATACAAAAAAGAAAGAAAGAAAGAAAGAATGAGTTGTCTGCATGCCTCAATGGCCGCTACCACACTTCCTTGAGCAGGCGCTTTTTGTTTTGCATTGCCTTATCTCCTCCCGCGGTCACGTGGTTGCTATAGCAATTTGGCTGTCTGCACTTCAGCGGTTGCTTAGCAATCGGCTTCCCTGTCTGCACTTTGCTGAACCGCTTTATACTTCAATTTTCAATGACCACAGTGTGAAAGTGCAGCATCAGCAAAGCCAGTGAACATGTTTACATTGCAGCAGGCTGTTTTTTTGCATGTCCTATGACAGGGAATTGGCAGAAACCGGGGAGGGGATTGAAAAAAAGCGGTGGAGTATGTCCACAAATTCAACTAAATCACTTTAAAAGGGGGTGCAGGAATCGATTAAAAAAAAAAACACCACCTCCAGTGGTCGTCTCAAGAAAAAACAACATAGCAGCCAAAAATGGGCGTGGCCAAGGGGGCTGCTTAGAAACAGCAATTTGAAAAGCAGTCAGTGATTTTAAAGGCAGTATGTCTTTAAGGAAAAGGTGTTTCAAATCTAAAGTGTGATAGTGGTCGATGTGTCACATATATGGCTTTAGAACTAGAGGTTGGAAGTGTGATTCCTCACTGTTCCTTCCAGGAGAAGAGCCAGCCTGTGTAACCTTGGGAAAGCTGCACAGTCTCAAGATGTTCCTAGAAGCAGTGACTGATAAACCACTTTTTAGTATTCTCCTTTGGGAAAACCCTGAAATGGGTTGCCATAAGTCAAAACGGACTTGAAGTTATTTTATTATGCAAGAATAAAATCACACAAGAAAACCTATTGTAAAGACAATACTCTCCTTCGTGTAAAAGGTTTATGCAGCGGGCTATCGTCAGATACTGTTTCTCATCCAGAGGTGAGGAAAAAATTATTTTTCTGAAATCCCAGAGAACTCCAGCCAGCACGGCCCATGGCAGCCAAAGTAATGTTTCCCGTTTATGTAACTTGGTTCTATAAATGGAACTCAGTTTAGGGGGGAAACTGTCAGAAAGGTTGCCATAATGTTGCCTTTTGACATAAGGCTAGTTGATGCTGATCTTCCTAAACAGAGACCAAGAAGCTATCCAGAGAGTTCAAGATCAGCCGTTCTCATATAGCCTGAAGCCCCTGCAAAAAAACAAAACAACAACAAAAAAACACTAATGGCAACTTTTCTTTTTTTGAGGGGGAGGGAGAAATCATTAGCATTTTGCCTGGTGGGCTCCTGCTACTGATTGCAGGCCAGATCACAGCCATGATCATCACATCATCATCGTTGGGAAAAAGGCCTCCAAGGCCCAGCGTTTTGACAAGATTATAGCTTTTTACTTACCCACCGCAGGCGGTGTCATCTTCAAATTGTTATCTCTGAGCTCTATTATACATGATACAGCTTGCATATCGGTACAAGGTTGACCTAACCTTAGGGACAGCATCAGTCATAGGAGAGAGAGAGAGAGATGTCCATTAAGAAAAGGATATGACTGGAAATAGCCACATACACAGCTTCTGTGTTCTCTTCTTTGAAAGCTCCCTTGCAAATTCTCAGCATCTGTATTTATTAATAGAACTGCTAGATCGCTCAGTGTTTTAGGTACCTGGCTGTGTAGCCAAAGGTTGTGAGTTGCATCCCTCACTGTGCCTCCTTGACACGGGGTGGACTTGATGATTCAGAGGGTCTCTACCAGCTCTTCAGTTCTAACATTATTTATTTATTTATTTATTTATTTATTTATTTATTTATTTATTTAACTTATATGCCATCCATTACCCAAAGGTCTCTTGGCAGCTAACAATCAAAAGAATTAAAACAGTTTAAAATAGTTAAAAATAGAATATCAATAATCAAAGCAATAATAAAAAACTTTACACTAAAATCATTACACTAAAATTGTCATCAGAGGACCCACAGTCTATATTGTATCAGTTAAAAAACTTCTGGAACAGGAAGGTTTTTACCTGGCGTCGAAATGTAATCAGTGTTGGCGCCAGGCGGATCTTAATCGGGAGAGCATTCCATAGTTTGGGAGCAGCTGCCGAGAAGGCCCTATGTCTACAAGCCATCCCTCTCACCTCCTTGAGGGATGGCTCTTTCAAAAGGGCCCCCTGGCTCGATCTTAATTGCTGGGTAGGTTCGTATGGAAGGAGGTGGTCCTTCAGGTATCTAGGTCTTAAGTTGTTTAGGTCTTTATATGTCAAAACAAGCACTTTGAATTGGGCTTGGGCAGCAACTGGTAACCAATGCAGGTTACACAGAATTGGCGTGATGTGATCTCTGGCAGCCCCACCACTTACCAGCCGTGTCGCATGATTCTGAACCAGTTGCAATCGCCAGACCATCTTCAGAGGCAGCCCCACATAAAGCGCATTGCAGTAATCAATACGGGATGTTACCAGTGCATGCGTAACAGTCATGAGGCTCTGCTCGTCTAGGTAGGGGCGGAGCTGGTATATTTTCTGCAGCTGAAGGAAGGCACCCCTGGCCACTGAGTCCACCTGGGCTTCCAGAGTTAGACTGGGGTCCAGGAGCACCCTCAAGCTGCGGACCCTGTCCCTTAGAGGGAGTGCAACCCCATCCAAGACAGGAAGATGGCCCTCTAACCTGTTCGGCAAAGCACCCATTAACAGCACTTCCGTCTTGTCTGGATTGAGTTTCAATTTATCAACCCTCATCCAGTCCATTATATGGTCCAAACACATGTTCAGCACAGAAACCGCCTCACCTGGATTGGTGGAGAACGAGAGGTAGAGCTGAGTATCATCAGCATATTGCTGACTCCTCAGCCCAAGCCTCCTGATGACCTCTCCCAGCAGTTCCATGTAGATGTTAAACAGCATGGGGGATAGTATTGAGCCCTGTGGAACCCCATGACGTAAATGCCAAGGGGCAGAGCTACTATCCCCCAGGACCACCTTCTGGACATGGTCAGCCAGGAAGGATCGGAACCACAGCAAAGCAGTGCCTCCAACTCCCAACCTGGCCAGCCTATCCAGAAGGACATCATGGTCAATGATGTCAAAAGCCGCTGAGAGGTCCAGGAGTATCAATACTCCTCCTGTCTCTCTCCCGACAAAGGTCATCATACATGGAGACCAAGGCAGTCTCTGTACCAAAACCCGACCTGAAACCTGATTGAAATGGATCCAGAAAATCTGTTTCATCCAGCAGTGCCTGGAGCTGTACGGCCACCACCCACTCCAACACGTTGCCCAAATAAGGGAGGTTCGCTACTGGTCAGTAGTTAACCACCAGCCCTGGGTCCAGGCTTGGTTTTTTAAGGAGTGGTCTAATCACCACCTCTTTCAAGGTGGTGGGGACCACTCCCTCTCTTAAGGAGGCATTAACAACCTCCTGGACCCAGGTGCAAACCCCTGGCAGATCTTTCAATTAGCCAAGAAGATCAAGGGTCGAGTGGCGTTGTGGTAGCACGGACAGATCCAAGCATCCTGTCCACATCCTCAGGTCTCAATAATTGAAACTCATCCGATAACACTGGACCTAAGCATGGCGCACTGGACAGATCCCTTGATTCTGCATCAATAGTGGAGTTCAATTTCCTGCAAATCTGAGCGTTTTCCCCCTCAAAGTAAACAGCAAACTGGTCACAACAGGCTGATGAGTCATCCAGAACCTCCACCGTATTTCTTGGTTAAAGAAGGTCCTGGACCACCCGAAACAGCTCTGCTGGATGGCACTCTGAGGAAGCAATATGGTTTGTGAAATATAATGATGACTAAGAAAGCAATACACTGTACCAGCAGTTCTCAGGAAGAAAAGGATGGTGCCATAGCACCTTTGAATGGAAGAGCATCTTGATACGAAGAAAGGTAAAGGTCCCCCCTGCACATGAGTGCTAGTCATGTCTGACTCTAGGGGCAGTGCTCATCTCCGTATTCAAGCTGAAGAGCCAGTGTTGTGCAAGTCCATGGCCACGTGGCCGGCATGGCTGCAAGGAAACACTGTTTTCCCTTCCCACTTTTTACGGCGGTACCTATTGATCTACTTGCATTTACATGCTTTTCAACTGCTAGGTTGGCAGGAGCTGGAGTTATCAGCGGGAGCTTGCTCCACTGTGTGGCACCTGGGATTTGAACCACCGAGTTGCCGACTTTGCAGCCGACATTTTTCGGAAGCCTTAGTCCACTAATTTGCCTTAATATGGATGAACAGACAAGGATTCATACCTAGACTTTGGGTAGTGAAGTGCTTCAAATCCCTGAGCTTGGCTGGGTGAATCTAATAAGACATAAGCATTTCCATTTTTCTCATGTTTAGTTTTTTTTGTTTAATTTGGGGTGTATGTGTATTGGTGCGCAGTGTGTGTGTATGTGTGGTGGGGAGTGACAATTTTTAAAAATCCAAATGGGGCATCATTAAAGAGGGGAGGGGTTTTTTTTTTGATAATTTTTATTTATTTATTTATTTTTAAAGAGAAGTGAAACCCATGTCTATTTCTAATTCTGTGGGCCTGTGGTGCTTCAGGATCTCTGACACAGTGAAGTCTTTACCTCCAGTAGGGACCTAATCCTTTTAATACCTCAGACAACCTGCATGTGAAACAGCAGGTAAGTGGATAGAAAGATCATTGAGGCTCCTGCTGCCCATGAGAGCAGAAACACATAATAGAGTTAATTAGAGGTGAGCAGGTTTGTGAACATTACAGTCAGGTTAACAATTCATAGGTATCATTGACAGAATTTGATCCCCCTTTTCCTAAGCTATCCCCCTTTCCCTAAACTAACACATACTAGCCACCCTTCTAGAATTTTCACATCATTAGAAGGGCAGTTCCCCTAAGATGTTATATTTATTTGCATTAAATGACCCCGCCGCCAAGCTAATGGATAGTATGCATCGGTGTGCCAATTGTCTTTTTAACTTTGTGAGGAACGCATCTCAAAATGCCAAGCAATTAGAAATGCTCATAACCCAATCCAAAGTCGGTTACTTCATTTCCCTCTCATCACGGTTCGCCATCCCGCTTGGGAACGGTATGAAAAAATGTTGCTGCACGTCCATTGCGTGATGGTGGGAGTTCGTCCCGACCATGCCCCCTGAACTGGGATTTAAGCGTGATGAGCCATACCTCTCCCTGACCTCGGGAATTCTCTTTTTTCGGATCCTGTTTCAAGACAAGTGCCTGTGAAGTAAGGCTCATCACACAACGTGCACATTCTCCATCTAGTGGCAGGAGTGCAAAGTTGCATTCTCCAGTACAATCCCAATGGTGTAAACAATGCATCGCGGAGAGGGAAGAAGGCATAAAACCTTGAACTTTGCTGCTTAACACTTGCAAGGCAAAGTTACAGAGAATCGAAATATCGAAAAATGGAAGGTCGGACCAAAAAAAAGGGGGGGGACAAAGGCAGGGAAGTACAGATGTTGTCACGAAACAAGGACGTAAAGTAACAGTCATCACAATACCATCAATCACGCCCGTGGGTAAACGGAAACCGGGACAGAACCGGGACAAAACCATGTGACTGCGAATGACGTTATCATGAAACGAACGTAATCTCGGAATGAGGAAGGACGTGAAGTAACCGTCAAAGTCTTTGTGCATAGCTTCTGCTATCAACGGTGCTCATTTTAAAGGAAGAATTGGTTACTGTAATTTTGCATTGCCTTCTCGAAAAGTGAGTCCTCTTATTTGACAAGTGTCAGAAGTTCTGAATCCAGAGGGTTGGGGGTGGATGGGATTTTAAGTAGTTCTATTTCAGAGATGAATCTTTTTGATTTTATTAACTTGGCATAGTTCACATGCCATCCCTCTGCAGTGATACCAGTTTCTCCCATTTGCTTCCGTTGGAACATTGTGTTAACATTTGAGGAATTTGTAAAGATACCCTTCAGGGACAGCAGTAACATGGAGTTTTTTTTGTTGTGTTCTTGTTTTAAAGGCAGTCTGTCTTTCCAAGAGTGAACAGATGGAAGGTGAATTTAGAAACGGCTGTACAGTACCTTTCTTTAAATGTCAGTTATTGTGTGAGGTTCCATTATGTCTGTTTAGGACAGATGGCAATGTTCAGGATACGGACTAAGCTTATACCTTTTATGGACACTGTAATGCTTGTAGAAATAGTCTATCAACTAAGATGCTTATTGTGGTGATTTGTCATGGGAGAGAGTGAATAGCTTCATAGCAGTATTGTGTAAATTGGAGATGGTATAACTGTAGTGTTCGCACCTTACCTCTTTTCCAGAAAGCACAAATACTGTTAACAAAACCAACATGTAGAGGAAAATAGATGCTGGATCTATCTGGGAACAGAATCATTCATAGACTTTATTTGTTCATGATCAAAACATGAACAGGGAGCATCTGCGGAGAGGAGAGTTGGGGTAGAATTTGGAAGCAGCTCGTGACAAGTAATATCAAGTCCTGAGTACCTTGGGGATAATGAGATAACAAGAGAACAACCAAATTACACCTCAAAAAGTCATGCAAAAAGTAGTTACCCATGTAATGTTTGGCATTACAAGTACTATTTTAGTTACTTTTAAAAGTTACTCTTCACAGACCTTTTAGAAGCATTTTGAGAACACTGCCCCACCAAAACTTTCACCCATTCTTTTATTTGGGGCAAAGGAAGAATTATGTTATTTACTGTCATATCTGAGTACATTTTACATGCTATTTTAGTATGCAAATAAAATGTCGGCCAAGGCAGATAAAGGATAGTTGAGTGATCAAAATCCTGTTCAAGTAGATTGAGACAGGCCAACTCTCAAAGACATTCTGGGACCTATTGTAATTAATTGGCGTTGTGTTTTGGGGGTGCAAAGCTTGTTTCCCTAGCCCACTGGTGGGGAACCTTCAGCATTCCAGATGTTTTGGACTGCAACTCCCACAGTCCTTTATTATCATGGGCAACAGAGGCTTGGAATTCTGGGATTTGTGGTCCAAAACATCTGGTGTGCCTAAGGTTTGCCACCACTGCCCTAGCCAGTCTCTATAGAAAGTTGAGGGGGGAGCTTAGAGCTTTCCAATCTTACCTTAAATTTGTAGTGGTCTCTCCCTTCCCTTCTTTCATTATTCTAGCATAGGATCATAGAATAACTGAGTCTGAAGGAACCTATAAGGCTCTCATGCCCAACCCTTGCTCACTGCAGGGGGTTGGATGGAGGCCCTGTTTTCCAACTGATGGGAGGAATAATGCTATGGGTTCTGCTTCTTTTCCTGGATCTAGGAAGTACAGTAACAAAAGAAATCCCCCAAAGACCCCAAGTCTAGTGGCATGTTTTTCCCCTTCCTTAACCAGGGAGCATTCTGATATGTGAATCATATCTTGCCTCAGTTTTTATCTTAAAGTTTTAGCTTTTTAAATCCAGGTTCTACTGTTTACTGTTGACTTTCTTGTATGCCATTTTGTGGAACCAATTATTATTATTATTATTATTATTATTATTATTATTATTATTATTATTATTATTATTATTATTATTAGAATTGTTTATTATTATTATTAACCTTCCTGAGTTTCCGTTTGGGAAATAAATAAAAGCAATGGACTGGCTGCAAGTTTCCTCCTATGGCAGGTGTGCATCTCAAGAAATACATAGTGGAACTGGAAAAGGTGCAGAAGAGAGCAACTAAAATGATTACTGGGCTGGGGGGCCTCCCTTATGAGGAAAGGCTAAAACATTTGGGGCTCTTTAGTCTGGAAAAAAGGCACCTGAGGGGGGATATGATTGAGAGTACAAAATAATGCAGGGCATGAGTAAAGTGGATTGAGGGAAGCTCTTCTCCCTCTCACAAAATATCAGAACTAGGGGACATGCACTCAAATTGAGGGCTGGGAGAGTAAGAACAGACAAAAGAAAATATTTTTTCACCCAGCGCGTTGTTAGTTTGTGGAACTCCCTGCCACAGGATGTGGTGATGGCATGTGGCCTGGATGCCTTCAAAAGGGGATTGGACAAATTCCTGGAGGAAAAGTCCATCAAGCCATGATGGGGATGTGTAATCTCCAGGCTTATAACCGGGGTACTTCAAGGACAAGATGCAGGGGAGTGGTATCAGGAGACAGATATCTAGTCTTGTGCGCTCCTAGACGCATCTGATGGGGCCGCTGTGAGATACAGGAAGCTTGGTGGGCTTTTGGCCTGATCCAGCATGGCTCTTCTTATGTTCTTATGTTCCCTCCACACAGATAATGTCCACCCCTGTGCATCCATAGCAGTCATTTTTGTTTTCTGGTTGCGACAGACCCAACATGTGGGGGCTGTCACATACACGCATAAGAGGGAGTAAAGTTGTGTGCATGAGGGACAGAGCGCCCCCCCCACCGCCCCATGAAGCTGAAAATTAGAAGGGATGTTGACTGGCTGGATTATTTCTAAGAAGGAACCAAACTTTATTACATCTGAACAGTTAGTGCAAGGTAGGAAAATCACAGAGACAGATCTCTGGGTGCAAAGTGAAAAATACTCAAAACAGTATGAGGAAACACATGTAGTCATTTCTGAATAAGCTGCCTCTCAGTGTCTCTCACCTCCAGTTGTCCTGGAGATCAGCAGCAGTCCCTCATGGGCAGCTAGAGGCAGAAATGTCCAAACAGAGACAAACTCTTGCTGGTTGTTTAAAGAGCCCTCGCTCAACCTGATTGGATTAGTATCACCACTCCTATCACAGATTGCTGTTCTTGGTGTTAATCTTTTCCAGCCTTTCTGGGTATGCATGTTGCAATCTAGTAGCATATACATTAGGGCACTGGAATTATGTCATGACAAAGGAGAAAAAGCTAGATTCCTGGGATTTTAGAGTTGAAAGAGAGTTCAAGGGTGACAGCTGCTTTAAGAAAGGATTGGATAAATTCATGGAGAGCAAGGGTATCAATGGGTATCATTATGGATGCCTAAGGACAACCTCCGGGTTGGAGAGATAAGCAGGATATCTCTCAATGCCATTTGTGGGGAATCGTAAGCACGTGAAGACATCTGCTTGGGAATACCCTGCTACTGGACTAAGCCTGGAGGAGTTGCCTTTCCTCTTCGACTGCTCCTTTTCCTGCTACTCTGGCGTCGGTGAGAGGGACACCTGGAGAGGCAGGGCCAGACAACATCAGAAGGGCGGGGCTGAAGAAGAGGGACTCCCACCTAAGGCTTTTTAGCTGAATTGTTAGGTGCAACTGTTTTTTGTTTTTGTTTTTTATTTTTATTTTTTGCTTTTTGTTTTTTTCCATTAGGTGTAGGTGGTTGGGAACAATGGAACTGAAAGAACAGGAAGGGGGAGGGCAATGGAGGGGGCAGCCATTGAAATTGTGCTGGGTAGGGGAAGGATGGTGGTAGGAGTGGAACATGCCCGTAGAGGAGAAGAGGGGTTAGATATTTTACATCTATCCCCACTTCTGGTCCCACTTCTAGCCAGAAGGAATCAGGTGAATGATGCGAGCCCATGGGCCACATGGTGCTGTTGTTAAATGCCAGGTCAGTACAAAATAAGACCACCCTCATCCATGATGTCATTTTGGAGAGGGTGCTGACCTGGCATGTATTACTGAGACCTGGGTGGGAGAGGAGGGTGGAGTCCCCTTTCCCAGCTATGCCCACCTGGGTACTCAGTCCAGCAGTGTCGCCCTGGGCCGGGGAGGTGGAGTTGCTATAGTCTACAGGAGTTCCATGGCCAGGCTTCCTGTTTCCTTGGGAAAAGGTCTGGAGGGCCTGTATTGTGTGTTGGGCTCATCCAGACAGATTGGGGATTCTGTTGGTGTACCGCCCACCCTGCTGCATTCCAACAGTCTCCCTGCCTGAGCTGACAGAGGTGGTCTCGGACCTGGTGTTGAAGACCCCCAGACTGTTGGTACTAGGGGATCTCAACATCCATGCCAGGCTACCTTAACTGGAGCAGCTCAGGACTTCATGGCCGCCATGACAACCATGGGGCTGTCTCAACATGTCATCGGCCCAACACATGAGAAGGGTCATACCCTGGACCTAGTATTCTCAACGGGACTGGGGGATGGTGGTTTGGATGTGGAGGGGTTGGCTTTGACTCCATTGTCAGACCACTTCCTGGTCAAGTTTAGGCTATTAGCTACTCCAACCCTCTGCAAGGGTGGGGGATCCATTTGTTGATCCGCCCTCAGAGACTAATGGATCCGGATGGTTTCCTGAAAGCTCTGGGGATTATCCAGCTGACATGGGCGCTCCTGTAAAGCTCAGGTGACCTTATGGAATCGATGACCCGGGCAGTTGACATGATTATCTCCCCTACGCAGAGCCCGGACAGCTCCGTGGTATACATCTAAGTTGCGGGCAATGAAGCGGGAGGGGAGACGGCTGGAGCGCAAGTGGAGAAAATATCGCAGTGAGTCTGATCAAACACGGCTTAGAGCCCATTATCGAGCCTATTCCGTGGCTATACGGTTGGCGAAAAGGCAGGCCAACAAAGTTTATTGGTCCGGGAACTTCTTCAGCCAGGAGATAGGGTGGAGGCCCAGGGAAAAGTTTGCTGTTCACTTTGAGGGAAAAATTGAGACAGAACTCTCAGTATCAAGGGATGTGTCCAAGTGCTTAGGTCCAAATGAGTTTCAAAGACCCAGATGTGGAGGGTGCTTGGATCTGTCCGTTCCACCACACGCTGTCGACCCTTGCCCTTCTTGGCTGAAAGATCTGCCAAGGGGGTTGCACCTGGGTCCAAGAAGCTGTAAATGCCTCTTTAAGAGAGGGAGTGGTCCCTGCTGCCTTAAAAGAGGCAGTAATCAGACCACTCCTAAAAAAACCTAACCTGGACCCAGGACTGGTGGTCAACTACCGACCAGAGGCTTATTTGGGCAAGGTGTTGGAGCGGGTGGTCCGGAAGCTCCAGGCGCTGCTGGATGAAAGACAGATCCATTTCTCTGGTTTCAGGCGGGTTTTGGAACAGAGACTGCCTTGGTCGCCCTGTACGATGACCTTTGCCGGGAGAGAGACAGGGGAGTGCAACCCTGTTGATACTCCTGGACCTCTCAACACCATCGACCATGGTGGATTGGCCAGGTTGGGAAGGCACCGCTTTGCGGTGGTTCCGATCCTTCCTGGCTGACCGTGTCCAGAAGGTGGTGCTGGGGGATTAGCTCTTGGCGTTTACGTGGGGTTCCACAGGGCTCAATTTCCCCCATGCTGTTTAACATCTACATGGAACCGCTGGGAGAGGTCATCAGGAGGTTTGGGCTGAGGAGTCAGCAATATGCTGATGATACTCAGCTCTACCTCTCGTTCTCCACCAATCCAGGTGAGGTGGTTTCTGTTCTGAACTCGTGTCTGGGCCAGATAATGGACTGGATGAGGGTTAATAAATTGAAACTCAATCCAGACAAGACGGAAGTGCTGTTATGTCAGACAGGCTGACACTTCCCTGTTCTGGATGGGGAGGGAAAGCTTGGGGGTGCTCCTAGACTCTGGAAGCCCAGGTGGACTCGGTGGCCAGGGGTTTTCCAGAATATATACCAGCTGCGCCCCTGAGATGAACGGAGCCTCATGACAGTTACACATGCACTGGTAGCATCCCGTATAGATTACTGTAATGCGCTTTACGTGGGGCTGCCTCTGAAGACGGTTCGGCGATTGCAACTGGTTCAGAATCGCGGCACGGCTGGTGAGTGGTAGGGCCACCAAGGAACACATCACGCCGATTCTGTATAACCTTCACTGGTTACCAGTTGCTGCCCGAGCCCAATTCAAAGTGCTTGTTTTGACATATAAAGCCCTAAACGGCTTAGGCCCTAGATACCTGAAGGACCGCCTCCTTCCATATGAACCTACCCGGCAATTAAGATCTAGTCAGGAGCCCTCCTGAAAGAGCCATCCCTTAAGGAGGTGAAGGGGATGGCTTGCAGGAATAGGGCTTTTTCAGCAACTGCCCCCAGACTATGGAATACCCTCCCATATGAGACTGCCTGGCAGATAACATTTCGGCGCCAGGTAAAACCCTCCTATTCCAAAAAGTTTTTTAACTAATGATGGGCCCTGATGGCAATTTTAGTGGTGTGTTTTTAATGTATTGTATTTATTGCATCTACATGTTTTATTGTTTTAATTTTATTGTATTTGATGTTTTAACTGTTTATTCTTATTGTCAGAGACCTTTGGGAATACAAGCTAAATCAATCAATCAATCAATCAATCAATCAATCAAGGCAATGGTGAGCCACTGTGTGAGACAGAAAGCTGGACTGGATGGGCTGTGTCCTGTTCCAGCAAGGCTGTTCTTAGGTTCTTATGTTCTTATGACTTTTTCAAATGCTCAGCTTAGGCTGGAAATACATTGCCAGACCCTCTCCATTAAGTGGGTGTCAGCATATTCATGCTGGGTTGAAGTTTCAAAGTAATGTTTAATACAAGACACCTGCGAAGAAGGCTGTTGGCCTGAGTGACCTTGGCAAGAAGTGAGAGAGTCAAGGTCTCAAAAGTGGATGGCGAGACGTAATGACGAGGACAAGAGTGAAGGCTTAGAACGCTCGGTTAAGTGTGCCAAGTCATGGGGTACAAAGTAGCAAACGTGATTGCATAACAATATTATAAATACTGGACATAGGAGCACATCTAAAAAGGGATTTTGCAAAGTTGGAAAAGATTTGGAAGCTGGCTGTTCACGGTAGTGCTGTATTGCTGTATGCAAGCTGGAATCCTGTGTTGGATGTTCTTCAACTTGAGGGTTGGAAAGAGGTTTGAATCTCAGAAAGAGCGGGAGAGCTGAAGAGGCCTAAAACTTAATGGTATAAGCTGTTCAACCGTGAAACGGTTTACCTAACATAATAATAGACTTGCTACCACAAGAAGAAACTTTTAAGTAGAGCCTGAATGCCCACTGTCCAGTGTGTGGGTGGACCATGGAATATATTTATTTATTTATTTATTTTTGAATTTGTACCCCGCCCATCTTCCCACGGGAACTCTGGGCGGCTTACAGAGCTGAAACAGGTCAGCAAATACACAACTATCAAAATATAAGACAGACAACAAGATAATCATAAACATATAATTAAAAACACAGCATAGAGGTAGGCGCCCTTGTTTTGGACTGCTAGGTCAGTACACTCGTTATAGAGGAATCGATGGCGAGAAGAAAGGAAAGAGAGAGAAAAAACAACTATTAGGCTAGGTCACCAAAGGCCTCGCGAAATAGGATGGTTTTAATCGCTCTACGAAAGGCCAGCAGGGACTCTGCAGAGCGCACTTCGCTGGGGAGGCTGTTCCAAAGAGAGGGGGCAGCGGCCGAAAAGGCCCGGTTCCGTGTAAGGGAACGCCTGGCCTCTCGGGGGGTGGGAACCTGCAGCGAGTGCGCCCGCTGCGCACTTGTGTGTGTGTTGCATTGTTACAGTCGTGACCGACCCTTCATGACCCCATGTCCATGGAGTTTTATTGGCAGGAATATGGGAGTGGTTTTCCAGTTCCTACTTCAGGCGCCTACAGCACCTGGTATTCCCTGGTGGTCTCCCATCCAAGTAGTACCAACCAGGGCCGACCCTGCTTAGCTTCCCAAACCAGGCAAGATCGGATGTGCTTAGGGCATCTGGGAAACAATGGAATATGCAGTCCACCACAATTATCAGCATAGCCTGCTGCCTTGAGTTGAAGCATAACTTCTTCAGTGAAGACAAACAAGATTTCTTTGTTCCAGCAATCTATTTACATATATATAGATCATACAGGTGAGTAACTTTATATCCACATTAAGCATTTAGCAAAGTAACTTACTGACAGCCGTTCTTTTTCTTAATCCCATCCCTTTGTGCTGAACCAGTATTTCACCAGGGTGACATTTTGTTCAGCTCCTCATTCCTGACTGGCAGTCGGGCAGCTTCAGAGAGGGTGCATTCTCCATTAGAATGTGTTCTACTCATGCATGCCAGCACAGAAGACGAACGTGACGCTAGCCATGGGCTTATCTTGAATCCTGACCCAAACTTTTGTAACATGGATGCAGAAGTAAAAATACACAAGAACTGTCCTTGCAAATACTGTATATACTCGAGTATAAGCCTAGTTTTTCAGCCCTAATTTTGGGCTGAAAAAAGGGGTCCTCGGTTTATATGCAGGTCAATACTTTTAGCCACTAAGGCAAGTTTGGGTCAGTGGCTAAAAGTCATTTTAAACATTGTGCACCACTTCTCCTGACCCCCCATGTTTAAAATGACTTTTTAAAAGGTCATTTTAAAACAATGTTTAAAATCACTTTTAGCCACCAACTCAAGCACTTGCCTTGGTGGCTAAAGGTCATTTTAAATATCACACACACACTCAGCTCACAAAGAAGGAGTTGCCAAGCCCTGCTGCATTTCCCAGCCCAGGCTTATACTTGAGTCAATAAATTTTCCCAGTTTTTGGGGTTTAAATTAGGGCCCCCAGCTTATACTCGGGTCGACTTATACTCAAGTATATACGGTAATTGAAATAGTGAGGTTTTTGTAGTTGCTGCTTCTGCCTACTCTTTTATCTGTGCATTTGTGTGAATCATAAATGGAAAACAGACATTTTCTTGCAGGCTGACTGGGATCAGACTCACAAATGAAGAACGGTTAATAAACCACTAAAGAAATCACAACCATAAGCTAGTGTTCAGCTCTGCATGAGTCTTTATCAGGCCAGGCATTGCCGAGCTGGTGGTGATGCAGAAGAAACATAAACGTTCTAAAATCTGTGGTCAGTTTTTTTGGATCTGGTTTCCTTGTTTAAAACAAGTCTCAAATGCAAATGAAGGATGCATATTCCTGCTTCTTTATCATGGACCTCATTTTGCTAAACAAGGTGGCCAGCCTACATGTAATTGAATGTTCCTGAGAAACAGAACTGTAGGAAAGGAGTAGCAGAGCAACAATATTTTTTTTGCACAAATGCTGTACTGACTTTGTTGGACTAGACATACCCTTCTCTTTTAAATAGTTTATTAAAACTGCAAATGTTAAGCAAAATGGAGAAAGGTCACATCAGTCTTGGTGATTATTGATTTATTGGCTTTTAAAGAAACTTTTGAAATGTTTGAAAACTAGCTTACTATTCACTGTATGATTAGAGATACAAATTCTACCTCAAATGAAATACAGGGGTACATTCTGAAGGACTTTGGGGAGGATGATGCAGCCAAAGGTCAAACGATTTGTCCATTGAGCCCTGAATGGCCTAATTTCACTGAAAGCTGTGATCCGTACTCAGGTGAAGAACCTTCCCTACCAGCTGGTACCTGATGCTTTTAAGTGGGAATGTCCAGAGTGAAACTCTGCAGTGAGCCATGGCCCATTCTGTACTGTATGTAGCATTGTGAGCCAGGTTGAAAGAAATTGGATCACATTGTGTCATTTTTAACCAAGTAACGAATTTTAAATTACTTATCAATGAACAATTTCTGCATTAATCATCAAAATCCCAAATTGATTGGCCATATTCATCTTGCCTGTTGAAAAAGAAAAAGAAAAAAAGAAAAAGATCTTTTGGCATCAACCTCAAAGGTTGACAAAACTGGACAGAGATGTGTATGTGTTCATTTCCTAAACTATACGTTCTGGTTCTATGCCATCAATTGGCTTTGATTTATGGGGATCCTAATAGAATTTTTAAAGGATGTGGGATGTTCAAGACACCACTCAAGGCCAATGATTTCCCATAAGTATGCAACCAGCAAAGCATTTGTAAACAGTGGCCGGATCTTAGTCAAGGATGCACTCTCGACCTGCTGTAGCATGCTCACTCTCAACCTCCAATCACAGATTTTTGGTAATTTCAACATTTCTGCATTAACTATCCCATTGATGGCCATATTCATCTTGGTTAAAAAAGAAAAGAAAAAAAAAGAAAAAGAAAATGTCTTAACCTCAAAGAGGACAAAACTGGACAGAGATGTGTATGTGTTCATTTCCTAAACTATACGTTCTGGTTCTATGCCATCAATTGGCTTTGATTTATGGGGATCCTAATAGAATTTTTAAAGGATGTGAGATGTTCAAGATGCCACTCTCTAGTGATTTCCCATAAGTATCAAATTTGAAAATCTTAGTATTCTCGACCTGCTAATCTGCCTCAACCTCATGCACAGATGGTATGGAACGTGACTATAGGATAAGAATAAGTACAATACATTTAATTAGAGTGGGGAAGGGTATGACTAATTGATTGTCAGGACCACAACTTAGGGGGACATGTGTTCTGGGTGCCATACTTGGGGGTGCACGTCAAAATGGCAAAATACTATTCCTACTAATCTACCTCCCTGTGCTGGGGGGGGCATGGAATCCATGTTTCCCCTGGTGACACAGACTGTAGTTGTGACCATGTCAATTGTTATCCTTGGAGACTCTTTCACGTCAGCGAGAGTGCTGGAAAACCAGGGTGGCAGCTTTTAGGGATAGCCTTCATCTATAGTGGATGTCTCCACTCCAGTCCAAATCATGTGAAGAGTGACAGAAATAATGATAGATAGAAGCAAACCTAATACAGTACTTTCTCCTGGTGGGTCTATCTGTCTGTCTGTCTATCTATCTATCTGTCTGTCTGTCTATCTGTCTGTCTGTCTGTCTGTCTATCTATCTATCTATCTATCTATCTATCTATCTATCTATCTAAGCTATTCAAGCTATATATCTAGCTGTCCTTCTTTGAAAATAGCTGCACCTGAAGCAAGGCCACAGGAGAAAGCGATTACGTTTAATAGATGGTGCCTTTGTTTCAAGCTGCTACCCCCTAGTCTACAGCTGAACAAGGATATACAGTCCTGTTCCCTGATTGTTCTTGGAAAAAGCACGCCTTCTCGGGTGTTTTCCTCACCTGAAATATTAATGCTTTTGTAATTGTTCCAAATCAAATTTCCATCTACAGAGGAACGACATCCTCTGTTTCAGAAATGATGGAATGTGGAGGAATCTAAGCATATCCCCGGATTGGAGATGGGTGGGTTCGGGGGAGAGACTGGTGGTGAAAGGAAAGACGCAGAAGAAAATGGGATTATAAAAGAAGTCCCCAAAAGTCACACTTTAATATTCTCCTCTCATTTTCATCAATCACTGAAGCAATACCCCCTAGATCAGTGCATTAACTTGTTTATCTTTTACAACGAGGAGAAGCGGGGAGGGAGAAACAGCCTTCATAGCTTCATCATTCATTCCAGAGTGAGGGGGGGGGGGGGAAACAAAAGCCAGCCACCGAAATTTGCATGGTGCTCAATTATACATTAGTGAACATCACTTGGCAATCTGTTCATATCAATTTAATTGGATTTTAATACTGCCTCTGATCTTGTTTTCTAATTAACAGCAGTGCCTGGCAATAAAGCAGAACCATGCACCCAGCAACACCTTTGATCTCCACCATATGGAGCTCCTCTGTGCTCTTTGGGAAAAAAAACCCAACAAAAAAAATTCCCTCGCCTTTCCTCCCATGCAGGCCAAAAAATACTGGGGGCCCCCAGATGGCTGGGTACCACTCCTGACAGTGACTTCATTGATTATTTTCCTCTTCTGATTGGTCCTGACTAAAAATAAATAAAACATGCACTTGGAACTGGATGTAAATTGGTTGTTGATCGTGGTTGTTGCGCCCCACCCCGGTCCCCGTTTCTCAGTCCCTTCTTTGGACGACAAGCTTTTAAAGTAAACATTAATTGACTCCATGGTCCATGTTTAGGAGCACAACATTTTATCACCCGGACCTTGTGTTTTTTTTTTACGTATAGCTCACTGTCCTCCAAGCACAATGTTTTAATTAGGATTGAAGGAACCTAACTGTTCATTCCTTATCTTTCTGATGTTATCGTCATAGGCAAAGTATTTAAGCCTGATTTAAGCACAGTGGAGTGCGATTTATATCTGCTTTTTTTGATGGCTCACTGTTGACAGCCAGTTCTTTTATTTCCCATCCCTTCTATTGCTAATTTCCCCCTTTTCCCAGGTCAAACGTGAAGTGCAGCATGCTCGGGGAGACCAGCTGCTGGCATGTCACATTTCATGTGTTCTCTCAAGTAGCAAGTGTTCTCATCAGGCTTCTATGATGGAAGGAATTGATTAGCTGTTTTAATGTATTTGTGGAAGAAAACATGGCTGGGGGAAAAAATGAGAGAGAGAAAGTATTTACCCTGACACGGAGTTTACATATTAGCCTAGCCTGGCCTGTAAAAGTATCTGCATCAATTCAATTTCCTTGCAAGGTGGTTTCCTCTAGTGGAGTAAAACTAGGAAGCCTATAAGTGAATGAAGCTAAGCAGGGTCGGCCCTGGTTAGTACTTGGATGGGAGACCACAAGGGAATACCAGGTGCTGTAGCCGTCTGGAGCAGGAGCTGGCAAACCACTCCACTATTCTTGCCAAGAAAACTCCATGGATATGGAGTCACGAAGAGTCGGTCACGACTGTAACGACACAACACACACACACATAAGTGAATGAGATTCATTGGCACATCTGAATGTACTGTATACAAAATTCTCATTTGAGGAATTGTTTCAGGGTGGCCCATAACATGCTGCTTACATGCAAGGAGGGATGGAGTTTCAAGATATTGGGTGGGGGGGGAGGAAGTGTTCAGTTCATGAAAACTGTTTGCCACATAGTGAAACTTGGAAACATATCATTTAAGACAGGCATGTTCAAACTTTCGCTCTCCTGATGTTTTGGACCCCAACTCCCAGAATTCCAAACTTGTATTCCAATGGCAAAGGACTGTGGGAGTTGTGGTCCAAAATACCTGGAGGGCCGAAGTTTGGACATGCCGGATCTAAGATCTCTGTAGGTGTTGGTATTTCATTGTCCCTTGGGGTGTGTGTGTGTGTGGAAAAAAAGGTTCAGATTTTACTTTTTAATTGGTTGTCACAAAATAACCAAGTGGCTGAAATGCGTTGGACAGTTTTAATGAATAACATTTAGTTTCCCTCTCTTGTTGCTCTCTGTTGCCCACAGCCTGTTGAACATTTATCTGCGTGGCGAGTGGCGAGTGATGCAACTGCCATGGCGACCTTGCCATTATGGCATCCACAGTTCAGAACAAAGAAGTATTATGCGGAATACCAGCCTGCATGCTAAAGAGTGAGGAACTGTATCACCCTTAAACACAGTCAGGGGAAATCATAGAATTTACTTCATTTATTAGCACTAGGGGCATGGTGGCTCAGCGGACTAAGGCTTCCGAAAACTGTTGGCTGAAAAGTCAGCAGCTCGGTGGTTCGAATCCCGGGTGCCACGCAGCGGAGTGAGCGCTCGCTGATAACCCCAGCTGCTGCCAACCTAGCAGTTCGAAAGCATGTAAATGCAAGTACATAAATAGGTACTGCCGTAAAAAGCGGGAAGGTAAACCAGTGTTTCCTTGCAGCCATGCTGGCCATGTGGCCATGGACTTGCACAACACCGGCTCTTCGGCTTGAATACGGAGATGAGCACTGCCCCTAGAGTTGGACACAACTAGCACGCATGTGCTGGGGGGGACTTTACCTTATTCATTAGCATAGATTGGAATTACCGATGGGCACAAATGTTTTGTTGCACTTCAGCCCAGTTCCTCAGTGTGGCAGCACAGCTGCTGCATGCTCCTTTCCTCTGCCCATCTCCCCGGCACCTCCACTCACCCGCCTCCATGCACCAGCCAGCTTGTCTTCTGGGGCTTGTTGCCCAGTCGGAGGAGGAGCTTGGGCTTCCCAGCCCTTCCTCGTCTGACAGCTTCCCCATTGCACCTCTTCATCTGAGTGGCTGGTTGCTGGAGGAGGAGGGGCAAGGAAACCTGGGCTCCTCCCCTGATTGGAACAGCTGGCCCCTGGAGGAGGAGCAGGCTAGTGTGCGGTGGCAGGTGAGTGGAGATGCAGTGAGGCACTTCATGCCCATCTCTAACTGGAATATTTATTAAATACAGTAATACCTTGGATAACGAATTTTTCAGATAACAAATTGCAATTTCCAGGTATAGGTCTGCCTTGGATAATGAATTTTCTCAATGGGCTGCCTCGGATAATGAATCACAATTTCTAGGTATAGGTCTGCCTCAGATAACGAATTTTCTCTATGGGCTGCCTCGGATAACGAATTTTCCTATGGGCTGCCTTGGATAACGAATTTTTCCAATGAGCTGCCTCGGATAATGAATTTCCAGCATGCATCAGTAAAAAAGAGTTATCCTAGGCTGCATCATATCTGTACCTTTAAAGTGCACTTTATAAAGAGTTTTCAGCAACAACCCAGGTATCTGTGTCATTTTCCTAGGCTA
Organism: Phrynocephalus forsythii; assembly: GCA_029282475.1. NCBI lineage: Eukaryota > Metazoa > Chordata > Lepidosauria > Squamata > Agamidae > Phrynocephalus > Phrynocephalus forsythii. The sequence goes on along the minus strand of JAPFRF010000001.1, from coordinate 186,692,018 downwards.
CAGAACGAATTAATTGTTTTCCCATTCATTCCTATAGGAAAACGCATTTCGGATAACAATTTTTTTTGGGATAACGAATTGCCTCGGAGAATGAATTAAATTCGTTATCTGAGGTACCATTGTAATTTCATAATGATTTAAGGGTTTCATTTGTTAAATGGTTTCATTGAAATGATTTTCAGAGGAGAGAGAGCTCTCTTTACTGTAGAGAAAAATGGCACATATGACTTACCTTTGTGGATTCCTCTTCCCTTTCCCAAAGCATAGGATTATAATACGCAGGTAAAGGGGCAGAAAAACAAAGGGAAATGTTGAGTTGGTGGCAACAGAGAAGGAGAATACACTCTTTAAATAACCAAAGCCTGCGTGTGCGTGCAGCACCACTAATTTCAGATCTTGGGAACAGGAAAGAGAGGGGAAGAGAGAAGTGTCAGAAACTGAAAAGCAGTGCAGGGTTCCTGCATGGCCTTCCAGGAAGAAATCAAATAGACCGCTTTGTCCCATTGTTGATTGAAGAAAGCCTTTCCCCTCCTTCTTATAAAACCAATGGGGCTTTTTGCTGGCTGTTGGAAAAATAGAAAGAGGAGTAAAAGAAAAGAATAGTATAGCGGTCGTGGGGAACTTTTGGCACTCCAGGTGTTTTGGACCACAAGTCCCAGAATTCCAAGCCTGTATTACCAATGACAAAGGACTGTGGGAATTGTGATCGAAAACTTCTGGAGTGCCAAAGGTTCGCCACCACTGAAATACTGCACTCTGTTCTGCAAATTGCCACTAGGATCTTTGTGTTCTGCTTGGGCCACTATTCAATTTGTGACCGGCTTTGCCATTTTTGTTAACAGGAACTAGTTTTTTTTTAAAATGGAGAACCAGAGTACATCAACAGCGTCGCGCCCCTACTCCACAATCCAGCTGGAATGTACCTGAAAGGATAAACGGTAAGTGGGGTATTACTCTGACTGCCCTTGGGATACCCATGGGATGCAGTCTATTAATCTGACCCATGTTGAAAGTCAGAGGGCCAGGGCACATCTTTACCTTTAGAACAAAATAGCCCCATCTCCCCATCTCTAGTTTGCACAAATTACTAGAATCTGTCCGGGGTTTCAGACTGAGGCTGTTCTCAGTCTGACTTGGAGATGCTGGTTGTTTAAGGAGCCAGTGGTCCTTTTTGCACAGAAAGACACACACACACAAACAAAATCTTGGCTAAAGGATACTGTCCTTCACACATAGGTAAACACCTCCCAGGGCCTTTCTGAATAGTTCTTTCAGTGAAAGAATTAGAGTGTTCAAGAGATGCTTAACTTGAGAAAGCTTTTTAAATAGTCCAGTTTCAGTTTGCAGATAAATTAGCAATATGTTCAGTTCCATAGAGTGCAGTGACATTTTACCGATGATGAGACGGGGTTGATAAACAACTAGGGCTTCCTGTTGAACTTGGCGAGGGAGCCTCTGATGATTGGCCACATCACGCCCAGATTACTCTTGTGGTCTCGGTGAGCCCATCATTAGTATGCTGAGACACCATTTTGATCTTTGTTGCAGATTTGCTTCCTCTGATAGCATAGCGGAGAGGGAAGGGGGGAGGGGATGGTGCCACCTGGTTTGGTTACCAAGCTGCTGCTGCTGCAATATTTTTTTTCTTTTGTAAAAATGAAGCAGGTCGGAATTTGAATGTCAGCTAATTTGTGCTGGATGGGGCCACGAGAGCCAGCCCTGAAGTGACCATCTTGAGTGGCAAATGCAAGGAGGTCACAAGGGTTTTTTGGGGGGTTGGGGGTTGGGGTTGGGAAAGGGGTATCAGAGAGAGGATATTGTCCCATTGCTGATTGAAGAAAATAATTGCTTGCTGTCATCCCAATTAGAATTCATGTACAGAACTGGAGGGAATGATGTCTTAGACTCAGGCAGCTCTTGAGAAGTTACTTTCTTGGACTAAAAAGTCAGAATCCCTAAGCAGTATTGGTTCAATAATCCTAGCCTCTGAAAGTAAATGCAATGCAATGCGAGAACATTCTAGTGGTTTTCATGCCTTCTTCATCCCTCCCACATGCCAGCACGTTCCATTGCTATTTATTGTTAAAAGAGTTGTTATGGTGTCCACCTATCCCATATACCTATACATGATAATTCCTCAAGTGCTAAAAGATATCATGATTGTCACAGCAGTATCCCCCCCACATATATATCCATATCTATATATATCCCCATATATATATATATATATATCTCCAAATCAGCTCAATTTCATCTTGTGGTTGATCTTCCAGGAGTTAAACCAGGCTTCATTGGCAGGTCTGATTTCTCCAGTATGAAAATCTGTCTAAATCACATTCCTGAAACACACATCGAATGATCTCTCAGTTTTAGTGTGTCACCAGGTCTAACCTTAAGATCTGAAATAGCAAAATCATGTGGGGAAGACTAATCATGAGGACTTTGATTATGTATTGATATGCCTGAAAGAGCTGCCTAGATGCCCTAAGCACATCCAATCTCGCTAGATTTCAGAAGCTAAGCAGGGTCGGCTCTGGTTAGTACTTGGATGGGAGACAAGTTATTCTGAAAAAATATTTTCTAAGAACTGACAAAAGAAAATATTTTTTCACCCAGTGCGTTGTATGTCTATGGAACTCCCTGCCACAGGATGTGGTGATGGCATCTGGCCTGGATGCCTACATTAAGAACAAAAGGCCATTGGACAGATTCCTGGAGGAAAAGTCCACTCCCCTGCATCTCACCCTGGTTTAAAGCCTAGAGTTACACATCTCCATCATGGGAGATGGACTTTTCCTGTCCAATCCCCTTTTGAAGGCATCCAGGCCAAAAGGGGATTGGACAGATTCCTGGAGGAAAAGTCCATCACAGGTTACAAAAGTCCATCACAGGTTACAAACCCTTTAAACCAGGGTACTTCAAGGGCCAGATGCAGGGGAGTGGTATCAGGAGACAGATAGCTAGTCTCATGCGCTCCCAAACGCATCTGGTGGAGCCTCTGTGAGATACAGGAAGCTGGACTAGATGGGCCTTTTGCCTGATCCAGCATGGCTCTTGTTATGTTCTTATGTTCTTATGTTCTTATGAGACCTCCAAGGAATACCAGGTGCTGTAGGTGCCTGGAGTAGGATCCATGGATATGGAGTCACGAAGAGTCGGTAACGACTGTAATGACACAACACACACACAAGCCTGAAAGAGTTGCTGCTTTTGTCTTTTCTAATGGTCAAGCTACACACTCATATATTTCTAATATTCAAAATAAAAGTTTGCTTAGAAAATAGGCTTTTCATCCTGAAGAAAGAACAAATAGAGGAAGCAAGAGGCTTTGATAATGGGAATTGCCCTCAAGAGGGATCAGGGTGCTGTGCTGATTACTTGCCCCAAATCAACACTTCTCTTGCTTTTATTTCCCCATGGAGGTGCTCTTGGCAATGAAAGCTTAATTCTTAAAGAAAATCAGATAGTACAAAAGGACAGTCTTTAGAGGTGACTGGTATGGCATCCAAATGTACTCTCCAAGGGCAGCTAAGTGCCTGTTTCTTCCCCTGCCCAAAAATTACGGAGACCAGTTTTGAAGATGCTTTTAAAAAAGAAAAGTATTAATCACATAATGTGTTTTTGTTATATGCGATCAAATCCCCTTCAATGTATGGCAGACTTAAGAATTAGTGACCTCCAAAATACACTGCCAGTACCAGCCATGCTCAAGTCTTCCAAATCCCAAGGCTGTGGCTTCTTTCTTGAATCAATCCATCTCCTATATGGTGTTTCCTTTTCCTGCCGCCTTCAACTCTGAAATATTCTGCTGGATTTATTTAAAGAGCTTATAGATGTGCATTGTTGGACTTGCCTGGCAGGAGGATAATGTAATTCTGGGGTCAACACAGAATAACTTGTCTTTTAAAGAGAGCCAGAGATGAGTGTAAAGTATACAAGCACAAAGACATACATTGTGAAGGATGTGACTTGGCTTTTTAAAAAGTAAGTCAGGCTTACAAAATTTCTGCTGAAGTGGCTCAGTTACCTAAGAGCATCCAGGAGAGTTGCTTAGATAAGACTCTGCTTACTCTCCTCTTGTCAGTTTCTTTTGACACTAAAGAAGAAATTGTTGGTTTAAACCAGTGGTTCTCAGCCTGTGGGTCCCCAAATGTTCCTGGACTGCAACTCCCAGAAGCCTCCACCACTCGCTGTGCTGGAAGGGGTTTCTGGGAGTTGCAGTCCAGGAACATCTCGAGATCCACAGGTTGAGAACCACTGGTTTAAACCAACTGTAAGAACACTAACCTCTTTGTTTTGACGATTCAGAACTCCCCATCTCCTACACCTCAAAAGGCGTGGAAGAAATCTGCGCCTAATGTATGATTCCTTGTAGATATGCTCCATGTTGGTTTAAAACAGCATGAATCCCAGTCTTTGCAATGGTCAAAAGTGGTGGGATAATGGTAACATTTTGTCCATTTTCCATTAATACTAATTGTGAGAAGAATCTTGGACTTGGACGCTGAATATGAGCCAAAAATGTGATGTGGCTGCAAAAAATGATTTTTAAACTGCATTCACCGGAGTATTGTCACCAAGTGCTGTGCAGTAGACATGGGCACAACTCGGTGAAATTGTCGTTTCCGTTACGTAATGGAAATGGTAACAATAATTAAGCCATCAGAACTCGAACCAAAAAAAGGAAAATTTGGTTGGGTTTTTCATTTCCATTTGTGGCATCACGGCGATCGCGCAATGCGAAGCACAGAAAAAGTTTTTAAAAGTTTTTTTAAAAAAACTGACTCCCGGCCAAAAAAGCAGGCGAAAATATGCCTGCCTGAGGCTTTGCCACCTACCAGAGGGGTGGTTTCTGGGGGTCCCCGCCTTTCCCCACCTCTTCTCCTGTCCTGGGCTGCTTGCACTAGGCTGGGGAGGGGGGTCATCCTCGTCGTCTCGCCATGCCATGTGGTGGGGGGGATCCAAAATGGCGACCGCAATTTTTCTTTTGAAATTGTGGTCAAAAACACACCAAATCACCACAGAAACATGTGAAATTTATTTATTTTAAATGCCTGAATTTTTATAGTAGCAGCAGTGGGTTTTTTATAGCAATAAAACTTTGTATTGATTTTATTTTATTTTATTTTATTTTTTATTTTTTTAGACCTGCCCATTTGGGCTGTGAATGGGATGGGACCATGCAAATTGTTTGAACCATTCCACCAATGGCATCGCCAGGTTTTTGACTGACACTTCTGGATGTCTCGGAGGGCATAAAAAGCCGAGGCACCTTCCAGAAATCTCAGTCGGGTGTATGGATGTGGTTGAGGGAGGAGGGCTGGCTGCTGGTGCTGGTGTGATCTGATCGAGATTGAGGAGGGAGGCTGGAGGCTTTAGGATTTAAGTTAGGCAGGCAGGGAGGGAATTGAATTTAGAAAATAATTTCTTTGATTCCCTGCAGCTTTGTCTGCTGAAGGGAATAGCAGTTTATTCTTTATTTCTTCTCTGGCAGTTTGAGGATTTTTTTCTGATATTGGATAAAGGGGGAGGTTTGACTGGGAGTGGGAGGTGTGGATTTATTTTAAAAATATATTATATACTACCATTTATTTTCTATTTTCCCAACTTCAATTTGCTTGCACACACACACATTTGGGATGCAAGCCAAGAACAGAACCTCTATCCTAAGTGATATCCTAACTGCCCACTCGCCCATCCGCCCATCCGCCCACGCCGCCACCCGCCTGCGGCACGCACCGCCGCCCGCCCACGCCCCGCCTGCTGCCTAGGATGCAAAAACACTTAGCGCCGGCCCTGATTGCGGGACGCCCCTATGCTCTGGGAAGTCAAATCGTGCTAAATCGCGGTGGAAACGACAAATGACAAACGACAAACGGAAATGACAAATTTTTGAAAAATTTCGCGACAAATGGAAACAACCCGAAACGGACCCGTTCCGACAAACGAAAACTCGAAACGTCATTTTTTCTGGTCATGCCCATGTCTACTGTGCGGTACTAATGACCCTTATTTGGGATTGGGCAAGCGGCCTCATCTTGAGTACTGCTCTTTTGGACACCACACTTGAAGAGGGATGTGAACAAACTGAAAAGGTTCAGCAACAAGGATGATCAGGGGACTGGAAACCAATCCATATGAGTAGGCGTGGATCTACTATGAAACTAATGAAGCTTAAACTTAAGCTTCAGTGCCCCTAATCCTGGCTTAATGTTCATGGAACTTCTTGATTGCTGGCCAGCATGTGTCCTTCATGGTTATTTCTCCAGCCCCCAGGCTGAAATCTATTCCTGCTTGTTTTAATTGTTGTTCCTTCTTCTTCTTCCTGTAATGCAATAGAGTAGCAGCAGGATGGATGAGTAGTTATGGATGTGTGATTGTGGCTCAAGGCAGATACAGGTAAAGAGAAATTGCCACCTAGGCCTGCAAAAGATATCTATCTTTGGACTACTCGTATGTCCATCATTTTGAGTAAATAGAGGTTTCCACATGATGCATCTAACTAGAGGAAACACATGTCCTATAGCAGCCATTTTGTCTCTTGAGGATCAGCAGTAACACTAGAAAAGAGAAATGTTCCCTATCTCTGTTGAAATTGTAACTGAATTTAATTTGTTTAGTATGATGATGTGTTGATTATGGTCTTGTTTTTGTTGTAAACTGCCCAGAGTGGCCTTGGTAGCTGGATAGGAAGTATGAAAATCAGATTAACTAACTAACTAACTAACTAACTAACTAACTAACTAACTAACTAACTAACTAACTAACTAACTAACTAACTAAATAAATAAATAAAATCTCATATGAAGGTCCATTCTGATTCTGCCATCTTCCCATTTCTTCTCCAGTGTCAAGCCTTGGCTGTTCTGGTTGTGGAGCTCACGGAAAGTTAGTGATCAACCCAAATGAACCAAGGTAAGTGTGCATACCATAGCAGACAGGAGCAAAGTTCCAAAGCACCTGTGGAATCTTAGAGAAAGGTAGAGACGGCTATAAAGCCAAAACTTACATGATGTCCAGAGGATCAGTTAATGATAGCGAGCAAGACCTCAAACAGCGACTGCACACAGAAGACATATCTGCTTACGGTCCAGGAGGAGAGGTGTGCTTGGGGGGACTCCTAGGAGTGCTTGCTTGGAGATTTCTCTTAGGGTACCTTTTCAATTTAAAGTTTATCAGGACAGTGCATATGTGTTGCACCACATTAAAAATAAACAAACACAAAGCAAGAGGAAACAGGAGAGGGCAAGGAGGTTCCCTCCCCCTTTGCTTTTTCTTAGATGGTTACTTCACATCCACTCTCGTTCTGGGAGGAAGTTTGTTGCGTGTTGATGTCGGTCGGGTATGCACGGGCATGATGGATGATACCGGCATGACTGTTACCACACGTCCACGTTCCGTGATGAGATGTGAAATTCCATGCCTTTGTTCTCCATTTTTTTTCGACCTGACCTTCCATTTTTCGATTTTTCGATTCTCTGAAGCCTTGCCTTCAATGTGTTATGGAGCTAAGTTTGAGGCATTTGTCTTTTAATCTCTCTGCACTGCGTTGCTGACTCCATAGGGCAGGGATGGTGAAACTTTTAGAGACTGAGTGCCCAAACTGTGATTGAAAACCCACAAATTTTTCGCAAAGTGCCAATACAGCAATTTAACCTAAGTACAGGTGGCTGTGAAGGGGTGATGTTGGGTGCCCACAGAAAGGGCTCCAAGTGCCACCTTTGGCACCCGTGCCATAGGTTCGCCAACACTGCCATAGGGAATGTACTGGTGAATGGCACTTTGCACTCCTGCCACTAGATGGAGAATGGTATGTTGCATGATGAGCCTTACCTCATGGGCACTCATCTCCAAATGAGAAGCGAGACAATCAGATTCCTGAGGCCAGGGAGAGGAATCTCTCATCCCGCTTAAATTGTAGTTCAGGGGGCATGGTCGGGATGAACTCCCCTCGTCCTGCAATGAACGTGCGGTTAGATTATTTTGTACCGGTCCCAAGTGAGACCCGAACAGCAATGAGATGGATGTGAAGTATCAGCCTTAAAGGTCTGGTCAAGAATTTGCCCAAGTCAGTGCAGATAGGACCGCTCTAGGGTGTGGCTGGTTCATTCCACCCAAAAGTCGCCTGATCACTGGCTTTGGGAGCAAACTAACCCCTCCCTACAACAGACTAAAATGCCGATGTAGTCAACCCCTAAGCTCCAGGAGGAGAGACATATTATGTTTAACAGCCTTGAATTATATGAATGGGTGAGCTTAACAGAAAGCAGAAAACAGAGCAATATTTGAAGACAATGTTCTTTTATTTGATTGCATTTATGTGTTTCCATAAAATAAACTGCCTACTTCCAATGTCCGTAAGCACCTTTCTGCTCCATCCATCCCCAGAAAGGGAAGATTTTTGAGTTTGCTGTCCTCCCTGTAAAGGGTTAATGGAGGCAAATAAAGTTCTTAAATTGTTAATAATCCTCCCAATTTGATCTTGTTCTTTCCCCCCCTCAAGCAGTAAGAGGATAAATGCGAGTGATAGCCAGATTTATAAATTATTTCTCACGAGCTGAATGCTTTAAAAGAGAATGTAAAAACCTGCTATGTGTCAGGCGTTCCATAGAGGCATTAGTGAGCATAGCTGATTTCTCCGACTTTCTGAGAAAGCCATAGTTTGTAAACCTAGTAACGGTATGTGCAGAATTGTAATTTGTCATTAGTCAGATTAACATGATCAAGGGAAAAGAACAGATTATTTACACATAAAATGCAGAGGGTCACTGGTATGGTGTTAATGAATAAATACATTTTAATAAAATTATGTCAATATATTTGAGGAATTGGTGCAAACATTTTTAAGATGCCTTGCAGCACTGGGATTCAGCTTTCACATTGGCACATAGCAATTTGAGAACGATGATGCAGAAAGATTGTGCTTGGCTTGGACTGCTTGATTAAAACTACACTTTAAACAACCCATTTGGATCTACTACTGATGGTATCCTAATTTTTTTTCTTGAGTCCTGTTTACAGTAGTTTTTAAAATGCACCTGTAACATGGGATTGGCCCTGGTCACCAATGGTTTTGCAAAATCCATCCTGGGGTAGCATGCTTATTAAATCACTCAGAAAAAGCAGGGGAAAACTGTAACCTTTTGGGACGTCCAGATAAGATGTTACGAGAACCAGTTGGGGAGTTGGGTATAGGGATGGGCACAAAATGGAAAAAATGTGTTTCATTTAGTTTCGTGTTGTTCCCCAGTGATTCGTTATGTTTTGTTTTAAAATGATTTTTTTTTTAAAATGTACAAAATGAAACAGTAATGAACCTGTTCATTACTCTATAAAATTGGTCCCCTGGGTCCAAGAAGCACCACATTTGGTGCTTCTAGGACCCAGGGAAGTTGTTTTATAGCAAAACAAGTCAGTTCGGTTTAAATGAAAAAAAACACACACACACACACACACCATTTTGTTTTGTTACTAACGAAATGCTGGTTCCCCATTTTGTCTCATTTTGTTTTGTTAGCTAACAAAATGACAAAACAGCATTTCATTTTTCATTTGGTGCCCATCCCTAATTGGGTAGTAAAGTGAGGCTGCATCTCAAACCAGGCTTGGGCTGCTGCCGTGATTCTCCAGAGCCCACACAGAGTGCTAAGGAGATAAAAAGAAACCTGACAGGACACAACTAGAAGTGATCTAAAGTTCACTTCTGGTTTTTGGGCTGGCCACTTTAGGGCATCCCCCAGTGTGGATTTTAGAATGTGTTTTATAGACAACATGGCAACCTCTGCTTTTTCAAATGATAGGCAGGTACTTTTGGTACTCTTTCAGCCCATATCCATGGATTGAAAATGGATACCATGTGTGACTCCTCAAATATAACCAGATGGAAATAAATAAATAGATTTTTGTAAAAATGTAGTGCCAGTGCTACATAGGATCTTCCTATGGCATTTTTCACTCTTGGCTGAGTCATTTTGCACCTCGTGCTACAGTATTTTGTGAGAAAGGTGAAACAAATTTGAACCTGTTCTCCCCACCCAGCAAATATATGTGCATTCTTAGAACAAATGGAGATAAAAACAGCACATAATTCCCCTGCTACACAACTGCAGTGGTTACCAGTCCATTTCCAATCCCAAGAGCTAGTATAAAGCATGGTAGAGTATGTGTCCAGCCCATCTGAAGGACCTTATCCCCCCCATGAGTCACTCCACACCCCCTTAATATCTTTAGAGGAGGCCCTTCTCTCGGTTGCATTGCCTTCAAAGATAAGTTTGACAAAGACATGAGAGAGAGCCTTCTCTGTGGCTGCTTTCAGGTTGTGGAATGCTCTCCCTTGGGAGGTTGAAGTATGGCCTTTCCTTTGATCCGTCCACCAACAGTTGATCTTTCCACCCACCACTTCAGGCAGATTTTTAACTTAATTATGACAAGGCTCCTGTATGCTGTTTTTTGCTTTTGTTTGTTTGGTGTATTGATTTTTCTAAATAGTTTCTAAAGTTTGAAATGCTTTTAGATTGGTCAAAATTGTGTGCCCTCCCCAGGGGCATTGGTCTTTTGCACATATTGTTGTTATCTGCTAAAGCAAAGCAAAGTGTTCTGCTTACTTATATATCGTCCCATAGCACTTCAAGCACTCTCTGGGCAGTTTACAATTTAATTATGCAGGCTATACATTGCCCTCCCTCCCCAGCAAGCTGGGTGCTCATTTTACTGACTTCAGAAGGATAGAAGGCTGAGTCAACCATGATAGAACCAAGTTCGTGAGCACCGTTTTAGCTGCAGTACAGGCACTTACCACTGCGCCACAAGGCTCCTGTCACGTACCTCTGACTTATGGGAACCCCAGGAATAAGGAATGTCCTAAATCCCCTTGCCCTCAACAGTCCTGCTCAGTTCCTAGACTGAAGCCTATGGCTTCCTTCAGGGAGTCAGCCATATCTTAGTGACCCCCTGCCTATAGCGGGGGTTAGGGACCCAACCCGACCTGCGATAATTGAAAATCTGCGATATGCGGATGCAAAAGCAAAAAACAGCATACAGGAGCACCCAGCTTGCTGGTGGGGGGGGGCAATGTGTAGCCTGCACACTGTAATTAAAATTGTAAACCACCCAGAGACTACTTGTAGTGGTATGGGGCGGTATATAAGCAGAACTCTTTGTTTTGCTTTGCTTTGCAGGTCAGGTTGGGCCTGGGGCGCCTAGCTGGGGGCTCTTATACTTACCCCCAGCCTGCTGCTGCCCCAAACAGCCTGCAAGGGCCTTCTGGAGTCTTCTGGAGGTCCCAAAAGGGCCCCCTGCTAACTGGAAGTAACTAGAAAGGCCCCCGGAGGCCTCAGAAATGATTTTCGATGGCCCAGAAGTGAGACTTCTAGTTCACAGGGAGGCCCTTTGGGGCCCTCCAGAAGGTGTGGGAAGGTCCTCACAGGCCCGTTCATAGCAGCCCTGGTCCTGGGGTATGTATGGGATGCCTAAAGCAGGCCTTTGCCCCTTACCCCAAGGGGCCTTTTTTCATATACTGTAGTCCCGTGATATAGTGGGAACACAGTATATGAACCGCATATGTGCGGGGGACCACTGTATTTGATCTTCCTCTTTTCCTGTTGTCCCCTAGCATTATTGCCTTTTCCCAAAGAATCCTGCCTTCTCATGATGTGCTGAAAGTAAGGCAGCCTCCCCCCACCTTTACCCCCCCTCTCGAGGTAGTTCACACTTGATTTGATCTAAGACACACTTATTCATCTTGTTGACAACCCAGAGTGTCCACAAGGTTGTCCTTCAGCAGCCCGTTTCAGAGGAATAAATTCTTTTCATGGCAGCTTTCTTAGCTGTCCAAGGTTCACACCCATATATGGTGATTGGAAATACAAGAGCATGGATGGTCTTGGTCTTGTTCTCCAGTGACACATCCTTACACTTGATGGTCTTTCTTTCATTGCTGCCCTTCTGAGTCTCATTCCTTTAATTTCCTGGCTGTAGACTCCTTTAGGATTGATGACTGAACCAAGGCATGAAAATACTACCAGGCTGGGCTTCCCACTACTTTCTCCCACCATCACCCACAGCCAGTTGCCAGTACATCAAGGGAGCCACAGGTCAAAAAAGTTTGGGAACCACTGAACCAAGGTGTACAAAATCTCTATTTCAGTTTCTTCATTATCAGTGTTAAAGCTCTGTAGTTCTTCTGTAGTCATTATTTTGTCTTCTTCATGCTCAGGTGCTTTGGCACTCCCCCCTCCCCTAATTATTGTTTCAGGTTGTTGCTCTTTCTTGTTATTAAACCCTTGTGCATGCATAAACCCCATTGATTTCAATGGGGTAATATTTGGCCTACATAACTGCAAGTCAGAGATCAGTGGAGTAACCGTGGTATCCACAGCAGTCAATTAGACTCTACCTATTATGTGATCTTTTTTTTGGGGGGGGGGTCCTGCTACATCAGTATGGACTTTCTTCTCTCAATCTATAATATATCAAATTTCCATTCCTTTTTTCTTTTTCCTTTATGCCACTGACTTCTTAAATTGTATTTTCACCAATATGACTTTTAAGACACCATTCCCTTCAGTGTTCCAGTTGTTGTGACTGTCATCTATATTATCTTTTTCTTCCTCGCTAACGTTTCCTTTGTTCAGATCTTCTGCTTTGCAGTGACATCATGTTTCTCCCCAATTTCATAGAATCATAGAATCATAGAGTTGGAAGAGACGTCACGGGCCATCAAGTCCAAACCCCTGCCAGGCAGGAACCCCCATCATAGGACTCTCGACAGATGGCCATCCAGCCTCTGCTTAAAAACCTCCAAAGAAGGAGACTCCACCACCCTCCGTGGCAGCATATTCCATTGCCGAACAGCAATAACTGTCATGAAAATCTTCCTAATGTTTAAATTGAATCTCTTTTCCTATAGTTTGAGACCACTGCCCCGCATCCTATTCTCTGAAGTCATGGAAAACAAACCAGTCCCTTCTTCAATGTGACATCCTTTCAAATATTTAAACATAGCTATCATATCCCCTCTCAGTCTTCTTTTTGTAAGGCTAAACATTCCCAGCCCCTCACCCGCTCCTCGTAAGACATTTCTTTCAGACCCTCAATCATCTTGGTCGCCCTCCTCTGGACCCGTACTTTTTAAAGCATTTCCTTAATTTCCTTAAAACACCACCAAAGGAGCAAATGTGAGTTCAAGTGGTATTAAACCAATCATGTGAAACCAAGCACTGTTCTGTAAAGATAAGCTTATATGAGCCTACTGCCCTGATTTTGGAAGCTAAAGAGAGTTGGATCTAGTTGGTACTTGAGTGGGAGACCACCAAGGGATGTCTAGATAAAGCTAGGAACAAAAAACTGCTTGAAACCCTGTTGGATCACTGCCTTTTGGATCTGACAGTATTGGGTTTGAAGTAGGTATAAGCCACTTCTCATCTTCCTTACCTTTATTGACACCAAGAAGTCTAATTTATATACATTAAAAGCTAAATTGTTAGACTGGTATTCTTCAAAGAATGTACAACCCACCAACATTCCCTTGGAAGATGGGCGGTAGAGATGGGCACGAAACAGAAAAATGGTGTTTCGGTTTTTTGTTTGTCGTTGAGAGGTCTGTTTCGGTTCGTTTCCATTTGTTGGGAATTTTTTGAAAAAATTTGTTACCGTTTTTGTTTTTTCATTTGTCATTTCTACCCGCTTTTGGCGTAATTTTTAAAGTATTTCCGTGCGCAGGCATCCCCCAACGCCCCAGACCAGAGAGAAAACACTAAAAAAAAAAATGGATGCTGGCAGAGACACAGTATAGACTAGGTATGCAGGGAGGCTGCAAAGGCAGCGGCGGGCGTTGCCCAGGGTGCAAGGCAGCCGCAGAGTGACTGCACTGCAGGGCAAGGGAGGATACTCACCGAGAGGTACGCAGCACGCACGCACACAGAGAGGCTGCAGGACTGAAGCTAGAGGCGCAGCAGAGACAGCAATCCCACCCTAACTCCCACCAGAGACTACAGGAGGACAGGGGCTGCCAGAGCTTTTTATGCCCTCTGTGGCTGCCAGACCTGCCTGCCCAGTCTGCAACCTGGGCATGCTGTTGGTTGAACATGATCCCATCACATGGCTTGCCTCCATTTTGTGGCTGGTGGCAACATCCATTTTAAAGGGGAAAGAATAATACATCGTGATGGAAGAAGACTAAAACAAACGTTTTAAGGACCCCAACCCCCTGGTAGGTATTATCAGACAATATAAATAATTATTGCTGCATTTGTATGGATGTCCAGGGCGTGTTTTAACATTTAAAACAGCTCATTTCATTGTGCGTCGCCATTAACGGAAATGAAACGTAATGACCACAACTTTTGCGGTTCTGTTCGTTTCATTGCATTTTCATCACAATTTTCGTTTGTCGTTTCACAATTTTTCGTTTGTCACAATTTTCGTTTAACAGAAACGACAAATGGTAACGGAAACGAAAAAATGTTCGTTCCGTGCTCATCTCTAACGGGTGGTATAGAAATGTATAATAAATAAATATATCTCTGTCAAATATAATTTAATTTATATTTGTTCAGCGTTACTCAAGGTCATCTTTTATCATCTTATCTATCTACATTAAATACAAAGGTCTTCTTTTTTTACTCTTTGGTCAAGTGAGCAGAATCACACTTTGCTGAATTTTCTCCCTTAAAACACCAACTACAGCACTTTCCTCCTGAATAAATATTATAATCTCACTTCCAGATAGAGATCTGTAGTAACTATTCCAATTAAATGTCATAAATGAATAATTACTTCCCAAAACTAAAGATTTGAATTTAATAGGATACGTATTGTTAAGTATTAATTAATTAATTGTTAATTAAAGAGTATTAAAATCATATGGTAGGGAGGATGAAATTTAATATCCATGTAAGAGATATGTAGATAAAACTAAGTGATACATATTTTGTGTCTACTTGTCAAAATTTCAATAAATATTGGTATTAATTTCACACACACTGTTCTGTTCTCATGTGGAAGAAACCAAAGTTTAAAGCTTCAGCCAATTCTAAGGCCTGATTCTGTCCTTCAATATGCTTTCAATCCTGGATAAAAAAAAAGAATGGGTAGAATCCAATCATGGGTTAAAACTAGAGTAAACCTAGTGATTTAATGAAATGTACATAGGTTTCAACATCACAATGTTATTCATTCAATTGGTCAAGTATAGATGAGATCTGGATCAATAACTTTGAACAGGTCACATCTATATAGGACTTCATTAAATTTCTTCAGAGACATTTGCCAGCACTAAATATGACGATCTGGAAGCATCCCAATCTCTGAGTTTTCTCAGCAAAGGGACCCCCATACCTGAGTCTCAAGACCCAACCTTTGGTTATCCTATGTAACACAGTTTGATTCAAGGGATGGAGCTGAATGGTGTCTATGAAGTATTGTCATTACATCAGCCTCTCTCCCCCCACCCCCTTGCATGGAAGTAGCACAACAGATACTTCCAAGGACTGGCTGGAATGAAGTTAACCCACATTCCCCACTACCTTTTATTTGGACTCGTGGTGGTAATGAGAGTGTAATGGTGTTAGGGGGAAAATTGTGACAGCAAAATACAGGATTCATTACATGACACCAAGTGAATGGTGTGCTAAATACTAATAGGAAAACTCAAGGTTTCTAAAAGCAAAGCAAAGCAAGCCGAAGAAACAGCCCAGCCCAGCCCAGCCCACCAGCAGGCTGGACATTCAGTTTATTGATCTTGGAAGGATGGAGGGCAGAGCCAACCTTGAGCCGGCTACTTGAGTCTATTGGGACTGAACTCATGAGCAGAATATTTCAGCTTAATCACTGCACCACAACACTCTGCCAGGGTTCCTACTCTCCATCTTTTTTCTTTGAACTGGATGTGGTCCTGTTTGCTACTGTCCTTTGAAGACAAGTCCCTCCCTTTTAAAGGTAGGACTCATGGCTTTTGGCTAACTCTTTTTATTTGCCTCTGTTTAGGACTTTGTTCCTATCTAACTGAAAATTGGTGTTTCTTTACCTGCGCCACGAGGCTCTTTCCAGAGCCTCGTGGCGCAGTGGTTAAATGCCTGTACTGTATGTAAAACTGTGCTCACAGCCTGGGGTTCAATCCCAGGTAGCCGGCTCAAGGTTCACTCAGCCTTCCACCCTTCTGAGGTCGGTAAAATGAGTACCCAGCTTGCTGGGGAGGGGGGCAATGTGTAGCCTGCATACTGTAATTAAAACCACCCAGAGACTACTTGAAGTGGTATAGGGCAGTATATACGCAGAGCGCTTTTGAAAATGCTTACACTGCCCTTGGCCTCAGGTGTGCATGTGGTGTCACATCTCTTTGAAGATGGGTTGTCCACCTCTTTCAAACATATAGGCATCTCCAGTTGTAAATGACCTTTAGCTCCTCTCTCACCATCTCTGCAAGCAACATGGGACAAATTGCTATGTTGGCGTAACACTTCCAGAATACGCCATCACCACCGGCCATCCTGGTTTGAGTGGTTTGTAGAGTTATAGTCTCAAAATAATAATAATCCAAAATGTTCCAGGTGAAGTTCAACATGTGCAGGGCTCATGGTGTAATTAGCTTTACACATGGACAGTAGGGCCAAGAGGTTTCTGACTATTCAGTTTCTGATTTTGAGCTACTGCCCAGTGTTCATTGAACAGCATAACAATGACCTATTGCTGAAATCTAGTTGCTGTAACTATGCCTGTGGAAGGGCGATGATCTTACCAACAAAGGGAGATATATTTCTCCCCCTTAATCTTTTATGGCTTGTGAACAATCTGTCCCATTACATCAGGCATGTCCAAACTTTGGCCCTCCTGATGTTTTGGACCACAACTCCCAGAATTCAAAGCTTAGACTTCCAGTGACAAAGGACTGTGGGAGCTGTGGTCCAAAACATCTGGAGGGCTGAAGTTTGGACAAGCCTACATTACATGGAAATTGTGGGAGCCGTGAGACAGAAGGAAGATATCTTTCACTACTAAAAACAGCTGCTGCCATGTGATTTTACTGACAGGGGAGATTTTTGGCAATGAAAGGCTTCCTCCTATCCTATTCCTCTTGCCACTTTCATATGATGAAACAGATGATTCATAGGTTGGACAAGATGCAGGGCAGAAGCGGACAGTATTTAATTACTGAAAATCTCCCCCTGCTTGCAATGTCAACACACCTTCCTTCACATAGTTACACCAACAGGATGGCTACCAATTTTTGTGGGTAGAGATGGGAACGAAACTAAAAATGAAATGCTGTTTCGTCATTTCATTAGGTAATGAAACGAAATGAAATGAAATGAAACGAGGAAGCATTTCATTACAGACAAAATGAAATGGTTTCTTTCGTTGAAATGAGCCATTTTGTTCCATCTGTAAAGGGGGTCCCGTTATCTGCTGGGCTTGCAATGTGCTGCCACCACCACCACTGCTGCTCCAGGAGAGGGAAGAGGAGGAGATGGGTCCCCACAGCTGCTCTGGTGCTACCCACCCCTCCTCTCAGTCCCGGCTTCCGGACTCCTCTCATGGCTCCCGGGCACCAAATCTGGGGCCTCCAGGACCTAGGGGAGCCATTTTGTTTCATTTCATTATGTTTTATATGATTTTAAAAATTGGTAAGAAACAAAACGAAGTGAAATGAAGTGGGCACGAAACAAAACAAAATGAAACATTTTTCTGTTTCGTGCCCATCTCTAGATATGGATTTTCCAGGCTGTTTGGCTGTCTTCTGGAGATTTTTTCCCCCTAACAGACTACTGGAAAGTCAAAAGATAACAAAGCCTGGCTCCCAGTACTGAAAAATACATCCTGGAATGGGTCAATAATCTCCAACCAGCCACTAGCACCGGTGATCACATTGCACAATAGAACAACTAATGATGATGACACCCATCAACCACAGGTGCAGATCACACACACACACACACACACGAGAGTACACTGAAACACTTAATCCCCTCACCGCTTATCACAAGAAACACCCAGATCACAGGGACCACCTAATCTCCACAACAGGACAAAAATCCCTATCCCATAGCTATAAACACCCAACAATTTCACACTCTACTCCAGAGCAAAGAGAGAATTTCTAGCTCCCTGCGCCCGTGCCCTCTGAAAATGTCACAGAGACTGGCGAAACAATGTTAGGAAGGAGAAAAACCTCCAGAACATGGCCAAACAGCCTGGAAAACCCACAACCACCATCAGAAACTGGCTATGAAAGCCTTTGAGAACACAGGATTTTCTACCATGTACTGTTTTTTGCATTTTTTAAAAAATACTTGGCCAAGTATTTTTAGAACATTTTGTTTTACAGAAGTACAAAAAGGAGGCAGAAGATGAGGAAAATAGAGTAGCCATGCAGCTAGATGGAGTGGTATATAAAATAAATAAATAAATAAATAAATAAATAAATAAATAAATAAATAAATAAATAAATAAAATGCCACTGCCGTGCCTTGTAACCGTGAACATGAACAGTGGTTCATGCATAGTACATGATACAAAATTAAAAACTCAGCTGCAGTCTTTGAATGCAGTTTGTGTATGTGGCACACAGAGGCATGCACACACATGCATGTATGTGTGCACGCTTGCACACTCACACATACACACAAGATTCAACTGCCAGCCTGTCCGGATAACTTCTGTATAGAACTGGAAGGGGCATCATCTTTGTCATGTGGTCTTAGGGAGCAAAATAACTGAGCCACACTTTATAATGAGCCATGCAAAAATATGTTTTGCAATTCCCTCTGTCATCATAGTAACTTTCCTCTGTGTGACCATTGCGGCAGGACCTCTCTTTCTCTCTCTCTCTCTCTCTCTCTCTCTCTCTCTCTCTCTCTCTCTCTCTCAAAAATAGATGATTCTAACATTTCATTTTCAGCTTTCTTTCTTGGCACGTGCCTTAGTTGAATATGTGTCAAAGCAGTAGCTGTTTTGCTCAAGGGGAGAGAACGTGTTTGATGCTCTAGCCAGGGAATTTCCTAGTTTTCAAAGTCTCATAATTGAATGATAAGTAGAATTTCATGGACTGGATGTCTCTGTGAGTCGGCCATTTAGTCCTTCCTGAATTTCACCCAAAGGCTTTGCCGGTCATGCTCTAGAAAACAGTCCCTTGTTAGCTCTCTGGAAAAACTGCTAAGGCAAGCTGGATACTTATAGAAAGCATCGTTGTTGGAAATTTGTGCCAACAGCAACCATCTGAAGAGTCCTTGCTCAGTTGTAGACAACCTTCCTTGAAAACTCGGTTCTTGGCAATGCAAGGCAGGGCATCCAAAACCTTCTGTCGATGACTCCAGAGATCTGCTCTTAGTCAGATCTAAGTGGGAGACTGTCCTCTCTGTCTGAAAAGCAATTGACCCATTTAGCAACCGAATATGCCCTGAATATGCCCTGACTGGGCATTGAGGATATGAGTGACCATCTTTTCCATTTCAAAGAGAGTGGTCATGTGCTCTTTAATAGAGCTGGGGCTTCTGGCTGGAACATTGTGTCCCAAAAAATAATTTTTCCAGCCTCTGGTAGTTCAGTACAGTGATTTCCTCCAAACCACCTCATACTTCCTTCTTAACAGGAAGTCCCTAATAACTTCAGTTCACATGTCAGTAATCTCAAGGTTCGACTACTGCAGTGCCCTCTCTGTGGGGCTGCCCTCAAAGGCAGTTTGGAAGCTGCAACAAGTGCAAAATGGAGCAGCCAGTCTGGTCATTAATGCATCTAAATTTGACCAAATTTCACTCCTCCATTATCTTCTTGGTAATGGCTGCCTCGCTGTGGAACTCCCTTCCTGTGGAGGTGCGATTGCCCTGCCACCCCCCTAAGCTCCCAAAAGCAAATGAAAACCTGGCTTTACAAAACTTGCCCTTTTGTAATGCCAAAGGGTTTCACAAAGTAATTTCTAGAATACCCTTAGCAATTGTACTGCTATGGGAGTTATGTAGAATTCCTTCCCCATTTTCCATGCCCCCAAAGGCACCATGGGAGCAGGGCTGGGATATCTTCTCTGCTCTGCTCTCTTGGGACATTTGGGCCTAGCACATCAGGTGAAATACATCCCTTTGTCATAGTTATGAAAGCAGAGATATCTTTGATGTCCGTGTTCTCTCTTCCTTCTCACTTTTTTTTCATAGGAGTTGCTGAGACAACTGCTGTGTTTGACTTCTTCACCACACTGGACTGTTTCCTCTCCATGTTCTCCCTCACACAGACCCAGACAAGATTTGAGAAGAACACACACAAACATTCCTAGCTGTTCCTTCACTTGAAATGATGTTCCCTTGCATGGAAGTTAGCACAAGATGTGTCGTGACTTTTGTCACTATTGTAAAAGTGTGCTGCTTATATGGACCCACAGAGCTTAAAACACATTACATGCAGTTTACAAGTTAATTACACAGGTCAGACATTGTAGATAGATCAGGAGGCAAAAGAAAGCTTCAGTCCTGTGCCCCAAGACATACTTAAATATAATTTCACTTGATTGATTAGACTTGGGGCCTTTTCACACGACTCCTAAGATCCGCTGGTCCCTTAAATTCGGACCAGAGATCTTGGGGGTTCGTTGCTGTTCCTCCATCCTCACCCCTTCGCACTTCCTGGCTGCTGGCTGCGTGAGGGGAGGGAATTAAAAAGGGGACAAAAGAATAAAGGCTTACCTCCCGGTGCCGGTGGAAGCTGCTCCGAGCTCCGTCACTTCCTGATTCCTTCTCTTAAAGGGGCGGGAGGCAAAAAACAAAAACAAAAGGAAGCGAGGAGAGCCCAGCACAGCCGCATCAAGCAATTTTCATCTCCCAAGAGCAGGTAACTGAAAAGTGTGCTGGGTCGTGCTTAGGTGGGCGGGGTCGCACTTAATTTCCTGTAAACTCCGGAGCTGGTGGGGAAACATTTTTAAGCTCCGGAGCTGGGAGCCATTTGCCCCGGAGTTTAGGGGTCGTGTATAAATGCCCTTGGAGATTCAGCCTGAGAGACCGAGAAGATTGCAAAAACTGAAATTGCTACCCCTCTTCCCCACTTGGAACAGTTGGCAGAAAAATATTTTCTGGGGATACACCTGCTGATGGCTAAGCCGTCTGGAGTTAAAATAGCTTTTCTGGGATCTTGACCATGCCTGAGTTCTGGAAAAGGGTGGTACATCTGAAGATATGGCTGCAATCCACAAAAGTGAAAGCCATTTGAAACTTGTTCATCTTTATGTCTGTGAAGATTCTCAGTCATCGAGGTGATGTTATCTGGAAGTTGAGTAATGACAACTGGACTTCTTTTTTTGAGAGATTGAAACATTTCGCTACTCATCCAAGCAGCTTCATCAGTCTGAGTTAGTGGCGAGGCCTCCAATGTATCGTTCTCCTTGATTTCACATCACCCTGGTCCGAATAGGCTCATAAATTGGACATTGGCCTGAATAGGCTCGTTAGGTGGACAATGGCCTGGGGTGCATGAAAGTCTCACCTATGCAACCCTTCCCAACACTAAGCATGGGTCATTAGCTGTGGCCTTGTTGGTGGAGGTGTGAAGTGCTTCTGATTTGTTTGGGGATTGTCGAAAGGGCAGCATAAGTAGCAGACAGATTGTGCCCGAGTCCCTCCTCATCTCTGATGAGAGAGGGTTTTTCATTACACACATGAATGGCTTCCTTGACCCCTCTCTCAAACCACCTATCTCTCATCTGTATGGTGTCGTGAGACCTTTTGTTGTGAATTGACACAGCAGCTTAACATGGCTATTCCCTAGGGAACACCTGCAGTTCTTCTGAGCCACCAATCATTGTCTTTGTCTTGCCTGTCTTTCTGTCTCGCTAATTTCTCTCTCTCATCCACTCAAACTGATGGCTGGGAGAGTGAGAACAGACAAAAGAAAATATTTTTCCCCCCAGCGTGTTGTTGGCCTGTGGAACTCCCTGCCACAAGGTGTGGTGATGGCATCTAGCCTGGATGCCTTCAAAAGGGGCTTGGACGGATTCCTGAAAGAAAAGTCCATCACAGGTTACAAACCATAATGTAGATGTGTAATTTTCAGGCTTAAAACTGGGGCACTTCAAGGACTAGATGCAGGGGAGTGGTATCAAGAGACAGATATCTAGTCACGTGCACTCCCAGACACATTTGGTGGGGCCACTGCGAGATACAGGACTAGATGGGCCTTTGGCCTGATCCAGCATGGCTCTTCTTATGTTCTCTCTCACTTTCAAATTTTGGAATTTTGAAACTTTTCTACAGTCAAGGAGGAAATGAAGATAAGGGATATGCATTCTCCCCTCCTCCTTTTCATTTTAATAGCTTAACATAACTGAGAGAGAAGCATGCATAAACAGCTGAGCCATGTACCAGGAACCCACAACTGCCACAACTTTGCAGGCCACATTCACCAGGTGCTTAGGCAAGGAGCTCACCTTTCGTATTTTGCCTCAACAGAAATGAATGTCTTAGTGTTATTGGACTGGATGAAGTCTCTAGAAACCCAAGATATTCAAAAGTCATTTTAGGTGCCCTGGTATAGTACTGCTTGCACTGCCACATGCCACATGCAACCACCTCAACCCCATCAAATGCAAAACGAAGAAAAAGGGATAGCATGACATCAGACAAGCAGGTTTATTAAAGCTACATTTGGCAAACATTCACATATACAATATTGCCGTGTGAGTCAGATTTAGAGACACAGGATGCACAGCATAAAGGCAAATTACATGTATATGAGGTTACATTTAATTACTTGAAATAACCTTGTGTGTTGAGTGAAAAATACAGTTTTCATTCACACCAAATTAATTATTGTTGCTCAAAGCTGTAATTGACTACTGTGTGTCTCCATTCATGAGTCAACGGTGACTAAATCTTGACTTCTCTGCGTCTAATTGACTGCACATAACAGTTATTTTCCCCCAATATCTCTGAGGTCCACTTTGTGTTTTATGTGAGCTACCGCAGATGCTTGCCAATGATAAATATCAAGGAAAGAAATCCTTTTTATCATGTAGGATGGGGATGCAGTCACATAGACTGGAGACCATACAACATTGTGGCCAAAATCCTCTTGTGATGTTACATAAATGGTATAATGTTTGGAGGCAAACTGCTCCTAAGTTAAGAAGTCACAGTAGACATTATCAGCTGCATGTCAAGCCATAGAACTCAGTATGCAACAGATAATGTCTATTCACTGAAGGCCATTTCCCTGCAAAAATTATGCCATTTGTGTTATGTCATTGTAAGGAGACCAGAGGGTTTGGCTCAGGTTTTTGCAGTTCTAGGAAAAATGGCAAAGACCCTGTTAGCAGTGTGGGCGTTCCAGGATGACTGAGTTTGCGATCCTGTGACCTATAGAAGTAGGAAGGGTGTGTATGGAGGTCAGCTATGTATTTGGTTGCTTTTGCAAGTTGGAGATGAATTTTTGTCTTTTAAAATAACATTTAGCCAAAATCTGCAAGTCTCTTTATTGACGCTTGAGCATAATGTCTTTATTGACAGTCAGTATATAAAAGCTGAATGTATGAGAAACTTAAATGGACACATTCAATTATATTAGTGCTGAATTAAGGTTGTTAACCCCCTCCCCCCTGAGGTTCATCTTCTTTAACATCTACAGTATATGGGTGGTCATTGCAAAATGGTCCTCTTTGTTCTGGGAATATTGCATTTGGCCAATGTAGAAAAATGTGAAAAAATGTGAAAAATGTGAAAAAAAATCAATTTATTTTTCAACAAAAATTTACCACATGTATTTCGAGAAAAGGAGTCTAGACTTTACAAAATCCTTACGACTATGACTATGACTACGACGACGACGACGACGACGATGACGACGACGACTACTACTACTACTACTACTACTACTACTACTACTACTACTATCAATAATAACAATAACAATAACAATAATAACAATAACAACAAATAGCACTTTTTAGTAAATTCTGGTGAATATTTATTTATTTATTTATTTATTTATTTATTTATTTATTTATTTATTTATTTAACAGTATTTTTACCCCACATTTCTCCTTGGAAAAGGACCCAAGGCAGCTTACAGTAATGAGGGATAATATACAGTCTAGTACAATTAAGACATGTTCAAATATTGAGAACAGGGAATTGAGGGACATCTTGCAACATTAAAAGACAATGTTACATTAAAGCTACAAGAGAATACCAGCAGTTAAAAGGAAAGTAAAATTCCATGTAAAGTTATGGGTGATGGATAATCACAAAAGGTTAGAAGTGGTAATAAACACAAAGTCTATGTGATCCTATAGATTCATATGAAAGACACATAATAGGCAGTCCATCATTCAGCTTGCCTGAAGAGAAAGGTCTTTGCTTCTTCCTGGAAAGACATCAGGGACGGGGCAGTCCTGGCCCCTAGTGGGAGGGAGTTCCAGAGACAGGGTGCCACAGCCGAGAAGTCCCTTTCCTGTGTTCCCACATGATGTACCTGTGAGGGTGACGGGATGGAGAGAAAGGCCTCTCCTGATGACCTTAACAACCGAGCTGGTTCATGCTGTGAGATTCAGTGTTTGAGGTAGCTTGGACCCAGGTCACACAGAGCTTTGTAGGTCAAGTCCAGCACCTTGAATTGTACCCAATAGCTGATTGGCAGCCAGTGGAGCTGCTTTAATAGGGGTGTAATGTGATCTCTGTACGCCACCCCAGTCAGAAATCTGGCTGCTGCGTTTTGGACCTGTTGAAGTTTCCTGAGACTTTTCATTGGTAGCCCCACATAGAGTGCATTACAGTAGTCTGTCTGGGACGTTACTAGGGCCTGTGGTGTACCATAGATTTGGTTTACCTTAGAACTGCTGGATAGCTCAGTGGTTTAGATATTTGGCTGCAGAGGCCAAGGTTTGGAGCTCAAGTTCTAATATTACAAGACTGGCTTTTTTTGGGGGCACCTCAGGACATATAATATTATTAGACTGTCTTTGTTTTTGTGGGCACCTCAGGACTGTGCATTTTGCATTTTGTTAGGCTGATCAAAAAAGGGCACACAATTATAAGTAGGTTTTTCTTCTGATGTCTTCCTCATGTAAAGACGTTGGGCAAACAGGTTGGGAGGAGCAAAGGAGGAGACATGATCAAGCCACATAGTCTGGTTGTTGTCTTCAAGATGTACTGCCGAGGAAGTGTCTGTGCCCTTCCTAATGGCATTCAGTGGTTGATGGGATGGCGTTAACTTCTGCCCAAAGTAGCCTGTGGGTTTCTGGATGACAGATCGTCATCCATCTAGTCACTCATCCATCTAGATTTTCCACAACGATAGTTTCCAATGTTATGATCTCTGGGCTTGCTGAAAACTCATGGAAAGCAGATGCCTCTCATTGGCTACATGTCTAAAGAGGATCAAGAGTGAAAGTTATTTCTTTCAAACTTGGCTGCCTGTGACTGGCGCACATCTAATTGGTTCCAGATCCGCTTTGTGTCGGCAGTAAGAAGAGAAAACAGTTGGAGAATTCCGAGAGAAAATACCCACTGTTTCTCAAGCCATCTCCCCCTTTGGAGATGTGCCATCCCAAACATGGAGGACATGTAGATCTAAGGATCCATAATTTATGGAGGAAAGCCGAAATCCCAAGCAGATCAAAAGTCTAGTGGGGTGGCTGTTGTCAAACGCTCAAACATTTAACTGATTGCACTTGTGAAAGATCTGTACGAGAGATCTGAAGGGGAGAGTTTGGCCTTTTGTGATGCTGGTTTTCATCCCACAATTTTCGAAGCAAGTTCTTTGTGCCTTGTTTACTGTGGAGTATGATTAGATTTTAATTTAACAAGAAAGGAATGTATCTTTCATGTGGCATGTCTCATGGGGCCAGGGCTTTAGTAGAGAATGCAGAGGAAGGGGGACGGCTTTTAAAGTCATCGTGGAGAGCCCGCGTGCAATGCTCATCTCAGAATTACTGTTTGTAAATAAGGCCTGGCCAGGGTGGGGGCAAGATGATTTCAATAATTTGCCCTGTATAAATAAACGGTGCCTTCTGAGCTGTACTCGTTACGGGAATTCTCCCGGCCTTTAGATTTGACCACAGTCTCCCAGAGGCCTGTAACCAATCTAGATGGAGATTTTTTTAAAAAGACACCGCCTCGCTCTTTCGATAACCCATTTGGAAGTCATCAGGAAAGAAATCAATTATGAAATCAAGACCAGCACACAGAGAAGGCATCAACGGAAGCAAAACAGGCTGTTGCCGAAGACCTGTTTAGTAGCTCAGATTGGTATATGAATCTCAGAATCCTCTTCAGGTTGGCTTTTTGTGCTTCCTGTACCCAGGCCATTATGCTGGTGAGACAGCAGAGCCCACACTCAGCAAAACCTCCTTTTCAAGCAGGCTTGTGTGTTGTACATTGTCCACGCCTGAATCAGGGACACAGAACAGGACATCATCTTCTTTGGTCCCTTTTGGAAATCCTCCAAGTAGATTCTTTTTCTGTATCTCGCCATCTCCATGAACAGGGTAATGAAAACAGCTGTGACTTGAGGTGGGAAGATTCCATGGAGCCATCAGAATTATTTTCTAAAGTCCGGAGAACAGTAGAAAACAACCTGGAGCAGGCAACTAAGCATGCCAGTGACACCACCGTATCACTACTAGCAACAACATAAAGAAGAAATAAAAGAGCAGAAAGACAGAACCCAGCTTCTTAAAGTGAAGTTCTGACCAACCCATTAGAATGTAAACATTCATCTGCACACAAAACACAGCTAGTCTCAGTTGTGTCACTAATTTTTTAAAAATGAAGGAGAAAAAAGCCAAGGCCAAGGCCAAGTGATAGCTACAATGGAAGCCCCTCACTGTATCAAAACTTGTGAAGTGGGGCTGCTAAAGTCGGATGAATACCTTCAGAGACCAACTTAATGCATTACTGTTTTGGGCAGTGGTTCCCAACCTTCCTAATGCCACGACCCTTTAATACAGTTCCTCATGTTGTGGTGACCCCTTGCCCTGCTTGGAAGAGGCCACAAGCCCCCTTTGGCAGTCCACTGCTGCAGGTGCCATAGAGAACCCTCAGCCAATCGCAGTCTCTAGTGCCATTGACTGACAATCCCTCCAACCTATCAATCTGTTATTCACTCTTCCCCCTTCCTCCCCCTCCTTCTCCAGACCCAAGCCATATGTGCCTTTTTCTACACTGGCTCATGGCGACCCCCGTGAAATGGTTGTTTGACCCCCACAGAGGTTCTGATCTCCAGGTTGGGAACCACTGGTTTAGGGTATCCATTGGAGCTTGAGCTTTCTTGAGTGGCTCAGCTGTCACTTTCCTTGTCCTTTGGTCCCAACTGAGTCTTCTCAATACTTTGCATTAGTTTTGATTTCCTTTTATTCTTCTATTTCTTTTATTCTTCTGATTTTAACCAAGGAGCCCAAACTGAACGCAAGAAATCTGTGTGGAGCACTGCTTCAATTCATGAGTGACCGGGGGGCTATTTTGTGGTCAGCAAGGAACGGCAGACATTTCCACTTTGTGGTCAGCAAAGAATTGCACAAATTGCTCTGATTTGGTCTGTACTTATATATTTCTCCAAAGACCACACCCACACCCACACTTTAACGTTGCAACAAGATTTGAGAAGGCACCAATCTGTCATTGTCTGGTCCATAGGTCTTAACCCCCTACCCCAGCTCCCCTCCTTTTCTTATTATCTCTTTCCTGCACTTTTCATCTTCTTTGTTTCTTTATTGTGTTTTTTATTGCTTGTGCTATTATATGTGCAATTTATTTTTAACTGTTTATTTGTTCTGATGATATATTTACTCTGTTTATAAACTGCCCAGAGTAGCCGTTTGCTGGATGAGTGGTATAAGAGTTTAACAAATCAATAAAATAAAATAAATAAACATTCTTCCAGACTTTCATCACAGAGCTTAGTTTGCAGTCCTTAAATTAGATCCTAACCATCCCATTAGTTCCTTCAGTAATTAATTCTAAATTGTCTCAATTCTGATCTTAAAATGAAGATTTTCCTATTAACCAAATAACTTAGATTGCAAACGTGCATTCCCCCCTGACTTTTTGGAATACTGCATTTGAAAATAGCAATCCCTATTTTCATGCCAGTTCAAGTCTCAGTTTCACAAGCTTTAATGTCACAAGAAAAGTGCAGGTAAAATGTCTTTCCCCTTCTAACATTCTCTTACTAGAATTCAGGGCAGCTGTTCATTTGGTAGAGAAAGATGCAAGCACCATGACCACCGTGAAGCCCTTTTCTTAGTCTTTGATCTGTGTATGCAGGTGGGGCTTCCATAGTTCCTAGTAAGTGCAAATGTTGCCAGAAAAGGCTGATCAAAGAGTGTTCCATTGATGCAATAAAACTGAAATAGATGAGAAAACTCAAGCCATTTCCCCATGAGATTTAGGAAAAGCAAATAGCCAAATCTTTCTTGTCTATGGGATTCTTTGAAACCAGCAGTTCTAGTTTCTGTTGGACTTTGACAACTCTCTGTTGCCAAATGGGCAAATTTTGCATGGTTTCTGGACTGTGGAAGAGTGGATTTCAACTTTTGGCAATAATCAGAGATGTACAGGAGTTGATGTCCAAACCATATGGAAGGACACGATTGATGCCCAAACCTTATGGAAGTACATGACTGAAAAATGCAGCAATAACTAAGGTCACACATACAATGCTGAGCATCTCTCATGGGAAGGAATTGATAGGAAAGATTTCTGCATGAATCCTAGAGAATCTCTGTCATTTAATACAGAGCTAGGTCAGCAAGCAATTGGAAATTATTTCATGTTGCCTCCTGTTTTCCCAGGAGAGGGTGGGTATAGGGAACCATACAGTATGTAGCATTAGTCAGAGGAAGGCCTGGGAGTATTCTAGAGAGTATCCCCCAGTTTATTTGAATGTTTGGGAGAAAGTCGGAGAGGAACCAAGTCAACCTTAAACCCTCCCCTTTGCCCAAATCAGGCCTTTGCTCGTTGTCTGGTCCTTTCATGATACAAATCTAGACTGATGGAACAAAAGGATGCAGCAATGGTTTCCATTCACCAGCTACTGCCACTTGTAAGCATCGGCTAGACTTACTAGTGCAGAAGACTTAAAATGGTCCATGTTAATCATCGGTCTGATCCACCATAACTGTTCCTAAGATCTCAACCAGGGAATGGGGATGCCAATGTTGCATCTCTCCTGTGGTGCCCATTCTCATTTTCCAGGGCTTATAAATGTCTGTACCATGCATATCTATTTTGTACAGCAGCCACCTTTATGCTGGATATTGATATTGATAGCTGGATATGATTACCGTATTTGAGATGTGTATAATATTATTTATTTATTTATTTATTTATTTATTTATTTATTTATTTATTTATTTATTTATTAGAGTATTTTTTACCCCGCCTTTCAAACATGCTGTGGATGGCTGAATGCAACTTTATGGTTTGATTAGCTTTATAGCCATCTCTAAAGCTGATTCATTAAAGACACTTCTCTATAATTCAGCACTCACATGAGGAAACCCAGGACTTATGACAATTTAGAAAAGCTTCCCTTCAGAGTCCCAAAGAAGGGAACAATAATCTGGACCTCTAGCTGGAGCCCTGTTCAGGCATTTTTAAAAGAGTTAATTTGTACGTACAGTAAACCCCCCGCCTATTGCGGGGGTTGGGGACCTGACCTGAGCTGCAATAATTGAAAATCCGCAATATGTGGATGCTGGGTCAGGTCAGGACTGGAGGTCCTGTCTGGGGCCCTCTACACTTACCTGGGCCCTGACGCTACCCCAAATGGTATGCCTCAGAAGTGCTTTCCAGTAATCCGGAAGTCACTTCCGGTTTGCCGGAAAGCACTTCCCAGGCCTCCAACAGGCCTCCAACAGGCCCAGGAAGGCCATCAGAGGCCTTATAAGTGGTTTTCAGCTACCCGGAAATGAGTAAAAAGTTCCACCTGATAGTTTTCATGCTTCAAAGGGAACTTGAATGCAGAGCCCCCCCCCCAACTGCACCAGCAGTGGAAAATGAGCTGGAAAAGCTAAGCCAAGCATAGAGAGGAGTGTACTTAATCCTTCAAAGGTCCAGTTCCCAGGACTCTTTAAGAAACTTTCCCAAGAGTTAATTCTAATTGGGGTGAAGTGGGGAATGGAAAAGTTACTTCTTTAGGCCAGGGGTGGGGAATCTCCAGCCCTTCAGATGTTTTGGACCACAACTCCCACAGTCCCTAATCATTGGCAATATAGGCTCGGAATTCTGGGAGTTGTGGTCCAAAGCATCTAGAGGGCCGAAGGTTCCCCACGCATGGCCATAGAATCATCGGTGTTCTGGTCCAAAAAAGTAAATTTTCCAAGTTCTAGGAGTGAAAAGGTGCACACCAAACACATGCTGTCATTTGGGTGTATTGCTTTAACTTAAGGATAACCTAAATCAACAAGATTCAGCCTGAGCTCCTCCAGTCAATATTGGCAAACCCAACATTTATCTTCAGATGCATGTCCTTTAAATAAACATCCAAGAATTTCATTTGTCTGCTGAGATGATAAGAACTGCTCTTATGTCAAGTGGGAAAAAACTGGTTGTCAAATGGTAGCTTAATGAATTATAAATAAAAGGTTGTCATTAGGAAACTTTTGTTTCAAATTATCGAAATTAAAGAAATTGTTCTTTTATTCCCCCCCGAAAATAATAATCAAAAGAGGGAAATGATAGATTCATTTTAAAATGCAAAGTGTTTCATAGCAGATTTCTAAGAAATGAGGTCTGCCTTTCCTTTCCTTTCTATCTGCATGTATAAAAAATATACACATATATGCACATATAGACAGTAACTCACTGTTCTCTTTTCAACTCCTTTCCTCCATAAGAGCTATCTTTTCTGTTTATAAGTTAGCAGGGGGAGTTATCCAAAATTGCTTTTTCACAAAACAATGATAAGACAGTAAAAGAGTAGAAATGAAAAGTTCTAGCTGTATAAAGCGGAGCAGAGAAGTAATTCACATTAATTCAAAGCAGAGTGTCTTTATTGGATTACGGGCTGATTATGTTTACAAATACATTGCCAGAAGGTTTTTTAATTTGGGGGCAATTTCATTGTTCATAGATAGATATATCTCTCTATAGATACATATCTACAAAAATATGTGGTTATGTGTTTTAAATGAGATACAGTTCCTTCCTGCTTAATGTAATATATATGCTTCCATTTTAACAGTGCAGTGCAAAACTTGTGCAGTTTTATAACTATTTTTATTTGAAATATTGTCACAAGTGAAAGATGCAAATAACATTATATTTATAGACAGGGAATGACTTTCCATTCATGGCAACGTAGTGATTGCAGCATTTAAGAAGGGTAGCCTTCATGAGGAAAACATGATCATTTTTATTATTTTCACCCTTTTAAAGACTTCCAGCATCTTTAGCTGCCTAGATGCCCTAAGCACATCTGATCTCGCCTGATTCAGGAAGCTAAGCAGGGTCGGGTCTGGTTAGTACTTGGATGGGAGATCACCAGGGAATACCAGGGCTGTAGGCGCCCGGAGTAGGAACTGGCAAACCACCCCAGTATTCCTGCCAAGAAAACTCCATGGACATGGAGTCACGAACAGTCGGTCATGACTGTAACGACACAACACACACACAGCATCTTTAAAAGAGGCAGGTCCTTGTGGGATTTACATCTATTTGGTAAACATGCCCTAAACATCTCTCCCTTCATACCCTGTTAAAAATAACCTCATCAGAATGCAAAGTAATTATATCACCCTTTACATAAAACGTAAACCCACTAAATGCCATTTGACATATTCCCAAATAAATATGGATGCAATCACAGTTTAAGCCTGCAGTCACACCAACTGATGAAAAGTTAGGATTTTTGCTAGCCCCATGCTGACTGGTGGATTCTGGAAGTTGTAGTCCAAAAGTTATTTTTTATAATTTTTATGTGGAAGGGGCCCCTGATTCAAACATTTCAAGGGGGGGGAAGGCAAGTCACACTGAACAATGTAGCATTTTTAATGAAAGGGTTTTTACTTTGGAAAGAAGATGTAGTTAAATAAGAATTCCAGAATGCATAAGTAAATTTGGACAGAATTAATTTTGGAAGCATACCCTAATTATTATAGTGAAATATTTATTCAGACTGTGACTTCACATGACTTCAGAAAAGTCAAACACCACTGACATAATTCCATATGTCTAAACTAGAGAGGGGCACGAAATGGAAAACTAGCATTTTGTTTCATTTTGTTTTGTTTCTTTTCTAACAAAATTTTAAAGTAGTTTTGTTATAAAACAAAATGAAATGAAGTGAAACACTATTCTCTCCTGGATCCTAAAGGATCAAAATGGCAGGGGAGTTTCCTCAAGCTCTTCCCTGTAAGCCCCTGAAATTTGGAAAAGTTTGGGGGTCAGGGGCTGATTTATGAAGCTCCAAAGGGGGTGCCCCTAAGAAAAAAAATCTTTCTGATAGGAATTAGAAGCCAAGCCGCCGCCACGCTAATCCCTCGCTTGTGACTTGGCTTCTGAAGTTCTGAATCCAGTTAGAAAGACTTTTTCCTAGGGGAACTCCCTTTGGAGCTTCATAACTCAGCCCCCTGAACCCCAAACCTCTCCAAATTTGGGGGGCTTACAGGAAAGAGTTTGAGGAAGCTCACCTGCCATTTTCTCTAGGATGAATCATTTTGTTCTAGAGGGGAAAAATAACATTTTGTTACAAAATGAAACAAAATGCATCCCTCTGTTTTGTTACCTAATGAAATAATTTGTTACTTAATGAAACAACAACACAGTGTTTCGTATTTTGTCTTGTGCCCATCTCTAGTCTAAACGCATTTGGAAACTTTGCTTTTCCTTTCTGGTTCACTGGGAATCTTGTTCATAGCTAGTGTCTATAAAGCATTTATTTTATTTATTTTCAAATTTATTACTTGCTACTCAAGAGGAATACTGTGCCCAAGGCAGCATACAATAAAATCAATAACATAGAACACCAACTGTAAAATAAACAGAATAAACTAATAGAGCAAACAAGCATTTGGGGGGGGGGAAATCACAGGATAGCATCAAACATTAGACTAAAAAGAAAACTTTGCACTTGCTTGTTAGAAGCTTGTAAGGAGAGATTCACCAGGGCTTCTCCAGACAATAAGCTCTACAAAGATAATTTTAATCAGATTTCACAAATAGATGGAACACAGTTGTCTTTTGCTGATTTGCACATGTCATGGTAGGAATCATATAAAAGAATGAAGTTTCTTGGTAGAACTCTCCCAGCTGGCTGCGGATTCTGGAAACTTCCATCCAAAATGTATAATAAAGCCAAAATGAAAATAAAAAACAAAAGTATTATGGCACATGCAAGAACAACAGATTTATCTCTATAGGATGTTTTGTGGGCTCTACCATCTTCTTCTGACAGAAGGAGTTCAATATTTAGGCCATAGGTTGATATACCCAGTTGTAGGGATGGCACTGCAGTGACACTATCATGATTAACGAAGATAAACTCCCACAAGAAATGTCAAAGCAGAAGTCTATAATGACAGTTCCCTCTCATCCCACAGTGGAATTCTGGAATGGCTCCTCAAGTCCCATATTAACCATAATACTACACTGTTCTTCAGTAGTCAAAAAAATTGCAGGCATGGGAGGTTTGGGGATGTCTAGGAGCCTTCAACAATACAATAAGTTACGTTGCTTGGCAAAATGTCTTTGAAGATTCTCAGTCATTCAGGTGAGTTTATTTGGAAGTTAAGTCATGGCAACTGGACTTCTTTTCTTGAGAGACTGAAACATTTCACAACTCATCCAAATGTTTCAATCTCTCAAGAAAAGAAGTCCAGTTGCCATAACTCAAATTCCAGATGTTGCTCAGCACAATTTCTGTGCCCACAAATAGGTTTTGATAATTTTGAGAGGCCATTCTTGTGTACCTCTGTCATATCTCACCCCTGTGATCTAGGCAGCAGGACTTTTTGATTTAGTTGTTCCTTCTCAGGGAATGCAAAACTCGGCTACAGGCGATACATTTATAGGCCACTAATGGGTCACTTCATGTTTTCATGTTTTTAAAAAAATGTTTATTTGGTTCCTGCTTTTTAGCTCTTCACCACCACATAGTTTGCAATATAGGATGCAAATAATATAACTAAAACAAGAACAAAATTAATAACCAATTAACAAAACTCATCAAAAAATATCAGCTGATATATCTTCAAAAAACTGCAAGTCTTAAGGTGTGATCAGATGGCCATTTGCCCTGCTCTTTGGTCTGCAGCAGGAAGAGGTTAGTTCACTTCTTTTTCTGATGATTACATGATGTAATTGCTGGAGCAAACCAACCCATCCCCAGAGTGTTCCTTCCCACATCTTTCTCATCTTTGTAAGGGGCTACTGTAGGTGGCAAGAAAACTCCATGGACATGGGGTCACGAAGAGTTGGTCACAACTGTAATGATGTAACACACAACACTTTTTAGATGTGGTAGGATCACTCTGCTTTGGTTTGTTTCCAGCATGTGTGATGCTGGAAATGAGCCAAACTGAGCTTCAGCTGTCAATCTGACCAAATGGTGATGAGATTTAGGAAGAGAGGTTAGCCACTTTGTGGTACTGGGAAACTGAACATTTCTCTTCTTCATGGAAGGGCACTGCATCACTCTGAATAAATCAGGCGCAAAAAAAAATCCCGAGACGACTTCTCAGCTGGGTTGGTTTTTGGGGGGGGGGCGGGGAGGCTTCTCTCAAGTTGGCCCCGCCGCCGAGGATGTTGGGGGAAAGGCAGGGTTAACCGAAATATCGTTTTGACACAGCAATGTAGAAAACATACGAGTATATTAGTGAAACTATAAACTAACTTTTTTGTTTTTCCATGGAATAGGAATAGGAAGAATCTTTGGACCCAGTGAAGTTTCACCATGACTTTCCATTGTTAGACCTACACAATAGTCCAGCCAGGAAGTGACTAGAGTGTGTGGCCACAGCATATTTCTCAAGAAACAGACATTAATTGTACAAATTGACTCCTAGGCATTGTTAAGACCTGGGCATCTAGGTTCAAGGATGATTCCAGGAGGACCTTCAAACTACACATCTTCTTTTTTTCAATGGAAGGGTAATCCCATCCCATATAGGCTGCATCCCTGTTCATTGATTTCCCTTTTGATTCACCAGAGGCACCTCTGTCTTGTCTGGATTTAGCTTCAGTTTCTTCACCCTCATCCAGTTCATTACTGATGCCAAACACCAATATAAAGCTAATGTAGTTTCCTTGGATTTATGCAATGCTCTAATCGAGAAATAACTGGAGAGCATTTGCTGGTGCGATCAAGGCTTTGGTGGATCTATTACTCTAATTAGGAGTACCAAATGGATTCAGATCTGTGTTTCTAGCAGCACCTCCATCTCGCTGTTTATGATGCCAACTCAATATATTTTCTATTTTCAAAGACTTTTCTATCTGAGAAATGTCTCGACATATGTATGCTTTAATTCTCTGCCTCCTTCTATTGATCAGATTGTTGCTTAATACATATATTAGTCCTTCTCCGGGTCCCCCCTCCTTACATTTCTTTTCTGATTTCAGATATGGAAGAAGCAAGACGAGGAAACCCAAGAGCTGCCTGTTTTGGAGAGATTGTGTGCATATTTCGCTCTCCTTGGTAGCCCTAAGTAAATCAGAGGAAAAGGTTTCTTGCAAAGCAAGTATTTGAGGATCCTCAATAAAAGATAAGGGGAAGGGGGAACCTCACCCTATTATTACCTATAATTGCAAGCAGGATCATATTGAGATTGCATTAAATCCAGAATTATTTTGGAAATGCACAATACCTTTCTATGTATACATATCTATCTATATGTATGTGCATAAACTCCGTGCTCATGTGCAAAACTTCAATTACCACTGAAATGGAAGATATGGAGAACAGATATGGTCTCATCTGACTTGAATGCTTCTCTTTAAAGTTATGTAACTGATTTTGGTAAAGATACTATGATATTTCCTATCGCACTATATTTGAGTATTAATGGATTTTTCCCCATGAAATCTCTATCTCTCGGCTGCAAGGTAACCTTTGTCCACAGCACTTGTTTGATATTGTGGGCTTTTCCATGGCAACCAATTGTGATGTCATGCATGGAGAGATTATGAGGTCAAAAAGTAACCAAAGCAGAGTTTAAAAAACAAGAAGTGGGGCATATTCGGCAAAAAGGACAAATATTTAAAGTCAGTTCTTCAGACGGGATAGAAGACAGCTCAAAGCCAGAACCAGTATTGAAAATATGCATTTGGGATGTTGATCAGTTGTTTTATTTTTATTTTAAGAGAAAGACAAGGTTGTGTGTGGTTTTATGTCATGTTTTTCACTGTGTGTACAAGTATGTCTCTATGTGTCTGGAAAATAAAAATAAAAATAAATCCTAAATACGATAACAAATGATAAAAATGAAAATGATGTTGTGTCTATGCTTCTCTAAGACTGCTACCGCACTTACATGAGCAGTTGCTTCTTATTTTGGATCGCCTTTTCTCCTCCAGTGGTCACATGGTTGTTATAGCGATACTGCAGTTCGCACTTAAGCGGGTAGCTAGCAACCAGCTTTCCAGTTCTCACTTTATTGAACCACTTTAAAACTTGGTATGCCAATGCATTTCTCTTCAACCAAGAGAATGAAATTGAGTGATAACGCGCTGAAGCTTTTGCATAACGAAGTTGGTAAATGTCCTGGCATGGCGGTAGGATTCTGTTTTCTGTGTTTTCTGAAAGCAAAAAGGCTAAGAATAGGGGGCAAGGGGAAAAAAAGCAACTTAGTATGTCCGCAAATTCAACCAAATGGCTTAAAAGGGAGATGCAGGAAGCGATGTAAAAAAACCACCCCCCAGTGGCCGTCGCAAGAAAAAGTGCCGCAGTGGCCAAAAATGGGCGTGGCTGAGGGGGTTCTTCAGATAAATCGTTTTGAAAACTGGACAGTGATTTTTAAGGTGCCTTGTTTTTAAGGAAAAGGCGTTTTAAATCAGAAGTGCAGTAGCAGTTTTCTTCGGTCACTAATTAAAATCAGTGTGTATTGGTGTATAGCAGCTTTATGGCAGTGGTTCTGTCTCCAGCTTTTGATTGCTGCGACTGCAGAGTGCCCTTATGTTTATGTGGGCTGAGTGTCCTGATATAATAGAACTGATGGATAGCTTAGTGGTTAAGGTATCTGGCTGCAGAGCCAGAGGTTGAGAGTTTAATTCTCCACTGTGCCTCCCTGACATGATCTGGATGTGATGTTCCATAGGATCACTTTTGGCTCTGAAGTTCTAAGGTAGTGATGGCAAACCTTTTAGAGACCGAGTGCCCAAACTGCAATTCAAAACCCACTAATTTTTTTGCAAAGTGCCAATACAGTAATTGAACCTGTATACTGGTAACTATGAAGGGGTGATGTCGAGTGCCCACAGAAAGGGCTCTGAGTGCCATAGGTGTTCTTATTCTGCTTTATGTGCAAAGCTCACTGTACATTTTATCATGGAGGATAAAGGCATTCTAGGCGGATAGTCATGGTATTGATATATAATTTCCTGAAGAAGAAGCAGAATACCTTTGTACTGAATTGTTTAGGAAGATCCTATGGCAGTTGTGTACGTATTGCTCATAGCTCCATGTCTTGCTGTTGTGCTCTAGTTCTGCAAACCCTGAGAGAGAATTCGTTTAGATCAGCTCTTGGACCAGTCTGAGTTTTTTGCCCATCAGTGAGTTTGGATTAAGACAGTGGGTTGGATCCTGTAGATCCACAGCATCTCCTGAAAACCACCAAACCTAGAATGAACTCGGGGGGGAATGTGTAACTCAGTGAGTTCATTCACCTGTGAGATGCAAAGAAGGGAGGGAGAATATCAGTCTGTGAAGAGAATGTTTCCAGACATTCTGTGTGCTCTGTGAGTGTGTAGAGCCAACATCCACCACAACACCACTTCATGAGGGGGAAAATGGAAGCTAATTGTGTTTCAGCCCATAAAGCTAGATAAAAACAGCAACACCTCTGATCTGCGCTGCTGTAGTTCCCAGAAGCCATGGCATTGAGCTCCATCTTGACTGTCTGCTGTCGGCAATAGTAGGAGGTAATAATAATAGCATTAAAAATGCATTTGTTGAAACATTTTCTAAGGGTAAGAAATGCTTCTAGGGTATTAGCCTCTTGGGAATATTTTCTCATGAGACCCCTAAATATTTGAAATATTGGGGCTGGGCAGGAATCAAGAGAATCCCTTTGGGATGAAAAGTACTTCAAAGAAAAAAC
This sequence comes from Phrynocephalus forsythii, assembly GCA_029282475.1. Lineage (NCBI taxonomy): Eukaryota > Metazoa > Chordata > Lepidosauria > Squamata > Agamidae > Phrynocephalus > Phrynocephalus forsythii. The sequence goes on along the minus strand of JAPFRF010000001.1, from coordinate 186,653,794 downwards.
AGAATGCAAGAAGAAGCTTCAAAAGGCAGCCTTTCTTTCCCCGACAAGTCAAATTGTTTCAAGAAAGGCAAAAACTCTTGGTATATTGTGCTAGTGGTTTCTCTCTGTCCAAAGGCACACATTCTTTTTTCTTAGGGGATGGTTTATCAAGTAGTACTACAGTTGGCTTTCAATGGAGCACTATTCAAAAGGAACCTATTCTTGTGAAGAAAATGTCCTTCAGCTTTATCTTGACCATCTCACTCACTCACTCACTCACTCACTCACTCACTCACACACACACACACACACACACACACACACACACACACACACACACACACACACACACACACACACACACACACACACACACACACACAGGGTGAATCTGTACACTGCAGACCTTGGAAGATGTATGACTGCATTATACATGGCATTATCAGTTACTTACTAGAGCCTTGTGGTGCAGTGGTTAAATGCCTGCAATGCAGCTAAAACTGTGCTCACGACCTGGGCTTCGATCCCAGGTAGCAGGCTCATGGTTGACTCAGCCTTCCATCCTTCTGAGGTCGGCAAAATGGGTACCCAGCTCTGCTGCTGGTGGTGGTGGGGGCAATCTGTAGCCTGCATACTGTAATTAAAACTGTAAACCGCCCAGAAACTACTTGAAGTGGTATGGGGCTTTATATAAGCAGAACAGTTTGCTTTGCTTTGCTTTGCTAAGGGATGTACCTGTAGAGAAGAGGTTCCTGTTTAGTGGTAGAGTACTGTTCAGTATGTCTGTTTGATCTAGAAAGTCCCACCATGACCAATCTCTGGCTTCTGTAACTATGGCAGAAGAAGATGTCTTTCTGAGATCTTGGAGAAACAACTGTTGGCCGACTTTAAACCGGGGTAAAGCGACCTGATGGTTTCTAGATCTTTTGGACTACAAGTCCAGTAATCCTAACCAACATGAGCAGTTCACCCAAGATCATGTGAGTTGTTGTGCTATATACCCAGACTACCTAGTCATGTATGGTGAGCTGGATGGACAGGTCAACAGCCTTGTCTTCTAAATCATTGTTGGGCAGAATGCTATATGGAAAGGGAACATTTTGGGGTTTAGTCTTATGGATACAGTCTAGATTTTTTTTTTTTTTTGCAGCAATGATTCTGCAATAAAAATGGATGCCAGGGCCTTTACCCCAACACCTTTAAAAACAGTCCTTAATTTAAGAGGGAAATGCTTGGAAGATAAATTCTAGAAACTGTAAGAGAGGTTTTCTCTTTCTCCCCACATTTCATGGGTCTGGTAGGTTCTAATTGGTGGATACCGAGGGTTGAAAATTGGCCCCGGTCCCTCTAGTCTGCAGATTTCCCACCCTTCCATCCATGAACTTGTTGTCTGGGAGATCCTTGGAGATATAATCCAGAACAGAAGCAAAAGCAACAACAAAAATTAAAACTTTCCCAAGCTATAATCTGATCAGTTCAGAAGATTAGTATCAGGTGCGAACCAAGAGTGGCCAGTGACCCAGACGCTTATGCCCTTGGCTTCCAGATCAGGGCTTTGAAATCATAGCACACAAAACCTGTTTCGTTATTCCCAGAGACAGACAACAAGGTCCCTGATGCAAGCCCCATTTTATTAGGAAATTCCCTGCGTTCTGAGAGAGGGTGCGGCATTGGCTGTGCCAAACTCAGGATATGGTAGGAAGCCCCCTGAATGAGTCTGTCCTGATCTTTTCCAATCAGAATAACATTAGTTTCTTTTCTGTTTCCCAAAGAACAATCAGCATTTTGAGAAGAGGGAAATTTTCTATAAGTAGATCTTTGTTCAGGCAATAAAAAGATATCAATCTTCATTTCTCCCTCTCCCCCCTTTTTTTTGCTGGCGTTGCTTCTCGCCATAAATTAAAAAAAGAAAGAAACCTCCAACCAGTTAATCTCATTGCCAGCCATACAGAACTCTGGGATGAGATGTCCAGCTGAGATAAAAAGGATCTTCTAGGGCAACTCCCATGTAAAGCTCCCAATCAACCTAGAAAATAGAGTTACCTGATAGGAGGGAGTGGTGCGGATGGGCCCCGTTTTCAACAAATGTAGTAATTTCGGGCTGCCTCCCTGAAGGTAATTGGCAAAGGAAGCTTACAGTTAATGGGCCAGGAATGTAATTTTGAGAGACAAGAAAGCCAGAAGTTCATTTTCCTGTTATACAACTCTCCCAGGCGATGAAGAATGGGGGAAGCACTGTCATTTGGTAGCACATTATTAGCACATTCCCCTGTATAATGCAGCGATAGGTATGTGTCTGTACATACACATTTGTAATTGAATATACATGCTGCTTTATGTTTAGGCTCTTTTAGACAACTATCGAGTTACTTCAAAACTAGAGATGGAATTTTTGCTGTCCTTTTTCAACCAGGCAAGGACTTTTCTTTTTGAACATAAAGAACATAAGAACATCAGAAGAGCCATGCTGGATCAGGCCAATGGCCCATCTAGTCCAGCTTCCTGTATCTCACAGTGGCCCCACCAGATAAAGGCTTTTCCTTAATGAGAGGGTTTTTTTTTAAAGGATGGTTGTGCTCTGTTGTTCTCATTGTATTTTAGTATTGATTTTATTTACTCTTTTAATATAATATTTGTTAAATTCTTTTTAAATATGTGTATACCTACTGCAAGGCACCTTGGGTCCTTTTTAAGGAGAAAGGTGGGATAATCATGACAGACAGACAAACCAACCTTTGGCTGTGTCTAAATCGAATTTGGATTTATGGTTGATTTTGGCCTAGATGAGCAAGAATGCATTCTAATTGATCAAGCCAAGTACAGTGGTACTTTGTATTAAGAAATTAATTCATTGCAAATGAAATTATGTTAAGCAAATTTTCCTTGATACAAATTTCCCATAGGAATGCATTGAAAACGGAATAATCCCTAATCATGACCTTTTTATGTTGTACGGATTCGCCCCATAGGGGATTCTGTTAAGCAGATTTCCCCTATATCTGGAATTTTTTATTTTGTACAGATTTTATGTTATACAAACCATTTGTTATATGAGGCTCCACCGTATAATCAAAGCAATATTACGTTATCACAGAAAAGACCACAATCCAATTTAGAGATGCACAATACTGTCAGCAGATCATATGTTTTGCAGAAGTATGGAAGCAATAGTCAAAATCCTAGATTTTTATTTTAATGTTTAGTTTTATTTGGTAGACAGTCATCCTGGTAGTTCTAAGAGATACTGAATGGGCCAAATGCCTCATTCAGGAGGAAAAGAAGCCATAACACTTTGAGAGATACAGATTGGCCAGAATCCTGTTTGCATAAAGTTACATAGTGGGAGCTGATGATGTTATCAGCTAGCACCAGTAGTATTTAAATTAAACTAATTGAAAGCTTCTTGCCCCTCCTTTAAGGGTCTGGAGTAACATTTCATGGTCAGTGTCAAAAGTCGCTGGTGGATTACCACTGCCAGGATAGATAGCATCAGTAATGAACTGGCTGTGATTTTTTTTTTTTACTTCTAAAGGATCCCCACTCCTTGGTGCATCTTAAGAGTTCCAAATGCTTCCTCACAACAAAAAGGCATCCTAGAGAGCCTTGGAAAATAAAATGGGGTGGTGGTGGTGATAGGAAGGTTTCAATTGGATAAATGAAATGTTATTGACACCAGCTGATGGCACCATCAAGTTCCACTGCATAAGTTTGTACAAACAGGATTTTGGCCAATCTTTTTATCTTAAACGGTTGTGGCTTCTTTTCCTCCCAGGCTGAAATGAGTGTTTGGCCTATTCTGTATCTCTTACAACTGCCAGCAGAGATTATCAGCTATATATCTAAATAGAAATAAAAATAAAACAACACAACCATCTATTTGCCTTCAGAGAGGGTTGTAAAACATTGTCCCCAGTCTAGAATGGCTGATGTTTGGTAGGGCAGTGGGCCTGCTTACATGGTGGCCACTCAGATGTGCAAAATGTGAAGGAAGAGTGAAAAATTGATTAAGCAACATAGACTATTCATCTGAAGGGTCTTATTTTTGAGCAGATCATTGCTTCCAAGTCTGACTGTTTCTTGCTGTTTCAGATTTGAAACATGATACTGCCCTCAAGCTACATGGACATCCCTGCATGCTTTCATCATCTTCCATCAAATAGCCACACCCTGTCTAGAATCGGACCCAATCAGTGTATTCACTGTTCAAAATTGTAGGCATTGGGTGGATGAGGCAAATGGTACATTTGGGGGCTGGGTGGTCAGGGGGCTGGAAACCAAGCCCTATGAGGAAAGACTGAAACAACTGGGAATGCTTAGCCTTGAGAAAAATGGACTGAGGGGAAATATGATAACACTTTTCAAATATTTGAAGGGCTGTGTCATACAGAGAAGGGAGACGATCTGTTCTCTATCATTCCAGAGTGTTGGACGAGCAACAATGGGCTCGAGTGAATTGAAATCAGCTTTTGTCTAAATATCAGGCAAAACTTCCTATTTGTGAAGATTCTCAGTCATCCACGTGAGATTATCTGGAAGTTGAGTTCCTAACTGTTGGAGCAGTATGGCAACAGAACTGATTACCTCAAGAGGTGGTGAGCGCTCCAACACTGGAGGCATTCAGCAGGAATTTAGACAACCACCTGACAGACATCCTTTGATTTGTATTCCTGCACGGAACAAGGGGGTGGACTTGGTGGTCTTGTAGGTCCCTTCCAACTTCTATGATTCTATGATCTGAGTTGTGAAGGCTGGGGTGTACATGCATGACCCATGACCCATAGGTAAGAGTGTGTGAGCAGAAAGAGGTTTCCCAAACATAGAACTGTACTTTATTCCCTGTGGCACAAGCTCCTGCTTGTGCTGTTTTGGCTAAATCTGATCCAGGGCACCAACGTGCCCTCAAGTTGGAACCGGCTTATAGTGACCTTAAGAGGGCTTTCAAGGTGAGAGAGATTTAAGAAGCGGTTTTACCAGTTCTGCACCCTCTGTGAGTTTCCATGGCTGAGCAGGGATTGGAGCCCAGGTCTCCTGGGTCCTAGTCTGTCACTCTGTTCACTACACTACACAGGTGTAAGATGGGACAGACATGAAGGGACAGGAATGAGCCTGAGAAGGTAGACATGAAGATGGATTAATTGGGGAGGAGACTGCTCCAACGAGGTGAGGCTCTGAAAGACCTCCAGAGGCTTTCCAAAACAAGCATGTTTTGCATACAAATTTGAAGGAGGTGAAAGAGTCAGCTAGGAAGGCTTATTCCAGGGGCTGTGTTGCAGACAAAAAAGGCAACACAGCAAAAACATGGCAGTCTGAGAAAAGAAGGGAAGGGATTGCACACAACATGGATGACTGCTGAGCTCAGCCACCATTTAAGCTTCAAATGTGCCTAAACAGAGCTTAGAACTGATACTTCTTTGCATTGTGGTGCCCAGAATTCTCCAGCCACTATGCTGGTTATGAGATTCTGGGACCTGGACTTTAAATAACATTGCTAAGCTGTTCTCTAAGATGGTTACTTCATGTCCATTCTCATCCTGGGAGGAAGTTCATTGCGTGTTGATGTCGGTTGTGGTCAAGTGGTCTTCTTCCGGTTCTGTCCCTGTTCCCGTGTACGCACGGGAGTGATGGATGATACCGGCATGACTGTTACCGCACGTCCTCATTCCATGATGAGATGTGAAAGTCCATGCCTTTGTTCTCTGTTTTTTTTTTCCCCGGCCCAACCAACCTTCCATTTTTCAATGTTTCGATTCTCCGAAGCCTTGTCTTCAATGCGTTACGGAGCTAAGTTTGAGGCATTTGTCTTTTAATCTCTCTGCACTGTGTTGCTGACTCCATATAGGGAATGTACTGGGGAATGGCACTTCACACTCCTGCCACTATATAAAGAATGGCACATTGTGTGACGAGACTTACCTCATGGGCACTTGTCTCGGAATGAGAAGCGTGATGAGCAGATTCCCGAGACCAGGGAGGGCAATCTCTCATCCAGCTTAAATCACAGTTCAGGGGGCATGGTTGGGATGAACTCTCCTCGTCCTGCAATGGATGTGTGTTTAGATTACTTCGTACTGGTTCCAAGTGGGACTGCGAACAGCAATGAGATGGACGTGAAGTATCAGCCTAAGTTGCAGTGCTATGGCATGGGTGCTGAACCGCTAGAGGATTATGAAAGAGGAATGAACATAGGAAATGGGGTGGTGATAATTTTTTTCTTGCCTACCAGATGACAAGCTTTTCTCTCTGACTTGATAAGTATTTTGGCATTTGCAGGATGCATTGCTTTGCAAATCCACAGAACCATGACTGCTCCTAACTTGTTGAATGTACTTTCTCGCCGTAGAAGCACTAAGTGGGTTGCTTACATCTTTTTTTTTTAAATCAACCAGCCATTTCTTTGGTGTTTTCTGAGTCTGCATGCTTTTGTTCCACAAAGGCGTTGCGCAGATGTGTTTTGCATTAAGTTGCAGCAACCTCAAAGAAAAAAACTGTTTGTCCCTTTGTGATGTTGGTAGTGAGAGGAATGCAGTGGGGGATTAGTGGCTATCTTGATTTGTCAAGACAGAGACAGCTGGCTTCGCCGAGACTGGGGAAATTTAGCAGAATTTTTTCACATTCCTTGAAGGGCCTTCAAGCTCAGTATAGTACATAAGCCCAATATGGGTAGCAGATGTCTATAGTTTGGGATATCCCCCCTCCTGTAAAGACTACTTCACATCCTCTTCTCATGGCAGCAAAATTCTTTCAAGGCACAATTATGACATTTCTATCAATTAATGTATAACAATAAAGTTGAAACATGGGAAATGCTTTCATTTTTACAAATATGACAAACTTTCTAGTTTTCTAGAATACTTCAACAGACAAAAAAAGTGCAGAACTATTCTGGGAAAATACCCTGGCTGTTTTGTTGTTGGAGGCTAGTTGTAGGAACACAGGAAGCTATTTTAATACTGAACATAAGAACATAAGAAGAGCCATGCTGGATCAGTCCAAAGGCCCATCTAGTCCAGATTCCTGTATCTAACAGTGGCCCCACCATATGTGTCTGGGAGCGCACTAGGCTAGATATCTGTCTCCTGATACCACTCCCCTGCATCTGGCCCTTGAAGAAACCTGGTTTTAAGCCTGGAGATTACACATCTCCATCATGTTGTGTAACCTGTGATGGACTTTTCCTCCAGGAATCTGTCCAATCCCCTTTTGAAGGCATCCAGGCCAGATGCAATCACCACATCCTGTGGCAGGGAGTTCCACAGACTAACAACATGCTAGGTGAAAAAAAATATTTTCTTTTGTCTGTTCTTACTCTCCCAGCCCTCAGTTTGAGTGTATGTCCCCTAGTTCTGGTATTTTGGGAGAGGGAGAAGAGCGTCCCTCTATCCCCTTTACTCATGCCCTGCATTATTTTGTACGTCTCAATCATATCCCCCCTCAGGCACCTTTTTTCCAGACTAAAGAGCCCCAAATGTTGCAGCACGTCCATTGTGTGACGACGGGAATTCGTCCCGACCATGCCCCCTGTATTGCGATTTAAGCGGGATGAGCAATTCCCCTCCCTGGCCTCGGGAATCTGCTCGTCTTGCTTCTCGTTCTGAGATGAGAGCCCGTGAAAGTAAGCCTCGTCGTGGAATGAGTGGCGATTGTAGCTCATTGCCATCCAGTGGCAGGAGCGTGAAGTGAAATTCGCCAGTAAATTCCCTATGGAGTTAGCAATGCAGTGCTGAGATGTTAAAAGACAAATGCCTCGAAGTTTGCTCCGTAACGCATTGAAGGCAAGGCTTTGGAGAATCAAAACATCGAAAAACAGAAGGTCGGTCCAAAAAGAGAGAGAGAGAAGAGAGAGAGAGAGAGAGAGAGAGAGAGAGAGAGAGAGAGAGAGAGAACGAAGGCATAGAATTTCACATCTCATCACGGAATGGGGACATGTGGTAACAGTCTTCCCAGTATCATCAATCATTCCCGTGGGTACACGGGAAACAGGGACAGAAGCAAGAGAAGACCATATGACTGCAACCAACATCAACACGCAACTAACTTCCTCCCAAAATGAGAATGGATGTGAAGTAACCATCAGTGTCTCAGGCAGGATCCCCGGTGGCCTCCCATCCAAGTATTAATGAGGACCATCCCTGTTTAGCTAACTGTATATCTTCAGGAAAAAAGCAGTGTTTTCAGTTTGGTATGGTGATATGTAACAGTGGCATATATTTTCCAACCTCGGAAGGATGGAAGGCTGAGTGAACCTTGAGCCAGCTACCTGGGACTGAACTGGGATCATCAGCAGAGTTTGGGCTGCAGTATTGCAGCTGAATCACTGTGCCACGAGGCTCTTAAGAACATGAAGAGCACACTTTGTTAATTTCTCTCTGCTTTGTAGAAAACTGCTCTTGAATTTAACATCTCAATTGACAACCCTTTCAAACTTCCTGCTAACAGACTGATTGGGGTGTAAAAGATTCTTAATTTTTTTCAATGAATAATGCTGCTGGATTCTCATTCTAAACAAAATCACATTCCAGACTGCAATCATTTTAACTTAGAAAACTCATTTCTCAAAACACAGTCAAAACCTGCATAATGAGGTCCCATGCTTGAAATGCTATTACTTTCCAAGCCATGGGGCTGAATAATTTTGAGAATTCATACAGAAAACAGTGTTGCCGCAAGATCCCTCCAATGAAATAGAAAATCAGTGGCTGAAATCTCATTGCACAAAAGGTGATGATAGCACCAAGGCAGGGGACTTTGGTAATTAAAAGCATCCTTCCTCTGCCCTTAGCTCCCATGGTTTCCCCATAATGAAAGAGATTACACAGAAGTTGAAAAAACCTGTGGGATAGAAATAGGAGTTTTTCATCACTGAAAAACAGTACAGTAGGACTCTGGTATCTGCTGAGGATAGGTTCCAGGCCTTCCTGTGGATAATCAAAACCGTGGGTAAGAGAGAATACCAACACACACACCCAAACTGCTATTTTGCAACAGTAGCTTGCTTTACGGCTACTGTTTTATGACAGTAGCTTGCTTTGCAGCTGCTGTTTGTGACAGTAGCTTGCTTTGCAGCTGGTGAATTATTTATTTATATATTTCCTCTGCCAACAATGGATACCTGAATCGGTAGTTAATGGATCAGTGGATACAGGGGTCTATTTCTCAATTGCTGGTGAATGGAAAATGGCAAGTTCATTTGGCAATGTTCAACTACTGTGTGTGAACAGAATGTTGGACTTCACAACCCTTTGGTGTGAATTTTTGCTTTCCTTCTAGGCCTTCTCTTTCAACCCATGAGATGATGGGGAATGGGGGTGAAGAAAAGAAGACAGATGTGCACAACATGGTGTCCTTTCTGTACTGAAACTTTGAAATACCTGGAAATCTTGGAAAAGTTACTTTGCTCGAGTATCCTTTACACTGTTTTATAAAGTGCACTGGAGAAACAAGAGAAATTGAGTTGTAGGAATCCCTGCCACCTTGCTAGGGCTCGGGACCTGACCAAATAGATCTGAAAAGTAAACCAGATGCCGTGTGAATTGCTGGGTTCTCTAGTAAATATAGTTGATGTTGATCACATAAGTATGAAACCTAATTAGTACTTGCCTTGTGCCAGGTTGTGCATTTGGGATGATTTAGGAAGTGGGTTGAAGAACAGGTTTGGATTGGAACTGTGAGAAAATGCCTATTGACTTCTTCTTATATTCATATTGGCTCTCATCCTCGTTATTGCAAGAGGATTAGCTTTGTTTCCCAGAATGCCAGGCCATGGGTCACATGAAAAAAACTGCCACAATTTGCATGAGGATTCACATGGCAGGTCAGTACAAATGAGAGTAGTGTGCCGGAAAAGATGGATCCCGGCAAGATATTGCAAGCTAGAGCATTATTTGCATGTTCTGGTGCCAGGAATATGATAGATTGCTTATATAATTATCTAACTCATCAGCATGATCGGTCTTCCACTCCTGCTACATTTTGAGATGCAGTTGTAGCTTTGCATACATTTGACATTGCATCAGCTTGAATCCACCATGCTACAATTTTGGTGTTAAACACATAACAGAGAGTGGATGAATGAAGTGTTGACCATGAACCTGGATAAATCTAGGTTTACATTAATAAGCAGCTGTGGTGAACATGCTCAGTGACCTTTTACTGTTGGTAAATGTGAATATTAAATACCCTGATAGAACAGTTTCTATCTATCTATCTATCTATCTATCTATCTATCTATCTATCTATCTATCTATCTATCTATCTATCTATCTATCTATCTATCTCTGCATGTATGCACACACACACACACACACACACACACACACACACATAACTATATGGAATTCTCCTTCCAATGAATATATGGAACCCTTGTCTACAAGAGATAACCCATTCCTCTCAATGCGGTCAGCAGATCTGCCTGAATTCTTTTATGGACGTCAAAGTGCATCTAGGTTTTGATTTCCTGCATGCTACAAAAAAGACAAGGAAAAAAATATACTGTGTTGACACAGCCATTTGTCTTTTTTGAAATACCTGATATCATGGACTGGTGTCTTACTTTCTGGTTGTGTAACCTGAAAGGTAACCAACCCCTGCTGTTTCTAAACCCTCTGTCATACTCAGTCTAGGCACACAACCCTACTGATGCTTTGCTGTTCTGAGAAGCCGAATGAATCAAAACAACAGAATTGACAAGGAGATGATTGAATCATGAATGAGACTGAGAAGGTCCTTTGGGAGAAGAGAGAAGCTTTAAGTTTCTGAAAAGGGTTAAAATTAGAGATGGGCACGAATCAGAAAAATGGCATTTCGTTTGTCGTTTGTCGTTTGTAGGGTCCGTTTCGGTTCGTTTCCGTTTTTCGCAAATTTCTGCAAAAAATTCATTTTTGTTCATTTTGTTACCATTTCATTACCATTTATTTCAATTTTTATGATTTTTTTAGGATTTTAAGCAATTCACTCATATTATAGTAACGGAAACGAAATGCATGACAAAAATTCCGGTGTTTCTGTTCGTTTTGTTTCATTTTAGAGACAAAATTCATTTGTCGTTTCATTACGTAACAAAATGAAAAAATGAAAATGGAAACGAAAAATTGTTTGTTTCATGCCCATCTCTAGTTAAAATGCCTTTTTATTCAAATGAAGTAAAGAATGATTAAACCACATGTTAAAATGCATATTTATTTATTTATTTATTTATTTATTTAGGCTCATTTGTAGGCCACCTTTCTGCCAGTGCAAAGACAAGACATAGCTGGGGTTATTCATGCATTGCTAGCACGTAGAATGGATTAATACAATGTTGTGACCCGGGAGTTCACAAGCCTGGCACCAACAGTGCCAGTAGAAGAGGTGCTGGGACTGAATACTACTGCAGAACCCAAGCCTAAGATGCTGAGATTTGTAAGACCGACTCCTTTAAGGCTGGATAAACAAAGACAGTCCCATGGGCCCAACCCTGGCTGCCATTCACCAAACCCCTCTCCATAATTCATGGAGGTGGAGTGGTTGTATCAGTCCTTAGCATACCTTGGAGGAGCTCTTCAAAATATGTCAGGATGCTGATTTTAGGTCAGAGGTATGTCTCATCCAACTTCCTGGAAAAGGATGGAGTCCAAAATGAATGTCTTAGTCACAGACCTTTTAGAAAAATTTGTTCACAAGCTTCACAGTATGATCTGGAGACCATTTATTTCAGGGTTCCAGTTACATATTCTTATGGAGGGCCTCTGCCTTTAGTCGAAGCTTATGCTCTTCAGCCTGAAAAGACCAAGAGCAACAGGGAGGCAGAGGGTTACCCCCACACACCTTCCAAATAAGAACATAAGAAGAGCCATGCTGGATCAGGCCAAAGGCCCATCTAATCCAGCTTCCTGTATCTCACAGCGGCCCCACCAGATGCGCTTGGGAGTGCATGAGACTAGATATCTGTCTCCTGATACTACTCCCCTGCATCTGGCCCTTGAAGTACCCTGGTTTTAAGCCTGGATATTACACATCTCCATCATGGTTTGTAACCTGTGATGGACTTTTCCTCCAGGAATCTGTCCAATCCCCTTTTGAAGCCATCCAGGCCAGATGCCATCACCACATCCTGTGGCAGGGAGTTCCACAGACTAACAACGCGCTGGGTGAAAAAAATATTTTCTTTTGTCTGTTCTTCCTCTCCCAGCCCCCATTTGAGTGTATGTCCTCTAGTCCTGGTATTTTGGGAGAGGGAGAAGAGCTTCCCTCTATCCACTTTACTCATGCCCTGCATTATTTTGTATGTCTCAATCATATCCCCCCTCAGGCGCCTTTTTTTCCAGACTAAAGAGGCCCAAATGTTTTAGCCTTTCCTCATAAGGGAGTTGCCCCAGCCCAGTAATCATTTTAGTCGCTCTCTATGGCAGTGGTGGCAAACCTTTGGCACTCCAGGTGTTTTGGACCACAATTCCCACAGTTCTTTGTCTTTGGCAATACAGGCTTGGAATTCTGGGAGTTGTCGTCCAAAACATCTGGAGGGCTGAAGTTTGGGCACCCCTGCTCCATGGAATGTCAGAATAGGGTCCTGGGTGCTGAAGTACCTGGTCTGCCTTGCTCACCGTGTGCTCCAGCTCCATGAATGTCTGCCTTCCAAGACAGTTTGGAAGTTTCACCTCTGAAGACTCAACAGAATAAGCATTGAGTCAAACTTGAAATATGGGGTGACATCTGATGTGCATTGGCAAGAACACTGCAGACCACGGAACCCCTTGCTATATTTTTAGCTTCTATGGAGTCACAAGACTTGGGAGTTTTCCCCTTGACCTCTGAGTTACTACTAAGGACCCTGATGCCTGTAGTATTGCTGTTACCACAGAAGAACCCAGTGACAGCTGTAGCCACCACCATTGTTACTGTCACTGGATAGGATGCTGTGAGAAAACAATATGGCTGACTGTAGGCACGGGGATGAGCTGGACTAAATTATGAGCTGCTTTCAAACTTTAGCACCTGGTTGTCTGCCTCTCTTTGCTCTGAAGGGTTTTCAGTGAAGAAGTCCTTTTAAATGAGTGCTACATCCGAACTCCAGAACTGGATAGTTCTTTGGGCCTATTTGATTTTCAGTCGAGAAATTAGGTGTAGCACTCATTTAAAAGGACTTCGCTGAAAACCCTTCAAAGCAAAGAGAGACTGACAACAGATGCTCCTTGACCTGCGGACTATTTGTGCTAATGGAGGCCTATGTCCACATGCGGACCATCCCTGATTATGCTGGTGAAATAGATACAAGTTCCTCCTCATGTAAAGCTGGGTAGGTTTTCCACATATTGTAGTTAAGAGTTAGCTTGACAGAGAGCTGGTGATGACAAGATGGGATGCTCTTTCAGATACTAATCCTTCTTCCCAAGTGAGCAGCTCAAGAGTAAAATAAATACATTAAAATGGAGCGCTACTTAATTTTCTTTCTTAAATAACATGTCACTGAAAACTTTCCCTTCAACTCCTCGAATAGATCGTCCGCAAGAAAGCTGGAGCAGTCAAAATTAATAACAGCCGGCCTTAATAAAATATCACCAACTGCTTTTGTTACCAATAAATATTTAAATATCAATTTTCCATAGGCCTTGGAAGCTTAGAAGCAAATCATTTAAACATGCTAAGATAGCTTTCATGTGCTTGCCACTCTGCCTCTCTTGCTCTTTCAATCAGTGGATAACCATTAAAGATAAAATGGTTGTAATCACTTTTGAAATAGAGAACCCCCACCCCCACCCTGTAAGGCTATTCTAATAAACTAGCCTTAATCCCCTGCTTTTCTCATTGTATTTCAATCTTCGAAGATGGAATAGGAAGAGATGACACAAATGATTATAACTCATCAGTAAGAAAGTGCAGGAAGACTGTAAAAAAAAGAGAGGGAAGTTCTTTATTTTCTTTCTTTAGAGAGGCTTATTAAGCTTGCAAGCGGAGAGGTTCAAATCTGAAAAAAACCACACACCACAAAATCCAGTGCCACTGTATACATTTTTTTGGTAGTATATGACTATTGTATATGCACAGAGACAGACCCACAGAAACCCAATATTCTATTTCACTTCTGGGAAACCAGAAGTTAATTAGGGAAAAATCCACTTGTATTTTTTTTTCATCCTTCAAGGGGGATAAAATAGTGTGGTACTTTATGCATACAAACGGTGAGAAATAATTTATAGGACAAATTCCCCATAAGACCATTCAGAGAGGAGGGTGGGAAAAAAAAGTCTTGGCTCTTGACACTAAAGGCTTAACATCAAATGCGGCCAGAAATCCATTTTCACAGTTTTATTGCCCATTCTGGACGCTTCATTTCAAAGGGAAAGAATTTGAATTCAGACACATAAAATTCCCTTTGTTCTCTTGCCCTCCAGCCTTCGGTGCCAATGTGGACAGTTCTATGGGGAGAGGTGGAGATTAAAAAAATACAGCTTAGATACCTGCCCGCAATTCATACCCCTTTGGCATTGCTAATTAAATCCGGTTTGCAATAAGCCTGAACAATGCATTGTCAATGATAATCATTTACATTTGCAAACTGAGCATAGAGACTTTGAAAGCACACACACACACACACACACACACACACACACACACACACACATGCATCCATGCACAGATACATATTTTGAAATTAGTGTACTGCTCTTAAAATAAATTTATCAGCTTGAGACTACCTGATCGCATGCTTCTGCAAGTCAAAGTGTATTGGAAGAGCCATGTTTTGAAATTGAGTTGTGTTTCATGTCCACTCACCTACTTTTTTCAAGGGGTACAGAGCTAAAAGGTTTTACACTTGATAAGTGAAGCAATTTTGCTACAGATAATTGAAAGGGATGGATACTGGACTTGGAGAAATCCTGAACAGAATCTGCCCCATTTGGCCTGATTTTGTCCTTTTATTTGGGAGAAGTGGGTATCCCTCTAAAAGGAACAAAACCATTGCTGGACTTGGCCAAGGCAGCATGCAAGCTCTGAATTCTGGAAAGGCACAGAGGATTTTGGGTACCGTATTTTAGGTCTTATGCCTAGATGCCCTTAGCACATTCAATGATCTCGGAAGCTAAGCAGGGTCGGCCCTGGTTAGTACTTGGATGGGAGACCACCAGGGAATACCAGGTGCTTGTAAGCACCTGGAGTATGAACTGGCAAACCACTCCAGTATTCCTGCTGAGAAAACTCCATGGACATGGAGTCATGAAGAGTTGGTCATGACTGTAATGCCACAACACACACACATGCCTTTAAAAATGCCAGGCAGATAAGGAGAAGGAAGGAGATAACTGACACAACACAGTGCCATTTCTTCAGCCTCTGTACTTTTAGGATAGAGCATGCAAAAGTAGATGAGATGGTAATGTTTCCAATGTACCCAACATGCTCTACATCACTCACCAGCCTTTGCACCAATGCTTCTGAAACGTTGTAGCTGGCTTGCCTGTGGCCATCTCCATAATGTGTGGTTGCTTCATACACGTGGACTTCCTCCGTGAAGCACATGGGGAGGGCAGTGAATCTGTTCCCAATTACAAATTTGAGTGCACCTGTGCATGTACAGACCCTTGAGACAGGTCAGGAATGAGTGCCTAGAGTCCATAGCAATGTTCATGTTATATATTTGCCAAGAACAATAAAATGTTAAATGATTGAGTGGTGGCACTCTCTGAACCAGCTCACGAAGTAGCCTAGTAATGAGTTTCCGCATGGGGCAGAAATCTTTGGGAGGTATGAGCAGTGGTGGCTTCGGTCCTCTTGCTTCCCTTGTCCAATGTTGCTATGTACTCTTTCATAGGGGTACAGTACAGTCAAAATTAGCAGCATCAAAAGCCCAGGACATTCTGAGTAAACGTTCAGCTTCTTTATCTCCCTTGGAGCTTAGCTACAATCTTCTGACTAGCTGGGGCAGAAAGGGATTTCTCCAGAAATGATATATTGTTTTCAGCTGCCCCAGTTGTAATGCAGAGTGTTTGTTGGTGATTAGGTCTTGAACGGGCCATTAAGAGTCATTAACTTTACAAAAGACTTACTTCTCTTTTCATGCCTGCCCACTAGAGGTGGGCACGAAACAAAAAACCCATGGTTTGGGTTCGTCTGTTTCGGACCCATCATTGGTTCAGATCGGTTCAGGTTCGTACATTTTTTTAGCTTGCAAACCAAATCACGAATCATGAATCACAAAATGAATTAAAAGTTCATTTTGTGCCCAGCTCTGTTGCCTACCCATCCATCCAACTGCCTCCAATTTGGACTCTACTTATGGGGTAACAGTAGCGGCTATGGAGACTGTCGTGATGTGTGCCTACGCTTCCAGATTTTACACCCCACCATTGCTCTTTCAACTGCTCGACCTTTAGGTGCTTAGTGAAGATGGGCATGAAGCCAAAAACAAACCAGGAAGTTTGTAAAAAATTGGTTGGTTCAGATTGCTTCGAGTTTGCCCAAAGTGATGAACTCAGACTGACCCAAACCAATGAACTTTGTTTGTTTATGGTTTAATTAATCCCCTGCTGATAGGCAGGCACATGTGCAAATACAGCAAGCCTGGCTCCCAGAAGGGAAGCTTGGCCACTCTCTCTCCAGATGGCAGCAGATGAAGAGGAGGCAGAGCCAGTAGAAATAGGGAAGCAATGGGGGCAGTGGGAAGGGGGCAACATGGGATATGGGGGGCTTAGTTTCCACTGCCCACAGGCAGAAACTTTTTTTAAAGACCAGTTTGGCCTAAACCCAACAGGTAGAAATAAACTGGACTCAAATGTGCCTATTGTTGCTGAAACCTACTATGCTAAAATAAGTTACAAATAGAATAGGCCCATTTGAATTCATGGAAGTTCCATAGCAATTGTTTGACCGATTCTACACACACCTCGCCCTCAATTCTAATAGGTATACTTTAGCGCAGGGGTTCCCAAGACATTCTTGGACTACAACTCCCAGAAGTCCTTGCCAGCACAGCACATGAAGTCTTCTTTAAAAATGAACCAGGCAAGATTTACAGTGGAGTAGCTATGAAGGAGATTTAACATAGACAACCTAACATTAAATGGTTTGTCCCATTTCTTCAGCCTCTGCAACTTAGAATAGAAATGATTGATAAAAGAGAACATGATCCAATGAAAGTCAGAATTGAAAACAGCTTGAAATGGTATGGAGCTATATATAAGGAGAACACTTTGCTTTACCCCCAGATAAGTGTAAATGGAATCTTATAGATATATGTACCCTGCCAGGTGTATAAATAAGAGGCAGATTTTTGATTCTGCAGCTACGCTTTCCCCCATTCTATCTTTTCTCATCACACTGTATAACCTATTGACTCAGATATTTATATTTGTTTTGGTAGGCTACCCACGACTCTTGCCTCTGACACTGATTTATGTTGAATTTCTTTCCATTTTGAAAAAACAAACTGAAACAATGTGAAGTTCCAGAGGTTAGTGTATAAGATGTCTTCACAGTCTATAGTGATTTTTCAGGATTTTCTCTGCCACAGGTAAAAATGGGTTTCCATCCTTCTCACACATTTGATACATTCATATTTCAGGTGTCCTATAAAATAACACACAGCTGGTGTTATTTCAGTGGAAATTCGTGTGTGTGTGTGTGTGTGTGTGTGTGTGTGTGTGTGTGTGTGTGTGTGTGTGTGTGTGTGTGTGTGTGTGTGTGTGTGTAGGCGCGTATATGCATGCACACAGGGCAGATATACACACATATAAGAAAGATGCTTCCCTGGAATTAGTGAAGAAAATAACTGGGCTATTTAAAACAGTTGTTAATTGTTTACAAGGATGGACAACCATGGTCTGTCTGATGGCCTGCATAAGAGGCTATATCATGCTCTTACCTCGCAGCTTTTCCTTCATGTCAGCTAGAGATGGGCATGAAATGAAAAACGAAACACTGTTTTGTTGTTTTGTTACATAATGAATTACTTCATTGTGTAACAAAATGGTAGGATGCGTTTTGTCAGAAAATGAAATGAAATGCCAATTTTTTCCTCTAGAAACGAAATGATTCATCCTAGAGCAGTGGTTCTCAACAGGTGGGTCCCCTGATGTTCCTAGACTGCAAATCGCAGAAATCCTGGCCAGCTCAGCTTGTGATGAAGACTTCTGGGAGCTGCCGTCCAAGAATGTCTGGGGACTTACAGGTTGAGAACCCCAAAATTGGAACAGGTCTGAGGGTCAGGGGCTGAGTAATGATGCTCCAAAAGTGGTGCCCCTAGGAAAAAAAATCTTTCTAATGAATCCAGACACCACAATACTATCCCCTGCAGGTGGGTGATTAGCACCACCGTGGTTTGGCTGAATCAATTCAATGAATTAGAAAGTTTTTTTCCTAGTGGCACCCCATTTGGAGATTAATAACTCATCCCCCTGACCCCTAAACCTTTTCAAATTTTGGGGGCTTACAGGAAAGAGCTTGAGGAAGTTCCCCAGCTGTTGTGGTGCCGACACATGGCCATGATACATATTTTTGAGTACATAAACATAAGAAAACATTATGTACTTGAAAAATATGGATCACAACCATGTTTCAACATGGAAATGGCAGGGTAGCTACCTCAAGCAATTCTAGGAAAGCCTTTGAATATAAACATACTTTATACCTGACTGCAGCTAGGCACTAGTAACTTAAGTTGAAAAACATAACTCCTCTTGGAAGTTTTCAGATTCCTGGATGAGCGAAATGAAACCATTGCATTATTTGTTCAAATAATCTTATGTCTGTTTGTGATGTCATTCTGTTACTGTGACATTCGAATGAAATCTATTTCACATACTCTGGACACACTTCAGTGATTCAAGTTAAAATGCTGGTTCAACCCCACAATCCAGATCTATTCAGACATTCCTTACCATTGGCACAAAATGGTTTCAAATACTCCACAGTAAGTCAATTTTAGATTGCATTAACAGAAGTGCAGTCTTCAAATCCCATAAAGTACTATTTCCCCTCTCTTAGGGATGGGTTAGACCTCATCTTGAGTACTGTGTCCAGTTCTGGACACCACACTTTAAGAAGAATGCCAACAAAAATGAACGAGGAGGAGGAGGAGGAGGAAAAGGATGATTGGAAACAAAGCCCTACGACATTGATGGCAAACCTTTTAGAGACCGAGTGCCCAAACTGCCATTCAAAACCCACTTTTTTTTTTGCAAAGTCCCAATACAGCATTTTATCCTGACTACAGATTACTGTGATGGGGCCAAGTCAGGTGCCCACAGAAAGGACTCCAAGTGCCACCTTTGGCACCCATGCCATAGGTTGACCAACACTGCCCTAGGAGGAAAGACTGAAAGAACTGGGTATGTTTGGCCTTGAGAAAAGAAGACTAAGGCCCTTATCCCATGTCCATTATAATCCGCTGCAAAGTGCTCTCTGATGCGGAGCATAAAATCGTTATCCCACATCCTACAAACTTTTTTTTTTAAAAGTGCGACCACGCCCCTGAAGTGGGACTCCGTGCGTTTTACAAGTACCTGGCCTTGGAGGGGTAAAACCCTTGTTGCTGTTCTAATGTGGATTTTAAACCAGAACACGAGCCTGTGAGAACTTGTTAAATCCACAGCAAAACTGTTTCGCTCCCTCTTTGGCGTTTTCCTGTAAAAATTTTTTTGAAGTACTTTCTGTGGTATATCGGCATGGCGGTATCTTACGGTCATTTTTACATGAGTAAATACTTCCCCATTGCACTTATTTCCGTTTACAAACACTTAAGCCACTATGCACGGGAAAAAGCAAATCAATATTTGCAATCGATATATGATAGCTGAAAGTCATTATATTGGTATTGCGACATACCAGATTTTTTTAAAAAAACATAAAAGAGCACCACAAAACCAACAACAAAAATTAAACTTTGATGCAGACGCCATACATGGGGTCACATAAAGTACAGAACATTAAACTGAGTCCATTGGGACACATTTACTGCATTTTCCACCACGTGACCGCAACAAAATAAAATACACTTACTTTGATGGGATACAAAATTAAAAAGGGGTAACAGCCTAATGGGAAATATTGTAGCACTTTCCCAGTGCTTGAAATATATTCAGTGGTGCCTCGACTTACAAATTTCATATGTAAGGCAGCCAGAGTAAGATCTTCCTATATTGATCAAATTGGCACTTACTGTAGGGGCGACACTGACTCTTGAATGATAACATTCGTTTTGGCCACCCTAACTTTGAAAACTGTTCAGTCACAACTTGTATTTTTTGTATCTTTCTGGACCTATGTAGTTTTAGCACTTGATATGGCCCGAATGGCTAATCAATAAAGTTGTTGTTGTTGTTGAAGTCGAACTACTCTTAAGTCAGGGTACCTATCTAAAAATTGGGAAAAAAATAAGTTAAAAAATCAAAAACATGAAAAAATATTTGTAAGTTGAGCAGACCATATCTAAAATTTGTAAGGCAGCAGTTAAAATGCCATCAGTTTTCTGCTCTTAAGTCGAATTGCTCTGATCTTAAGTTGGGGTTACACTGTATTTAATATTTGCATACATAAAGCAAAGCAAAAGCAAAGTATTTTGCTTAAATACAGCCCCATAGTGCTTAAAGCACTCCCTGTGCTGTTTACAATTTATTTATGCAAGGGACTTACTGATTTCAGTTTGAAATATTGTCTTTTAATGATGTAAGTGACCTTAATTCCCCTTTAAGGAAAAAGGCAAGGCAAAAATATTTAAAATAAATAAAAATAAATAAAATTGTCCTACAGAGAGGAGCAGGGTCTGTTGTCAGTTATCTCAGAGTGTACAACACATACTGTAATAACCGGCTTGTGGTATAGGTAGCAGATTTCAGTTGAGTACCAGAAAAAAAACTTCCTGTTAGAGAAGTTTTGTGTCCAGGACTGCTTTTTCCATCTTTGACAAATTGCCCAGATTCGTCCATATCTTGATGGGGACTCCTTGAGAATTGTTGTGCAAGTGCTGGTGATCTCGAGGATAGATTACTGCAACACTCTCTATATGGGGTTGCCCTTGACTCTTGTTCCGCGACTTCAATGGGTCCAAAATGCGGCAGCCAGACTGGTGGCAGGTATGCGTCAACATGACCACACCACCCCAGTACTGGCTCGCCTGCATTGGCTACCCGTTGTGTCCCGAATAAGATTCAAGGTCCTGGTTTTAATTTATAAAACCCTCCATGGCCTGAGACCTGATTACCTGGCAGAGCAAATCTCCCAGCGATCAACCTTGGCCCGACCAACCAGAGTGTCGTGGGTGCACTCGCTGCAGGTGGCCACGTCCAGGTAGGTTCAGAAAAGTCTATCTGTGGCTGAGCCTTCTCTGTGGCTGGTCCCACACTATGGAACCATCTCCCAAGCGAGTTGCGCCTTGCACAGTCCCTGCTAGCCTTCAAAAAAGCATTAAAGACCTTGCTTTTTCGGGAGGCGTTTGGTGACTGTTAGTTGTTTTTTTGTTTGTTTTTTTGTTTTGCCCGCCATTTGTGGCCATTTGTGTCTATGCCACTCTTTTCATTTTATTTATGTGTCTTAAATTGACTTTATTATTTTATAATGATGTTGTATTTAATTTGTTTTATAGTTCTGTTGTAAACCGCCTGCAGTTCCTCTCCGGAAGACGGATGGTATATAAGCTCTAAAATAAATAAATAAATAAATAAGTATGATGGTGGAACCAATTACCTTGAGAGGTCGTGAGTGTTCTAACGTGGGCAACATTCAAGAGAAAATTAAACAATCATCTGCCATATATGCTTTGATATGGATTCTTGCATTGAGCAGGTGGTTGGACTTGAGGGCCTTATTGGCTCCTTCCAAATAAGATTTTCTATGATTTGATCAGTCATTATCAGTCTGTTATTTTCTATTATTCTACAGTCCTATCCAGACCTGAGCTCAGTCCTCATACCTGTTTCCAAGGGTCTCTTCTTCACACTTGCTGCTTGGCATGTTAAGCTACTTCGCAAAGGCAAAACAGAAACAGTTCTGCGGTATAATTTTTTAAAGTAACTATTTCTGTTCATCCTAGGGTATGGCAGAAGTGAGTGCAATGGATTCAGAAATGGTGAAATTGCAAACCCATCCAGTGGCACTTTGCAATTTCAGAGTCGTTGAATGCAGACCTTCTAAAGAGATCAAGACGCTGGAGTTATCACTCGCTGGTGACTCCAGATTAATCCAAAATGGAGCTCATTATAATGGAAGTGTCTGAATGGAAACTTGTGAGGTCTGCATTAGATTTGAGATTAATGACAGCGGCCTTCTGGCTGGATTGTAGACTGCAAATCTACAATCAAATAAGTTCTCATGTTCATTATCTACCATAACTAGTAGATCTAGTTAACCTTTAGCCTCCATCTCCCCCCTCCCCACCCCCTTGAACATAGTTCTTATTATGTATCTTCTACAGGAACGGATTTTCCTCTTTTTTACTTTCCTTTTTGGGTGGATGGGTGGGGAGGGGCTCTTTCTAAGGAGATTTATTAATTTGGCCATCCTTTCAGTTGTGAACATGTCTTATGAGTATCCATGAGTCGCAAGACCATCATTTTAGTTTTAAGGCTTAAAATTTAAGCAGATATTTTGGTCCTCAGCAGGTTGGCAGCACCCCTGAATTTCTGACTAGGGTCAGAAAATCCAGGCTTGTGAACAGCAGTGACCCAGGCCTGCTCACAAAGGACTTCCCCACCGTTCATAAGTATGTGAGAAAATATTATTAATCAAGGGTATCAGACAAGACCAAAGTCTGGATTAATTCTAGGACAGCCATATGTGCTTTACAGACACCAGTCTCTATTTGAGAAACTGTTCTGCAGTCCAGTTCCAGTTTAGTGTAAATAAGCCGACATTAGGTCTTTGCCTTTCTACAGACAGGGGGACCAACCTGTGGGAGGGAATTCCACATCTTGGGACCCGTGACAGAGAAGGCCCTTTCTCGTGTTCTTATCAAATGTGCCTGTAAGGGTGGCAACATGGAAAGAAGGTTTTCACAAAAGGAGATGCAGTCTTGCAGGTAGCTTGGATCCTACTTACTTACTTACTTACTTACTTACTTACTTACTTACTTACTTACTTACTTACTTACTTACTTACTTACTTACTTACTTGCTACTGTTTTAAATTAGTCAGCCTATTTGGTGTGCCTAATTTTATCCTGTTAGGATCTGTCCCTCCGCATGCTGGGATGTAGGAGGATTTTACATGTTATGTTGTTTTATTGTTTTATGTTGTTTTGCTTTATATTTGACGTATCTTATTGTTGTTGATTTTGCATTCATTGCTTGTTAGCCGCTTAGAGTACTACTCGTAGTAGATAAGCGGGATATAAATATAAGAATAAATAAATAAATAAATAAAATACTTACTTACTTACTTACTTACTTACTTACTTACTTACTTACTTACTTACTTACTTACTTACTTACTTACTTACTTATGCTACTGTTTTAAATTAGTCAGCCTATTCGGTGTGCCTAATTTTATCCTGTTAGGATCTGTCCCTCCGCATGCTGGGATGTAGGAGGATTTTACATGTTATGTTGTTTTATTGTTTTATGTTGTTTTGCTTTATATTTGACGTATCTTATTGTTGTTGATTTTGCATTCATTGCTTGTTAGCCGCTTAGAGTACTACTCGTAGTAGATAAGCGGGATATAAATACAATAATAAATAAATAAATAAATAAAATACTTACTTACTTACTTACTTACTTACTTACTTACTTACTTACTTACTTACTTACTTACTTACTTACTTACTTACTTACTTACAATGTTTTATCCCACCTTTCTCCTTTAGAAGGACACTCAATTTTTTTTAAAAAAAATCCTCTTGAAAAGCCATTCACTAAGGGAGAGCCTGTCAGAAGAGAAAGGTCTTCAGTGCCAGTTGGCATTTGGGACCAGCTGAATTTTCAAAACACTCTCCAAAGGCAGTCCCATGAGGAACATGTTATAGTACTTCAAACAGGATATAACCTAGGCCAAACTGAGTAGGTGCACAGTTGAACTGGTCATAATCTCCTCCACTATGATGAACAGCTTTATATTTACAGATAAGGTAGCTACCCTGATATTTCTTTCTGTATATATAAATTATCACACATATTTTATGAAAGCCAATCTCTTACTTTTATTCTTCATCCCACTTTCTGATGGGATACAGTAACCCACCACCATTTCGAAGTTCAGGTACTGCGGTCCCACTATACTGTGGGATTGCAGTACCTGCCCAACGCTGGTGGCCCGTGCTGCTCCGAGAAGTCTCGAGGCAGTGTGGGCGGGCAGCGGAGGGGGATCAGATCCCCCAACACCACTGGCCCGCACTCCCGAGACGTTTCGGGGCAGCACTGGCGGGTGGCAGCGGGTGATCATATCCCCCAATGCCGCCTGCCCGCACTCCTCCGAGAAGGTGCTGGTGGGCGGCGGTGGGGGATCAGATCCCCCACCGCTGCTGGCCCATGCTGATCTGGCAAGTTTTGGAGCAGCCCGGGTGAGTGCCGTTGGGATCTGATTGCTCCCCGCCCCCCAGGCCCCACCCAACCCACATCCACATATCATGGATTTTCACTCATTGCGGGTTGGGTGGGTCCCTACCCCCACGATAGGCGGGGGTTACTGTCCTCTTTTTTGTTTTGATGGTGCATAAGTGGCTACTTTACCATGTGTGGCACATCTTATGACCATTGTTGGCCAAGACACATCCAGGAAATTCATAGCTCAGCATTGGAACAAGAACCCACCCTGATGTTTTCACTCCCATTCAGAAATACTGTACTGTAATTTCTAATATCAAGAACCCTGCTGGGCCTGATTATAGAGATTGTATTTAACTGGGAAGGGGTCTTGTGGTGGCTTTCATTCGGGGGAACCTTCAGCTTCTGGAAATTAAATCTTTATTTATCTTGAGTGTATGAGGACAGTAGATAGATGGGTCCCTTTGGGGAGAAAGGCGGCATAAAAATAAAGTTGTTGTTGTTGTTGTTGTTGTTGTTGTTGTTGTTGTTATTATTATTATTATTATTATTATTATTATTATTATTATTATTATTATTATTATTATTATTATTATTATTATTATTATTATTATTATTAGATATGAGTCAGATATTGAATAGGGTTTTACCAGCTTTCCAGATAGTCTTCGGGATGCAGCTGTCTCCTTCCAGGTGAAGATGCCCTATGATTATGCAGTGTGGAGGGATGGAAAACCAGGCAGCACAAGAGTTTCATGTAGCATTGGAAAGCTAGAGAGGAGAGGAAGATCTGCTGCAGGAGGACATGAGCTGCACTGGGGTGATATCAAATGGGTCTCCTTCAAGATCTGCTCCTGAACACATTCTGTCATCCCAAGGACCATAAAGGATCTTTGCCCTTCCAAATTACACGATGGAGGAGATGGTGGGGATGTGTGGATCTCCAGGTTACTGTTGGTCTGTAATTCCCACCAGCCCTAAGGCAGCCTAGTCCAGGGTGAAAGATAATGGCATTTTCAATCCAAAAGCATCTATGTCCTAATCCAGTGGTGGCGAACCTTCAGCCCTCCAGATGTTTTGGATCATAACTCCCAGAATTCTGAGCCTAGATGGCTAGTGACAAAGGACTGTGGGAGTTGTGATCCAAAACATCTGGAGTGCCGCAGGTTCGTGATCATTGTGACCTAATCCAATCCTAAAAGCAAGGCAACCGATTGAAACAACAGGGGAGTATTTTACTTCTCTGTGTCCATCTCGACTTGCTTACTGCACATCTTTTCCCCTTGTGGTGAATACTGTGTTGAAGCCAGGTAGCAGTTTTTCTTCTTAAAATTGATTGTAATTGATGGCAGACAGTAAAAATTGTGCCGGCATGCCGGTATGCCACCAATTCAGTAGCATAAATGATTATCAAGGCAGAACTACAGGAAGTGACAGAAAAAGGGGTACAAATTTAATTGGTGCGAATTTTCTGGGGTTGCACCTTGTTTGATGCATCAACAACAGAAGTATTTTAACACAACCCCTAGGGGTGGTACAAAATGCTGTGGTTAAAATGCGCTTCCGGGGGTGTGGTCGGCCGGGGTACCAAAATACTGCTCTTCAGAGTGAAGGCACAATCTTTTGCTGCACAGTCTTTTGCAGCAAAAAGAGCAGCAAAATCGTCATGAGACCAGGGCCTATCACATCACCTCCCTCCTTCCATTCCATTCCCATTCCCCCTTTCCTTTCCTTTCCTGTCATTTAATTCCTTTACCTTATTGGGAAACCCAAAGCAATTGAATTTAGTATTTAATGTTCACATGATTGGGTGTTGGCACAGAGGGTGGCTTTTGATGGATCAGCATTTTGATATTGAAATCATATGTACCAACAGTACAGTGGTACCTTGTATAAAGGAATTAATTCGTTCCAAATGAAATTATGTTAAGCAAATTTTCCTTTATACAAATTTCCCACAGGAATGCATTGAAAACAGAATGATCCCATTTTTATGTTGTATGGATTCACCCCATAGGTGATTATGTTAAGCAAATTTCCCCTATCTCCGGAATTTTTTATGTTGTACATTTTTTATGTTATACAAACCGTTTGTTATACAAGGGTCCACTGTATAAGGAAACAATCAATTTAGCTGCTGGATTTGGCTCTACCCCATCCTACCATCAACTGGGGCCATAAAGCATCTTTTGTCTTTATAACTTAATTTTATCTGAGTAGTTTCTCTTTTTTAATTAATCAGAAGGTTGGGAATTTGTGGGTTAGTGTTGGGGTTGATACATTCTTTGCGTTTGTTGTTAACCACCGTAAGTAGTGGTTTGCAGTAAATCATGTGGTATTCAAATATAACCAACCAACCAACCAACCTCTCTCCAGAGAGCAAGGCCATGTTAAGATACATAATGGAAGTACAACAAAATTCATGCCAGAGGGGTATATGCATAGAGAGGTGTCCATTTTTCTTCGGTTGGTTTTGAACTACTAAGAATATCTACATGGTATTTTTTTATAAATTATTATCACTTCCTATGGATCCAAAGTCCTGAAGGGTTCTTCAGGGCAGTAAATCCAATTTGGATTTCCTTCCAAATTTTAGAGAAATAGCCAAGGTCCTGAACCTATTGTGATATGTTGGATAGCTCGTGTTAGTATCCAGAATTGATTAATCCCTGCTCCCACAAAAAGAAATTTAAAAACTGTGGAAGCCCTCTACAGTTTTTTCCTGATCCAAACCATCATGTAGCAGCACCTTAAGGGGCAATTCTAATTTGAAAGTTTATTGACACAATCTTTTCAGTTTGAAAAAAGCACTTGCTGCACAGTGTATTCCCTCATGTCATTAAAATATATTAAATAACAATATTGAAAACAAGCATGTTAATGTTTTTATAAAAAACAAATAAAACCATGTGAAAGCATTTTAAAATGTCTTCAAGCAAAACTTTCCTCCATAAAAACCTCTTCCTTGGTAGATAATTGTCTGCCAGACTTAGGATCTACCACTTCAAAAGGTCTTGTGTTCTGCCTCATCAGGTACATCTGTGAAGGTCATGATAAATCAGTCCAGAGATGTAAAAATCCACTTCCTCCTCCATCTCTGCACCTGCCTGCGACCGATGGGATGCCAAGGGCGGACGAGGAACCCCCTGCGGAGGAAGTTGGGGGGGCAGAGCCCCCGCCCACCCTCCTGGTCCTGGCTCGGGTGGGAGTCTCCAGGGGGGAAGTGGGTTTTTAATTTTGAATGTTTTTTTATTATTATCTTAAACAGTCCCTGTTGCGGGGCTTTTTTCTTTTTTTTTTTTACAGCTGAGAAGCGCTGGCTTGGGGCCAGCGCTTCCCAGCTGAGAGGCACTAGTACCTCTGTTGTTTTTTTTATTTTCCTCCTGGCCCTGGCCCAGGTACACCAGAATGAAAAATGAAGCAAACAAAATTTCATTTCATTTTTCTTTGATGGGTCCCTTCATTATTTGTTTCATTCCCTAACGAAATGAATAACAAAGAACGAAACAAATAAAAAATTCATTTCGTGCCCATCTCTAGTCTGAACAATAAGAGGCAGAAGAAGAGCAGAAGGAACAATGGATCAAAGAAACACATTATGGAAGGAACCGTGGGTGGGGGGGATCCAGAAAAGAGCAAGAAGAAAAGGTAGTAAACAAAAGCAAAAACTTACCCTGACAACAAGGAAGGAGACTGAGAAGACCAGGTTCAGCAGGGAGCCTATAGCAGGGAGGCACAAAGGGACATCCTCAATAGGACCCCCCTAGTCCCATTGAAAAAGGAGGCCAACTGATAAATCAATCCAGAGATGTAAAAATCCACACTGCCATGCCTCAGTGCGAGGGATCAAAGAAAGCTTTATTAGAGAATACAAAAGAGAACACAACACATAACAACACAAACACAGGAGGACTAGATGAAGGTACCATTCATCTAGGGACCCGAATCAGAGTAACACCAGTGGGGATTCCAGGGATTCAGGACCCCTAAGTGGTGCATGTCCCTTCCTTACATACCTTCAAGGGTGCTAAGGTTCCTCTTTACCTGTTACCAGTTGACACCAGTTTTTCTTTGACCTGTATATTAGCTACTGCCACACCCATAGAAGCTTCCTCTTTCATGTACTCAGTATGTACTCATAGCTACTGGACATTTCTATAAATATACTTTTTTTGTGATTATTGTGGTTAGGCACCCTACAGATGTCGCAGATGTTATCCAACCTGTTCTGTTCTTCAACAACAGGAAACCTCATGTGTTGCTAATACAATATGCAGAAGTTATATGTGCAAAGCTAACTCCCCTATGCATGTCAACTCCCAGTGATCAATGTATCCTTAAATCACCGAAAACTCTCCGTCACTCAATCTTATCAGTAGTGGGATGGATAGAAAGCCTTCCTCAGAAGATCTGAAAACTCAGGGAAGCTTATATAATAAGACATGTTCCACCAGGTAAACTGGATCAAAGGCCGTTACTTCACGAAGTACTTCGCTTCGCAGCGGGATTGCCTTCGCTTTGAATGCGAAGCCGGTCATGTGGTCTCCCTTCGCCCCCACCCCTCTTTCTCTGTCCTCACCATGCGAAATTTTAGGATCGAATCCATTACTACCTCACGTGCTCCCTTCGCATTCGGAAGCTTACTTGCAACGTCCGGTTTCTGCTTTCTTTTATTTTTTTAAAAAAATTACCACGGCGTATCGATGCATCAATACCCGGCTGTCATTTGCGGTCAGAGGCGCACAAGCCAGTGGTCAAGCCCGGCGCTCAAAGGCCCCTGCGGTTGTCCCGAGGACTTGTGGGCGGCCATCGTGTTTCCCTGAAGCAGAGCAGCTGGGTTGGTTTTTGGGGAGGGCGGGGCGGGAGAGGCTTCTCTCAGCTTCATCGCCCTGTGTGCCCGCCGCCGCTCTCTGGGTGGGCGCGCGCAGGGTGTCTTGCAGCGGCGGCACCGACACCCCCCCCCCTCCCTCCTCGCCATCCCTTGCCAGCGGAGGGGCTCTGCTCACGTCACCCGGGACGCTTGCCCCCTCTGTTGCCCCTGCCCCGTGTACAGAAGGCAAGATCAAAAGAACGGGTTAACCGAAATATCTATGCATCGGCATTTCGGGAGAAAAAGTAAGTTAATAAATAAATAAATATATTTAACGTGACTTTGGATGCGAAGTGGGAGCGAAGAAGATTCCGGCCTCCGGCAGGGGAATCTCGCCCGCTTGGAGCACGGTTTAGGGGCGTGGTCGGGTGGCGCCGAATCCAAAGAGGAGGAGCGTGCGGACTGAAGCGATCGATTTGCACGGAAATTACAGCTCGCCGCGCAGCGAGAGGTTCGTGAAGTAACGGCCAAAGTTGTTCCTCTTCGTGCAATGAATAGGGAACCAGGAGCCTTCACTCTATAGTCCCTTTATCTACTGTCCAAATATGTGATTCTCACATGAACCAGGCGTAACTAATAATGTGATAAAGCCCCAGGTGCTAGAGTTATGACTCATTTCTGCAGAGTAAATGTTAAAATTTCCAATAATGTAGAAACTGCACAAAGGAAGAAAAAGAGTAGAGGTACAAACGTTTGCAGACACAGGAGTGTTGGCTTTGGGCGTGGACAGCCTTCCAACATTGTAAATCAAAATGATGCACAATGTATAAATAAATTATGAAATCCACATAGTGGGGCAATAATTTTGGACAAAAGCCCACAGTGCACAAAAATGTTCATGAGGTGTGAGCACCAAGCAATTGCACACCGATCGGATGCATTAGGACTTCTTTTTCAGACTACCATCATTTTTCTGCCAAATTTGCATTCCTGTCACAGGGCTTTTCAATAAGCAAGTAACTCTGTTCTGTAATAGAGTCAGCTCAAACAAGGAAGGTTTCAAAAGGTTTATCCATCTAGCTAAACTGAGCCTCAGTCGTCTTTGTGCACAAAACACCCACGTAGGCTATTTGTCTTGGACTTGAGTGTCTGGCAGGAAGCCTGACTTAAGCCTTCAGAATGAGAGCTTAGTGAAAAATGCTGGCATTCACAGTGAGTTTAATGTCCACAACTGACCCAGCCCACTGTACTTAGCTGCAAGGTTTTTTGGCAAACGCAAACAAACCACAAGACAAGTTTTATCATCTGGTAAACCTGTTGCTTGTTGTTAGTGGTGGGGGAATGAGGGAAAAGGTCTCAGCGAAATAGTTCAACAATTATAGCACATTTTAATTAGTTGCATAATGCATACTTATGTCTCTTATATCACAGATATGGTTTCAAACAACCCAGCCTTTCTTTCCTTGTGGATTTAGTGACATTGTCTTGTGTGTTCACTGCTTAGGACTCTTTGCCGTGGCATGTGCATGTATTCCAAACCCAAAGATAGACAAGATTGGTAAGGAGATAAATGGCTGAAATGGTTTACTATAATTTTGGATCTGTAATTTTCTGGATATGACATACCAGTTTCTTTTCTAGACTTCAGCCCCTAGAATCCAATCCCTAGGTAATTTGGATGTGTTCTTTTGTGTTTCTGGACCCCAATCCTGAGAATCCTCCAATGAGTATGCAGGCAGAATTCTGGGAGTTTCTGTCCACAAACACCTCAAGTTCTCTCCTACCCCATAGAAGGAGGGGGCATCCAGGGAGTCATAGTTCATAGAATCATAGTACCATAGAGTTAGAAGAGACCTCAATGGCCATCTAGTCCAACCCCCTGCCATGCAGGAACCCCCATCACAGGACTTAAAAACCTCCAAAGAAGGAGACTCCACCACCCTCCATGGCAGCATATTCCCTTGCCGAACAGCTCTAACTGTCATGAAGTTCTTCCGAATGTTTAAATTGAATCTCGTTTCCTGTTCTTTGGAAGATGTCTGATATAGAGTCTAGTGGGTAAAAAAGCTATGACTCCTGGTATCCTCCACAACCAGGAAAGGCTGGCCTTGTTGGCTAGTCATGTGACACTGAGGTAGTTGCCCATGGGCCCAGAACACACAAAATAGCACACCTCTGAAAGATAACATGGCCAGTGGCCATGGTGATGATGGGAGCTTCAGTTTAATAAAGCTATGTTTCCCAACCTTGGGTAACCCAGGTGTTCTTGCACTGCAACTCCCAGAAACTCTGGCCAGCATAACTGGTAGTGAAGGCTTCTGAAAACTGCAGTCCAAGAACACCAGGGTTGGCCAAGGTTGGGAAACACTATTGTTGTTGTTCAGTCGTTCAGTTGTGTCTGACTCTTTGTGACCCCATGGACCAGAGATTGCCAGGCCTTCCTATCTTCCACTGCCTCCCAGAGTTTGGTCAAATCCATATTGGTTGCATTGATGACACCATCCAACCATCTCATTCTCTGCCGTCCTCTTTTCCTTTTGCCTTCAATCTTTCCCAGCATCAGGGACTTTTCCAAGGACTCCTCTCCTTGGGTGGCCAAAGTACTGGAGCCTCAGCTTCAAAATCTGTCCTTCCAGTGAACATTCAGGGTTGATTACTTTCAGGATGGATAGGTTTGATCTCCTTGGAGTCCAGGGGACTCTCAAGACTCTCCTTCAGCACCATAACCCCAAAGCATTGATTCTGCAGTGATCAGCCTTCTTTATAGTACAGCATCACTACTGGAAAAACCATAGCTTTGACTATCCTGTCCTGACCTTAGTTGGCAAAGTGGGAAACACTATAATAAAGGAATATTTCCAGGTTCTGTGATGCACAGAGATTTTTCTCTGACCTGAGAAAGGAGGATCTACAGCTCAGTGTTACCATCTGTTTCAAATTCTATATCTACAAAACATATTTGAAAAGTAACAATATGAACTAGAAATACTTTTAAAGCAGTTGTTGGTTTCCCTACATATGCCATTTTTCCAGGAAGCCTGGTCATATAGGTGATATGGATCAGTTATGGTTTTATATATGTGTGCACCCTACTGTCAGTAAGCAAACTTCCTATCATGTGTTAGCTTGTTGCTTCCTATTTGCATTATAACTAAAAACTGAAATATAAATGTGCACGTTTTATACTAGAAACTGGTTTACGATTTCAAAGGACTATAGATTGGATTCAGATGCAAACATGTATTGGGCTGGTCCTGGTTAGAAGAATTCTGCATATATAGAGAGACATTACCATAAAATAGTAATATGGACACTAAAGTTATCTCATAAAGTGTGACTTCCCCTCATTCCTAATATTTATAGTCCGATATGCTGTTGTGTTTTAATGCTGGCATAAAGCACTCAGTTTAAATCTCAACGCTGAAATGCCACAAGCTATGGAGTTAGTATAGACACCTACTGTTGCATGGTGCGTTGTGTGATTCATCACCCAACTGTTAATGCCTACACTAAATTCTTAACTTGCAGCAATTCACTGCAAAGTTTTGTTCTGATTGGATTATGCTGGTCTCAATATGCTCTCTAATTTTTGTTCCTACTGTGTGGGACTCTGTTCCATGCTCACTGTGCACATGTGCCTTTCCTGGTGTGGGTTACATCACAACCAAAACAAAAGCAGTTGTGATGGGTGCGTGGGGGTGGAAAAGCCCTGCGTGGAGGTGCTCGTTTGTAGACTCACATGCTTTAGAGAGAACCTTGGCTGGTGGGTATAACTAAAATGATTTGGTCCATTGTGTCTGCTACTTTTCTAAGAAAGCATCACAGGCTGCACAAACCAGCCTGCACAAACCAGCAGTGTCCCCATCCCCTGATGGGTCAAACCAAATCATCATCACCACCACCACCACCACCACCACCACCACCACCACCACCATCATCATCATCAACAGAAGTGTTTAAGTACTAATTTTGTATTTTTTCTGGACTAGATGAATTTGATTCCTCCTGCCAAAATCAGAGATGCCTCCTTGAGTTCTACTGATTTCAGTGGGTAGTGAGCTGAACAAACAAACAGTGAATCCATCCTGTGAGGGTTAAACTCAACATTAGGGATCACACGCGATTCTTTTCCTTTTTATTCCTCTCACAGTGGAGGTTGGACAGCATCTTGCTTTTATATCAACTTTGGATGAGACCAAACAAAATGTGTTGTGTTGCTTAACAACCAGTCTTTGAGGTTCTCCTCCTTCCTGCACTTCCTTCTCTATGGGTTTTATCATGAACAATTATTCACAATAATCTGTACTTTTGATTTTTCATTGAGTATCATTAAGCACACCTTCAGATAATGAAAATCCTTAACTGCTGAAAGCTGTGTACTTAAAACAGCAGGAAACATTTCACATCTCTTATAATTCGGAAGTAAACGTCCTTTATTCTGTGATTAGTAGAGATGTGCTTTCATGTTTTAGGACTCCATTTCCATAATTCTCCAAGAATCCCTCAGGCAGAATTTTGGGACT
Source organism: Phrynocephalus forsythii (assembly GCA_029282475.1). Classification (NCBI taxonomy): domain Eukaryota; kingdom Metazoa; phylum Chordata; class Lepidosauria; order Squamata; family Agamidae; genus Phrynocephalus; species Phrynocephalus forsythii. The sequence goes on along the minus strand of JAPFRF010000001.1, from coordinate 186,620,036 downwards.
TTCAGACCACAAACCCACGCCTACAGACTTCTATATTTTACCTCAGAGGCTGCATGGCCTTTTGAGGCCTTTGCTTCCTGGAGTCATAGTTTGTGGGAAGAACCCTAATTACTGCTTAATGGGTAGTAAAACTAGAACTCAGACTCCTAAAGGGACAAAATCTAAGCAAGTAGTTGCTGGTGTCCTTTTACTGTTGCTCTATCATTTTGACATACTGTTGTCTGTGCTTGGTGTTCCAACTCCACCGCTGTGGACAAGAAAGCACTCCAGAGGGTTATTACCACAGCCCAGAAGATTATTGACCACCCTCTCCCATTTTGGGAAGAACAATATAGTTCCTGTTGTCTTAAAAAGGCAAGAAACATCTTACAGGACCCATCCCACCCCGGACATTGTCTGTTTGCATAGCTGCCTTCGGGCAGGAGATATAGGACAATTAAAACAAAGAACAAAACAGATTAAAAATAGTTTTTAATCCAAAAGCTATTGTCATCTTGAATGCTGCTACAATTTGAGTGTAATCTGAGGGAGTCATGGTGGATGTGTGTGTGTGTTTATATTCTTTTTTAAAGTCATATTTGTACTTGGGGTTAATTTCATTGTCCAATGTACAATGACAATAAAGTTGTATCCATCTGTTCCAGGCGAGTGAAATGCTGTTGTGTCTATTGATGTGTACTTAGTGACTGAAACTTACAGAATTCTGCCTGCAGAATTCTTGCAGAATTCTGGGATTTGTATAAAAAAAAAAATTAAAAGTGCATGGCCCGAGTGCTTGGTCATTGGGAGGTAAACACAAGCTACTTGTACAAATATCACAAAGGCCTGCTACAATACAAGGCATGATTTTGGCTTGTAGTTAGGTGCAATCAGTTTAATACAGTTTGAGCCAGAGTTTGCTCTTAGTAGAAGTGAAATTTTGTTTCTATTTGTTTTGTTTGTTTTATGCTCAAAATACCTGCTAGGAAATCTGGATTAATGGCTAGGAACCTAAGGTCTTCCAGATGTTATTGGACTCCCTTACCAACCAGGACACTAGTGGGAGTAACAGTTCAGCAACATCTGGAGAGCTAAATGTTCCCTGCTCATGGTTTAGACTTGGTATACCATCCTTTAAATCTTATGCCAATATATACATGACATAAACAGGCACCTTTACAATCCCATTGCCAGGCTCATACAGGCTTTATTCCAATGCATTAGATCAATCTAGGAGGAGTATTTAGTGCAAACCCTATTCCACATTCCTGGTTACTTTGGAAGCCCATGAAAGCATCTTTAGAAGCCTTTGCCAAATTTTATCTAGCAGTCATTTTCGTTTCAAAATAACAAATATTTGCTTTTTTTGCCTAAAAATGTCTACAAAAAATATCTCCTCCAAAATGTCTACTTTTAATATCCAAATTAAGAAGCCATGAAAAATGAAATATATACTGGGAATTCAGCTGGCAAGGATGAGATGGGGGAGCTCCTCAGCTATTGTAACCTTGCCAGCTATGTACTTTAAATTTTGATTCTAAACCTCCTCCTGTAATTGTCACCCATATGTTGAAGGATACCATTTAGGAGTAGATTTTGCTTGATTGCGAAGAGCACTTAAGGAGACACTTTTACCTATTACCCATGCAGGTTTGAATTATTGCTTTCCAGGCTGGATTCAGGTGACTGGAAGAACCAGCAGAAAATATTCCCATTGACTTAAGTGGGTCTTTGATGATTTCATTAAAAGAAAAAAAAAGATAGTTTTAATTAGTGCCCCCCAATGCCACTTTTAAAAAACAACCAAGTTAAAGCCATTTGTATTACCAAAGGTGAACCAGTAGCATATGTTTAGGGTCATAACTATGCATGAAAGGATGCACACTAGATCTGTCCCTTTTATTGGGGATGCTCTTCTCCCTCTCACAAAATACCAGAACTAGGGGACATCCACTCAAATTGAGGTTTGGGAGAGTGAGAACAGACAAAAGATTCCCCCCCCCATTGTGTTATTAGTCTGTGGAACTTTCTGGCACAGGATGTGGTGATGGCATCTGGCCTGGATTCCTTCAAAAGGGGATTGGACAGATACCTGGAGGAAAAGTCCATCACAGGTTATAAACTATGGTGGAGATGTGTAATCTCCGGGTTTAAAAACAGGGTACATCAAAGCCCAGAGGCAGGGGAGTGGTATCAGGAGATGGATATCTAGTCTCATGCGCTCCCATAGGCATTTGGTGGGGCCACTGTGAGATACAGGAAGCTGGACTAGATGGGCCTTTGGCCTGATCCAGCATGGCTCTTCTTATGTTCTTATGATCATCTTTTAATAACTGCTGGATAGCGCTGTGGCTTAGGTTTCTGGTTTTGGATTCACAGGTTATTTATTTATTTATTTTATTTATTGTTATATTTATATCCCGCTTATCTTCTACGGGTAGAACTCTAAGCGGCTAACAAGGGCTATCAATAACAACCAAACAATCAATACAACAAATATAGTAAATTCAAATCAACATGACACAATAAAACAGACATAATAATAATAATAATATAAAACCCTCCTGCATCCCAGCCTGCAGGGGAAACGAGTCTTACCAAATTAACCATCAAAATTAGATAAATCGATCAGTGACGGTTAATAGCGATGGCGGGGGAAAAAAAAAAAGAAAGAAAGAAAAGAATACCGTTAAACTAAAAATCGCCAAAGGCCTCCCGGAATAAGTAGGTCTTCAATGCTTTCCGGAAGGCCTGCAGGGACTCTGCAGAGGCACTTCGCTGGGGATTGAATTCCATAAGGATGGGGCTGCCACTGAGAAGGCCCGGTTCAAACGTCTTCCGGGGCGTGGGGTGGCAGAGGCGAGTGCGCCGCAGTGAACAGGACGGGCCGAGGTGGATCGCACGATGCGCTCTGTCAGGTAGTCCGGTCCCAAGCCATGGAGGGTTTTATAAACTAAAACCAAGACCTTGAATCTAATCCGGGCTGCAACGGGCAGCCAGTCGGACCAGGACTGGGGTGATGCGGTCATTCGACGCGCACCCACCACCAGCCTGGGCCGCATTCTGTACCCGCTGCAGGCGCCGGAGAAGAGTCAAGGGCAACCCCATGTAGAGGGCGTTGCAGTAGTCCAGCCTCGAGATCACCAGTGCCTGGACCACTGTTCTCAGAGAGTCAACATCCAGGTACGGGCGGATCTGGGCGACCCGAAGATGGTAATAAGCGGCCCTGGTCACCGACGCCACCTGGGCCTCCATGGTTAGCGCCGGGTCCAGGACCACGCCCAGATTCCGCACCCTCTCCACCGGCTGGAGGGAAACCCCCAGACAGGGAAGAGGGCCACCGTACCCAGATGGTGAGCTCCCAAAGAACATAACCTCCGTCTTCTCGGGGTTGAGCTTAAGCCTGTTCGCCCCGGTCCAAGCCAGTACGGCCTCCAGGCACTCATCAAGGATCCTCACAGCTTCCACTGCAGAGGTGGAAAAGGAGAGATAGAGCTGCGTGTCATCATACTGATGACAGCAGACTCCAAATCTCCTAATGACCCCAGCCAGCGGCCTACGTAGATGTTAAACAGCATAGGGGACATCACGACCCCTGTGGAACCCCACAAGGGAGAATCCAAGGAGCCGACAGCTCCCCCATGCTGAACGTACTGAGGACGGCCCTCCAGGAAGGACCGGAGCCATCTGCAAGCAGAGCCCCGATCCCAACCTCAGAGAGCCGATCCAACAGGATACCGTGGTCGACGGTATCAAAGGCCGCCGACAAATCCAGGAGAACCAACAGGGTAGAGCAACCCCTGTCGGCCGCCCGGATTAGGTCATCTTGCAGCGCGACCAAATCCCCGACGAGGCCTGAACCCGGACTGGCAAGGATCGAGGCACTGCCGGTCCTCACGACTGTAACCGCCGCCACCCTCTCGATCACCTTACCCAGAAACGGGACGTTAGCGATAGGACGATAGTTCGCTAAATCGTCCGGACACAGGCCAGGTTTTTTGAGAATGGGCTTTACCACCGTCTCCTTCAGACGGGAGGGGAAACCCCCCCTGAAGGAGGCGGCGGTGGCGATGACGAAGCCCACTCGGCCATAGTCCCGCTGGCAGCTTTTATAAGCCAGGCAGGGCAGGGATCGAAAAAGACGCTGGCCGGCAGTGAGCCATAGCCTTGGAGGCCTCGACAGCAGAAACAGGCCCAAGCTCCTCCAACCGAGGCGACGAAGGCGGACCAGCAACCGGGGATGCCGGGGCAGTGCTACTGCAACCGGAGTCGAAGCCGGTCCGGATGGCCTCAATTTTTGTTCGAAAGAAGGCTGCAAAGTTCTCACTACTGAAATCAGTAGGAGGAGGCCTTGCCAGACTAGGATTGGTGAGGTCCCGAACCACCCGGAAAAGCTCCGCCTGGCGGCTCGAGGCCTCACCAATTCTCAGGGAGAAAAAAGATCTTTGGGCCTCCCTGATCGCGTTGGAATAGCGCCTAGTCTGGGAGATAACGGCAGCCTTGTTATTAGCCGTCCGGGTTCTTCTCCAGCTGCGCTCTAGTCTTCTCCTCAGCTGCTTCATTGCTCGGAGCTCAGACGTGAACCACGGTGAGGACCGAGCTCGGCACCGGAGAAGACGCTTAGGGGCGATCCGGTCGATGGTATGGGCAGCTGTATCAAACCAATGGTTAGCCACAACCTCGGCCGGCGCGCCAGCCAGTTCTCCAGGAAATACCCCAAGGCCTCCTGGAACCGTGAAGGGTCCATAAGTCTCCGGGGCGGGCCAAAACAAGAGGCCGATGGTCCCCGCGAGGAGGGGCCGGAATCGCCAAGGGGAAAGAGAGCAGGTGATGGTCTGACCATGACACAGGGAGGAGACAATGCCCCTACCTCCAGACTCGAATTCCCGACATGGAGGAAAACACCAGATCCAGGGTATGGCCAGACCTATGAGTGGGGCATAAAACATGCTGAGACAGACCCATGGAAGCCATGGATTCCATGAATTCCAGAGCTGCACCAGAGAGTGCATGCACATTGAAGTCGCCCGCAACCAAAAGGCGCGGGGACCTCACAGTGAAGCGGCGATAAACTCGGCGAGCTCTGGGAGGGATTGGGCTGGGTTGCGGGGAGCACGGTAACCCAGCACAATGCCAAATCTGTCCCGCTGTCCCACTAACAGGTGAAGGCACTCTAACCCCTGGCTAACCAATGTCGAGGCCCTGCAGACATAAAAGGAGTCCCGATAGACGATTGCGACCCCTCCACCCTTCTGACCCTCCAGCCTTCCCACACCCTGAACCAAGTACCCGGGTGGGCACAGAAGGGAGAGCGAAGCCCCCGCCGCACCCACCCAGGTCTCGGTAATAAGAGCCAGGTCAGTCTGCCCATCTAAGATGGAATCGTATATGATGGGGATTTTATTGTGGACTGACCTGGCATTCAGCAGAGTGCAGGAAAGGCTGGAGGCACTGGAGAAGTGACTCCCGGACTCGTGGCAGCGAGCCGAGGGGTCAGAACGCGGGACAGGCCGAAGATGCCTGACCCGGGTTCTTCTGATCGGACGAACCCCCCGGCTACAAGCGTACCGCCCACGGCCCGTCACAATTGGTATGTGAGCCCCTGCAATCATGGCAATTTAAAAAAAAACGGATATAAAATACAAATGGATATTTGTAATGGTTGAGTGATCAATTCCCCACTATGCCTCCTTGGGATCCAGTGAACCATAGGATCCATCAAGCTCTGCAGATCAAGAGTGGTGGTGGTCATGGTTGTAAACCTGATGTGCACCAGTGAGTGGGGAAATCTTAGGAAGGAACTGTGATTTAAATGTATGCACGTATTTGGATCGTAGCCTCTTCCTTAGATTTTCCCACCCTCTGGGATAAACCAGGAAGTCCTAATCCAGCCTGCTCCCACTGTGGTTTTCAACCTGCAGATGCAACACTCTGATGCCAGGGAGGTAGGTCTGGATTCCAGAAAAATTAGAACAAGAAAACAGGAGAAAAAGAACAGAAATCCACCTCCCCAGAAATCTGTTTCATGTGGAGAAATTACTTAGAACAATTTTTCATACAGTCACTGTAACCAGTTGTTACAGTGCCATAGTGAAATCTGTGACAGAGGTGTGTGTGAAGCTAGCATGCTCCGTTTGTTGCATGTGAATCATACACGGTCATAGCACGAATGAATAGGGCTTGTAAGTAGAGCCCTATTTCCAAGGTCAGTAAAATGAGTACCCAGCTTGCTAGGGGAGGCAATGTGTAGCCTGCATACTGTAATTAAAAACTGTAAACCACCCAGAGACTACTTGAAGTGGTATGGGTCAGTATATAAGCAGAACACTTTGCTTTGTTCAAAATTGGGTGGTATACAGCCTTGTGGCGCAGTGGTTAAATGCCTGTACTGCAGGTAAAACTGTGCTCATGACCTGGGATTCAATCCCAGGTAGCAGGATCAAGGTTCACTGAGCCTTCCATCCTTCCGAGGTCGGTAAAATGAGTACTCAGCTTGCTCGGGGGGGGGCAATGTGTAGCCTTAATACTATATTTAAAAAACTGTAAACCTCCCAGAGACTACTTGAAGTGCTTTGCTTTTTGCTTCATACTCACATACTCAGTGGAGTGAGTATGAAAGATGCATGCCCCCAGTGACTGGCCGTTGAGAGGTCAACACAGGCTACTTGTGCAAATATCAGGAAGGCCTACTAGGATACAAGCATTATTTTGGTTTTCATTTATGTGCAATATTTAACATACAGTTTGAATCCAAGTTGGAGCTTAGTAGAACCAAATATTAGACAGCGAAGATAGGTGGTTTGATAGAGGAGTCAGGGAAGCCATTTGTGTGAGCATTGAAACCCCTCCCTCAACAGAGGGTGTGCTTTCAACAATACCCAGAAGAATCAAAAGCCTTCACCACCAAGGCCATAGCAAACGACCCATACTTTATGGGTTTCAACACCTTAGGCCATTGTTCACCTTAAGGCTTTGGAGACAATTGTCTACCCAATGAGCCTATTTGGGCCATTGTTCATCTGAAGAGCCTATTTCAGACCAGGGTGACAAGAGTTCAAAGCTGACTCTAAAATGGAGGACTCGCACTAGCTGTATTCAGACTGATGAAGCTGTTTGGATGAGCAGCAAAACGTTTCTGTCTCTCAAGAAAAAGACGTCCAGTGTGTGTGTGTGTTGCGTCGTTACAGTCGTGACCGACTCTTCATGACACCCATATCCATTGAGTTTTCTTGGCAGGAATACTGGAGTGGTTTGCCAGTACCTACTCCAGGCACCTACAGCACCTGGTATTCTGTGGTGGTTTCCCATCCAAGTACTAGCCAGGCCTGACCCTGCTTAGCTTCCAAAATCAGGTGAGATAGGATGTGCTTAGGGCATCTAGGCAGCTAGAAGACGTCCAGTAGCCATGACTCAACTTCCAGATAAACTCACCTGGATGACTGAGAATCTTCACAGATGTTAGTAGAAGTGAACCCAACACCTTCCATCGCTGGTCTCATCACTGTCTTCCATGTGGAGAGTGATGGCTCCAAAGATGAAGAGGCGCTGTTTTTTTTTTGGGGGGGGTGTCTCTATGTGAGTTGCGGTTTGAGAGAAGTGATGGCTGGGGTGAAAAGGTTAGAGCTGTTCCATCCACAGTTGAGGATTCTTCCTGGCTTTAAACACCTTGAATAGAGCTCTAGTGCTGCCTATGAATTAGCCCAAGCATCCACCTGATTGATAAGTGTCTAAATCAGTGGTATCAAACCTTTGACTCTCCAGATGTTTTGGACTACAACTTCCACAGTCCTTTGTCACTGGCAATACAGGGTTGGAATTTTGGGAGTTGAGGTCCAGAACATCTGGAGTGCCAAAGGTTCACCACCATTGGTCTAGATCTAGAAGCACCCGGAAGGACCCTCCTTTACCTTCTTATGGTTCTTTAGGATGTCTTTAGACATCCTCATGCCACTATCACCATGCTTGGAGCTTGAGTCCAAAATGAAACTTTCCCCCAGGTCTAGACATGATGATTGTAGCTTACTACAGTCTCAGAATGAAATCTTTCCTGCCAGTTGTTACATTGTTAACTCCCATGGATTGAAGTTCATCCATCCCTTAAAGGTCCCTTCCTTTAAAGCTGAGAAAGAGGCTCACGGCACAATGATTAAACTGCTGTATTCCAGGTAAAACTGTGCTCACAACCTGGGGTTCAATCCCAGGTAGCAGGCTCAAGGTTCATTAAGCATTCCATCTTTCCATAGTCAGTAAAATAAGTAGCCACTAGCCAGCTCACTAGGGGAGGGTGTTGGGTGGTCAATGCATAGCCTGCATAATTAAATTGTAAACTGCCCAGGAAGTGCTTTAAGTGCTGTGGGGTGGTTCATAAGCAACCGGCTTTAGTGTCTGGTCCATGGGCACCTTGGCATTCAGCATGCTTTTGTAGTGGATAATTTAAGATTCCCAGTCTTAGTCTGATACTGTAATCATTGCTCCATACTGTCTTTCTGTAACATGTAGAGAACATCACTTTGGAATCCAGGTCCTGTGCAAGGCTTGGGACAACTTCCCAGAGCCCACTGCAAGCAAATTATTTTAATTACAAATGCTCTACAGTGCAGTGCAGTCCCATTTTATCGTAACTTTATTTCTTTTTTTCCTAGCCAGATTTCTTACAGTGCTGGGAGATTAAAGTCCTGAACCTAAGCGGACAGATAGATTTTAATGGAAGTATTAAAAATATAGGCAAAGGGGTAATTTAAAAGATTTTCAGTAGCCATATATGTTAATTTTCAACTCTGCTGTATAATAATTTAGAAATTACTCTTTGACTAGATGATAAAATACAGTGCTTTGAATATTGCTTTTTGTTTTGCACGGGGTTTATGGAAATGGGGGAAATTAGGTGCATCTATTTCATGCCCTTTACCTGATAGGAAGCATATACATTTGTTTATGTTTGATTTATAGTATTTTTGTTAATCCCCTCCCCGTGTTGCATCTTCCTATCAATTTGGTAAAGTATGCTATACTGAGAGGCAGTAGCCAGCTTACACCCAATGCATTGTATAGTCCATCTGGAAACTGAATTTTGCATTCCTAGTTCAAGCCTTACCCTCTACAGCACTCAACTTTTAAAATGTGAACCTGACTCTGTAGGTGTAAATTAAACCAGAGAATCTGTTTATTCGAAGTTCTGTTCCAGAGCTGATTCACATCCTGGCCAGAATCTTCTTATGCCATCTAAAGATTAATCATGCCAGGGGGTGGCGATTGTGCTTTATGACTCTTGGATACTTGGTCATTCTCTGGTGACATGCAGATATGTGACCAGGGCCCTTGCCTGACAGCTGGCAAAAGAGGAAAACAGCTCGCGTGATCACTGTTATGTGTGCAATACTTCTCAACAAGATTTTAGCCCTTGTATTGCAACAGTTCCTTCAAATGTCAGTGATGCTTTCATGTCTCCATATGGATTTTCCCCCTTGTGCAAACCTCTATGACAAATGCATGAGACCAAATATAGTGGGATCCCCCTACTGGCAGGTGATCCATTCCACAATTTACCATGAAGGCCTGAAACCACAGATAGTAGCAAATCCCATATAAACGTATAAAGAGGGTGGAGAAAGGCTACACCTGGACAGGACAGAGGCCATAAAGATAACTGCAGATGTAGACCCCATGGACATGGGGTCTTACTGTATCTCCTTCCTGTTTTTAGTAGCAGTGTAATATAGTGTAGCGTTGGCATCAGAGGGATCTACTGCCCTTCCGCCAGAGTTGAGGTTTTTTATTTTATTTTCTGGGCTACAGATCTCACCATTTTCCATTCTGGCAGTCAGACCTGCCTTATAGGCCCTTACCTAAACCAGAATGTGAGGCACTGGGAGAAAGGACTAAATTTGAAGGCCTTGAGACTTAAGATAGGCCAAGCTCTTCCCCAGTGTTCTGTTCCCACCACCAGTGCTTTCTAAGATGGACACTCGGACATAGCTTGGCCTAGCTCAACCTCTAGGTTTTCTAATTTAGCCCTTTTTCCTTGGTGTATCACCTTCAGGTATTCACAGAGTACCTGGGAGGTAGGAAGAACACCCCAGAGGGAGAAGTGTGGTACTTCAGAAGATCCAAACCTCCAATTAGAATTTACTCACACAATAATAAATATTTATATGTTGTGAAGTCAATTTGCACTACTTACTTACTTACTTACTTACTTACTTACTTACTTACTTAACTTACATTTTTTTAGCTGCCCCACTAGCAAGTGTTCCCTGGGCGGCATACAACAATGTATTAAAACTATAAGACAGCATAATCATTAAAACTATAAAATACAAAATACAATTTAAAACAATCAATATACAATACAAATAATAAAACCCTGCTTGCTCATGACAAATAATAAAACCCTGCTGCTAAAAACACTATCTAATTAAAATGTGGGCTGAACAGGACCGATCTTTGACTGTCACTGAAAAGCCAAAAGTGTTGGCACCAGGCGGATCTCTGTAGGGAGGGCATTCCAAATTGATGACATTTTCCAGGGCTTTCCATTTAGAAATGGCTTATTATTCCCTCTTGCTGGGACTACGCAGCTTGTTCAAGGCAATGTAAGCTGGTCGTTCTTCCAGAAAGCACAACAGGAAGTTGAACTCTTGATCTTTCCCAGCTCACTGAGCTATCTCCGCAGCATATATATTACATGTTTAACGAATGGCTGATAAGGTCAATTCCTAATAAGCAGAAACAACATACAGAAGATGGTTTATTCAGGAGAAGAGATGCTCCAATCTCCCAAAATATAAACTCTTCAGATCCAATGTGCCAAGAATGATTCACAAGCAAACAGGATATCAGTACTTCAAAGGCCAGGAGTATTAATCTGGGCACATAACATTGGCTCTGCATTTTTCAAAAGGGTTACCATATACCTGTGACACAATACCAACTACCCGTGGTGCAGTGGTTAAAAGCCTGTACTGCAGCTAAAACTGTGCTCATGACCGGGGGTTCTATCCTGGGTAGCAGGCTCAAGGTTTACTCAGCCTTCCATCCTTCTGAGGCTGATAAAATGAGTACCCAGCTTGCGGGGGGGAATGTGTAGCCTGCATACTGTAATTAAAACTGTAAACCGCCCAGAGACTACTTGAAGTGGTATGGGGCGGTATATAAGCAGAACACTTTGCTATATAGTGTTGTGCCCATCCCCCCCAAAATGTACTGCCTTCCTTTTAAATCATAAGCTTGTGGAGAGAGAGAGAGAGCATCATGGGAAATAAAGGGGGCTTAACTCCTTCAGAACTAGGGCTATGCCAAAAAGGAAGTCATTGCCATCATTATAGGGCACGGCTGTCCAACTTTGAACAGCCTGAGGCCTACCATCCGCTTCTGTAGCTCCCCGCGGTCGACAGGAGCAGCGGGTCGGCGATGTCGGTGGTGGCTGGGGGCGGGGGCAGGAGTGATGGCAACAGGGCTGTGGGGGCAGCAGGGGTGGGAGAGGAAGTGGGGGCAATGGCGGCGGGGGCACCGATGGTGACAGCAGCAGTGGGGATGGCAGGGGCGGAGGCAGTGGCAGGGGTTGGTGGGGTTGGTGGGGGCAGGGGCAGGGGCAGTGGTAGGCCTGATGGCAGCAGCAGTGGGAGATGGGGGTGATGGCAGTGGGGATGATAGTGGTGGCGGCAGGGGGTAGCAGGGGTGGCAGCTGTGGTGGGGGTTGGGGGACAGCGGCAGCAATTGTGGCGGAGGCGGGTGTGGGGTTGTGGCAGCGGCCCCAGCGGCAGGTGGCGGCCATGGAGGCAGGCCCAAGCCGGGTTGCTGGGCCCATTCCGTGTATCTGCAGCCACTGCACATGCTGCCGAAAATCCCAAACAGGCCCAGCAGGCCGGCCTGGGCCCACTGCCGTCACTGGAGCCGCCACTGCCACTGCAGAGGGTGAGTGGGGAGGGGAATTCCCCCCAACACAGGGACCTGGCCCACAGTTGATGTCTTGGGCAGGCCTGTTATAGGGTAATCCATAGAAGGTAGGTAAAGCACTTAAATCTGAAGTGCTGGTTTGCACTGAACAGAGATTTTCTTTTCCTGTGAAAAATCTCTACATTGGCTTTTTAATAATGCAGGTGATAATTGTATCCTGTTAGGGTCTTCTATCCTCTTTTTCTCTCAGAGGGAGTCGGAGAGATATCAGCCGGCCCAATAAGTAGCAGCTGGCTGGCAGTGCAATCCAATGGCATGTGCCAAATTATATACAGATGGTAAAAAAGGTTCTGCAAAAGATGCCCCACTCTTTCTGTTTAGGATAGCATTCCATCCTAATCCTGATTTAATATATTTACAAGCAGCATTAACGTGTAGAGGTTTCATAAAATATATGCATTATTGAACACTGTATGTGTGTGTGTTGTGTCGTTACAGTCGTGACCGACTCTACGTGACTCCATGTCCATGGAGTTTTCTCGGCAGGAACACTGGAGTGGTTTGCCAGTTCCTACTCCAGGCGCCTACAGCACCTGGTATTCCCTGGTGGTCACCCATCCAAGTACTAACCAGGGCCGACCCTGCTTAGCTTCCGAAATGAAGCGAGATCGGGACAGGCATTTTGTTTCGGAATCAGTAGGAGCCTAGGTGGTGCTCGGAACCATCTGATACACGTGGAGTCAATTGCTTTGCCTTTCTCTTTGCCGGCATGGAGCTGAGCTGCAATGAGGAAGCAGGCTGCAATGTCATCTTTCCTCTTCTGTGATGCTGGCTAATTAGGAGCTGTACAAGGACAGGCATAATCCCACCTCCCTGTCTGACTGGCCAGCATCACGAAGTAGGAAATATGACATCACAGAATGCTTCTTCATTGCAGTTTAACCCTGCTTGAGCTCAGAGAAAGGTAAAGCAGTTGGCTCGGAGTTTATCAGCCGGTTCCGAGCACCACCTGGGCTCGCATGGTTTGTTTTGTAACCTACTGGTTCCGAAATGAAATGCCCATCCCTATTGGACACATTTTTGAAATACATGCATTTTTGTGAACCTATTGACCTCATCAACCAGAGTGAGTTTGTGTGTATGTCACAATGTGCAAATTTCTAGTTGTGTGTATTTTCCTGAAGTATTCATGACTTGGTGCACTTTTCCCCTTTCCTCCACCACATGACAGCTAGAGATGGGCATGAATTGCTTCATGCCAGGTTGCTGCTCTTCATCAGTATGGCATCACAGGTGCGGTGTGATCCCTTCCCCACCTCCTGGCTCCTCCACTCACCAGCTGGTGCACGCTGTCCTTCATCACCTTGTTGAGCCTTCGTCCAGTCCCAGCTGCCTATCCAGACAAGGAGGCAGGGCAGGGATTCCTGCAGCACAGCTTTTGAGCGGGTGGCTGCTGGATGAGTCGGAGGAGGGAAGCAGATGCTCCTGTTGGGACTGGATGGAGGCCTGATGAGGAGGGGAAGAACAATGCATGCCAGCTGATGAGTGGAGAAGCCAATGAAGGGGAGGGAACATTCTTCACCTCTGATGCAGTGCTGACAAAGCACAACGACCTAGCGCAAATCGATTCATGCCCATCCCTAATGACAACCCTAGGGGATGCATAGGGTTCATCAGTAACATATATCCCATCCCTTTTCTAGTCTTGGGAAGTGCAAAAGAAAGAAAGAAAGAAAGAAAGAAAGAAAGAAAGAAAGAAAAAGAAAATAAAAAAGGAAAATGCATCAGGTCCAAATGACATCTTCTTACTTTTCACTTTAAGACTTGTTTATTTGCTATTTTGGGATTTATACACATGCACATATGAAATGAATCATTCCTTTAAGGTAATATTATTCCTGAAATATACAGTATAGTCCAGTGGTGGTGAACTTTTGGCACTCCAGATGTTTTGGACCACAACTCCCAGAATTCTGAGCCTAGATTGCCAGTGCCAAAAGGACTGTGGGAGTTGGGGTCCAAAACATCTGGAGTGCTGAGTGTTCGCCACCACTGGATAGTCTCATAAGGGTCAAAGAGAGATGTGCAGATCACCAGTTGCATCAAATGAAGCATTCCAATTATGGGTGGTATATAACCAAATCCAACCAATCAACCAACAAATTCTGAAAGGAATTTAATGAAACGGAAACACTGGCCAAACACCTGTCACATAGCAACACCTATGTAACTCTGAGTTGTCCAAGCAGCTGCAAAATTTGCACTAATGTGGAAGCTGTATCCAGCAAGCAGCTCCACACACACAGCAGCACAACTACTTGTACAATCAGTTGCACAACTCAAACTCCCTGGATGTAACTACTCGTGAACTTTAGCAGCCAAAACATGATGCCATGGGAAGTGCAATAAGATTTGATCCAGCATAGGAACTGGAATAAGGGAGCAAACTCTTTATAATAAGAAGGCCACATACCCAAATGCATGGTGGCAAATTCAGGTTTGACACAATGAAAAGCCTACACCATGAGTATGTCTGCCTCCATTATGTTTATGGGGTTGCCCTTGACCCTTGTCCGGAGGCTCCAATGGGTGCAGAATGTGGCAGCCAGACTGGTGGTGGGTGCTCGTAGATTTGAGCACATCACCCCAGTTCTGGCTCACTTGCATTGGCTACCCATTGGCCTCCGGATAAGGTTCAGGTCTTGGTTTTGATTTTCAAAGCCCTCCACGGCTTGGGACCAGAGTACTTGTCGGAGCGTATATCTCAGAGGTCAACTGGGACCAGGTCCATGAGAATGTTGCAGGTGTGCTCACTTAGGGTGGCCACACCCAGAGAGGCACAGAAATCGCTCATGTGTAACCACGCCTTCTCTGTGGTGGGCCCTACACTGTGGAATCAGCTCCCTAGTGAGTTGTGCCTAGCAGTGTCCCTGCCCGCCTTTAAAAAAGCCTTGAAAACACACCTTTTCAAGGAGGCATTTGGCGACCTTTCTATTTAATTTTTTTTTGGCCGCCCGCGTCATCTTCTGTGGAGGTTATTGTACCCCCCCCCCCATTTTTTATTGGTATCTTTGCTTCTGATTCTCTTGATTGTTTCTCTGTTTGTTTTTAACTGTAAACCGCCCAGAGTTCCGCTCCGGAAGATGGGCAGTATATAAATGTAACAAACAAACAAACAAACAAACAAACAAACAAACAAACACACACACACACACACACACACACACAAACAAACAAACAAACAAATGAGCATGCTTTCTGTGAGCAAATTCACACAGGCACAGGCAGGCAGGCAGGCAGGCAGGCAGATAGACACAATTTTATTCCATCAAGGAACCTGGTGAAAAAGACAGATCCAGTAGGCAGAGATTCAGGCATTTCTGACTTACTCAGCTGCACAGCTGTTATGGTTCTTTCTTTTCTGATGGTCCATACAGATACAACTATGCTGACAGGGATCTGCTTGGGTTGTGCAGTCTTCTTTATTTATGTATTTTAAATATTTTTACCCCACCTTTTTCCTTAGAAAGGATACAATGGGGCTTACAACATTGAAGGACAATATACAAAGATGGAGACAATGAGAGTACAATAGAGATGGGCAGCAGTGGAAAAAGCAAACTCAATGCTAAGGATCATTAGGAAGGGGATAGAAAATAAGTCAGCATTTTGTCTCTTTATAAATCTATGGTGAGGCCGCATCTGGAGTGTTGTGTACAATTAGGGTCACCATCCATACCTCCAGAAGGATATTATGGAAATGGGAAAAGTGCAGAGGAGGGCAACCAGAATGATTAGGGGACTGGAACACCTTCCTTACCATCTGAGGCTGCAACGGCTGGGCCTCTTCACTTTTGAACGATGGCACCTAAGAGGTGATCTGACTGAAGTTTATAAAATCATACATGGCATGGACAAAGTACATAAAGAAAAGCTGTTTTTCCTGTCGCACAACACTAGAACTAAGGGGCACTCCATGAAACTAGATCTGAAGCAAATAAGAGAAAGTACTTTTTCACCCAGAGGATCACTGGTCTATGGAACTCTCTGCCTGAAGAAGTGGTGGCAGCTGTCAGCCTTGACAGCTTTAAGAAAGGATTAGACAAGTTCATCGAGAACAGGGGTATCAATGGCTATCATTATGGATGCCTAAGGACAACCTCCGGGTTGGAGAGATAGGCAGGATATCTTTCAATGCCATTTGAGGGAATCCTAAGCAGGTGAAGACATCTGCTTGGAATACCTTGAAGCAAATGGTGAGCCGCTGTGTGAGACAAATGCTGGACTGGATGGGCTGTGGGCTGTCCCAGCAAGGCTGTTCTCCTGCTGTTCTGTTCTTATGAAAAAGAAAAATGGTGTTTTGTTTGTCTGTAATGAAGTTTTAAAGAAGTTTCATCATGAAACAAAATGAAACAAAGTGAAACAAAACACTATGTTCCCTTGGGTCCTAAAGGAGCAAAATGGTAGGGGGGCTTCATTAAGCTCTTCCCCCTAAGCCCCCAAAATTGGGAAAGGTTTTGGGGTCGGGGGCTGAGTTATGAAGCTCCAAAGGGGGTGTCCCTAGGAAAAAAATATTTCTTTTTTTAATTATTATTATTATTTTTTAAAAATTTAAGCTACATACAGACAACATAAGAAATAAAGAACTACAATTAACAATATAAGTGTACCCCCACCCCACGGGACCATCCATGCGTTCTTCTTCGTTGCTCAGTCTTCTATTATTCTAGTAGTCTTCTTAAAGTCCTCTTCTCCAGAATTGTTGTGAAATATTCGTGGACTCTTTCCCCTTTCCTTCGACTAATACATAGTCTATAAATTTACCCCAGATATCGTAGAAAACATCTTTTTTCATTTCTCCTCGTTTAACCTTTAAACTGCAAGACAATTTATCATTTATAGCTATATCCCAAAGTTCGTTATACCAGTCTTCCATCTTAAGTTCTAGTTTTGACTTCCAGTTTTTTGCTATGATTAATCTAGCAGCTGTCATAAGATTTGCTATTAGTTCCTTTGTTGTAACATCGTAATCTTTGCTTGTTAACAATGATAATAATGCTATCTCTGGATTACAATCTATGTCTATCTTAATCATATTACTTAGCTCTAGAAACACTTTTTTTCCAGAACCTTTGAACTATTTCACATTCCCACCAACGATGCAGCTATGTGCCAAGCTTTTTTTCACATTTCCAGCATATCTTAGAGTAACCATGATTCATTCTATTCAGTCTAATTGGGGTTAAATACCATCTAGAAACCAATTTAAAATAGTTTTCTTTTATCCTGACCGATAATGATCTCAAAATTCTCATATTCCAAATTTTCATCCAGTCTTCTTTGTTTATCTCTACAGACCTCTCCCAAGGTATTTAACTCCTTCATTTCCAATGATTCCCCTAAAATTTTATATATTTTATGTGTTATTCCTTTCTCTGAATTTTCATGTTCAGACTCAAGCGATTTTGTGCACTCTCTGATTTGAATATTTCTTTTGCCCCAGTCCTTTGTCCATTTCCCTAATTGAATATAATTTAACCATGTTAAATCACTGGATTGCAAAATATTTTTTATATCATGAATTGTTTTAATCTTGACCATCCACTCCTTTAGTCTAGCAATTTTCTTAGTTTTAAATAACTCTAAATAATGCTTCAAGTTAACAGGGAAGTTTTCCAGGTCAGTAACTAAAGCCAGTGGGGATCCCTTTGGAGACAAGATTTTTCTATATGTTCTCCATGTAACAATTAAACTATTCAAAAGGGGATTGTCGATCTTTACTTTGTTTTTGACATCCGTAAATAAAAACTTATTTATTTCCCCCTTTATGTCCGATGAATCTTGCTCCCACCATATTAGCTTCTGTGGTTTAAAAAGAATTTCCCCCAAAGAACTGAGTTGATTGGCTATATAGTACAACGGAAAAAACTCTGCCCCCCTCCCCCCATGAGCCCCTCAGAACTAAGTCCTCCGGGGCTCCGGCAAGAGGCGAGGGGGGGAATTCCCGGCGCACCCCACTCCCTCCGTTATACGAGGTACCACTGTATATATACCAAGTGGCGCACCCCCACTCCCTCCCCCCACCCCCGCGGCCACCTCCACCCACCACCTGCGGCCACCCGGGAAGAGGACGCGGGGCGGTCGGGGAAAGAGGGGAGGGGAGAGGAGGGGAGGATCTTCCCTGGCAAGCAAGGTGAAAGGGAGGCGCGCGCTCTCACTCTCTCTCCCACACCCACCTCAGCTTGTTGGTCTTGGCGCTGAGCAGAAAGCAGGCGCCCACTGAGAGGAGTGAGAAGAGGAGTGCGAGGACGACGGGGCCCCTGCCCACACCGCCTGCGCACCGGCAGCCGCCGGGAGGAGGAGGAGGAGGAGGTGAAGAAGCGGCAGCAGCAGGCGTCCTCTCTCGCGGCTCGCTCATGGCGTGCGCGGCGGTGCTCCTCGGGTGCCCAGGGTCCCCCTCAGGCGGCGAGGAGCATGCGTGTGGTGGTGGGGAGGGGGCGCGCCTCTCTCGCCCTCGTTCTCTCTCCCCGTCCCTGGCGCGCTCTGGACGCGCTGGGCAGCGGCAGCCTCATTCCCGGGCAGCCAGCTGTGGAGAAAGTGGAGCAGGAAGTGTCAGGAGCGTGGCCTCTTTCCCTCGCATGGCCCTCCAGCAGCGCGCTGAGAGAGGCAGGGGGCGGGGGAGGGGGCTTGAGTCACGGTGGGTGCCGAGCCCCCTCAGGGATGGGACCAGGACTGCCTTGGTGGGAGGAGCCTCACACACCTTCACGCAGAGGGGCAAGAAGGGGGAGGGTGTCTCTCTCTCGGGCTCCTCCTCATTACAGCACTGTACTCTTGACTGCATTGGAACGGATTAAATCCACTTCCAATGCATTCCTATGGAAAATTAGAGTTTGTACAATGGAAAACTTGTATAACGTAATTTGATTTGAACGAATTAATTATGCTATACAAGGTACCACTGTAATTTCTTATATTGGGTATACCTATTCCTCCTTCTTTCTAGGATCTGTATCACAAACTTTTATTTATTCTTGATTTTTTCCCTGCATTACAGAACCTATTTATCATGTCTTGGAGAATTTTAAGTTCCTTTTCTTAAAAACTGAACCGGTAACATTTTAAAAATAAAGTTAATTTTTGGAAGTATTTTCATTTTTATCAATGCAATTCTACCAAACCACGATAATTTCAATTTAGAGTAAGATGATAGTTTGTTTTTCATCTCTTCTTTTAATTTTAAAATATTTCTTTCTTTAGTTTTAGTGAATTCTTTGTAAAATTCTAATCCTAGATATTTAATGCTTTTTCCCGGTTTAAGTCCGAATTTTTCAATTATCTTTAGGTCTTGTTTTTCATAATTGAACAATAAACTTTCTGATTTTTGCCAGTTTACGCATAATCCTGTTATTTCTCCAAATTCTTCTAAATGAGTTTTTACTCTTTGAATATTCTCTATTGGGTTTAAAATAGTCAGAAGGGTGTCATCCACAAATAAGCTGATTTTAGTTGCCCCATCTTTCCCTATACCTTTAATGGATTCATAGTCCCTTATAGCGTTTGCCAGGAGCTCTATAACAATACAAAAGAGAAATGGAGAGAGAGGACATCCTTGTCTAGTTCCCCGGCCTAGGGTGATTTGTTCTGTCAATCCATCATTAACTATTATTGAGGAAGTGCCCTTTGAATATAGTTGGTTTATTACTCCCAAAAAGATTTCCCAAATCCCCATTTTTCTAACAGGATTTTTAATGTGGACCATTGAATGCAATCAAAAGCTTTAAAAAGATCTAGAGATAACACCCCAGCTTTAGTAGTACTCTTTCCCATTTCATAAAGAACTTTCAAATTTCTTCTAATAATATTTGCCGTTTGTCTACCTTTGATAAAACCACATTGATCCTCTTTAATATATTTAGCTATAAATTTGTTCATTCTTTTAGCCAGGATTGCAGTAAAAATCTTAGCATCTTGATTTAATAAGGATATTGGTCTGTATGACCCAATATCCATTAAATTTTTATTAGGTTTCGGTATTAAAATAATTAAAGAATGGGTCCATGATCTCGGGACTTGTTCTCCCTCCAAAATTTTATTATATAGCTTCTTTAATTTGGGTATTAGTACTGCTTTAAAAAGTTTGTAAAATTCAGGTCCCAGAGCATCCACTCCGGGCGTTTTGTTATTCTTTAGTTTGTCTATTACCTCACTTATCTCTTGGTCTGTAATAGGTTTTCCATTTCCAGCATATCTTTTTGTTCCAAGACCCTCTTTAAATTTTTGGTGATGTACCTTTCTATATCCTGCTTAGGTTTATTTTTTGCAGTATATAACGACTGATAAAACTCTTGTATAGCTTTTAACTTTTCCTTCATTTGTGTACACATCTTGCCTGAGGAGTCTTTTATAATCCCTATTGTATTCTTGTCTTGTCTTTTCTGAGCTAATCTGGCTAAAAGTTTTGAGTTCTTGTTGCTGTATTCAAAAAAGTTTCTTTTTAAGTAAAGTAAATTTCTTTGTGTTTGTTGTAGAGCCAAATCTTCTAGCTCTTTTTTTCTTGCTTCAATCAACCTTAGTAGAGAAAAATTGGGTTTCTAAATCTGCTATTAATTTTTCTAAATTTCTTTTGTTGAGCTCTTCCTGTTTTTTGATTTTAATATTTTCTTTTATGATAAGGCCTCTGGTTACCGCTTTCAAGGTGTCCCATATAATTGGCGTTTGGCTACCTGCCTTTTCATTTATGTTCCACATTTCCAACCAATCTTTTTTTAACCTTTTCCAGCACTTCTGGATATTGAAATATTTTTAAGTTCATTCTCCATCTTTTAGCTTCTCTGTAATTTTTATTTGTTGCTATATCAATTGACATTAAAGCGTGGTCGGATGTTTTTATGATCTCAATCTCAGTATTGTTTACTTTGGGTATTAAGCTTTGTGAGACAAACACAAAATCTATCCTAGAATAGGTTTTGTGTACTGGTGAATAGAAGGTGTATTTTGTTTCATCTCCTTTCAGTTCTCTCCAGACATCCTTCAATCCTGTTATTTTTATAAACTTTGTTAGTGCTGTGTGTCTTGCCCCCCAACCTTCCTTTTTACAGACTGATTTATCTTTAATTTTATCCAAGACCATATTAAAGTCCCCTGCCATTATTAAGTACCCCTTTTTAACAATTTCAGTCTGGTCCCAAAGGACATTGTAAAAGCGACCTTGGTTGACATTTGGTGCATATACATTTACCAAAGTATAATAATCTTTTCCCATTAAAACTTGCAATATTATATATCTACCTTCTAAGTCTTTTACCACATTTTCAACAACACATTCACAATTCCTTGAAATTAAGATGGCGACCCCATGATATATATGAAAAAAGCTTTGGCACATCTAAAGGAAAAAAATATTTCTAATCAGAATCGGAAGCCAAGCTGTGGCGGAGCTAAACATTCATCCACAGCTTGGCTTCCGACGTCCTGAATTCAATTAGGAAGATATTTTACTTAACGAAATGATGAAACAGCATTTCATTTTTCATTTCGTGCCCATCTCTAGTGTACAACAGTCATCAAGAAACTTTAAAGAAAACATTAAACGTTAAGGGCAATTATTGTGAAGAGGCATCTTAGAGAATTAAAATGGCAATAGTAAAGCTAATAATAACCACACAAATAAAAGGAAAAAAATGCCACCAAGAGGTGGAAAATTAAAAATGGAAAAACACAAATAGTACTACCAATTCAGTCCACACAGTAATGCATCTAAAAGTGACATAACAGCTAGTCAATTGCTTAGGGAAAGCTGGCCTGAAGAGAAAGATCTTTGCCTGCTTGTGGAAGGGCAGCAAAGATGGGGCAAGTCTGGCCTCCAGTGGGAGGGAGTTCCAAAGTTTTGAAGTAGCAACAGAGAAAGCCCTCTCCTATGTTTTCATCAGAAGCACCCGTGGAAAGGAAGAGATCTTCTAGCAATAATGGGGAAAATAAGGATTACTATAGGTCCCTGTATGCACCCAGAGTCTGAAGCCATTACTTGTTGGGGCCATGCTAATTCTCCAGATTCCGAGGACACTGGCTGGATGAATCCTGAAATGTGCAGTTTAAAAAGATAATATTTCAAGTATTCTCTGCTAATACCACACGACACCACACATCTGGCAGAGCACACAAGTGTTCCTTGAAATATCACCCCCCCACACACAATTTTCCTTGATAAATGTAAAACTCAGCTGATATTATACGCAGCTGGAAACCCACTTACACTCCCCATAACCTGGACCTAATGAAACACCCATTAGGCCTGTAGATAAATGGTTCTCACATGCCACAGAGGGCAACCGGAAGGGTTTCCCCAACTATTAGTAAAGAATTCACTCACTTTCAGTCCCTCTTGTCTCTGTGTCCTTTCTGTCAGCGTGATGTGCCATCTACTACTGACTCCACCTGTCATGTTGGATTCATACCACTTGGTATGCTAGTAGAAGCTTTGGAGAGCTAGCATTTCTCCTAAAACTCCACTGAACTGTCCATAAACTTACTATAAATAAGAAATGTAATACATAAATTTCCCTCTCAAGGAACAAGTCAGCTTCTTGCTTCCATCACGGTGGCCTTTTCGTTTCTCTGGTAAAGTGATTGTTGGGATATCTAAGATACGCAGAATGGAGAGTCATTGTTTCAGATCTTTCTACTATCAGGTATTCCTCCGACAAGGACCTCAAAGCTATACACTATATAGGCCCTTTAAAACACCGTATTGCATGGGGAGCATTCTGTGAGACATGGTACTTTTTCAGGTATCCTCAACAAACACTACACACACACACACACACACAAAGCACAAATACAGATATGATACTGTAATCTTTTTCACAGTATGATTGCTTAGAACCCACAGAGCAACAAATAATTTAGATATGATAATGTAATTGCTTTTTGGGGGACTCTTTATGATTGCTTTTAGAACCCTTCTGGAAAATCAGGCGGTCTAGAAATGCAAAAATAAAAAAAAACATAGGTGTGCCTTTGAAAAATGCATCTTGTAAGTGATTTGAACCAGTTGCTCATTGTGCATTTTCCACTCTTACCATTTGTGGGGATAAACAATTTGGCTAGATTGGTCCCTTCATTGGAAATTCAGGTTCTTGGTCCTAGTTAGAAATGAAACCAAAAATAAAAAGTATAAAAATCCAAAACATAGGTTTCCCTTTGTGCCTTTGAAATATGCATAGTCATTTGACTTAGTGATTTGAACCAGTTGCTCATTGTGAATCTTTTCCAGCGGCCAGGCTGGTGGTTGTGTGTGTGATAAACAATCTACTTGCAGATTGAGTTTATAAAACCCTCCATGGCTTAGGCATTCTTCATTCCACATCCTTCTTGACCCGGACCGGGCTTTTCCGGTCCCCAGCCTCTGGAATTCCATCCCCAGTGAAGTGCGCTCTGCAGAAACCATCTGGCCTTGAAAGACTTTGAAAACCTATAGGCCCAGTTTAAAGATTTTTTTTCCTTTGGACATCATCGTAATCAGTTTCCCTCATTGGAGAAGTCTTCTGGTTTTAATTCTTGTCATTTATTTGTCTTGTCTTGTCTTATTTTTAATATCTTTTTGTAACTTTGTCTCATTTAGACTCAGTAGTCAGATAAGCGGGATATGTGCAATAAATAAATAATAATAAATAAATAAATAAATGGTGCCAGCCGTACCTGACTTGGAAATGTGAGAAGATGTGACCTTCTGGAGCCGGGGAGAGACTCGTTGTCAGCCTCTGTCTTCACAGATCAGAGAGGTGGGCAATGTAGATCATTCTGAGAACAAGCAAGGCCCTCAAACACAGGATTTGTTTTTCAAACATCAGTATCACCAGGACAAGTACTTTCTTCCCGCTGATTTTTTTTTGCTTTAAACAGGCTGAGGCAAAAGACACCTATGCCCCCACTTAAGACAATAAATTGTAAACCAGAACTGGCTGCTTGGGAACTTCCTGTCTTGAGCTTACCTATATTTCCCAGCTGCTGTGGCCATTTTGGGGAGTTTAGTGGAGACTTCCTTTGATGTTAGAGGTGTAAACTTTCCCCTTCTTGCAGGCCTGCCAATATTCTAGTTTATGGGATTAAAATGGTTATGGGTTGTTGTTGGAATATTTAGCAAGATTTACATTTCAGCCATTACAGGGTTAATGTGAAGGTAGAGTATTATGAGATGGATTTAATGTGAAGAGCGAAGCCGATTGGTTGTTGAGATCACACCACTTGGAATGTTCTGGTAGAAGACTAGTTAGTGTGTGTATTGTATTCTTAGAGAGGAGAAGAGAAGCATGTTCCTGGCTTAGCAAAATGGCTGTTAGAATAGTTATAGTTAGAAATGTCCCGTGTACACTTCCCTTCTAGTTAAATAAATATTTCTTTTTATAAAGTAACACAAGAGGCATCTCTCTCATTAGAGCAACTAAAAACCATCTGCAACAACCGATCCAACAAAGATCCCCAACAGTTGTGGTCAACATTCCCTCTAAGGTGTGTGTGTGTGTGTGTGTGTGTGTGTGTGTGTGTGTGTGTGTGTGTGTGTGTGTGTGTGTGTGTGTGTGTGTAGAGCTCCATCAGCCTGTTTGAGATGAAGCCCTGCCCCTCCATGCATGAATGGGGCAAGGGCCCTGTATATCAGGAAAGAAAATTAGAGGGAACGTTGGTTGCCGATATATTTTAGCAGGTTGCTCTAAAAGACATGCATAGACAGCCTAATCTAAATGAACTCCCAATTTCTCAGTGACTGATAATGAAAACATTTTGGGGGGAGGGGGAAGATTATAATTCCCTTTTTCTTCAGTTTTTTTTTTTTCATATAAAAGAATGGTGATCATGCTTTCAACAACTTTCAAATAAATGGCTTTTGAAACATGAAGCTTTTTCCTCTTCTTCTTTTTATAAAACGGCAATCAGGAAGGGAAAAAAATCCCCAAGTTTCAATACCTGGGAGTTATAAGTGTGACAAATCCAGTCCTGCTATGAATTCTGGATTTTATAAAAGGCTACTTAGGGACAAGACAGTTTTAGATCTAAGAAACATGTAAAAATGACTCATTGTTAATAGGGTGAGCTCTTTGCATTTGGATTAAGGTTAACTGACAGTAACCAGTCACCTTTTATTCTCGTGGATTCCACCAGAGGAATGCTTTGTGTAGGCCTGAAAAAGACAGAATTAGGTGTTCCATTTATACTATTGATCTTAATAACCTACTCTCATAAATACCTACTTTATGACATCAATAAAAAAAGAGAATAGTGGCAACTCCTAACAATAGAAAATTGTTACTTTGTAATTGAAGTATTTCAATGAGCTTCTCATGGAGCCACCATAGTGGTACAGAAGGGATATTTTATCACCAGCGTTTAAATATCTGTCCAGAGAGACTGCTCTCTTTTTCTTTATTTTTTAACAGCTCTAATTAATTGAGCACACTCCGGCTTCTGGGTTCCTATGGTTATCAGAGCTTTTCTTTTCCATCTGTGATTTGTTCTTCCTTTTACTCATGAGCATAAAAGAGATTCTTTCTCTCTTCCATGCCCGGATGGGTACACAGGAGTCATGTGTGAACTTCATTTTGGCAGAATTTAGGCAAATTAAGGCATGGGCAATCACTCGCAAATATTCTGCTACACAATTTATTACTGAAGAGTACTAGGTTCTGCTAGAAAGAAATCTCAGAAGGGAAAAAATCTACAGCATATTTTAAGTGAATAGTTTTTTAAAATGCTGTCTGTCTGTCTATCTATCTATCTATCTATCTATCTATCTGTCTGTCTGTCTGTCTGTCTGTCTGTCTGTCAGCACCAGCCCCACAGCAGCTCACATTAGAGTACTTCTACTGGATCAATAGGAATTTAGTGAGTCAGTCCTTCAATAAGTTCAATTGATTGAAATGCACCAACTTTAATTGCAATATACTATGCTAAAGTTGTAGTGAGTCGTCCTACTCTAGTGCAATTTACAATAGGTAAAACAACGGGATTTTGGCCATAGTTTCAAAGCACAGAAGGCTATAATAAAAGCAAATTAAATAAGTTTTCATATTGAAAATACATCCTGGCTTGCCATAATTTTAAAACCATTTGGATGCACAATTTTTAAAGAAGGTGTGTGTGTGTGTGTGTGTGTGTGTGTGTGTGTGTGTGTGCGCGCGCGTGCCAGCCAGCCAGCCATTAAAAGACCCTCAGCCACCAGTACACCTTGTTCAGACAAAAAAGGCCTTTGCCTCTGAAAGACATTACATAGCTTGGGAACAGCCACGGCAAACGTCTTCTCTTGTATCATCCCGAAATGTAATTGTAAGTAAAGTGAAACAGAGACAAAGATTTTTCCTGAAGTCTTTAAACTTGGGAAAACCTGATGGACAAAATCTGATTCTCCTGTTCATTTTCAGTATTAAACGTCATATTTATTCATTTCATTGGCCATGTGCCATACAAGAACTACTATAGATTGGAAACTCCTGGATTTGGTCTCTTGCAATAATCCTATTGTCTAGTTAGTAGTTCCTTTTCCTCCTTCACTGTCTAGTTCCTTTCTGCATTCTTCTAATTTGTTGGATGCCTTCTCCCCTGGGATTGATGAAGGAGCCAAGGTAGAGAATCTTTCAATATATTGATGTCTTTGTCTTTGACATTCCATAAATTGATGGAGACAAAGAAAGTTAGTGTACTTTTCAGTTACAGTCACCCCCCGCCATTTCGCGGTTCAGGTACCGCGATCCCACTACATCGCGGGATTGCAGTACCTGCACCGTGGGGGGGGCATTGGGTCACTCTGCACTGCCCTCCGCGCTCCTCTGCAAAGCCTCGGAGCCGCACGGGGGGCGGGGGCGGGAGGTGATCGGGTTGTTCCACACTGCCCCGCTGCAAAGCGTGGAGGCAGTGGGGGGCGATCGGGTCACTCCGCACTGTCCCTCTGCAAAGCCTCGGAGCCCCATGGGGGCGGCAGGGGACAATCGGGTCGCTCTGTGCCACCCCTCTGCACTCCTCCGCAAAGCCTTGGAGCTGCGCGGGGCCATCGGGTTGCTCCACGCCGCCCCTCCGCAAAGCCTCGGAGCCATGCGGAAGGGTGGCAGGGGGCGATCGGGTTGCTCCGCGCCCCCCGCACTCCTCCGAGAAGCCTCGGGGCCATGCATGGGGGGGCGGGGGCGGCAATCTCCATTGAAATGCATTGAGTCAATGGATTTCAATGGAGAAATGTTCCCCATTGGAAAGCATTGAGCCAATGTTTTCCAATGGGGAAAATTTTCTCCATTGAAATGCATTGGCAATGCATTTCAATGGAGAAGGCCCTGGACAAGAAGTCTCGGGCGGCGGGGGCGCGTGGCGGCAGGAGGTCAGATCCTCCTGCCGCCGGCGGCACGCTCCACCCCAAGACTTCTCGGACAGGCGCGCGATTGCCCCCCACCCCCAGGCCCCACCGTACCTGCTTCCGCATATCACAGATTTTCATGCATCACGGGTGGGGTGGGTCCCTAACCCCCGCGATGGGCGGGGGGTTACTGTATAACAAAATGTTCAATATTTGTCTCATAGTGCTAACATACTGGCTGGACTAAATGACCTTATAAGGCTCCCGTCCAATTCATTTGTTCTATGATAAGCTCACAGCTATGCTCTTTGAAGCCAACAGAAGCCAAAACAGAATTTAGCTTTTCTCAGTAAGGACCTATCTCCTCCCTTCTCCATTATCAGATCCTCCAGATCCGAAGAGAAGCATGCTTGTGGGCCTTCCATACTAACAACAACTCTAATGTTCTGTAATGAAGCCAGAGGAAGAGAAAAAATTCTCCATGCACTTCAGTACAACAGCAAAATATAATAATTCAGGTTTGCAGATGCTGTTTCAATGAGGAATGCACAATGTTTTAAAATTCCTAGATTCTATAATGGGGTTTGGCAGATGCAGCATTTCATCCCTAGTATGCTAAAACGTCCCTTGACACTTGTAAAAGCAGCAACATATACTGTACGTTATAATGTGTGATAAAAGACAATGATCCAAAAATGAATTGCTTGATGCAGTGCTTTCCTCTTGCTACTAGTGTCAACAGTGATAAGATCATTTGTGATACTCAAATACTCAATTATTTGAGATTATTTATGTATAATATTTATAATAACCAAGGAGGCTTACAGAGTGAGGGATAATATACTGTCCAGTACAATTAAGACATGTTCATGTATTGAGAACAAGGAATTGAGGGACATCTTACAGCAGGCCTGCCCAAAGTCCGGCCCGGGGGCCAAATCTGGCCCATCAGGCCATTCTGAGTGGCCCGTGGCTGCAGGGTGGCGCATGGGTGGGCCACCGCCACCAGCATAACTGGGAAGCTTGGGCGGCACCACAGGGGAATGTGTGAGGTTGGGCGCATGCATGGGGCAGTAATTGGGCAGGCCGTGCCACCGGCACCGCTGGGAAGCTTGGGCAAACGGGCGATCTGCCGCCACCGGCACCGCAGGGGACTGTGTGGGGGTGGGCAGGACAGCGGATCTCTGCCACCACCAAGGAGCTTTGGGGTGGGCTGGTGGGCGAGCCGTCGCCACCACTGGGGAGCTTGGGGGGGTGCAAGGTCACACAGATCACCTCTTCCAAGGGGCGACATGTGGCCATGGCTCCCTGTGCTTCCTTTGGTCCCCATCTTCCTTCCTTCTTTCGTCCCTCCCTTGGTTCCCACGTCCCTCCCTCCCTCCCTCCCTTCCTTGTTTCCCACCTTCCTTCCTCCCTCCCTTGGTCCCCGCCTTCCTTCCTGCGGGTGGGGTTGCAAGGGGTCATTGGGTGGGGTTTATGGGTCAGTGGGTAGGGCTTGCAGTGGGGTGGCAGGGTCAGGGAGCAACTGGCCCCTGACACATTCTCAGCCACCAAATCTGGCCCTCCTTACAAAAAGTTTGGGCACCCCTGTCTTACAGCATTAAAGCTACAAGAGAACGTGAGTAATTAAAGGGGAGTAAAGTTCCATGTAAAGTTATGAGTGATGGAAACTAACATTGAAAGCATAGTGTGTATGTAAACCCATAAGGTTATAAGTAATTATAAACACAAAGGCAATGTGATCCTGTAGATTCATATAAAAGACACATAATATGTAGACTATCATTCAGGGAAAGCTTGCCTGATGAGAAAGGTCTTTGCCTGTTTCCAAAAAGACATCAGAGATGGGGCAATCTTGGCGTCTAGTGGGAGGGAGTTCCAGAGTCTGGGCACAGCAGCTGAGAAGGCCCTTTCATGGGTTCCCACGAGACGTACCTCTGAGGGTGGTAGGATGGAGAGAAACTCCTCTCCTGTTGACCTTAATACCCAAGTTGGGTCACATTGTGAGAGTCGATGTTTGCTGTAGCTTGGACCCAGGCCGTACAGTGCTTTGTAGGTCAAGATCAGCACCTTGAATTGTGCCCGATAGTTCTTTGGAAGTCCCAGCACCCTGTCTCATGCACTTAATCTACTACAAAGCCCTCTACATCAGGTGCTCCTGAAGATTGTTTGCCAGCTACAGCTAGAGGAAAACGGTTGTGGCTGGACTATAATGTGGCATATGTTGTAGCAACTGTACCTCATTAGACTTGAACCAATTGGACTGGCTTCAGATTTACTTTCAAGCTCACATCATTTTGATCTACAAGGCCCTAAAGATCTTAGGGTGAGGGTATCTGAAATACTGTTTCTTCATATAAGCCCTTCCAGACTTTCAGATCCTGGGCTGGTAAGTACATAAGATGAAACCTTCTCTGTACTGGTGCCTAAGATAATGCACTTCCTCCCAAGGAAAGGTGTTGTTGTTTTGACTTGTATGCTACTATATACTACCACTGTATGCTACCACTGTCTGGGTCATTCACAACATAATTATACAACCAATACTTTACTATCGCCACCCAGCAAGCTGGGTATTAATCTTACCAACCTCAGAGAGATGGAAGGCTTAGTGAAACTTGAGCCGACTACCTGAACCTGTCAGGTTCAAATTCATGTCCTGAGCAGAGGCTTGGCTGCAGTACTGCTGTTTAACTACTGTGCCATGAGGCAAGTAAGATTGCCTCCATCTCTGTTGAGCTGCCAATGCATGGCTAAAGCTGTACAGTATGTCTTTTGGTCTTGAAAACCAGTTCTAATTATCATTTTAGATAATATTAGCTTTCTTAAATAGGCTTTTAAATCTGCTTCTTACAGAACATTTTAATCTAGGCTATTGTACATTATTTTGGAAGGCCCAGTGGGTAGAAAAATGATACTTTCAACCAACCAATGATCAAGAGGCTCATTCATTTTTTTCATTTAAAAATATATTCGAACATAAAAAATGTTCCTCCCAGAAGACCGTAATGACATTCTATTTCTTTCGCTCAGTCCAGTAGTGTCACAATGGCTTTTTCATTGCACTCCATCCACATTAGACTGACATAATGAGATGTTACCTCAGCACTGTAAAATAAAACAATGCTCTTGATGCATTTCCAAAAACATTTGAATGCCGTTTGCAAATCGACCTTGTGAATAAATTAAATAATAGCTTGTGAAAATGTCCTCCAGCACTTCTCTCCCCCCCACCCCCAACTACCTCCGTCCCCGGAATGCATGCAAACGCACACAGCAAGGTTGTTTACATTTCTTTTACGGTGTCTGGGAATTATACAGTAGATCAGTGCACATGAGTGTTGTCTTTGGGTATAGTTGTCATTCGTGCTCAGTGGGTTGCACACAATTCTGGCATGATTTGCCCTTCAAGTTGTCCAATTCTCTTTCCTCTCCTCAATGACCTGCATATTAAACTTCTCCACTGCAAGGCTCTGGATTTTGGTGGTCCCTTCCATTTGTCAGACTTATTATAGCCACTTGATTGCTCTTCGTCAATCGGATATGCTCTCACCGAACTGCAACTGGCAACTCCCCTGAATTAATAGATACCTTTCGGAACAGAGGTGTTCAATGATTCCTTTCAAAGGACGCACGTTCAGTAGTATTTTTTTGAGAACAGAATAAATTTGAATGCAGAGGTTGTTTTCCTGGCAAAGATTTAGTTTTTTTTTTATTTCCTCAAGAAAATTAGGGCTGCACTGCTCCTGCAATTGACTTAAAAAACAACAACAAACCAAATGTTGTCACACTGAGGTATTTAATCATTACTAAATGTGATGAATCTAAAACAGAGCAGAACAAAACAAAATCATTAGATAGACTGTAGTTTGGAACTCAAGTTTAATCAGACTCTGGATGGCCATCTGTCGGAAATATTGTGATGGGTTTCCTGCATGGCAGGGGGTTGGACTGGATGGCCCTTGAGGTCTCTTCCAACTCTATGATTCTATTATTTATTTATTTATTTATTTATTTGGTGTATTTATATACCGCTGCCCTTTTCCATAGAGGAACTCAGGGCGGTTTCCATAAAAACAGATTAAAACACAGAAAAACAGCAGGAACGATAAAAACAATAAACAAGGCATAGGCAAGATAAAAACAGGAGGGAAACCCTCAGCGGTGGGTGGCAGAACAAAGAGAAAAAAATTAAACAGAAAAGAGGTCACTATAAGCCTCCGTGAAAAGCAGGGTTTTTAATGCCTTTCTGAAGGCGGGCAGGGACTCAATGAGGCGCAGCTCACTCAGGAGTTGGTTCCAAAAAGAGGGGCCGACAACAGAGAAGGCGTGGCTATGGGTTACCAATTTCCACGCCTCTCTTGGTGTGGCCACCCTGAGTGAGCATGCCTGCGATGATCAAGTGGGTCTGGCCACAATTGATTCTAAGTGCTCCACAAACAAAATGCAGACACTTCCTCATTCATTTCTCCTTTCAACAATGATGTAGTTAGGGGTGCCTTACCCTCGTGTAGTTCAAAAGGCTGATGGGAATTGAAATACAGCAATATTTGCAGGACCACACATTGTCTTCTCCTGACCTGGGAGCAGGTTCACAAACTTCCCCCTTAAGTAGGTATATGTAGCACTAGTGATAGATTTTGATTTTAGGTACTATAAGAAATACATATTATCTTGCTCATTAAACTTCATATATAGAGGTGGGCACAAAACAGAAAACCCATTTATTTATTTATTCTTGGACTTATAAACCGCCCAGTTTTCCGAGAGGGAACTCTGGGCCGTGTACAGACGTGTCACCCCAGGAAACTAAACAATACAATCTACAATCACAAAACAGTCCCCAGCGAAAATAAACATCAAAACCTAATAAATGCAAATCAAACATCCAAATACCATTAAAAACTGCTAGCAAATACTATATACATAAATACATAAATACATAAATACATACATACATTATATATATATAATCAGGTAAAACCCATGGTTCGGTTCATTCTCTTTTGCCCCCAGTTCGTTTCATTTCATTTTGTACAAATTTTTAAAACACTGACGCCGACAACCACGCGGCCCCAGGGGCTGGGTCTGCGCTTATATATTTTTTACAGTGCCGACCACGTGGTCCCAGGTGCCGGGTCGGCGCTTTTTAATTTTTAATTTTTTTAATTTCCTGATGCCAGGTGCTCCCCCCCCACACACACAGCTGAGAAGCGCTAGCTTTCCCACGCCTGGTTTTTATTTTTATTTTCCTCCTGGCCCACTGGCTCATGGGCTGAACTGGCTGGCCCACAGGCCAAACCAGCTGGCTTGCGGGCTGGAGGGACATTTATTTATTTATTTATTATTTTTAATTAATTAATTAATTAATTAATTAATTAATTAATTAATTAATTAATTAATTAATTAATTAATTAATTAATTAATTTTTAAAATCTCTGATGTGGGGCTTCCCCCCCCTCCTGGCCCACGGTGCTTGCCAGAGTTCCATGCAAGGAGGCTGGCAGCGACAAGGTAGGAAACTGGGGAGTGGGGGGACAAAAGATGAAATGAAATGAAATGGAAATTTCCATTTCATTTCATTTCGTTTTCCTTTGATGTGTTGGTTCGTTATTCATTTTGTTATCTAATAAATCTGGAAGTTGAGTCATGGCTACTGGACTTCTTTTCTGAGAGATAGAAACGTTTCGCTGCTCATCCAAACAGCTTCATCAGACTGAATAACGAATAACGAATAACAAAACAAAATAAAAATTTATTCTGTGCCCATCTCTATTCATCAAAAAGGGTGTTGGCTTAATATTAAATGACCTTTGTGATATATATAACTTCTGCTTTAAGTGAGGACATTACGCCTGCCTGTCATTTCTGTATTCTTACTCAAGACACACACAGAAAGGTTTTTTAGAGGGTTTCCTGTAACAAGAATATGTTAAGCAATACTCTGTAGCTAGCTAACCACAAAACTGTTAGCTAAACCACAAGGTGTACATAACAGTGCTAGATGTACAGAACAGAGATGTCGAGAGGTTGTGAGTTCAAAAGAGGTACCTAAATGAGGAAGCGTCACTGGACATCAGCAAACACGACCCTGAACTTGTACGTTTGACAATGTATTAAAAGAGGAACTGTGATAGAAGTCTCTGGAAGCTGGGTGTGGCTCTGAGGGGGCATATAAAGAACCACCATGCTTATTTGCTTTCCAAAAACTCAGTATCAACTCTGCTGCTGCCTTGAGTTTGGATCCTGAATGCATTCAGTTGTGTGTGTTTTGTCTATGTTATAACCTTGTGTGTCACTAATAAACTACAGTTATAGTTTAACATCTCAAGCGTGGCAGCATCGTTTTTGACACCACCACCCAATTTTATCACTAGCACAATGATTGATGGGTGTCTGTGAGACGTGGTAAGCCCAGCTCTAAATTGGTGTCCCTCTACCCCCTGCTAGCCTGTTTCCTTTCTAGACGTTGATACTGTGGCTTCCGTAACATGGATAAACACAAACTAAAGTTATTTCAGTCTGGATACCATATGAAAGACATGGCAGAGAATGGGAAAAGGTTACATTGCATGAAAGAAAAAATGGATGAGGAGGGAAGAAGAAAGCAAGGATGTTCCTGGTCAACCCATAGTTCAGGATTCACAAAAATGGGCTCAAGTTAAGACAACCCAGCTTTCAGCTGAAGATCAGGAAAAAACTTCCTAACTGTTAGAGCAGTACAGCAATGGAACCAATTGCCCCAAGAGGCTCCAACACTGGAGGCATTCAAGAGAAATTTGGACAACCCCCTGGCAGATATCCTTTAATTTGGATTCCTGCATGAATCAGGAGATTGAACCTGATGGCCTTATAGGCCCCTTACAAATTCACTATTCTATGACTCTATGAAAACCAAGCATGTCAGGCACCTTTGACTAAAACTACAACTAAGAAGAACCAAGACATAGTTGTTCTTAAACTTACACTGTAGTTTTTACATGACTGGCCAGATTCTATGAATTCAGGGACCAAGAGTTTTTGACGTGTTTTAAGAGAGTCAATGGGAAAGCTTTGTTTCCTGACTCTCCTTCTGTGGTAGCCTGAAGGATAGGCTGTTGGCAGGTCAGAGCTGAAGGAAGAAGTAGCCCACTGGAGCCGATGGAAGAACAATCTTTCAACTGAAGCATGTAGACCAGGCATGTCCAAACTTCGGCCCTCCAGATGTTTTGGACCACAACTCCCACAATCCTTTGCCATTGGAAATGCAGGCTTAGAATTCTGGGAGTTGTGGTCCAAAACATCAGGAGGCCTGAAGTTTGGACATGCCTTATGTAGACTGATGGCATCCACAGATATGGTAGTATCACTCTACTCCTAGCATAGCATTCTACCAGTCTTCTGTTCATATATGCTTCAAGGACCAAGTTCCATCTTGTAAATAGATCACATCTTCCTTGCAGGACTGAGGAACTAGAATTTCCTGAGGTGGTTGTGGTTGTGGTTGTGGTGGTGATTTACCAGTACTACAATGCCCAGAGTGCCACAGCCAGCTTGGCCAGTCATCTCTTCCAACACAACCTACCTTCTCCAGCAGAGCTCCATGAATTTTTGTGTATCATTTCTGGGTGGCTGGATGGCCTATAGTATGGAAGACAGGAGCATGCTGATATAAAGAGGTTGCTTTATATCATTTCACCTACTGGCCGTGTTATGGTATTCTGGGGTTGGAAATCCATAGACACGAACTCCTCCAAGCTCTGGATAAAATGATGTAGTCCACCTTGTGTTACATGGGGAAAAGATTGGAATTTAAAGGTGGAAGGAAGGAAAGTCCCCCATTTATATAGGCTAGATGGCATTTGCAATTGAAATAATGGGCACTGAGACACCCTCGTTTCAGTCCCTGAAATCAACAGGCCAAGAATGGGGAGAGGGTGAAGGCACTGTTCCAAGTAAGACTGTTGTTATGGATATGCAATGTGTTGCTTCAGATTAAAGGGCAGGGACTGCCGTTTGAAGAAGCTGCTTGTTTTTCTGGTTCGTGCATAGTCCTTCCCAGAGGGCCTTTCTCCCCTGAGTGTGTGATGTTATTCTTTCTGCCTTGCCAGGTTAGCCCTTTGTTTGTAGGAGCTGGCAGCAGAGAGCTTGCTTCGCCTCTCTTGTCTTAGCAGCCGGAACAATGTCACGCACAGCCCATGCTGCGGATCAGAGGCAGCTGGTTCCCGTTGAGGTTGGCGGGATGGGAAGGTTTGCCAAGAGCCCAGGGTAGGGAAGTATCATTTTTCGTCCTAATGGATCTGGCCCCACTGGGCCACCTCTAAAATATGGCAACATGTTTAATTTTGATCTGTTTATTGTCGAATACTGCACAACAGACACTCCTTCTGTAGGGAGGCTTTTTAGACTTCTTGGCCATGGAGGATGGCATCCCCACATAGCTATCTGTCTGCTTGTCTTTGCCTCTTGTGTGTGTGTGTGTGTGTGTGTGTGTGTGTGTGTGTGTGTGTGTGTGTGTGTGTGTGTGTTTTGAGCTGATTGGTTGTGCCTTCACAAGAGCGGTGGGGTAACTTCTAGAGGCCTCTAGAGTTTTGTGGGACCATTGCACTGTTGAATGATCAGAAATATTTAGGACGGGAGTGGAGGCTCAAAAGCCCTATGAAGTTCTCAAAACATGGCAAAATTTCATCATTTCCTTGGAAGACAGAAAGGGAGTTTTTGAGCTGTGTGTGTGAACATGTCCATGTGCTTTGGAGCTGTATTGGTACTCAGGGGAACAAGTCACCCTTCCTTGCATCGCAGACCTGTTTTCGGATTCCAGGCATTCTGTAGGAATGGAAAATAAACATTCTAGGAGAGGAGAATGTGTTACCTCCACCTTCTCCACCCTCTGTTAGGGAGCCACCTTCATTAAAGAGCCAATTATCTGAACAGAAGGGCGTCCTCTATGCATGGAGCCTCTCATTATTTGGTGCAGAATACCGACTTTCTAGTTCTGAGGTATCAAGTCCATGTGGAGATCTTCCACATGTGTAGGGCTATCTGCTCTTTAGAACATAGCCTTCCATGTATTAGAAGATGGTATCATCATCATCATCATCATCATCATCATCATCATCATCATCATCATCATCATCATCATCATCATCATCATCATCATCATCATCATCATTTGAGAACTGCAGAGCTGGAAGGGACCCTATGGAACATCCAGTCCAGCCCCTTTGCAGGAGGCACACTGGGGAACTGAACTCTCAGCCTCTAGCTCCATAGCCCAGATATCAAACCCATTTAGCTTTCTCGCAGTTCTTAAATAATAGACATGGGTGTGGGGCTGGTGTGCATCCTTTTCTGAATATTTATTATCTCTGCTTAAAGAATGCTGGCATCAAGTGGATTTCCGAACTCAGGTTTGCCTTTGAGGGTCAAACTGCACATTGACTTGGTAAATGGATGCACCCAAGCAACATCCCCTCTAATGTTTAGCCTCACTGGGTTTTGTTCTGGCCCTGTTGGACACAACTTCACCCCCCCCATACAACTCCCTCCCACACTGGTTCTGTCATGACTGGGAGAATGGTAGAGGAAAAGCCCTGTATGGAGGGCACATGTTTATTTATTTATTTATTTATTTATTTATTTATTTATTTATTTATTTATTTATTTATACTGCCCATCTAGCAGCAAGGCCACTCTAGGTGGTATGTGTGCATGCATATGCCTTAGAGCAGGGGTGTCCACACTTTTTGCAAGGAGGGCCAGATTTGGTGATGTGAAAACGTGTGGGGGCTGACCATTCAGCCGCATTTGGCCCCCGGGCTGGACTTTGGACAAGTCTCTATAACATGCAAGGAGGAGGGGAGGATGCTGCAGCAACAGAGCTGGGGTTGGGTAGGCTGGGCAGGTGGCTGGGGGGATGGACAGAGGAAGGGAGGGCAGGCAAACCGTAAAACTGCAAGCTAACACCTCCATCCAGTATGGGGAGGGGTCAGCTGGTGGGGATGCATGACAGGCTGAGCCGGTGGGAAGAAGAAGCCACGGGCCACTCAGAATTTGAAAACGGGCCACATTTGGCCCCCGGGCCTGACTTTGGACATGCCTGCCTTAGAGGGAACCTGGTACTTGCACAGCACTCTTTTAGGGTGATTTTAGTCCTTCCTCAAGGGAAAAACTGATAAGATGGAGCTGGGGGTGGAGCTCCTTCTAAACTCCCTGGCATCCCTCAGTGTTCTATTTTGCACCTCTTGCTACTTAACATATACATGTAACTGCTGGGAGAGGTTATCTGGAGGTATTTCGTTTTCATCAAAATCTAAGGAAGCTGTTTCAATTACAAATCGGTGTCTTGTGACTGCAATCCTCTGGATCAGGATGAATAAAAACCAAACCTTATTTCAGACAAGACAGATGTTCTTGGTCAGCTGAAAGTCACATCTGGGAGTAAGGATTGAGCCTATGCTGGAGGGGGCTGCTCTTCCCCTGAAAATACAGGTTTGAAGCTCGGATGTGTTCTTGGATTGTTTTCAGCCCGCACACCCAGGTTTTGGTGGAGGCCAGGGCTGCAGTTTGCATAGCTACACTGGTGCACTAGTAATGATTAAAAAATAAATAAATATGGAATTTATTTCTGGTATATATATAATTAAACAGAATTAAACAGTGCCTGTTCCTGGAGATGTCTGAAACATGGCTAAGTTACATCTTGTGTGGATTACTGGAACATACTGTGCATGAGAGAGCCTTTGGAAAATGCCTGGAAACTTTAGAGGGTCCAAAATGCAGCAGACAGGTTGTTAAACTGGAGTTGATTACATTGTTACAACAGCTCTACTGGCTACTGGTCCATTTATGGGCCCAGTTCAAAGTGCTGGTGTTGTGATGTACAGAGCCCAAGACGGCCTGCATCCAAGCTATGAGAAAGACCGCCGTCTGCAGAAATGGGCCTTCCTGTTGCCGCTCCAAATCCATGGACCTCCTCACTGTGGAAAGCCCTTACAGCTGGGGCCCCCTCTTGGCTCCCATTCTGCCAGGGATTTTTCTCTTGAGGGAGGCCTTTCTTCAATTACTGCCTGCCTATGAAGGAAGCTCCTTTCCCCCGCACCTCTCCTTTAACCATTTTTAAATTTCTTTTTATTAACGTTTCCAAAATTGTTTAAGCTATTTTCAATATGGTGACAATTGATTGCGTTTTTAACCTTTAAAGATCCCAGCGCTAATTCTGCAAGCTGCCTTGGGTACTCTTTGTGAGAAAGGTGGGGCATAAAAAAATGCAGTGCAACACAATGAAGTCTGAACATGCTAACATAGACCACCAGTAGGCCAAAAAAAAAAAAAAAAAAAAAAAGGTTAGGGACATCTCAGAAACAAGAAAGATAGTTGTATAATAGATAAGGTTCCAAGTGTGGTTTGAGAAAAATCAATTTTTCACATGCTTAGGGAAATCAGTGGGGAAAAGGGAAAGAAATAACAGCCTGAAATGAAACAAGCAAGAGGAACGAAAGATACTGGTGAATGATGCAGCATTTTCAAAAGAGAATGGATGTGTATAATTAAAAGAAGGAGAAGAAAGAGTACATGGATTTTCAAAATGCATACAAATTAATTTACACCAGTGGATAAAACTGTACAGATAATTTCTATGATTTGTACAGAAATGTAATGCATCTCAAATACATCGTGTAGCTGTAAGAAGTTGACCAGTGTATTTGCTCAGCCTACAAATGATAATAACTATTAATGGGCCATGTTTAGAGCCCTGGTCTCTTTTTTCATGGTTCTTGATTAAAGATGGGTTCAAATAATAAAAATGGCAATTCTTTTTTGATTCATGATTCATCAACGTTGATGAATCACAGATAACAAATTTATGTTTTTTTCCTGCTGAATTGCTGAACCAATTCCTCATTTTTTCCCTAAATTTAAAACCATATAAAATGGCCAAAAGGGCACCGAGAGACACTAAGGCGGTTACTTCTCATCCTTCTTTGTTCTGTGGTTTGTACTGTGACCGCCTTTGTTGCAATCATGTGGTTTTGTCCCTGTTTCCATGTTCCCATGGTTGTGATAACTTGTATTGTGACAAGTGTTACCTCACGGTCTTGTATTGTGACAAACACTGAATTTGTCTAGCTTTCTTTTTCCTTTTTTGGGGGGGGGGCTTAAAATTCTTTTTTGATATTTCACTTCTGAAAAGTCAAACAAACAAACAAACCCAGACACAGTTTTCTGAGAGAAACAAATATTTTGTTGCATGACAGTTGTTACTACACATGTCTTGTCTCAGAACAGAAAGCAGGAACAGAGAGTGACAAGGGAAAACCCTACACCAGTACCAGGTACAGTATTGTTGCACTTAGCCCCTGTTCCAGGGGCACAGTCAAGACAAATTTCAGTAGTTGTGTGATGGACTTGAAGTAACATTTTTGTACCTCTCCTAAGCGCAACACTAACAGAGAAAAAAATGGATGTGAAGTAACTGCCTAAGATGGCAGGAGTAAGGTAAGGTAAGGTTTATTATTACGGCATCAAGCCAGACATAAGATAAAATAGAATAGAGCAGAGTAAAATAAAATATGAAAAACATTAGCTAACGAGTTTAAAGACTGGCAAACATTACAGTGATCAATATATAAAACAAAAAGGTTATTTTTTAAAAAGCCTTTAAGACAACAAATGTAACAATATAAAACCAAGGTTTAAGAGCTCAGCTCTCTATCTGTTGTTGTGACATGCTGCCCAGAATTTTGCCACCAGTTCAGTAGTAGTCCGACTTTGGTCAATTAGCAATTGATTACAATAGTCCGAGTCCGATTGGCCTGCCATATCTTTTAAGAGTGGTGTGATGTATTTTTCCCGGGTCTTTTATGCCTACTGCATCTGAGCATCATATGCTCAATGGTTTCTATCTCATTTGAGCCACAAGGGCAGAGTCTCTGTTCTCTTGGGATTTTTTTAAATTGCCTTCCAGCACCGCAGAAGGGAAAGCCTCACACCTGGCCAGAGTAAAGGCTTTCCTAAACTTGTACGTCTCCAGCTGTGACAGATAGGCCATGGGGAGTGGGCGATATTTATGTATATCTGGGACTCTAAAGTTGGGGCAACTACTGAGATCTGCCTGTCTCTCCATATCCATTATTCCCTGTTTAAGGGCTGATTTTGCTTCATCCCATAGCATGCTCAAGATTGCTTGGGAGGAAAGACCCATAGTTTGCAATGTATTTAGGACTGATTTTAACCACTTAGATTGGAAGTTGTCCACTAAAAGTAGATGGGTTAATCCCTGAGGTTGAAAGTTTATCTTAAACCAGTAAAGTAGGGAAGTTAATGTAATTTTAGCTGTCATTGATAGCATACCTGTCTCTAAACGAATGTGTGCATTTGTTACACATCTTGGGACTTCAAGAATTGTTCTAAAGAATTTAGATTGGACCCGCTCTATAGGGTCAAAACTACAAAATCCAGGCCCAATGAAGGTGCTATAGAGCATATGGCTGACCACCTTTGCCTGAAAGAGTTTTAGGGCTGGTAGAACCTTAAGATGGCATTTGCTGTTCTTTCACCCTGGTTAGCTGCATATTGGATATGGGCATTTCTAGACCCAGTAGATTGAAGGGCCATACCTAGGTATTTAAAACAGGAAACCTGTTCCAGGGATTGCCCATTAATAATCCTTTTCTTTTGTCTCCTTCCAAAGGCAATGATTTTGGTCTTTTGGTATTTTATTTCTAGTTCCTTCATTTTGCAGAAGCTTGCAAATTTTTTGAGGCCAACAGGTGTTCTCGTTAAAAGCACGGCATCATCTGCATATAGAAGAATAGAAATATGTCTTTGCTGTAGCTTTGGAGGGTGAAGACTGGGAGAGCTGAGATGTTCTACTATGTCATTTATGTAAAAATTGAACAATGAGGGGGCCAGTAAGCAGCCCTGTCTCACTCCTCTGTAGGTGTCAATCGGGTCTGTTAAGTTGCCTTTCCTATTAAGCCTAACCTTCAGATTGGTATTTTCATGTAGCACATGCAGCAATAGAAGTAACCGTTTATCTATTATCTAAATGTCCTGACTCTCCTCTATACATGACCTGCAGGTTTGGTGAAGTTTGGGTTCTGTTTGTCCAAGTGATGCACTCCCAAAGAGCTCCTCCAGGAAAGTGACCCCTGAGGCATCTAGAGGCACCAATATTGCAGGGAAGATTCTCCCAAAAGGCCCTCTACAATCTTTCTAAGTTTAGCAAAAATTGGGTTTCAGACATCTGAGTTATACACCCACAAATTTTCCCTCCCAAAAATTGCCCTTCATTAACTGGCTTAAGGAAACCCAATCTTCACCAGACTGAAAGAGCTATAGACAAAAGCCAGGTGAAGCCGCCCTGCAATTTTGGTGTCTCTATGTGTCTTGGGGGGGGGCTTTTATACTCTGATGAATTGATGAATTAAAAATCACTAAAATCCATGGATTTGTATTTGTTAGGGGGCATCGATTCGTATGACTACGAATTAGCAATTTTTGGTTAATTTATGCAATTCATTTTTAAATTCATGCCCATCACTATTGTTGTTCTTAAACTGGATTTGAACAGTCCTATAAATTAGAGTTGCAAAGAAACTACATTCCCCCCACTGAAATTCTAGGTGAGGCTGTTTAATCAAGGCAAAACAGAACTCTGGGCAGTTCACAACAATAAAACGGACAAAAAAACTGTTTATATACTACATCGTAATAAAAGCAACAAGATCAACTAAACATTAAAGATAAAAAACGATAGCAGGGAGACAAGTGGTGGATGGAAAAAAAACTTAAACAGTCACCAAACGTCTCCCGAAAAAGCAAAAAATTGTTCAGGATCCAGCCTTCTCTGGCCCCACCTCCCATAATCTGAAATATTACTAATATATATTAAAACATTTTATAGATGCACTTTTATAGCACGAATTGTTACACTGTCCTATATGAGTTCCAATAATGAAATTTATAATCTTTATGCCTACTGCCAATTGGGCGGTATAAACATCCGATTTAAAAAATCAGGGAATATCTTATAAATGGGGCACATTTCTACTTTTGTGTCCCAGTTGATCAGTGAGGCTACAAAATAAAACAGGCTGAA
Source organism: Phrynocephalus forsythii (assembly GCA_029282475.1). Taxonomy (NCBI): domain Eukaryota; kingdom Metazoa; phylum Chordata; class Lepidosauria; order Squamata; family Agamidae; genus Phrynocephalus; species Phrynocephalus forsythii. The sequence continues at coordinate 186,577,749 of JAPFRF010000001.1, read as the reverse complement.
CTGTGCTTTCATCATTGTAAGGCTAATTACACTGGTGACAATGAGGCCTGTAATAAGAATTCCTGGGGTAGGAACTGGCAAGCCACCCCAGTATCCCTGCCAAGAACATCCCATGGTCAGAAACAAAAGGCTAAAAGATATGATGCTGGAAGATGAGCCCCTCAGGTCAAAAGGTGTCCAACATGCTACTGAGGAAGAGCGGAGGACAAGTACAAGTAGCTCCAGAGCTAATGAAGTGGCTGGGCCAAAGCCGAAAGGACGCTCAGCTGCAGCTGCTGGAAGAGAAAGGAAAGTCCAATGTTGCAAAGAAATATACTGCATAGGAACCTGGAATGTAAGTGAACCAGCTGGATGTGGTCAAACGTGAGATGGAAAGAATAAACATTGACATCCTGGGCATCAGTGAACTTAAATGGACAAGAATGGGTGAATTCAGTTCAGATGACTATCACATCTAGTACTGTGGGCAAGAATCCCATAGAAGAAATGGAGTAGGCTTCATAGTCAACAATAGAGTGAGAAAAGCAGTGCTGGGATACAACCTAAAAAATGATAGAATGATCTCGGTACGATACCAAGGCAGTCCTTTGAACATCACAGTAATCCAAGTTTATGCACCAACTACCGGTGCTGAAGAGTCTGAGATTGACCAATTTTATGAAGACTTACAAGAACTTCTAGAACTGACACCAAAGAAAGATGTTCTTCTCATCATAGGGAATTGGAATGCTAAAGTAGGGAGTCAAGTGATAAAAGGAATAACTGGCAAGTTTGGCCTTGGAGTTCCAAATGAAGCAGGGCAAAGGCTAATTGAGTTTTGTCAAAAGAACAAGCTGGTCATTGCGAACACTCTTTTCCAACAACACAAAAGGCAACTCTACACATGGACATCACCAGATGGACAATACCGGAATCAGATTGACTATGTTCTCTGCAGCCAAAGATGGAGGAGCTCTATACAATCAGCAAAAACAAGACCTGGTGCTGACTGTGGCTCAGATCATCAGCTTCTTATTTCAAAATTCAAACTTAAACTGAAGAAAGTAAGGAAGATCACTGGGCCAGTCAGGTATAACCTAAGTCAAATCCCATATGAATACACAGTGGAAGTGAAGAATAGATTCAAGGAACTAGATTTGGTGGACAGAACACCTGAAGAACTATGGATGGAGGCTTGCAAAATTGTACAGGAGGCTGCAATGAAAAATATTCCAAAGAAAAGAAAATGCAAGAAAGCAAAGTGGTTGTCCAACGAGGCCCTACAAATAGCGGAGGAGAGAAGGGACGCAAAATGCAAGGGAGAAAGGGAAAGATACAGAAAATTGAATGCGGACTTCCAAAGAATTGCAAGAAGAGACAGGGCGGCCTTCTTGAATGAACAGTGCAAAGAAATAGAGGAAAACAACAGAAAAGGAAAAACCAGAGATCTGTTCAAGAAAATTGGAGATATTAAAGGGGTTTTTCGTGCAAAGATGGATATGATAAAGGACAAAAATGGTAGGGACCTAACTGAAGCAGAAGTGATCAAGAGGAGATGGCAAGAATATACAGAAGAATTATATCAGAAAGATCTGGATGTCCCTGATAACCAAGATAGCGTAATTGCTGACCTGGAGCCAGACATCCTGGAAAGTGAAGTCAAGTGGGCCTTAGAAAGCATTGCAAACAACAAGGCCAGTGGAGGTGACGGCATTCCAATTGAACTCTTTAAAATCTTAAAAGAGGATGCTGTAAAGGTGCTGCATACGATATGCCAGCAAATTTGGAAAACCCAGCAGTGGCCAGAGGACTGGAAAAGATCGCTCTACATCCCAATTCCAAAGAAAGAAAATGCCAAAGAATGCTCGAACTATCGCACAATTGCACTCATTTCACATGCTAGCAAGGTTATGCTCAAAATTTTACAAGGCAGGCTTCAGCAGTATGTGGAAAGAGAATTTCCAGAACTACAAGCTGGATTTCCAAGGGGCAGAGGAACTAGAGATCAAATCGCCAACATATGCTGGATTATGGAGAAAGCCAGAGAGTTCCAGAAAAACATCTACTTCTGCTTCACTGACTATGCCAAAGCCTTCAACTGTGTAGACCACAACAAACTATGGCAAGTCCTTAAAGGAATGGGAGTGTCTGACCACCTTATCTGTCTCCTAAGAAATCTATATGTGGGACAAGCAGCAACCGTCAGAACTGGATATGGAACAACTGACTTTTTTGGAATTGGGAAAGGAGTACGACAAGGCTGTATACTGTCACCTTGCCTATTTAACTTATATGCAGAGTACATCATGAGAAAGGCCGGTCTGGATGAATCACAAGCCAGAATTAAGATTGCCGGAAGAAATATCAACAACCTCAGATACGCAGATGATACTACTCTAATAGCAGAGAGTGAGGAAGAATTAAAGAACCTCTTAATGAGGGTGAGAGTGAAAAAATGGGCTGAAGCTCAACATTAAAAAAACTAAGATCATGGCCACTGGTCCCATCACCTCCTGGCAAATAGAAGGGGAAGAAATGGAGGCAATGACAGAGTTTATTTTCTTGGGGTCCTTGATCACTGCAGATGGCGACTGCAGCAATGAAATAAAAAGACGCCTGCTTCTTGGGAGGAAAGCAATGGCAAACCTAGATAGCATCCTAAAGAGCAGAGACATCACTTTGCCAACTAAGGTCAGGATGGTTAAAGCTATGGTTTTTCCAGTAGTGATGTATGGAAGTGAGAGCTGGACTATAAAGAAGGCTGATCGCCGCAGAATTGATGCTTTTGAGCTGTGGTGCTGGAGGAAAGTCTTGAGAGTCCCCTGGACTGCAAGGAGATCAAACCTATCCATCCTGAAAGAAATCAACCCCGAATGTTCACTGGAAGGACAGATTTTGAAGCCGAGGCTCCAGTACTTTGGCCACCTCATGAGAAGAGAGGACTCCCTGGAAAAGTCCCTGATGCTGGGAAAAATCGAAGGCAAAAGGAAAAGAGGACGACAGAGAATGAGATGGTTGGACGGTGTCCTCGATGCAACCAAAATGAATTTGACAAAACTCCGGGAGGCAGTGGAGGATAGGAAGGCCTGGCGAGCTCTGGTCCATGGGGTCACGAAGAGTCGGACACGACGGAACGACTGAACAACAACAACAACAAATTCTCGAGGGCTTTCATGGTCTTCTGGATCTGATAGCTGTGCTCACAAAGAGCACAGAGAGAACTCCTATTTCCCTGAGCTCCTTGCCCTCTGAAGATGCCGGCTACAGAGTCTGGCAAAACATCAGGAAATAAAACTTCTAGAACATGGCCAAACAGCCTGAAAAACTCACAACTGTTATCAAATCCCAAATGATTCACACAAGAGCTCAAATTTAGCATGAGACCTCAAGGCCAAAAGGCCAAATGGATAGTCATCTTTGTAGCTCCTGACTAATTTCTGCTTTTGCCTTTGCAAACCAAGCATACGTGTAATATGTCTGTGAAGATTCTGAGTCATCCAGGTGAGTTTATCTGGAAGTTGAGTCATGGCTACTGGACTTCTTTTTCTTGAGAGACAGAAATGTTTCGTTGTCCATCCAAACAGTTTCATCAGTCTTGAAAAAAAGTCCAGTAGCCATGACTCAACTTCCAGATAAGCATATGTGTATGTTGTACACAGCAAGCTCAAGGGTTAAGGTGAACAACAGCTAAGACACATAGGACCCCTCCATTCTCTTACATTGAGTCCTGCATCCTGTAATGTGCATTTTACACGTATGTGCAAAAATGCATATGCTTTCTCAGTGGTTTGTTTTGTTTTGCTTTTCTTTTCTTTTTGTCTTGCAGTGGCTCATGTTGAGGAGAAAACGATAGGAGGTTTCTTACTTTGCTTGCATGAGAAGGAATCAATCCAAGATTTGCATCCCTTACAGGGACACTGCGGAACTGAGGGCTGCCCCAATTGGCCACTTTCTCCTCCTTAGAACACTACTAGTCTTAGGGATCAATGCCTTTGAATGCACAATGTCTTCATTCTGCCTCCTGCAGATCGTTATTTTAGAATAGATCAATGTTCCTTCAAAGTTCTGCTTTCCCATCTGAAGCGAGTCTGGCTCCTTTATCACTGATCCAGACCAGATTGATTTTTATTAAAAACAGAAGTTCTTCCCATGACATGTGGCGCTTATTTAGCACCCTGCATTTTCCGTGTAAATACCACAATGCACTGTTAGCCCTCAGTCTGTACGCAGAAAGTGCTGGCGATGTTGCAAAACTCAACGAAGAGCTATTTCTAGAATACTGAATTTGAAGACTGCTTAAGGCCTACTTCACTTTCCTCACCAAGGTGAGGAAAACCAACAAATTGCCACTAGATGAATAGATATTCTCGTTACGAAAAGGTCTAAAAGAAAAACTAGAAAAAGTTATCTTCTTACACTACAGCTGCCAGAATAACTTACTCAATATGGCCACTGGCCATAGAGCTTAGGGTGTTGTGGCAACTGTAGTCCAAAAAGGTAACTAAGGATGGGCACAAAACAAAAAACAAAATGCTGCTTCATCGTTTCGTTACGTAACCAAATGAAATGAAACAAAATGACACAAGGAAACAGCATTTTGTTACAGATGAAACGAAATGGTGTTTTTATGTTGAAACGAACCATTTTGTTCCATCTGTAAGCCACTTGGGGGAGGGAAAAAGATTTTTAAAAAATCTCCGGGCTTTTTAAAAAAACCTCCCCCCCCCAAGCTGCACCAGCTAATTGGCGCTAGGCTAGTGCTGAGCAACTGGCAGGTGGGGCTTGGAGGAGGGAAAGAAGTTTTTTTAAAAGCCCTGGGCTAAAAAAAAAAAAAACTTTTTCCCTCCCCCCAAGCCCCACCTGTCAGCTGATCAGTGCTGGGGTCGGGAAAAAATATCTCCCCCCCCCCAGTGCCCATTAGCTGGCAGGTAGGTCTTGGGGAGGGAGGGAAAAAGTTTTTTTTTTTTTTAAAAAAAAGCCCAGGGCTTTTTGTCCCTCTGCTACTTTCCAGCCACCCCCTCCCCAAACCATTTCATTAGTGGTTTGTTTCGTACGTTTGTTTTTTTAAAAAAAATCTTATGAAATGAAACAAAAAATGTGGGGGGAGGAAAGGAAACACAATGAAACATGATTTTTTTGTTTCACGCCCATCCCTAAAGGTAACGTTTCCCCAGCTCTGGCAGCAATAAAGATCGTGGAAGGTCTAGCTGGAGACTGATTAGGGCTTGGAAAGAGCAGGACTTGACATGTTTGTTGGGATCAGTTCTGGCCATGCTGGCTGATAATTTTGGAAGCAGTAGTTAGGAACTAGAACTAATGTTCTGACTGTGATGTATAATCACCACCAGGCCATCCATGTATGTACACACAGAAACAAACACACACATTTATAATATTATTTTTAGACTGTGTTACACTTTTCAAAATGGGTTCTGTGGTGTAAGTATGAACTCAGCTAAAATTGCCAGAAAACTTTCAAAAAACTGTAGAAGAGTAACTTACAAGACACAGACCAAAAGCATTACAAAGAAACCAGTGCAAAGCAGGTAAAACAGCTCAGCGATTTATAAGCATTAAAGCTCTCTGTAGAGTTTTAGAACTCAAGTTGGGAAGACGGTGAAGATTGTGGGTCTGCTACTATCTTTTCTCCAGACGCTCAGCATCTTCTCCTCCATATGGTTCATTTTCTTTAATTGGATTTGGACTGGATAGTTCTTTGAATGAAGGAGAGAGGACAATTCTGCTTTTAAAAGGAGCATTCTACCTCCAAATGCAGGACGGCCCATAATGATAGAAAGCATTGATATGCCTTGTTGTTGTTCTATGCTGACTAAACTTTTTAGCTACTCGAAAAGGGTTTGAGGGATGGTTTTCCTGCATTACCCACCCTCCCACATCAGTGTGTTTCTAGGGCCAAGCAGGCTTTGAACCTAGTTCTCCCAAGTTCTAGTCCACCAACATGAGGAGAAGTCAGGAAGATCTTCATTAAATATATATATTTTTAGACCAAATTGCCTTTATTTCAGTTTGAGTCCATCTGTTTGAGCCCTGCCCTTTGGTGCTGCACAAAGCAAGTGTGACAGTCTTTCGGGAGAAAATGGCTTCCATTCCCCATCCTAAACATACTCAGTTCCCTCAGTCGTTCTTCATAGGGCTTCATTTCCAGTCATGTACTGGAATATACAGTATTTAAACCTGGCTCAAGGTCACAGAGGAGACAAAGGACTCAACACTGCAGGAAGAAAAACAAAACAAACAGATTCATTTTCACGTGAGCAGACTGAACACTCGAAACACATTGCCGCTTTGTGCCTCCCCGCCTTTCCAGCTTATTTGTCTAATGGCTTCATCGTCAAGGCCATGAAAATGCAAGGCTACAGTTTTGTCCATTCACGCCATCGGAACATTTGTGGCACATCCTCTGTTTACACTGCCAACAGGGAAACCGCGATTGACATCTAAATTTCTAATCCTTTATAAAAGATGCACTTTATTAATATTGTGTAATACTTCATGCATCTCATGAGGTCTGACCTTGTCCACAAAAGCTTTTGCCATAATAAGGAACAATGACATCTTGAAGATGCCATGAGATATTTTTGTTTGTTCGCTCTTTTTCGCTTTTGCAGCAACTGGCTTAAAACAGCCATCACCCTGGGTATTATGAGGCCCCATTTCTGCAGTTTGGAATCTTGTTTTCCATTCACATACTTCCGGCACCCATAACATTTCACAATGTGGCTTTAAATGACAAGGTTGTGTGGGAAAGCCATACCATACCCTCCTGGGAATCATTGTTTAAGAAAAGTGGCTTATTTCCTTTAATTCTCTGCCATTAACATTTAAAAAGCCCATTGCCCAATCTACTTGTTCTATACCAGTGTTGGCAAACCTATGGCACGGGTGCCAAAGGTGGCACTCAGAGACCTTTCTGTGGGCATCACCTCTTCACAGCCACCTGGATTCAGGTTAAATTGCCATATTGGCACTTTGTGAAAAATTAGTGGGTTTTGAATCGCACTCGGTCTCTTAAAGGTTCTATACAGTAGCACCACAGTATCTGGGGGCATGATTGGTTCCAAGCCCAGACACACCCCACAGATTCTGGAAAATGTGGATTATAGTGAACAGAATGCTAATACTTAGCTTGGTTCATGGATCCCTCAAATGGTTAATTCTGAGAACTTCATCTTTAAATATATATATACATTTCTAGTATTTTCCCTTTAATATTTTTAACATTTTCAGGCCACGGATAAGTAAATCAGCATATACTGATGCCCTAAATAATATAGTCCTATTGTACTGCACAATGAAAAGCAGAGGAAATGTTTATTTATTTATTTTATCTATTTATTTTTTATATTTATATCCCCCACATTTCCCCAAAGGAACTCAAGGCAGCTAACAGATACCAAAATTCCATAGTGCAAAACTAACAAAAGTCAAAATAATAATACTAATAATAAAACTAACATAAGATGGTGAAGAAAAATGGGCAGACATAATAACTCAGATCCCTGCTCAAGAATAAATCAACCCCCGAGGTCACCAAATGCAGCCGTAAAGAGCCAAGTTTTTAATAGCTTCTTGAGCGCTGGGAGGGATTTTGCAGTTCTGCAGACGGTTCCACAGAGTGGGACCAGCCACTGAGAAGGTGCGATTCCTTGTAGAAGTTTTGTGCACCTCCCGGGAGTGGCAATCCGAAGGGCAAAGGACTGGGATGTTCTAGTGGGTTGGGCCGATGTTGATCTTTGGATGATACGCTCCGTCAGATATTCTGGTCCCAAGGCATGGAGGGTTTTGTAAATCAAAACCAATATCTTGAACCTTATTCGGGAGGCAACGGGTAGCCAATGCAGACGTGCCAGAATGGGAGTGATGTGATTGAATCGACCAGCACCAACCACCAACCTGGCCGCAGCATTCTGCACCCACTGCAGTCGCCGACTAAGGGTCAAGGGAAGCCCCATGTAAAGAGTGTTACAATAGTCCATCCTCGAGATAACCAGGGCCTGCACAACTGTTCTCAGTGAGCCCTCATTAAGGTAAGGACAGATCTGGGCTATTAGCTTGAGTTGGTAAAAAGGTGCCCTGACCACGGCAGCCACCTGAGACTCCAGGGACAATGCCGGGTCCAGGACAACACCCAGATTCCTCACTCTCTCCGCCAGCTGGAGAGAAATCCCATCCAAACTGGGGAGAGGGCCACTATACCTATCAGAGGGACCCCCAAAGAACAGAACCTTCGTCTTCTTGGGGTTGAGCTTGAGCCTGTTGGTCCTGGCCCATTCCAAGACAGCGTCCAGGCAGCGATCAAGGGTCCTTACAGCCTCCGTTGCAGAGGTGGAAAAGGAGAGCTAGAGCTGCTTGTCATCAGCGTACTGATGACAGCAGTCTCCAAATCTCTGAATGACCTAAGCCAGCGGCCTCATATAAATGTTAAAGAGCATGGGTGAGAGCACCGAACCCTGTGGTACCCCACAAGTGAGAGACCAAGGAGCCGATAGCTCCCCACCCAGGCTAATTTGCTGGGCACGGCCCCGGAGGAAGGAATGGAGCCAGCACACGGTTGAACCACCAATCCCCACCTCCGAAAGCCTGCCCAGGAGGATACTGTGGTCAACAGTATCAAAGGCTGCTGACAAGTCGAGGAGGACCAACAGGGTAGAGCAACCCCTATCAGCTCCCCTCAACAGGTCATCTTGCAACGCAACCAGAGATTATTCGGTGCCATGACGTGGTCTGAACCTGGATTGGAATGGATCCAGGACATTATCTTCTTCCAGGAATGTCTAAAGCCACATGGCAGCAATCAGTTCAACCACCTTACCCAGGAAGGGAATATTGGCTATCAGAAAACAGTTATTCATATCTTCCGCAGCCAAGCCGGGTTTTTAAGGACAGGCTTTACCACCGTCTCCTTGAGGCAACCAGGATAAACCCCATCCCTGAAGGAGGCGGAGGCAATAAGCGATGACCACTCTGGCATACTCCCTCCTGAGATCTTTATTAGCCAAGATGGGCAGGGGTCGAAGGGAGAAGCCGCCTGATAGCAATGGGCCAGAGCCTTGGAAGTTTCAACAGATGATACAGACCCAAACTCAACAAAACGAGGAGGCTGGCTGGGTGGGTGAAGCACCAGTGATACACGGGGATAGACTAGAGCAGTGGTTCTCAACCTGTGGGTCCCCAGATGTTCCTGGACTGCAACTCCCAGAAACCTGCACCACTTGCTGTGCTGGAAGGGGTTTCTGGGAGTTGCAGTCCAGGAATATCTGGGGACCCACAGGCTGAGAATCACTGCACTAGAGGAACCGGAGTCCAAACCGGAACAGATGGCCTCAGGTTTAGCTTTAAAATGGGCTACGAATGATTCACTGGTGAAATCACCAGGAGGAGGCCCTGGCTGACCAGGATTGGAGAGGTTGCAAACCACCCAGAACAATTCCACTTGGCGGTTTGCGGCCTCACCAATATGCAGAGAGGCATACGATCGTTTAGCGTTCCTGATCGCTAGCACGTAGCGCCTGGTCAGCAAAACAACTGCAGCCCAACTAAATGCCATCCGGTCATTCCTCCATCTGCTCTCAAGTCTCCTCCGTTCCTGCTTCATAGTGCACAGTGCAGCCATGAACCACTGTGAAGTGCGGGTTCTGCATTGGAGACACTCGGGGATGATCCAATCAATAGCCTGAGTGGCTTCGCTATACCATCTGTCCACCAGGTTATTGACAGGATTGTCCAGTACATCCCCAAGGCCTCAGAGAACCGAATAGAATCCAGAAGCCTCCGGGGACGGGCCCAAACCAAGGAGCCAAGCTCCCTGTGGGGAGCAGCAGCAATTGCTAGGGGAAAGTTCAGCAAATAGTGATCTGACCATGACAGGGGCCAGGAGGCAATGTTCCCGACCCTCAGATTAGAATCCACGGACGTGGAGGAAAAGACCAGGTCAAGAGTATGCCCGGCCTTATGAGTGGGGCCAAAAACATGCTGGGAGAGATTCATGGAGGCCATGGACTCCATGAAATCCAGAGCTGCCCCAGACAGTCCAGTCCCTGCATGCACGTTAAAGTCCTCAACCACTAACAAGCGGGGGGGACTTCAACAATGCTGCGGAGATGAACTTGGTAAGCTCTGGCAGGGAGAGTCCTTGGTCACGGGGAGCATGGTTTAGTCTGATAACAAATGTTTTCGATGATAATAATTTTGTTTAAATCAGAACTATTAAAAGGATGCTGCAGTTCCTTTTCCACACTAACTGGTTATGCAAAAGCAATTAGGACCAAACACCTCTCCAGTTTGGCCATCATGCAATTAAATTAATGCTCAAATAATCTATAAGTGGTTTCCACCAACTGGGCTTTCTTTTCCTTAGTCTGGTTGGGAGAGTGAGAACAGACAAAAGAAAATATTTTTTACTCAGCTTGTTATTAGTCTGTGGAACTCCATGCCACAGGATGTGGTGATGGCATCTGGCCTGGATGCCTTCAAAAGGGGATTGGACAGATTCCTGGAGGAAAAGTCAATCACAGGTTACAAACCATGATGGAGATGTGTAATTTCCAGGCTTAATACCTGGGTACCTCAAGGACCAGATGCAGGGGAGTGGTATGAAGAGATATATATTTAGTCTCATGCGCTCCTGGATACATTTGATGGGGCCACTGTGAGAGACAGGAAGCTGGAGTAGATGGGCCTTTGGACTGATCCAACATGGCTCTTCTTATGTTCTTGGCCATTGTTGTCCAAATCTTGAATTTATGCTTAACTTGAACTTGCCTATTCATGGTCATCTACATCAAGGAGGATTCATCCATGCTTTGTTGTTGTTGTTGTTGTTGTTGTTGTTGTTGTTGTTGTTGTTGTTGTTGTTGTTGTTGTTGTTCTTCTTCTTCTTCTTCTTCTTCTTCTTCTTCTTCTTCTTCTTCTTCTTCTTCTTCTTCTTTGTTCCTTTGAAGGGAAGGTAGTGTTCAGAACTGAGCAAGAAGTGAGACCTAAACATATGTTCATTACCCCTGGCCACCATTCTTATCTGATCCCGTTCATATGATCTTCCATTTTCACTTACATAGCATTTTAAACCTCCTACCTTGCCAGTGCTACAGTTTTATGTTCTCTGGGGATAATTGTTTGCTTAGATATCTGTGGATGAGCATTGCAAACATAATGTCACAAATTGACTCTCTTCTTATTCACAGCTATATAACATACCCAGACCAAGTTGGCAAGGGCCTTAGAAACTTTAGTGGCACCACCCTCTTCACCTCTCTCATTCTTCCTTAGTCAAATCTCTTACTCACAACCCTGTCCTTTCTTAAGTCTTCCCCACTGTGCTGAAGCAATATTTAATAGAGGCGACACCAGCAGTTAGCCAATATAGCTATTGAGCATGTTCACAGGGCTCCATCTTGTCTTTTTCTTCTTTAGGAAGCCATGGAACCTCCCCACCTACAAGTGCTGCCAGCTTGTGAGTAGGTGGTGCCATTTTGGTTTCAAAATCAACATTCAACCATTGATATGGGTGGGTGGGGGGGGAGAGGAACAATTCATATTTTCAGACTGGTTTGCCTCGTGGTGCAGTGGTTAAATGCCTGTACTGCAAGTAAAACTGTGCTCACGACCTGGGTTCAATCCCCGGTAGCAGGCTCAAGGTTCACTCAGCCTTCCATCCTTCCGAGGTCGGTAAAATGAGTACCCAGCTTGCTGAGGGGGCAATGTGTAGCCTGCACTCTGTAATTAAAATTGTAAACCGCCCAGAGACTACTTGTAGTAGTATGGGGTGGTATATAAGCAGAACACTTTATAGTGTAGGAACTTGCTTGCAGTTGATGATCTGGCTTGGGCTGGGTGCCATTCTACCACTTTGGGTGAAAATCATTTCCCAACATAATACTTCTCTGAGTCATTGGGCAGAGGTTTGACTCTCTGGGAGATGAGTTACTGTGGGTCTTTCCCACAGCAATACTTGAAATCTAATTCCAAAGAAAGACAAGGATGATGGTGATGGTGATGGTGGTGGTGATGGTGGTGGTGGTGGTGGTGATGATGATGATGATGATGATGATAATAATAATAATAATAATAATAATAATAATAATAATAATAATAATAATAATAATAATAATAATAATAATGTGTGTGTGTGTGTTGTGTCGTTACAGTCGTGACCGACTCTTCATGACCCCATGTTCATGGAGTTTTCTTGGCAGGAATACTGGAGTAGTTTGCCAGTTCCTACTTCAGGCGCCTACAGCACCTGGTATTCCCTGGAGGTCTCCCATCCAAGTACTAACCAGAGCCGACCCTGCTTAGCTTCCAAAATTAGGCGAGATCGGATCAGCTTAGTGTACCTAGGCAGCTAATAATAATAATAATAATAATAATAATAATAATAATAATAATAATAATAATAATAATAATAATAATAATAATAATAGATAATTGATCCTAAAAGTAGATCCATTGTTCAATGGGATTTATGTACATAAATGTTCACTCACTATTCATCAGTTGATTCCATAAAACTACTCAGATTGAGAATGGCAATTTGATTTAGACATATGGTTGGTTATGTCTTCCACAGGTAATCCCAGCTCCCCATTCCTTCTCTAGTTTAATCAGTTTCAGCAAATTGGTCTACATGAGTTTTTTTTTGCTAAGTTCTGAGTGGAATTCAGGTATTCAATTACTGCTGGAGAGAATGGGCTCTCCAACTGGAGATGCCTCCCCAGGAATCAAGGAGAGATTCCTGACCCACAAATCACTGGTGGATGGGGGCATTGGTGGTGCAGATGATGCCTTGGAGGCCAAGCAAGTAGCATGACAGGCTGAGGATTTAAGGAGGAGAATGAGGTGTAGGAAGAAGACTGTTGGATGGACTCCTTTGACTGAGGAGGCCCAGGAGGTATTTGCATTGCCAGAGCACTTGAAGGCTCACTGGAAGACCATCTACCACCAGGATCCTGACATGTGCCACTGGCAAGAGTTCCTACTACCACCAGAGGCAGAAGTCTGGGTGTGCCAAGATGAGACAATGCAAAGGGGCTGGAGAACCTGCAATGGGTGCACCACGAGGAAGCAGCAGGGACAAGCAGCCCTGCAGCAAGGACCTTCAGGACAGCACACCCAATGCCAGCCAGCCAGCCAGCCAGCCAGCCTTCTACCTCCTATCTCATTTTTCTCTGTACCTCATTACTGTGGTGAGGCTAGCCATGTCCACTTAGACTTTAGCCATGCCTAGTACCTAGTACTGCATGTATGGGGCAGCTAGTGGAGACTGTGGAAGCACAGCCTGGGACAGTGTCTCAGCTGTACTACTCCAAGGACAGTTGAGTGCTTGCATCCAACATCCTTGCTGGGGCACTCTTTGTTTAGCCCACCTTGCAAGGAGTTCTGGAGCTGGTAGAGGAGGCAGAGCTCTGCTCTGTAAGGAGCTGCTATGAATGTGTTCAACTTGTTTTGAGAGTGCACTTAACTCCCTGGCACACTTACACATTCTTTGGTTTGTTGTTGAGCCATGTCGGCCCATTTAAGAGTTGTATTGCTCCAATAAAGAGTTTGCTCCTGCAGGTACTTCTTGTGTCAGGACGGAGGGGGAAAGAGGGACCATTCATAGCAATACATTAAGAAGCCCAGCCCTATCTAATCTAGACAAAAACTATGCATTATGTTAGTCATCTTCTTGTTGCAGCTTTGCAGCTCAAAACTTCACTTTTGAATTTGGACGCTGTTAGGGTTCCAGGAATTGCCCCAAAAATGAGTAGGAAAGTTGAGGAAAATAGCACTCAAAACAGAGATTTGACATAAGGAAGTTGACAACAGGGCTTTCTCGTGTGTATGGAGAGTACGTAATTCATTCCTATAACAGTGAGGACCAGAACAGCAAAATAAGCTAATAATTCTCTGTTCATTCAGGTAAGAGATGGGGGGCATTTTTTTTACTACAATAGCTTTTACAATCTTTATCTGAATGTCATCTCCACCTAAAGGTCAACAGATCGTAGTTGTCCCTACTATGGAGAAATGTAATGCATTTTTGTTTAAATTATTACTTAGACATTTCTGCTTGAACATACATAGCAGGATATACCCACAACATAGCAGGATATACACATCAATGTACACTTCATGCCTACACCACCAAGGCCATAGCTAACAACCCATACTTTGGGTTTCAGCACCTTAGGCCATTGTTCACTAAAAGACCTATTGAGACCATTGTTTACCTAATGAACCTGTTCAGGCCATCTTATGAGCAGGGCTGGCGCTTCCATTAAGGCAAACTAGGCAGTTGCCTAGGGCGCCAAAATGGAGAGAGGGCGCTGGACAGCCTGCCGCCCCCCTCCTCCCACCACTGGCCACTCCCGTCTGTCCCCCCACCGCATGCCAGCCACCTGTCACCGTCCGCCCATCGCTGCCTGCCGCCGCCCGCCCGCTGCCCCCGCGCCCATCACCGCCCACCCCCCGTGCCCATTACCGTCCCCCACCATCCGCTGCCCCCGCCATCCGCCGCCCCTGCCCCCCATCCGCCACCACTCTGTCCACCCACTGCCCCGCCCACTGCCCCACTCCCTGCCCCACCCCCTGCCTCCCACCCCACCCCCACCCCTCACCTAAGGCACAAAAAAAACCTAGCACTGGCCCTGCTTATGAGCCTATTTCAAACCATGGTGACATGAGGTCAAAGTGAACTATAAAATGGAGGACTTGCAACTAGTTTTCCTCAGACTGACAAAGCTGTTTGGATGAATAGCGAAATGTTTCAGTCTCTCAAGAAAAGAAGTCCAGTTGCCATGACTCCACTTCCAGATAAACTAACCTGGATGACTGAAAATCTTCACAGACACATCAGTGTCTTCCTTTTGCCTCTTGGTTTGACCCTTCCTTTGTGTCCATGCTTGCTTCCTTGTACAGTGGACCCTTGTATAACAAATGGTTTGTATAACATAACATCTGTACAACATAAAAAATTATGGAGATAGGGGAAATTTGCTTAACAGAATCGTCTATGGGGAGAATCCATACAACATAAAAATGGTCGTGATTAGGGATTACTCTGTTTTCAATGCATTCCTATGGGAAATTTGTGTAAAGGAAAATTTGCTTAACAGAATTTCATTTGGAACGAATTAATTCCTTTATACAAGGTACCACTGTATATATTTTTCCAGTGATGCCTAAGTGGTTGCCCTCCTTCTTTGAAAAAAGAAGCTTCCACTCAGCTGAAAGTTTGTCAAATTTGTTGACATCAGAAATGAAGAATGTTTAGCCTTCCAGATGTTGTTGGTCTGCAAGCTCTATCAGTTTGTTTGTTTGTTTGTTTCATTTTTATACCACACCATTTTCCTTCAGGAACTCTAGGCGGTGTACAGAATAAAAAGATAAAAACAACAAGATAAAAATAGCAATATAAACAAGAAAGAGGGAGAAAACCCTCAGCAAGATGAAGCAGGACATACTAACAAACCGAAGGAGAAAAAATGAGAAAAAAAATGAGAGCAGAGATGGATAAATTAAAATAAAATTAAAGGTCACCATATGCCTCCTTAAAAAGCAAGGTTTGTAAAGCTTTTTTGAAGGCGGGCAGGGACTGTGCAAGGCGCAGCTCATTTGGAAGGTGGTTCCATAACGAGGGGCCCACCACAGAGAAGGCACGGCCGTGCCTAACCAACCTTTGAGCCTCCCTAGGAGTGGCCACCCTAAGTGAGTGCGCCTGTGACATTCAAGTGGGCCTGGCCTAAGTTGACCTCTGGGAGATACGCTCCGACAGGTATTCAGGACCCAAGACATGGAGGGTTTTGAAAACCAAAACCAGAACCTTACAATAATTCTGTTGAGAAAAGTGAATGTACTCAGTAATTGGTTTGTGCCCCTTTTGCATCAATTACTGCCTCAATGTGGCGTGGCATGGATAGAGATATAAAATTTCTGGAAATGTTGAAGTACTAGACAGCATGGCAAAACATTTGGCTAACAATAATGTTCTCCATTATTGATCCAGACCAGAGGTTGAGCAACTTCCAGAAGTCAAGGAGACAGACATGCATCTCTCAGAATATCCGAGGGCTAACCCTGCACTCCGATCTCCATGTTCTTCCTATTTTGACATTGCAAGGGCCATTATCCCTCCTTGGGATGGGAGGGGCAAGAAGTATTAGAGCTGCTTTAGACTTGGCTTTTTAACCAAAATATGCCATAAAACTGTGGAAAACATGGCAGACTACCTACCCCACCTAATTCCCATGAAAATATGAGATAGGCCTTCCATGTAAAACAAAATAAACAAACAAAAGATGTGAGTGAGAAATTTTAGGTTGCAATCTAGTGCATTGAGGGCCACATATTCCTCTCAGGGCATGCTTTACTCACTAACAACATACAAAGAAAAGCTAGATTATTCCAGTAATTTGGGCAAGATTTTTCTCACCTATCTTCTCTGGGAGGTCCTAGGACAGCAGAAATACTAGAGGTTGGGAGTAAAGGAAGAGAGAGAAGGGAGCAAAGCCACTGTGCCAAACAATGCCATGTTATTAATTTTAAAAAGGTAAAGAGCTGAAATATTATAAACAATAATACGTACCATGTGTAAAACTGATTCATCAAGATAAAGCCAACGGAAGTAATCCAGCACTGTTTTCCTTTTCTGAAGATTTACCTTATCATTACTTTCATGTGAATGTATGTTCTTCTAGTCTTGAGGTGCTGGAATTAAAGCTAGTTAAAAAGGGTGCCAGATTGACTGTGCCAAGGACCAAAATCCTTTAATTGCCCACAAAACAGGCTCAGCTGGACAAACAGCAGCTCATGCTCCCCTAGGCCACTGTTCTTTTAATTTTTTAATTGGGCCAGCCTCTTAAATTAGAAACTTGATTCTATATTCCCAAATTTGGGGGATAATGCCCCCTGGAGTGTGCTCTAAAACACCTATATTATGGGTGTGACATGGAAATCTCACAGCTTCTCATTCTTGAAGAAAAAATGGAGACGGTGTGGGAAATCACTTTTTTTTTTTTGCAGTGAGAATTTTCTAAACAGTTGTTTTTCTTCCAAAAAGTCGAGTTCAAAATCTCACTTTTGGACATTTTGTGGTCAGTTTTCCTGGAGGCAACATCAATCTGTGGATGATTATTACAACTACTGCAAAGAATGGCTGTCACTGATAGAGGGGGAAGTCTTGGCAGGTAGTTTCAACATAGTGATCCTTGGAAAAACACCAAGAATGAAAAAATTGCGAGTACTTGTCACATCCCTGAAATGTATTTCTGGATCTAATAATAACTTGAAGTTTGCAGATAGGTAATGCTGGCAAAATGCTTGAAACACTGAGGACTATAAGTCGAGAACAACACCTACCCTCTCCCAGTTAGCCTGAATCCACTGATCGGTGGAATTCTGAGATTTCACAGCTCCAGAAAGTAATTTCTGCCAAGTTCTGGTTCTGGGACAGTTGCAAGGACATTTCAAGGAGGGATAATTTTTATCATTATTAGTTCAAGTTTCTGAAGTTCTTTGCAGCTCTCTTTTACAATGCTTTAATCAGAGCGAGTGGGGTTACTTCTAGTCAGCTGATCATAGGTTGTAAGTAAGCAATATGAAGGGAAGTGGTTAGGTTTCATGTTTCTTAAATGATTTGAAATGTGTGTAAGCCATCTTGAGAAATGGACAAGTGCACTCACTAGTTGTGTCAGACAGAAACTTCCATATAGACTATGTACATAAATGAGGGGTGTCCAAACTTTTTGCAAGGAGGGCCAGATTTGGTGAGGTGAAAATGTGTGTGGGCCGACCAATCAGCCACATTTGCCCCCCGGGCCGGACTTTGGACAATTCTCTACAACATGCAAGGGGGCAGGGAGGATGTTGCAGCAACGGAGCTGGAGGTGGGTAGGCTGGGCAGGTGGCTGGGGGAGGGGCGGAAACAGGGAGGGCAGGCAAACCATAAAACTGCAAGCTAATGCCTCCATCCAGTATGGGGAGGGAGTAGCTGGTGGGGATGCGTGAAAGGCTGAGCTGGTGGGGAGAAGAAGCCGCGCACGCCGCTCAGAATTTGAAAATGGGCCACATTTGGCCCCTGGGCATGACTTTGGACATGCCTGACATGAATGAATGAATGAATGAATGAATGAATGAATGAATGAATGAATGAATGAATGAATAAAAGAACTTCAGATCCCACTTTTAAGTCAGAACTAAGGTCATGCTTTTTCTTTTGTACTCTGTCTCCCTTTGAAAGAACTGCGCTTCCTAGACTCTGAGTGAGCAAATCTGTCCATTCAGAAACCGCATTCATGATGGCTATTAGCAAAGATGGAACCAACGTTGGAAATGCTCCAATTTTATCCGAAGAGCTTTATTTACAAATAGGTTCTGGAATTCTTAGAAATGATCCCTGGTTGGATCAAGACATGGGCAACACTATGTTATTCTCCTCTGGAAAAGGTTTAGGAGATCTCAGTTCAATGGAAGACTAGAAAAATCTTTTCCCCTTGGCTTTCCCTTGCAGAATCTCCTTTTGATACCAGAGTAGTTGAGTTTTTGAAACAGGGAACATTCTAAATGTGGAATAGCTTTGGAGACTTCTTAGATGCAGAGGCAGAAAGAGACTTCTCCACCAAATCCACATCAAGTCCTTCTCCTGTCATTCACATCTCCAAAGGAGCTCTCTATGTCAGTCTGTTGTGGCAAAAATGACAAAGAGCAATGCACCACTTTAGAGCTAACAAGTTTTATTTGGCATAAGGGTTCAGAGACCACAACAGAAGCATGGATCAGTTGCAGCTGAAGAAATGGGCTACAGGCCATCAATGCTTGTTAGTTTTCAAGGTACCACATGTCTCTTTATTGTTTTCAGTATCACATTTGTTGCAAGAAGCTTCTGTCAGGGCAGTGTTATGCTGCATTCAGCATCATGTTGCTTCAAACAGACTCAAACAATGGCCAAAAAAACTCTGCCTATCTGTAGAAAACCATTAATTAGAGCGAGGATGTTGCCTCAGGCAGTAGATGTGGGGACAGCGATGGCAGCTGTCCAGCCAATCCTCCCCTGTCCCTGTCCATTCTGGTCCTGATGGACAAAGCCTGCTCAATGTTCCTGTTGTCTTCCGTTGCATCACAGGACCCTGCCCTGGGGCTGTTGGCGAAGTGAGATCCAACTACCAGTCCAGTTGGCGTCTACACAGGAAAAGGGGGGGAAGGCACTCTGGCTTGTTTTCTTTGGCAGTAACACCCCTTGGACAGGCCCTGCCTAAACCCAATCATTGGAGCAGTGGTTGGATTGCATATATACTGCTGGCTCGCATTGTGTAACACATGTATTGAGCCTTGACTTTGCACATACTTGTGTAAATAAGGGTTAAACAACAGGCTACATTAAACATGCAGCTTGCAATGAATGGTCTTTTTTTACATATAACAGTGTTGCAAATCTATGGCATGGGTGCCAAAGGTGGCATGCGGAGCCCTTTCTGTGGGCACGCGACATCGCCTCTCATAGCCACAGCACTTACACCTCCGCTCAGAGTATGCCACTGTGTGCCGTGCAGAGAGCTGGGTGAAGTGGAGGCAGTGGCTTGTGGGCTCCTTCATAGCCCCAGTTTACTCTCCAACCCCACCACTCTGGGCACCTAAAAAGCGGTGTGGCTGGAGAGTAAACTGGGGCTATGAAGGAGCCCACAAGCCACTGCCCCCCTTCACTTGGCTCTTTGCACGGAGCCATTTTGAGACCGCTGTGGCTGTAGAGAATTCAAAAGCCTGTCCTTCAATCCTCACTTTCCCAAAGGATGGCACCTGAAGCATTTGTAACCCAGGGTACAACTGTATTCAGGTTAAAGTGCCGCATTGGCACTTTGTGAAAAGTGAGTGGGTTTTGAATCGCAGTTTGGGCAGTCGGTTTATAAAAGGTTCGCCATCACTGGCACATAAGGCTAAACAATATGCCACATAAAGCATGTAGCATGCAATTACAGTGGTACAGCATGACCCCCATATCTGCTGATTCACTAACCATTGATTCAGTGGCAAGGAGGGGGGGGGGAAATTAAAAATAAAACTTACCGCTGCTGATGCCTGCCGCCCTCCTCCTTGCTGCCACCGCCACAACCGCCGTGGGCCAGCCAGGCACTCTCTGGAGGGGTGAGGTGGGGAATTTGAATTTCCCACTTAGGTCCCTGGTGGCGGATCGGACGTTTGAACGGGAAGTTCAAAACTTCCGATCCACAGCCTGGGATCTGACCTGGACATTCAAAGGCTGGTTGGCCAGGTGGGTGAGTCTCTACTCCACTCCTCCAGAGGGTGGCTGGCTGGCCCACAGAAGCAGTGGCAAGGAGGAGGGCAGTGGGCAGTGGTGTGGTAAGATATATCTTTAATTTTTTCTGCCTCCTTGCTGCCACCACTGCCGCTGCGGTGGCAAGAAGGGAATAACATTTTTTATGTCTTTTTCTGAGCGGCAAGGAGAAAGGAAAAAAAAACTTTATTCCCTCCTTGCAATTTGGGGGGTGTCGGGGCAAAAGCTTTCACCACCCCTTCTGCCACCATTATCCTCGGATAAGAGCATTTGCTCTTATCCATGGATTTCACTATCCATGGAGGACCCCAGAACTGATCCCCCACAGATACAGCAGTCATACTGTACTTTGATTTACAAACGAGTCAGGTTATGGAAAACTTGAGTTACGAAGGAAACAATTGGAAATGGAGTTACAAAAAAACTCGAGTTATGAAAGGATATAGTTGGAAATGGGGATGCCCAGTTAGGATTTTCTTTTCCACAATAGGAAGCACCACCAGGGCATCCATTTGCAATAATTACTTTTTAGTACGAAGCTGTGCCTCATGCATGCTGGTGCGTGGTGTTTCTGGAACCAGCGCATCGGTTTCCAATGATTTCCTTTCAAACTGGAAACTGATGCCCTGGTTCTGGAAATGCTACACACAGCATCCACGGGGAGGCACTTCGTACTTTTAGTACAAAGCCCCAATGTGGCTGCCAAAAAGCCAAAGCCAGCAAAGCAGGGGAAAACAGAGCAGGGATTGAATTTACTGCTGCCTGCTCCCTTCTCCCTGGCTGCCCCTGCCAACCAGCTTGGTTTTTTGGACAGGTCAGGCTGCCCACAACCACCTGTCCACAGCAATGGCCCCACTGCTCACAGCCTGACCTGTCCAAAAAACCTACCTGGGAGGCAGGGGAGACAATTTACTGCTGCCTGCTCCTTTCTCCCTTGCCACCCCTGCCACCCACTTGGGTTTTTCGGACACACCTGCACACAAACACCCCTGCACTCTCCTCCTCCTTCTCCTCCTCTTGACTCTGCAGTGTATGTGTGTGCTTGTTTGTGGGCTGTGTTTCATGTGCCCATTGCAGCAGAAGGCTCTTTGGGTTACCCCACCTTTTGTTGTGGCAGGCACACACACACACACGCATGCACACACACACACACTCCTCCTCCTCTGACTTTGCAGTGTGTGTGTGTGGGGGGGCTTTGGGGTGCAAGGAAGAGGTGAAGTTTGGAAGAGAAAATCAGGGAGGGCAAAAAGAGAAGAGAGAAAAAGGAAGGGAAAAAAATCTGAGCAGGGCACTTGCCCCAACCCAGCAAAGCAGGAGAAAAGCTTACCTCCTGTCCTGTGTTGGGGGAAAACCCTCAATCAACTGGCAGCTGCTGTTCCTCAATTGCCAGGTGATTTTCCCAGCTGTCAAAATCAGCTGGGTGTCAGGCTGGGAGAAGCAGCCTTCCGCTGCCTGTTGATTTGAGGGGGTTTCTCCCCAACCAAGCAAAGGGGGGAAGCTTTTCCCCTGCTTTGCTGAGTTGGGACAGTCTTTCAAAAACCCACCCCCAGAGTCAGCAAAAACCCTTTCCCATCTTTAGAGGCGGAAGATTTTTGACACCCCTCTTGGCTCTTTTTTCTAGCCTCCAGAACGAATTACAGTGGTACCTTGCAAAACAAATGCCCTGTAAGTTGAATGGTTTGTAAGATGAATGAAATTTCCAGGGTAGGCATTTTTCACAAGACAATGGTTTGCTTACATGAAGTCTTGAGAAAAATTCGTCTTACAGGGAAGGCGTTTGAATATTGCGTGCCCACATTCCGAGGCAGTTCTAGGTGTGTGAAATTCAAAAGCATGTCTTCCTTTCCTTCTCTGTAGTATCCAATCTGTGGGTGCTAATGGGAAGGAAAGGCAGGATAGAAGCTGCCACCACCTCCTCTTCACCCAAGTATTGGCGCCAAGACCCAGGCAAAGAGGAAGTGGTTGTCCTGACACAGGAAGGGGACAAGCGGGTGAGGCACACCTCACCCACTCCCCTTCTGGGTTGGGGCAGCCAGCAAAAGGTGGAAGCTTTCCCCCTGCTCCAACCCAAAAAAGAAGGGGAAAATATTTTCCCCTCTGCTGGGTTGGGGGTAAACTCCCTCAATCACGGTAGCCAAAGGCTGCTCCATGCAACCAACCAGTCAGCTGATTTTAACAGCTCTGAGCTGTCAAAACCAACAGTCTGTTGGCTGCAGGAGGAAAACACCCTTCTGCTATCCCTTGATTGAAGGGTTTTTAGAGAGCCTTCCCATAGGAATGCATTGAAAACCTATTAGCCCGTTCTCTCCGGAACGGATTAATTGGTTTTCAAACCATTCCTATGGGAAAACGTGCTTCTTAAGATGAATTTTTCCTAAGACAAATTGACCTGTGGGAAAAATTAAATTCATTTTAGGAGGCACCATTGTAATCTGTTTCCAATGCATTCCGATGGAAAACCACGTTCTGACTTCGATTTACAGAAATGCATTCGGAACAGATTAATTTAGCAAGTCAGGGGTACCACTGTAATGATCTTTTTTCTTCTTCTGCAGATAAGTGTGGGCAACTGTAAACCTATTTCAGCTCTAGTGTAGGAAGGAAGGAGGTTGAGACCTTCCCTCATTGTTCTCAACCTAAAAATGGATGGCCGGTGAAGGCCTTTGGAAAAATGAAGATGAAAAGTTAGCAATATAGGTATTTTGTTTATTATTGTCTTCTTTTCTTGCTGCCTTCCTCTTTCCCAGATTTATTGTCTTTTCCAGAGAATCTTGCCATCTCATGATGTGACCAAAACAGGACCACCCTCAGCTTCAGCATTTTGTCCTCCAGAGATAGTTCAGGCTTGATTTTGTTCTAGGACCCCCTGTTCATCTTTATGGCTGTCCAGGGTGTCTGCAAAGCTCTTCTCCAGCACCACATTTAAAACAAATCAGTGTGGTCCCCCCAATGACACATCCTTGACTGCACCCTATGGCTCATACGCTATTCAAGGAGCATTGAGTAGTGGGGCAAATTACAGAAATCTTTTTCCCGACTCCATATCGCTTCTGTCACATGCCAGGTTGCACAATCTATCCAGAGCCGAGTGCAAGATATGATATGCAACATGGTTCCTGCAGAATTTAGGGAAATATAGATATGATTGTTCTTAGCTCATTCCACGTTTCCTGAATAAAATACTGACCAATTTAATAAATTAATGCAGCTAGTAGTCTCCCTTTCAGAATAGTCAAAATTAAAGATGGGCACAAAATGAACATTTTTTCATTTCTGTTATTCGTTATTCATTCCGTTACGTAACAAAACAAATAACGAAAATTGTGATGAAAATGGAACAAAACGAACAGAACCATGACAATTGGGTTCGTTACATTTCGTTTTCGTTAATGGTGATGCGCAATGAAATGAGCTGTTTTAAATGTTAAAAAACGCCCTGGACATCCATAAAAACCCAGCAATAATTATTTATACTGTCTGATAATACCTACCGGGGGGGGTTGGGGGTCCTTAAAACGTGCATTTATGTCTTTTCTCAGATCACTATATATTTTTTTCCTTTAAGGGGAGTTAGTGGACAGCGACCCAAAATGGCTCCCAGATGCCTAATATCGATTTCTTGGGTATTAAAACGCCCTGGACATCCATAAAAATGCAGTGATAATGCAATAATTATTTGAAATTATTACCTACCAGGGGGTTGGGGTCCTTAAAACGTTTGTTTTTGTCTTCTCCGATTGCGATGTATTTTTCTTTTCCCTTTAAGGATGACAAAATGGATGTCGCCACCAGCCACAAAATGGAGGCAAGCCATGATGGGATCATGTTCAACCAATAGCATGCCCAGGTTGCAGACTGGGCAGGTCTGGCAGCCACAGAGGGCATAAAAAGCTCTGGCAGCCCCCATCCTCCTTGCAGTCTTCAGTGGGAGTTAGGGTGGGAATGCTGTCTCTGTGACTCTAGCTTCAGTCCTGCAGCCTCCCTGTGTGCATGCGTGCATACCTCTCGCTGAGTACCCTCCCCTGCCCCGCAGTGCAGTCACTCTGTGGCTGCCTTGCACCCTGGGCAACGCCCGCCGCTGCCTTTGCAGCCCCCCTGCGTACCTAGTCTATACTGTGTCTCTGCCAGCATCAACTTTTTTTAGTGTTTTCCCTCTGGTCTGGGGCGTTGGGGGACGCCCATGCACGGAAATGCTTTAAAAATTTCTCAAAAAGTGGGTAGAAATGAAAAACGAAAAATGAAAAACAAAAACGAAATTTTTTGAAAAATTCACAAAAAACGGAAATGAACCGAAATGGACCTCTCAACAAAAAAATGAAAAACCAAAATGCCATTTTTTTATTTGTGCCCATCTCTAGTCAAAATAATGGTTGCTTCCTGACAGACAGACAGACAGACAGACAGACAGACCCAGCCCACAGTGGTTGCATTACATATATATTTCTATGCGAAAGATGGCTCAAACAATCTCTTTTATCTCTCCAAAAATGTTCACTAAAAATGCTGAGGCAACATTTACAATTTAATGGTACCACAAAGGTTACAACAAATCATAGAAGAAATGAAACAAATGGGGGAAATTGTTCCATTTCTCTATGCCTTTATTAAAATATAATAAATTTCCATCAACAGGACTTTGTTTGAGTGCAAAATGCATATTGCCTGTGCTTGGGAATTTGTCTTATCATGCAGTTGAGTATGAGGGGTAAAAAAAAAGTTTCTTTTACACGTTAGTAAATTCTTAATACACAGATTATTTATGAACTAATACATTTCATTTGTATTAGTCATCATCTCTTATTTGCTCAAGTGTACTAATGCCTCTTGACTCCACCATCTACGCCTGTGGTTTATTCCATCAACTTACGTCTTTCTAAAATAATGCCTCTGTGCATTCTTATTACATTTATTCCCTCTTAACATAAATGTAAATCCCCCTGGTACAGGTTTCTCTAATGACCTCAACTGGATCATAGACTTAATTGCATATAAACCCTTCACTTGTCAGTCAAGTCACCTATTAAGCATCTTTATTCTTTGAAAAGGAAACCAGGCCTAATTTGTTATTGGCTCGCAATTCAGAAAGACTTTCACATACTTGCCCTACTTTGTTTGCACTTAACTCTGGCTTTCCATAAATAAAGATGGTGGCTTGACCTAATGCACTGAAATCCCTTTACCATACTGCAAAACAACAAAGTTTTGCCACAGCAATACAAGTGGGACAAAGTGTTTGCCAAGTGCATGAGAATAGTTGTTACCTTCTGTCCCATGAGTCACCATGAAAGGCCTTTTCCCCATAGGCATTTCTGTTATTCTATAATGTGTGTGTGTCTGTTGAGTCATTACAGTTGTGACCGACTCTTCGTGACCCCATGTCCATGGAGTTTTTTTGGTAGGCAGGCGCCTACAGCACCTGGTATTCCCTGGTGATCGCCCATCCAAGTACTAACCAGGGCTGGCCCTGCTTAGCTTCTGAAATCAGGTGAGTTTGGATGTGCTTAGGGCATCTAGGCAGCTTTATTCTATAATATTTAAATGTTAACCATTAACTTAGCCGTCAACCAATGTCTTAAGAAATGCAGTAGTTAAATGCCTGTACTGCAGGTAAAACTGTGCTCACGACTTGGGATTCAATCCCAGGTAGCTGGCTCATGGTTGACTCAGCCTTCCATTCTTCTGAGGTTGGTAAAATGAGTACCCAGCTTGCGGCGGGGGGGGGGGATTTGTAGCCTGCATACTGTTATTAAAAACTGTAAACTGCCCAGAGACTACTTGAAGTGGTATGGGGCGGTATATAGGCAGAACCCTTTGCTTTCTATAATATTTATCACTTATTAATACATTGGTTGACCTCTAGGTTAATGGAAACACCAAGTGTCCATTGTGGCAGCATGTTAGTGGCATGCTAAGAGGTCCACGTGGATAATCTGGGGCATGTACAACCATTACCAAGTAGCACGTGACATTTGCAGGACACATTGGTTAGGGCTTCCAGTTTAATAGAAACATGGTTCCTAAGACTTCTTGTTCAAAACATGAGTCCAGGGGTAGGCTCTTGTGATACCATGAGAACATCCCTTGTGATGTCACACAGTCCAGCTCCTGTGATGTCACAGGGCGTAGGCCCATGTGTAGCAACTGCAAGATGTGCACATGTGGATGAGAGAGTGAGACAGACAATGTGGGTTTCCTGAACATTCGCTTAAATCAATATGTAGATAACACACATATAAAACACCTCTACTCTGAGCCAGTGAGTACTTGGTCCAACTGGAAAGATGGGTACTCAGGCACTGAATTAAATCTAGTTTTTCTTCTCCTACCACTATGCTCACCCTGTTGCGCAGTGACAAATAATGGCAACACACCTGGAAGAGGGCATCATTTGAGGCTGTTTTTGGCTTCCTGAGATTATACTCCCAAGAGTCCAGATGTGTCTAGAAGAAGAGACTGCTAAGCAAATACTGCTCATCCTTTTTCATCTTCTCCCAGTGGGACTCTACAGTGTGGTGTTCTCAAGTTAGAAAAAACCTCCCATATTAATTCCAGATTGTGTCAACTTTACTTTTGTCTAAAACAAAGGAAAAGGAAAACAAAGCCCAGCGTTAACAGGCCAATCAGAAAAGAGTAACAATGTGGCAAATAAAGGATCAGATTCTGCTGTGCCCTCTCTGAAACCAAAGAGAACCACAAAAATGTGAGGACAGCGTAGGGAAAAATATATTCTTAAATATCTGAAGGGGAATATTTGAACAGCCAAAAATCAGTGACTCAACTGTTTGGTATTGATTGCCGCATTCATTTTATTTGTTGTTACAAAAGCAATAGTAGAAATTTGGTCTGGCACTGAAATATATAGAGAAATGGGTTAGCTATATACAACTGTATGAGCACTTGGACAGGACTACCTAGCCTGTTGTGTAGATGCTTGTGTTTTTAGTGGAGGGGGGTTGGTGGGGGGAGTGTTCGGGGATTTTTTATATGTGTGTGTGTTGAAGGTTTTTTTAAATGTGTGAGAGAGTGTTTGGGGATTTGTGTGTGTGTGTGTGTGTGTGTGTGTGTGTGTGTGTGTGTGTGTGTGTGTGTGTGTGTGTGTGTGTGTGTGTGTGTGTATGTTGAATCTGGTCTCTGGGTGTCTGAATTTTGTTGTATGTGTATACAGTGCATATCCACACAGTGACAATAAATTATTATTATTATTATTAAACCATTTGCTTGATATATGGGCTAATATTGTAGAAATAATCTGTTTCTACTTCCCCTTTCAATGCCATTTCACAAATTGCTCTCTGTACTTTTCCTGTACTACAGCCAGCTCCATGGAAGTTATCAGACATCCATCTCAGTTTTATCTTTGCCTTAATAAAGTAATCTCTCCATAGATAGCAAACAAATAAAGACCCTTTGTGGGATTTTGTTTATTTGTTTCATGGTGTCTCATTTGCTGTGTGAGAACATCCATGCTCCACCCCCTCTCTCAATCTCACACTCTCCCCCCCCCACTCTCTGTTCTCTCCACATCTGATGTATTTTCGCGATGGTTCCCTCTTTTCCCCTTAATGCATCCTGATATTTTCTTTTCTTTTGTTACGTGATGAGTGGAGACATGCACTACAAACTTTTCATTTCAACCATCTTTAGAGCTGTATTCCGTAACCGAGCTTGATTATTAAATTTGAACGTTATTCTGCATCAATCCACTTCTGTGCTATGTTCTCAGGCCAAGTCGTCTACGCACAGACCATAAACCAGATGTGGGTCTCAACTTTTTCAGGACTTAATTTTGCCACTTGGTTTGGATCACAGAGACGTTTTCAGACTACTGTCTTTGATGCCTTATGTTTGCGTTCATAAAAATTATATGGAAAGTTTTAAAAGGGCGATAAGACTTTCCAGTTTTACCACCAAATGGAAAAGCTGTCCGCACAAAGAATTTATAACCATCTTGTAGCAATTTTGAAGATCTAAAATAATTTTAGCTGATTATGCATTAGCAATGTTGAAAAGAATGTAAATCTAGCAGATTGCTTGTTGGACCCTTGAGAAGCAAATCCAGCTTCTGCTTTCTCACACCCAGGGTTATTTCACAGATATAGAGTAATATGCTGAATTTCTTAAATTTCATCCTTTCTATAAGTAACAGTCATAGTGAGCACACCAGCCTTTAAACTGTTGCACAGGAGGGGAGGTATCAGAATTATATGCCTAACCACCCTCTTTTGAGAACTAGCACAACTAAGGGAAAATCTCCTAGTCTCAGCTTTTTTTAACAGGTAACATTTTAGGAGAAACAAATGTGTGGCTGTTATTGGATTGTAAATTCTCAATAAAGGCTGTCCTCCCCTTACCCCCCTTACCCACACCCCAAAGTAGGAAGGGGGCTGGGAAAACAATTTAATACACAAAGTTATCATTGTAGGTACACTCTGGAAAAAACAACAACAGAACTCAGATCCAACTCTCGGACCCAATACACTACACAGGCACATTGTTGCACCCTTACTGTACCTTAACTTCTACTCTCCGTAAACACTACAGTGTAATCCCAGTAGCTGTTCCACTTCCTTTATAATGTACTGTGCATCACATGAAACAAAGGCTTTGATAGTGTCAACATTTACAAACAAAATCTCTGCAGTACAGCTCTACCCATAGTTAACATTTCTATCTATCTATCTATCTATCTATCTATCTATCTATCTATCTATCTATCTATCTATCTATTGTGCAATTAGCTCAATTGATCTATACTTGGAGAAGAGAAGCCTCACTGTGTTTAGTCTCAGTAAACACAGCTTCTTTTCTCTGTAGAAAAGAATGGAGCTCAAGTCTTGTGTTTAGTTAAAGTAGAAAACATCTGTGTCCATGTGTCCATGTTTTGTGTGGGACAAGTTGATTTGAGTTCTGTTGGGGGTTTGCTTTGTTGTGTGTGTGGATGGGTTTTTGGGGGGGGGATACAGCTTCAACCATTTTTAAAAATTATTTTCTTTCCAAAAGTGTTCCTTTTACAGAAATGCAGAAACTCATCAACATTAATGCTGAATCTAAATACTGCCCACTCCAAGCAGAAGAGTCAGATTGAGTGCTGAGAAATATACAAACAATCCATCCAATGCTACTCCTCTTAACAGTAACTGGACTTTTTTTAATCGAAAGATTGAAATGTTTTGCTACTCATCCAAACAGCTTTGTCAATCTGAGGAAAGTTAGTGGCAAGTCCTCCAATTTATAGTTCACCTTGATTGAACTCAGAGTGTCAAAGCTCTTTGGATGAGCAACGAAACATTTCAATCTCTCAAGAAGAGAAGTTCCGTTGCCATGACTCAACTTCCAGATAACCTCACCTGGGTGACTGAGGATCTTCAGAGAATTACTCCTAACAGTCCTTACAAGACAGTCACATTTATGCTAATTTTAATTTTTGCACATTTATACCCATGTGCAGAAATTAATATACACAGAGAACCTCTGAGACTGACAAAGGAACTGTCAGCATCTTTCATTGGGGAGGGGAAACTGTGATTTCTTTTCAGAATGTAAGGAGAAATGATGGGCAGGAGCTGTGCCCTTAATCTGTTTTGCACGGGGTACCTTTCGTTCAAATCCCTGCACCTCAGGAAGGCTTGTGATGCATTTCAATGTGTGTGTGTGGGGGGGGAGTACTTTAAAACACTGAACAGCTACAATTGTGCAATTGAAACATGCACACCTGTGCACTTTATTACTTGGGGAAAATTCACTAAGAAATAAATTGATTTCTAATGTCGATTAATTTACATTAATTCCTTTGTGAGAAAAGGACATAGTCTAAGGATGAGATATACCAATACAGGTGAGATGGAGTTAAATAGAACAAAACTGAAACAGATTTTCACATGCCCATAACAATTTCACTACGTAGTGGTCTGGCAAAATTACCAAAGGCAGGCCATTGCCTACAGTCAATATGACATGAAACCAAATGCTGAATTTTATGCTAAAGCAAAAAGCTGTGTCATAGCAGTGACTTCATAAATTCTAGTTAATTTTTAAAAAGATATTCATATTATTATACCATCCTACTACACATTTTCTTCTGGTGAAGATTAGCTTCCCTTTCTCCTTCTCCTCTTTCCATTTCTATCCTTCCTTCCTTCCTTCCTTCCTTCCTTCCTTCCTTCCTTCCTTCCTTCCTTCCTTCCTTCCTTCCTTCCTTCCTTCCTTCCTTCCTTCCTGCCTCCCTCCCTTCCTCCCTTCCTTTTTTTGGATGCTTATTCTTAAAAACACACTGGGAAAGCATGTTTCCTTTCTTTTCAAAAATTGAATTCACCAAGGAAAATATTACAATAACCCCTGTGCCTGGTTGAACCGTGCTTCCACTTGGCAGGTTGCATATACAATTTGCCTGTAATAATAAACTCTTTCCCCAATAAGTGCTGTTGCGGCACCCCCTGCTATTAGTGGCGCTATTTCATACACCTAATGATAGCTGAGCAAAAGAAATAATAAGGCAATTTACAAATAGTAAAACAAAATAAGAAAACTGGTTGCGTTTTCTCCCTATTTGCAGGGCCTGGTTGGATCCATTTAGGTTTCTACCGAGTTCTGCTCAAGCATGAACAGTGCTGTAAATCATAGTTGACATGATCCTGTGGGTCACCCACCACACCACTCTCCTAAAAATACAGAATGGAAGGGGAACAACCATGTGGGGCACAGACCGTGAAAAACAACAACAGATGACTTATCGATGACTTATCGACTCCTTTGCTGTTGACTTTGCTGATGACTTATCGACTCCTTTGCTGAGTTCTATATTTTATACTATATTTTATTTTCTTATGTATTGTTTTTATTTTTTGTTTCGATTGATGTATTGTTCCTTTTGGGTTTGTCTTGTCCTCTTTGTTCATTGCCCGGAGTTCTTTCGGGAAGACGGGCGGTATAAAAATGAATGAATGAATGAATGAATGAATGAATGAATAAATATGTACTGTATGACAGGAGAGAAAATGGAATAGCTCGAGCAATTATCAGTGGCATTTTAATTGTACATCTGATGGCAGGGCACTACAAGGCAGCACAGTGACACTATTGGATGAACCTAAAGCAAGACCTAGAAAAGGCCTGGGCGGCATGTGTCAGAAGGTTCCAGGAAGTGGGGTGGAGGTTTAGGGGCAGAAATCACCAGGAATACCCATTTCAACAATGGTCATGGGACCATTCTTCTCTCATTCACACACAGCCTTGACAAGCCTCCAAAGCATTACCAGTCATCCGTCCAATCAAACTCAAGGGAAAAAAATGTGCATAATTGCCAGGTAAAGCAACATGTTTTTCAAGGCCTTTAAAAAAGCAATTTCTTCCAGTTATATGTTACTGTTTTTGAGAACTAGCTTGTCTTGGCTGGTTGCAAGTTACTCAAAAAAGTAAGTTGTGTTACTTCTGCTTCGCATTATTATTATTATTATTATTATTATTATTATTATTATTATTATTATTATTATTATTATTATTATTATTATTATTATTATTATTATTATTGGTCACTCCATTTTCTTACTCTAACCAGAAAATGCCACAAAACTTTCAAAAAAAAATCTCCTGTCCAGATTACTTCTGCAGATTCCTTAGAGTGCCCTTTGATAGTAACTTTTGAAAATAATTGGACCTTATTACTTTTTTCATCAATAAAGTAAATTAGTTCCTGTTCAATTGAGTAACTAGAAAATGTAACTTCATTGTAGACTCATCACCCTCTTTACTAGAGCTTTGTCTTTTTCTTCCCAGTGGGAATAATGACCATGCAAGTATTCACTTTCTCTTCAAAACTGGTCTGGCACTTTGGTCCCCTTGTTTCTTTGAGGCTATTGTTTCCTCTTGTTGTTATCTCCCGGAGATTGGAATGTTTAAATTTTCTGATGGCAGTGCCAAGAATCCCTCTGCCTTTCATTTGCAAGCTACAGTTTCCTTGTTAAGGTGTCACCAGGAGATATGAAACACCTACCTGTTCCATTCTCTGAAGAGCACTTACTGATAAGCTAGAGTAGTTAGATAATTGGCAGGGTAACTCTGTGAGTTAGGTATCTGGCTGTAGACCCAGAGGTTGGGAGTTCAAGTCCCAGGTGTGCTTCCAGGAAGAAGAACCAGTCTGGGTGGCCTTGGTCAAGTTGCAGAGTTGCAGGGGACCACCAGAAGAATGGAATGGTAAAATACCTCTGAGTACTCTCTCAATAAAAGAGACAGTACATAGAAAACTCTAAAAAGGTTTGCCATAAGTCAGAATTGATAGGACATCATCATCATTAGACAAGTTGAGGTGATGTATAATTTTACGCTTGCACCAGACTCTCTGTGAACTTAGCTCTGAAGGGATGGTGTTCAAGATACTCATCTCATTGTTGAATGACCAAAGGACATACACTGTCTAGTGACACGAGACAGACCTTAATGGACAGTGGTGGTGGGGCAATGGTGGAAATTTCTTCCTGAAATTCTCAATTTCCCTTCACGGTTGGAAAACACCGGCATGCAGGTATGGAATTTCTGATATCTCGGATTACAAATCCGATTATTCTCTATGTTGGGAGTTCTACTTAATAGTCACCTTATCTTATTTTCATGTTAGAAGCTGTCTGGAGCAAAAAGAAAAGCCTCAACAGGAACACTCTGTGAAGATTCTCAGTCACTAAGGTGAAGTTACTTGGAAGTTGAGTCATGGTAACTGGACTTCTTTTCTTGTGAGATCAAAACATTTTGCTACTCATCCAAGTAGCTTCATCAGTCTGAGGGAAGTTGATGCAAGACCTCTAATTTATACTTCACCTTGGTTTCATTGGAGGCCTCGCATCAACTTGGATGAGTAGTGAAACATTTCAATCTCACAAGAATATAAGTCCAGTTGCCATGACTCAACTTCCAGATAACTCAATTGGAACAGTTTGAAAATTATCTAGGCCTGGTTTAGTTTTCCAGTTGAGGCATCTTTCCCAGGTTAGCCACAATAAAGCGTCTGTAAAGTGTCTGTCTGTCTGTCAGGTAGAATTCATAGAAGGGAATATTATAGGATTTGTACTCCAATACCTAAAATAGTAGATTGACTGGAAGATAACTATTGGGTCCTTTCAGTGAGGCAGTAAAATGTCATAGGCCTCTGTGGTGGCCTCATGATCTTGGAATACTGTTCTTGCAGTGAATCTGCTGCTAATTTTCTTGGCATTCTGATGCCAATCTAAGTCCAACTTCTTTACCAAGGCATTCATGTTATTTCACCTTTCTCCATTGTGAAAATTGCCCATTAACACTTACTCTCTGTTTCCTGGATCTCAACCAATTCTCAATCTATAAGAGGACCTGCCATCTAATCCCCTGACAATTTTCTCAGTAGCCTTTGGTGAGGGACTGGGTCAAAAGCCTAAATCAAGATAGACAATATCCGCCAGTTCACCCTAACCCACATGCTTGATGACATTTCAAATAATTCGAAAAGAGTTGTGAGGCAAGATTTACCCTTACAGAAGCCATGCTGATTTTCCCTCAACAAGGCTTGCACGTCTATGTTTTAAGATTTTCTCTTGGATGAGGCTTTCTACCATCTTCAGTGGGACAGACCTAAGGCTAACTGGCATGTAGTTTCCTGGGTCCACCTTCCTTTTAAAAAAATTGGTGTGACATCCACTATCTTCCAGTCCTCCGGCACTGTGGCCGTTTTAAGAGACAAGTTACGTATTTCCGTTAAGAGATCTGCAGTTTCATTTCTCAGTTCCTTAATAACCTTGGGTGGATGCCATCTGAGCTCAGTGACTTGTTGATCATCAATTTATCAATTACACCTAAAACATCTTCTCTTTTAACCAGTATTTGATTTAATTCTTCAGTTAAGAGGGGTGTTTGGGCAATGGAAACTGCCCAAGGTCTTCTGTCGTGAAGACAGATGCAAAGAACTCATTTAATTTCTCGGCAATTTACAAGCCCTTTACCTCCCC
Organism: Phrynocephalus forsythii; assembly: GCA_029282475.1. Lineage (NCBI taxonomy): Eukaryota > Metazoa > Chordata > Lepidosauria > Squamata > Agamidae > Phrynocephalus > Phrynocephalus forsythii. The sequence goes on along the minus strand of JAPFRF010000001.1, from coordinate 186,543,519 downwards.
TTTTCCTCCCTCACCAGAGGGCCAACTGGTTCTCTGGCAGGTTTTCTTCTTCTAACATATGCAAAGAAACTTGCACTATTTCCCTTTATATTGCTAGTCATACGTTCCTCAAAGTCTTTCTTTGCCTCTCTTATTATCTTCTTACATTTCTTTTGCCAGAATTTGTGTTCCTTTTTATTTTCCTCAATTGGAGAGGATTTCCATTTACAGAAATACCTCTCCGTGCACTTTAGGACCTCTCTAACTCCAGTCATTAACCATGCTGGCATCCTCTTGGACTTAGATGAGCTCTTCTTTCTTTGTGGTATGCACTTGTGTTGGGCCTCTACTACTGTTGTTTTAAATAGTCTCCATGCACTCTGGAGAGATTGGATTCTTTTTACCTTCCCTTTCAGTTTCTTTCTAACTAGTTTCCTCATCTGAGGGAATCCCACCCTTTGGAATGTGTCTGATTTGCTTGACACTCTTAGCATGGTCACTGTTCTCCAGAGGCTCAGTGACATTCACATCCCTGACCAGGTCCTGAGTATCACACAGTATTAGATCCAGAGTTGCCTGTTCTTGGGTGGGCTCCATGACAAGTTGCTTTTAGGGCACAGTCATTCAGCATGTCGAGAAACCTGTTTTCTCTTTCTTGCCCTGAGCTTAGATTGGCCCAGTCAATGCGGGGATAATTGAAGTCCCCCATTATTACTATCCTGTCCTTCTTAGAGACCTCCATGATTTGTCTCCTCATTAGAGGAGCACAAAATGGGCACAAAATGAAAAAATGTGTTTCATTTTGTTTTTTTGTTTCATTTCATTTCATTTTACCGAGTTTTTACTTAAAAATGTGTTTCATTTGTTGTTCTGCTTCAGTTTTGTATTTGCTTAAAACACTACACTCTCTCTTGCCGCTGCTTGCTTTCTTAGCTCAAAGACAGTTTAAAAACCCCATGCTATTTCCCCCAATACACCAAAGGCGCTCAAAGATAGTTTTAAAACCCCACGCCTTCCCCCCATGAGGCTCGTTGGGGGAATGGCATGGGGTTTTTAAACTGTCTTTGAGGCACCAAAGCAAGCGGTGGCTGCGGCAAGTGCTGCTTGCTTCAGTGGCTCAAAGACAGTTTTAAAACCCTGCACCATTCCCCCAATGTACACAATGGGGGGAAGGTGCAGGTTTTTAAACTGTTGTTGAGCCACCGAAGCAAGTGGTGGCTGCGGACCAAAGACAGTTTAAAAGCCCCACGCCTTCCCCCTCAACATGCCTGATTAGAGTGGAAAGGTACAGGATTTTTAAACTCTCTTTGAGCCACTGAAGCAAGTGGTGGCGAGATACAGTATAGTGTTTTAAGAAAAAACAAAAAATGAAGTGGAATGAACTGAAAATTTCCAGTTCATTCATTTTGTTTTTGTTTAAATTCAGTTCATTTTTCAATTCATTCTGAAACTAAATGAAAAATGAAAAATGAAACAAAACAATTGTTTTGTGACCATCTCTATTACTCATTTCAAGATCCCCTTGAAGTTTTTGACCTGGTAGATGATAGCACCCCTCCGCTACTATCACATTGCTTCTTGGACCTGGTAGTTTAACCCACAGTGACTCTATGGTGGAATCAGACCCACTGTCAATCTCCCTTCTGCTGGATTTTACCCCATTCTTTGAAATAAATGGCCACTCCTCCTCCTATCCCTCCTATAGAGTTTATAGCCTGGGATTGTGGTATCCCACTGGTTCTCCACATCCCACCAGCTTTCTGTTATGGCCACTATATCAATGTTATCCCTAGCCACCAAATGTTCAAGCTATAAGTTATATGTTATAAGCTATAAGTTATTTCAAGATAGAATTTACCCATTAATAAAACTGATTAGAATAGTTGTGTCATTGTCATGGAACAAGTACTGTATTGGGGATTTCGAGCTTTATTTTTTTCATTGCTGTTTCGCAATTGGATGTATGTAGATAGCAGAATTTATGATGTTTCATATTGGAGATGTATCAGTGGAAGAGAATAGGAATGGAATGAATGAGGTAAAATGAAATCCGAACTAAAAATCCCGTGATTTTTCTGGACAGAATGGTTTTGAAGATATGATGATGGCTTTAAGAGACTTGACCAAATGGGTTCTCAGTGTAACAAGTTAGACATTTTAGGGTGCATCTTGCCAATTTAAAGTGGAACGAAAGTTGTGTTCACCTGCAAGTTTGCTTTGGCTGCCTCTTCCAATTTAGATCGAATAGCATCCATATCCTGGCTCCGTGCTGACTTTGAATATCGAGAAGCAAAAGAGAAGTCTCAGTTCAGCATCCAAGCCCATTACACTGCCATCAACTAATAGCAAAGCTTCCCCAAAAATCTACTCTGGTTTGGTACATACAGAGTAAGGTCTTTGCATGACTGTGTCTAATTTGAAGCATATCTCGAGCCAACCACTGGAAGCCCATGTGTTTTAGGATAGCTGAAGAGAATTCTTTCTTTCTTTCTTTCTTTCTTTCTTTCTTTCTTTCTTTCTTTCTTTCTTTCTTTTCTTTCTGACGAAGTGTTAATGCATTCATAGATGAAGGGTAATTGCCAATGTCATGACGTCACAGGGGGGCTATAATTGCCCATCAATCTATAGACTCTTTCTCTTGATCTGCAGGTTCTCATTACTGGCAGCAGTAATGTTGCTGGTGTAATCATGCATATACTTGGCATTCCTTTGGCCAGGATGAAGCTGTAGGATCTAATGTATTCTGAGTCAGACCAACTGCCGCTCATGCCAAGGTGGGGGAGGTAGGGGGGGAGAGAGAGAGAGAGAGAGAGAGAGAGAGAGAGAGAGAGAGAGAGAGAGAGAGAGAGACTTGCTTGAGTAACTGTAATAATTGGAAAATTATTTTGATAGCCTGAAACAATCTAATATATTACAGAATTTTATTAAAATAATATCAAATCAAATTAACTGCTATTCCATAATGAATTAGGTAACAAGGTAGGCAGATATTAATCGGCCTTGGCTCCCAGGCAGGGGAGCCAGGAATTTATTAGCTCTTGCAGGTTGTATGAAGGCAAAGTCAGGAATCAGTATCACAAGCTGCGAAGGAAGCCCTAGAGACAGACAAGCTCCTCTTTCTCCCTCCCCTCCCTCTCTTTCCTTCCTATTTAACTCCCATGTTATAACCTATCGCTAAACACTTGCATTCGTTTTTTACGTATGGGATTATGCATCGCTTTTAATAAACTAATTGTTTAGCCATTTAAGAAGCAAAATTCTTTTCACAGCTGTGTATACATATTGTAATTGATAAGCTGATTACGATTATATTTGGGGCAGTGATCTGCTACATCCCGCTGGAGAGGCTCATTGGGAATTCTGGAGACTGTAATCCCCCCCAAAAGAAGAAGGTTTCCAAGTTCCAGTTCTGGGACAGAAGCAAGTCAGATTTCATGGACAGCTTTCTAGCATCATCAACACTCTTCGTTCCTTACATGTAATCTAAAGCAGTAATTTTTCAAGTGCTGATATTGACGACCTACCTGTTCCAGTAACAGGAAGAAAACTGTTGCCAACTGCAGAACAATGTAGATGAACTGGAGTGGCTTGCACTGTAAGCAAGCGGGGTCATTCTTATGATTGCATCCTCAAAAGGGAACACTGGGTTGAGAAACATGAGAGAATATAGGAACATGCTTTGAGCCAGATTAGGTTGTCTAGATGTCCAACCCCACTTCTTGCAGAAGTGGTAGCTGGATTTTGAACTAATAAGCTACTGTTCAAAGTATAGCTAGAGACTAGTATCAGGCAAAATTGTTTCCCAGCCCATATGTGAAGAAGTTGTGAAATGGAATGGCTGTATGAGACACATATGATTTTCCACTGAGCTGTATTGTTATTGTTATTGTCATCAGGTTCCATCCTATTGACGGGGACTCTATAAATTAATGATACCCGAGCAACTCTGTTCATGTCCCCCATACTAAAGACAATGTGTTACTTTAGTAAGTCTATTTCACGATAGGTTTTGCCAAAATCCTTTTTCCCTCTACTGCATTCCACACTCCCCACCATTATTCTCTTTTTTTTACTGGTCCTTGTCATCTTACAATATGTCTCAGATATGATAGCTTCAGTTTAATGTTTTTAACCTCTGCTGAGAGTACAGGCTTGACTTGATCTAAACTCTACTCTTTTTTAGTCATTTTGGCAGTTCATGGTGTTTGTAAAGCTCTCCTACAATATCATATTTTGAATGTCATAACTTCCCTGTCAGATTTCTTTACAGTAACCAAGAATACTATAGTAGGGATGATCCTGGCCTTGGTCTCTATCAACACCTCTTTACTCTTAATGATCTTTTCCATTTCCTTTATGGCTGCCCTTCTATATCTCAGTCTTCTTCTGATTTCTTGTTAGCAGTCTTCATTCGGACTGACAATTGAACCAACATTGTGAAAATCTTTGTTAATTTCAATATCTTCATTGCTGGCATGAAATGCATGTACGTTTGTAAAGTTCACCTGTGATCCTGTTTCTGCACTTCCTCCTTTCTCTTTCCTCAGGAATCGCTCCAAGTCACTGCTATTTCTATCCATAATATGGTTCTATTTCCATGTATACCAGCATAAACGGTGGTAGTTCAAGAATCGGTATGTATTCCTCACAAACTGAGGAATATAATGGTTGCTTCCTCAATTAGTGACAAATTGCTATTCACAATTTATATCAATAAACTTATGCCAACCTACTTAAGTAATGCTGTTCGTGCCATTGTGTCACCTAGGTATTTCAAATAACGGATGCTTCTTCCATTCATTACCACTCCTTCACTGAATCTAATTAGCATTCTTTATGATACATTCTGGGTATAGAGGAGGAAGAAATGCAGTATAGATTTGGATTCATTGGACCAGAATTCTAGGGTTGTAATCCCAAACCCACAAATCTACATGCCTCTAAAATGCAATCTTGTCTGATACCTTTGAGTTCTGATTTACTCACTAACTCCTCCATTCTTTTTTCTTTTGCTACAAAAGTACTTACTGCTCTTTCATCTAAAATTTACAGGATTGCAGTGTTGATTTTTCTTTTCCTACCAATCCTTTCTTGGTTTGTTCCCAGAGCAGTATCTGTATAACTGCAACCTTTCCAGATAAAGCAATTCCTTGTAATGCAATGAACCCGGTTTTCCCCTGTCCATGCTGAATTTTCCTGTTTAGACAACATTCTCCTTTTATTAAAGTATACGTTGCTCTAGATATGGGTCTGGTGTGTGGTCAGGACTTGTGGTTACAAAGGCAGCAGCCGCTCCATTGCATGAAGAGAAAGTATCAACAAGAGCTGTAGAAATATATAAGAACAAAGAAGAAACCTGCCTCATTAGATCAGTTTGCTGTGCATTTTAAGGAAACTTTTCAGCTAAGAGGTGTGCAATGCTCCCCAGTTAAAAAAATCCGATTAAGGAGGAGGGAGTAGTAGTTTTGGGTTTGGTTTGATTTAGAATTTAGCAAAAATTGCAAAACTAGAACTTGTTTTAAAAAGGAAATTTTCTATTGGAATGAAATTTTCTCTTGCAATTCCCCCTAGGAAGACCAAATAAAGTATTTCTCTGGGGTACAATTGCAGATCTTATCAGCAATTGATCTGGTACACTCCTCCTCTCCTTGAGTTTCTGCTCTGATTTTTTGTACTTTACAAAAAAAAAAGAATGAGGACAGGAAATGTAGGGGATCTTTGAATTGACTGGAAAAGGACTGAGCAACTTTTAACAAATGAAACAAAATACTGCTGAATAAAAATGAATGTTTTGCTAGCAATCACATTACTGTTGTGCATTTTCCTCAGATGAGTGTGAGTAATTTTGCACATCTGCTACTATTCAATTCTTATTTGTGTATTATTTCTTTATTATTTATATACTTTAATGAGTCAAAGAAAACACATCCACATTAGATCTGCCAACATGAAAATACTGGACTGGCAAAGGAAGGGTTGACTCCATTATGTTGTAAGTAGAGAATCCATGATAAGGAAAAATGACATTTGAAATTATTAAGAACATGAATAATTTGTGGATTCTATCTATTCTTGCCAAATTCCAAAATTATATGTTATCTTAATAGAAATGTGATTCTTTTTGTACCCTTCTGAAACATAAAACCAAATGTTTATCATTTTTCAATATAATGTTTGGGATGCACCTAATACTTATCATGAAAAGTTCTCTAAAATAACTAAACTAAAGTACTTCACAGTAAAAAGCAAAAAGTACTCAGCTACTTCACATACAATGAAATTTTGTTAAGTGCTATTGCTACAGATAGGAACAATGCATTTCAGTCAGAAAATATGCCAAAGTAAAATTAAAGCAGCCACTGGTCTGATTTTGGGGGTGGGGGGGAGATATCATAGAGAAGTTGTTTTTATTTTGGGACGTTCAAAACTGGGAATGAAACTGACAATTTCCACAGGATATGAATTGAAATCTAGCTTCCCGGCTTTCTGAATTGAGTATTTTATTTCACAGCACTGTCCCTCATTTCAAAATGCTTATGGAATACACTGTACCAGAACGTCAATGTATTAAGGCATAATTCTGCCACTGAAGATCAGAAATAGCTCAGAATTAGAGGGTTCATCTTTAATTAAACTTCAGGCCAGTGGACAATAAAGAACCTTAGTCCTGGGTCTTGTGAAAATATTTTAATTAGGATAGCTTTATAAGCCTTGATTTGCTTTGTAGAGAAAAGTTAAGCAAAAGACAGTGGAGTTTTGGCTAAGCAAAATTATCCCTCAACCTGTATATCAAAAAAGTGGATTTTTTTATTTCTCAATCATTAATATTTTACTTTTAACTCATCTCTTCCCTGTTTTAAAATAATTCCAAGTAACAAAATAAAACACTAAGTAGATTTTTCTTGGATCAAAATGATGGGGTAGGCATAAGTGATGAAAACAATGTAATTAGTGTTTGTTTCAGCTGTCCTCTGGGGGAAAAGTGGAGAATTAATAGAATGCTTCATTGTTTTCTTGATTGTTTAATTGTTTTTTATGGCAAGGTTGAAAGGTATCTGTAGTTTTCTCTTTGGGATGAAAATAATAATGATCCGTGGAGTATAAAAGCTCTTCAAAAGTGGTTTTGGTAACTATATATGCTTCAGATTTGCTAATTGAAATGTAACGATTCTTATAGCTAGGGGAATAATCTAGTCACTAATAATAAATAAAAAAAATAGTTTTCTTGAGTTGACTATTACACATAAAAGTCACAAATGCCATTAAAAAAACCTAAATTCACCTTTTCCTGTTCTTTGTGTGGAGCAAACTTGGGCCTTTAATCTGTTTGTGCCAAATTGTGGTTGATACCCTTGACTTCCTCTCAGATTACTCAGGAAAGGAAGCTCCTTTGACTTCCTTCAGAAGTCTTTTCTTTGGAATCCACAGCACTAGTAAACTGGGAACAATTAAAAGACTAGAAACAATACCGGGAATGCCTTCCAACATTCTGGTGGAATCTCCTTGAACATGGCTATCAACTAATGCTGGAAATCCTATTCTGATTCTGGGCCTATCCAGCTAGACATAATGAGCAGTTTAAAGGCAAATTAGAGTTAACTACATTGTTCAAGAGAACAACTGAAAGGTGATGTTCACTTTTAGGTATTCTTGCCTTTTTGAGCACAATATCTCAAAAGAAAGCTCTCAAAAATCAACTGATTGTCACTCACCAGGAATTCTCATAAGCATGTTCATCAGTGGCTGATGGCAACATTTGGGAAAGTTCACATCATACAGCAAGACACACATATACTGCTTATTTATCATGTTAAACACATGTTTATTGGTGGGGACACACCACCTGTTCAGTTACTGGTCCTTGAATAAAGAAACATCAGTGGTCATCAAGTGGTGCCTGGGCATGCATACACCAGACCTGATGTACAGTTAAAAGGAGATGTAGAGAGGACTATATGCCTAATTTGTTGGGTACTGAAACATGAAGATGATGATAGGCAGTCTTCTACATGTTGCCTTGAGTTAGTCCATCTGAGGCCCCTTAAAAGCCATGACCTGCTACCCATCCAGATTGCATTTGCTCCATTAACACCTATTTTCTGTCACCTCCTTCTTCTTCTGCGAATATGGTTTTTTCCTCCCCCTTTAGCAATGCATGACATTAAGCATCTGATACAACAAGAGTTAATAGCAGCTTTATGTTGCTTGGCTTGTTATAGCTAACTTATGCGAAGCAAGGAGGGGGCATAAATGAGGAGAAAGAAACTTTTGCCAAGTGAAGCCAAGTTGTCTTAACTTTTCTTTCTTTTTTTTTGGCTTCTCAAATTAATCAAGTGAGAATGATTGTTTCAAAGGACGGTAGAGTTCACCACGGCTCCAGAAAAAACATCAAGTACAAGAGCCCAGATTATGGCAGAAGACATGCAACAGCCCACGCATTAAGCTTGAAATCTGTGCTCGCACCTGCCCCAACTCATTTTCCCCCCATTGCGTTTATTGAGATGACACAATGTCAGTAGAATTTTACAAACTTTATGACAAAACTGTGACAGATCTGCAATGGCAGAATGACTTATGGAAATGTTGGAGTGGCTTCTCAATCAAGTCTCCGGATAGTTTGTGATGCCATTGTCCTGTAGGTCACAAGTCAGACGCTACTGAGGAGACATCAGTTGGGGCTCATCCAAAGCTTTGCCATCTGCTGGGAGCGGGGGAAGTGGGGAGGGTGGGTGAGTTTTGAAATGTGAGTCCCGATGCCTTCAGATCCAGGCTCCTGGCAGTTGCTATCACATTCTCAATTCCTCCTGGCTTTCCCCCCACCCCATTAAGTGGCTTTTTTAAAACTCTGAAGGAATTGCGATTATTGCCATGTGCAGTTTCAATAACTCCACACACTCAGTTCCCTCTCTGTGAAATGGAGGCTGAACCAACCAAGGCCATGAGGGCGAGCAGGTTGTCGATGGTGGAAAACACCTTGTATGGCTGAGCTGCTCTATAAAGGTTACGACTATTTTTCTTAGAAGACAGAGAATCGTCTTGAATTCCATCTTCTTTTTTTGTGATAATAATAGTAATCTCATAGTAAGATCCTGGAGAGAAGCAAAATATGCATACATCTACCAAGCCCAACCTATCTACCTGAAGCCCTTTTGGTAGCATGGGCGGGATAGAAAAAGGGTTACTAGAAGTAGAAGTGTTTAGAGAAGGACAGAAAGATGGTAGACTTTGGAGGACTGGTGACTCAAGAGAGAGAGAGAGAGAGAGAGAGAGAGAGAGAGAGAGAGAGAGAGAGAGAGAGACTAAAAGCCCCATTCAGCTATGAACAACAGTATGGAAATTGCTTCCTCAGTCTAAGATTTAGGGCCATTGGTACTGAGCAATGAATTCTTCTCTCTCTATTTCCTTCCATTTTTATATTTTTGAAAACAAAATGGCTAAGCTCACAACAGCAACCTACACTGTACTTCAATTCTCAACTTTTTGGCATTGGCCGTAAACAGAATATGAAAGACATACAGACTGAATCAGGATTGTGTAATAAGCTGCTGTGTGAAGAACTGTTTCCCATCTTTGGCCAACCTCAAATGTTCCAGTGCCCCTCAGGGGGCCAGATGGCCCCCCTCAAGAATGGCTGTTTTAGATGACACAGATTTCCACCATTTTGTGAGTGTTTCGTAGATACCTTGTTAGTCCTTTAATGAGCACCATTGTGAAAGAGGAGAAGGAAAAGTGGGACAGGTTGGATAAACATTCATAAAAATGGATTTGCAACTGATAGAACTTAGGAAGGCTTTTATGACTAGAGAATTAAAAGAGAAAAATTAGGGCAGTTCAAGTTGACCAAAGAATTAAAACAGAAAAATTAGGGCAGATGAAGTTGCAGGAAGAAGAAGTAATCCTCCAGATCTACCATCATGAAAGATGTTGCTTTGAATTAGAATAGAAATAATTAATGGGACTTGGAAGAGAAAAATCACAACAGTTCAAGGTATCATATTTGTCTCCCAGTGGAATATCAGGTCAGGTTTCAACTGTGGGGGTAATATAGAAGAAGTCCTTGTGATCTCCTCTAGGTTCTGACAAACCAAACATTAGGAGACAGCAGACAAATCAGTACAAACTATAAGGCCCACTTACAGAGGAGCTGGGTGGCTAGTTCACATGCTCTCTGTTTTGATATTAATTAACAGTTAAGAGCAATAATTAAGAGTAAAACAATTAACTTTCAACTAAGACGGCCTGTTGCATAAAATTGCTTCTGTTTGAAAATGAAAAAAATTAGATACAGCATAAAGAATTCATGTAGAATTGCGATATTTCAGCACAATGTGGAGAGCTCTGATCGGATAACACGAGTGCATGATAAGTGTTGGTTGGTAAACATAAGGCCCTTGCTTGCCATTATGACTATTCTTTATCTCAAAAATGGACAAAGATTGGACAACCCTTCCGAAACCCTTTGTAGAGTGTAACAAAAGGTCAATCTTACCTGCAAGAATACAAATTATATCCCATGTATCTCAGTCAGCATGCATGCTGATGTCATTACAATGGCTTCCCTTGAGAACAGCAAGAAAAACTATATAGAATGACACAGTTGTCTGAATACAGTATGCTGTATTGTACATGAAAAGTGCATGTTTTGCCATCCTTTCAACTCAACTGCATGTGGGATTGTGAGATGCTGTCCATGGGAAGAAATAGGCCCCTTTGATCCAATACATTTTATTGCTTAGGGAACAACTGTCATTAAGTGCAGTCCAGAATCCTGTTATGACCTCCAGCATATCTCCAATTTGCTGTTTTAGCAGCAAAAAGGCATCAGTTGGCGCATCCATACTTAAAGTTATAGTACTTTTCTGGTCACTTAATAGCTGCATTACGTATAATAGCTACATCACATGGTGCATATCGTGATAATCAAGAATAGGATGTACAGTAACAGGATTCTGGTCACTTTGTGTTGATATTGTCATTCCTTTTAGTAAACACCCTTGGGCTCAATGTCAAAGCTGAAGAGTGGAATAGAAATACTTGTGGCAACTAGAGATGGGCATGGAATGAACATTTTTTCATTTCCATTATTCGTTAGTCGTTCCATTAACATGGACAAAACGAAAAATGTGATGAAAATGCAACGAAATGAACAGAACCACGAAAATTGTGGTCGTTTCGTTTCGTTTCCATTAATGGCGACGCACAATGAAATGAGCTGTTTTAAATGTTAAAAATCGCCCTGGACATCCGTAAAAATGCAGCAATAATTATTTATATTGTCTGATAATACCTACCAGGGGGGTTGGGGTCCTTAAAAGGTGCATTTATGTCTTTTCTCAGATCGCTGTATTTTTTCCCTTTAAAGGGAGTTAGGGGACATCGACCCAAAATGACTCCCAGATGCCTAATATTGATTGATTTCTTGGGTACTCTGGACATCTGTAAAAACGCAGTGATAATGTGATAATTATTTGAAATTATTACCTACCAGGGGGTTGGGGTCCTTAAAACATTTGATTTTGTCTTCTCCCATTGCGATGTATTTTTCCCTTTAAAATGGATGTCGCCACCAGCCACAAAATGGAGGCAAGCCATGTGATGGGATCATGTTCAACCAACAGCATGCCCAGGTTGCAGACTGGGCAGGTGGCAGCCACAGAGGGCATAAAAAGCTCTGGCAGCCCCCGTCTTCCTTGCAGTCTCCGGTGGAAGTTAGGGTGGGGTTGCTGTCTCTGTGACTCTAGCTTCAGTCCTGCAGCCGCCCTGTGTGCATGCATGTGTACCTCTCAGTGAGTACCCTCCCTTGCCCCGCAGTGCAGTCACTCTGCGGCTGCCTTGCACCCTGGGCAATGCCCGCTGCTGCCTTTGCAGCCTCCCTGCGTACCAAGTCTATACTGTGTCTCTTCCAGCATCCATTTTTTTAGTGTTTTCCCTCTGGTCTGGGGCGTTGGGGGACGCCCGCTCACAGAAATGCTTTAAAAATCACGCAAAAAGCGGGTAGAAATGACAAACGAAAAAACAAAAAATGGAAACGAATTTTTTCCAAACATTCATGACAAATGGAAACAAACTGAAACAGGCCTCTCAACGACAAACGAAAAAACGAAACACCATTTTTTTGATTCGTGCCCATCTCTAGTGGCAACTGGCAACATATAGCCAAAGATGCCCATTTTGCACAAAGAAATCTAGAAACTAACAGTACTGTAATGGACATTTCTGCCAATATTTCATTAACATCAGCTTGCTTGCTAATACTATAGTCCAGATCACTCAATTCACTTGCCACTTTCAAACAGAAAGAATTATCCTTCCATTTCAGAGTGAAGACGCAACATTCAAAGAGAGTTCTTTACCTGTTTCTGTTGGGAATGTGTTGTCCTATATCCCTTTTCCGTTGTCTTCCCAGACACAGGGATTGTTGTCACTTTGAAGGCATTAAAAGTGAAAGAATAGCTTGTAATTCCAGTAGACACAATGGATTCTCTTGGCACAATGTGGAGAAACAGTGACTAAGGGACCCTGACAAGTCTTCACAAGCTCTGTGTAGCAGCCAAGGATAGCATAACTATGACTGGTTTATATTTAATGACTCCGGCATGACAGCACTATTTGTTTATTTAATGGTGAACTTCTGTGCTCAGTCAGACTTTAGACCCATGATTTAAACATAAGTCAGTTTGCCAATCCGGAACCCGTGGCTACTGTAAATAGTTAATTATTAAAGAGACACGTTTGTAAACAAGGAGCATTTTCTTCTCAACATTCATATTCTTCTCCTGCTCATTTGTACCGGAGAGGTCAATATACACCTTGCTGGCATGACTTGGTTTCTATTTCCAGTTGTAGTAGCTGTGGGAAAGATGCCCTTCAGTTGTCAGAATGAAGGGTATTTTTGTAGGGCATGAACCAGCAAAAGATGAATGAGGAAACAAGGAAGAGTACAAAATACTTGCCTCTTTTCCGTTCATGCTCAGGAGCAACATTGTCTCAGAGGTAAAATCAGACAACCGCTTTACAAGTGCTGGACACGTTTAAAAGCCGGCACTTCATTGAGACTTGCCTCTGGATCATCCATAGAAACACCTTAAATTCTGTCTAATTTTGAGGTTTGTGAGAGGGGGAAGAATCCTCTCCTAAAGAGAGCTCACCCAGGGCCTTCACTGCTCTCTTTTGGATGCCAAGCCAAGAATCCTCTGTTGTCCCAGGCTTTGAAAGTGTTTCAGTATATTTAGTCTACAGTCCTACATATACCTGTGTGTGGGGGTGTGGGGGTGTTCAGACTCCCCTGAACTGAATAGCACTGCTTTCTAAAGATGCTGAAGAGAAACAACAAACTGGGAGAAGGGGGGATGTTTTCTGAATTGCTGCATTCATTGTTCAGTAATGCTCAACACATTTCTAGCAAAACCGAGAGAGGAGAAAAATGAATTCTCAAAGTCCTTGTTCAAATAATGCCTGACACTTTCCCAGAAAAACCAGAGAGAGAGAGAGAGAGAGAGAGAATTCTGAAAGTGCCTCTGCTTATTGTTCAACAACACCCAAAGTGTTTTCAGCAAAACCAAGAGAGAACGGGAAGGAAATCACAAAGTGCCTGTGCTCATTGTTCAATAATGCCTGTGTTCCCAGCAAATTCAAGAGAGAGAAATATTTCTATAAGTGCATTTTTGTTCAGCAATGCACAATGCACTTCCTTCTGAACAGACACGCATAAGATTGTGATTTTAGTCTCTAAGATCCACTATTTTAGTGGTATGTGTCTGTACTTGATGCTGATGTTTCTTGTCTTTGCAGCTGTGTTAAATTTTATGCTGTCTTTGTTTTATGCTGTACTTCTGTCTTTATGTGCTTTTGTAGTAATATGTAATTATTATGTTTTTAAATTATATTGTGCATTACCTAGAGAAATCTATATTATGGGACATTTCATTGCAAGACCTTTTTTTCTGGCCTGAAATTCACTTTTTCTGAAACACGTGCTTCTTGACTCTGTTCATGTTGATCACATTTGCAACATGAGGCTGTGGGGAATACTTTCTTACACACCTATAAAGAGTATTGTTGATATGAACCTTTTTGAATATTTGAAATGCCTTGCATTAATATGTTTGTGATGCATGGAGACTTACACTGAGTTAAAAGAGGCATGTTCTCTTCAATGTTACAGAATGCAAATGTTCTTTTACAAGAAAGAACAATATCTATCTATCTATCTATCTATCTATCTATCTATCTATCTATCTATCTATCTATCTATCTATCTATCTATCTCTATCAGTAAATTAACCTACAGTTAATCTACCACTTCAGTTATCCATAGTTTATCACAGCCCTGTATACATACGAGTGAATTTTTTTCTCTTGCCTCCTATGTAGGGTTTGCTACTATCTGCAGCTTCAGGTATTTACAGTAGATTGTGGAACACATCCTCCATGGATATGCAGTTCCTACTATACATGAATCTTGTAGGATATATAGTAAACAACAAAACAAAGTAACACTAATAGATGTTCAGAACTTGCAGGCACAATGAATGTATCTCCACAGCTAATCAACCATTTGTCTTTCTCAGTAATACTGTGTTCACTTACTTCTTTTTACCCTGGTTGCCACTTACAGTCCATAAGTGAGACCACTCACACACATCCTAAATGATCTCCAGCCTCTCCTTGACAAGAACACCTCACTCTCCAAAGCTCTTGGTGGGAGACCCATACTTGCCTACAGACAACCTCCCAACCTCAAACAAATACTAACACACACAAGATTACAAAACAACAACACAGACAAATGGACTAAACCATGCCACAAGCCCAGATGTCAACTTTGCACACACATCTACTTCAAAAACACTACTACAGGACCTAACAATGCCATATATATCCAGGGCAGCTTCATCTGCTCCTCAGGCAGTGAGATCTATGCCATCTTTGCCGACAATGCCTACCTGCACTCTACATTGGACAAACAGGACTGCCTCTTCAAAAATGCATCAATGGACACAAATTTGCCATAAGAAATCACAATACACAGAAACCTATCTCAAACCATTTCAAAGTCCCAGGACACTCCTTGGAAGATTTGAAGGTCACTGTTTTGGAACAGAATCATTACAAATTAAGGATACAAAGAGAAACAGCTGAGATAAAATTCATATGCATGGTGGACACACACAAGAATGGATTGAACATTAGTCAAGGTTTCTTGAGTCATTATCAAAAGTAATACTATTACATTGCCACTGCTTTTTTCATGGAAGTTTATCTCCCACCAAAAGACTCTAAGGTAAAATTGTCTATCTAAACTTTCCAATTCTCTCACCCCATCTCACCTTCCCCCCTCTCTTCCACCCCTCACCCTGTTCTGATCTGGTATCTGTATTTTGTCTCTTGAGGCATTTTTACCACAGAGCCATAAAACAACACTAACCATATCAACAAACCCAACTTCCAGCACAAAGCCCTGCAGCATAAACCTTCTTCCCATCATATCTAAAACTAACCAACCCTCTTCTTTCTCTTCCCCCTCCCTTATCCACCCTCACCCAGCTCTGTCTCTATAGAAATTTACAGCAAGGCTTGTGTGCAAATACAACAGTCAATGAATATTTGGTATGAAACGCATAATCCATTACATATTATATTGCACACCTCATTCTGCTGCTATATGTCTGAAGAAGTGGACGTGTCCATGAAACATTACATTAAAATATGAAAGTTAGTCTTTAAGGTGCCACATGTTTTTGTCTTTTCTTTTGTTTTTCTTTGATTTTTGCCTGGAATTCTTGCACAGACTGTGTGAGATGCTATAGTAGGGGACAATTGCTGCTAATTAAAGAGTTCTTGTTTCAATCCAATCCCAAGGCCTGCATGCATCATGCCAAATCACTCTCTAGAGATTCTAGACCCATGTCTTTTCTGCCCGTCCTTGCTTGTTGATTGTTTTATATGTTGGTTGTTTTATATGATAGTAAGTGCAAATGACCTTCACACTGTGAAGCAGCTTTAATTGCTGGTGTATATGCTTAATTACCAAGGAAGGTGAGGCAAAGAAATGGTGCAGTGGAATGAGTGGTTCGAATCGAAGGTGGACATATTTGTTCTTATGCTTTTTAAAATATACACTATTAAAAAAGGATGAGGTGAAAAAGTTATATAGTGGTCTGTAGATTTTCTTTCTGTCCTGCCCTACAACAGACAGTACAAGATCTCACTCAATCACTGCTTCACATTTTTTCCTCAAGATTTTAATCAGGAATTGAATGCATAGTTCTTCACAAAACAATATACAATACTCTACTGCTATAGCAACATTTCTATATGAGGTTTCACACTATAATGAATGCATCACTTTTTAACGTAGGGTAGGTCTTTCTTGTCTCTTCTGCAATTGTCTAACATAACTCCTTCGGAAACAGCTACAAATCATATCAGTTGATACTATTAATTTGCATAGGACCTTAAGAAGAGAAAAATATATTCTTTCTCCTCTTTCTGTTCAGCATAGGACACACACACACACACACACACACACACACACACACACACACACACACACACACACACACAGAGAGAGAGAGAGAGAGAGAGAGAGAGAGAGAGAGAGAGAGAGAGAGAGAGAGAGAGAGAGAGAGAGAGACTCATTTCACACACACATGCCTGCATCAATGTATAGACATTATTCTTAATAACCCTCTATTCTTTGCTCTGCAAAAGCAGGGAACTGAGTTGGAATGAAAGGGACAAGTTGAAATGTAGCTGGATTTACATACGAATGTTATGTTTTCATTTCATTTCAGACCAAGCTTAAAGGTTAATATTAAAAGCATTAGCAAGGTCTCACCATTCCTTTTGCAGACTCTGGAGTGAACTGCCAATATATGGAATTACAAGGTACAAGTCAAATTATTTTTTTAAAAAGGGAAACTGTATGAGTGGCTGTGGTGGCCTTCAAAAAAGGAAGGAAGGAAGGAAAGAGAAAGGAAGGAAAAAAATAAAATAAGTAAGTTTAAGGGAATGAATATATACATTATATACAGTATATACATTATATGGATATACTGTATATCCATATATAAAAACCATATACTAACCATATACAGTATATAAACCATATACTAACAAGATGCTGTTGTTATGATGGTGAGTTTGAAAGAAAAAAAACTGTATACAGTACTGCCTGACATGTGAATCATCGGCCTGTACTCTGAACACCTGATCAATTGGGCAAAATGGTGATTCAGGGTATGAAAACCAGACCCTGCACAGACTGGAAAATCCAAAGAAGAAGAAGAAGAAGAAGAAGAAGAAGAAGAAGAAGAAGAAGAAGAAGAAGAAGAAGAAGAAGAAGAAGAGTATACAAACAAAGCAAGACTGGGAATCTTAAACCTTGGTATATATTGAATGAGAGACTGGAAAAACTCTAGAGATGGGCACAAAATGAACTTTTAATTCATTTTGTGATTCATTATTCATTTCATTGGCCAATGAAATGAATAATGAAGGGACCCTAAAAGAAAAATGAAACGAAATGAAACAGAAATTTCCATTTCATTTGCTTAATTTTTTGTTACCCCCCTCCTAGTTCCACTCCTACCTTGTCCGCCACTGGAACTCCAGTAGAGGCGCTGGCCCGAAGCCAGCGCCTCAAAAAGCCCCCGGCTGAGGACTTTTAAAACCAAAATAAAATAAAATAAAATAAAATAAAATAAAATATTAAAAAAGGAACACACTGACATGGGCCCAGGAGCTGTGCGGTTGGCACTCTAAAATAAATAAATAAATAAATAAAAACTTGCACCAATCTGGCCCCAGGAGCCGTTTTAAAAACAAACAAAATAATAATAATTTAAAAAATGGAGCGCCGACCCAGCCCCAGGGGTGGCCGGGTCGGCACTCCAAATTCAAGAAAAAAATTAAAAAAGAAGAAGTACCAGCCGAGCCCCTGGGGCTGCATGGGTGGTGCTTGAAGAAAGGGGGGGAAGAGGCATTGGCCCTAAGCCAGCACTTCAAAAATCCCCCACTGGGGACTTTTAAAACCAAATAATAGTAATAAAAATAAAAAATAAAAATAAAAATAAAATAAAATAAAATAAAATAAAATAAAATAAAAGGAGCGCCAACCTGGCCCCAGGAGCTGTGCGGTCGGTGCTCTAAAACAAACAAACAAACAAAAAAGGAGGGGTGGCCAGGTTAGCATTACAAAATCAAGAAAAAATAATAAGAACTAAAAGAAGTGCTGACCCACCCCCTGGGGCCGCGTGGTCGGCGCTTGAAGAAAAAAACCCCAAAGAAAATGAGGTGCTGTCCCTAAGCCAGCGCTTCAAAAAGCCCCTGCCGCAGGGGCCAGGATCACCCGCCACTGCTGCCACTACTGCTGCCCAGTAAGTCGACCCGAACTGGTTCGACTCGGTTCAGGTTCGTATGATTATTCGTACAAACCCAAACCGAACCAAACCAAGGGTGGGGCCAAAACAGATGAACCCGAACCATGGGTTTTCTGTTTCGTGCCCACCTCGAAAAACTCTACTATCTTAGCAGTAGATTAGAAAATTTGAGTCTAGTGTAGTGAGAAACGAAGAGAAGTTGAAACTGACTATTCTTAGCTCGGGTTGGAAAGAGTGTTCATCCTTGCATCCTCTCCAACGGTAGGATCTTGAAATACTTGGGTAGGGTAAGTCCGCTGATCCTACATGCTAGGTCACTGGACCTGGACCAGTGGTATAAACACTACTGGTGGGAGGCAAAAGTAATTGGTGGGGCCAAGACTATTCATAACAACGACAGGGAATTTACTTTCCTACTATCCTTGCTGACTTTCATACAGTCCCTCCTTTAAGTATGACACTCTGCTTCTTGCCGAATCAAAGTGCCAATTCTTGAAGCTACCTTTTGGCAATTATCCATTAATGACAATTTAAAATGATAGTGGCGCCTTTGGCCATTTATAAGGACAGACGTGACCTCCATAGGGAATACAAGTTCTATCACATTGGAATGTAGACCTAGAATGAATAGTGGGAAGTGAGAAAGATTACCATTGGAGCTGATTGTTATCTTGGGGCAAAATTTTGAACAAGATGTTAAGTTTGTTGTTATTGTTATGTGCTATCAAATAGCTGCGGACTTATAGGGAACTTATTCATGAGCAGTCTCCAAAATGTCCTGTCCCTCAATTGCCCTGCTCACCTCTTGTAAACTCAAGTCTAGGGAGTCAGTCCATTTTGTATTCAGTCTTGTTCTTTTCCTGCTGCTATCCACTTTTCCCAGCATTATTGTCTTTTGAACAGAATCGTCCCTTCTCATGGTGTGCCCAAAGCAGGGCAGCCTCAGTCCCTGCCTGCCTTTAAGAAGGCCTTGAAGACCCTCTTTTTTAGAGAGGCCTTCGGCGACCTTGTCAATTAGTGTTTTTTCCCCTCTTGTGCCCGTCGCCATCTTGCCTTCCGCTACCTTTGTTTGCAGTTTCAACTGTTTGTCTTATGTGTTTTTTTTATTCCTGTTAGCCGCCCAGAGTTCTGTTGGGAAGATGGTGCAGGATATAAGTATATAAACAAACAAACAAACAAACAAACAAACATATTTGCCTCCAGAGATAGTTCAGGCTTGATTTGCTCTAGAACCCACTTGTTCATCTTTCTGGCAGTCCAGGGTATCCACAAAGCTCTCTTCCAGCACCACTGTTTCAAATGAATCAGATTTCTTTCTGCCAGCTTTCTTAACTGTCCAGGATTCACACCCATGTATGGTGATAGGAAATACCAAAGTGTGGATGATCTTGGCCTTGGCCTCCAATGACACACCCTCACACTTGATGATCTTTTCTAAACCTTTCATTGCTGCCCTTCCTAGTCTGAGTCTTCCTCTGATTTCTTGGCCACAGTCTTCCCTTGGTTTGATGACTGAACCAAGGTATACAAAATCTCTATTTTAATTTCTTCATTATCAAGGCCAAAGCGTAGTTCTTCTGTAAGTCATGAATGTTGTTGTCTTAACATTTGAGAAAAGTTTACTTTTTAAAAGAAAATGGCATCAAACTGCCACGTAGGAAACAGTTAACCACTTGTCATTAGCTTTCTTTCAGAAATGTGTGATTAGCCTGAATTATTATGGAGACACAATGGCTTTATTCTTCCTGTCAACTGTGTGCTAGGAAGTCCGGATTAGCAATTCCTAGGGATCAGAAACAGATTCGATGCAGGCAGGCGGGAGGACAGCTAACTTTTTGAACCTAAGAAGGCTTTACTGGGCAAGGGTGACAGTTGTCACATCGTTAGCATGGATTTGAATGTGAATCCTATCTGCTGGAGCAGCCAATGCTATGACTTGGCAATATGATATCATAATCTTTGTGACACAAATGTCGGATGTTTTTGTTGCATGTCCTAAAAGAGATTTAGGTAATTAATGTTAAATTGATGGTATAAAACACTCCATTCTCTCTCTCTTTCTCCCTCTCTCTCTCAGTCTCTCTCTCATGTACCCATACTAATCCCCATCTGCAATAAATATGAGAAAATTATTTGCAGGACAATCTCCTCTTCAATGCTACATGGTACAGATTAGAATCAATTTTAGGACTTCCAATCCAACACTGCAAATAGAGATGGGCACGAAATGAACAATTTTTGTTTCCGTTTTCATTTTTTCGTTTCGTTACGTAACAAAACGACAAATGAATTTTGTCTCTAAAATGAAACAAAACAAACAGAAACACCGGAAATTTTGTCATGTTTTTCGTTTCCATTACTGCAATATGAGTGAATTTCTTAAGATCCTTAAAAAATCAGAAAAAATGAAATAAATGGTAATGAAATGGTAACAAAACAAATGAAAACAAAAATGATTTTTTTGCAAAAATTTGCAAAAAACGGAAACGAACCAAAACGGACCCTCCAAACGACAAACGAGAAACAAAATGCAATTTTTTTGATTCGTGCCCATCTCTAACTGTAAAGCTGTGTTTCTAAGAAGTACAGTATTTTTCTATGTATACAACTATATTTTTGTCTAAAATTGTTTGACTAAAAATTGAGAGTCGTCTTATACATGGAAGTCAGCCAAGGAGAGAAGTGTGTGGTTGTGAAACTGTAACTAAACATATCGTACATGGGGGAGTCTTTGTGTGTGTGTGTCATTACAGTCGTGACCAAATCTTCGTGACTTCATGTCCATGGAGTTTTCTTGGCAGGAATACTGGAGTGGTTTGCCAGTTCCTACTCCAGGCACCTACAGCACCTGGTATTCCCTGGTGGTCTCCCATCCAAGTACTAACCAGGGCTGACCCTGCTTAGCTTCCAAAATCAGGCGAGATCGGATGTGCTTAGGGCATCTAGGCAGCTCTAGGGGGAGTCTGGCAAAATATGGTAACTTTGATTGAAACTCATGGCCTCAGTTGTCATTACTTAAAAGACATGGTTAGCAGCTTCATTCTCCCCCCTTGTTTACTCTAAGTAAGCATGGTGGGTCTGTTTTGGGTTGGGATTTTATCAAGAGAGAGGAAGTTGCTTTAACTCCCCCCCCCCACAAGAAGCTCGATTTGAACTGGACCCACTACACCTGCAACTTGTATTTTTTATTGGTTATGTTTCTCTCCCACTTCTCTTGTAATAAGTTCAAGGCAACATAAGCAGCTTATCACAACAGTACCATGAATAGGTGAATCTGGAAAGGCCAGATGGCCGGATGTTTCCACGCAATGATTTTTGTGAATTTTTGTCAGAATTAGAAGTGGCAATAATTGCTGCTTTGTTGCATGGTCAGTTACAAGTACTGTACTTGCACTGGATCATTCTGCATTGGATCAAGTGATCATACCACCAGAAATGATGTGAATGTATCTGATATTTAAAAAGTAGAAGCCCTTTAGATGGAGAATAAAACTATAAATTCTGGGTGAGTGGGTGGCTGAGAGTTCTCTGGGCTGATTTGAATATGCTTTTACATTATGTAGTCAATGGAAAAAAAGTGTATCAATCTGTTCCTATCCTGTAGCATTTCCTGCATTTTCTGCCAATGCAGTTACACCCTAAATACTAAATCCTGCCAGTTCTAGGGTGAGACTATTAGAGTATTCAAAGCAGATATATGTCAGGTGTCGATTTGCACTCTCACTTTCCCATAGGATTGTTCCATTATCTTACTTTTGTTTTTAACCTGTTCCATTGCTCTGGGAAGTTTTGATATAAACAACTTTATAATACATGCAAACATGGATATTTAGAAAGTCACACACATGCAAACAGTTCATGGCCAGAGTGTAGACGCCATGGGGCCTCTTTGACTTGCTTGTGTTCTTTTCCCACAACTTCATCACCGAGCCGTCTTTCTGCCATGGCATATTTTACCAGTTCCCAACAAGTGGTCAAATACTTCCTCTTATTCCTCCTGGCTCACTCCAAGGATCTTTCAAAACAAAAACAAAAACAAAAAAACCCAGTGTGAGCAGTGTGCAAAGTTCTCTTCGCCCATGATTGTGTAAGAAACAATGCGTTTTCCCCCTTGACTATAAAGAAAAAAAGTTAAAAGCTGCTAAAAAATCGTTGTGTTCGTTTCCCTGCAAATGGCAAAACCCCTTCAAATACCTCCCAGAATTTAAAGAAAATAAAAGATTTCCTCGTGCCAAAGAAGGATTGTCAAAGAGAATAGCTCTGGTTTACCTGGTCTCCCACGACAACAGACTTGCTGGCAGCCAAAGAGATCCGAATGCAATCAAGCGTGACAGCCGACATCAAAGCCGGAATGCCACACCTTGATCCAGAGTTTGCTCTACCTGCCGGGGCAAACCTTTTAACATGACCACCCTGGGAATTCAAAGGAGCCAACACACACATGCACACATACACACCGCCCTAGCCCTCAAATCTCCAAATGCGCGTGTTTTCAAAGTCTAGTCTAGACAGACTTTTCTTCAAAAATCACCAGCGCTGACCTAATTATTCAGATCATGGAGCTTTAGTGTTGCTCTTCCCAAAGACCCAAGAAGAATAGTTAATTTCACTTAATGGAATAATTGAATGTCATAATTATGCTCCTCCCCCCGTTTCCACAATAGGTTTTAGCCAACTTGCTGTCCCTCTTTGTAAATCTGTTAATAAATAGGCTGCTGAAACAATGCTTTGGTTGCTTCATTGTTTCCTTGCTAGGCAATTTGGACTAGCTTAGGCTGATGTGTATATGACTGAGTGTGTATGTGTTTCTCTAATGACTGTTTTTAGCTACAATTGTCTGGGAGGGAAAAATAACGCTTATATTATCATCCATGAATTCATTCACCCTGAATGGGGAGCAGCGTGGTGTGGTGGGGAGGGGAAGGGGGAAGCATCCTCACTATGGAGATTTCCAAATACAGAGAAAACACTCCAAGCAAGGTCTAGAGAGCCAGAACTATGGTGGTATTTTGGGATGGGTCAAAGCAGACCTCCAGAAATCATTAGCTATACTTCCTAGGACTGATGGGATTTGTAGTCTGAAAGCTTGTGGAGGGTCACAATATGTTCACATATGGTGTAGAGTGTAGTCCAGGACCATCTAAAAAGCAAAGCAAAGTGTTTTGCTTATAGAGTGGTACCCTGACTTAAGAGCAGCTCGACTTAAGAAAAATTCGACTTAAGAGTGGAAAACTGTTGCTGTTTTAACTGCTGCCTTACAAGTTTTAGATATGGTCTGCCTGACTTACAATTTGTTTTCATTTTTTGGGATTTTGTAACTTATTTTTTCAATTTTTTAGATAGGTACCCCAACTTAAGAGTAGTTCAATTTAAGAGCATGCATTCGGAACGGATTAAATTCATAAATTGAGGTACCTCTGTATACCACCTCATAGCACTTAAAGCACTCTCTGGGCAGTTTACAGTTTTTTTTTATGCAGGCTACACATTGTTCCTCCAGTGAGCTGGGTACTCCTTTTACCAACTTCGGAAGGATACAAGGCTGAGTCAACCATGAGCCGGCTACCTGGGATTGAACCCCAGGTCATGAGCACAGTTATAGCTGCAGTACAGCTGTTTAACCACTGTGCTGCGAGGTGCCTCAGGCAGCAGATTCTATGGGGTGTTAGCAGCAATCCCTTAACCTGGGTTCTCAATCTACCAGTTGCCCTGTTTTATAGGGAAGAGCTAAGTTTACCACTAGGCTTGCCTATGCACTTATATTATTAGTCTGTTGCCCTCAGACACCATGGAGGGCATTGTCTCATTGCCAGCAGTGACGTAAGATATAACTGGCAGACACTCTTTCACAGTTTTGTTTCAGGTTGCAAAACATCTTGGGAAAGTTCTGCTGTAATTATAGGCACTGGACAATCAGTGTCAAACTTCAGAGAAGTTTTAAAATCCAAAGATGTCTATTGCAGGCCCATCTTGGAAGTCAACCCAGTCTGGATGCTAATGAGAAACAGTCCTTTAAATTCCATGGATGAAGAAGATGTTGACCAAAATCCTTGGGGGGGGGAATCACAAAATCACAAAATCTGTGAGCAAAGAAGTAAGATTTGACCCATTCATTGTCAGTAAATAAATATAACCCAGTGCAATTCTAGGGAGGCAAGCCATTGGCCAAAACATGTGACTTAGCTTATATTACTCAATGAGATTTAATTGGCCAACATATCCCTGACCCAATTAGAAGAGAAATGGTATATAAAGATAACAAATTAATAAAATAAGACATAGGTAGTCCAGGAATGATGTGAGGTTTGAAATTGGAATTTCAAAATGAGTGAGTGAGTGAATGAATGAATGAAAGCATGCATCATATGGATATTTTTACATGACATTCTCAAATTCTTTTAACCCTTTTTCCCCAACCATGTAGGGGCCTTTCAATATAAAATGGCCCAGGCCTCATTTGAATTCTTGGAAGGCCTGGTCATATTTATGGTATGCTTTATGATACAGGGCGTAAAAGAGCAACTGTTCTCCAGGCAAGTCTGTTATTCCTCCTGCATTTTTCATTTTTGTCATATCCTTGTAATGAGATTACATCTTCTTTGTCACTGAAAAGCTAATATTGCGGAATCGGGATGGGCACAAAACGGAAAAGTAGTGTTTTGTTTTTTGTTTTTCCCTGTGTTTTTTTCGTTTTGTTTTTAAATGAATGTTTGTAAAAAAAAAACTGTAATGAAATGAAACAGTGACAAAACGATTTGTTACTCTATAAAGCGGCTCCACTGGGATCTAGAGGCACCAAATTTGGTGCCTCTAGGACCCAGGGGAGCTGTTTTATAGAGTAATGAAATGGTTCATTTTAAAATTGAAAAAAATGTGTTTCATTTCATTTCGTAATGAAATGCTGCCTCTCATTTCTTTTCATTACAAAATTATTTGTAAGCTTACAAAATGATGAAACAGCTTTTTGTTTTTCACAAGGTGCCCATTCCTATTTCTGAAGGTAAAAATTATCAAGGCCTTTGCTGGACAGCTCACTGGTTTACTTCTCTGGCCAGAGGTTAGAACTTTGACTCCCCATGGTGCTTCTTGGACAGTGGCTGTACTGGATGACCCATAGAATCCTCTTTCAGCTCTGCAGTTCTAATATTATAATTATGCTGCCCATGATATCTAGTCTCATGCGCTCCCAGACACACCTGGTGGGGCCACTGTGAGATACAGAAAGCTGGACTAGATGGGCCTTTGGCCTGATCCAGCATGGCTCTTCTTATGTTCTTATGTTCTTATGATAGTCTTTCAGTTTATGTGTCAAATGCCCACGTTTACAACAAAACAGAGTTCTGCTCATCTTTAAAATCATTTCCATGGAAATGTTCCAAGCAACATTTTAATTTGTTCAAAACATTATTGGCGTGAATTAAATTCAATGAAATCAAACTGGTTTGGGATCTTTTGAAAGCTTTGGAACACAAAGCTGTAGTTTTACTAGCCCATCTGTTGGTCTAGATCAGTGGTTCTCAACCTGTGGGTCCCCAGATGTTCTTGGACTGCAACTCCCAGAAACCCCATCCAGCACAGCGAGTGGCGGAGGCTTCTGGGAGTTGCAGTCCAGGAACAACTGGGCACCCACAGGTTGAGAACCACTGGTCTAGACTAAGATCACTGCCTGTACGTCTCCCATCTCCACTGACTGCACTGTGTAGTATCAATGGACAAAAGAGTAGGGAGTTTGATCTATATTTACCTGTGAGCAATTGGCCTAGCAAGAGAGGGTTT